>OX451739.1:442512850-443830820 GCA_948472305.1 Vicia faba | reverse complement strand
TAGACGGGTTGCATAAGCAGGATGTTTGCGGTGTCATAATCGTATTGATTTTGTTTACTCGTTCTCGTCTTCCTAACTAGGTTTCCGTTTAAGGTAGGTATGTCGAGCTATGCGAACAGAGAATTTTTTTGGTATGGCTTATAATACGGGGAAAACTTGAAAAACTTAAAAATATCATAGAATTACCATAAAATTACTAGAATTTGCAACATGAAGAAAATGCAGAATGAAAAGCATAGTGCCTCTCCCACACTATATCAGACATTGTCTCAATGTCATGATATATGGTAGGAAGGATTACAAATAGAAAAACTGTACGGAAAGGGAAATGAATGTAATACAGAAACAAAAACAAAAGAAAACTACTGGTGGCCTCTGCCTCTGCTTCGGGTGCGAGAGCGTCGGGTAGGTGTGGCCTCAAGGTCGGTATCATGCGAGCCAAGAGCGGTTACGTCCATCCGTAAGGCGTTAAGCTCAGAGAAAACCTCGTCCAGCTTCTCGTTGACGTTGCGCTGGCCGCTTAGAATTTGGATGTTCTGTGCATGTAGAGTGTCATACTGCTCCTGATGCTTCCTTTCAAGAGCTACAACCATCTGATTTTGCTGATGGAGGGCTCTGAGGATGTCCTCCATAGTGAAAGGAGGTGGTGCAGAAGAGGACTCAGGAATGTCGGGAGCAGAAGCTTCGCGGTCCAATTCCTCCTGGATCTCGTCAGTTGGAGCATCTGGCTGGGCATCGTGCACGGGAGCATGGCCTTCAGGGGCATCAAATAGCCAATTGGCTCAGTTTTATGGATCGATACGGTCCCTGCAAGGTAGAACAATGTTAGAATAAACGTTTCGGATCACTGGATTGAACTTGCCGTCGTCCCGCTCGTGAATGAGATGAGCAGATTTGCAATGGTCTAAGGTGAGCAAAACTGGTGCTCTGGAGGGCAGATGGGCAAGGGTGTCGCCATGATTCAAAGCCAAGGCAATAGAAGTGACAAGCCCTCTGAAGTAGAAAGGTTTTCCGCCTCGAGTGCAAATGAAATGAATATGGGCCAAGAGGAAGGGTGCGGTGTTGATTTTCTGATCGATGAACGTGCAGTGCATGAAGAATAGCTCTTTGGAGTTGAGCTTATGGTTACTATCCCTTGCGAAAATGGTGTTGCACAGGATGCGATGGAAATAGCGAATGGTGGGGTTATGGATTTGTGTGGAATTGAGGTGATCGTAGGAGTTAGCGCGGTTGTTGGTCAGGCTATGCCATAGATTAAAGGATTCCTCGTGGAAGGTGTCAGGTACACGGAGGTGAGCGCCTTCATCAGTACAGAAGTCAAGTAATCGACCGAATGCATTCTGAGAGAAGTCGTATTCGGTTCCGAAAATGCGAAACCTTACCGCACCAGTAAGTTGATTTGTGGGACCATTAGGAGTGATGTAGCAGAAGGTACTGAGGAACTCGAGGGTGAGATTCTCGTACGTGGGTTAGGGCTGGCTACAGAGGGTCCAAAGGTTGACATTTTGAAGCAATCCAAGGTCTCTGAGGAAGTCAACATCGACGTACCTAGTGGGATGGAGGCCTCGGCGTTGGAACTTCAAGAACTTCGTGCGCTGGGTTTCACCTTGTTCACCATCGCGTAAGTAGATGCCTGGGATTTGCAGGTTTACGTTTGCCATTTTTGAAATGCAGTAGTGTTAGAGAGAGTGGGTTGTGGGTTGTGATTGGTGAGGGATACAGTTTAGGAGATGTAGATATAATGAGGGAAAGTAATGGGAAGTTTGAAAATTAGTGGAGAATAATGGTGAGTTAAGTGGTGTGAATGGGGATTGATGGAGGTAGTGGAACGGTTTTGAAGTAGTGGAAGAAGAGGGAAAGGTTGAAGAAGAAGAGCTTTTGTCTGCTATAGGGGTTACTGATATAACCCGTGTTACGGTTGTAACACAGGCATGACAGTCGTAACACGCTAAAAGGCGTGTGGCGATCGTAAGGGGGTTGTGACGGTCGTAACAGCAGCAAAATATGCAATTTTTAGCAGGCGGTTCTGTACCAATTCTACAACATCGTATCTTCACATAGAGGCATTTCAATAGCAGTATACATTCAGTGTTATACCAAGCAAATGCAAATATACATATTCCAAAACATCAAAACATCAACCGATCAGAGCAAAGCTCGCAATTTTATGTATAGCATTATAATTGGCATATATGAAACTAGCAAATGAATAATAAATAACTGAAGCTTTGATTCCATAAATTTGCTTGTTCAACACCAGAAATTCAAAAACTACATAAAAGTAAATTTGTTCCAAATTAAAACGAAACTGAAAATATGCGAAAATGGGAAACTTCCTAGAAACAAAACAAAAGGAAATATAAAACTAGAGCTGCTTTTTGTGAGTTCATCCAAGCTTTGTTTTTATGTCTTCGAGTGTATTATGAATGTGATAAAATTGCTCCACGGTTATGTCAGATAATCCGATTATCTCCAGACGCATGCTTTTTATTTCATCTTTTATTCCATTAATGTTAGTCTGGTAGGTATCAAGTGTGGTAACAATTTTATTAAGATTATCAGTGTACTCCTTCTTGGTTGTTTCAGAGGCTTCATGGGCCTCTGCCATGTTGAAGTTTTCGTATTAACCAGGAGGAGTCTCAGGGTCACCAATGTCGGACATAACATCATCATAAATTTGATAATCTTGTGGTGTCTCAGGTGTAGGAGGGTGGTCGGGTGGGTTTAGCTCATAAAGCCAGTTATCACGGTTATGGACACTTGATTTGTTATGGTTTGGAAGGGTGAATAGGTTTACAACTTCATCTCTTATCAAATACTCATAAGGTGGGTAATCATGGTTTGCTATTATATGGCGGTCAAAGAAAAAAGCAATATTCATGGGACAAATCGTACCAAAATATGGGCACCTATTCAGCTGGTGTCTCAGGCCGAGGGCATGTGCAATCATTGTGACCAGGCCACCTATGATGATTGGTTCATCAGGGTTATCGATAATGCGGTAAAAGGTTTGCATTAGGAATGGCACGACATTAACGGGGTGGCCTTGGTGCATACAATATAGTAAAAATATCTCGTCCTTAGACACTGCAGTACGATTCTCCTCTTTCCCGAATACAGTATGGGCTAGAATCTTATGAAAATAGCGGATAGCAGGGTTATGTATCTTATCATTATCCATGTTATCCGGATCAGGGTGATAATTACCAGTTAAAGTTCCCCAAAAGTAGTCTAGCTCAATATCCATCAGTTCAACCTGGGTAGTAGAGTAAGCAAAAGGGCCGCTAGGGAATCCTAACAGGTCAGCTAGTTCCTTATGAGTGTAAACAAAATCAATGCCAAAGAGACGGAAACTTATAAATCCTTTTCGGGTTCCTTTTCCATGTTCTGGTATATGGACTAGTGAGCTTAGAAATTCAAAGGTGAGCTCACGGTAGGTGGCAAACCTATTCTTAATGTGGGCTTTTCCCACCCCAGCTGGTTAAACAAGTACAGAACACTATCCAATATACCCAAGGCATTCATAGTGGGTTCATCATAATAAAGTGTCATACCAATGTTTCTTTTTGATAATTCCTCGAATTTTCTCTTTTGGTTTCTACCCCTAAAGGTGGTTTCCAAGAAATTATGTGGTTTTGGTTCCATGGTTATTGTTAGTCAGGGAAACAAGTCAGGAGAGAAGGTAGAAGAGAAACAAAAACTTTTCAGAAATCCTGTGGCAAGTAAAATTATTTTTGAAATCAGCAGCAGTTTTATGAAAATTGTAACAAAAGAAAGAAAATGAAAAATAAAACTTAAATAGGAATAAATGCAAAAACGAAAAGTATAATAAATAAATAAATATAAACAAATAACCATTAACAAATAGGTGGGTTGCCTCCCACTTAGCGCTGTTTTTAACGTCAAAAGCCTGACATAGTGTCTAGCAGCAGATTATTCGGGTGAAATATTGGGCAATTTTAAAAGTCTTAGACTATTCGTATAGTCTCTATTTTCAATGTTATTGTATATTTTTAACCGCTGCCCGTTTACTGTAAACGGGTCAGTATTTCTACCCTTAATTTCTATTGCTCCGCTAGGAAACACTTTTGTAATTTCATACGGGCCTGACCATCTAGATTTTAATTTACCAGGGAAAAGCCTAAGTCTTGAGTTAAATAATAGTACAACATCTCTCACACTAAATTCTTTCCTAGATAAACGCTTATCATGCCATTTTTTAGTTCTCTCTTTGTATATTTTAGCATTCTCATAAGCATCTAATCTTAATTCTTCTAATTCATTTAAATCCAGGACTCGTTTTTCTCCCGCAGCAGTGTAGTTCATGTTGAGCATTTTAATTGCCCAATACGCTTTGTGTTCTAATTCTACTGGGAGGTGACAGGATTTTCCGTATACGAGCTTGAAGGGTGTAGTTCCTATAGGGGTCTTGTAGGCCGTCCTATAGGCCCATAAAGCTTCGTTAAGCTTTGATGACCAATCTTTCCTGGATGTGGCTACAGTTTTTCTAAGATCTGCTTAATTTCTCTGTTTGAGACTTCGACCTGTCCACTGGTTTGTGGGTGGTATGGTGTCGCTATACGATATTTCACTCCATACTTAAATAGTAATTTGTCGAATATCTTTGAGATGAAATGGGAGCCACTGTCACTAATGACGAGTCTCGGTACACCGAATCTTGGAAAGATTATGTTTCTAAAGAGTTTGATTACCACTCGTGTGTCATTTGTAGGAGAGGCTATGGCCTCGATCCATTTTGAAACATAATCAACCGCGACGAGTATATATTTGTTTCCAAAAGAAGATGGGAAGGGTCCCATGAAATCGATTCCCCATACGTCGAAGATTTCTACCTCTAGGATTCTCTTTGAGGCATTTCATCACGTCTTGAAATATTATCGGTGCGTTGACACCGATCGCAATTTCTAACAGTGATGTGGACATCTTTCCATAGATTAGGCCAGAATAGGCCGGCTTGTAAGATCTTTGCACAAGTTTTGGAAGTGCTTGCGTGCCCCCTGTAAGGAGATGAATGACAGTGGGAAATGACATCTTCTATCTCTTCTTCGGGTATGCATCGACGGAAGATTCCGTCTGGTCCTCTTTTAAACAGTAAGGGTTCGTCCCAATAGTAGTGTTTGAGATCGTGGAAGAATTTCTTTTTCTGTTGGTAGGTAAGGTCTGGTGGGAGCGCGTTTGCAGCTAGATAGTTAACTATGTCGACATACCATGGCAATCCCATGGTTGCATGGATTGCTTTTACGGCTTCCTTGGGTTTTGGTTCGTTTAGGTTTAACTGAGCTAGGTCGCTCCTTATTAGGGTTATCAGTTGTTCATATGGAAAATCGTCGTTAATCGGCACTTGTTCGGGTTTTATATCTTCCAATCTCGACAAGTGATCCGCTACGACGTTTTCGGTCCCTTTTTTATCCTTAATCTCTAAGTCAAATTCTTGCAAAAGCAGGATCCATCTGAGGAGCCTTGGTTTTGCATCTTTCTTATTTAATAGATATCTTATAGCAGCGTGGTCCGTGTAGATGATGATTTTCGCTCCTACTAGATAGGAAAAGAATTTGTCAAGCGCGAAGACGACTGCTAACAGCTCTTTCTCAGTCGTGGCGTAGTTCATTTGGGCTGGGTCTAGCGTTCTACTAGCGTAGTAAATGGCGTGTAGTTTCTTGTCCTTCCTTTGTCCAAGAATTGCACCTACGGTGTAATCACTCGCGTCGCACATGATTTCGAAGGGTAAATTCCAATCGGGTGGTTGCATGATTGGTGCGGTGATAAGGGCTGATTTTAGAGTTTCAAACGCTTTATGACAATCATCGTCGAATACGAACTCAGCGTCTTTCATTAACAGACCGGTAAGTGGTTTACTAATTTTTGAGAAATCTTTAATGAATCGCCGGTAAAAACCGGCGTATCCTAAAAAGCTTCGTATTTCTCTAACGGTCTTAGGTGGTCGAAGTTCTTTTATGACTTCTATTTTGGCTTTGTCAACTTCAATCCCTTTATTGGATATGACATGTCCTAGTACGATTCCTTCTCTGACCATGAAATGGAATTTTCCCAATTGAGCACGAGGTTTACTTTTACACATATTTCTAAGACTTTCTCTTGGTTTGATAGACATCCTTCGAAACATCCCCCACACACTGAGAAATCATCCATGAACACTTCCATGATGTTGTCTATAAAATCTGCAAAGATTGACATCATACATCGTTGGAAGGTAGCTGGGGCATTACACAATCCGAAAGGCATTCGTCTATATGCGAACGTTCCATACGGACATGTGAAAGTAGTCTTTTCTTGATCGTCAGGGTGAATGGGAATTTGAAAGAATCCGGAGTAACCGTCTAGATAGCAGAAATAGGAATGTTTGGCTAACCGTTCTAGCATTTGGTCTATGAAGGGTAGAGGAAAATGGTCTTTACGAGTGGCTTTGTTTAGTTTTCTATAATCTATACACACTCTATGTCCATTGACTACTCTTTGCGTTATTGGTTCGCCTTTTGCGTTCTTAACAACGGTGATACCTCCTTTCTTGGGCACCATGTGTACTGGGCTCACCCACTTACTATCAGAGATCGGGTATATGATTCCAGCTTCCATAAGCTTTGTAATTTCATCTCTGACTATAGTGCTAAGAATCGGGTTAATCCTTCTTTGAGGTTCTCTAGAGGTTTTACAATTCTCTTCTAGCAAAATACGGTGCATACAAATTGAAGGGCATATTCCTTTCAAAACAGATATGTTATAACCTAGTGCGGTTGGGTACCTCCTTAGGACGTCTAAAAGTTTTTCAGTTTCGAGCTTTCCTAAGTTGGAGTTTACTATTACTGGTCGCGTGTGTTTGGTATCAAGGAATTCGTATCTTAGATTCTTAGGTAAGATTTTCAATTCTACACTGGGGTTTTTCGGGCATGGCATATGATCGGGCGTGAGTGCTAAGCTTTCGTTTAGACTGTCATCGTTTTCGAATATTGGAGGGGTTTGGATTTCCATTATCTCAGAATATTTTGTCTGTTCTGCTTCCATTTCTCTTACGCACTCGTCTATGACATCTATAAGATAGCATGTGTCGTTCATGGATGGTGCTTGTAAGAATTGAGTAAGGATGAATTCCACTTTTTCTTCTCCAACTTCGAATGTTAGTCTGCCCTTCTTTACATTAATTATAGCTCCGGCGGTGGCTAGGAAGGGTCTTCCTAATATGATAGGGGTAACTGAGTCCTCGGTTATGTCCATGATGATGAAATCGGTTGGGATATAGAATTGACCTATCCTAACTGGAACGTTTTCCAGTATACCTACAAGGTATTTAACTGATCAGACAGCTAATTGAACGGACATTTTCGTGGGTCTGAGTTCTCCCATCTCTAGCTTTTTGCAGATAGATAGGGGCATGACGCTAATACTTGCTCCTAAGTCACATAGAGCTTTGTCTATGACAAACTTTCAAATATTACAAGGTATAGAGAAACTACCTGGGTCTTTTAACTTAGGAGGCATATTGTTTTGAATGATCGCACTACACTCGGCAGTGAGTGTAACTGTTCCGTTATCTTCTATCTTTTTCTTGTTAGATAGAATTTCCTTGAGAAATTTAGCGTACGAGGGCATCTGAGTGATGACTTCTATAAAAGGTATTGTGATATTTAGTTGTTTCAGAAGTTCAACGAATTTCTTGAATTGGCCCGTCGTTTTGGAATTTGTAAGTCTTTGAGGATACGGAATTGGTGGTTTATAAGGTGGTGGAGGTACATAAGGCTTCTCTTGCTCCACTGCCTCTTGAGTTTCGTTTTCCTTTACTTTTTCTTTAGGTTCATTGGCTTTGTCAATCGGCTCGCTCTGTTTTTGGTACATGGCTGGATTTTCTAGTCTTGGGTCAACAGGTCTGTCGAGTTCTTTTCCACTTCTCAGTATCACAGTATTAGCATGTCCTTTTGGGTTGGGCTGTGGTTGACCAGGAAAAATTCCAGCCGGTGCTGCAGTAGGTGCTTGTTGTTGAGCTACCTATGAAATTTGCGTCTTAAGCATCTTATTATGGGTGGCTAAATCATCAACTTTGCTAGCTAATTGTTTTATCTGCTCATTAGTATGTAAATTCTGATTCATAACGTCTTTATTAGTCTGAGCTTGGGAAGCAATGAAGTGTTCTATCACGATTTCTAGGTTAGATTTCCTAGGAGTATTAGGTCCATTACCAGGATGATTTGGGATAGATTTTGGATAACCGGGTGGTGTGGCAGGAGCTTGTCCAGGTGCATATAACGCGTTGTTACTTTTGTATGAAAAATTCGGATGATTTTTCCAACCAGGGCTATAGGTATTGCTATAAGGGTTCCCTTGTACGTAATTTGCTTGTTCAGCTGGAACTACCGTTAGAAGTGGGCATTCTGGAGCAGGATGTGATTGAAGACCACATAGATCGCAAGTTTGGACAACTGCAGCTACGGTGGCTGCAGGAGTAGTGGTAAGGTTTTCTAGCTTTTGGGTAAGAGCTTCCACTTTAGCATTGACTTGGTCCAGAATATTCACTTCAGACATTCCACCTTTGGTTTGGGATTTCTCCACATTAGCTCTTTCGCTTCCCCATTGATAGTGGTTCTGGGCCATACTTTCGATAAGTTGATTTGCTTCGGCATATGGTTTATCCATCAGTGCGCCACCAGCAGCGGCGTCTATAGTCAATCTTGTGTTATACAAGAGACTGTTATAAAACGTATGAATGATTAGCCACTCTTCTAAACCATGATGAGGACAGAGTCTAATCATATCCTTGTAACGTTCCCATGCTTCGAAAAGTGATTCATTATCTTTTTGTCTAAAACCATTGATGTTAGCTCTAAGCATAGCAGTTTTGCTTGGTGGGAAATATCTAGCCAAGAAGACTTTCTTCAATTCATCCCATGTGGTGATTGAATTTGAAGGAAGAGATTGGAGCCAGGCTCGGGCTCTGTCTCTTAAAGAAAAAGGAAATAGGCGCAATCGTATCGCCTCGGGGTTTACTCCATTCGCTTTTACAGTGTCTGTGTACTGCACAAACACTGACAGATGTAGGTTAGGGTCGTCAATAGGAGATCCAGAAAATTGGTTCTGCTGAACGACGGATAAAAGCGAAGGTTTCAGCTTGAAATTGTTTCGAGCAATAGCAGGAGCGACAATGCTGTTGTGAGGTTCCGCTTGCGAAGGAACTGCGTAGTCCTTAAGAGCGCGAGGCGGATTTGGTACGTCAGCCATTGTCGATTCTTCGATAAATTCTGGTACCGGGATATCAGGAATTTTAGTCGGAGGAAGATTGTTGAGAGATCGGTATTCTTGAATTTGGCGTCTTAATGTTAAGTAACGCTCGATATCGTTAATTTGTAGATGCAAAGGCTCGTTTTGAGAACGAGTGTTTGGCATACAACAGAGGGAAATATAAAAAGTTGCCTTAGTCTAGACAGCGTTGTTTTCAGAATACACTAGTGACTAAACTAAAGTCCCCGGCAACGGCGCCAAAAAATTGATGTAGCGATTGACCTAATGTGTCTAACGGTATCTTAACTGCAAGTGCACAGTCTATCGCGGTAGTAATAAAAAGATGTCGAACCCATAGGGACTTCGTAATCACTCTAGTGTTATAAAACAGGTTAGTTTAACTAAGGCGGAAATTGTCACGTTTGGTTTTTAGAAGTTTAAAACTAAAGGCGAAACTAAATTCAATTAAAAGAATTATAATATTAAAGTGGTCGGAGCGTAATGTTTTGAACCTATGCGAATTAAATTGTACCTAAGCATATAAAAATATTTAACTTAAATTGTTTTGTAGTACTTATCAATTTAAAAACCCTCGATTCATACTCTCGTGGTCTTACCTCGGATCATACTCCTAAAGCCAAATGTCTGCTCTCGCTAGCCCATAAGTGTTTAGAAAGCATCTTTTTGAAAACTAAATAAATCTAATTCGTTTTAAAGCGCTCTCGCTGTATTTAAATCGAATGCCTAACTTTAGCTATCCAGTTAAAACCTCACACTCTCGTGGTCTTGATTTCTCCCTATTTTACTTTCCTTACTCTCGTAACAAAAAGCTTAATTTTTAATTATAAAAAGTCACGGCCAGAAATTAAGTTAATTAAGGTTTTAGCTTAGAAATACATTAATTCATTCGGTTATTTCATCACGCCCCTACTACGGGTATTTAGCTACTTATAATGCTCGAAATTAAAATGCAGGAAATAGAATCAGAAAACAATAACACATGCATTATAAATAAAGAACAGAAATTTAACATAAATAAATTGCAATTATATTGAATACAATAAAAACCTGAAAAGCAATAATATCCTAGATCCTTCTTCCACAAGCCGGAAATATTGGAACGTCAGAATGAAAATTAAATAAACGAAATGCGAAAATAGAATCGGGTTTTAAATCGGCAGAGCTTCCGCAAGAATTTTCTGAACTGAACTCTCCCCTCTTCTTTGAAGTCCAAGCTATTTATAGAGAATGAATACAGTTGGAATTATATTTCACGTTGCTAGATTCTTGGTTTGCTGAGAAAAATAAGGAGAAGGTGGTCTTGGAAGTTGGAGAAAAATAAGGCACGCATGCATGCTTCGTTATTGACCACATCCTGCACGTTCAAAACAACTAATAATATGCTTGTTACGGTCGTGGCTGGTGTGTTACGTGCAGATTCCATGAAATAGCGTGTTACGGTCGTGGCCAATGCATGACGGTCGTAACACGCTTCTGAAGTGTCTTACGGTCGTGGCAAGGGTGTGACGACCGTAATAGCAGCGAAATTTGGATTTTTGACAGCTTTATCTTTTCTCTTCTGGTCTTGGCCGCAATCTTGTACATTTCATGTTTTTTTCTAGTTTGAGCTAAGATATGTTGTACCTGCATAAAATCATACAAAACTCGGAGTATTCGGGAGTTAATTGGGTCAATACGATATAAAGCAGTTTAATTTCATGGTAAATATATGATACGATCTCTCGTTATCAAATACCATGAGTTCCCCGATCCTTGGGAACAGCAGGCTACTTCCGCTGAGACCGCCACCCAGGCTCCTGAAATTCCACCGCCTTCACCTACTGTTACCCTGCACTCTTTGCATGAAGCAATTACTGACATGCGGGGCGAGCTGACATCTCTCCGGGTGGACTTCATAACCTTCATGGATTTGGTGACCGATCAGCTGGACTACATGCATCAGCATATGTTTCCGCCTCCCCGTGGCTAGAGTTTCCATTATTTTCCTATTCTTTTCTCTCGCATTTGTACATACAGCGGGGACACTGTTTAGTTTTAGTGTGGGAGGGATTCTAGTTATTATTTCAGCATTTTATCATTTTTTATTCCTAGTTATTTTGAAACAATTTCTTATGAATTTATTTAATTATTTAACGTACCAAGTTTATTTTAATTTTAATTTCTTTTCATTTCCAGCTTACTGTTTATTTCTTTTGCATTTTCGGTTTATGTTTACGCAATATTACTATTTCGTTATGTGCTGGTAACTAATATTACAAAACTTTAATTATTAAATTACTTTAATATATTCAAAAATTTAATTAATTAAAATATTTCAAAATTTAAAAAACTTCAAACCTTATTACCAAGAAAATAGTAAAATATAAAAATATATAACATCCCAACGGTCCTGTAACGGTCGTCTCATTAATGACGCTGAACGCGTTACGACCGTCACACCCTTGTGACGAGCGTAACACGCCTTTTTGCCTTATGACGACCGTCACATCCTCGTGACGACCGTCACGCATACAATGTATCAGAACGGCTATTACAGAACCGTTCCAACTTTCAACCATTGCCTTCATAAACCCATTTCCCCCATTGTTACCACATCACACGAAAAACTACCCACTCACTCCATTTTCTTCTAACTTCTAAACTCCCAACACCAAATTACCATCCATATAGTACCTCAATTTCATATTCCAAAATCAAATTCTACCTACACCATGGCCAACAACCCACAAGCTCCCGCCCTCAATTTCAGAATCGGCGAACAAGGAGAAAATCAACGGGCAAAGTTTCAGAAATTTCAACATCGAGGTCTCCAACCCACAAGGTACGTTGACATCGACTGCCTGAGAAGTTTGGGACTACTTGACAGTGTTCGCCAATTATTGCAAAGTGTGGATTTGTGGAACTTGTGCCGCAAACCAAGACCAATCTACGAAACTCTTACTCTTGAGTTCTTGAGTTCGTTTGTTTACATCACTCCGCCAGGTGCCACGAACCAACTGTCAGGCCTGGCCAAATTCCTCATGTTTGGAATTGAGCACGAGTTGCCTCAATCCTACATCGCGCGACTTCTAGGCTTTTGTTCGGACGAAGGTGTTCATCTCCGGGTGCCGGATAATTTTGGTGAGGAAGCTTTCAACTTATGGCACAGTTTGACGAATATTCGTGCCGGATCTTACGACCACCTGAATGCCACCCACATTCATAATCCGGCCATCTGGTACTTCCACCGCATCCTTAGCAACACAATCTTCGCCCGCGACAGCAACCATAAGTTCAACTCCAAGGAGCTCTTCTTTTTACATTGCGCGTTCACTGGGCAAAAGATCAATGCTGCCCCGTTCCTACTTGCTCACATCCACTCTATTTGTGCTAGAGGTGGAAAACCATTTTATTTCGGAGGGATGGTCACTTCACTTGCCATTGGTCTGAACTACGGTGCTGCTCTCGCAACCTTACCTTCTATGGCACCGGCTTTGCTAACTTTGGATCACTGCAAAGCCGCACATCTCATCTACGAGCAGGAAGATGGCAGATTCCACCCTGTAATCAGGAACACTGTCTATCAGAATATCATTTTTCCGAACAGGGACCGAATCGATCCAAGAAACCGAGCAAACTGGTTGTTCGATCCTGAAATTCCCGCAGAGCGTGCACCTGCCCATGAAGACCAACCTGCAGCCCCCGCAGACGAAATACAAGAAGAGTTGGATAGTGCTCCTCCAGTCCACGACATTCCAGGATCCTCATCTGCACCTCCTCCTATTAATCTTGAAGACATCCTCCGCGCCCTCCATATGCAAAACCAAATGAACGCGGCACTTGAAAGGAGGCAACACGAGCAATTTGAGTCTCTATGCGCTCAAAACGCTCAGATCTTGACTGGGCAGCACAACATGAATGAGAGGTTAGATGAGGCCCTGTCGGAGCTTAACGCCTTACGGATGGACGTTAGCACCCTTGGTTTCCAGGACACTGACACTGAAGCCACTCCTACCAGACGCTCTCGCACCAGGAGTAGAGGACGTGGTCACCAGTAGTCTTTCTTTAATTTCTAGTTAATTTATTATTTTTCTGTTTCATTTCTTTTCTGTTTTTTTTTGTAATTGTACTTCCCCGCCTATATACCGCAATATTGAGGACAATGTCGGATTTTGTGTGGGAGAGGTACCTTTCAATCTTTTATAAACTAGTAAATTCTTAGGATATGTCTCAATTCAAATTCTTCGCTTTATTTAGCCATACCGAAAATTTTTTATCTTCGCATTAGCCCGACATACCTATTTTAACGAAATCCGAGTTGAGGAAGCCAAAAACGACATAACAAGATCGATATGGTTATGACACCGTAGACTTCCTACTTACGCGATCCGTTTCAATAACCATTATACCGATATCTGGAGTTTCAAGTTCTAGAAGTAACCCCTAGTAGTTTATACTAGCAGTCAGCACCGTCTTGACATAAACTACGTGGAGAATCGATGAATATAAGTGTTTGATGCCTGATTCTAAAATATCCTTCCTATCTCGCTGCTAAAAGAAAAGAAAATTTGTGTACCAAAATATACGGGCACATATAAGAGCTGAGCAAATAATGAAGGAATCCAGTGTTGGTTGGTTCAGAGGTATCTGGTTCTGAACTCGGTAGGGTGTGCTACGGCCCGATCCCCCACAACCTCCAATTTGGATAACATATGTAGGGTTGCCACATTCATGTACCAGACCCCGTGCTAAAAGGATCAAAGTCACTAACCGGTTACTCCACTACGTACGTGCTAAGACAAAGGGCTTAATGTGATTGCGCCAGAACGAAATCGGGTGAAATAGATACGAGGAACTCCAGGAAGAATTATAACGGAACTGTTGGATAGCTCGTTTGGAATGGAAGCCTACGACTAAGCTTATTGCTTGTGTCATTAGCGTATCTTTAGTGTTTTACTCAAGTATTGGCCGAACCGACGAGGATTTCCCGAAATTACTTTAAAAATCCAAGGTATGTCATGCTTATGCGCTTGACAAAACTTGTCCGACCTTTCGAATGACTATTTGCTTAAGGACAAGCAAAGGTTTAAGTATGGGGGAATTTGATAACGAGAAAACATATCATATAATTACCACGCTTTTTACCGATTTTATATTTCATTAAGTCGTCTAACCCCCGATTATTTCGAGATTATTTGTCTTTTTACAGGTATAACATTTGTCAACTCAAACCAATGGAAAAGGACAACACGAAGAAGGCTAGACAATAAACAAAGAGAAAAAAGAATTAAAAATACAAAGTTTGGATTTTTGGAGCTGCGACGGTCGTCACACCCTTGTGACGGGTGTAACACCCCCCAACTTGGAGTAACACTCGTCACACATCACTGACGAGCGTAATGCGCTACTTAAGCGCGTTACGACCGTCACCCACCTGTGACGACCGTCATGCGCGTGAAGGTGGACGTTGTACATGGATAGAGACGTGGGTATTGAAGGGCAGACTCATTCTCCTATTTTCCTGCCACCCACTATTAGTGCTCCCTATATTTTCTCCATTGAAGATTTCTTCAAGATTTTTCAACTCTTGTTTTTCCTCTGCTATATATACGTGTGCCAGTGCAAAGTACCAGGGGTGGAAGAAATTTCCTCAGAACAAATTTATTATTCTTTTGCATTTAGTTTCCATTTCCTTGTTTTGGAATATTGTTTTACGTTCCTGTAATTTTCATTCCAAGCTTTAGTTTTTAGTTTTAGGTGTTAATTCTTCCTTCAAGAATTAACACGATTTATTTACTGCAATCAAGCTCAAGGATTATTGTAATACTTCAAGATTACCATAGCAACTTTGATTCCAGGTTTTTATTGCAATTAATATTTATTCAGTTTCTATATTATGCCAATTGTTGTTATGAATTATATTTTGAATTGTATTGCTGTTAAGTTAATTATGTCCAACTAAATTATTAATACCTGTATGTGACTCTTAAGAACTGAAAGAATTCAGTGATACCTTGGCTAAAAATATTTATAAAACAATTTCTGGTTTCCAATTTCCAAGATTAATTTAACTATCCTTGTCACGAGAGTGAGAGGTTAATTAACACGATTTTGCCACGAGAGTGGAAAATTAATTAAGGCAAGAACCTGCATGCGAGAGCTGGGGTTCAACCCAGATAGTGGTAACGAAACATTAATTTTTAAATACACGAGAGTATTTTAATAAATTAATTAAATTCAAATTGTTTTCAAAAAGTGTTATTAAATTTAAAGTGCATCCACTAGGTTTAGTAACATAACTTATTTCATGAACACGAGAGTGTATGACTCAGGTTTTTAAACAATTAGCTTTTACCGAAATACTTTATAGGCCAAGCGATTCCCCGAATTCCCGAAGTCCGATTATCACATACCGGTGTAACTATTACTATTATTTTTAATTAAACTGTTTCCCCCAAAAATCGAATATTCATCGCTTAGTTAAACAAACTGTAGCATTAGATCGTATGCGATTGATCCTCAGTCTCAGTGGGTTCGATAATCTTTTAAAACTAGAACGACTGAACTGTATACTTGCAGTTAGTATCCCGACTGAACTGTATACTGTTTAAATCACACTACATTTGAATAAACAAGACTTTATAATAGCCTTAAGGGAAGCTCATCAATATTAACAATCTTCAACCACAATGAACATGGAAACTAATCACACAATCCCCAACCAAAGCTTTTATTTGGTTTAGCTTCGAACCATATAATTGTTCCCTAAAATGGATTATGTTCATCAAGGTGCATCAATAACTACCTTGAAGAACTTCATACAATGCTACCCATCCAGAATAACATAAGCCTCTCGCTTACAAAAGATCTCTCCTCACAAAAGCATTTGGCTATAAGAACTAGTGAGAAAAAGTGACAAAGAAAATTGAGAGAGAGAGAGAGAGAGAGAGAGAGAGTGTGTGTGTGTGTGTGTGTGTGTGTGTCAATACACATTTCACATTATGGATGATTTGAACCAAGGAATTAGAATTTTATTTATGGTTTTCAAATCCTCCAAAAGAAGAAACATCATTAAATAAAAAATGATTGTTACCAATCGATTAAATCATTTAAAAAACTATGATTTCTAAAATAGGTAAGAAGTGATATGTAGCCTTTGCTAATCGCTTGGGTATATTCAAATTGGATTTATCTTCAGAAATGCGCTAATGTAATTTATTGACACTTTGTGCTAATCCATTGGATCCATTCAAAATAATTTTTATAGCTTTTTGAATGTTCCCATTACTTCCTAAGCAACTTCTATATATCTTTTCAAAGTGTAATACGGTAGGAGAACTAACTTGATTTTGCATTTTATCGCAAATGTTACGAATAGCAAGAGTCACCTTTGACTTTTCTTTTATCCAATAAGGATAGGGTGAAAAGAACAAGAAAGACCTTGATATTATTGAATTCGGGGGGTAGGTTATGAAAAGGGAAGGTGTTAGCATCCTTTTCATCCGTAGTTATCTACGGAATCTTAATCGCTAACTCACTTTGTTTTGAAAATTTTCTTTGTGTTCGTGTGTTTGAAAATATTTTGAATGCCAATGTGAGGCAACTTTGTAATGATTCTCGTATTTGTCCTCGAGAATGCGTACAAAGCGTTTGTTTGGAAATATTTATTGAAAAGTGTTTGTAAAAGAATGTTTTTGTTTTGAAATGGTTTGTGAGCAAGTGATTATAAGTGTTTTAGCTACTCAAAGTCTTTCTTGTAATTTTCTTCCTCCTTTAGATAGTACTATCCATACCATTAGTTGGTAGGAAGCCCTATCGTTGGATGTGAAGGGACATGCGTGGGTCATCGTACAGTCATAGAAGGCAACACATAGGGGCGCTTTAGCAATTTCGTTAAGGGACTATATCATTTACCGAAGGCAACATCGAAAGGGTCATCGAGGGACTACGATCTTTTTTTCCGAGGGACATTGATAAAGCGTCCTCACGCTCGAGGGACATGACTATTTTTCTGAAAGGCAACAAGGGAGGTTACCCTAGAGGTGCGGGTGTGCAAAGTGTATTGTGATTCAAGTATCGTTTATCTTTAATTAGGGTTAGCTATCGTTTTATTTTATCTTGCCATACAATCCTATTAGCTAGGAAGTTATATATACAAGGCATAAAGTATAAGTGCGGAAAAGTAAAAGCGGAAGGTAAATCCTAAGCTATTACATCGCTTTGGGGCAATTACAAAAAGAAATTGTGGAGAATGAAAATCTAATTACTATTACAAACCATGAGCAATTGTAATAATTGAAAGAAAAAAAAGCATGAAAATAATAAACTATGCGAAAATGTAAGATAGGAAAGCGAAAGAGTTTTTTTAGTAATTTTTGATTAAGAAAAGAGCTTGATAATTAATCTAAAAAACTAATTAATTTTGATTAAGAAAAAGAATTTATTAATTAAAATAAAACCTAAGAAAACCTAATTAATTTTTTATTAAAAAAAAGAAAATAATTTATTTATTAAAAAAAGTTGATTGGTTAATTAATAAAAAATGATTAAAAAACCCTAAAAAGTCTAAATTAATTTTAATTAATTAAATTAAAAAACAATTATGTTGTATAAAAAAAGAGTAATGGTTAAATAAAAAAATAGAAATTGGGCCTAAAGGTAGCAAACCAGAGGGGTGTGAATAACAGGACTTGTCAAAGCCCAAGATGAAAGGCCCAATACGCTGACATGGTATGTGTGATCTAGCACGAGCAACTCTAGGAGTTCTATGGTGGGCACACGAGCTCTGGTGTGTTGATCTGGATCAATTGAGATCCAAGGGTGATGATGAGAGGGTGCATGGTGGATGCGTGAGAATATGGCGCACGGGATCTGCAAAATAGAAAAATATGTGAAAAATATAAAAATTCCAAAAGGCTGGGATCGAACCGACGCCTTGGCATAATAATATCTTATCGTGCACACTTCAACCACTGGGACGGTAATACATCTGTTATCTGAACTGAAACAATTAAAACAAATATAAAACACGAACGCATGGGCTGAAGAGACGCTGGAGCACTAGCTTCGGTCGTCTTCTCTGGTGAGTAAATTTCTTGTTCCTGCAAAACAGCACACGTTAGAGATCCAGGGGGACCCTATCCCCATAAATCAGGCCCTACGAATCCAATGGAATGATTTTTTTAGACTGAATCGTGCTAGGTTTTGAACTATGGAAAAAACTACACAGATCTGTACGAATATGGTGGTTCATGATTTGGCCATTATGGGACTCGTTCTTTGGGTTATTCCTGCACCATTACACCTCATGAACATGTTAGAACAGTTAGTATGCGAAAAAACAACATGAAATAAGAGATATGAAAAGCATGCAATGTTGGAATCGGTGACACATGCTTGTGGTGTTTCTGGCCTTTTGGATCGTTTTAAACGATCCAAACTTATCCTATGATCTTATTGAAATCAATTGGAGTGGTTGGTGTGTGTTGGAAACGACTGCAAATGGGTTTTGCAAATTGCCCTAGGTTTGAGTATTTTGTGATTTTTTGGAGGATTCTTGGACAAGGTTTTTTTCATGGCCTCTTGTCTGAATTCGCTGAGAATATATAATAGAGAGTTAGGTCAACATATATGGGCTTGGACTCTTTGTAATGATCCTTTATTTTTATTTTGTTTTATTTTGACTTTTAATTAAATAAAAATAAAAAAATAAAAACCCAAGGGGGTGCATGAATAAGTCTTGAGGTTCATTATGAAGTGTAGAACACGTTTGGACTCTAAAACAATAGCCCAAATGTTGTACCCCAAAATTTTCCCTCCCATATTTCTCAAAAAATTATTTCAAGAAAGGTCCTCAAGTTGCTCAAGGTAGTCCAAGGGTTGACCAAACAAGCTCCCTCTTAAGGCAGTCTACCTCAAATTAGGATTTCATGTTGCATCAAGATACTTGAGTCCAAGGGATCCCAAATTCTCACCATTATCCTAATATGTTCTCAAGATCATCCATGTCAAGTTTCAAGCCTTGCAGAGGAAGTTTGCTCAGTCAATTGCTCAAAGGCCTGAAAATCGACCGTGCTAGGGCAAAAGTCAACTGTGGCCTACATACAGTCAAACTTTGATATTTTTGGTCAACATCTTTATTTTGAAGTATATTTCATCATTTTATCAAGGGTTGATCATGATTCATCAAGGATTGCTCATAATTCATCAAGAATCATAAGTTGCTAAATTAGGGTTTTGCAGGAAAAGTCAACTCAACTTTGACCAAGCATAACTTTCTCATACTTTATGATGAATGACCCATCCAAATCTCATTTTGAAGAGGATGCAATGCTCTACAATCCATATTCATCTACCAAGTTCAAAATATGCACCCACAAGAAGTTATGAATTTTGACATTATAGGTCATTTTTAAAAGTCAACAAAAACACATTTTTTTGTCAAAGATTCATATATGAGCATGGAATATCAAATTAAGATGAGACCAAAAGAGTTGCTTAGAGGACATCTCAAGATTTCTAAAAAGTCCAAGAACACCTTCAAAGAGTCAAAATTGAGGAAGTTATGCATTGGTGAAGTTGACCTTTTTTACAAAATTGTCAAAAGTCAACTATGCCTCAAAATGCAATTTTTGTCAAATGGGCCCAATCTTTTGCACTTGTTTTGAGTTGGAAACATGGTCCACGAGCCCTAGCCCTAGCCACTTGTCATTATCTTGTTTTTATTATTTATTTTGATTTTTATTTGAATTAAATCAATTTTAAACAAAGCAAATCATGAAAAAAAATCTAAAGCATTGAAAACTCAAGATTTTGTACTTGTTTCAGGTCTCAAATCCAGTGGGCAAGCATTTGAAATCGTGCAAAGAATTTGTGTGCACAAAAAGATTGAATTTGCCCAATTTTAGAAAGATATTCAAAGTGAATCAAATCCAAATCAAAGACATTGATGGAGGAAGATTGAGATCAGTTTTGGAACCCTAATTCAGTCCTCAATACATAAAGAACGCGTGCAGACCCAAAAGAAGGCTAGAAGGAGGCGCAGTAACCAGAACCAAACTTGCAAAAAACAGAAAAAAGTGGTAATTCGAATTCCTATTTCCAGGCATCCTCAAAGCCTCCTGACCATTCCAATCGCTTCCTGGGAGTGTAGGCAAGTGAAACCAATCAAGAACAAGTCTGTTCCAGTGCCAAAAACCACTGTAAGGCATTCACGACATTGGACTTTTTTTGAATTCGGTTTGCATAATTCTGGCACATATAGCATGATATAATCATATATTCTTGTTCATCATCACATATGCAAGCTTTCTGTAACATTTAATTTCATTTTTATGGCATGTATGAGATTTCACCATTGCTAGGTTTTTGTGCTTCGATTTGGGATTTCTTCATATAGGTAAAATTGGGCCATGAAAGGGCCACCATTGAACTCAGCAGGTCCAAACGAAGCTATCCATGGCTTTAGTTTTTATTTATCATGCGTGTGTTTGATTTTGAGAATGTACAAATTTGTAGTGACGGACATGGTGCCGTAGGTAAAAGTCTGGGACTTTTACCAACAGAGCAAGGAGGAAGAAGATGTCGTGGCAAGCCATCATTCGCGTGTTTGAAAATTCGCGCGTTTGGATCTGGGAATCTTGTTGTTTTCCATATTATTATTTATGTTTAATTATATAACAACTAACGCATGTAGCACAGTTGGTAGCCAGGCGAGTGTACAATGCATCAGTGCCTGGGTTCGAATCCCAGGTCCCCCAAATTGCTTCATGCTATTTTCTTTTCAGTGATTACATGCGTACATAAGGCCAGTGACCACCATGGTCCATCATGATCCAGATTGCCAAGTGTCCTGAGATCCAGATCTGAAAGCCATCAATGGAGGAGCATCATAAGCCATGGTCAATGCAATACATGGGATTCTGGAAGTCAACGTGGAACTCCTTGTTTTGGGCCCAGACTTGGCTATCTGCACCCCCCCCCCCCCAAACTGCTTTCTCAGGCTCAAGTTTCTTTTCTTTTTCTTTTTACATTTTGTTTTATTTAATTTATTTACTAACACAAAATTAATTTTTCTTTCATCAAAAAACCACATAAAAATATTTTTTACCCAATTAGACTTAGGTTTATTTTTTGTCAATAAATTAATTAATTTAATCAGGTTATTAATTTTAGGTAACTTTAATTATTTTGTAAATAAATTAAAATTAATTAGAATAATTAGGGTTTTATTTCTAACTTAATTATATTTTCTTTTTTCTTAAAATAACCAAAAAAACCAAAAATAGGCCATTTGATTATTTTCTTTAATTAATTTAATTACTAATTAATTGTATATTTAATTTTTTAAAACCTAATTCTTTTTTCTTAAAAAAATAATTAAAAACAACAAAAACAATTTTTCTTTTAATTAGGTTAGAAAGGGTCAAAACCCTAGTTCTCTCCCGATCTAAATTTCCTCGCGCGCGCTTTATTGTTTTATTTTTATCCTATTATTGTAATTGCTCACAAGTTTGTAATAGTTTAATTAGGACTTTTATTTTCATTTATCGCTTTATTATTTAAGGGTTTGTTTTTGGCTATGTAAATACCCGAAGCCTTGTAATAGCGTAGTTTAATTTCCGCACTTTAAATTCTGCAAAATATTAAACTGTTAGATGTATGATATTAGGATGCATGACAAGAGTGTGTGATTAACTTTAAAACGGTTAGATAACCCTAAAATTTGCAAAGATAATAATCTGAAATTGAATCACTCGCACATACGCACTCCTGGGGTACACTCCCACTTCGGTTGCCTTCGGTAAACGGTCATTGAGTATAGGATGTTTTAGTGGTCACCCTCTTGTCCAAAAGATCAAAGTTTCCTCGGAAAGGTTGCCTCGGATATTGTTGCCTCGAATAATTGATCTAAGACATTAGGGTTATTACTAAGACGTCCTAACATTGCTTTAGTGATCGTACGTCCCTTTTCGAATTGACCCTCAAACTCCAACGATGGTGCTACCTACTCATTAATAGTGGGATAGTGCTATCTAAAGGAAACAAACATAGAACAATTATTTTTTCGAGTAGGTAGATTAGTTCTTAAGTACTTGCTCAATCCAAACAAACTTTTTTCACACTTACACTCCTTTTCAAACAAAGTTTCAAAAACACTTTGTAACACCCTTGAAGACAGAAGCAAGGGTTAAATTGAAGTCAAAACAAAAACTTTTCAAATCACACAAACACAAAGAAGCAATTTTGAAAATGATGAGCAAGTACCTAAGAGCCCGTAGATAACTACGGATAGAAAGAGTGCTAATACCTTCCCTTTCTATAATCTACCCCCCATACTCAGAAAATCTCGAAAAAGGAATTTTTCTGTGCTTTTTTCCTTTCCTTGTTGGATAAAATAAAAGTCGGTGGCGACTCTTGCTTACCGCGATATTTTGCAAACAGAAACGTAAAATGCAAAACACAAACCAGCATTCCTAAAAAACAGTCCCGGTTCTGGCCACTGTATCACACCAAAAAATCAAGTTTGCTCAATTTGAACTTCATGCATTTGCTCAAAATTTCCCCACTTGCACTAGTCATAACTCTCTCAATTTTCATCTTTTGAAGGCTGTATTGGAACTTTTAGAAATCTCAAGATGTCCTCTACAATCTCTCTTTTGATCATTTTTTCTTTTGAAGAATTTATCTTGACGTGAGTTGCTTTGACAAAAAGTGTCTTTTTGTTGACTTTTGAAATGACCTATAATGTATTGGCCCATATCTCTCAAATGAAGCATTTTTTAGACTTAAGCTTAGAGACACAAAGTTGTAGAGAATTGAATTTCCTTCAAATTGAGTTTTTGTTGAGGAAAAACTGATGAAGCATGTGAAAGTTATGCTTGGTCAAAGTTCAGTTGACTTCTCCTAAGAAAAACCCTAATTTGGCAACTTTTAACTTTTGATGATTTGAGAGGTTTCTTGATAAATCATGATAAACCCTTGATCAAATGATGAATATGACTTTAAAACCTTGATGTTGACCAAAATTCTTAAGATTTGACTGTATGTTGACCACAGTTGACGTTTTATCCAATACAGTTGATTTTCAGTCATTTGAGCAATTGACTGAGTAAACTTGTGATGCAAGGCATGAAACTTGGTATGATCATTCTTGAAGACATATGAGGAACCATGGAAACCACTTGAGACCTTAGAAACCCAAATTACCTTGTGAAAGATGAAACTCTAGTTGTGGACCCATTGCTTAGGAGGAGAATTTGTCTGATCAATTCTTGAGCATCCTTGAATATTTGAGAATCCTAGGAGAATGTCTTGAAGAAAAGGGAGGTAAAATTTTTGGGTACAACAACTGCCCGTTGTCATACCCCTAATTTGCTCGCCCTCAGTGCTACCATCAAGTTTATTTTCAAACTTTAATTTTTATAAAATTCTTTTGATTTACATTAATATTTTGGGATTTTGTAAATATTCGTCTTCAAGTTAATTTAAAAATATAACAATTTTCAAATTATTTATATTTTTAAATAGCAAATAATTGATCATCTTCATATATTTTCAATTGACTTTTTATTTCAAATGAATAACGTAGCATAATTGGTAAGAGAGTAAGACTTACAAGTGGAAGGTCTCGAGTTCAAGTCATGTCACACTATTTTTTGGCATTTATATTCTTTTGTGTGTTTTTTCAATAAAAGGGATAAAAAAATTCATTTTTCAATTATTTTATTATTATTTTTGTTTTCTATTTTAAGGATATTTTAAAATTATTTTTTTATTTTTTTAAATCTTTGATTACTTAATAGTCAAGATGTTAAAAATAATTGAAATCTTTCAAAACCAATTTTTATTAATCACAAAATCAATCACAATATTGAGAAAAAATCACAAAAATGTCTAGGTTCATAATCTTGTCCACCAAATTCTCAATCAAATCTCAATTGGTATAAATCTTCACAAAAAGTCACTTTTTTATTATTAAATTATAATTTTCATATTTTTTAATTAATAATTTTTCAAAAATAATTTTTTTCACTTTTTTCAATTTTTAATTAAAAAATAACCAAAAATTATATAAAATATAAAAACAATAAAATCATATGATTTGTTACTTTCTGATTGGTCACATGTTGACAAAACTGATTTCTCATTGGTCAGAATTTGTAGACTTGTTGATCAATATAAAAATCATAATCTTGGGCTTTTCTTGGCGTGGACTATTTTCTTTTTGGGGTGTGTTTAACTTAATTTCAAATCTATAAATAGACAACTCTTTCAAACTATTTTTCATCCTCAATTTCATAATCATCCACAATTCACTAAAAGAGTTCTCCTAAAAGTTATTGTTTTTCACATCAAAGAACAACAACAAAGAAACCCTGAAGTCTCCATCAACAAAATTTTGGTGATCAACAATTTCACCAACAATTAGCAAACCAATAATTCACTAGAGTTCTCCTAAAATTGTTGTTCTTCACATCGAAGAACAACAACGAAGTATCTCCTAAAAACCCTCCATCAACCCAAGAAACTCTTGTACCAAAAAAGAGAGGAAGGATTGACCAAGAAGAAGGAAAGGAAGCAACTTAAATCAGTCACGATATTTCAGGTTGGTAACTTTGTCTTCTTTGATGTAAATTTAATTTTTAATTCGTTTGAATATTCGAGTTTTATTTCTTTTCTTTTGGAATTTCATCCACAATGCTTTTATGTGATTAATAGTGTTTCCATGTATAGTTTGAATATTTCGTTGTGGGTAATTTTTATTTCTCATGGTTAATCTAGTGAGTCTAAGTATTGTAATTTATATGAATTGGTTTTTCTCAATATTTAATTGTTACTATAATCACTAGGAAATTAAAAAATTTATATGATAAATTAGCTTTACTATCTTTATTATCACTAAATTAGAGCGGATAAAATTACTAAATAAGAATAATAATAAATTAGAAAGAGACAAGTCTTCTTACAATGAAAAATAGAAACATTAATAATCCCCTTTATGTTTATTTTAATTTTTGTAGTGTTTAGTATTTTTATTATTCTAAATTGTTTTATGGTTTACTTTTTATTATTATTTGTACAATATGTTTTTTATCAGGCGTATTATTGAGTATTTTCAAAATATAATTATGTTATAAACCTTTTATAAAAATAACAAACTTAATTTTTCCTTTATTAAAAATAACTAAATAATTTTTATTATTAATCAAACTATTATTTTTATATCTATTACAAGTTTTATTTTCTAAAGATCTAATTTTATTTATTACAAATATTTTATTATTATTATTGAATTATAGAACCTAATCTTTCCTAATAAATTGTAGCAACAAAAATATTATTTTATTTAACCAATATTTATCTTTCTATAATCAATATTTATTTTATAAACTCTAAATTTAAAATTCGTTATTTTACTAATTACCTAACAAATTGGGATAAATAGGTTTTTACTAATTAAAACATTTTTTTATTAACTTTAAAATATGTTTACTAACTCTAAAGTTATTTTTTCACTTACATATTTATTCAATTATTCAATTCTACTTCAATTTCAATTCATAAATCAAACATTAAATTTGAATCAAAATCTTAAATTACAATTTATATCAAAATCCACGCAATTCATCAAATATCACACCCGCGAGCAACACATGGTCAATATATGGCCCCGTGATGATAACACGTGGTGAGAAAGACTATATGAGATTTCCTCCGCATCCTTTATATCGAGCAACATGTGGTCAATATCTGGTCCCGTGATGAGAACACGTAAGGAGGAGGCTATATCATACTCCTCAACTCCACGTCTTAATCAAATCAAATACCAAAGTAGCTAACCAATTACAAACTATTTTTTCTACTAACATAATAAAAACTCAAGATTATTTTCGAAAAAGGATTAAGGAGAATTATTTTCAAATTAACTGCGAACTGCGTCTATAATCAATCAATTTACAACTCAGACAAGGTTCAAGGTTAATTCGAAAGCAATTCTACGCAATTCTATAAAAAACACCAACCAACTGCGAACTACGATATGGGACTCTGATTTCTCCTAAGAGGATACGTAAGCATAAGAATAAAGTCGTGGTGAGTTCCCCTATAAAAAAAGAAACCATTTCCCCTAATTAAAATTTAAAACCCTTTTTCCTGAAACTGTTAAACCTAAACCTAGTATCATTGTGAACAAGGTAGATTAAAGGTGCCTAACACCTTCCTTTTGTCTAAAGAAGTATGAAACCTATAATCTCTGTTTGCGAAATTAGGGTTTCCTATTAGATTCCCTTCCTTAAGATAAAAACTAGTAGTGGTGACTCTATATTTAAAACCAGTTCTAACACCCGTGTTCAATCTTCTTAAACCTGAAGAGTTAGATTGGCATGTCCGCCATTCGTGATCTGAAGGTAGAAGATGATTGATCACTTAAGTGCTCGGAAATTTGCACTCGCATGTGTAGGAGGTAACAATGTTGGTTGAGAATATTGCTTGAACGGGCTTAAATATGCCATTCGGAGAGGTGACGGAACATCGTTGGAGATGGGCTTGTAGATGCCATCCAGAGGAACTGTTGATAGATGTATCAGAATGAGTCTATGCTTGACTATATCTGAAGAATACTTTCTAGAATGAACCTATGGGGAAGGTGTTTGAGTAGCTGCTTATCAAATTTAGTCTCTGAGAGAGATGCTTGTCAGATTTAGTCTCTGAGGGAAGTATTTGTCATGTAGATAGTCTCCCTGTTTTGTTTCGGGAATTGATCTACAGTCTGTTTTTGTTGGCAAACTCGTCCTGTTTTAGGAATTCATACCACCTGGTTGTATCGATAGTTTAACCGTCCTGTTTCGGGAGTTAATATTTACCTGGTGTAATAAAGATAGTCACCAGGTACATCAATATACAATCAATCACACAAACAACACATAACATTCATCATGATATAATTTATACTTCTTCGACATCTAAAAACATAAAACTATTAACAACAATGCAATGAGACCAAAACTGATTCAAATTCATGTGGTACCATTAGGGAATAAGCCCCCTCCATAATGCCAACTTATGGAAGCAACATCATCACACCAATACAGACCATCTATCGCCAATACATACCATCTTTCGCTAATACAGGCCATCTTATCATGAATGAATGCGACGCCGACATGCAACAACGTAATTTAAATTGATATTCCTACTCATCAATACCACGCCAATACAGGCCATCATTATCATCATTATCATGCAATACATCATGCAAAACAATCGAACAATTCATACAACATCGTCTTACTTCGTCGCAACATAAATCCTGGCACATTACTCAGGAATATACACAGATAGGCATCAATGTTGGTTAAATAATTAGATACTGTGTTCCAATTTATTTTTATAGGATAAAAAATAATTTTAGCTTTCCACCGACCCAAACGGTGTGTCAAACGGACACCCGAGACGAAAGTTATGCAATTTACAATTTTTGAAAAATCTAACAGTTTCAGGGGTAACCAGTTACTACCAGGAGGGTAACCGGTTACACCCCTAAAACTAAAAAAAACACGATTCTATCCAGTTTTGTAACCAATTCCCACCAACGCAGTAAACAGTTACGCCTTCTTATTTTTTCCCATTTCGCCCAAATTTGCACAAGGTAACCGATTACCTCTCATGCAGTAATCAGTTACACATGATGCAGAGTTCAAAAACCTGCAATTTTTTCTGAATGAAAAAATCCTTATTTCAAAACCCAAACTCCCAATATTTCCATCAAAACAATATTTTCTAATCACACTAATTATTCATTAACATTGCCTATCAATTCCATTCAACTTACATCATCCAATTTCACCAATTACACACATAATGCATCAAAGAATTCATCAATGGGAAAAACTCCAATAAAGTAAAATAGAGAGAAATATCAAGAATATAGAATCATGGAACCTCAACAATACTGTAATACAGTGGGAGAAATGACTCAGTGTTTTGTGTTTTATCGCAATTGTTGCAGATAGCAAGAGTCGCTACCGACTTTTCTTTTATGCAATAAAGGAAAGAGTGAAAAGAACAGGAAATACCTTTTGAGAATTTTCTTGAGTTCGGGGGGTAGGTTATGAAAAGGGAATGTGTTAGCACCCTTTTCATCCATAGTTATCTACGGGCTCTTAGTTGCTAGCTCACTTTTGAAAATGCTTTGTGAAATGTGTTTGTATTTGTTTTAAAGTATTTTTAAAAAGTGCCTTCGTTTAGGCGAACTTTGTAATGATTCTTGTCTCTATAAGAATGTATATAAAGTGTTTGACTTTTGAAAATATTTCATGAAAGTGTTGGTGCATTTAAAAGAAGTTTTTTTTTTGTTTTGAAATGGTTGTGAGCAAGCAACTACGAGCATTCTACCTACTCAAAAGAAAGTCTTTGTTCTCTTCCTCCTCCTTTAGATAGTGTTATCTTACCATTAGTTGGTAAGAAACCTTATCAGTGGGTCATCGTACTGTCATAGAAGGAAAAATTGTGAGATGCCTTATCAATTTATTGTAAGGAACTAAGATCGTTTACCGAAGGAAACATCAAAGGGTCATCGAGGGACTACAATCTTGTAATCAAGGGTCTTTGCTAAAGTATCCCACGTTCGAGGGACATGATTGTTTTTAATCTAAGGCAACAAGTGAAGGTTAACCTTAGAGGTGCATGTGTGCAAAGTGTATTGTTTTAATTTAATTTGTCTTGAGTTAGGGTTATCTAGTATTGATTTTAAGTTTTTCCATACAAACCCTAATTACTAGCAATAATATGGAAAGTGATGAATTACGCAAATTAAACGTCCTACGCTATTACACCATTTTAAGGGATGGGGGGTACAAATTACAAATGAGGATGAAAGAAATTAAAGCCTAATTACTATTACAACCAAATTAAATAAGGAGAAAATAAAATATATAAGAATATAAAGATAATGTAAAAGAAGGGACAATTATTTTTATGGTTTTTTGTATGAAAAAAGTTTTGACCTAATTAATTAAATTGAAAAGAAATTAATAATAATTTTAATGTCTAAATTAATTTAATTAAGAGAAAGTTAAAACCTAAGTCTAAATTAATTATGAAAAGAAAATTAATTTATTAAGAAAATATTTTTTGGTCTTTTTTATATTTAAAGGAAATAAAAAACTAAATTGAAAATAAAAAAATTATAATTTTTAATCTAAGTATTTTTGTATTGGCTTTTGACTTTCTTGATTCCTTGATGATAAAGCTTCATGTTTTTGAATTTCTTGATGAATCTTGACTTTGACCAAAAAGTCAAAGTTTGAATTTTGTGTATCAGTTGATTTTTCATCAGTTGATCAAATTTCAACTATCAATCAATTGATCTTGAGAAAGGATTTGAGCCATGAAATTACGTCAACATGTTGTGTTTGAACTCTTTAGATCATACTTCAAGTCATTAGGTCATGTACTAGGTCAAAAGTCACTGACCAATCATTCTCAGTCAAAACCCTAATTTTGATAATTTGGCCCTTTTGATGATTTGAACACTTTTCTTGAGGAATTGTGATCTAAGCTTAATTAGTTGATGAATATGACTTTAAAATGTTGATATTGGACAAAAAATCTTGAAGTTTGTCTGTAGGTTGACCACAATTGACTTTTTACCCAATACAACTGATTTTCAGTCATTTGAGCAATTGACTGAGCAAAATTGTGATTCAAGAATTGAAACTTGGCATGAACATTCTTGGATACTTATAATGAGCCATGAAAGTCATTTGAGGCATTCAAAGTCCAATTGTCCTTGTGAAAATCAAAACCCTAATTTGTGGCCTCAGTGTTAGGAGATGAGTTTGTCTGATCAAATCTTGGAGAATCCTTGAGCATTTGAGATCTTTTATGAGAAATGTCTTAAGAAAAGAGAGGGAAAATTTTGGGGTACAACAACTTCCCATGTTCAATCTTCTTAAAACTGAAGAGTGAGATTGGCATGTTCTCCATCCGCGACTTGAAGGTAGAAGATGATTGAATACTAAAGTGCCCAGAAATTTGCGCTCGCTGGTGAACAAAGTAATACTGTTCGTTGATTATGTCGAGAATGGGCTTAAAGATGCCATTTGGAGAGGTAATAAAGATTTATTAGAGATGGGATTATATATGCTATCCAAAGTAACTGTTGATAGTGGTTGGAAGAAGTATCAGAATAAATCTTTGATCGATTTATACTGAAACAACAAATGTCTGAAATTGTCTTTAACTGGATATGCATAAGAATAAATCTTAGGGTTGATTTATCTGAACTAGAGATAGTTTCTACTGGAAATGAATCAGGATAAATCATTGGTTAATTTAAACTGAACCAGCAGGGGTTTGAAATTTTTTTAACTGGATACGAATCAGAACAAATCTTAGGATCGATTTATCTGAACCAGAGAAAATGTATATCGGAACGGAATCAGGATAAATCATTGGTTGATTTAAACTGAAACAACAGAGGTCTTGAAATTGTCTTTAACTGGATACGCATCATAATAAATCTTAGGGTCGATTTATCTAAACCAGAGAAAGTGTCTACCAGAAACAAATCAGGATAAATCATTGGTCGATTTAAACTGAACCAGCAGGGGTTTGAAAATTTTCAATAACTGGATACGAATTAGAATAAATCTTAGGGTCGATTTATCTGAACCAGAGAAAGTGTTTACTGGAAATAAATCAGGATAAATCATTGGTTGATATAAACTGAATCAGCAAGAGCTTTATGAAGGAAATGTTCATTATTATGGTATTCATCTGGTGACTGATCTTTCTTGAAAAAGGTAAAGAATTAGTCGTATGCGATGTCATGATGTATGAAATTGTGATATGGTGGCAGAACTGACTATTTTTAGTGGTTTGCATTTTGCGTTTTTTGTTCACAAAATGTCGCAGTAAGCAAGAGTTACCACCGACTTTTATTTTATCTTATCATGGAAAAGGAAAAAGAACATAAAAAACCTTTTTTCGAGATTTCTGAGTATAGGGGGTAGATTATAGAAAGGGAAGGTGTTAGCACCCTTTCTATCCATGGTTTTCCATGGGCTCTTAGGTACTTGCTCATTTTTCAATTTGCTTGTGTGTGTTTGTCTTGAAAATGTTTTACTTTGTGATAACCCTTGTATCAATCCTCAAGGATGTGATGAAGTTTGTTTTGAAAATTTGTTTTAAAAGGTGTTTGTGTGAAAAGTTTTCATCGAGCAAGTATTTAAGATTCTACCTACTCGAAAAAGGATTGTTTGTTCTCGTTGCCTTTAGACAGCGCTATCCTAATATTAAGGAGTAGGTAGCACCGCCGTTGGAGTTATAAGGGACATTCGAAAGGGACAAGTACAATCACTAAAGCAATAGTTAGAAAACTTTAGTAGTAACCCTAGAGTCTTAAGATCTTTCCGAGGCAACATTCGAATGGGAAATTTTGATCTTTTAGACTGAAGGGCAACCACTAAAATCTCCTATGCTTGATGATTGTTTACCAAAGGCAACCAAAGTGAGGTAAACCCTAGGAGTGAATATGTGCAGATGAATTGTTTCAGTTATTTAATCTTTGCACATTAGGTGATCTACCGTTTAAATTTCAAGTAATCTTGCCATACAATCCTATTAGCATACATCTAGACAGTTAAATATTTGCAGGAATTTAAAAGTGCGAGAAAATAAACCTAGCTATTACAAGGCTTCAGGGGATGTGGATTAATTACATAACCAAAGAATCGGGGATTAAAGCAGTAAATAAAACCCTAGTTTAACTATTACAAACCATTGGCAGTTACAAAAATAATGGAAAAGAAATAATTAAATGCGCGGAGAATTAAATACGAGGGATGTTGAAAAATAACCTAAACCCTAATTGAAAGGAAAAAAGATTTTTGTATATTTTTTATTGGAGAAAACAATGAAATTGCAATTTAAATAAAACCCTAATTTCTAATTGCTTTTTAATTATGAAAAAAAGTATTTAAGTTAACCTAATTAACCTAATTAATTAAAATAAATATTTTAATGAAAAAATGATTTTGGAGTATTTTTAAAGAAAATTAATTAAATTATGTACAATTGAAATCCTAAGTCTAATTATTTTTAATTATAAAAAGAGATTAAATTGCCCTAAGTTAGTTAAACTAAATTAATTAAGAAATAAAATATTTTTATCAAAAAAGATTTTTGTAGTTTGTTGTGATTTTTTTATTAAAAAAATAAAATGATTTTTGTGTTAATTAATTTAAACAAATAAAAGAAAGTAATTAAAGAAATTAAAAAAGAAAGAAAAGAAAATGCAAGTTGGGCATGTATGCTAACAAAGGGGGGGGGGGGTGCCAATCTGAATTCTTCAAGGCCAATAACCCTTCAAGCCCAGTCAGCCTTTGATTCCTTATAGCGTTGACTTGAGGTTGCATCATGGTCCCTCACTGCTGGAGGAGTTGGATCTGATTGATCCTAGATCCACTGGTTGGATATTGCTAGCACATGGTGGACGTTTGAGAGAATGGAGTACCTGATTTGTAAAGGAGAAATATAACAAAGAAATTGTTAGGACTTGGGATCGAACCCAGTTCCTCACTCTCACCACTAACGCGTCCAACCATTAGGCTATCATGTTTAGTTGTTATTATAATGAAAACACAATATAATATATGAAACAAAGTGGTTAGTGGGAAACACAAAAACGCGCGCGCTGGTTTGAATGGACGAATGGATGACTGACACCTAACCTTCTTCTACCTCTCTCTGTCGCCTTAGGTGCTTGTACCTTTACCTACAGACCAAGGTCTGTAGCTACAAACCTGTAAAACTCAAAAATCCACAAAACGCAAGATAAATGAAATCTAACTATATAGATCAACTCGTTTTGATCTTGTGAACATCATGGTACCCTTCTTTTTGCCCAATTTGACATGTAGAACAAACCCCTAAACTGCACATACAAACCCTAACAATGGCAAAGGCACGTGTAGGCTTCAAAAATGCAATTAAATTATTCAGTTAGCTTGAAAACACGATGAGGATCAGAAATATATAACTTAAACATGCTAATGATGCAAGAAATACAGTAATCGGTTTTGAAATAAAGGGAAAATTGTATGAATGCTAGGGGGAGATTCTGGGCATGAGAATGTGTGCAACTGATCGTATTAGCTTCTGGGAAGGTCCAAGAAACGACTGGAAGCGTTGGAATGGCTTGAATTGATCTCTAAGTTCAAAAACGATCCAGCACTTTTTGTCACTTTTTTTTTTAATTTTGTTTGGTGTTTTCACGACTGCAAAACCTTTTTTTTTGCTTTGTTCTTGTGCATTATATATCTAGGAATGAATTAGGGTTACAAACTTGGATTGAATCTTGGAAATTATGAGAGATTTGATTTGATTTTCAAGCTACATGTAAACTTACTATTTTGAGCCAAATCATCCCTTTCTTGTACCAATTATGCTTGATTCATTTTGGTCTTGATAATTCAGCATATTTTGATTGCCAGCCTGTCCAAAAACCAAATCAAATCATATCTTTGCTATTATTCATCAATTATTTTATTTAATTCAATTTTTAATTAATAAAAAATCAAAATAAATTAAAAAATGAAGCAAATAATGTGTGGGTGAATATTTGAGTAGTGGACCACGTTATAAGTGAGGTGCAAACATAAAAAGTTAGGCCTATTTAGCAAAAAATACATTTTTGAGCACATTTGACTTTTGGCAATTTTGCAAAAAGGGTCAACTTTGACAAGGCATATCTCCTCCAATTTTAACCCTAGAGAGGTGTTATTGGACTTCTTAGAAATCTTAGGATATCCCCTAAGCAACCCATTTGGTCTCATTTCAATTGAGTATTCCATGTTCATGTAAGAAGCTTTTACCCAAAAGGTGTTTTTGTTGACTTTTCAAAAGGACCCATAATGTAGAAATTCATATCTTTTATGAGTGCATATTTTGAACTTGTGAGATGAATATTAATTATAGGTAATTGCATCCTCTTCAAAATGAGATTTGGATGGAAAATTTATGATAAAGCATGTGGAAGTTATGCTTGGTCAAAGTTTGGTTGACTTTTACTAAGAAATCCTAATTTAGCAACTTTTGAGTTTTGATGAATTTGGAGCATTCCTTGGGGAATCATGATCAACCCTTGATCAAATGATGAAAGTAACTTAAAAATGTTAACATTGACCAAAAATATTGAAGTTTGACTATATGTGGGTCACAATTGATTTTTGACCTAATATAGTCGATTCTCAAGCATCTGAGCAGTTGACTGAGAAAACTTCTTGTGCAAGGCATGAAACTTGACATGTAGGGTATTGGGAACATATTAAGACCATGGGGAGTATATGAGGCATTTGTGGTTCACCCATCTTGATGAAAATGGAAACCCTAATTTGAGGTATACAACCTTAGGAGAGAGTTTGTCTGGTCCACTCTTGGGCAACCTTGAGCAAATTGAGGATCTCAATGGACATGTATTGAGTAAAATGAGAGGGAAAATTTTGGGGTACAACAGAAACGCATTGCGCAATGATGTTCTCAAAATAAATGAGGTCCTGCTATATGCGTTTTGTGTGCATGATGTATGAATGTAATGTTGTTGAAATGTATCTTTGTCTAGAAAATAAATCCCTAACTATTGTTGTAGATGAAGAGTGTGTGTGTCTTCAACTTGGTCTAGAATGATTTTGCTAGGGATTCCTGTTGATCTGTTTGAAAAAACTCCACTTGGGATGTACTAATTTCTGTTTAGGGAGTAAAGTTGACTGGTATCTGGTCGAAATCCAGGATTTGCATCAACTTTCTGGGGATGGTGACAAATCTATTGGGGAAGAGGAGTTTTGCCAATGATTTCCAGTAGTCCGAAGAATAAAACTTAAGCTAAGGGATTGTAGTCTGTTGGGGAAATAAACTCTATTGAGGAAAGTATCCTTGCGAACTTACTGGGGAAATGAATTCTTCCAGTTTTTTGGAGACCAAACTCGGTTGGGGAAGAGGACTTCTAGGAGATATGCTGATTGGAATTCTGAAAGGGGATTGTGGAGAATGTATGAATTTACTCTGTGGTGATTTAGGGACAGCATGAGTGTTACCCTGGCTTCTGGAGTAAGTACTTTTTCATGTTCACATATGTATATTGGTTAATAGTTAGCCATGTTCATATGCATATGTTCATTCAATTTTAGTCATTGGACATTTTTTTCAATCAAAACAAAAAACAAAAAGTTTACACTTCAAAATATATTTGTATTGATAGTTTGCCTATAAACAGGCGATTTTGTACAAAGAGACGGAAATCCTAGTAAGAGGAAGTCATCATGAAATGAAAAGAATACAAGGTGAAAACAAAAATGTATATCCATGTGGAAGTGATCTCATTGGGTTCCAACTTTGCTATTTCCCCTATGTCTTCAAACATCATCCCTTGTTGTCGAAGGAAGTTGCTTGAACTGATCATGTACCATTTAAACTTTTAACCTTGGTAATAAAGCTAGATGTAGTGATCCAACAGGACATAGTCGTACAGTTTGATCCTTAATTTTTTCCTGGACCTCCCTTTCGGGTTTTCAGTCCACCAGGATACCCTTTTTGCCCAAGCCGCCCTTTCAGGTTTTTAACTTGTCGGGTGTACAATCTTCTGTATATATCTCTAATTTTTTCCCGAACCCTTTTAGTTAGCTGGGATACCCTTATTTTGCCTAGGTATGTCAACCTAGCGGGTCGTTCTTATGCGTAGTATTTTTTGACTATGTCCGTGTTCATAGGATGCAGGAAATTTTCACCGACCATAGTGGTTAACATCATAGCACCGCCAGAGAATACTTTTTAAACAAAAAACGACCCTTCATAAGTGGGAGCCCATTTGCCCCTAGGATCTCCTTGTGGTGAAATGATTCCCTTTATTACCAAGTCGCCAGTCTAATATACTCGAGGCTTGATCTTCTTGTTAAATGCCTTGATCATATGCTTTTGATACATTTGACCATGACAGATAGCAACCAGTCTCTTTTCGTCAATCAAATTCAACTGATCCAATCTAGTCTGAATCCATTTGTCTTCACCTAAGTCTTCTTCTTTCATAATCCTTAAAGAAGGAATATGAACTTCGATGGGTAGGACGACTTCCATACCATAGACTAAAGAGAATGGGGTTTCCCCAGTTGATGTTCGCGCCGAGGTACGGTAGCCATGAAGAGTAAATGGTAGCATCTCATGCCAGTCTTTATAGGTCACCACCATCTTTTGCATAATCTTCTTTATATTTTTGTTGGCGGCTTCCACTGTGACATTCATCTTGGGTCTGTATGGAGAAGAGTTATGATGCTTGATCTTGAATTGCATGCAGAGTTCAACAATCATGGCATTATTGAGATTGGTATCATTGTCAGTGATGATCCTTTCAGGAACGCCATATCGACAAATGAGATTATGCTTGATAAACTGGGCTACAACATTCTTGGTAACTGAGGCAAATGAAGCAGCTTTTACCCATTTGGTAAAGTAATCAATGGCGAAGAGGATGAAACGATGTCCATTAGAAGTGGTGGGCTTGAGTTCCCCAATAATATCAATGCCCCACATTGCAAATGGCCAAGTAGCAGTCATGACATTCAAAGGAACTGGAGGCACGTGAACCTTATCAGCATAAATTTGGCACTTATGACAAGTCCTCGAGTGGTGGTGACAATCAGTTTCCATAGTTGACCAATTGTAACCAGCTCTCAAAATCTTCTTGGCCATAGTATGTCCACTAGAGTGAGTACCAAAGATACCTTCATGAATGTCCTTCATGATCTTCTCTTCTTCCTTCTTGTCCATACAACGGAGTAGAGTTGGATCATGGTTGCGTTTGTACAAAATCCCATTGCTTAGGAAGAACTTGGCTGAGAACCTCCACATGAATTTCTTGTTGTTGATCGAATCCCCCTCAGGGTATTCTTGCGCTTTAAGGTGCCTTTTCACTTCATGATACCAAGTGTGATCGGTGGAAATGAGAACTGACTGTTTTTAGCTGGTTTCGCGAAATGTCGCGGAAGCAAGAGTCGCCACCATCTTTTATTTTCTCCAACATGGAAAGGACAAAAGCACAACAAAATTCCTTATGAGAATGTTTCTCGGTTCGGGAGGTAGATTTATAGAAAGGGAAGGTGTTAGCACCCTTTCTATCCATGGTTATCCATGGGCTCTTAGGTACTTGCTCTTATGTTTTCAAAATGTGTTTGCTTTTCAAATGTGAGTGGGTTTGAAAAAGTTTCTTTGAAAGATTTCTGAATGACTCTTGTTTCTGTCCTCAAGAGTGTTTGAAAAATTTGTTTTGAAAGCTTTTGAAAGTGTCAGTGTGAAAATATTTTTGATTTGTTTTTGAAGAGAGCAAGTACCCATGAGTCATCTACCTACTCTAAGGAATTAGGCTGTGTAAAAGTCCTTAAGGTAGTTCCATCCCACCATTGAGAGGTAGGTAGCACCACCGTTGGAGGTGTTTGGGTCAATTTGATTTTAGGGACAGTGTGGTCACCGAAGCAACAGTTAGGACACCTTAGAAGTAACCCTAATGTCCTAGATCCTTTTTAATCCGAGGCAACCGTTTCGAGGCAACTGTTTCGAGGCAACTGGATCTTGGACATAAGAGCGACCGCTAAAACGTCCTATACTTGACGACCACGTTTCGAAGGCAACGAGTGAAGCGTACCCTAAGAGTGGCATGTGCTTGTGTGTTCAATTTCAGTTTATGTTTTTCTTTGTAATTAGTGAGCTACGAGTTGTTTTTATTTACCATACATTCTTTCATGCATTTAACAGTTAGGGGGTGCGGAAAGTAAATTGCGGAAACATAAATCCTACGCTATTACAAGGCGCGGGTCTATACATCGCCAAAAATACAAAGACCCGTTTTTGGTAAATAAGTACGAGAAATAATAAATAAAGCAGTAAAAACCTAATTACTATTACATCCGGAGGCAGTTACAGAAATAATCAAAATAAAGAATTAAAACTAAAATGCGCGCGAAAGAAAGAATCGGGAATGTCTTAAGGGTGTTGACCCTTTTAAGAAAAGAAATTGATTTTTTTTGGAATTAAATGCAATTAATTAAATAAACCTAATCTAATCTAATTAATTAATTTATTAAAGGAAAAATATTTTTTTTGTGTTTTTGTGTTTTTATGAAATAAAATAAGAAAATTAAAATTCTAAGTTAACCTAATTCTAAGTTATTTTAGTTATTTAAAAAAAGTTAAAATGGCCTAATTAAAACTAATTTATTTAATATTTATTTACAAAATAAAATAATAATAATAATGATGTTAGTTCTTTTTTTTGATTTTTATAAAAAATATTAGTTGGTTAATTGTTAATAATAATAAAATAAGGCAAATAAAAAAAATGAAAATGACAAAATAAAAAAAAGAAGAGGAGTAAACCCAAGGGGGGTGTGGGCTGGAATTTGAGGGTGTTTGATTGAGATTTGAGGCCCATTTGAACAAGGCATGTTGACTTTTTCTGGTTGCCTATGCCCACGTTGACTCCAGAGTACCATGGTCCTCATGCTTGGCCCTTGGATCTGCACTGATGGACACTTGGAGCGCTGGGATATGAGGCTTATGGTGCACCTCATCTTGGAATCTGCACAGGAAAGCATTGAAAAAAATAATATGGAACTATGGGGGTACCTGGGAATCGAACCCAGGTCCCAATGCTTGCAAGGCACCTGGCCAACCACTACACCAAGCGCGTTAGTTTGTTAGTATAATGGACAAAGAAAATTAAATATGAAAACAAGCGCTATTCTGGAAACTAGCAAAAATCCGCGTGTTTATTTGAATGCACCAATCACATGGAGGCACGTCCTTCATCTTCTCCGTTCCTGTAAAACATAAAACACATAGCGGGGGTTTTAACCCCCCACAAAACGCAAGCCTGTAAAAAATAACGATTAGACGCTCATGAAATATAAATTGGGCGCGAGGTATCCTTTAGCTTCGTCTTGTCACGCTGATTTCAACCATGCCTGTTTGGGGTTTTAATTTTACAGCATGAGAAAGACCCCAATTTCAAAGCTCTGAAAACCCTAGGAATCAACAATGGCACTTTGCGTTTTACAGCCTTATAATCAAATTAAAACATACAGAAAGTTTCGTAATGGTGTCAGCAATGCATAACAATGTTCAAAATGAATTAATGAGGCATAAAAATGGAATTTCGATTCTCAAAATTTTGGACAAACCGTGGGGGCGTGATGAGTGATTCCTTGAGGGTTTTGACTTGTTAATGATTGCAAATCGTTCCTGGGGATGTAAGGAACGTGTTTGGATCAAAAGGACAGGTTGAATTGTACTGGACAATGGTTTTCAGTTTGTCACTTTTCTCTTGAAATTTTAAGATTGGTTTGGCCGTTTTTGAGTGTTCTAGGTCTTGTTCTGTGTTGCCAAGGCTTGCATATATGTTTTGTAATGAGAATCAATCCATAATGTGTGCCTTTAAGCCTTGCAATTATGTTTTGGATTTTGCCATAACCTCCATTGAAAATCTTGCCATTTTTGCTTCAAATTTGAATTTCATGCTTGGAATAGGCCTTGCACGAATTTGGAATGTGCTTCATGGTGCATCAAAGCAATTCAAGCCAAAAAATATCCCCTAATTAATTTTTTTGATTTTCATTTGAATTTTAAAGATTTAAAATGAATTAAATCAAATAAAATTAAATAAAAATGGAAAAATTAATTTTTAATCTTGAAATAAATTGTGGGACACGTGGGAGGCATGGTCAAGCTGAACCAAGTGGAAAAAGTGGGTCCTTTTTGTCAAAAATGAAGTTTCAAGGATAGTTGACTTTGGCCATTTCACAAAAATTTCCCAACTTCTCCAATGCATATCTTGCTCAATTTTGATCATATGAACATGTTCTTGGACATTTTGGAAAGGTCTTGAAGTCCTCTAACCAATGCCTTTGGTCCCATGTAATTTTGATTCACCAATCTCAAGTTATGGTCTTTGACTTAAAGTGCCTTTTTGTTGACTTTTGAAAATGACCTATAATGTTGAAATTGATAACTTTTTTGTGAGAGCATTTCTTGGACTTGGAATGTGAAGATGAGTTGTAGGAAATGTCATCCCCTTCACAATGAGCTTTGTATGGGATTTTTATGATAAACCATGAAGAAGTTATGCCTTGGTCAAGTTACAGTTGACTTTTCAACTGTCCAAAAATAGAAACTTTGCATCTTGATGATTTTTGAGCCATTCTTGTGAAATCATGATCAAGACTTGATCAAATGATGATTGTGGCTTCAAAATAAGATGTTGACCAAATTTTTTGACTTTTGACTGCCAAATGACCATTTTGCCCCTGCAGTTGACTGTGGAGCAATTAGGGTTTTTGACTGTGCAACTTGACCTTGTGAGCCTTGAAACTTGACATGTAGGTGCTTGACAATGTATATGAGCATATGGGACTTGATTGAGCCCTTGAAAACCTCAACTTCCTTGCAAGAACCAAAACCCTAATTTGACTGGCTTAGGAGAGTGGTTGACTGTGCAACTCCTTGAGTGGACTTAAGCAATTTGAGGTGATGCTTGGCAAAACTTTGAAGATTATGGGAGGGAAAATTTTGGGGTACAACAGTTTCCCCTGTTCAATCTTCTTAGACCTGAGGATGTAGATTGGCTTGTGTGCCTTTCGTGATCCGAGGGTGGAAGATGATTGAACACTAGAGTGCCCAGAAATTTGCACTCACATAGTAGAGTATCAGCAGTGTGATGTTGGGAATGGGCTTACAGATGCCATTTGGAGAGATGATGGATAGGAGGATGGGCTTATAGATGCCATCTGGAGGTGTGACAGAACCTTGTCGGGAATGGGCTTATAGATGCCATTTGGAGCTGTAATGGGCTTATAGATGCCATCTAGGTGTCGATCGCGTAAGAGATTCCTTAGCGAGAACTTGCGTACCTGAGAAAGAAAGATAATTACCTGGCCTGTTACAGGGGTTGATCTTCAAACTCTTCATGCAGACATGCCCTGGCTGGATACAGGTATCGAATCTACAATTGGTTGTCAACAAACGTGCCTTGGCTGGATACAGGAGTCGAATCTGGAATTAGTCGTCAACAGATATGCCCTGGTTGGTTACAGGAATCGAATCTTCAAACTCTTCATACGTGCCCTGGCTGGATACAGGAATCGAATCTGGAAATAGTCGTCAACAGATGTGCCCTGGCTGGATGCAGGAATCGAATCTTCAAACTCTTCAGACGTGCCCTGGCTGGTTACAGGAATCGAATCTTCAAACTCTTCAGACGTGCCCTGGCTGGATACAGGAATCGAATCTGGAAATAGTCGTCAACAGATGTGCCCTGGTTGGATGCAGAAATCGAATCTTCAAACTCTTCAGACGTTCCCTGGCTGGATACAGGAATCAAATCTGGAATTAGTCGTCAACAGATGTGCCCTGGCTGGATACAGGAATCGAATCTTCAAACTCTTCAGACGTGCCCTGGCTGGATACAGGAATCGAATCTGGAAATAGTCGTCAACAGATATGCCCTGGCTGGATACAGGAATCGAATCTTTAAACTCTTCAGACGTGCCCTGGCTGGATACAGGAATCGAATCTGGAAATAGTCGTCAACAGATATGCCCTGGTGGATACAGGAATCGAATCTTCAAACTCTTCAGACGTGCCCTGGCTGGATACAGGAATCGAATCTGGAAATAGTCGTCAACAGATATGCCCTGGCTGGATACAGGAATCGAATCTTCAAACTCTTCAGACGTGCCCTGGCTGGATACAGGAATCGAATCTGGAAATAGTCGTCAACAGATATGCCCTGGCTGGATACAGGAATCGAATCTGGAATTAGTCGTCAACAGATATGCCTTGTGTGATCGGTTGATCTGGAACTGACTGTTTAACGCTGGTTCGCGAAATGTCGCGGTAAGCAAGAGTCGCCACCATCTTTTATTTTCTCCAACATGGACAGGACAAAAGCACAGCAAAATTCCTTATGAGATAGTTTCTCGGTTCGGGAGGTAGATTTATAGAAAGGGAAGGTGTTAGCACCCTTTCTATCCATGGTTATCCATGGGCTCTTAGATACTTGCTCATTGTGTTTTCAAAAGTGTTTGCTTTTCAAAGTGTGAGTGGGTTTGAAAAAGTTTCGTTTAAAGATTTCAGATCGACTCTTGTATCAGTCCTCAAGAGTGTTTGAAAAATTGTTTTGAAAGCTTTTTGAAAAGTGTCGGTGTGAAAAGAGTTTTTGATTTTTTTTTAATAGAGCAAGTACCTATGAGTCATCCACCTACCCTAAGGAATTAGGCTGTGTAAATGTCCTTAAGGTAGTGCCATCCCACCATTGAGAGGTAGGTAGCACCACCGTTGGAGGTGTTCGGGTCAATTCGAGTTTTAGGGACAATGTGGTCATCGGAGCAACAGTAGGACACCTTAGAAGCTACCCTTATGCCATTGATCCTTTTTAATTCCGAGGCAACCATTTCGAGGCAACTGGATCATGTCATGGACATAAGGACTTACTAAAACGTCCTATACTCGACGACCACGTTTCGAGGGCAAGGCAACAGTGAGGCGTACCCTAAGAGTGGTGTGTGAATTTGTGTGTTATTTTCATGTTATGTTTTATCTTGTACATGTATCATGGTGATCTACGCTTGTTTTTGATTTATCATTCATTCTTTCATGCAATTAGAATTTAAAAGTGTGGAAATTTAAATGCGGAAAAGTAAAATCCTACGCTATTACAAGACGCGGGTCTATACATCGCCAAATTACAAAGACCCGTTTTAATAAAAATGCGGAAAGCAAAACCTAGTTACTATTACATGGCTTGAACAGTTACATAATATTCACAAAGAAAAAAAATAAGAATAAATGCGCGAAAAGAATAAAAGTTGCACGTTCGAGGGCGTTGGACCCTTTTGAAATTGAATTGAATCAAAAGTCTAGTTATTATTTTATTAAAAGAAGAGAAATTGTTTTTTTAAGTTTTTGGTATTTAATGAAATAAAAAAAATTAAAATGGAAAGAAACCCTAATTCTATATATTTTAATTATTAATGAAAAAACATACAAGTTAACCTAATTTATGCTAATTAATTATTTACACATTTATTTACAAAAATATTTAATAATTAATAATAATAATAATAATGAGAGAAGATTATTTATAAAAGAGAAAAGGTGAGAATGTTAAGAAACCCTAATTTCTACATATTTTAATTTATTAAGAAAAACATTAGAGTTTTAAAACCTAATTTACTAAATTAATGGTTAGAGTTTATTTACAAAATAAATTAATAGTGAATTAAATATTAATTAAACATATTTTTAGTTTTTGATTTTTTATTGTGAAATTTATTTTATGGTGCAAAGAAATAATTAAAACATTAAAAAAGAATTAGAAAAGAAAATCAAATAAAAATTAAAAATGTGCAAACCATGGGGGGTATTCAGACCCAAAGGGAGGTATGATTTGGGAAATTTGGCCCATTGAATCAAAGCCCTGTTTGACTTTCCAGGATAGAGTGCATGTTCATTGACTGGCGTGCATGGTAGACATCCTCTTATAGCCTTTGGATTGAAGCTCATGGGCGCGTGGCAGGCTTGGATGTGGGGTTGTATGATGAACCCTGGGACGTGCACTGCATGGAAACATGTTGGGAGGAAAAATATGAAATATGTGGGGGGACCTGGGAATCGAACCCAGGTCCCAATACTCACCAAGCGTATGTCCAACCACTAAGCCATTCAAGCGTCTTTGTCTATATGATGGAGAACATATATTATAAGGAAAAACCAAAGTTAATGATATAAAATAAAAAAAACGCGCTGAAATTCAAATCCCCCAGTCATGTCTTGCCACGCTAGCCTTCTTCTTCATCGTTGTACCTGTAATATAACAAAATAGCGGGGCTTTTAAACCCCCACTAACTGCAATTCATGAAAATAGCGATTAGCATATGCCTCAATATAAAAAGGGCGCGAGGTCATGGTTGTGTTCGTATGGAGCTCCTGAGTTCAATGGCATAAGTCTTGAGATCCAATTTTTCCATATACAGAAAGCCCTAATTTAGAGCTTCTGAAACCCTAGAAAACGTTAATGGCAAATCTCGTTTCAAGCATTGTTAGGACAATTAAATGGTACCATTCGCTTCAGAACATCATTGTTAGTGAGAATCAACAATTAAAATACATGAACAATGCATGAAAAGTAAAACACGATTATGGAAAAGTTTGTGAAAAGTGTGATCCGGTTCTACCAATTCTTGGAGTTTATGGACCTGTTCTTGATTGCAAATGCTTCCTGGATGTCTTGGCAATGTATTGGAATGCTTTTGAAGCTTTGAATTGTGCTCTAGGTATGAAATCAGTTTCAAGATTTTTGGCCAAAAATTGCAAATTGGTTCTCCCTTTTCTGAGCAGCTTTCCTGTCTATCTTGATTCCATTAGGTCTTGCATATGTAAGTGAACGAAATTAGGTTAAAAAACCAAGCCCAAAGTCCATGTATTGATGATTCCAATATTTGATTTTCTCCATATCTTTTCCAATCTTTTTGCCATGAAAATCATGCCAATTATGGAAGATTTGGCCTTGTTGATTGATGCACGAAATATTTAGCTCATAATGGACATATTTGCTGCACAAAAAAGATTTAAAACCATTGTTTAATATTTTTCTCATAATTAAATTAAATTAAATGAATTAATAAGATTAAAAATTCAAATAATTAATCAAAAATAAGAAAATACATCCCTTTGAGGTCAATGGGTCGTGCATAGCCTTTGGGTAATGATTCATGGAAGAATTTGTGGCCCATTAGCATTTTTTGAAGCCTTTTATGCAAAGTTGACTTTTCAAAATTCCCAAAAATTCCCCAACTTCTACAAGGCATATCTTGCTCAATTTTGAAGTTATGAACATGTTCTTAGACATTTTGGAAAGGTCTTGAAGTCCTATAACCAATGCCTTTGGTCCCATGTCATTTTGATTTAACAATCTCAAGTTATGGTCTTTGACTTAAAGTGCCTTTTTGTTGACTTTTGAAAATGACCTATAATGTTGAAATTGATAACTTTTTGTGAGATCATTTCTTGGACTTGAAGTGTGAAGATGAGTTGTAGGAAATGTCATCCTCTTCAAAATGAGCTTTGGATGGGATTTTTCTGATAAACCATGAAGAAGTTATGCCTTGGTCAATTTGCAGTTGACTTTTTTAACTGTTCAAAAATGGAAACTTTTGCATCTTGAGACTTTTTGAACTATGCTTTGAGAATCATGATCAAGAATTTATCAAATGATGTTTGTGGCTTCAAAATAAGATGTTGACCAAATTTTTTGACTTTTGACTGTCAAATGACCATTTTGCCCCTACAGTTGACTGTGAAGCAATTAGGGTTTTTGACTGTACAATTTGATGCTGTGAGTCTTGAACCTTGACATATGGATGCTCGGCAATGTATGTGGGCATGTGGAGCTTGATTGGACCCTTGGAAACTTCAATTTCTTTGCCAGAACCAAAACCCCAATTTTGACTGTGTTAGGAGGCCATTGGACTGTGCAACCTTTGAGAGATTTTGAATCATCTGAAGATTGATCTTGGCCAAATCTTGAAGAATATGGGAGGGAAAATTTTGGGGTACAACAGTTGCCCCTGTTCAATCTTCTTAGACCTGAGGATGTAGATTGGCTGTCGTGCCTTTCGAAATCCGAAGGTGGAAGATGATTGAACACTAGAGTGCCCAAAAATTTGCACTCACATAGTAGAGTGTTAGCAATATGATGTAGGGAATGGGCTTACAGATGCCATGTTGAGAGGTGATGGATAGGAGGATGGGCTTATAGATTCCATCTGGAAGTGTGACAGTACCTTGTCGGGAATGGGCTTATTGATGCCATTTGGAGACTGTTGGTATGTGGATGGGCTTATAGATGCCATCTGGGTGTCGATCACGTAAGAGTTTCCTTAGCGAGAACTTGCGTACCTGAAAAAGAAAGATAATTACCTGGCCTGTTATAGGAGTTGATCTTCAAATTCTTTATATAGATGTGCCCTGGCTGGTTACAGGAATCGATTCTTCAAACTCTTCAGACGTGCCCTGGCAAGATACAGGAATCGAGTCCGGAGAATATAGTCGTCAACAGATACACCCTGGCAAGATACAGGAATCGGATCTTCGAACTCTTCAGACGTGCCCTTGCAAGATACAGGAATCGAGTCTGGTAATGTAGTCGTCAACAGATACACCCTGGCAAGATACAGGAATCGAATCTTCGAACTCTTCAGACGTGCCGTGGCCAGATACAGGAATCGAGTCTGGTAATGTTAGTCGTCAACAGATACACCCTGGAAAGATACAAGAATCGGATCTTCGAACTCTTCAGATGTGCCCTGGCAAGATACAGGAATCGAGTCTGGTAATGTTAGTCGTCAACAGATACACCCTGGCAAGATACAGGAATCAGATCTTCGAACTCTTCAGACGTGCCCTGGCAAGATACAGGAATCGAGTCTGGTAATGTTAGTCGTCAACAGATACACCCTGGAAAGATACAAGAATCAGATCTTCGAACTCTTCAGACGTGCCCTGGCAAGATACAGGAATCGAGTCTGGTAATGTTAGTCGTCAACAGATACACCCTGGCAAGATACAGGAATCGGATCTTCGAACTCTTCAGACGTGCCCTGGCAAGATACAGGAATCGAGTCTGGTAATGTTAGTCGTCAACAGATACACCCTGGCAAGATACAGGAATCGGATCCTCAAACTCTTCAGACGTGCCCTGGCAGGATACAGGAATCGAGTCTGGTAATGTTAGTCGTCAACAGATACACCCTGGCAAGATACAGGAATCGGATCTTCGAACTCTTCAGACGTGCCCTGGCAAGATACAGGAATCGAGTCTGGAATTAGTCGTCAACAGATACACCCTGGCAAGATACAGGAATCAGATCTTTAGTTGCGACCGTTGATAGTAATCATCTTTGTACTGACCTTTGTCCTGAAAAGACAAAACGTTAGTTGTATGAAATGTCATGATGTATGACATGCGTGATGTTCTCAGAATGAATGAGATTGTATGTTCATGATGCGTATATGCATGCTGTAATGTATGAAAATGTGATGTTTATGAATGTATGTTTTTGTCTAGGAAAGTAAATCCTTGACGGGTGTCGGGAAGTTAAATCCTGGGCTGATGTTTAAGAGTAAGATTCTTCGTTACCGCTGGGGGTGGTAGTTGCAAGAATACCGGTAGGAGACGATGACTCCGTTGGAGAATAAACTTGGCGAATAGAATACTCTGCGGGGAGTGAATTCTGTGGGGAAAGAGATACTTTGCTGAGATTGGTGATAACTCCGCTGGGGATACCATTGTTAAGTTATGTTGAAGGAATTGATGAACTCCGTTGGGGGATAGGAAGACTTCGTCGGGGACGATCTTTCCATGGTTACTGGCTGAGGATAACCCAGTTATATCCTGGTGGGGAAATAACCTTCTGAATAAAGACGAGGGTGCGTTCGTGCTCTGCGGGTGACAAGCTTCCAGAATCTACTGGGGATAAGCTTCCTGCTGGGGAGATGGATTCCACTTTCTTGGGGAAACTTTTGGACTGGACTCTCCTGGGGAAATTTTTGAGATGTACTGGGGAAGTGGCTCCACTGAATGTCTGGTATACTGCCGGGGAACAATCTTAGATCAAGACTGCCGGGGATGCTTGTTAAGAATGTTTGTATATTGCGTTGGGGAATGTCGAGATGTGCTAGGGATACCCAATTTCCTTAAGGCTGACAGTATAACTCTGCTTGGGGAGAGTGTTGCTGACTTGATGGAGATGTTGTGGCTTTTTAGGGCTGATGGGAGACCAACTGCTTGGGGAGAGACTTGTTGAATCCTGGCTCACTCTCTGGGGAATTAAGATATCTTGGTAGACAGAGCAACTAGATTGCTTAGTCAACTCATTATTGCCCCTGTTTCTGTGGGAGAAGATACTGGTGGAGGCCGGATGATGAGCTCATGTAAAACTGCATCTTTGGAGGGAGGAAACCTGTGTAGGGTTTACTGATAATGAGTCCGTACAAGACTGCATCTGAAATGGATAAGGAACCTGTGTAGGGTTACTTTGATGACGAGTCCGTGTAAAACTACGTCTGGAGTTGAGAAGGAAACCTGTGTAGGGTTTACTGATGACGAGTCCGTGTAAAACTACGTCTAGAGTTTGAGGAGGGAACCTGTGTGGGGTTACTTCGGGATAAGTTCGTGTAAAACTTCTGGAGGAACCGGGGTAAGGTCATTTTGAGATAAGTCCGTGTAAGACTTCTGGAGGAACCGGGGTAAGGTCATTTTGAGATAAGTCTGTGTAAGACTTCGTCTGGAAATTGAGAAGGAACCGTTGTAGGGTCGCCTGTTGATGAGTCTGTGTAAGACTTCTTCTGAAAGAAAAGGAACCGGTGTAGGGTTGCCTGAGGATGATCAAGTAGATAATTGTCCTGTTTGGTCTCGGATATTAACCCACGATCAGTCGTCCACAGAATTTTCCTGGCTTATTACCGGTGTTGATCTGAAGCTGTAAAGATAGATGGTAATCATCTTTTGATTGACCTTTCCTTGGTACTTTGGTTGACAGAGTAACTGGATCGCCTGGACAACTCATTATTGCCCCTGTCTCTGAGGTGAGGGCAGAAGATACCTTGTGGAGGTGCTTGATAACTGCCGATTGACAAATCTTCCTCTGGTAGGCAAGTGACGAGATGCCGGGACATAGTCGTACGCTTTGATCCCTAACTTTTTCCTGGACCGCCCTTTCGAGTTTTCAGTCCACCGGGATACCCATTTTTGCCCAAGCCGCCTTTTCAGGTTTTCGACTTGTCGGGTGTACAGATTTTTTCATTTTCATCCCTCATTTTGCCCGAACCCTTTTGGTTCGCCGGGAAGCCCTAAATTTTGCCTAGGTATGTCAACCTAGCGGGTTTTTGATTATGCGCAGTATTTTTTTCGACTATGTCCACGCTCTCTGAATGTAGGGAGTTGCCCCTGTCAATAGCATTGTGTTGCCGTACCACCGGAAGATCTTCGTTTGATCATGCAGGATTCGTAGCTGGAATTCATGTCCGATTCCCCAAGTGACTCGGGCGGAGATTTGCCCCAGGCTGGTTGGCCTTTTGAGAGATTCTCCGAATCTTGACTTAACTGCCCCAGATGATGGACAATGATCATGCCATGCCCCTTGATTGGAGGTACTCTTGTTCATTAGACTTTCGTCGTGCGAATCTCTTATGATGTTCAAACAAATAGTCACATGCAAGCAATGTTATATTAAAAATGCAAAGCTTATGTCTGTCTTAAAGTTTTTTGAAAATGCAGTTTTTTATAAAACAAGTGAATTTTGTAAACTGTGATGTCAACTCAAGATTTTACAGCGAGCCTTAAGGAGTCAGGATACCTTTGTAACAGTATACTTTCGAACTAAACCATGCTTCAGCTAGGACTTTTAAGGGTTATAACGTGGCCTGGTTCGTGGTTTAAGAAACAAAGGATAAAGGCTCAAATTATTTGTACCCACCCGCTCTTCGTGACGTTCTTCAAACCTAAACTCAGCTGATCGTGCGTTAGACCTTGTTTGAGTCTTTTCTTTGATATTCCGGAGATGGTTTGGATATTGATAGTTTATTTTGAATAGGCAGTCATTTTTTTTTGTCGAGGGTTAGTAGAACCTCTTTCTTTTTTGATTTTATGATCCCTATTTTTGCCTGAACTGTTCCTTTTTATGATTACAGTCAGCGGGATGCCCCAGTGTTATAAGTCTCCTTCATAGGTTTTGACTTATTGGGCTTTTATTTCTGAGAAATGATGACTGCCTGCTTTTATGATTACTCGGAACCATCACTGTCTTTTGTCTCGGAAAGACTTCTTTGATGCCATTCATTGTGCACTTGGATCAACTGAGAGAACTACCCTGCCCCAGGTTATGATTAAGGGTTTCAATTTTCAAAAAGAAAAACTCCTACTTCTTTGGCTCCGAGGGGTTGTCGAGGGATTATCATCCTTATAACTCCAGTGTTTAGGAATTGAAACAATGCCTGTACCTCATCAGTGGGGTCTGTTCAAAAGCATACTGTAAAGATTGTGGTATCGTTTTCGTCATCCTCCCTCAAGAGGCTTAGAATTATTAATTGAGAGTTGACATCAAAAAATGAAAGCAGTTTAAATATAGCGAATGCGAATATATTGATTCAAAACAGACATATGCGATGCATTAATGACATAACAGCGTTTGACATGATAATTGTTTGAACAGTCAAAAGAAAATTACAACTTGAACATTCGAATGAACAAAAGTCTTCTAGTCTCAGGGCTTGTCACTTCAAATGGTGAATCCTATAGGGATGGTAGGAGCACTCAGCCTGACCCATTTGGGTGAAATCCACTACTCCTTCATTAATCAGGTCCTGGACCTTATTCTTCAGAGCCCAGCAGTCAGCAGTGTCATGTCCATGACTATCAGAGTGGTATGCACATCTTTTATTGGGATGATAGTTAGGAGCAGAGATGTTGGGATTCCGGGGAGGAGCCCTTAGTGTAATCAGATTCAACCTCAACAGGTGTTGTAAAACTTGAAGCAGCGGCATGTTAAGTTGGGTGAATTGCCTCTTGGACCTGCTTGGCTTACTCTGATCAACCTGTTGCTCTGGGCGAGGTTGATGTTGGGCTTGTGAAGTGGTAGAAATTTGGAGAGGTCTATTCTTCACCATACTAGACTCTTGTCCTCTTGGAAGCTGATCAAAGACCTGGTCCCTGACTCGGACTGGTTTCTTCATGTTGGATCTGTCTTGGTGGAGTTGACTGATCATGTTCCTCAACTCTTCTTGCTCCCGAGCTAAACCTTGGATGAGAGCCCTTTGCCCCAGCATCTGGGTTTTCATTGTATCTACCTCAACTTGTAGGCATTTCAGCCGTTCGTCCTTGTCATCCTCAGGACTTTTCTTGGCCAGATTCCCCATGAGGAGTGTCCTTAAATCTTCTTGCCCCTTGGATAGGCTTATAACGATCTCCCTGAACTGAGTCTCTTGAGCATGAAGACCCTGGTTATCTTGTTGGGAAGCCATTGCTGAAATAAACAGCAGAGAAGGTAAGTGACCTGTCAAAAGGGTACCTGTTATGCAATGATATGTATGCATGCAATGTTTTCAAGGATCTCGCGGGGTAAACAAGAAAATTGTTAGCATTGAACCCAGTAACTTGATTGAAGGAACTTCATGTTGTTGAGAGTCCTTCTTCAAGGGTCACAGCTCGCCATATCGAGTGGGTCATAGCCCCTGACAACCTTGGCTAGAGGAAAATAAATACCCTTTTGCCCCTTGCTAGACATGTTGGTTCCTCATGACCTGCATCACAAGCCCTTGAGATCCTTGAAATGGGTTAGTCTTTATGCAGGATGCATGCAATGGTATGATGTTATGCTATGCATGGGGTAATGTAGGTAAACCTTGTTATGAGTCCCAATTAAGGACTGTAAACAGAACCTGCAAGAAAATCAAGTGTCAGATAACAAGCATGCAAATAGTCAAGTTGGAAAGCACACAAGTCACACCACAACCCTTAGAGTTTAGGCCAGCATGGGGGTCTAGGTATTACCCTCTTTCAGTTTGTTGGTTAAGACCTGTCCTATCAGAAGTAACCGGGTTCTAGAGGATCCCAATATCACTGACTACCCTCAATCGGTCATAACTCCAGCATCACAATCTTTTCTTGCGGCCAGAACCATCACGAGAGTTTAGCCTCAATGGGCGTAGCATACTGCTACTGTTCTATTGTCCAAGTTGGGTCATTTAAGGTTCTAAGGTCGGTTGGTGCTTAATGACTCCTCAGAAGACCCATATTCTCCTCGTTGCGACACAAGGGATATCGGTACAGACCAAGGCGCCACACCAACGTAGCCACTGCTTCACCCATGTCGGTCTACGCCGGACAGGTCCCTCACAGCTTATGCTACCTAACAGGGTATCCCCAGATCCGGGTTAGGATCTATGTAACTCCGATGCAGCCCACAATAATAAAGCAAACAAGCACAACAATTGAAAACACAAGTGATCTTAGTCCTAAGGTACACCTCACTTTATAAGAGTCCCCAGCAGAGTCGCCAGTTCTGTGATCGGTGGATCTGGAACTCACTGTTTAACGCTGGTTCGCGAAATGTCGCGGTAAGCAAGAGTCGCCACCGTCTTTTATTTTCTCCAACATGGACAGGACAAAAGCACAGCAAAATTCCTTATGAGATAGTTTCTCGGTTCGGGAGGTAAATTTTTTTGAAAGCTTTTTGAAAAGTGTCGGTGTGAAAAGAGTTTTTGATTTTTTTTTGAATAGAGCAAGTACCTATGAGTCATCCACCTACCCTAAGTGTTGTACCCCAAAATTTTCCCTCGCGCTTTTCCACAAGAAATCTCAGCTTCAAACATTTCCTGACTTTTCAAACTGGCTCAAGAATCGGACAGACGGACTTTTCTTGACAGTCAATCAAAACTAGGGTTTTTACTGATTTTCAGAGCTCTGAATTGTTTCATACAGTGGGCTTAGGGTTTGATTGATTTTTGGTTCAATTTTGATCAAGCGAGCGTGATTTGGCATTTAATCGGGAATTAGGGTTTTATGGGCATATTCTCAGAAGAATTTGAATTCCACAACACTCTGCAGTTTATTTCAAGATTCGGATTAAAATTCGCGTTATCTTGGTTTAATCAGCAAAAGAGACAGTGGTTTTGAATTCAGTACGTTTTGATTGGGCCAGTCAGATACAGGATGCAGTATTGGATTCACAGTGTTTATGTGTTTGATCAGTCTATTTGGTTTAATTGCTGCTTTGCTCTGGATGTTGAATAAGACAGACTTTAATTGATCAATGTTGTTTTATTTAAGTTATTCATTATTCTAAAATTGGATGATTGAAATTTATCTTTCAATTGTTTTAATTCTAAGAATTTTAAATAAATAAATAAGCAATAAAGAAAATTAGAACCAATTGGATAATTTGGATTTTTATTGATATTTGAATTATTTGTACAAATTGTTGTTTATAAATTAAATTACAGACAATAATTTGCATTTAATTTAAATATTACATAGAATGAAAAAACTATCCTATTTTCTAATATTCTTCGTTCTTCACTCCGCTCCGGTATTCCATTTTTCATCTGCAAAAAGAAACAAGAAAAGTCAGAAAGCAGTTAATTAAAAGACAGATAAAATATTGCTCATCATTAGGGGCCACTGACTGGGATCAGTTGCCCTCTCTGCAAATCACGGGATTTCTCCCGGTTCACAGAGAGGGAAGATTATTTTATTTCATGAATGCAAATGTCAAAAATGCATAAGTTACAAATTTCAAGCTGCATAGAAATTTAAAATCTCAATTTCCAATTCAAAACCATATAGTTCAAATCCAATCTCAAACTTTCCATCCAAAGCAAAGGCACTACTGTCAGTTTACTCAAAGAAAGAAATCAAAGTAGTACAAGTTGCTATCAAAGCTCAAAAGCTGTCATGAAAAGATTTTTGCCAAGATATCAAAATGCAAAGTCAGAGCAAAGCACAAAAGCTGGAGATAAAGATGCAGTAATGTTATGCAAGATCTTTTCATCATTTCCCATCAGCATAGTAGGCCCCTTCAGAAACAGTACAGATAATAACATATAAAATTCTTAAACTGTACTTTAAGAGAGAGTAAAGAGAGATAAAGAAAACTCAGTTCAGGTTAGGCATAGGCGTCAGGACAGCAGAAAAGATAAAGCCAACTCAGTTCAGCATAGCAGGGAAGATAGAGAAGTGAGGAGATAGAAAAGATATAGAAGATATAACACAGTTCAACACAGTTGAGAAGAAAAAAAAAATAAAGAAATATACCACTCAGTGGAGCCTAAGCAAAAAGATATACAAAATCAGAAAATAACAAACTGAGTTGGGCAGCAAGCATAGACAGAGGTGAGAATAGAGAGAAAAGATACAAAAACTCAGAACTCTGCCTCAACCAAAAAGAACACCACTACTGTCAAAGCAAGAAACCTACATCAAGCCCTCAACTCTGCTTCAATACAAAACTCAGTTCAGAATAAGATAGAAGAGAAAGATACAAACCCAAAAACTGAACCAACAGAACCTTGTTAAACCAGTTATCAAATACATCATCCAAGACCAACATACAACCTGTCATAACCAAAACCACCAATAACCTCACCATACCTGCAAACTGATCAAAACCAAGCCAAGCAAACATAAATATACTGAAACATACCATACTGTCAAAGCTTGAGCCAAACCATAAACAAAAAAACTACCAGCACCCTGTCCAAAAGCTACCCAAAACCACAGCATAGCTTGCAAAACAAACATGGCCTAGCTTTTCCAAATCCAAATCCCTCACCACTACTGTCAAGGCCTAACCACATAAACCAGATGAAACCCTTGCAAACTCAAGCCTCACCATTTTGTAAAACCAACATCTAAACCATTCAATCCAAGCAATATACTAGTCACAAGCTAAAGCCCTCAGTACAAGCATCATTGGGCATTAAATCTCAAAGAGGCATCCAGTCCAAGGCAATAACTGTTCAAAATCGTTAAAAAAAAGCATTCAACAATTCAAAGGGACGAAGGTGGAAGAGGTAAAGATTCAAGGCAACTGAGACCCTCAGACCTCTGAGGTCATCACAGGGCAACAAGAGAAGAAGAGAGCAAATCATCTCAGGCAACAACAAGAAGCATAGTCAGGGCAACGTAGGCAACAACATAGGCAGCAATTCAAGGCAACCTAGGCCCTCAGACCCCTGAGGTCATCATTGGGCAGTACAAACAAATAATACTGCGTTCAAAAAGAAGGAAGCATTCAAAAATCACTCAGAAGCAGATACTCAGGCAACAATAAGCATCAAGGGCCTCAGAAGCAAGCTTCATCATAGGCAAGGCAGTAAATGTTCTAAAACATTCAAAATTGGTCAGAACATCATCATCAAAATCATAGCATCCAACATAAGCAACAAGCACGCAAATATACAGTGGCAGTAGAAGAGATAAAGAAGCAAATTCAAGAGGGTTTCTCAGCACAAACCATCATCAAAACCATAGGCAAAAATATCAATCAGATAAAGTTACCAGGAAGGCATCAAAAGCAAGCATCTAGCTTCGTCACAGAATCGCCGCTCCGACCTCCTGAAGCATCACCCCTCCGCCTCTCCTCCATCTCCCAAAATCAGGTAGCAATCTTCTCCCCCTTTCCTCTTCACCACATCACAACGGTACAAAGTCGGAAATCAGAACCCAAATTGAAACACAAATTCGTAAAAAAGGAGATAAAAACATAAAGCGTTGTAATCAAACCTTAAGTCAAGAGCGCCGAGACCGTGCCTTGGAGGGAAGAAAGGTGTGGAGGGTGATGTTGGTGGCCGGATGAAGATGAAGACGGAAAGAACGTTGAACATACGAACGCCGCCGCTGCCTCGCCTAAACCTAATTCTTTCGTCCCAACTGAACCAAATGCCTAAACCCTAATTTCGTTCAAGACAAGCTTGGGCCTGACCCGTTTTCTGCTTACCCCAAAGCCCATTAACACACTAACCATTCTTTCTTTTATTTCCTAACAACACTTACTTCTTTCTTTTATAAAACACTAACCCCTTTTATTTTACAAACAATGTTTACTCTTTTTTTTATTTATTTCTTTGAAAAAACACTAATTTAATTAAATACACCTTTTACCACATAATATAAAAAAAACTCTTTTTAGATATATCTTGTACATACATTTTTAAAATATTAAATTTGTACATATTATATAATATAATTGAAAATACCTCTTTTTTTATAAATTTACTATTGCACATAAAAATAACAAAATACATTTTTCATACATAATTAAAATTAAACTCTTTTTTTTTAGTTAACATTCTTTTTGTACATAATAATTTAAATACACATTTTTTCTAATATTAAACTCATAGACATTTGGACTAAAATACTTTCCAATTAAAATTGAACATTTAATCAAAACACTTCATTTTTCTTTTGTACATAATTAAACATACAAAAATCAAAGATTCATTTAAAATATATTCTTCTAGGTCAAACCCTAATACGATTCAACTTCATATCGCACTTGTACATATTTACACTTACACAATACATATACACTTGTACACTTACATAAATACCTTCACATTGCCCTATACACATTTTATCTTATATTTGAATATTCGATATTTACATTTGATTGCGACATTCGATCTGGTTGTAACTTATTGGATACTATAAGTCTCATCCCCTTGTACATTTATACCCCCACTCCCGGACACTATTTTGTAATAGCGTAGATTTATATTCCGCAATTTACAGTTTTCAATTATACCATGGTTAGACCTAGGGTTTGTATGTACATAAAATCAAACGCTAGATAACCTAATACAAGACAAATACATGTAATCAATACACAATCACACTTGCACCCCCTAGGGTAATCCCACATGTTGCCTTCCAAAATGGGCTATGCTTGCACGTCGAGTATCTTTGGCAAAACAAATCAAATGATCATAAGTCTCAAAGTGTTGCCTAAACGGAATGATCATAGTCCCTTCAAAGCGAATTGCCAAAGACACTTGGCATCATTGCATTCATGGTCCATACGATGACCCGCGCCCGTCCCGAATAAACTTCCTAAACGCAAGATTGTCCATCAATTTCAATGGTGGAACAAAATTGTTAAAAAGGGGTTAAAACATGACAAAAACCTTTGAGTACCATAGGGTAGACAAAACTCTTAGTTACTTGAGATCAAACTTGCAAAAACACTTGCCTTCTTTTCAAAAACCACAATCCACAACACTTTCAAACAAACTCTCAAAAACATTTGAAAACATCTTTTCAAAAAGATTCACACTTTTGTAAAACACTCAAACACGAGTCAAATACATTAGTTGCCTAAGACAAGGCATCTTTTTCCAAAACATTTTCAAAAAGCACCCACACACACACCATTTTCAAAGCAATCGAAAAACAAGGCAAGTGATCTAAAAAACCAAGTAACTAAGAGCCCATGGATAACCATGGATGAAAAGGGTGCTAATACCTTCCCTTTTCATAATCTACCCCCCGAACCCAAGAAAACATCTCAAAAGGTTTTTGCTGTGCTTTTTTAACCTTTCCTTTAGGATAAAATAAAAAGTCGGTGGCGACTCTTGCTCAACCGCACAAGTGCGAATACGAACGCAAAACCTCAAGTCAGTTCTCCCACCGTATCACAGAACTGGCGACTCTGCTGGGGACAATTTTAAAGTGGGGTTACCTTAGGGTTTAGATCACTTTTACTTTCATTTGATTGCTTTGTTTGCTCTACATTTGTGGGCTTTGTATCGGAGCTTTATAGATCCTAACCCGGATCTGGGGAAACCCTTTTAGGTAGCAACAAGGCTGTGAGGGAACTGTGCGGGGTATACCGACATGGTTGAAGCAGTCTGCTACGTTGATGTGGCACTTTGGTGTGTACCGGTAACCCTTGAGTTCAGTCAAGGAGAGTACGGGGCCGCCGCGTGGTGTCGCGAAGCATCAACTGACCATAGAACCTTAATTGACCATCTTAGCCCTTTTAGGGTAGTGAGATAACTGACTTTGGTGCAGTCCGAGGTTGGTTGATACTCGATACTACACTCAATTGAGGGTTGCTTTCCTGGAATATTTCGGTCGCCAGTTCAGTGGCTAAATCGAAACGATGGACAATGAAAGCAATCCAGTGATATTGGGACCTTTAGAACCCGGTTACTTTTGATAAGACAGGTTTTAACCAACAAACTGAAAGAGGGTAGTACCTGAACTTCATGCAAGCCTAAACCTAAGGCCTTGTGTGCTTTGTGTGAATATTGTTTGCCTGTATATACACTTACTTGCTGGTGCATACATGCACATAACATCATGACATCATACCATAGCATTTTAGCATTTTCAATAACCATTTCAAGGATCTCGAGGGTTCTTTTTATGCAGGGTTACGTTGAACCAGACATCTATCAAGGGGCAAGAGGTCTCTCCTCTAACCAATCCAGTCAAAGATCAAGTGCAACAACTTGAATCAGTGGCTATGACCCACTCGACATGGTGAGCTTGATTCTCGTGGAAAGACATCCACCAACACAAAGCTCTCCAAACAAAGGTCGAGAACAACAACTTGAATCAGTGGCTATGACCCACTCGACATGGTGAGCTTGATTCTCGTGGGAGGACGTCCACCGATGCAGAGATCTCCAATCCAAAAGCAGAGTTCAACCTCTAACATTTTCTTGTGTTTACCCCAAGAGATCCTTGAAAGCATGCATCCACATATCATGCATTGCATTTTGACAATCTTTCATTTTTCAGGTTTCCTTACTCTCCTGCTGTTTATTTCAGCAAGAGATGGCTCTAGAACGGTCTGTCAAAGACATCCAAGACCAGACTGCTCAGCTGCAGGAGATGTTCTTGAACTTGTCTCTGGGGCAAGAAGAGATGAAAGCTCTCCTCACCAAGGACTTGGGGAATTCCAACAATGCCAGGAGTGATCAGATTGCGGAGCTGCAGTTTGATCTGACAACACTGAGGACTCAAATGATGGGACAGTTGGTGGGCCAGATGGCTCTCATCCAAGACCTATCTCAAAGACAAGAGGAACTCAGAGTTCTTGTCCGCCAACTGCTTCCAAACAACCAACTGGGGCAAACATCTGAGGTCGAAGAGCAAGTCATCGCTCAACCTCCATCAACTCAAGAAGACAAGGGGAAAGCTCCTTTGCTAGCTTCAGGGTCACAAACCCATCAACAACCTCGCCAGCGTCAACGGGGCGATCGGCATAAACAAGAAAGGTCGGGAAGACAGTTTACGGAGACTGAAATACCATCATTCTTCATACTGAAGCGCCTGTTGGAGGTCAATTTGCTCACCGTAAAGGACCCTCCTCAGAAGCTCAATATCTCCTTTCCTCGCTTTAATCCCGACGAATTCTGTGTTTATCACTCCTGCAGCCCGGGGCACAGTACCAACGACTGTTGGGCCTTGAAGAACAAGATTCAAGATCTAATTGACATTGGGGTGCTGGAATTCATGCCAGACGGCGAGATGAAGATCTTCCGTTAAAGGGTTCTCCGCTTGAAGTGACGAAGCTCGAATTGAAAGACTTTTGCTTCTTTTTGAATTTTTAAAGTTGTAATTTCTTTTGCTGTCAAACAATTATTTGTTGATGTTAAACTCTGTTTTCATTAATGCATTGCATATGTTTGTCTTGAATTCATCCCTTCGTTTCACTACTTTTATGCTTTTCTTTATGATATTTGACTCTTGATAAAAAGCTGCAAGCCTTTAGAGGGAGGATGACGAAACAATACCGTGATCTTATACAGTATGCTTTTGAACAGACCTTGCTGATGATGTACAGGCATTTCTTTCAATTCCCAAACACTGGAGTTATAAGGAAGTTAATCCCTAGTCAACCCCTTCGAGCCAAAGAAGTAGGAGTTTCCTGTTCTGATACAATCAAAACCTTTGATATAAACCTGGGGCAGGGTAGTATCTCAGTTAATTCAAAAGAAAACGCGCATTGAAGTCGCAAACTCTCAGTTCGTAATACAACGAACGACGTCGAAAAAGAAAGCATTCCTTCGGAATCAAAAGACAAGGGTGGTTCCCTATCACATAGACAGTAAATCTCTCAAAAGAGAAAAACCCACTGAGCCAGAACCTATAAAGGAGGCTTAAGAAAGCTGGGGCATCCCACTGACAGTAATCCCGAAAACGGTAACAGTCAGGCAAAAGTTAGGGATAACAAATCAAAATCAAAATAGTGAGGTCATTACAAAATCCTCAACAACATGAAAAGTGTTGGAAAAGAAAAAGGAGATGATGACTGTCTCCCAAAAATTCAAAATGGTGAACCATCGCCCAAAAGTCGTTCCAAACTCAAAACAGAGTGCGACGCACAGTTAACTGAGCTTAGGTTGAAGAACATCACGAAGAGCGGGTGGGTACAAATATACTTTGAGCCTTTATCCTTTGTTTCTTAAACCGTGAACCAGGCCACGTTACAACCCTCCAAAAGTCCTAATTGAAGCATGGGTTAGTTCGAAAGCATACTGTTACAAAAGGTATCCTGACTCCTGTAGGGCTTTGCTCTAAGTCTTGTGTTAACTTGTCTTATGAAAAGTTTTCTGCTAAAAAACGCATTTTTCAAAAAAAACTTCGAGACAAACATAAACTTTGCATTATTCGAATATCACTGTCTGCATTTGACCCTTTTATTTGACAGCGAAGAAATTCATACAGCGAATGTTCGGAGGAACGAAAACTCTCTCAGTAAGTCAAAATCACTTCAAGAGGATAACACTTCCATCAAATCTCCTATCAACAAGGGGCATGACATGTCGCAATTCAATTAACCTGGGGCAGTCCAGTCAAGGTCCAACAGATCTTTCAAAATACAGTTAACCTGGGGCAGTCCAGTCAAGATTTCAAGAAATCTCTCAATATGCAGAGTAATCTGATTTAAGACTCCTTCATCACCACTCGGGGCATTCGAATGTCAAAAGTGTTCAACAAATCAACTACAACATTTCCAGATTCGACTCCTGTATCCGGCCAGGGCATATCTGTTGACCACATTTCCAGACTCGATTCCTGTATCTAGCCAGGGCACGTCTGAAGAGTTCGAAGATTCGATTCCTGTATCCAGCCAGGGCATATCTGTTGACGACTATTTCCAGATTCGACTCCTGTATCCAGCCAGGGCATATCTGTTGACTACACTTCCAGACTCGACTCCTGTATCTAGCCAGGGCATGTCTGAAGAGTTTAAAGATTCGACTCCTGTATCCTGCCAGGGCATATCTATCAACTATCACCTTTCCAGATTCGACTCCTGTATCCAGCCAGGGCATGTCTGAAGAATTCCAGATCAACACCTGCAACAACCCAGGAAACATCTGTGAACGACCGATTGTAGACCAACACCTGTAATAAACCAGGATTTTATCTACATCACCACTTGGGGCATTCGAATGTCAAAAGTGTTCAAAACCCGATGCAGTTTTTACACAAGCTCATCATCAGGAAACCCTACACCGGTTCCCCTTCAAGACTTCTGAAACAGTTTACGGATTCTTCCCAACAACGAACGCTAATCTACCGACTTGTTCAGATTCTTCTCAAAGACTTCTGAAAACAGTTCATGGATTCATCCCAACAACGGATGTTAATCTGTCAACTTGTTCAGATGCAACCTTTGAATTTAGTTTACGGACGCTTCCCAACAACGGATGCGGCTCTATTGCTGATTCAACCTCAAGATTTCTGAAAATAGTTTACGGATTCTTCCCAACAACGGACGCTAATCTACCGACTTGTTCAGATTCTTCTCAAGACTTCTGAAAACAGTTCATGGATTCATCCCAACAACGGATGTTAATCTGTCAACTTGTTCAGATGCAACCTTTGAATTTAGTTTACGGACGCTTCCCAACAACGGATGCGGCTCTATTGCTGATTCAACCTCAAGATTTCTGAAAACAGTTTACGGATTCTTCCCAACAACGGACGCTAATCTACCGACTTGTTCAGATTCTTCTCAAGACTTCTGAAAACAGTTCATGGATTCATCCCAACAACGGATGTTAATCTATCAACTTGTTCAGATGCAACCTTTGAATTTAGTTTACGGACGCTTCCCAACAACGGATGTTGTTCTATTGCTGGTTCAACTTCAAGATTTTTGAAAACAGTTCACGGGTTCTCCAAGTAAACGGAGGTTAACCTATCGCTTGTTCAGATTCTTCTCAAAGCTAACCGCCACGGAAGATCGCGCTCGCCAAGATTCTTCCTATCCCCAGCCAGGGAATCCCCCGGAATTCAATTCCCCTCAGAATTTAAGCTTCAGTATCCCCAGCGAATTCAGACTTTTAAACCTTCTCCCCACAAAGTTCTGGAAAGGAAAATCTTGAGTTCCCCAGTGAAGTCTCCAGGGTTTCCTCCCATCAAACCGAAGACTCTCAATCTGGTCTCCCCGGCATGAGTCTACTAGTTTGGGACTCCCCAGTAGAGGTCATCAGGGATTCTCTTCCCCAGCGACAGCCAAGGATTTATTTTCCCCGGCGACAGTCAAGATGCTTTTATCTCCAGCCATCTCGGAATCATGTATCCTTGGCAAGATTAGCTCATCAGCTTACATGCGCATTCATTACATTCATATCATAAACATTAAATGTCACATGCATTGCATCATGCATCATAACATTACATACAACTAACCCTTTACCTTTTCAGGTAAGATCAGTCGACAGACACAGATCATCTCCTGAGATTCATCCAAAAATAGTTCAGATGTGACCCGGACACGGCAACTTTCTGATACTTATTCCAGATTCATTCAGACGCATCAGCAGAAACCTTACACCGGTTCCTCTTCAACTTCTCAACTTCTGAAACAAGTTTACGGATTCTTCCCTACAACGGATGTCAATCTACCGATTTGTTCAGACTCTTCATAGCTTCTGAAACAGTTTACGGATTCTTCCCTACAACGGATGTCAATCTACCAACTGATTCAGACTCTTCTCAACTTTTGAAAACAGTTTACGGATTCTTCCCTACAACGGAGGTCAATCTACCGACTGATTCAGACTCTTCTCAATTTTTGAAAATAGTTTACGGACGTGTCCCAACAACGGATGCTGCTCTATTGCTTATTCAATCTCAAATAGTTTACAGATTCTCCAGACATGGACGTCAATCTGTTGCTTGTTCAGACCCCAATTCAGAGATATTCCAAAACAGGGATGCCCTTCTGATACTCGTCCACTCACCATTGACGTACAGTTCAACATCACCATATGGCATCTATAAGCCCATCCTCCTACCAGCAGTCGCCGAATGGCATCTGTAAGCCCATTCTCAGATGGCATCTCTAAGCCCATCCCCCGACAAAATTCTTTCGCACCAGGTGGCATCTTTAAGCCCATCACCAAATGGCATCTTTAAGCCCATTCACCTCCACCGTCACATCGACGAGCGCAAATTTTCTGGGCACATTAGTGTTCAATCTCCTTTTACCTTCAAGTCGCAAAAGGCAAACTTGCCAATCTAACTCTTCAGGTCAAAGAAGATTGAACAGGGGCAACTGTTGTACCCCAAAATTTGCCCTCGCGCTTTTCCACAAGAAATCTCAGCTTCAAACATTTCCTGACTTTTCAAACTGGCTCAAGAATCGGACAGACGGACTTTTCTTGACAGTCAATCAAAACTAGGGTTTTTACTGATTTTCAGAGCTCTGAATTGTTTCATACAGTGGGCTTAGGGTTTGATTGATTTTTGGTTCAATTTTGATCAAGCGAGCGTGATTTGGCATTTAATCGGGAATTAGGGTTTTATGGGCATATTCTCAGAAGAATTTGAATTCCACAACACTCTGCGGTTTATTTCAAGATTCGGATTAAAATTCGCGTTATCTTGGTTTAATCAGCAAAAGAGACAGTGGTTTTGAATTCAGTACGTTTTGATTGGGCCAGTCAGATACAGGATGCAGTATTGGATTCACAGTGTTTATGTGTTTGATCAGTCTATTTGGTTTAATTGCTGCTTTGCTCTGGATGTTGAATAAGACAGACTTTAATTGATCAATGTTGTTTTATTTAAGTTATTCATTATTCTAAAATTGGATGATTGAAATTTATCTTTCAATTGTTTTAATTCTAAGAATTTTAAATAAATAAATAAGCAATAAAGAAAATTAGAACCAATTGGATAATTTGGATTTTTATTGATATTTGAATTATTTGTACAAATTGTTGTTTATAAATTAAATTACAGACAATAATTTACATTTAATTTAAATATTACATAGAATGAAAAAACTATCCTATTTTCTAATATTCTTCGTTCTTCACTCCGCTCTGGTATTCCATTTTTCATCTGCAAAAAGAAACAAGAAAAGTCAGAAAGCAGTTAATTAAAAGACAGATAAAATATTGCTCATCATTAGGGGCCACTGACTGGGATCAGTTGCCCTCTCTGCAAATCACGGGATTTCTCCCGGTTCACAGAGAGGGAAGATTATTTTATTTCATGAATGCAAATGTCAAAAATGCATAAGTTACAAATTTCAAGCTGCATAGAAATTTAAAATCTCAATTTCCAATTCAAAACCATATAGTTCAAATCCAATCTCAAACTTTCCATCCAAAGCAAAGGCACTACTGTCAGTTTACTCAAAGAAAGAAATCAAAGTAGTACAAGTTGCTATCAAAGCTCAAAAGCTGTCATGAAAAGATTTTTGCCAAGATATCAAAATGCAAAGTCAGAGCAAAGCACAAAAGCTGGAGATAAAGATGCAGTAATGTTATGCAAGATCTTTTCATCATTTCCCATCAGCATAGTAGGCCCCTTCAGAAACAGTACAAATAATAACATATAAAATTCTTAAACTGTACTTTAAGAGAGAGTAAAGAGAGATAAAGAAAACTCAGTTCAGGTTAGGCATAGGCGTCAGGACAGCAGAAAAGATAAAGCCAACTCAGTTCAGCATAGCAGGGAAGATAGAGAAGTGAGGAGATAGAAACGATATAGAAGATATAACACAGTTCAACACAGTTGAGAAGAGAAAAAAAAAGAAAGAAATATACCACTCAGTGGAGCCTAAGCAAAAAGATATACAAAATCAGAAAATAACAAACTGAGTTGGGCAGCAAGCATAGACAGAGGTGAGAATAGAGAGAAAAGATACAAAAACTCAGAACTCTGCCTCAACCAAAAAGAACACCACTACTGTCAAAGCAAGAAACCTACATCAAGCCCTCAACTCTGCTTCAATACAAAACTCAGTTCAGAATAAGATAGAAGAGAAAGATACAAACCCAAAAACTGAACCAACAGAACCTTGTTAAACCAGTTATCAAATACATCATCCAAGACCAACATACAACCTGTCATAACCAAAACCACCAATAACCTCACCATACCTGCAAACTGATCAAAACCAAGCCAAGCAAACATAAATATACTGAAACATACCATACTGTCAAAGCTTGAGCCAAACCATAAACAAAAAAACTACCAGCACCCTGTCCAAAAGCTACCCAAAACCACAGCATAGCTTGCAAAACAAACATGGCCTAGCTTTTCCAAATCCAAATCCCTCACCACTACTGTCAAGGCCTAACCACATAAACCAGATGAAACCCTTGCAAACTCAAGCCTCACCATTTTGTAAAACCAACATCTAAACCATTCAATCCAAGCAATATACTAGTCACAAGCTAAAGCCCTCAGTACAAGCATCATTGGGCATTAAATCTCAAAGAGGCATCCAGTCCAAGGCAATAACTGTTCAAAATCGTTAAAAAAAAAGCATTCAACAATTCAAAGGGACGAAGGTGGAAGAGGTAAAGATTCAAGGCAACTGAGACCCTCAGACCTCTGAGGTCATCACAGGGCAACAAGAGAAGAAGAGAGCAAATCATCTCAGGCAACAACAAGAAGCATAGTCAGGGCAACGTAGGCAACAACATAGGCAGCAATTCAAGGCAACCTAGGCCCTCAGACCCCTGAGGTCATCATTGGGCAGTACAAACAAATAATACTGCGTTCAAAAAGAAGGAAGCATTCAAAAATCACTCAGAAGCAGATACTCAGGCAACAATAAGCATCAAGGGCCTCAGAAGCAAGCTTCATCATAGGCAAGGCAGTAAATGTTCTAAAACATTCAAAATTGGTCAGAACATCATCATCAAAATCATAGCATCCAACATAAGCAACAAGCACGCAAATATACAGTGGCAGTAGAAGAGATAAAGAAGCAAATTCAAGAGGGTTTCTCAGCACAAACCATCATCAAAACCATAGGCAAAAATATCAATCAGATAAAGTTACCAGGAAGGCATCAAAAGCAAGCATCTAGCTTCGTCACAGAATCGCCGCTCCGGCCTCCTGAAGCATCACCCCTCCGCCTCTCCTCCATCTCCCAAAATCAGGTAGCAATCTTCTCCCCCTTTCCTCTTCACCACATCACAACGGTACAAAGTCGGAAATCAGAACCCAAATTGAAACACAAATTCGTAAAAAAGGAGATAAAAACATAAAGCGTTGTAATCAAACCTTAAGTCAAGAGCGCCGAGACCGTGCCTTGGAGGGAAGAAAGGTGTGGAGGGTGATGTTGGTGGCCGGATGAAGATGAAGACGGAAAGAACGTTGAACATACGAACGCCGCCGCTGCCTCGCCTAAACCTAATTCTTTCGTCCCAACTGAACCAAATGCCTAAACCCTAATTTCGTTCAAGACAAGCTTGGGCCTGACCCGTTTTCTGCTTACCCCAAAGCCCATTAACACACTAACCATTCTTTCTTTTATTTCCTAACAACACTTACTTCTTTCTTTTATAAAACACTAACCCCTTTTATTTTACAAACAATGTTTACTCTTTTTTTTATTTATTTCTTTGAAAAAACACTAATTTAATTAAATACACCTTTTACCACATAATATAAAAAAAACTCTTTTTAGATATATCTTGTACATACATTTTTAAAATATTAAATTTGTACATATTATATAATATAATTGAAAATACCTCTTTTTTTATAAATTTACTATTGCACATAAAAATAACAAAATACATTTTTCATACATAATTAAAATTAAACTCTTTTTTTTTAGTTAACATTCTTTTTGTACATAATAATTTAAATACACATTTTTTCTAATATTAAACTCATAGACATTTGGACTAAAATACTTTCCAATTAAAATTGAACATTTAATCAAAACACTTCATTTTTCTTTTGTACATAATTAAACATACAAAAATCAAAGATTCATTTAAAATATATTCTTCTAGGTCAAACCCTAATACGATTCAACTTCATATCGCACTTGTACATATTTACACTTACACAATACATATACACTTGTACACTTACATAAATACCTTCACATTGCCCTATACACATTTTATCTTATATTTGAATATTCGATATTTACATTTGATTGCGACATTCGATCTGGTTGTAACTTATTGGATACTATAAGTCTCATCCCCTTGTACATTTATACCCCCACTCCCGGACACTATTTTGTAATAGCGTAGATTTATATTCCGCAATTTACAGTTTTCAATTATACCATGGTTAGACCTAGGGTTTGTATGTACATAAAATCAAACGCTAGATAACCTAATACAAGACAAATACATGTAATCAATACACAATCACACTTGCACCCCCTAGGGTAATCCCACATGTTGCCTTCCAAAATGGGCTATGCTTGCACGTCGAGTATCTTTGGCAAAACAAATCAAATGATCATAAGTCTCAAAGTGTTGCCTAAACGGAATGATCATAGTCCCTTCAAAGCGAATTGCCAAAGACACTTGGCATCATTGCATTCATGGTCCATACGATGACCCGCGCCCGTCCCGAATAAACTTCCTAAACGCAAGATTGTCCATCAATTTCAATGGTGGAACAAAATTGTTAAAAAGGGGTTAAAACATGACAAAAACCTTTGAGTACCATAGGGTAGACAAAACTCTTAGTTACTTGAGATCAAACTTGCAAAAACACTTGCCTTCTTTTCAAAAACCACAATCCACAACACTTTCAAACAAACTCTCAAAAACATTTGAAAACATCTTTTCAAAAAGATTCACACTTTTGTAAAACACTCAAACACGAGTCAAATACATTAGTTGCCTAAGACAAGGCATCTTTTTCCAAAACATTTTCAAAAAGCACCCACACACACACCATTTTCAAAGCAATCGAAAAACAAGGCAAGTGATCTAAAAAACCAAGTAACTAAGAGCCCATGGATAACCATGGATGAAAAGGGTGCTAATACCTTCCCTTTTCATAATCTACCCCCCGAACCCAAGAAAACATCTCAAAAGGTTTTTGCTGTGCTTTTTTAACCTTTCCTTTAGGATAAAATAAAAAGTCGGTGGCGACTCTTGCTCAACCGCACAAGTGCGAATACGAACGCAAAACCTCAAGTCAGTTCTCCCACCGTATCACACTAAGGAATTAGGCTGTGTAAATGTCCTTAAGGTAGTGCCATCCCACCATTGAGAGGTAGGTAGCACCACCGTTGGAGGTGTTCGGATCAATTCGAGTTTTAGGGACAGTGTGGTCACCGGAGCAACAGTAGGACACCTTAGAAGCTACCCTTATGCCATTGATCCTTTTTAATTCCGAGGCAACCATTTCGAGGCAACTGGATCATGTCATGGACATAAGGACTTACTAAAACGTCCTATACTCGACGACCACGTTTCGAGGGCAAGGCAACAGTGAGGCGTACCCTAAGAGTGGTGTGTGAATTTGTGTGTTATTTTCATGTTATGTTTTATCTTGTACATGTATCATGGTGATCTACGCTTGTTTTTGATTTATCATTCATTCTTTCATGCAATTAGAATTTAAAAGTGCGGAAATTTAAATGCGGAAAAGTAAAATCCTACGCTATTACAAGGCGCGGGTCTATACATCGCCAAATTACAAAGACCCGTTTTAATAAAAATGCGGAAAGCAAAACCTAGTTACTATTACATGGCTTGAACAGTTACATAATATTCACAAAGAAAAAAAATAAGAATAAATGCGCGAAAAGAATAAAAGTTGCACGTTCGAGGGCGTTGGACCCTTTTGAAATTGAATTGAATCAAAAGTCTAGTTATTATTTTATTAAAAGAAGAGAAATTGTTTTTTTAAGTTTTTGGTATTTAATGAAATAAAAAAAATTAAAATGGAAAGAAACCCTAATTCTATATATTTTAATTATTAATGAAAAAACATACAAGTTAACCTAATTTATGCTAATTAATTATTTACACATTTATTTACAAAAATATTTAATAATTAATAATAATAATAATAATGAGAGAAGATTATTTATAAAAGAGAAAAGGTGAGAATGTTAAGAAACCCTAATTTCTACATATTTTAATTTATTAAGAAAAACATTAGAGTTTTAAAACCTAATTTACTAAATTAATGGTTAGAGTTTATTTACAAAATAAACTAATAGTGAATTAAATATTAATTAAACATATTTTTAGTTTTTGATTTTTTATTGTGAAATTTATTTTATGGTGCAAAGAAATAATTAAAACATTAAAAAAGAATTAGAAAAGAAAATCAAATAAAAATTAAAAATGTGCAAACCATGGGAGGTATTCAGACCCAAAGGGAGGTATGATTTGGGAAATTTGGCCCATTGAATCAAAGCCCTGTTTGACTTTCCAGGATAGAGTGCATGTTCATTGACTGGCGTGCATGGTAGACATCCTCTTATAGCCTTTGGATTGAAGCTCATGGGCGCGTGGCAGGCTTGGATGTGGGGTTGTATGATGAACCCTGGGACGTGCACTGCATGGAAACATGTTGGGAGGAAAAATATGAAATATGTGGGGGGACCTGGGAATCGAACCCAGGTCCCAATACTCACCAAGCGTATGTCCAACCACTAAGCCATTCAAGCGTCTTTGTCTATATGATGGAGAACATATATTATAAGGAAAAACCAAAGTTAATGATATAAAATAAAAAAAACGCGCTGAAATTCAAATCCCCCAGTCATGTCTTGCCACGCTAGCCTTCTTCTTCATTGTTGTACCTGTAATATAACCAAATAGCAGGGCTTTTAAACCCCCACTAACTGCAATTCATGAAAATAGCGATTAGCATATGCCTCAATATAAAAAGGGCGCGAGGTCATGGTTGTGTTCGTATGGAGCTCCTGAGTTCAATGGCATAAGTCTTGAGATCCAATTTTTCCATATACAGAAAGCCCTAATTTAGAGCTTCTGAAACCCTAGAAAACTTTAATGGCAAATCTCGTTTCAAGCATTGTTAGGACAATTAAATGGTACCATTCGCTTCAGAACATCATTGTTAGTGAGAATCAACAATTAAAACACATGAACAATGCATGAAAAGTAAAACACGATTATGGAAAAGTTTGTGAAAAGTGTGATTCGGTTCTACCAATTCTTGGAGTCTATGGACCTGTTCTTGATTGCAAATGCTTCCTGGATGTCTTGGCAATGTATTGGAATGCTTTTGAAGCTTTGAATTGTGCTCTAGGTATGAAATCAGTTTCAAGATTTTTGGCCAAAAATTGCAAATTGGTTCTCCCTTTTCTGAGCAGATTTCCTGTCTATCTTGATTCCATTAGGTCTTGCATATGTAAGTGAACGAAATTAGGTTAAAAAACCAAGCCCAAAGTCCATGTATTGATGATTCCAATATTTGATTTTCTCCATATCTTTTCCAATCTTTTTGCCATGAAAATCATGCCAATTATGGAAGATTTGGCCTTGTTGATTGATGCACGAAATATTTAGCTCATAATGGACATATTTGCTGCACAAAAAAGATTTAAAACCATTGTTTAATATTTTTCTCATAATTAATTTTAATTAAATGAATTAATAAGATTAAAATTTCAAATAATTGATAAAAAATAAGAAAATACATCCCTTTGAGGTCAATGGGTCGTGCATAGCCTTTGGGTAATGATTCATGGAATAATTTGTGGCCCATTAGCATTTTTGAAGCCTTTTATGCAAAGTTGACTTTTCAAAATTCCCAAAAATTCCCCAACTTCTACAAGGCATATCTTGCTCAATTTTGAAGCTATGAACATGTTCTTAGACATTTTGGAAAGGTCTTTAAGTCCTCTAAACAATGCCTTTGGTCCCATGTAATTTTGATTTACCAATCTCAAGTTATGGTCTTTGACTTAAAGTGCCTTTTTGTTGACTTTTGAAAATGACCTATAATGTTGAAATTGATAACTTTTTGTGAGAGCATTTCTTGGACTTGAAGTGTGAAGATGAGTTGTAGGAAATGTCATCCTCTTCAAAATGAGCTTTGGATGGGATTTTTCTGATAAACCATGAAGAAGTTATGCCTTGGTCAATTTGCAGTTGACTTTTTCAACTGTCCAAAAATGGAAACTTTTGCATCTTGAGACTTTTTGAGCCATGCTTTGAGAATCATGATCAAGAATTGATCAAATGATGTTTGTGGCTTCAAAATAAGATGTTGACCAAAAATTTTGACTTTTGACTGTCAAATGACCATTTTGCCCCTATAGTTGACTGAGAAGCAATTAGGGTTTTTTACTGTACAATTTGATGTTGTGAGTCTTGAACCTTGACATATGGATGCTTGGCAATGTATGTGGGCATGTGGGGCTTGATTGGACCCTTGGAAACTTCAATTTCTTTTCCAGAACCAAAACCCCAATTTTGACTGTGTTAGGAGGCCATTGGACTGTGCAACCTTTGAGAGATTTTGAATCATCTGAAGATTGATCTTGGCCAAATCTTGAAGAATATGGGAGGGCAAATTTTGGGGTACAACACCCTGGCTGGATACATGAATCGAATCTTCAAACTCTTCAGACGTGCCCTGGCTGGATACAGGAATCGAATCTGGAAATAGTCGTCAACAGATATGCCCTGGCTGGATACAGGAATCGAATCTTCAAACTCTTCAGACGTGCCCTGGCTGGATGCAGGAATCGAATCTGGAATTGATCGCTCACAAACATGCCCTAGCTAGATACAGGTATCGAATCTGGAATTGCGACAGTTGATAGTAATTATCTTTGGATTGACCTTTTTCCTGAAAAGGTAAAACATCAGTTGTATGCAATGTCATGATGTATGAATTGCATGATGTCATGATGTTCTCAAAATAGACGAGATTTTGTGATATGATGCGTATGTGCATGCATTGTGGTGTATGATAATGTAATGTTTATGAATGTATTCTCGTTTAGGAAAATAAATCCTTGACGAATGCCGGGAAGTTGAATCCTGGGCTGATGTCGAAGAGTGAAGTTCTTCATTTCCGCTAGGGATGATGGTTGCAAGAATAAACCGGTAGGAGAAGATGACTCCGTTGGGGAATAAACTTGCTGGAGAGATTACTCTGCGGGGAATTACTCTGTGGGAAGAGATACTTCGCTGAGGTCTGATGATAACTCCGCTGGGGATACCGTTGATAAGCTTTGTCGGAAGATTTGATGAACTCCGCTGGGGGATAGGAAGAACTTCGCCGAGGACGATCTTTCCGCGGTTTTTAGCTGAGGATAACCCAGTTATAAGCTCTGGTGGAGAATAACCTTTGAATAAAGTCCGGGAGACGCGTTTGTACTCTGCAGGGGATAAGCTTCCAGAATCTACTGGGGATAAGCTTCCTACTGGGGAGATTGATTCAACTCTCCTGGGGAGACTTTTTTGAGACTGTACTGGGGAGGTGGCTCCACTAGGATGTCTGTATTCCGCCGGGGAACAATCTTAGAATAAGACTTCCGGGGATGCTTGTTTAGGAACATCTGTATACTCTACTGGGGAATATTGAGATCTTCTGGGGATACCCAACTTCCTTAAGGATGACAGTATGTTAACTCTGCTTGGGGAGAGTATTGCTGACTTGCTGGAGATACTGTGCCTTATAGGGCTGATTGGGAGACCAACTCTGCTCAGGGAGTATTGTTGAGTCCTGACTTACTCTGCGGGGAGTGAAGGTGTCTTGATCGTTCTTCAACTGAACCTACCTTGGTACCTTGGTGGACAGAGCAACTAGATCGCTTAGACAATTCAATATTGCCCCTGTTTCTGATGTCACCTGTAATTAATCCTTTGTTTCGTATGCAAATATTCATGAGTTAGCAATTAGTGTCAAATGCATATATAAAAAATGAACATTGGACGTTCTTTACAAAACAAAACAGAAAAAGGAAAAACAATTGGCAATTGGTCTGAAAAGTGAATTTGTATTGATTTTAGAATTTGCCCGTAAATAGGCATTTATGTACAAGAGACTGACGTCCTAGTAAGAGAACGCCGCCGAGCAACATAGAGTTTATACAATTTGTACAAAGGAAAACAAAACAGCTATGTGAAAAAATCCCACTAGGTTCCAACTCTGCTACCGCCTTTATGCCTTCAAGCGTCTCATCACTTTGCTGCTTAGTTGACGATGAAGCTGATTGATCGATGTCGTCTGAACTTGGTAGTTGTTACCGGATTCTGGATGCAAGGTGATCCAGTGAGACATAATATTACGCTTATCCCTAAATTTTGCCTGGACCGCCCTTTCGGGTTTTCAGTCCAACGGGATACCCATTTTTGCCCAAGCCGCCTTTTCAGGTTTTCGACTTGCCGGATGTACAGATTTTTTTAATTTCATCCCTTATTTTTGCCCGAACCCTTTTGGTTCGCCGGGAAGCCCTAATTTTTGCCTCGGTGTGTCAACCTAGCGGATCTTTATTCATGCGTAGTATCTTTTTACTATCTCTGCATTGACGGGGTGAGGAAGGTCGTCACCATCCATGGTGGTTAGAATCATGGATCCTCCTGAGAAGACATGTTTAACCACAAATGGCCCTTCGTACGTAGGGGTCCATTTGCCCCTGGGATCACTTTGAGGAAGAATGATGCGCTTGATTACCAGGTCCCCAACTTGATACTCTTGTGGTCTGACTTTCTTGTTAAATGCCCTGATCATCTGTTTTTGATACGTTTGACCATGACAAATAGCAGTGAGTCTCTTTTCGTCAATTAGGTTTAACTGATCAAGTCGAGTCTGGATCCAGTCATCTTCGCTCAAGCCTGCATCCTTCATTATCCGAAGAGAGGGTATCTAGACTTCAATAGGCAAGACTGCCTCCATGCCATAGACCAAGGAAAAGGGTGTTGCCCCTGTTGACGTCCGTGCTGAGGTACGGTACCCATGAAGAGCAAACGGTAACATCTCGTGCCAATATTTATAGGTCACTGTCATCTTCTGCACAATCTTCTTGATATTCTTATTAGCTGCTTCGACAACCCTATTCATCTTCGGCCGGTAGGGAGAAGAGTTGTGGTGCTGTATCTTGAATTGTTCGCAGAGCTCAGTGATCATCTTGTTGTTAAGATTGGTACCATTGTCCGTAATGATCCTTTCCAGGATGCCGTAGCGACATATCAGGTTGTGCCGAATGAACCGTGCCACGACGTTCTTGGTTACGGTAGCGTAGGAAGCTGCTTCAACCCACTTTGTAAAGTAATCAATCGCTACCAGTATGAAGCGATGCCCGTTGGATGACGTAGGTTTAATCTCACCGATCATATCAATGCCCCACATTGCAAAAGGCCAAGGTGCAGTCAAGACATTCAGAGGGACTGGAGGAACGTGCACCTTATCTGCATATATCTAGCACTTATGACATGTCCGAGAATGTTGGTAGCAGTCGGCTTCCATTGTGGACCAGAAATATCCTGCCCGAAGGATTTTCTTTGCCATGGTGTGTCAACTGGAATGCGTTCCGAAGGTACCTTCATGTAGCTCTGCCATGATTCTTTCTGCTTCAGTCTTATCCATACAACGCAGTAAGGTTGAATCATGGTTTCGCTTGTATAGAATGCCATTGCTGAGGAAGAACTTCGCTGCGAACCTTCTCAGAAACTTTTTGTCATTGATGGATGCACCTTCAGGGTATTCTTGAGCTTCCAAGTACCTCTTCACTTCATGATACCAAGGTTTCTCAGTTACCTCTTCAGCCTCAAGATCACAACAATGTGCAGGTTCATCCAATTTCCAGATAATAATTCGGGGAGCCTCGTTGTCCCATTTGACTTTGAACATGGAAGACTTCGTAGCTAACGCGTCCGCCAACTGATTCTCCTCTCTTGGGAAGTGTTCAAAAGTTATCTCTGAAATGGGGGATCAATGTCAACACACATTCTTTGTAAGGGATAAGGTTTGGGTGTTTCGTATTCCACTCGCCTTTAATCTGATTGATCACGAGAGCGGAATCTCCGAAGACGCTCAAAAACTTTATCCTTAGGTCAATTGCAGCTTGAAGACCCATGATGCATGCCTCATGCTCCACCATGTTGTTGGTGCAGTTGAAACATAGCCGGGCAGTGAGTGGAGTATGAGTGCCTTTGGGGGATATGTTCACAGCGCCGATGCCATTACCCAAAGCGTTTGAGGCTCCGTCAAAGTGCATAGACCATCGGGATCCTTCCTCAGGTCCATCATCTGGTCCAGGTACTTCACAATCAGTTACTACCATGATATCCTCGTCTGGAAATTCAAAGTTCATAGATTGGTAGTCATCCACTGCTTGGTGTGCCAAATGGTCCGCCAATACACTTCCCTTGATTGCTTTCTGAGTCGTGTACTGGATGTCGTATTCTGTCAAGATCATCTGCCATCTCGCTATTCTTCCGGACAGAGCAGGCTTTTCGAATATGTACTTGATATGATCCATTTTTGAAATCAACAGAGTAGTGTGAGTCAACATATACTGTCTCAGCCGGCGAGCAGCCCATACCAAAGCGCAGCAAGTTTTCTCGAGCAGTGAGTATCGGATCTCACAGTCGGTAAACTTTTTGCTAAGGTAATAAATGGCATGCTCTTTTCGGCCAGACTCGTCATGCTGCCCCAGCACACACCCCATTGAGTTGTCCAGTATTGTCAAGTATAAGATTAGAGGTCTCCCTTCAACCGGGGGCATAAGAATGGGTGGTTCTTGGAGATACTCTTTGATTCTGTCGAAAGCGGCCTGACATTCATCGTTCCAACGTACTACTTGATCTTTCTTCAGTAGCTTGAAGATTGGTTCACAGGTAGCAGTTAGGTGAGAGATAAATCGGGCAATGTAATTCAGACGTCCTAGAAAGCCTCTGACTTCTTTCTCTGTCTTGGGAGCTGGCATCTCTTGTATGGCTTTCACCTTGGCAGGGTCCACTTGAATACCTTTGTCGCTTATGACGAAGCCTAGCAATTTTCCAGATCTTACCCCAAAGGTGCACTTGTTTGGGTTCAACCTCAGCTTGTACAACTTCAGACGGTCAAACAGCTTCTGTAGATGGTCAAGGTGTTCCTCCTCAGTTTGAGATCTTGCAATCATATCGTCGAAATATACTTCAATCTTATGATGGATCATGTCATGAAACAAAGCAACCATGGCACGTTGGTAGGTTGCCCCAGCATTTTTCAATCCAAAAGGCATGACCTTGTAACAAAAGGTGCCCCACTGAGTAACAAAAGTGGTCTTCTCCATGTCTTCAGGAGCCATCTTGATTTGATTATAACCGGAGAAGCCGTCCATGAAGGAGAATACTTTATGCTGAGCAGTATTGTCAACCAGAACGTCGATGTGAGGCAGAGGGAAATCATCCTTGGGGCTCACCCTGTTCAAATCCCTGTAATCAACGCACATTCGGACCTTACCATCCTTTTTTGGCACTGGAACCACGTTGGCAACCCACTGAGGGTAAGAAGTCACTGCTAGAAACCCGACATCAAATTGCTTCATAACCTCAGCTTTGATCTGCTCGGACATCTCTGGGCGCATACGGCGGTCCTTCTGTTTAACCGGAGGGCAGCCTTCCTTGGTAGGCAAATGATGGACCACAATGTCGGTATCCAACCCAGGCATGTCTTTGTAAGACCAGGCAAAGATTTCCACATAGTCACGCAGCATCTAGATCAACCGTTGTTTCACACTGAGCTCTAGATTAACACCAATCTTGACTTCCTTTCTGTCTGTCTCAGTACCCAGATTTACCGTTTCCACTGGCTCTTCATGTGGCTGAATGGCCCTCTCTTCCTGGAGTAGCAGTCTTGCAAGTTCACCAGGCACTTCGCAATCATCTTCACCTTCGTCTTAGGCTAAGTTGATCGGATTTTAGAAGTCATAACTGGCAGTAGCAGAGTCGTTACCAGTGAGATCCAGAGTGGATTGGAACCTGTATGAGTGAGTGTGTGTAAATACAGCTGTTTTGCAATATATAAAGAAAGAAAGGGAGCGCAAGATTTGAAATGCGAAAAACGTCCAATGCTTTTATTCATGATATATGGAAGTGACACACAAAAGCCCTCACAAATAAAACCACGGTGCCCCGGGTAAGACACCGGGCCATAGAGTTTCAAATTATTGTTTATTACAAATTCAAAACAAAGAAGTTCATTACTGGATGACAAAAGTAATAGGTGTAAAGTCTTTTGCAGTCCAGTTGCTTGGTCCACCGTTGGTCGTTGGGTAGATCCAGCTGTCGAATTCAGATTCGTCCGCTTCGTCCTCAATAGCATTCACTCCCGGGTTGGTGATGAGCACAGGAGGTCTTCCAATCCTTGCCTTGCACACAGCCTTCTGAGCTTCTGCAGTGAAACCCAAGCCAAATTTATCAGTCTTTGGAGTAAAATCAGGAAGCCTGCCCCAGTTTGCGCACTCACCCTTCTCAATCACAGCCCGGGCATCCTTCAAGGAAGCCATCTTCAAAGGAGAGTCTTCTGCAGTCACTGTTTCTGCTGCTGCCAATGTTTGTGGCACCTCTTCAAAATGTTGAAAGGGGGTCTCAATGAACTCCCCATCCATTTCTACGTACCTGAAGGAGTTGAGGTGGCTGACCATGTATTCCTCGTCCCCTTGCACTGTTACGATCTTCCCCCTGACCGAGTATTTGAGCTTCTGATGTAAAGTTGAAGTCACGGCCCCTGCCTTGTGGATCCAAGGACGACCCAACAGACAAGAGTAGGACGGTCGGATATCCATCACATAGAACTTTGAATCAAAGACTTGTGAACCAACCCTGATTGGGATGTCAACCTCACCATGTACCATCCTTTTGGACCCGTCAAAGGCTCGGACAACGATGTTACTTAGTTTGAGCTCTAAACCCTCACAGTCCAGCCTGTCTAGAGCTTTCTTGGGTAGTACGTTCAGTGAAGAACCAGTGTCAAACAGCACGTGAGCAAGAGTAGTGCCCCTGCATTCAATGGAGACATGCATGGCATCATTATGGTTCTTCCCCTTGGCCATCAGATCAGCATCAGAGAAACCCAGACCATTATCAGCAGTTAAGTTGGCCACACAGTCGGTGAATTGATCAGCAGACGTTTCTTGGGGCACGTGGGCCGTCTTTAGGAACGCAATCAGGGCCTTGGCATGGGCCTCTGAACACAGCAACAGTGATAGCATGGAGATTTTAGAGGGGGTGTGCCCCAGCTGTTCAACGACATTGAAATCACTTTTCTTTATAATTTTGAGGATCTCTTCCATCTCTTGCTTGGAAGCCTCAACAGTGGTCTTCGGTGCCTCCGTCCGGGCAGGCACATCAGTAGCAATCCCCTTTCCCCGAGCGTCAGATGACTCGGCAGCAGGGGTAGAAACTTGATCAGGAGGGGTAACAGGCACACTGGCAGGTGTGATGACAAGAGGTCTCTGAATTACTGGAGGTGCAATGTCTGGTGAGAACAGTCTTCCACTACGAGTGACTTTAGCATGCCCGGTGATGTTGGTGACACCGGTACCAGTATTAAACTCTTGCTTCACTCCCAGAACATAAACATCTGCCCCATAGTGCCATGGGACAGCTTTATCAGACTTGTAGGGGATGGGCCCCAGAACAGTAATGGTTATAGGAGCAATCTTGTGAACAGGCAAAATTTTGATAGGCTTCTTTGGGGGAGCCTTGGAAGGGTTGTTGAAAATGGTGACAATTGAAACTTCTTCAACAGGGGCAGCAGGAACGACAATCTTCTCGAACAAGATCTCCTTATTATCCATCAGGCTTTGGATACCTGACTTCAATAAAGGACAACCAGCAGGTGAAACAGAACACAGAAGGCAACCTTTACTACATCCCGGAAATAAACCGGCTAGTAACAGGTTCCTTTTAACAGTCAGCAGCGGGGTAACAATATCATCAACAGAGGCTATATACCGGTCTTCCTCAACAACATTCACTCCATGCTGGGGCATGGGAGCAGTCACAATATTGGGCCTTTCGGGCGCCTCGAACTGTATTTCCTTAGCATCAATAAGGTCTTGAACCTTATTCCTTAGGGCCCAACAATCATCAGTAGAATGTCCCGGGCTATCAGAGTGATAAGCGCAACAGGCGTTGGGGTTGTACTTCGGAAATGCTGTGTTTACCACCTTCGGAGCTTCCTTGACAGTTACCAGGCTGGTTGACAGCAGTTGCGGTAATATCTAAGAGAGAGTCACGTTGAGCCGAGTATACTGTCTTTTGGGCCTCTCAACTCTTGGCTGGTTGTATTGCTGAGGAGCAGCAGCAGGCTTAGAAATAACCACCGCGTTGACAGCTTGGCGGCGTTCCGGTTTGTTCTGTCTCCTAGGACCGTACACATCATTGGCCTCCTTCTTGAAGGGCTTCTTTTTAGTATTTGAGGAGGCACCCTTCTGTATCTTCCTTGATTTTATACTAGCTTCGATCCTCTCACCAGTCAGGATCAGGTATATAAACCCAGTAGAGGAATTACCAATGAGATGGTTGAAGAATGGACCAGATAGGGTCCCCAAGAACATGTCCACTAGCTCACGATCCGTCAATGGTGGCTGCACCCTGCCAGCCAGGTCTCTCCATTTCCGTGCGTACTCCTTAAAACCTTCACCCGTTCCCAGTGACATACCCTGGAGTTGGGTACGCGTGGGAGCGAGGTCAGAATTATATTGATACTGCTTGTAAAAAGCAGTGGCCAAATCCTCCCAGTTACGAATGTTGGTTCCATCCAGCTGATAGAACCATTCGAGATGAGTCACTGAAAGACTCTCCTAGAAGAAATGGATCAATAAGTTCTTGTCTGCTGTGTAAGGCTGGATCTTCCTTACATAAGAGCGGAGGTGCATCTTAGGACATGAAGCCCCGTCATACTTCACAAAGGCAGGCGCCTTGAACTTGTGTGGGATCACCACCCCAGAAGATAACCCCAAGTCTCCGAAATCCAACCCAGGCACACGTTGAATCTCCATAGCATTTAACCTGTCCTCCAGTTGTTTGTACCGGTCCTCAGCAGGAGGTTACTGTTCATCGTTGAAGTCTGTCTCGGTGTCAGAGACTACGGGACTAGGAGCCCTTCCCTCTTGGTGACTGCCTTCCCCAACAGATGGAGTAGTCCTCTCAGCTTCATTCTGCAATGTATTCCCGAGTCTGCGCCCAGTGTTGAATAGCACAGTCCTCTTCTTCTTCTTCTTCTTCAGGAGCAAAGCCTTCAGCTCTTGTTGTCCCTGGGCCAAGTTCATGACCATCTCCTGAAATTGGGCATTATGGGCCTGGAGGGCCTTGATAGCTTGCTCGGTAGTGAGTTCAGAATTCATGATGCTTGAGTGCTGAAATAAACAGCGAAGAAGATTAAGCAACCTGTAGAAAAAGGGGTACCTGTTATGCACATGATGCATGATATGCTATTTATGCAATGCATTCAAGGGTTCGAAAGTTTAAATTCATTGTAGCCAAAAAAGAACACACTTTTTATTAGGAAATAAATTGTTCAGTGCATCAAGGCCTCATGGGCAAAACATTACAAAATAATTAATCCCAAAAGACACTGCGTATCCTCTTTGGAGCAATGTAAGTGTTGAGAGTCTTTTCCTCGTGCAGTAGACGCGTGAGCTCCAAGACCTTCTTCTCACTGGCATGTAGACTGGTTTCAAGAGAATTCCATTCTTCCTTGAGTTGGATCCAGCTTTTCTGCATTTCTTCCCAGGATGTAGGCATGTCAGGATGTGGAATGGTGTAGGGCACCTCTCCTTCCAAGACTGGCTCTTTGATCACAGGGAAAACATGAGGATATGGCATCACCAGCTTCTGGGAGCGGGCTCGTACCCACTTGAGATAAGGCTCCAGGGGGATGGAGTTCTTGTGCCCCAGTGTCTTGCTATCTACCATGTTGGGCATCCTCCAAGCTCTGATAAATCTCTAGCGAAGTCCTTGTGCATCGTTGTCGAAGTCAAAAACTATGTCAAGAAGCAACATGTCATGAGGGCCATCCCTCCGAGCATATCCAAACTGCCTCAAAGCCAGGCAGGGGTTGTAAGTAATACCTCCTCTGATTCCAAGTAAAGGAACATTAGGAAAATCCCCGCAACAATCAATGATAGTGACATCTTCTCTGGACCGATAACACCAATGTATATCAGCATGTGTAAGGGTCATCAATCGTTGTGACCATTTCAAACCCCGCTCGTTCTTCAAAACTGATTGTGGAAGGTGCGAAATAAACCACCTTGCCAGGAGAGGAGTGCAGCACATGAGAACACCTCTTTTTCTCATGGTTCGAGTGTAACATGAGTGAAGGATGTCCCCAAGCAACGTAGGTATAGGATTCCTAGACATGAAGATCTTGACAGAATTGATATCTATTAGCTGATCTGGATTAGGGAACAACACCAACCCATAGACGAGGAGTGCTACAACTTCTTCAAAGGCTTGTAGGTCAAGGGAGTGCTTTCTCAAACAGAAACTTTGCCAAGAACCCTTTGATACCACTTCTAACTTCCCAATGTCCCTTAATGTCAGATGGTTGTAGGCATAATGCTTTAGCAACCTCTTCAAGTTTTGGCTCCTTTTCTGTACCGTTGTAGGGTAGTTGACTAAGGATAGGAATCTTCAGAAGCTGAGAAAACTCTTCCAAAGTAGGCACCAACTAATAATCCGGGAAAGTAAAACAGTGGTGCAGAGGGTGAAAGAACTGGAACAACACTTTCACCATATCCTCTTCAATGTTGGTATTGACCAAGCTGACGAGTCTACCATGTCTTTCACTGAATGAAGAGTTCTCCGGAATCCTGGATGTAAGTTCCTTAAGCTGAGGAGGGACCCTTACAAGGTTGACCTGAATTGTCTTTCTGCGGATAGTTTCCATGTCCTACAAAACAAGAACAAAGATGAAGATTCGAACCCTTGAAGTGGTTAGTAAATGCATATGATGATGTATGATGTTATGATGCTATGATAAAACACACCACAAGTATCCACAAAAAGCAAACATGGTAAGGCACACAAGTCACACAAGACAGCCCTTAGAGTTCAGGCCAGCATGGGGTCTAAGTATTACCCTCTTGAAGTTGGTGGGCTCAAAACCTGTCCTATCAAAAGTAATCGGGTTCTAAGGATCTCAATATCATTGGGTTATTTTCTATGTTCATTGTTTTGATTTAGCCACTTAACTGGCGATCAAAATATTCCAAGAAAACAACCCTCAATGAGTGTAGTATCGAGTATCAACCAACTTCGGACTGCACCAAAGTCAGTTATCTCACTACCCCTAAAGATGCCAGGATGGTTCAATTAAGGTTCCTAAGGTCAGTTGATGCTTCACGACACCACGCGGAGGCCCCGTACTCTCCTTGACTTGACTCAAGGGTTACCGGTACTCACCAAAGTACCACATCAACGTAGCAGACTGCTTCAACCGTGTCGGTATACCCCGCACAGTTCCCTCACAGTCTTGTTGCTACTTTCTAAGAGGTATCCCCCAGATCCGGGTTAGGATCTATAGAACTCCCAAAACAGGCCCAATAATATTAAAGCACACAAATCAGGCAATTGAAAACATAAGTATAATCTATCCTAAGGTACACCTCACTTTAAAGTTTCCCCAGCAGAGTCGCCAGTTCTGTGATCGGTGGAAATGAGAACTGACTGTTTTTAGCTGGTTTCGCGAAATGTCGCGGAAGCAAGAGTCGCCACCGTCTTTTATTTTCTCCAACATGGAAAGGACAAAAGCACAGCAAAATTCCTTATGAGAACGTTTCTCGGTTCGGGAGGTAGATTTATAGAAAGGGAAGGTGTTAACACCCTTTCTATCCATGGTTATCCATGGGCTCTTAGGTACTTGCTCTTATGTTTTCAAAATGTGTTTGCTTTTCAAATGTGAGTGGGTTTGAAAAAGTTTCTTTGAAAGATTTCTGAATGACTCTTGTATCTGTCCTCAAGAGTGTTTGAAAAATTTGTTTTGAAAGCTTTTGAAAGTGTCAGTGTGAAAAGATTTTTGATTTGTTTTTGAAGAGAGCAAGTACCCATGAGTCATCTACCTACCCTAAGGAATTAGGCTGTGTAAGAGTCCTTAAGGTAGTGCTATCCCACCATTGAGAGGTAGGTAGCACCACCGTTGGAGGTGTTCGGGTCAATTCGATTTTAGGGACAGTGTGGTCACCGAAGCAACAGTTAGGACACCTTAGAAGTAACCCTAATGTCCTAGATCCTTTTTAATCTGAGGCAACCGTTTCGAGGCAACTGTTTCGAGGCAACTGGATCTTGGTCATAAGAGCGACCACTAAAACGTCATATACTTGACGACCACGTTTCGAAGGCAACGAGTGAAGCGTACCCTAAGAGTGGCATGTGCTTGTGTGTTCAATTTCAGTTTATGTTTTTCTTTGTAATTAGTGAGCTACAAGTTGTTTTTATTTACCATACATTCTTTCATGCATTTAACAATTAGGGGGTGCGGAAAGTAAATTGCCGAAACATAAATCCTACGCTATTACAAGGCGCGGGTCTATACATCGCCAAAAATACAAAGACCCGTTTTTGGTAAATAAGTACGAGAAATAATAAATAAAGCAGTAAAAATCTAATTACTATTACATCCGGAGGCAGTTACAGAAATAATCAAAATAAAGAATTAAAACTAAAATGCGCGCGAAAGAAAGAATCGGGAATGTCTTAAGGGTGTTGACCCTTTTAAGAAAAGAAATTGATTTTTTTTTGTCTTTTTTGGAATTAAATGCAATTAATTAAATAAACCTAATCTAATTAATTTATTTATTAAAGGAAAATATTTTTTTGTGTTTTTGTGTTTTTATGAAATAAAATAAGAAAATTAAAATTCTAAGTTAACCTAATTCTAAGTTATTTTAGTTATTTAAAAAAAGTTAAAATGGCCTAATTAAAACTAATTTATTTAATATTTATTTACAAAATAAAATAATAATAATAATGATGTTAGTTCTTTTTTTTGATTTTTATAAAAAATATTAGTTGGTTAATTGTTAATAATAATAAAATAAAGCAAATAAAAAAATGAAAATGACAAAATAAAAAAAAGAAGAGGAGTAAACCCAAGGGGGGTGTGGGCTGGAATTTGAGGGTGTTTGATTGAGATTTGAGGCCCATTTGAACAAGGCTTGTTTACTTTTTCTGGTTGCCTATGCCCACGTTGACTCCAGAGTACCATGGCCCTCGTGCTTGGCCCTTGGATCTGCACTGATGGACACTTGGAGCGCTGGGATATGAGGCTTATGGTGCACCTCATCTTGGAATCTGCACAGGAAAGCATTGAAAAAAATAATATGGAACTATGGGGGGACCTGGGAATCGAACCTAGGTCCCAACGCTTGCAAGGCACCTGGCCAACCACTACACCAAGCGCGTTAGTTTGTTAGTATAATGGACAAATAAAATTAAATATGAAAACAAGCGCTATTCTGGAAACTAGCAAAAATCCGCGCGTTTATTTGAATGCACCAATCACATGGAGGCACGTCCTTCATCTTCTCTGTTCCTGCAAAACATAAAACACATAGAGGGGGTTTTAACCCCCCACAAAACGCAAGCCTGTAAAAAATAGCGATTAGACGCTCATGAAATATAAATTGGGCGCGAGGTATCCTTTAGCTTCGTCTTGTCACGTTGATTTCAACCATGCCTGTTTGGGGTTTTAATTTTACAGCATGAGAAAGACCCCAATTTCAAAGCTCTGAAAACCCTAGGAATTAACAATGGCACTTTGCGTTTTACAGCCTTATAATCAAATTAAAACATACAGAAAGTTTCGTAATGGTGTCAACAATGCATAACAATGTTCAAAATGAATTAATGAGGCATAAAAATGGAATTTCGATTCTCAAAATTTTGGACAAACCGTGGGGGCGTGATGAGTGATTCCTTGAGGTTTTTGACTTGTTAATGATTGCAAATCGTTCCTGGGGATGTAAGGAACGTGTTTGGATCAAAAGGACTGGTTGAATTGTACTGGACAATGGTTTTCAGTTTGTCACTTTTCTCTTGAAATTTTAAGATTGGTTTGGCCGTTTTTGAGTGTTCTAGGTCTTGTTCTGTGTTGCCAAGGCTTGCATATATGTTTTGTAATGAGAATCAATCCATAATGTGTGCCTTTAAGCCTTGCAATTATGTTTTGGATTTTGCCATAACCTCCATTGAAAATCTTGCCATTTTTGCTTCAAATTTGAATTTCATGCTTGGAATAGGCCTTGCACGAATTTGGAATGTGCTTCATGGTGCATCAAAGCAATTCAAGCCACAAAATATCCCCTAATTAATTTTTTTGATTTTCATTTGAATTTTAAAGATTTAAAATGAATTAAATCAAATAAAATTAAATAAAAATGGAAAAATTAATTTTTAATCTTGAAATAAATTGTGGGACACGTGGGAGGCATGGCCAAGCTGAACCAAGTGGAAAAAGTGGGCCCTTTTTGTCAAAAATGAAGTTTCAAGGATAGTTGACTTTGGCCATTTCACAAAAATTTCCCAACTTCTCCAATGCATATCTTGCTCAATTTTGATCATATGAACATGTTCTTGGACATTTTGGAAAGGTCTTGAAGTCCTATAACCAATGCCTTTGGTCCCATGTAATTTTGATTCACCAATCTCAAGTTATGGTCTTTGACTTAAAGTGCCTCTTTGTTGACTTTTGAAAATGACCTATAATGTTGAAATTGATAACTTTTATGTGAAAGCATTTCTTGGACTTGGAATGTGAATATGAGTTGTAGGAAATGTCATCCCCTTCACAATGAGCTTTGGATGGGATTTTTCTGATAAACCATGAAGAAGTTATGCCTTGGTCAAGTTACAGTTGACTTTTCAGCTGTCCAAAAATAGAAACTTTGCATCTTGATGATTTTTGAGCCATTCTTGTGAAATCATGATCAAGACTTGATCAAATGATGATTGTGGCTTCAAAATAAGATGTTGACCAAAAATTTTGACTTTTGACTGCCAAATGACCATTTTGCCCCTGCAGTTGACTGTGGAGCAATTAGGGTTTTTGACTGTGCAACTTGACCTTGTGAGCCTTGAAACTTGACATGTAGGTGCTTGACAATGTATATGAGCATATGGGACTTGATTGAGCCCTTGAAAACCTCAACTTCCTTGCAAGAACCAAAACCCTAATTTGACTGGCTTAGGAGAGTGGTTGACTGTGCAACTCCTTGAGTGGACTTGAGCAATTTGAGGTGATGCTTGGCAAAACTTTGAAGATTATGGGAGGGAAAATTTTGGGGTACAACACCAAGGCTTCTCCTCATCAGTGTCAATCTTGCAACAGTGTGTTAGTTCATCAAATCTTTCAATAATAATTATGGGAGCTTCATTGTTCCAATTGACCTTGAACATAGATGACATAGTTGCTAAAGCATCTGCCAACTGATTTTCTTCCCTTCGGATATGCTCAAAGATGGCCTCTTCAAAGTATGGGATCAGGGTTAGCACAAGCTCTTTGTAGGGGATCAAATCTGGATGTTTGGCATCTCATTCTCCCTTAACTTGACTAATTACCAGGGCTGAATCTCCGTATATGCTTAAGAGCTTGATTCTTAAGTCAATGGCAGCCTTAAGACCCAAGATGCATGCTTCATACTCAGCCATGTTGTTGGTACAGTCGAAGCAAAGTCTGGAAATGAGAGGTGTATGGCAACCTTTGGGAGAAATGATCACAGTAAAAATTCCGTACCCAATTGTTGTACCCCAAAATTTGCCCTCCCATATTTCTCAAGACATTGCAAGAAAAATCTCCAAGTTGCTCAAGGTTGCTCAAGGATTGACCAGACAAGCTATCTCCTAAGGAAGTCTACCCCAAATTAGGGTTTCATGTTGCATCAAGATACTTGAATCCAAGTGACCCAAAATTCTCAACATTGTCCTAATATGTTGTCAAGATCATCCATGTCAAATTTCAAGCCTTGCAGAGGAAGTTTGCTCAGTCAATTGCTCAAAGGTCCAAAAATCGACTATGTTAGGGCAAAAGTCAACTGTGACCTACATATAGTCAAACTTCAAGATTTTTTGTCAACATTATCATTTTTAAGGATATTTCATAATTTGATCAAGGGTTCATCATGATTCATCAAGGATTGCTCAAGATTCATCAAGATTCAAAAGTTGCTAAATTAGGGTTTTGTAGGAAAAGTCAACTCAACTTTGACCAAGCATAACTTTCTCATACTTTATGAGAAATGACCTATACAAATATCATTTTGAATAGGATGCAATTCCCTAAAATCCATCTTCATACCCCAAGATCAAAAAATGCACTCACAAGAAGTTATGAATTTGGACATTATAGGTCATTTTTGAAAGTGAACAAAAACACCTTTTTTGTCAAAGCTTATAACTTGGACATGGAATATCAAAATGAGATGATACCAAAAGTGTTTATTATAGGACATCTCAAGATTTCTAGAAAGTCCAAGAACATCTCCAAAAGTTCAAAATTGAAGAAGTTATGCATTGTTGAAGTTGGACCTTTTTGTAAAATTGCCAAAAGTCAACTATCCCCAAAACTTTAAATTTTGCCAAATGGGCCACATCTTTTTCACTTGTTTTGAGTTTGCATTGTAGCCCACGTGATCTAGCCTTGGCCATGTGTCGATATCTCATTTTTACTATTTAATTTGATTTTTATTTGAATTAATTTATTTTAAATCAAATAAAATCACATAAAATATAAGGCATTGATAACACATGATTTTTTGGTTATTTCAGGCTCCAAATACAGCTATCATGCCAATTGAATTCGTATCAAAGGCATTGGGTACAAAAGATGTGATTTAGGCCAAGTTTGGAAAGCTTTTATGGAAGGTCAAATCAAATATGCAATCATCAATATGGAGAGATTTGGACAAAGCTTGTTAACCTAATCCAATGTGCAATACATAAGGAAGGTAGAGGCACGAAAATAAGGGTTAGAAAGCATTGGTAGAGGCAGAACCAAAGTTGAAAAAATCACAAAAAAGCTTGAGATCGAAATCCAGGTTGGAGGCATTTTCAAGGCCTGAGACGTATCCCAATCGCTTCCTGGAAACGCACACAAGCTATCCCAATCCAAACCAGGCATTCTCGGTCCCTCATACGCACTGTAAGTCTCACGCAAGTTACCCCTATTCTTGAATTCGATTTGAGTTATTCTGGCATCCATTGAGTAAATTAATTGCATATTTTGATTCATCGTGTCATTTGCAGTCTTTTGGTATCATTTAATTTCATTTATCTAACCTGTATTGCAAACCACCATAGTTAGAGTTTCATGGATCTTTTTGGGGTTTTCTATTTCAGGAAAAATTGGTCCATATGAAGGTCATGACGAGTTCAACCATGTTCTTGGATTGTGTTTACATGGCCTGAGGATGATTTTAGGAAGAAGCTGTACATTTAGCTACGGATAAAAATCCACAGGTAATGTTTACAGTGTTGGAGGTCAGGGATGAACTCGTGTCATCCATCCATTGGCCGGTTCAAATATTGCGCGCCTTTTTTTTTGTTTTTATGGCCATTGAGTTGTTTTTTTATATAATATATTGATTGTATTATTATTAACAAACAACAACACGCCCCAGTGGTTTCCATGTAAGCCTTAAAGCGTTCCAAGGCTGGAGGTCAGGGGTTCGATCCCTGCCTCCAGCAAATTGCCTTTTCTCAAATATTTTCAGGAGATCTAGTGCATGTTCAAGCTGGAGGTTCACCATACTCCCTCAGCAATCCAAGCGCTAGATGGCCAAAGGGCCAAGTCTGATGGTCAATGTTGGAAGTCTACCACAAGCCAGGTCAATGCACGCATACTGGATCAGGAAAAGTCAATTGGGTCAGCATTATTGGGCCAACAAAAATGGCTTCCAACACCTCCAAAAAGGCCCATTTCTTTCCTTTTATCATATTTTCTTTTTATTTATTTAGTTATTTTATTTCATTTTAATTAATTACTAACCAATCATAATTTTTCCTTTTTATCAAAAAATCATCAAAAAAATATTTTTATCCCATAAATTTCAGAATTCTTTTTTTTAATAAATACTAATTAATTAATTTAGGAATAACTCTAACCTATTTTGTAAATAAATAAAATTAATTAGACTTAATTAGGTTTTAATTCTAATTTAATTATTTTTAATTTCTTTCTTAAATAATCAAAAACTCCAAAAGTAATTTATTTTTTATTTAATTAATTTATTAATTTAATTTAGTTATTTAATTTAGGATTAATTTCTTTTCTTAAAATAAAAACAACAAAAAAGCAATTCTCTTTCAAAAGGGTCAAAACCCTAAGTTTCGCATTCGATTTAATTCCGCGTCGCGATTTACTTTTTTATCTATATTGATGTATCTGCTTCTGGTATGTAATATATAATTAGGACCTTTTATTATTTTACCGCTTTATTTTATTTTCAAAGGGTTGCTTTTGGCGATGTAAATACCCGACGCCTTGTAATTTAATTTCCGCACTTTTAATTTCTGCAAATTATAATTGTTAGATGTTTGATAATAGGGTTTGCATGACAAGACTGAATGCCTAATCTTAAAATCAAATTAGATCACCCTTAACATGTGCAAAGATAAAAGTAACTGAAAACGATACACTCGCACATGCGCACTCTTAGGGTACACCCCACTTGGTTGCCTTCGTACACGGTCATTGAGTATAAGTCGTTTTAGAGGTCGCCCTCTTGTCTAAAAAATCATAGTTGCCTCGAAACGAATGCCTCGGATGTTGTTGCCTCAAACAAATGATTTAAGACATTAGGGTTACCGCTAAGGTGTCCTAACATTGCTTTAGTGACCATATGTCCCTCATTCGAATTGACCCTCAAACTCCAACGACGGTGCTACCCACTCACTAATAGTGGGATAGAATTGTCTAAAGGATATTAGCATAGAACGATTCCTTTTTTGAGTAGGTAGATTAGCTCTTAGATACTTGCTCATCCAAAAAATAAACTTTTTCACACTTACACACTTTTACAAACAAGTTTTCAAAAACACTTCATTACACTCTTACGCGAGAGTTAAATCGAAGTTAAGACAAAAACTTTTCAAAACCCACAAACACAAAGAAAACAATTTTGAAAATGATGAGCAAGTACCTAAGAGCCGTAGATAACTACGGATAGAAAGGGTGCTAATACCTTCCCTTTCTATAAATCTACCCCCCGTACTCAGAAATATCTCGAAAAAATGAATTTTTCTGTGCTTTTTTCCTTTCCTTGTTGGATAAAATAAAAGTCAGCGGCGACTCTTGCTTACCGCGACATTTTGCAAACACAAATGCAAAATGCGAACCAGCATTCCAAAAACAGTCAGTTCTTCCCACCGTATCACAGAACTGACGACTCTGCTGGGGAGTTAATAAGCGGGGTGTACCTTAGGAATAGTTCATCATATTGTTTTCTATTGTTTGATTTGATTACTTTATCTTTGTGGGCTTTGTATCGGAGTTACTATAGATCCTAACCCAGATCTGGGGATACCTTTTAGGTAAGTAGCAATAGATTGTGAGGGAACTGTACGGTGTAGACCGATACGGTTGAAGCAGTAGCTACGTTGGTGTGGCACTTTAGTTTGTATCGATATCCCTTGTGGAACAACGAGGAGAATATGGGTCTTCTAAGGGGTCATTAAGAACCAACTGACCTTAGCGCCTATAATTGACCAATTTGGCCATAGAACAGTAGTAGTATGCTACACTCATTGAGACCAAACTCTCACGATTATTCCGGCTGCAAGAAAAGGTTGCTAAACTGGAATTATGACCGATCGAGGGTGGTCAGTGATATTGAGATCCTCTAGAACTAGGTTACTATTTCTAGGACAAGTTTGAACCAACTGAACTGAAAGAGGGTAGTACCTAAGCTCCTTGCTAGCCTGAAATCTAAGGGGTATCTGTGTGACTTGTTTGCCCTTACCATGTTTGCAATCCGTGAATACTTGTGATGTGTTTTTATCATGACATCATGCATCATGACATTGCATCAAAGACCAATGGGATTCATCTTTGTTCTGTTTTGTAGGTCATGGCATCTATGCGTAGAAACACTATTCGGATCAACTTTGTCCAGATTCCCACTCAGCTTAAGGAATTGGTTGCAAAGGTTCATGATACTTCATCCTTTATCAGAAGACATAGGCACCTCCTTGGGTTGGTCACCTCCAAGATGGATGAACAGATGATGAGTGTCTTAGTCCAGTTCTTTGATCCACTGTACCACTGCTTCACTTTTCCGGACTACCAGTTGGTCCCTACCTTGGAAGAGTTCTCTGATCTACTCGGTATCTCCATTCTAGAGAAGACCCCGTTTACAGGTTGGGAGAAAGTCCTTAGGCCATAAGATATTGCTTCAGCCCTCCATCTGACAAAGGCTGAGGTAATGTCTAATTGGGAAACTCGTAGTGGGACAAAAGGCTTCTTGACTAAGTTCTTGGTTGGTAAGGCTAATTAGTTTTGGGACAGTTTAGACTTTCAGGCGTTCGAGGATATCCTGGCTCTTCTTATTTATGGTCTGGTTCTGTTTCCAAACTCAGATTCCTTTGTTGACGTGAATGCAGTTAAGATTTTCATGTCTGGTAATCCAGTACCCACTCTCTTGGGTGATATTCTGCATACCCTATATACCCGTACTGCTCGGAAACGGGGAACCCTTATGTGTTGTGCACCATTGCTGGCGAGGTGGTTTATTTCTCACCTCCCCAAATCAGTTTTGAAGAACAAGGAAGACATGGGTTGGGCCTACAGGATTATGTCCCTAGCTCACACTGACATCATCTGGACTACTAAAGGCAGGGAAGATGTGGCTATTATTGATCGCTGTGGGGAATACCCCAATGTTCCACTGCTAGGAATCAATGGAGAGATCACCTATAACCCTTGTCTGGCCTTACGACAGTTTGGGCGAGCTAGAAGGGAAGGACCTCATGAGTTGCTGGTGCCAAGCATTGCCTTTGACTTCCAAGGGGATAGTGACGAGCATCGCCGCAGATTCATATGAGCTTGGGATAGGGTGCACAGGTCTGATCCGTACGAGTTAGGTGTGAAGACTTCTCTTCCAATGGAACCATATCTCTGATGGGTTCGTACACGTGCTCAGAAGCTAGGGATGCCCTACGAAGCTGTCTTGCCTGTGATAGTTAAACTTGCTGATGAAGAAGGGGTTCCTCCTACCATCCTCCATCCATACATGCCTACTGACATTGGGGCATTAAAAAGGTCTTGGATGCAATTGAGAGAAGAACGGGATACTTACAGAGAAAAGTATCACGAGCAAGAGCGGAAGATCCTGAAGTTGACAAGGCAGCTGGAGAACGAGCAGATCCTCAACGATTATGTCAGCACCAATGGGAAACGACCATGGGAGCGCTTATGTCCTTTTGTTACTTTTAGTTTTGATGTACTTTTCAGTTTTTCTTTTTGTAACGCCTTAAAGGCATTTGTTGAACATTGAATTCAAGTTTTTATCTAATAAAAGTGTGTTTCGTTTTGGTTTACGAATTTGAATCTCTAAGGTCTTTGAAATCATATCATACACATATCATTCCCATGCACCTCATAACAGGTACCCTTACAGGTTTTCTCATCTTCTTCGCTGTTTATTTCAGCACATCATGTCTGCTGAAACATCAACTGAACAAGCCATCAAGGCTCTGCAAGCTCAAAATGCCCAGTTCCAGGAAATGTTCATGAACTTGGCTAAGGGTCAGCAAGACCTGAAGACTCTTATCTTAAAGGATAAGAAGAAGAAGAAGAAGAAGAAGAAGACAGTCATACTGAATATGGGTCGTAGATTTGGAAACAATTTGCAGGATGTTGACTTATCTCACTCATCTGGAGGGGGAGAAAACCAAGAAGAAAGGAGGGTTCCTAGCCCTGTGGTATCTGACCATGAGACTGACTTTGACGAAGACTAGTATCCTCCTGCTGAGGATAGATATAAACCGCTTGAAGACCGGTTAAGTGCGATGGAGATCCAGAAGGTACCTGGATTGGACTTCGGTGATTTGGGTTTGTCATCTGGGGTGGTGATTCCCCACAAGTTTAAAGCACCAGCCTTTGCTAAATACGACGGGGTTTCTTGCCCAAAGCTACACCTCCGCTCGTATGTTAGAAAGATCCAGCCATACACCACTGACAAGAACCTATGGATCCACTTCTTTCAAGACAGTCTTTCAGGGACTCAACTTGAATGGTTTTACCAGCTGGAAGGAGCTAGTGTCTGTAATTGGAAGGACTTGGTTGCTGCTTTCTACAAGCAGTACCAATATAATGCCGACCTCTCTCCCACGCGTACCCAACTTCAGGGTATTTCTATGGGTGCGAGCGAAGGTTTCAAAGACTACGCTAAAAAATGGAGGGACCTTGCTGGAAGAGTACAACCCCCACTGGCTGACAGGGAGTTAGTGGACATGTTTCTTGGGACCTTGTCTGGTCCGTATTTTAACCATCTGATTGGAAGTTCATCGTTCGGGTTTACTGAGCTGATAATGATTGGGGAAAGAGTTGAAGCCGGTATTAAGAGCGGAAAAATACAGAAGCGTGCTTCATCAAGCACTGAGAAGAAGCCTTTTAAGAAGGAGTCAAGCTCAGTTTACAGTGCAAAGAGCCATAATAGACCTGAACGCCGCCAAGCTGTTAATGTGGTTGTTATATCAAGACCTGCTGTTGCTCCTCAGCGCAACAATCAGCCAAGGGCCGAGAGGCCGCAAAGACAATTCACTCAGCTCAACATGACTTTGTCTCAGATTCTGCCACAGTTATTGAAGACCAACTTGGTGATTCCAAAGGAGGCCCCGAAGAATCCCAATATAACATCACCCATGTACAATCCAAACGCCCACTGTGCTTTTCACTCCGATAGCCTGGGGCATGACACGAATGATTATTGGGTTTTGAAGAATAAGGTACAAGACTTGATTAATGCTAAGGAGATTGAGTTCGAAGCGCCTGAAAGGCCTAATGTTGTGACTGCTCCTATGCCCAAGCACGGGGTGAATGCTATAGATGAAGACTCGTTTGTGGTTTATGTGAAAGACATTGTTACTCCATTGATGACTGTGAAGAAGAACCTTCTATTAGCCGGTTTATTTCTGGGCTGTGGCGAAGGTTGCCATCTGTGTGCTGTCCTACCTACTAGTTGCCATCTTTTGAAGTCAGTGTCCAACGCCTAATGGATAATAAAGAAATTCTGTTTGAGAAGACTTTTGTTCCTTTGGTTCCTACTGAATAAGTTGCTATAATCACCATTTTCGACAATTCTTCCAAGGCTTCCTCGAGAAAGCCTGTTAGAATTACATCTGTTCCGAGAATTGCACCGTTGATCATCACTATTCCTGGGCCTATCCCCTATACATCAGATAAAGCTGTCCCATGGCACTACGGGGCTGACGTATATTATCACGGGGTTAAACAAGACTTGAGTGCTGAAGAGGCTAATACTGGCGTCAACAATATTGTTGGATCTAGTAAAGTCACCCGCAATGGAAGGCTTTTCTCCCCTGAGATCTCTCCACCAACTGTTCGGAAGCCTGTCGTTATTACACCTACCAGTACACCTGCTACTGTCCCTGCTCATGTTCCAATTCTTACCCCTGTTGCTGAGTCATCTGACACTCGGGGCAAAGGGATCACCGGTGAGCCTGCCCAGACGGAGGCACCAAAGAAGATCACTGTTGAAGCCTCTAGACAAGAGATGGAGGAAATTTTGAAGATCATCAAAAAGAGCGACTACAATGTAGTCGAGCAGCTGGGGCAAACCCCATCCAAAATCTCTATGTTGTCTCTGTTGCTATGCTCAGAAGCCCATGCCAAGGCTCTGATTGCTTTCCTGAAGACTGCACATGTACCGCAAGAAACATCAGTTGATCAGTTTAAAGATTGCGTGGCTAGACTGACAGCAGATAATGGGTTGGGTTTCTCCGATGCTGACTTGACTGCTAAGGGGAAGAATCACAATGACGCCCTTCATGTCTCCATTGAATACAGGGGCACTACTCTTGCTCACGTATTGGTGGATATTGGGTCATCGCTGAATGTTTTACCTAAGAAAGCTCTAGGCCGGTTAGACTGTGAAGGGTTGGGGCTGAAACCAAGCAACATTGTGGTCAGGGACTTTGATGGGTCCAAGAGGATGGTACACGGTGAAGTGGATATTCTGGTTAAGGTTGGTTCTCAGATTTTCGCGTCTACATTCTATGTGATGGACATTCGGCCACCTTATTCTTGTTTGTTGGGTCGCCCATGGATCCACAAAGCTAGGGCAATGACGTCTACGCTTCACTAGATGCTGAAATACCCAGTCAAGGGGAAAATTGTTACGGTACAAGGAGAAGAGGAGTACATGGTGAGCCAACTCAACTCATTCCGGTATGTGGAGATGGATGGGGAGTTCATTGAGACCCCCTTTCAACATTTTGAAGAAGTACCCCAGACGCTGGCATCATCTGAAACTGTTATTGAATATCCTCCAATGAAGATGGCTTCCTTCAAGGATGCCCGGGCTGTTGTTGAGAAAGGTGGGTGTGCGGGCCAACTCCATGATTTTGCACATAAGACTAACAAGTTTGGTTTGGGTTTCATTGCAGAAGCTCAAAATGTTTGGAGTGCGCGGACTGGAAGACCTCCCCTATTTATCAACAATTCAAGAGTGAATGCCATTGAAGACAATGTTGAAGAGTCTGAGTTTGACAGTTGGATCTACCCGACTGACGATGGTGGACTAAGCAATTGGACGGCAAAGAACTTCGTCCCAATTTCTTTTATTACCTTGTAATGAGACTTTTTGTTTTGAATTTGTAACAGACAATGTTTAAACTTTACGGCCCGGTGTCTTACCCGGGGCACCGTGGTTTTGTTTGTGAGGGATTTATGTGTGTCATCTACATATATCATTAATAAAAGCATTGGACGTTTCTTGCATTTCAAATTTTGTGCTCCTTGTTTTTCTTTTATTATATATTGCAAAACAACTATTTTACACACACTCGCATATACAGGTCTACATCCACTCTGGATCCCACTGATAACGACTCTACTACAGTCGGTTATGACTTCGAAAGTCTGATCAACTTAGCCGAAGACGAAGGTGAAGATGATTGCGAAGTTCCTGGTGAACTTGCTAGACTGCTACTTCAAGAAGAGAGGGCCATACAGCCGCATGAGGAGCCAGTGGAAACAGTGAATCTGGGTACAGAGGTAGACAAGAAAGAGGTCAAGATTGGTGCGAATCTGGAACCTAGTGTCAAGCAACATTTGATTCAGATGCTGAGTGACTATGTTGAGATCTTTGCCTGGTCTTATGAAGATGTTCCTGGGTTGGATATCGATATTGTGGTTCACCGCCTGCCTACCAAGGAAAACTGTCCTCCAGTGAAATAGAAGGTCCGTCGAATGCGCCCAGAGATGTCTGAGAAAATCAAGGCCGAAGTTATGAAACAGTTTGATGCCGGTTTTCTAGTATTTACTTCTTACCCACAGTGGGTGGACAACGTGGTTCCAGTGCCGAAGAAAGACGGTAAGGTTCGAATGTGTGTTGACTATAGGGACCTGAATAGGGCGAGCCCCAAGGATGATTTCCATCTACCTCATATCGACGTTCTGGTTGACAACACCACACATCATAAGGTATTCTCCTTTATGGATGGTTTCTCCAATTATAATCAAATTAAGATGGCTCCTGAAGACATGGAGAAGACAACCTTTGTTACTCAATGGGGTACCTTTTGCTACAAGGTCATGCCTTTTGGACTGAAAAATGTTGGGGCAACGTATCAACGCGTCATGGTCGCTTTGTTCCACGACATGATCCATCATGAGATTGAGGTATATGTTGATGACATGATTGCGAGATCCCAGACTGAAGAGGAACATCTTGACCACCTTCAAAAGCTATTTGACAGGTTGAAGTTGTACAAGCTGAGGTTAAACCCGGACAAGTGCACCTTCGGGGTGAGATCTGGTAAGCTGTTGGGTTTCGTCGTAAGCGATAAAGGTATTCAAGTGGATCCTGCAAAGGTGAAGGCTATACAGGAAATGCCAGCTCCCCGAATAGAAAAAGAAGTCAGAGGCTTTTTGGGACGTTTGAACTATATTGCCCGATTCATCTCGCACCTGACTGCTACTTGTGAACCAATCTTCAAGCTACTGAAGAAAGATCAAGTGGTAAGATGGAACGATGAATGTCAGGTCGCTTTCGAAAGGATCAAAGAATATCTCCAAGAGCCACCTATTCTGATGCCTCCAGTTGAAGGGAGACCTTTGATCTTATACTTGACAGTACTCGACAACTCAATGGGGTGCGTGCTGGGTCAACATGACGAGTCTGGCCGAAAAGAGCATGCTATTTATTACCTTAGCAAAAATTTTACCGACTGCGAGACCCGATACTCGTTGCTTAAGAAAACTTGTTGCGCTTTGGCATGGGCTGCTCGCCGGCTGAGACAGTATATGCTGACTCACACTACTCTATTAATATCAAAGATGGATCCAATCAAGTATATCTTCGATAAGCCTGCCTTGTCCGGAAGAATAGTGAGATGGCATATGATCTTGACTGAGTATGACATCCAGTATACGACCCAAAAAGCAATTAAGGGAAGTGTGTTGGCAGATCATTTGGCACATCAGGCAGTGGAAGATTACCAGTCTATGAACTTTGAATTCCCGGACGAGAACATCATGTTGGTAACTGATTGTGGGACACCTGGACCGGATGAAGGACCTGAGGAAGGATCCCGATGGTTTATGTACTTTGATGAAGCTTCAAACGCTTTGGGTAATGGCATTAGCACCATGATCATATCTCCTAAAGGCTCTCATACTCCGTTCACCGCCCGACTATGTTTCAACTGCACCAACAATATGGCAGAGTATGAAGCACGCATCATGGGTCTTCGAGCAGCAATTAACCTAAGGATTAAGTTCTTGAGTAAGTTCGGAGATTCCGCTCTCGTGATCAGTCAGATCAAAGGCGAGTGGGATACGAAACACCCAAATTTTATTCCTTACAAGGAGTATGTATTAACGTTGCTTCCCCACTTTGAGGAGATAACCTTTGAACACTTCCCTAGAGAGGAGAATCAGTTGGCGGACGCGCTGGCTATGATGTCTTCTATGTTCAAAGTCAATTGGGACAACGAAGCTCCTCGGATTATCATTTAAAGATTGGATGAACCTGCACATTACTGTGATATTGAGACTGAAGAGGTAGTAGATAAACCCTGGTTTCACGAGGTAAAGAGGTATCTTGAAGCTCAGGAGTACCCCGAGGGTGCATTTGTTAATGACAAGAAGTTTCTGAGGAGGTTCGCGGCGAAGTTCTTCATCAGCAATAGCATCCTTTACAGGTGTAACCATGATTCAACCTTACTGCGATGTATGGATAAGAACGAGGCAGAAAGGATCATGGCAGAGTTACATGAAGGTACTTTCAGAACTCATTCCAGTGGACATACCATGGAAAAGAAAATCCTTCGGGCAAGATATTTTTGGTCCACAATGGAAGCCGACTGTTATCAGCATTCGCGGACCTGTCACAAGTGCCAAGTCTATTCCAATAAGGTGCACATACCTGCAGTACCTCTGAACGTCTTGACGGCTCCATGGCCTTTTGCAATGTGGGGTATCTACATGATCGACGAGATCAGACCTACGACATCTAACGGGCATCGTTTCATCCTGGTAGAGATTGATTACTTTACGAAGTGGGTTGAAGCAGCTTCCTTCGCTACTGCAACCAAGAACGTCATGGCACGGTTTATTTGGCACAATCTGATCTGTCGATATGGTGTACTAGAGAGGATCATTACGGACAATGGTACAAATCTCAATAATAAGATGATCACCAAACTCTGCAAACAGTTAAAGATACAGCATCACAACTCTTCTCCTTACCGACCGAAGATTAATGGGGTTGTTGAAGCGGCTAATAAGAACATTAAGAAGATTGTGCAGAAGATGACGGTGACGTACAAAGACTGGCACGAGATGTCACCTTTTGCTCTTCATGGGTATCGTACCTCAGCGCGGACGTCAACAGGGGAAACACCCTATTCCTTGGTATATGGCATGGAGGCAGTCTTGCCCATTGAAGTTCAGATACCTTCTCTTCGGATTATGAAGGACGCAGGTTTGAGCGAAGATGACTGGATTCAGACCCGGCTTGATCAACTGAACTTAATCGACGAAAAGAGACTTACTGCTATTTATCATGGTCAGACGTATCAAAAGCGTATGATCAAGGCATTTAACAAGAAAGTTAGACGACAAGAGTATCAAGTTGGGGATCTCGTGATCAAGCGCATTATCTTACCTCAAGGTGATCCCAGGGGCAAATGGACCCTGTGATCGATGGATTTAGAACTGACTATTTAACGCTGGTTCGCGAAATGTCGCAGAAGCAAGAGTCGCCACCGTCTTTTATTTTCTCCAACATGGACAGGACAAAAGCACAACAAAATTCCTTATGAGAACGTTTCTCGGTTCGGGAGGTAGATTTATAGAAAGGGAAGGTGTTAGCACCCTTTCTATCCATGGTTATCCATGGGCTCTTAGATACTTGCTCTTATGTTTTCAAAATGTTTTTGCTTTTCAAAATGTGAGTGGGTTTGAAAAAGTTTCTTTGAAAGATTTCTGAATAACTCTTGTATCTGTCCTCAAGAGTGTTTGAAAAATTGTTTTGAAAGCTTTTTGAAAGTGTCGGTGTGAAAAGGTTTTTGTCTTGTTTTTTAGAGAGCAAGTATCCATAAGTCATCTACCTACCCTAAGGAATTAGGCTGTGTATAATTCTTAAGGTAGTGCCATCCCACCATTGAGAGGTAGGTAGCACCACCGTTGGAGGTGTTCGGGTCAATTCGAGTGTAGGGACAGTGTGGTCACCGAAGCAACAGTAGGACACCTTAGAAGCTACCCTTATGTCCTTGATCCTTTTTTAATCCGAGGCAACCGTTTCGAGGCAACTATTTCGAGGAAACTGTTTCGAGGCAACTGTTTCGAGGCAACTGTTTCAAGGCAACTGGATCATGGACATAAGCACCGCTAAGACGTCCTATACTTGACGACCACGTTTCGAAGGCAACAAGTGAGGCGTACCCTAGAAGTGGTGTGTGTATTTGTGTGTTGTTTTCAGTTTAACAGTTATCTTTGATTATTTCATTGTGAGCTACGCTTGTTTTTAATTAGCATACATTCTTTCATACAAAGTTAGAATTTAAGAGTGCGGAAAATTAAAAGACGGAAAGATAAAAGCTACGCTATTACAAGGCGCGGGTCTATACATCACCAAAGTACAAAGACCCGTTTTTTGATAAAGGATGCGGAAAGTAAATAAATTCCTAATTACTATTACATCCGGAAAGCAGTTACATAATAATCACTAAAAGAAAATAAATGCGCGAAAAGAATTAATTGAACGTCCGAGGGTTTTGACCCTTTGCTTGAAATTAAATGAAATTAAAGTCTATTTAATTAAAGAAAAGTGTTTTTTATGTTTTTTGAAATAAAGAAAAGAATTTACAAGGAAACCCTAATTCTAGATTATTTTTAGTTATTAAAGAAAATATTAAAGTTAACCTAATTTACGCTAGTTAATTAATTTACATGTTTATTTACAAAAATAATAATTAATAATAATAATAAATAATGAGGAAAAATTAATTAAGAAAAAGATAAAATGTCAAAAACCTAATTCTATGCATTTTTATTTATTAAGGAAAGTGTCAAAATTAAAACCTAATTTAACTAAGTTAGTTATTGAAATTTATTTACAAAAATATTTTAATGGTGAAATTAAATATAATTAAACATATTTTACAATTTTGATTTTTCTGATTTTATCATGAAAAGTTGATTAATGGTGAATTAATGAAAACAATTAAAACAATTAAAAAGAATTAGAAAGAAAAGAAAATTAAATAAAAAAAAATGCAAACCAAGGGGGGGTGTCAGGCCCATATGGAGGTTAATTGTGCAATTCTGGCCCATTAGAACAAAGGCCTTGCTGACTTTTCAGGGATCATGTGCACGTTGGTTGACCCAGGCGTATGATAGACCTCATTCTGTGGCCTTCAGATTGATCATCATAAGCGCGTGGCAGCCTTAGGCGTGAGGATGCATGGTGGGATATTGGATGAGTGATGTACCTGAACGTGTTAGAACAAAAATTATGAAGAATATATGGGGGACCTGGGAATCGAACCCAGGTCCCAATGGTTGCAATACACATACTCTACCAACTGAGCCACTTAGCGTGTTTGTATATATAATAGACAACAATTAATATATATGAAAAAAACTCAATTATGCTGAAACATTAAAAAACCGCACCAAGATTTGAATGCCCCAGTCATGTAATGCCACATCCATCTTCTTCCTTGTTCTTCCTGCAAACATGAAACAAGTAGCGGGGGTTTTAAACCCCCACTAAGTGGAATAGTGAAAAATAGCGAATAGAAGAGGAATCAACATAAATTGAGCGCGAGATGTTGGTTGAATTCATCTGGCCTTGACGAATTCAACCATGGTCATGGCTTAGTCCAATTTTTCCTGATACTTAAAGCCCTAATTTGAAGCTTCTGAAAACCTAATTTTCGTCCATGGTAGATTTGGATTCAGGCAGTGTTAGGTCAATTAACTTATACCAATCGCTTCAGAAGGTACCTATTAGTGTAAATCAAACAAGAAAACCAATTAAAAGCACATGAATCATGATATGTCAAATTGGAAAACAAAGCAAACCGTATGGCTCGTGTTCTTCAATTCTTCGCGTGTTAGGATTGATTCTTGATTGCAAACGCTTCCTGGAGACTCAGGCAACATATTGGAATCCTTTTTTGGCTTTGAATTGTCCTCCAACTATGAAATCAGTTTCCAAGTTTTTGTTGAAATTTTGCAATTTGGTTATGGAGCATGAGCAGCTTTTTCGTGTCTTTCTGAATAGGGTTCCCTCTTGCATAAGTATGTGAAGCAAATTAGGTCAAAATAAAGCCCATGAATCCATTAATTGATGACTTGAATCTTTGATTGCTAATCATATCTTTTTTCAATCTTTTTCCATGGAAACTTTGCCAATTATGGAAGATCTTGTCTTGTTGATTGATGCACGAAATCCTTAGCATGTGTGGAGTATATTTGCTGCATAAAAAGATTTGACAACCATTATTTGATATTTTTCTACAATTAAAACTAATTAAATGAATTAATAAGAATAAAAATTCAATTAATTAATTAAAAATAAGAAAATAAATCCTTTTAAGCTCAATGGGTCGTGCATAGGCTTTGGGTATTGATTCAAGGAAGAATTTGAGGCCCATTAGCAAATTTGAAGTGTTTTAGGCAAAGTTGACTTTTGAAAAATCCCAAAAATTTCCCAACTTCTCCAATGCATATCTTGCTCAAATTTGAAGCTATGAACATGTTCTTGGACATTTTGGAAAGGTCTTGAAGTCCTCTAACCAATTCCTTTGGTCCCATGTCATTTTGATTTACCAATCTCAAGTTATGGTCTTTGACTTAAAGTGCCTTTTTGTTGACTTTTGAAAATGACTTATAATGTTGAAATTGATAACTTTTTGTGAGAGCATTTCTTGGACTTGAAGTGTGAAGGTGAGTTGTAGGAAATGTCATCCCCTTCAAAATAAGCTTTGGATGGGATTTTTCTGATAAACCATGAAGAAGTTATGCCTTGGTCAATTTGCAGTTAACTTTTTAGCTGTCCAAAAATAGAAACTTTTGCATCTTGAGACTTTTTGAGCCATGCTTTGAGGAATCATGATCAAGATTTGATCAAATGATGATTATGGCTTCAAAATAAGATGTTGACCAAAATTTTTGACTTTTGACTGTCAAATGACCATTTTGCCCCTGCAGTTGACTGTGGAGCAATTAAGGTTTTTGACTGTGCAATTTGATGCTGTGAGTCTTGAAACTTGACATATGGATGCTTGACAATGTATATGGGCATGTGAGACTTGATTGGACCCTTGAAAACCTCAATTTCTTTACCAGAACCAAAACCCTAGTTTTGACTGTGTTAGGAGGCAATTGGACTGTGCAACCCTTGAGAGATTTTGAAGCTTTTGGAGATTGACTTTGACAAATCTCGAAGAATATGGGAGGGAAAATTTTGGGGTACAACAGTTGCCCCTGTTCAATCTTCTTAGACCTGAGGATGTAGATTGGCTGGCGTGCATTTCGTAATCCGAAGGTGGAAGATGATTGAACACTAGAGTGCCCAGAAATTTGCACTCACATAGTAGAGTGTCAGCGGTGTGACGTAGGGAATGGGCTTACAGATGCCATTTTGAGGGATGGTGAATAGGAGGATGGGCTTATAGATGCCATCTGGAGGTGTGACAGAACCTTGTCGGGAATGGGCTTATAGATTCCATTTGGAGACTGTCGGTATGTGGATGGGCTTATAGATGCCATCTAGGTGTCGATCGCGTAAGAGATTCCTTAGCGAGAACTTGCGTACCTGAGAAAGATAGATAATTACCTGGCCTGTTACAAGGGTTGATCTTCAAACTCTTTGTGTAGATGTGCCCTCGCTGGATACAGGTATCGAATCTTCAATCAGTTACTCACATATGTGCCCTGGCTAAATACAGGAATCGAATCTGGAAATAGTCGTCAACAGATACACCCTAGCGGGATACATGAATCAGATCTTCAAACTCTTCAGACGTGCCCTGGCCGGATACAGGAATCGAGTCTGGAATTAGTCGTCAACAGATACACCCTGGCGGGATACAGGAATCAGATCTTCAAACTCTTCAGACGTGCCCTGGCAGGATACAAGAATCGAGTCTGGAAAATAGTCGTCAACAGATACACCCTGGCAAGATACAGGAATCGGATCTTCAAACTCTTCAGACGTGCCCTGGCAGGATACAGGAATCGAGTCTGGAATTAGTCGTCAACAGATACACCCTGGCAAGATACAGGAATCGGATCTTCAAACTCTTCGTGTAGATGTGCCCTGGCTGGATACAGGAATCGAATCTTTAAACCCTTTATATAGATGTGCCCTGGCCAGATACAGGAATCGAGTCTACGATCGGTTACTCACAGATGTGCCCTGGCTAGATACAGGAATCGAATCCGGAATTAGTCGTCAACAGATACACTCTGGCAAGATACAGGAATCGGATCTTCAAACTCTTCAGACGTGCCCTGGCAGGATACAGGAATCGAGTCTGGAATTAGTCAACAGATACACCCTGGCAAGATACAGGAATCGGATCTTCAAACTCTTCAGACGTGCCCTGGCAAGATACAGGAATCGAGTCTGGAATTAGTCGTCAACAGATACACCCTGGCAAGATACAGGAATCGGATCTTCGAACTCTTCAGACGTGCCCTGGCAGGATACAGGAATCGAGTCTCGAATTAGTCGTCAACAGATACACCCTGGCAAGATACAGGAATCGGATCTTCGAACTCTTCAGACGTGCCCTGGCAGGATACAGGAATCGAGTCTGGAATTAGTCGTCAACAGATACACCCTGGCAAGATACAGGAATCGGATCTTCAAACTCTTCAGACGTGCCCTGGCAAGATACAAGAATCAAGTCTGGAATTAGTCTTCAACAGATACACCCTGGCAAGATACAGGAATCAGATCTTCAAACTCTTCAGACGTGCCCTGGCAGGATACAGGAATCGAGTCTGGAATTAGTCGTCAATAGATACACCCTGGCAAGATACAGGAATCTGATCTTTAGTTGCGACAGTTGATAGTAATCATCTTTGTACTGACCTTTGTCCTGAAAAGACAAAACGTTAGTTGTATGCGATGTCATGATGTATGAGATGCGTGGTGTTCTCAAAATAAATGAGATTGTATGTTCGTGATGCATATGTGCATGCTATAATGTATGAAGATATGATGTTCATGAATGTATTTTTGTCTAGGAAAGTAAATCCTTGACGGGTGCCGGGAAGTTAACTCCTGGGATGATGTTGAGGGGTGGAGCTTTTTGTTTCTGCTGGGGATGATGGTTGCAAGAATACCGGTAGGAGAAGATGACTCTGTTGGGGAATAAACTTTGCTGGAGAGATTACTCTGCGGGGAATGCTCTGTGGGGAGAGAAATACTTTGCTGAGGTTGATGATAACTCCGCTGGGGATACCATTAATGAGTTACGTTAGAGAATTTGATGAACTCCGCTAGGGGTAGGAATAACTTCGCCGAGGACGATCTTTTCGTGGTAATCAGCTGAGGATAACCCAGTTATAAGCTCTGGTGGGGAAATAACCTTTGAATATAGTCGGGGAGAGACGTATGTGCTCTGCGGGAGACCAGCTTCCAGAATCTACTGGGGATAAGCTTCCAGAATCTACTGGGGATATTGATTCAACTCTCCTGGGGAAACTTTTTAGATTGGACTGGGGAATGGCTACGCTGGATGTCCGGTATTTCGCTGGGGAACAATCTTAGATCAAGATTGCCGGGGAGGCTTGTTAGGAATGTTTGTATACTCCGTTGGGGAATGTTGAGATCTTCGGGGGATAATCCAACTTCCTTAAGGCTGACTGAGGATAACTCTGCTCGGGGAGAGTATTGCTAACTTGCTGGAGATACGGTGCCTTGTTAGGGTTGATGGGAGACCAACTGCTTGGGGAGAGTTGTTGAATCTTGTCTTACTCGGCAGGGAGTGAAGGTATCTGGGTTACATTCTTCAGCCGAACTTACCTTGGTACCTTGGTGGACAGAGCAATTAGACTGCTTAGACAACTCATTATTGCCCCTGTTTCTGATGTTACCTGTAATTAATCCTTTGTTTCGTGTTCAAATATTTATGAGTTAGCAATTAGTGTCAAATGCATATATCACAATTTGAACATTGGACGTTCTTTACAAAACAAAACAGAAAAAGGAAAAACAATTGTCAATTGATCTGAAAAGTGAATTTGTATTGATTTTTGAATTTGCCTGTAAATAGGCGTTTAGGTACAAGAGGCTGACGTCCTAGTAAGAAAACGCCGCCGAACAACAGAGTTTATACGATTTGTACAAAGAAAACAAAACAGCTATGTGAAAAGATAATCCCACTGGGTTCCAACTCTGTTATCGCCTTTATATCTTCGAGCGTCTCATCACTTTGCTGCTCAGTTGACGATGAAGCTGATTGATCGATGCCGTCTGAACTTGATGTTGATACCGGATTCTGGATGCAAGGTGATTCAATGAGACATAGTATTACGCTTTAATCCCTAACTTTTTCCTGGACCGCCCTTTCGGGTTTTCAGTCCACCGGGATACCCATTTTTGCCCTAGCCACCTTTTCAGGTTTTCGACTTGCCGGGTGTACAGATTTTTTTCATTTCATCCCTTATTTTTGCCCAAACCCTTTTGGTTCGCCGGGAAGCCCTTATTTTTGCCTAGGTATGTCAACCTAGCGGGTCTTTTATCACGCGTAGTATCTTTTTACTATGTCTGCATTGGCGGGGTGAGGAAGGTCGTCACCATCCATGGTGGTTAGAATCATGGCTCCTCCTGAGAACACATGTTTAACCATAAATGGCCCTTCGTACGTAGGGGTCCATTTACCCCTGGGATCACTTTGAGGAAGAATGATGCGCTTGATTACCAGGTCCCCAACTTGATACTCTTGTGGTCTGACCTTCTTGTTAAATGCCCTGATCATCCGTTTTTGGTACGTTTGACCATGACAAATAGCAGTGAGTCTCTTTTCGTCAATTAGATTTAATTGATCAAGTCGAGTCTGGATCCAGTCATCTTCGCTCAGATCTTCATCCTTCATTATCCGGAGAGAGGGTATCTGGACTTCAATTGGCAAGACTGCCTCCATGCCATAGACCAAGGAAAAGGGTGTTGTCCCGGTTGACGTCCTTGCTGAGGTACGGTACCCATGAAGAGCGAACGGTAACATCTCGTGCCAATCTTTATAGGTCACTGTCATCTTCTGCACAATCTTCTTGATATTCTTATTAGCTGCCTCTACAGCCCCATTCATCTTCGGTCGGTAAGGAGAAGAGTTGTGGTGCTGTATCTTGAATTGCTCGCAGAGGTCAGTGATCATCTTGTTAATGAGATTGGTACCATTGTCTGTAATGATCCTTTCCGGGACGCCGTATCGACATATCAGGTTATGTCGAATGAACTGTGCCACGACGTTCTTGGTTACTGTAGCATAGGAAGCTGCTTCAACCCACTTTGTAAAGTAATCAATCGCTACCAGGATGAAGCGATGCCCGTTGGATGCCGTAGGTTTAATCTCGGCGATAATATCAATGCCCCAAATTGCGAAAGGCCAAGGTGCAGTCAAGACATTCAGAGGAACTGGAGGAACGTGCACCTTATCTGCATAAATCTGGCACTTGTGGCATGTCCGAGAATGTTAGTAACAGTCGGCTTCCATTGTAGACCAGAAATATCCTGCCCGAAGGATTTTCTTTGCCATGGTGTGTCCACTGGAATGTGTTTCGAAGGTACCTTCATGTAGCTCTGCCATGATTTTTTCTGCTTCAGTCTTATCCACACAACGCAGTAAGGTTGAATTATGGTTTCTCTTGTACAGAATGCCGTTGCTGAGGAAGAATTTTGCAGCAAACCTTCTCAGGAACTTCTTGTCATTGACAGATGCACCCTCGGGATATTCTTAAGCTTCCAAGTACCTCTTCACTTCATGATACCAAGGTTTCTCAATTACTATCTCAGCCTCAAGATCACAACAATATGCAGGTTCATCCAGTTTCCAGATGATGATCCGGGGAGCCTCATTGTCCCATTTGACTTTGAACATAGAAGACATCGTAGCCAGCGCGTCCGCCAACTGATTCTCCTCTCTTGGGAAGTGTTCAAAAGTTATCTCAGTGAAATGGGGGATCAATGTCAACACACATTCTTTATAAGGGATAAGATTTGGGTGTTTCGTATCTCACTCGCCTTTGATCTGATTGATCACGAGAGCGGAATCTCCGAAGACACTCAGAAACTTGATCCTTAAGTCAATCGCAGCTTGAAGACCCATGATGCATGCCTCATACTCCGCCATGTTGTTGGTGCAGTTGAAACATAGCCGGGTAGTAAGTGGAGTATGAGTGCCTTTGGGGGATATGATCACATCGCCAATACCATTACCCAGAGCGTTGGAGGCTCCTTCAAAGTGCATAGACCATCGAGATCCTTCCTCAGGTCCTTCATCCGGTCCAGGTACTTCACAATCAGTTACTACCATGATGTTCTCGTTAGGAAATTCAAAGTTCATTGACTGGTAGTCGTCTACCGCCTGGTGTGCCAAATGGTCTGCCAATACACTTCCCTTGATAGCTTTCTGAGTCGTGTACTGGATGTCGTATTCCATCAAGATCATCTGCCATCTTGCTATTCTTCCAGACAGAGCAGGCTTTTCGAATATGTACTTTATTGGATCCATTTTTGAAATCAATAGAGTAGCGTGAGTCAGCATATACTGTCTCAGCCGGCGAGCTGCCCATACCAAAGCGCATCAAGTTTTCTCGAGCAGTGAGTATCGGGTCTCACAGTCGGTAAACTTTTTGCTAAGGTAATAAATGGCGTGCTCTTTTCGGCCAGACTCGTCATGCTGCCCCAGCACACACCCCATCGAGCTGTCAAGTACTGTCAGGTATAGTATTAGAGGTCTCCCTTCAACCGGTGGCATAAGAATGGGTGGTTCTTGGAGATACTCTTTGATTCTGTCAAAAGCGGCCTGACACTCATCATTCCAACGTACTACCTGATCTTTCTTCAGCAGCTTGAAGATTGGCTCACAGGTAGTAGTTAGGTGCGAGATGAATCGGGAAAAGTAATTCAGACGTCCTAGAAAGCCTCTGACTTCTTTCTCTGTCTTGGGAACTGGCATCTCTTGTATGGCTTTAACCTTGGCAGGGTCCACTTGAATACCCTTGTCACTTACGACGAAGCCTAGCAACTTTCCAGATCTTACCCCGAAGGTGCACTTGTTCGGGTTCAACCTCAGCTTGTACAACTTCATACGGTCAAACAACTTCTGTAGATGGTCAAGGTGCTCCTCCTCAGTTTGGAACCTTACAATCATATCATTGACATACACTTCAATCTCATGGTGGATCATGTCATGAAATAAAGCAACCATGGCACGTTGGTAGGTTGCCCCAGCATTCTTCAACCCGAATGGCATGACCTTGTAGCAAAAGGTACCCCACTGAGTGACAAAGGTAGTCTTTTCCATATCTTCGGGAGCCATCTTGATTTGATTATAACCTGAAAAACCGTCCATGAAGGAGAACACCTTGTGCTGAGCAGTATTGTCAACCAGAACGTCGATGTGAGGTAGAGGGAAGTCATCCTTAGGGATGGCCCTGTTCAAATCCCTGTAATCAACACACATTCGGACCTTACCATCTTTCTTTGGCATCGGAACCACGTTGGCAACCCACTGAGGGTAAGAAGTCACTGCTAGAAACCCGGCATCAAATTGCTTCATAACCTCAGCTTTGATTTTCTCGGACATTTCTGGACGCATACGGTAGACCTTCTGTTTTATCGGAGGGCAGTCTTCCTTGGTAGGCAAATGATGGACCACAATGTCAATATCCAACCCAGGCATGTCTTCGTAAGACCAGGCAAAGATTTCCACATAATCTTGCAACATCTGGATCAACCGTTGCTTCACACTGAGCTCTAGATTAGCACCAATCTTAACTTTCTTTCTATCTGTCTCAATACCCAGATTTACCGTTTCCACTGGCTCTTCATGTGGCTGAATGGCCCTCTCTTCCTGGAGTAACAGTCTTGCAAGCTCACCAGGCACTTCGCAATCGTCTTCACCTTCGTCTTCAGCTAAGTTGATTGGATTTTCGAAGTCGTAACTGGCAGTAGCAGAGTCGTTACCAATGAGATCCAGAGTGGATTGAAACCTGTATGGGTGAGTGTGTGTAAATATAGCTGTTTTTCAATATATAAATAAAGAAAGAAAGGGAGCACAAGATTTGAAATGCGAAAAACGTCCAATGTCTTTATTCATGATATATGGAAATGACAAGTAATAAGCCCTCACAAATGAAGCCAACGGTGCCCCGGGTAAGGCACCGGGCCATAAAGTTTCAACTTATTGTTTATTACAAATAAAAAACAAAGGAATTCATTACTGCGTAACAAAAGTAACAGGTATGTGGTCTTTTGCAGTCCAATTGTTCAGTCCACCGCCAGTCGTCGGGTAGATCCAGTTATCAAACTCTGATTCCTCCGCATCGCCTTCAATAGCATTCACTCCCGGGTTGGTGATGAACACGGGAGGTCTTCCAATCCTTGCTTTGCGTACAGCCCTCTGAGCCTCTGTAGTGAAACCCAACCCAAATTTGTCAGTCTTAGGAGTAAAATCAGGGAGCCTGCCCCAGTTTTCACATTCACCTTTCTCAATCACATCCCGGGCGTCCTTCAAGGAAGCCATCTTCAAGGGAAAGTCTTCTTCAGTTACTGTATCTGCTGACGCCAATGTTGGATGCACCTCTTCAAAATGTTGGAAGGGGGTTTCAATGAATTCCCCGTCCATCTCTATATACCGGAACGAGTTCAGATGACTAACCATGTATTCTTCCTCCCCCTGCACTGTCACAATCTTCCCTCTGACAGGGTACTTGAGCTTTTGGTGTAGAGTGGATGTTACAGCCCCAGCCTTGTGAATCCAAGGTCGACCCAGCAAATAGGAATAAGATGGACGAATGTCCATCACATAGAACGTTGAGTCAAAGACTTGAGAACCAACACGAATCAGAATATCTACCTCACCATGTACCATCCTCTTCGACCCGTCAAAGGCTCGGACCACGATGTTACTAGGCTTCAACTCCAGACCCTCACAATCCAACCTGTCTAAGGCCTTCTTGGGCAATACATTCAGTGAAGAACCAGTGTCTCCCAACACGTGGGTGAGAGTAGTGCCCCTGCATTCTATGGAGACATGCAAGGCATCATTGTGGTTCTTTCCCTTAGCGGTCAGATCAGCATCCGAGAAACCCAAACCATTGTCAGCGGTCAAATTGGCCACACAGTCAGTGAATTGATCAACAGACGTCTCTTGTGGCACATGAGCCGTCTTCAGAAATGAAATCAGGGCCTTGGCATGGGCCTCTGAGCACAACAACAATGATAGCATAGAGATCTTGGAGGGGGTATGCCCTAGCTGCTCAACGACGTTGAAATCGCTTTTCTTGATGATCTTAAGGATTTCCTCCATCTCTTGCTGGGAGGCTTCAACATTGACGGTCTTCGGTGCCTCCATCCGGGCAGGCACATCAGCAATCCCTTTACCCCGAGTGTCAGATGACTTGGCAGCAGGGGTAGAAACTTGATCAGGAGGGGAAACAGGCGCACTTGTAGGCGTGATGATAAGAGGTCTTCGGATAACTGGTGGCGCAATGTCAGGCGAGAAGAGCCTGCCACTGCGAGTAACTTTAGCGGGACCAGTGATGTTACTAATACCGGTATTAGTGTTGAACTCCTGCTTCACTCCAAGCACATACACATCTGCCCCATAGTGCCATGGGACAGCCTTGTCAGACTTATAGGGGAGGGGCCCCGGAACAGTAATGATAATAGGTGCAACAGACATGATTTTGACGGGCTTCCTCGGAGGAGCCTTGGTAGGATTGTTGAAGATGGTGAGAACGAATACTTCTTCAGTAGGAACAATAGGAACATCAGTCTTCTTGAATAAGATCTCTTTGCTATCCTTCAGGCTTTGGATGCCTGACTTCAGCAACGGACAACCAGCAGGGGAAACAGCACACAAAAGGCAACCCTTGATACAACTCGGAAATAAACCGGCTAGCAACAGGTTCCTCTTGACAGTCAATAAAGGGGTAGCCATATCATCCACAGAAACTGCATACAGGTCTTCCTCAATAGCATTTACTCCATGCTGGGGCATAGGAGCAGCCACAACGTTGGGCCTTTCGGGCGCCTCAAATTGTATTTCCTTGGCATCGATAAGGTCCTGAACCTTATTTCTCAGGGCCCAGCAATCATCAGTAGAATGCCCCGGGATATCAGAGTGATAAGCACAGCGGGCATTGGGATTGTACTTCGGGGAGGTTGTGTTTACCATCTTCGGAGCTTCTCTGACGGTTACCAAGTTGGTCGATAGCAGTTGCGGCAAGATCTGCGACAAGGTCATACTAAGCCGGGTAAATTCTCTTCTGGGTCTCTCACCCCTTGGTTGGTTAGGTTGCCGAGGAGCGGCAACAGGTTTTGCAATTACCACCGCGTTGACAGCTTAGCGGCGTTCCGGTTTGTTTTGCCTCCTAGGCCCATACACAGCACTGGCTTCCTTCTTGAAAGGCTTTTTCTCAGAACTTGAGGACGCACCTTTCTGTATTTTCCCTGACTTCATCCCAGCTTCTATCCTTTCCCCATTCAGAATGAGGTCTGTAAACCCTGCAGACGAATTTCCAATGAGATGATTGAAGAATGGACCAGATAGGGTCCCCAAGAACATGTCCACGAGTTCACGGTCGGTTAACGATGGCTGCACCCTTCCAGCCAGGTCCCTCCACTTCTACGCATACTCTTTAAAACCTTCTCCCGATCCTAGCGACATACCCTGGAGTTGGGTACGTGTAGGAGCGAGGTCGGCATTATACTGATACTGCTTATAAAAAGCAGTAGCCAAGTCCTCCCAGTTACGAACCTTGGTTCCATCCAGCTGATAGAACCATTCGAGATGAGTCCCTGAAAGACTCTCCTAGAAGAAATGGATCCATAAGTTCTTGTCCACAGTATATGGTTGGATCTTCCGCACATAAGATCTGAGATGTAGCTTAGGGAAGGACGCCCCGTCTACTTTGCGAAAGATGGTGCTTTGAACTTGTGTGGGATCACCACACCAGAAGATAGACCCAGGTCTCCAAAATCCAACCCAGGCACTTGTTGAATTTCCATGGCATTTAGGCGGTCCTCTAACTGCTTGTACTTGTCTTCAGCTGGAGGATACTGCTCCTCATTGAAATCAGTCTCGTTGTCAGAGACCACTGGACTAGGAACCCTTCCCCCTTGGGGACTGCCTTTCCCTACAGAAGAACCAGCTTGATCAACCTCATTCTGCAGTGTATTACCAAACCTTCGGCCAGTGTTGAATAGTACAATTCTCTTCTTCTTCTTCTTGACCAGCAGAGCCTTCAATTCCTCTTGACCTTGGGCTAAACTCATGATCAGCTCTTGGAACTGGGCGTTCTGAGCCTGGAGGGCCTTGATGGATTGCTCAGTAGATGATTCAGGATTCATGACGGCGAGCTGAAATAAACAGCGAAGAAGATTAAACCACCTGTAAAAAAGAGTACCTGCTACGCACATGATGCATGATATGTGTTTATGCAATGCATTCAAGGGTTTGAAAGTTCAAATTTGTTGTAGACAAAAAGGAACACACGTTATCATTAAGAAGTAATTGTTCAGTACATCAAGGCCTCGCGGGCAAACATTACAAAGTAAATTAATCCCAAAAGACATTGCGCATCCTCTTTGGGGCTATGTAAGTGTTGAGAGTCTTTTCCTCGTGCAGTAGGCGGGTGAGCTCCAAGACCTTCTTCTCACTGGCGTGTAGACTGGACTCAAGAGAATTCCGTTATTCCTTAAGCTGGATCCAGCTCTTCTGCATTTCTTCCCAGGATGTGGGCATGTCAGGGTGCTGAATGGTGTAGGGCACCTCTCCTTCCAAAACTGGCTCTTTGATCACAGGGAGAACATGAGGATATGGCATCACTAACTTCTGGGAGCGGGCTCGTACCCACTTGAGATAAGGCTCCAACGGGATGGAGTTCCTGTGCCCCAGTGTCTTGCTTTCTACCTTGATGGGCATCCTCCAAGCTCTGATAAATCTCTGGCGAAGTCCTTGTGCATCATTGTCGAAGTCAAAAACTATGTCAGGAATTAACATGTCATGAGGGCCATCCCTCCGAGCATATCCAAACTGTCTCCAGGCCAGACAGGGGTTGTAAGTAATACCTCCTCTGATTCCAAGTAAAGGAACATTAGGAAACTCCCCGCAATGATCAATGATAAGGACGTCTTCTCTGGACCGAGAACACCAATGTATATCAGCATGTGTAAGAGTCATCAATCGTTGTGACCATCTCAAACCCCGCTCGTTCTTCAGAACTGATTGCGGAAGGTGCGAAATAAACCACCTTCCCAGGAGAGGAGTGCAGCACATAAGAACACCTCTTTTCTCATGGTTCGAGTGTAACATGAGTGAAGGATGTCCCCAAGCAACGTAGGTATAGGATTCCTAGACATGAAGATCTTGACAGCATTGATATCTATAAGCTGATCGGGATTCGGGAACAACACCAACCCATAGACAAGGAGGACCACAACTTCTTCAAAGGCTTGTAGGTCAAGGGAATTCCAACATTCTTGGGCCTTCTCAAACAGGAACCTGGCCAAGAACCCTTTGATACCACTTCTAACTTCCCAATGTCCCTTGATGTCAGATGGTTGTAGGCGCAATGCTTTAGCAATCTCTTCAAGTTTGGGTTCCCTTTCCGTACCGTTGTAGGGTAGTTGACTAAGGATAGGGATCTTCAGAAGCCGGGAGAACTCTTCCAAGGTAGGCACCAGTTGGTAATCCAGGAAAGTAAAGCAGTGGTGCAGAGGGTCAAAGAACTGGAAGAGGACCTTTATCATATCTTCCTCAATGTTGGTGTTGACCAAGATGACGAGTCTTCCATGTTTCTCACTGAAAGAAGAGCTCTCGGGAATCCTGGATATGAGTTCCTTAAGCTGAGGAGGGATCCTTACAAGGCTGATCTGAATTGTCTTTCTGCGGATAGTTTCCATGTCCTACAAAACAAGAACAAAGATGAAGATTCGAACCCTTGAAATGGTTAGTGGATGCATGTGATGTTGTATGATGTTATGATGCTATGATTAAACACACCACAAGTATCCACAAAAAGCAAACATGGTAAGGCACATAAGTCACACAAGACAGCCCTTAGAGTTCAGGCCAGCATGGGGTCTAGGTATTACCCTCTTGAAGTTGGTGGGCTCAAACCTGTCCTATCAGAAGTAACCGGGTTCTAAGGATATCAAAATCATTGGATTGTTTTCTGTGTTCATCGTTTCGATTTAGCCACTGAACTGGCGACCGAAATATTCCAAGAAAACAACCCTTAACTGAGTGTAGTATCGAGTATCAACCAACTTCGGACTGCACCAAAGTCAGTTATCTCACTACCCTAAAGAGGCCAAGATGGTTCAATTAAGGTTCCTAAGGTTAGTTGATGCTTCACGACACCACGCAGCGGCCCCGTACTCTCCTTGACTTGACTCAAGGGTTACCGGTACTCACCAAAGTGCCACATCAACGTAGCAGACTGCTTCAACCGTGTCGGTATACCCCGCACAGTTCCCTCACAGTCTTGTTGCTACTTTCTAAGAAGGTATCCCCCAGATCCGGGTTAGGATCTATAGAACTCCCAAGACAGTGCCCACAATAATAAAGCAAACAAAATACAACAATTGAAAACACAAGTATGAGCTATCCTAAGGTACACCTCACTTTAAGGATCCCCAGCAGAGTCGCCAGTTCTGTGATCGGTGGATTTAGAACTGACTGTTTAACGCTGGTTCGCGAAATGTCGCGGAAGCAAGAGTCGCCACCGTCTTTTATTTTCTCCAACATGGACAGGACAAAAGCACAGCAAAATTCCTTATGAGAATGTTTCTCGGTTCGGGAGGTAGATTTATAGAAAGGGAAGGTGTTAGCACCCTTTCTATCCATGGTTATCCATGGGCTTTTAGATACTTGCTCTTATGTTTTCAAAATGTTTTTGCTTTTCAAAATGTGAGTGGGTTTGAAAAAGTTTCTTTGAAAGATTTCTGAATAACTCTTGTATCTGTCCTCAAGAGTGTTTGAAAAATTGTTTTGAAAGCTTTTTGAAAGTGTCGGTGTGAAAAGGTTTTTGTTTTGTTTTTTAGAGAGCAAGTATCCATGAGTCATCTACCTACCCTAAGGAATTAGGCTGTGTATAAGTCCTTAAGGTAGTGCCATCCTACCATTGAGAGGTAGGTAGCACCACCGTTGGAGGTGTTCGGGTCAATTCGAGTGTAGGGACAGTGTGGTCACCGAAGCAACAGTAGGACACCTTAGAAGCTACCCTTATGTCCTTGATCCTTTTTTAATCCGAGGCAACCGTTTCGAGGCAACTATTTTGAGGCAACTGTTTCGAGGCAACTGTTTCGAGGCAACTGGATCATGGACATAAGGACCGCTAAGACGTCCTATACTTGATGACCACGTTTCGAAGGCAACAAGTGAGGCGTACCCTAGAAGTGGTGTGTGTATTTGTGTGTTGTTTTCAGTTTAACAATTATCTTTGATCATGGCATTGTGAGCTACGCTTGTTTTTAATTAGCATACATTCTTTCATACAAAGTTAGAATTTAAGAGTGCAGAAAATTAAAAGACGGAAAGATAAAAGCTACGCTATTACAAGGCGCGGGTCTATACATCGCCAAAGTACAAAGACCCGTTTTTTGATAAAGGATGCGGAAAGTAAATAAATTCCTAATTACTATTACATCCGGAAAGCAGTTACATAATAATCACTAAAAGAAAATAAATGCGCGAAAAGAATTAATTGAACGTCCGAGGGTTTTGACCCTTTGCTTGAAATTAAATGAAATTAAAGTCTATTTAATTATTTAATTAAATAAAAGTGTTTTTTATGTTTTTTGAAATAAAGAAAAGAATTTACAAGGAAACCCTAATTCTAGATTATTTTTAGTTATTAAAGAAAATATTAAAGTTAACCTAATTTACGTTAATTAATTAATTTACATGTTTATTTACAAAAATAATAATTAATAATAATAATAAATAATGAGGAAAAATTAATTAAGAAAAAGATAAAATGTCAAAAACCTAATTCTATGCATTTTTATTTATTAAGGAAAGTGTCAAAATTAAAACCTAATTTAACTAAGTTAGTTATTGAAATTTATTTACAAAAATATTTTAATGGTGAAATTAAATATAATTAAACATATTTTACAATTTTGATTTTTCTGATTTTATCATGAAAAGTTGATTAATGGTGAATTAATGAAAACAATTAAAACAATTAAAAAGAATTAGAAAGAAAAGAAAAATAAATATAAAAAATATGCAAACCAAGGGGGGGTGTCAGGCCCATATGGAGGTTAATTGTGCAATTCTGGCCCATTAGAACAAAGGCCTTGCTGACTTTTCAGGGATCATGTGCACGTTGGTTGACCCAGGCGTATGATAGACCTCATTCTGTGGCCTTCAGATTGATCATCATAAGCGCGTGGCAGCCTTAGGCGTGAGGATGCATGGTGGGATATTGGATGAGTGATGTACCTGAACGTGTTAGAACAAAAATTATGAAGAATATATGGGGGACCTGGGAATCGAACCCAGGTCCCAATGGTTGCAATACACATAATCTACCAACTGAGCCACTTAGCGTGTTTGTATATATAATAGACAACAATTAATATATATGAAAAAAACTCAATTATGCTGAAACATTAAAAAACCGCGCCAAGATTTGAATGCCCCAGTCATGTAATGCCACGTCCATCTTCTTCCTTGTTCTTCCTGCAAACATGAAACAAGTAGCGGGGGTTTTAAACCCCCCACTAAGTGGAATAGTGAAAAATAGCGAATAGAAGAGGAATCAACATAAATTGAGCGCGAGATGTTGGTTGAATTCGTCTGGCCTTGACGAATTCAACCATGGTCATGGGTTAGTCCAATTTTTCCTGATACTTAAAGCCCTAATTTGAAGCTTCTGAAAACCTAATTTTCGTCCATGGTAGATTTGGATTCAAGCAGCGTTAGGTCAATTAACTTATACCAATCGCTTCAGAAGGTACCTATTAGTGTAAATCAAACAAGAAAACCAATTAAAAGCACATGAATCATGATATGTCAAATTGGAAAACAAAGCAAATTGTATGGCTCGTGTTCTTCAATTCTTCGCGTGTTAGGATTGATTCTTAATTGCAAACGCTTCCTGGAGACTCAGGCAACATATTGGAACCCTTTTTTGGCTTTGAATTGTCCTCCAACTATGAAATCAATTCCCAAGTTTTTGTTGAAATTTTGCAATTTGGTTATGGAGCATGAGCAGCTTTTTCGTGTCTTTCTGAATAGGGTTCCCTCTTGCATAAGTATGTGAAGCAAATTAGGTCAAAATAAAGCCCATGAATCCATTAATTGATGACTTGAATCTTTGATTGCTAATCATATCTTTTTTCAATCTTTTTCCATGGAAACTTTGCCAATTATGGAAGATCTTGTCTTGTTGATTGATGCACGAAATCCTTAGCATGTGTGGAGTATATTTGCTGCATAAAAAGATTTGACAACCATTATTTGATATTTTTCTACAATTAAAACTAATTAAATGAATTAATAAGAATAAAAATTCAATTAATTAATTAAAAATAAGAAAATAAATCCTTTTAAGCTCAATGGGTCGTGCATAGGCTTTGGGTAATGATTCAAGGAAGAATTTGAGGCCCATTAGCAAATTTGAAGTGTTTTAGGCAAAGTTGACTTTTGAAAATTCCCAAATATTTCCCAACTTCTCCAATGCATATCTTGCTCAAATTTGAAGCTATGAACATGTTCTTGGACATTTTGGAAAGGTCTTGAAGTCCTCTAACCAATGCCTTTGGTCCCATGTCATTTTGATGTACCAATCTCAAGTTATGGTCTTTGACTAAAAGTGCCTTTTTGTTGACTTTTGAAAATGACCTATAATTTTGAAATTGATAACTTTTTGTGAGAGCATTTATTGGACTTGAAGTGTGAAGATGAGTTGTAGGAAATGTCATCCCCTTCAAAATGAGCTTTGGATGAGATTTTTCTGATAAACCATGAAGAAGTTATGCCTTGGTCAATTTGCAGTTGACTTTTTAGCTGTCCAAAAATAGAAACTTTTGCATCTTGAGACTTTTTGAGCCATGCTTTGAGGAATCATGATCAAGATTTGATCAAATGATGATTATGGCTTCAAAATAAGATGTTGACCAAAAATTTTGACTTTTGACTGTCAAATGACCATTTTGCCCCTGCAGTTGACTGTGGAGCAATTAGGGTTTTTGACTGTGCAATTTGATGCTGTGAGTCTTGAAACTTGACATATGGATGCTTGACAATGTATATGGGCATGTGGGACTTGATTGGACCCTTGAAAACCTCAATTTCTTTACCAGAACCAAAACCCTAGTTTTGACTGTGTTAGGAGGCAATTGGACTGTGCAACCCTTGAGATATTTTGAAGCTTTTGGAGATTGACTTTGACAAATCTCGAAGAATATGGGAGGGAAAATTTTGGGGTACAACAGTTGCCCCTGTTCAATCTTCTTAGACCTGAGGATGTAGATTGGCTGGCGTGCATTTCGTAATCCGAAGGTGGAAGATGATTGAACACTAGAGTGCCCAGAAATTTGCACTCACATAGTAGAGTGTCAGCGGTGTGACGTAGGGAATGGGCTTACAGATGCCATTTTGAGGGATGGTGAATAGGAGGATGGGCTTATAGATGCCATCTGGAGGTGTGACAGAACCTTGTCGGGAATGGGCTTATAGATTCCATTTGGAGACTGTCGGTATGTGAATGGTCTTATAGATGCCATCTAGGTGTCGATCGCGTAAGAGATTCCTTAGCGAGAACTTGCATACCTGAGAAAGAAAGATAATTACCTGGCCTGTTATAGGGGTTGATCTTCAAACTCTTTATGTAGATGTGCCCTGGCTGGATACAGGTATCGAATCTTCAATCAGTTACTCACATATGTGCCCTGGCTAAATACAGGAATCGAATCTGGAAATAGTCGTCAACAGATACACCCTAGCGGGATACAGGAATCGGATCTTCAAACTCTTCAGACGTGCCCTGGCCGGATACAGGAATCGAGTCTGGAATTAGTCGTCAACAGATACACCCTGGCGGGATACAAGAATCAGATCTTCAAACTCTTCAGACGTGCCCTGGCAGGATACAGGAATCGAGTCTGGAAAATAGTCGTCAACAGATACACCCTGGCAAGATACAGGAATCAGATCTTCAAACTCTTCAGACGTGCCCTGGCAGGATACAGGAATCGAGTCTGGAATTAGTCGTCAACAGATACACCCTGGCAAGATACAGGAATCTGATCTTCAAACTCTTCGTGTAGATGTGCCCTGGCTGGATACAGGAATCGAATCTTTAAACCCTTTATATAGATGTGCCCTGGCCAGATACAGGAATCGAGTCTACAATCGGTTACTCACAGATGTGCCCTGGCTAGATACAGGAATCGAATCCGGAATTAGTCGTCAACAGATACACCCTGGCAAGATACATGAATCGGATCTTCAAACTCTTCAGACGTGCCCTGGCAGGATACAGGAATCGAGTCTGGAATTAGTCGTCAACAGATACACCCTGGAAAGATACAGGAATCGGATCTTCAAACTCTTCAAACGTGCCCTGGAAAGATACAGGAATCGAGTCTGGAATTAGTCGTCAACAGATACACCCTGGCAAGATACAGGAATCGGATCTTCGAACTCTTCAGACGTGCCCTGGAAGGATACAGGAATCGAGTCTCGAATTAGTCGTCAACAGATACACCCTAGAAAGATACAGGAATCGGATCTTCAAACTCTTCAGACGTGCCCTGGCAGGATACAGGAATCGAGTCTGGAATTAGTCGTCAACAGATACACCCTGGCAAGATACAGGAATCGGATCTTCAAACTCTTTAGACGTGCCCTGGCAAGATACAGGAATCAAGTCTGGAATTAGTCTTCAACAAATACACCCTGGCAAGATACAGGAATCAGATCTTCAAACTCTTCAGACGTGCCCTGGCAGGATACAGGAATCGAGTCTGGAATTAGTCGTCAACAGATACACCCTGGCAAGATACAGGAATCGGATCTTTAGTTGCGACAGTTGATAGTAATCATCTTTGTACTGACCTTTGTCCTCAAAAGACAAAACGTTAGTTGTATGCGATGTCATGATGTATGAGATGCGTGGTGTTCTCAAAATAAATGAGATTATATGTTCGTGATGCGTATGTGCATGCTATAATGTATGAAGATATGATGTTCATGAATGTATTTTTGTCTAGGAAAGTAAATCCTTGACGGGTGCCGGGAAGTTAACTCCTGGGCTGATGTTGAGGGGTGGAGCTTTTTGTTTCCGCTGGGGATGATGGTTGCAAGAATACCGGTAGGAGAAGATGACTCCGTTGGGGAATAAACTTTGCTGGAGAGATTACTCTGCGGGGAATGCTCTGTGGGGAGAGAAATACTTTGCTGAGGTTGATGATAACTCCGCTGGGGATACCATTAATAAGTTACATTAGAGAATTTGATGAACTCCGCTGGGGGTAGGAATAACTTCGCCGAGGATGATCTTTTCGTGTTAATCAACTGAGAATAACCCAGTTATAAGCTCTGGTGGGGAAATAACCTTTGAATATAGTCGGGGAGAGACGTATGTGCTCTGCGGGAGACCAGCTTCCAGAATCTACTGGGGATAAGCTTCCAGAATCTACTGGGGATATTGATTCAACTCTCCTGGGGAAACTTTTTAGATTGGACTGGGGAATGGCTCCGCTGGATGTCCGGTATTCCGCCGGGGAACAATCTTAGATCAAGATTGTCGGGGAGGCTTGTTAGGAATGTTTATATACTCCGTTGGGGAATGTTGAGATCTTCGGGGGATAATCCAACTTCCTTAAGGCTGACTGAGGATAACTCTGCTCGGGGAGAGTATTGCTAACTTGCTGGAGATATGGTGCCTTGTTAGGGTTGATGGGAGACCAACTTCTTGGGGAGAGTTGTTGAATCTTGTCTTACTCGGCAGGGAGTGAAGGTATCTGGGTTACATTCTTCAGCCGAACTTACCTTGGTACCTTGATGGACAGAGCAATTAGACTGCTTAGACAACTCATTATTGCCCCTGTTTCTGATGTTACCTGTAATTAATCCTTTGTTTCGTGTTCAAATATTTATGAGTTAGCAATTAGTGTCAAATGCATATATCAAAATTTGAACATTGGACGTTCTTTACAAAACAAAATAGAAAAAGGAAAAACAATTGGCAATTGATCTGAAAAGTGAATTTGTATTGATTTTTGAATTTGCCTGTAAATAGGCGTTTAGGTACAAGAGGCTGACGTCCTAGTAAGAGAACGCCGCCGAACAACAGAGTTTATACGATTTGTACAAAGAAAACAAAACAGCTATGTGAAAAGATAATCCCACTGGGTTCCAACTCTGCTATCGCCTTTATATCTTCGAGCGTCTCATCACTTTGTTGCTCAGTTGACGATGAAGCTGATTGATCGATGTCGTCTGAACTTGATGTTGATACCGGATTCTGGATGCAAGGTGATTCAATGAGACATAGTATTACGCTTTAATCCCTAACTTTTGCCTGGACCGCCCTTTCGGGTTTTCAGTCCACCGGGATACCCATTTTTGCTCAAGCCGCCTTTTCAGGTTTTCGACTTGCCGGGTGTACAGATTTTTTTCATTTCATCCCTTATTTTTGCCCAAACCTTTTTGGTTCGCCGGGAAGCCCTTATTTTTGCCTAGGTATGTCAACCTAGCGGGTCTTTTATCATGCGTAGTATCTTTTTACTATGTCTGCATTGGCGGGGTGAGGAAGGTCGTCACCATCCATGGTGGTTAGAATCATGGCTCCTCCTGAGAACACATGTTTAACCACAAATGGCCCTTTGTACGTAGGGGTCCATTTGCCCCTGGGATCACTTTGAGGAAGAATGATGCGCTTGATTACCAGGTCCCGAACTTGATACTCTTGTGGTCTGACCTTCTTGTTAAATGCCCTGATCATCCGTTTTTGGTACGTTTGACCATGACAAATAGCAGTGAGTCTCTTTTCGTCAATTAGATTTAATTGATCAAGTCGAGTCTGGATCCAGTCATCTTCGCTCAGATCTTCATCCTTCATTATCCGGAGAGAGGGTATCTGGACTTCAATTGGCAAGACTGCCTCCATGCCATAGACCAAGGAAAAAGGTGTTGTCCCGGTTGACGTCCTTGCTGAGGTACGGTACCCATGAAGAGCGAACGGTAACATCTCGTGCCAATCTTTATAGGTCACTGTCATCTTCTGCACAATCTTCTTGATATTCTTATTAGCTGCCTCTACAACCCCATTCATCTTCGGTCGGTAAGGAGAAGAGTTGTGGTGCTGTATCTTGAATTGCTCGCAGAGCTCAGTGATCATCTTGTTATTGAGATTGGTACCATTGTCTGTAATGATCCTTTCTGGGACGCCGTATCGACAGATCAGGTTATGTCAAATGAACTGTGCCACGACGTTCTTGGTTACTGTAGCATAGGAAGCTGCTTCAACCCACTTTGTAAAGTAATCAATCGCTACCAGGATGAAGCGATGCCCGTTGGATGCCGTAGGTTTAATCTCGCCGATCATATCAATGCCCCACATTGCGAAAGGCCAAGGTGCAGTCAAGACATTCAGAGGAACTGGAGGAACGTGCACCTTATCTGCATAAATCTGGCACTTGTGACATGTCCGAGAATGTTGGTAACAGTCGGCTTCCATTGTAGACCAGAAATATCCTGCCCGAAGGATTTTCTTTGCCATGGTGTGTCCACTGGAATGTGTTCCGAAGGTACCTTCATGTAGCTCTGCCATGATTTTTTCTGCTTCAGTCTTATCCACACAACGCAGTAAGGTTGAATCATGGTTTCGCTTGTACAGAATGCCGTTGCTGAGGAAGAATTTTGCAGCGAACCTTCTCAGGAACTTCTTGTCATTGACAGATGCACCCTCGGGATATTCTTAAGCTTCCAAGTACCTCTTCACTTCATGATACCAAGGTTTCTCAATTACTATCTCAGCCTCAAGATCACAACAATATGCAGGTTCATCCAGTTTCCAGATGATGATCCGGGGAGCCTCATTGTCCCATTTGACTTTGAACATAGAAGACATCGTAGCCAGCGCGTCCGCCAACTGATTCTCCTCTCTTGGGAAGTGTTCAATAGTTATCTCAGTGAAATGGGGGATCAATGTCAACACACATTCTTTATAAGGGATAAGATTTGGGTGTTTCGTATCTCACTCGCCTTTGATCTGATTGATCACGAGAGAGGAATCTCCGAAGACACTCAGAAACTTGATCCTTAAGTCAATCGCAGCTTGAAGACCCATGATGTATGCCTCATACTCCGCCATGTTGTTGGTGCAGTTGAAACATAGTCGGGCAGTAAGTGGAGTATGAGTGCCTTTGGGGGATATGATCACAGCGCCAATACCGTTACCCAAAGCGTTGGAGGCTCCGTCAAAGTGCATAGACCATCGGGATCCTTCCTCAGGTCCTTCATCCGGTCCAGGTACTTCACAATCAGTTACTACCATGATGTTCTCGTCAGGAAATTCAAAGTTCATTGACTGGTAGTCGTCTACCGCCTGGTGTGCCAAATGGTCTGCCAATACACTTCCCTTGATAGCTTTCTGAGTCGTGTACTGGATGTCGTATTCCGTCAAGATCATCTGCCAACTTGCTATTCTTCTAGACAGAGCAGGCTTTTCGAATATGTACTTTATTGGATCCATTTTTGAAATCAATAGAGTAGCGTGAGTCAGCATATACTGTCTCAGCCGGCGAGCAGCCCATACCAAAGCGCATCAAGTTTTCTCGAGCAGTTAGTATCGGGTCTCACAGTCGGTAAACTTTTTGCTAAGGTAATAAATGGTGTGCTCTTTTCGGCCAGACTCGTCATGCTGCCCCAGCACGCACCCCATCGAGCTGTCAAGTACTGTCAGATATAATATTAGAGGTCTCCCTTCAACCGGTGGCATAAGAATGGGTGGTTCTTGGAGATACTCTTTGATTCTGTCAAAAGCGGCCTGACACTCATCATTCCAACGTACTACCTGATCTTTCTTCAGCAGCTTGAAGATTGGCTCACAGGTAGCAGTTAGGTGCGAGATGAATCGGGCAAAGTAATTCAGACGTCCTAGAAAGCCTCTAACTTCTTTCTCTGTCTTGGGAACTGGCATCTCTTGTATGGCTTTAACCTTGGCAGGGTCCACTTGAATACCCTTGTCACTTACGATGAAGCCTAGCAACTTTCCAGATCTTACCCCGAAGGTGCACTTGTTCGGGTTCAACCTCAGCTTGTACAACTTCAGACGGTCAAACAACTTCTGTAGATGGTCAAGGTACTCCTCCTCAGTTTGGGACCTTGCAATCATATCATCCACATACACTTCAATCTCATGGTGGATCATGTCATGAAATAAAGCAACCATGGCACGTTGGTAGGTTGCCCCAGCATTCTTCAACCCGAATGGCATGACCTTGTAGCAAAAGGTACCCCACTGAGTGACAAAGGTAGTCTTTTCCATATCTTCGGGAGCCATCTTGATTTGATTATAACCTGAAAAACCGTCCATGAAGGAGAACACCTTGTGCTGAGCAGTATTGTCAACCAGAACATCGATGTGAGGTAGAGGGAAGTCATCCTTAGAGTTGGCCCTCTTCAAATCCCTGTAATCAACACACATTCGGACCTTACCATCTTTCTTTGGCACCGGAACCACGTTGGCAACCCACTGAGGGTAAGAAGTCACTGCTAGAAACCCGGCATCAAATTGCTTCATAACCTCAGCTTTGATTTTCTCAGACATTTCTGGACGCATACGGCAGACCTTCTGTTTTACCGGAGGGCAGTCTTCCTTGGTAGGCAAATGATGGACCACAATGTCAGTATCCAACCCAGGCATGTCTTCGTAAGACCAGGCAAAGATTTCCACATAATCATGCAACATCTGGATCAACCGTTGCTTCACACTGAGCTCTAGATCTGCACCAATCTTAACTTCCTTTCTATCTGTCTCAGTACCCAGATTTACCGTTTCCACTGGCTCTTCATGTGGCTGAATGGCCCTCTCTTCCTGGAGTAACAGTCTTGCAAGCTCACCAGGCACTTCGCAATCGTCTTCCCGGCGAGCCAAAAGGGATCGGGAAAAAATAAGGGATGAAAAGAAAAAATCTGTACACCCGGCAAGTCGAAAACCTGAAAAGGCGGCTTGGGAAAAAAAAGGGTATCCCGGTGGACTGAAAACCCGAAAGGGCGGTCCAGGCAAAAATTAGGGATCAAAGCGTAACACTATGTCTCATTGGATCACCTTGCAACCAGACTTCGATATCGACTATCAAGCTCGGACGACACTAATCAATCTGATCTACCTTCAACCAAGTAGCAAAGTGATGAGATGCTCGAAGACATAAAGGCAATAGCAGAGTTGGAACCCAGTGGGATTATTCACATAGCTGTTTTGTTTAGTTTTTCACAAATTGTGTAAATTCTATTATTCGGCGGCGTTCTCTTACTAGGACGTCAGCCTCTTGTACAAAAACGCCTATTTACAGGCCAAACTTCAAATCAATACAATTCATTTTCAGAGAAATTTCAAACTGTTTTTCCTTTTCCTGTTTTGTTTTGCAAAGAACGTCCAATGTTCATTTTTGATATATGCATTTGACATTAATTGCTGCTCATAAATATTTACATGCGAAACAAAAGACGATTACTCGTAATATCAGAAACAGGGGCAGATAAGAATTGTCCAAACTGTACAGTTGCTCTGTCCACCAGGTACGAAGGTAGATTTAGCTGAAGAATATGACCAAGGTGCATTCACTCCCCGCATAGTAAGAAAGGACAGTAATGATAGCTCTCCCTAGCTGAGACTTGCAACTTTGAATGAATCAGTAATATTCTACCCAAGCAGAGTTTATTTACCATCAGCACTAAAAGGTCTTAATATTTCTCGGCAGAGTATAAGAATATTCCCTAGCAGAATACAAAATATCCCCAGTGGAGTTTGAAATTTTTCCCAGCGCAGTCTGAAAAAGCTTCCCCAGTGGAGTTTGGATAATCATCCCTAGTAGACTTTGGAAGATTGTCCCCAGCAGAGCTCAAAGGATTATCCCCATTAGAGTCTAAAAGGTTATCCCCAGTGAAGTCACAACTGAAAGATCATCCCCAACGGAGCTCTTTCCTTTCACGAACAGGAATTCAATTCCCAACAGGATTCAATATCACTAGCAACGGTAATGCATCCCCAACGGAATTTATCAGCGGAATCCTCAACAGAGCATCTCTTCCCCACAGAGTAATCTCCTCATCAGTTTATTCCCCAACAGAGTTATCCTCTCCTGCAGGTTTATTCTCACAATCATCTTCATTCGCTACCCCCAGCAGAAACAAAGAATTTAACTCTTTTCTCCAGCAGCTATCCGAGATTTATTTTCCCCATCTAAAAAACATTACATTACCAGACATCATGACACATGCATATATGCATCATACAACACAATCTCATTTATTTTGAGAACATCATTGCTTGATACATATCATGCATTACATACAGCTAACTTTTACCTTTCAGGAAGGATGCGGTTAAATTCTCATAAAATTCAAAGCTATGAAGTTTTTATCCCAAAGTCGAATTACTGACAAGTTCTTAAATCTCAACAGAGTTTTTCTCAGTTGAATTACAGGTAAGGTCCTAAATCTTGATAAAGTTCCTCCGTCGAATTACAGACAGTTCCTAAATCTCAACAGAGTTTTCTCAGTTGAATTACGGGAAAGTTCTTAAATCTCGATGAAGATGTTTCCCTCCAAGTCGAATTAGTGACAAGTTCTTAAATCTCAACAGAGTTATCCTCAGTTGAATTACAGAGAAGGTCCTAAATCTCGACAATATTCCTCCGTCGAATTACAGACGAGTTCCTAAATCTCAGTAGAGTTTTCTCAGTTGAATTACGGGCAAGTTCTTAAATCTCGATGAAGATGTTTCCCCAAAGTCGAATTACTGACAAGTTCTTAAATCTCAACCAAATTATCCTCAGTTGAATTACAGACAAGGTCCTAAATCTCGACAAAGTTCCTCCGTCGAATTACAGACAAGTTCCTAAATCTCAGCAGAGTTTCCTCAATTGAATTACGGGCAAGTCCTTAAATCTCGATGAAGATGTTTCCCCCCTAGTTGAATTACGGACAAGTTCTTAAAACTCATCAGAGATGTTCTCTCAGTTGAAGTACATGCAAGTTCCTAAATCTCAACAAAAATTAGACTTCCCCAGCGGAATCTTCCACAACAACAGGTATACAAGCTCTCGCTAAGGAATCTCTTATGCGATCAGCACTCCTTCAGATGGCATCTTTAAGCCCATCCTCTCGTCAGCAATCTCCAAATGGCATCTGTAAGCCCACTCCCGACATCACAAGGCTGATACCACTTCATGCGAATGCAAATTTCTGGGCACTCTAGTGTTCAATCCTCTTCCACCTTCGGATCACGAAAGGCACGAAAGCCAATCTACATCCTCAGGTTTAAGAAGATTGAACAGGGGAAGCTGTTGTACCACAAAATTTTCCCTCCCATATTTCTCAAGACATTGCAAGAAAAATCTCCAAGTTGCTCAAGGTTGCTCAAGGATTGACCAGACAAGCTATCTCCTAAGGCAGTCTACCCCAAATTAGGGTTTCATGTTGCATCAAGATACTTGAATCCAAGTGACCCCAAATTCTCAAAATTGTCCTAATATGTTATCAAGATCATCCATGTCAAATTTCAAGCCTTGTAGAGGAAGTTTGCTCAGTCAATTGCTCAAAGGTCCAAAAATCGACTATGTTAGGGCAAAAGTCAACTGTGACCTACATATAGTCAAACTTCAAGATTTTTTGTCAACATTATCATTTTTAAGGATATTTCATCATTTGATCAAGGGTTCATCATGATTCATCAAGGGTTGCTCAAGATTCATCAAGATTCAAAAGTGGCTAAATTAGGGTTTTGTAGGAAAAGACAACTCAACTTTGACCAAGCATAACTTTCTCATACTTTATGAGAAATGAACCATCCAAAGATAATGTTGAATAGGATTAAATTACCTACAATCCATATTAATACCCCAAGATCAAAAAATTCACTCACAAGAAGTTATGAATTTGTACATTATAGGTCATTTTTGAAAGTCAACAAAAACACCTTTTTTGTAAAAGCTTATAACTTGAACATGGTATATAAAAATGATATGATACCAAAAGGGTTGATTATAGGACATCTCAAGCTTTCTAGAAAGTCTAAGAACATCTCCAAAAGTTCAAAATTGAAGAAGTTATGCATTGTTGAAGTTGGACCTTTTTGCAAAATTGCCAAAAGTCAACTATCCCCAAAACTTCAAATTTTGCCAAATAGGCCCATTCGTTTTCACTTGTTTTAAGTTTGCATTGTAGCCCACGTGCTCTAGCCTAGGACATGTGTCCATATCTCATTTTTACTATTTAATTTGATTTTTATTTGAATTAATTTATTTTAAATCAAATAAAATCACATAAAATCTAAGGCATTGATAACACATGATTTTTTGGTTATTTCAGGCTCCAAATACAGATATCATGGCAATTGAATTCGTATAAAAGGAATTGGGTACAAAAAGATGTGATTTAGGCCAAGTTTGGAAAGCTTTTATGAAAGATCAAATCAAATATGCAATCACCAATATGGAGAGATTTGGACAAAGCTTGTTAACCTAATCCAATGTGCAATACATAAGGAAGGTAGAGGCACGAAAATAAGGGTTAGAAAGCATTGGTAGAGGCTGAACCAAAGTTGAAAAAATCACAAAAAAGCTTGAGATCGAAATCCAGGTTGGAGGCATTTTCAAGGCCTGAGACGTATCCCAATCGCTTCTTGGCAACACACACAAGCTATCCCAATCCAAACCAGGCATTCTCGGGCCCTCATACGCACTGTAAGCCTCATGCAAGTTACCCCTGTTCTTGAATTTGATTTGAGTTATTCTGGCATCCATTGAGTAAACTAATTGCATATTTTGATTCATCATGTCATTTGCAGTCTTTTGGTATCATTTAATTTCATTTATCTAACCTGTATTGCAAACCACCATATTTAAGGTTTCTTGGATCTTTTTGGGGTTTTCTATTTCAGGAAAAATTGGTCCATATGAAGGACATGGTTGTGATCAGGAGGTCATAACGAGTTTAACCATGTTCTTGGATTGTGTTTACATGGCCTGAGGACGATTTTAGGAAGAAGCTGTGCATTTAGCTGCGGATAAAAATCCGCAGGTATTGTTTACAGTGTTGGAGGTCAGGGATGAACTCGTGTCATCCATCCATTGGCCGGTTCAAATATTGCACGCCTTTTTTTTGTTTTTCTGGCCATTGAGTTGTTTTTTTATATAATATATTGATTGTATTATTATTAACAAACAACAACACGCCCTATCAGTTGCCATGTAAGCCTTAAAGCGTTCCAAGGCTGGAGGTCAGGGGTTCGATCCCTGCCTCCAGCAAATTGCCTTTTCTCAAATATTTTCAGGAGATCTAGTGTGTGTTCAAGCTGGAGGTTCACCATACTCCCTCAGCAATCCAAGCGCCAGATGGCCAAAGGGCCAAATCTGATGGTCAATGTTGGAAGTCTACCACAAGCCAGGTCAATGCACGCATACTGGATCAGGAAAAGTCAATTGGGTCAGCATTATTGGGCCAACAAAAATGGCTTCCAACACCTCCAAAAAGGCCCATTTCTTTCCTTTTATCATATTTTCTTTTTAATTATTTAGTTATTTTATTTCATTTTAATTAATTACTAACCAATCATAATTTTTCCTTTTTATAAAAAAATCATCAAAAAAATATTTTTATCCCATAAATTTCAGAATTCTTTTTTTTTTTAATAAATACTAATTAATTAATTTAGGAATAACTTTAACCTATTTTGTAAATAAATAAAATTAATTAGACTTAGTTAGGTTTTAATTTTAATTTAATTATTTTAAATTTCTTTCTTAAATAATCAAAAACTCCAAAAATAATTTATTTTTCATTTAATTAATTAATTAATTTAATTTAGTTATTTAATTTAGGATTAATTTCTTTTCTTAAAATAAAAACAACAAAAAAGCAATTCTCTTTCAAAAGGGTCAAAACCCTAAGTTTCACATTCGATTTAATTCCGCGTTGCAATTTACTTTTTTATCTATATTGATGTATCTGCTTCCGGTATGTAATAGATAATTAGGACCTTTTATTTATTTTACCGCTTTATTTTATTTTCAAAGGGTTGCTTTTGGCAATGTAAATACCCAACGCCATGTAATTTAATTTCCGCACTTTTAATTTCTGCAAATTATAACTGTTAGATGTTTGATAATAGGGTTTACATGACAAGACTGAATGCCTAATCTTAAAATCAAATTAGATCACCCTTAACATGTGCAAAGATAAAAATAAGTGAAAACGACACACTCGCACATGCGCACTCTTAGGGTACACCTCACTTGGTTGCCTTCGTACACGGTCATTGAGTATAAGTCGTTTTAGAGGTCGCCCTCTTGTCTAAAAAATCATAGTTGCCTCGAAACGGTTGCCTTAGATATTGTTGCCTCAAACAAATGATTTAAGACATTAGGGTTACCGCTAAGGTGTCCTAAAATTGCTTTAGTGACCGTATGTCCCTCATTCGAATTACACTCAAACTCCAATGACGGTGCTACCCACTCACTAATAATGGGATAGCATTGTCTAAAGGACATTAGCATAGAACGATTCCTTTTTCGAGTAGGTAGATTAGCTCTTAGATACTTGCTCATCCAAAAACAAAACTTTTTCACACTTACAAACTTTTACAAACAAGTTTTCAAAAACACTTCATTACACTCTTAAGCGAGAGTTAAATCGAAGTTAAGATAAAAAAATTTCAAAACCCACAAACATAAAGAAAACAATTTTGAAAATGATGAGCAAGTACCTAAGAGCCCGTAGATAACTACGGATATAAAGGGTGCTAATACCTTCCCTTTCTATAAATCTACCCCCCGTACTCAGAAATATCTCGAAAAAAGGAATTTTTCTGTGCTTTTTTCCTTTCCTTGTTGGATAAAATAAAAGTCGGTGGCGACTCTTGCTTACCGCGACATTTTGCCAACACAAACGCAAAACGCGAACCAGCATTCCAAAAACAGTCAGTTCTTCCCACCGTATTACATCAATGCATTGGAAGCTCCATAAAAAACCATAGTCCATCGGGATCCTTGTTCAGGTCCTTCATACGGTTCAGGCTTTTCACAGTCGGTTATCACCATGATATTCTCTTCCAGGAATTCAAATTTTATGGATTGGTAATCATTTATAGCTTGATGCGCCAAATGATCTGCAGTACACTTCCTTTGATTTACTTTTACGTAGTGTACTGGATGTCATATTCAGTCAAGATCATTTTCTATCTAGCTATTCATCCAGAGAGATGGCTTCTCGAAGATGTACTTGATAGGATCCATCTTAGAAATCAAGAGAGTAGTATGAGTCAACATATACTGTCTTAGTCGGCGAGCAGCCCATGCCAAAATGCAACAAGTTTTCTCGAGCAGTGAATATCTTGTTTCATAGTCGATAAACTTTTTTCTAAGGTAGTATATTGCATGTTCTTTTCAACCAAACTCGTCATGTTGGCCCAGCATATACCCTATTGAATTTTCTAATACAGTCAAGTACATGATCAGAGGTCTTCCTTCAACTGTAGGCATTAGGATTGCAGGTTCTTGCAAGTATTCCTTGATCTTGTCAAAGGCTATTTGGAAGTCATCATTCCATCTGACTACTTGATCTTTCTTCAACAGTTTGAAGATGGGCTCACAAGTAGCAGTTAAATGAGAGATGAATCGTGCAATATAGTTGAGTCAGCCCAAGAGACCCCTGACTTCCTTCTCATTATAGGGAGTTGGCATCTCTTGTATGGCTTTGACTTTTGCAGGATCGACTTTAATACCTTTCCCACTGACGATAAATCTTAGGAGTTTTCCAGACCTCACCCCGAATGTGCATTTGTTGGGATTCAGCCTCAGCTTATATTTCTTCAACCTTTCAAATAGCTTGTGCAAGTGATCAAGGTGTTCTTCCTCAGTTTGTGATCTTGCAATCATGTCATCAACATAGACTTCTATCTCATGATGAATCATATCATGAAATAGAGCTACCATAGACCGTTGATAAGTTGCGCCTGCATTCTTCAAACTGAAAGGCATGGCCTTACAACAAAAGGTCCCCCACTGTGTGACAAAGGTGATTTTATCCATGTCTTCAGACACCGTTTTGATTTGGTTATATCTGGAGAAGCCATTTGTGATACGGTGGAAGAACTGACTTGAGGATTTTGCGTTTGATCGCAAATGTTGCAGTTAGCAAGAGTCGCCACCGACTTTTCTTTTATCCAAAAGGAAAGGTGAAAAATCACAGGAAAGACCTTTGAGATTATTTCTTGAGTTCGAGGGGTAGATTATGAAAAGGGAAGGTATTAGCACCCTTTTCATCCATGGTTTTCCATGGGCTCTTAGTTACTTGCTAGATCACTTGCTTTTGTTTGAAATTATGCTTTGTGTGGTTTTTTGAAAGTATTTTGTAAAGAGGCCATTGTTTAGGCAATCTTTGTAATGATTCTTGTTTCTAAGAATGTATACAAAGATGTTGATCCTTTGAAAATGTTTTCAATGTTTGTAAGATGTTTGAAAGTGTGTGTGTTTGTTTTGAAAATAGCAAGGATGTTTGTTTTGAAATGGAGCAAGTAATTAGGATTAATATACCTACTCAAATGTCTTTCTTATTCATTTTATTTTCCTTTGACATTGTTGTCTTACCATTGATTTGGTAAGCAACCCTATCTTTGGATGTAAACGGGACGGGTGTGGGTCATCATATAACCATGATTAGCAACGTTGCAAGGTATCTTAGCATTCTTTTTGAGGGACTAAGATCATTTGTAAGGCAACTTAGATAGCATCATCGAGGGACCATGATCTTGTATTTTTGCTTGTTTTTTGCTAAGATACCTCACATGCATAACATGGCCATTTTTGTAAGGCAACAAAGTGGATTTTACCCTAGGGGTGCTAGTGTGCAAGTGTATTGCTTTCATTCTTGATTTTGTCTTTAATTAGGGTTTTCTAAGCATTGGTTTTAGTCTTTCCATACAAACCCTAATTACTAGCATGCTATATAAAAGTGATAAATTGTGAAATTTAAAGTTACTACGCTATTACAACATTTGTGGGGAGGGGTGTACAAGTTAAATGGGGATTGCAAGAATTAAACATATTTAATCTATTACAACCAAATTGAATGGGTATGAATATACAAGGAATTTAAATAAATACAAAGTATAAAAATAAATCTACAAGGATGCAAAATGTGAAGAAAATGAATTTGTTTGATTTTCATGAAAAGAGATTTTGTCTTAACCTAATTAAATAAAGAAAATAGTTAATTAAGTTTGAATTTATTAAGAAAATATTTTTGAATAAAACCCTAATTCTATTTAGTTGATTAAAAGAAAATAAGTTTAGAAAAAAGTATTCTAAGTATTTTTATTTTGAAAATATTTATAGCATTATAAAATAATTTTTGGCCCTTTTTAATATTAAAAATAATGTGTTTTCAATGGTGTGAAAACTAAATAAATAAATAAACATAATATTAATTAAGTTTACAAGATTTAGTTAATAAAAATAAATAAAGTAGAATAAATAAAAATATTTTTTTGTGGAAAAAATAGAATAAAATAAGTCAAAATCTAAATATATCATATTTTGTATTTAGAAAAAATATATATAAGAAAAAATAAATAAATAAATAAATAACTTGGGCCAGGGGGTGCCAAAAGGAAACAGGGAAGTTAGTGAGCAAAAACAAACAAAAAAAAACAAGCCAGGCCCAAAGGGGCCCAACGCCTGCCAAAAAAAAAAACAAAGTCAGAAAAATATGAAAAAATGAAAAAGGGTACCACTGGGGCTCGAACCCAGGTCCCATAGGTTACAAGCGTGCGCTTCTACCGTTGGGGTGACTATACATCCGTTAATACAAATGAAACAATAATATGTAAGGCAAAACATGTTATGAAGACTTCATCTTCAACCTCCAACCAGACCAACTGTAACATGCTCATTTCTCATAAAAAATGAAAACTATAAACATGAAACTTGTAGCAAATTTTATCACGATTCCAGAAATGTAAAGTATTAAAACTATATATCAAAGATAAGCAAGAATTTTAATGGCCCTAATATGAACCCTAAAAATTTCAGAAGTTTCAATTTCAAAATTCTCTAAGCTCAAGCAAAATTAATAGAAACTAAGGACATGGTTAGCTTCAGAGCAATGATATCTACATGTTTTATTCACAAATAAACTATTGGTGATGCCTGTATGAAGAGTTCCAAGTTGAGAAAACTTACCTCAAAACTGGAAATCGTGTTTGGAGTTTGAGCTTGTTTCAAGTGATGGTGATGATCAGGTTAGCTTCCTTGAGGTCCTAGGAAGCTAGTGCAATGGTTTGCTTGAGTTGAGAGTGGCTGAAATGACTTGGAGAAGTCAATGTGCAATACTATGTTTTTGGTTATGGAAGATATGGTAAATGATGTTATAGAAATGAAACATGTATAGGGATAAGTTACACTTGATGTAAGGAAGCTTTAGAAACTAAAAGGCCAAGAAACGCACGAGGGAAATGTGAGTTTGAGGTTCAAGGTCAGAAACTTTGCAACAATGGAGTTTTTGGGAAATTTCTGATTTGAGAGAGTTTTGGTGTATTTCAGGGTGCTCAAGCTCGTCTTCTAGATCACAAATAGTGACTCTATTTATAAGCAACAAGTTTGGAATGCTCTAGTTGATCATAATTCAAATTTACATGTTTATGCATAACATGTGATTTGTTTTGAGAAATTCAAGTTTCCATGACTTGTCCTTGGTTCATAGAGTTATTAACCACTTTAAACACAATGCTTCCGACTTCATGGATGGAGTGTAATCAAGAAAAACAAGTTGGGAGCTCAAGAAGCAAACTTTGTGCATAAATCTTGCTTTACAAGAATGGATATGTTACTTTCTCCCTAAAATGGCAAATTGATTTGGACAAAGCTGAAACACTTGGATAAGGGCATAATTAGTTGCGTAAACCATTAATTATGGAGTGAAAAAAAAGTTTGAGGCCTGAAAAGTGAGGATTATGCAGCATGGCTATGGATTTGGTTCATGTGTTCATAAAAAATGACTTGTAATACAAGTGACAAAACCCTAACTTCATCTCTTCGATTCTCCCTACTCAAGAATGATATCAAGGAGTTATTGGACATTTTGGAAAGCTTGCAATGTGCTCTACAACCCATATTTGAATTTATTTTGAATATTCCCCTTGGAACTATATGAAAAAGTGCCATGAAGTTGGATCAAAATCCTGACCAAACTAGGGCAAAATTTCACTAAGTGTTTAGTTTCATGACCCTATGTTCATAAAATTACAACTTGAGATCCAAGCATTTTTGGAAGAAGTTGTGTGAAGAAAAGTTTTAGATTTCATGGAGATCTACAACTTTCATGTTGGAATTTTCTCTTGAATCATCTTGCATCATGGTGAAAATTTGGCTCAAAGTTATGAAAAAACATGAAATTTCCAACACTTAGAAAAATTTCTAAGTTTAGAAATTTTGACTTTTCAAAATGAATTCTTGACTTTTTGATTTCTTGATGAATAAGTTTCATATTTTTGACATGTTTTGATTAATTGTGAGCTTTGGTACTTGAATTTGACAAAAAAGTCAAAGTTTGACTTTTTAGTATACAATTGACTTTTGATCAGTTGACTACAAAATTCATCTGTCAATCCAATGGACTTGCAATGTTTTGAACCATGTTATTAGGTCAAAATGATGCAATTGTACTCTTGAGATCATGCCTTAAACCAATTGACCATTTTCTAGGTCAAAAACAGAAATTGCCCTTTCCTAGTCAAAACCCTAATTTTGACCATTTTGCCCTTTTAGATATTTGATCAAATTTCTTGAGGAGTTATGTTCCAAACATGATAAAATGATTCATATGAGTCAAAATGTTGATATGGATAAAAAATTATGAGTTTTGATTGTAAATTGACCATAGTTGACTTTTTTTCCCAATATAGTTGATTTTTAGGTCAATTGCTCAATTGACTGATCAAAAGTGTGATCCAAGGCTTGAAACTTGGCATGAGTAATGTTGGGGGTCCATAATGATCCATGAAAGTCATATAAAGCATTTAAAGTTCAAAAATACTTGTGCAAACTCAAACCCTAATTTTGGTCATCAGTGCATAAGGAGGTGTCTTGAGCTGATCAAACCCTAGTGTAGTCTTGAGCCCAAGGAGATCTTGTGAGAAAATTCTTGATAAATAAGAGGGAAAATTTTGGGGTACAACACCATCCATGAAGGAGAATACTTTATGTTGAGCAGTGTTATTAACCAAAACATCAATATATGGTAGTGGGAAATCATCTTTGGGGCTTGCCTTATTTAAATCCCTATAGTCTATGCACATACGAACTTTACCATCTTTCTTAGGAAATGGGACCACATTTGTAACCCATTGGAGATATAACTTCACTGCCAGAAAACCTGCATTGAATTGTTTCATTACCTCAGCCTTTATTTTCTCAGACATATATGACTGCATGCGATGAACCTTTTGCTTGATCAGAGGACAACCTTCTTTCATTGGTAGACGATTAACTACGATATATGTATCAAGCCATGACATATCTTCATATGACCGAGAAAACACCTCAACATAGTCATGAACATCTGAACCAATCTTCCCTTGACATTGTCTTCCAAGTTAGCGCCAATCTTGACTTCCTTCTTATCTGCCTCAATATCCAAGTTTATCACTTTAACTGGTTCTTCGTGTGGTTGAATGGCCTTTTCTTCTTGTATCAGGAGTATGGCGAGTTCTCTAGGTATTTCACAATCTTCTTCACCTTCGTCTTCAGCTTGATAAATTGGATTTTCAAAGTCATAGATGGCAATAGCAGAATCATTGTCAATGAGATCCAGAGTGGATGTGGATCCGCAAATGTGTGTGTGTGCATGTAAGGCCACATGGCTATTTGAAAATGCATTAAAGTAAAAGAAAGATAAAGAGTGCAAAATTTTAATGCAAAATAGTCCAAAGTTTTTATTAAAATGAGCATATGGAATATGGAAATGACAAATCCTTAACAAATGGACCATTGTGCCCCAGGCAAGGCACATGGCTTAAAGTCATTATTTTAACGGAAATTACAGACAAATTTCTCAAAGTATTAAAACAGGAAAAGGAAATTACTCCTAGATGAAGGAGATTGAGATGAAGTCCTTGGTCTTCCAGTTGTTGAGCCCTCCATCGGCAGTTGGGTACATCCAGTCGTCCTAGTCACCGTCACCATCAGAGTCTCCAAGAGCATTAACTTCATCCTTGCTAATACGGAGGGGCGGTTTCCCAACACGAGCACGTCGAATATCTTTTTAAGCTTTGGAAGTGAAGCCCAACCCAAACTTGTCTGACTTGTATGGGATATCAGGAAGTTGTCCCCAGATGGTGCAACCTCCGTCTTCAACTACAATATAAGCATCTTTGAGAGAGGCTATCCTTGGTGTATCTTTAGCAGCTTCGAGGGTGACAGGAGTGGCCTTGGCAATATCAATCATATGAGGAACCACTTCAAAAGCTTGACAAGGAGTCTCAATGAATTTGCCATCCATTTTGACATATTTGAAGGAATTCAAATGGCTGATCATGAACTCCTCCTCTCCGCATACTGTGAAAATTTTCCATTTAACCGGATATTTTAGCTTTTGATGTAAAGTGGAGGTGACCTCCCCTTCCATATGGATCCACGGGCGTCTGAGTAGGAAAGAGTAGGCTGGACGGATATCCATTACATAGAATGTTGAGTTGAAGACTTGAGATCCAACTTTGATAAGAAGATTGACCTCTTCGTGGGCAATTCTTTTTTACCCATCAAAAGCTCTTATCACGATATCACTTGGTTTCAACACCAACCCATCACAGTCTAATCTGTCTAAAGCACCTTTTGGTAAAACATTGAGGGAGGACCTTATGTCTACTAACACATGTGCTAAAGTGGTGCCTTTGCACTCGATTGAAACATGTAGAGCTTTGTTGTGATTCTTCCCCATTGGATTCAAATCTGCGTCTGAAAATCCCAAACCATTGTCAGTAGTCAAGCTTGCTACACAGTTTTCAAATTGGTCGGCCGTAGTTTCTTGTGGAACATGTGCATTTTTCAGGAATTTTAATAGGGCTAGGGCATGCGCCTCAGAGCATAGTAATAAAGACAGCACGAAAATCTTCGAGGGTGTTTGCCCCAACTGTTCCACTATCTTGTAGTCACTTTTTCAGATAATTTTTAAAATATCCTCTATCTCTTGGGTAGATGGGTCCTCAACTGAAATATCTTTTGTGGGCGCCTCTGTCCGGGCAGGCTCAGTCATTTTTTCCTTTTCTCGAGTATCAGCAATAGGTTTAACAGTAGTAATGCGAATGAGTGTAGTAGTGGTTGTCGGAGGTGAGATATCCGGAGAGAAGATCCTTCCCTTCTTAGTAACTTTACTTGATCCAGCAATGTTTGTAACTTCAACATTCTCATTTTCGGCGATCCACGATTCTTGTTTGATGCCATGGTAATATACTTCTGCCCCATAGTTCCAGGGAACCGCTTTATCAGAAGAGTAGGGGACTGGCCTCAGTGTGGTGATAATCAGTGGCGCTACTCTTGGTTCAACGGAAACCCTAATAGGACCTTTGGAGGTGATCCTAACAGGAGTGTTTGAAATAGTAATGATGGACACGTCTTCAAACTCTTGAGATACACTTTGGATCAAACTTTTCACAAATGGAGTTTTCTCAAATAGAATTCCATGGCTATCCATTAGGTGTTGGACACCTTTCTTCAGCCATGTGCAGCCACTAATTTGTGTAGCACAATGGTAATTGTCTTCAAAATAGCCTGGGAATATTTCGGCTTTCAACAAATTCTTTTTAACAGTCTTCAAAGGAGTGGTCAGATCCTTGATGGAGGAAACAAAAGAGGCATCTTAAATAGCATTGACACGCTTACCATGACTAGGAATGGGTGTAGTGATCACATTGGGAGTTGGTGAAGGGTCGAATTCAATTGTCTTGTTATCAATCAGGTCTTGGGATTTTGTTCTTTAATGCCCAAGAGTCATTGGTATCATGTTCGGGACTATTTGAATGGTAAGCACATTTGGCATTGGGGTTATATTTTGGAGAAGTCGTGTTAGGATTAGAAGGGGGGTCTTGCAAGGTCACCAAATCAGCTTTCAATAGGTGTTGCAGAGCTTGAGATAGTTGCATATTGATTCTAGTAAATTGTCTTCTCTGGGCATCTGGTCTTTGTTGGTTCTTTTGTTGACATGACAGTTGAGTTGGAGTTGGATTGGAAATCAATACTTCCCCCACTGAATGATGGCGGTCATTCTTAGCACGACTTCTTGATACATACATAACATTAGTCTCTTTTTTACCAATAAATGGTTTTTTCACAACATTAGAGGTAGAAGCCATGGGTATCTTCCTGCTTTTAATTCCACTTTCCACCCTCTCTCTAGTTAAGATTAATTCAGTAAATCCGGATTATGAACTTCCAATTAGTAAGTTGAAGAATGGACCAGTCAATATTCCCATAAACATGTCCACCAATTCTCTATCAGTGGCTGCACCCTTCCAGCCAGGTCTCTCCATTTTTAGGCATACTCTTTGAAGCCCTCATTTGAACCCATGGCCATGCCTTATAATTGCACCCTGGTTAGCGCAAGATCAGTGTTATATTGACATTGGTGGTAAAATGCAGCAACCAAATCCTCCCAGGTATGGATGATTGTCCCCTCTAATTGGTAAAACCACTCTAACTTGTTCCATATAGATTTTCTTGGAAAAAGTGCACCCAAGTCACGAAAATGTCATGTGATCTGACCAAACCTTTTCCGTGATAATATTTGTGTTGTACAATTACCCTTTTATGTATATTGATGCATGTGTTTGTATGTTGATGCATGAGAGAGACGAATTGCATGTTAAGCCGGTGAGATCAAACTAATAACAAAATCCCTCAAGTTAAATATTAAGTTCATTCTTTCCAAGTTTTAGCACTCATCAAGACTAGTATCGAACAATGTAGGTTTCGCCTACGCGAGGTGCATGTTCTATATTAGTAAGGTGCGATGGGATAATTGTAATATCCAACTGCTAAAACAATGGGTCAAACTTAACTAAACACATTATAATAAGATTATACATGTTTAGAAGCAAGAGTTGGGAATGATTCATATGATGAATTAGAATAAGGAGTTATTCACCCAACTGAAAATATTCGAGAGTTGTATGAGATACAATTGGAAGGAGTTCCTACCTAAATAACGTAGTTTTGTGTAATCAGCCTAACGTTGACTTAGAACAAAGTGAAATGTGGATCTCGACCCACTAGAAAGTCTTCCAACGGGATTTTCCGAATCAAATGATGAGGGTCATTTGGTTTGAGTAAAATAGTGGGAGCATATTTGATTAAAGGCCTAATTAAATATATTGTTTTAATGATATTTATATTTTCAGTTTTTTGTAGATTACCATGACAACAAACAACCATATTTTGCGATCAATCCTAGATAAGGAAAAATTGTCTGGGACAAATTTCCTGGATTGGCACCGAAATCTGAGGATTGTCCTCAAGCACGATAAGAAGATGTATGTCTTGGAGACACCTGTTCCTGAAGAGGAACCGCCTAGTTCAGCACCTAAGGCAGAAAGAGATGCTTATAAGAAGCATTTTGATGATGCTAACGAATCTGCTTGTCTCATGCTAGCTACTATGAACTCGGAGTTGTAAAAGCAACACGAGAACATGTCAACGTTTGACATGATCAGACATCTGAAAATGCTCTATCAAGAGCAGGCAAGAAATGAGAGGTTTCAGGTTTCAAAGGCCCTTTTTAACAGCAAGTTATCTGAGGGAAACCATGTAGGTCCCCATGTACTCAAAATGATTGGGTATGTGGAGAACCTTAAAAGGTTAGGGTTTCCGCTTGGAAAGGAACTTGCAACTAATTTTATCTTGCAATCGTTGCCAGATAGCTTTAATCAGTTTGTCATGAATTTCAACATGAATGACATGGATAAGAGTCTTCCAGAATTGCTAAGCATGTTGAAAACTGTTGAGCAGAATGTGAAGACAAAAGGGAAGTCCATTCTGATGGTTAGTAATGGAAAGAAGCTGAACAAGAGGCCTACCAAGCAGGTTGGTAAAGGGAAAGGTAAGGAAGTTGCCAAGCCTAAACCTACTGTTCCTGCTTTGAAGCCTAGTGGAGGCATAGAAAAGGAGGGCACTTGCTTCCATTGCGGTAAGACCGGACATTGGAAGAGAAACTGCCCAAAGTACCTGGAAGATATGAACAATGGAGCAGGGACTTCAAATTTAGGTATTTTTGTTATTGAAATTAATTTATCTACTTCTGCATCATGGGTATTAGATATTGGATGCGGTTCTCACATTTGTACTAATGTGCAGGGGCTAAAAAGGAGTAGAGATTTGGCAAAAGGTGAAGTTGACCTACGAGTTGGAAATGGAGCAAAGGTTGCTGCTTTAGCCGTAGGAACTTATGTTTTGACTTTACCTAGTGGTTTAATAATTCAGTTAGAGAACTGTTATTATGTACCTGCAATTAGTAGGAATATTATTTCCGTTTCTTGTTTGGACAAGTTTGGTTTTTCATTTATAATAAAGAACAATTGTTGCTCTATTTATTTGAATGATATATTCTATGCTTCTGCACAAATGAACAATGGACTATATGTCCTTGATCTTGAAATTCCAATTTATAACATTAATACTAAACGGATTAAACCTAATGAGTTAAATCCAAGCTACCTTTGGCACTGTCGCTTAGGCCACATAAATGAGAAACGCATTTCCAAACTCCATAAAGATGGACTCTTGGACTCTTTTGAATATGAATCATATAAGACATGCAAATCTTGTTTAATTGGAAAGATGACAAAGTCCCCATTCACAGGAAAAGGTGAAAGGGCTAATGATCTTTTGGCCCTCATACATACTGATGTATGTGGACCACTGAACATACCAGCCAGAGGAGGTTTTCAATACTTCATCACATTTACTGATGATTTCAGTAGATATGGTTATGTGTATTTAATGAAACACAAATCTGAAACCTTTGAAAAATTCAAGGAATTCAAGAATGAAGTACAAAACCAACTAGGTAAGAATATTAAAGTTCTTTGATCAGATCGAGGCGATGAATATTTAAGCCTAGAGTTTGATGACTGTTGTACCCCAAAATTTGCCCTCGCGCTTTTCCACAAGAAATCTCAGCTTCAAACATTTCCTGACTTTTCAAACTGGCTCAAGAATCGGACAAACGGACTTTTCTTGACAGTCAAGCAAAATTAGGGTTTTTACTGATTTCCAGAGCTCTGGGTTGTTTCATACAGTTGGCTTAGGGTTTGGTTGATTTTTGGTTCAATTTTGATCAGGCGAGCGTTATTTGGCATTTAATCAGGAGTTAAGGTTTTATGGGCATATTCTCAGAAGAATTTAAATTCCACAGCACTTTGCGGTTTATTCCAAGATTCGGATTAAAATTCGCGTTATCTTGGTTTAATCAGTAAAAGAGACAGTGGTTTGAATTCAGTACGTTTTGATTGGGCCAGTCAGATACAGTATGCAGTATTGGGTTCACAAGTGTTTATGGCAAATCAGTGAAGAAGGATTGCGTTTGTTCAGTCCATTTGGGTTAACTGCTGCTTTGCTTTGGATTTTGAATAAGACAGGTTTAACTGATCGATGTTGTTTTTATTTAAGTTATTTATTATTCTAAAATTGAATGATTGAAATTTATTTTTCAATTGTTTTAATTCTAAGAATTTTAAATAAATAAATAAGCAATAAAGAAAATTAGAACCAATTGGATAATTTGGATTTTATTGATATTTGAATTATTTGTACAAATTGTTGTTTATAATTTAAATTACAGACAATAATTTACATTAATTTAAATATTACATAAAATAAAAAGCTATCCTATTTTCTAATATTCTTCATTCTTCACTCCGCTCCGATGCTCCATTGTTTTATCTGCAAAAAGAGAAGAAAAGTCAGAAGGCAGTTAAAAGAGACAGAGAAAATATTACTCATCATTAGGGGCCACTGACTGGGATCAGTTGACCCTCTCTGCAAATCACGGGATTTCTCCCGGTTCACAGAGAGGGAAGATTTTTTTTCGTTCATGAAATGCAAATGTCAAAAGTATAAATTCCAAAATTCAAACTGCAAACTTCCAACTAAACTGAAAAAATCCAATCTCAACTTTCCATCCAAAGCAAAAGGCAAGTTACTGTCAAAATGCCAAAGATATCAAAGATTTCAAAAGTACATTTGCTGTCACAAGTACCCAAGCTGTCAAAAAGGGATTTTTGCCAAGATATCAAGGAAAAGTCAGCACACAAACTGTCAAAGCTGGAGATAAAGATGCAGTAATGTGTTATGCAAGAAATCTAAAATCATCATTTCCCAAGGAGGGCCCCTTCAGAACATAGTACAACAATAATCATATAAAATTCTAAAGCTGTACTGAAAAGTGAGAAGAAAAAGAGATAATAGAAGCATAGTTCAGGTCTGAGACATAAGCAGCAAGACAGAAAAAAGAGATATAATCCAAAGACAGTTCAGAAGTGAAGAGAGGTTAAGACAAACAGAAAATACACAAGCCAATACAAAAGAGAGGAAGGTTAGAATAGAAGAGAGATATACAAACTCAAAAAGTCTAAAGCCACCACTACTGTCCAGAATCACAAAATCTATCAAACCTGAGCAATCTCAAACTTGGCCAAGCCCAACAACATAACACACTGAAGCATAACCTACAAACTGAGTTATCAAGCCAAGCTAACATAAAAACCAGTAAAAAACCTGCTAGCATCAGAACCTGCCTACATCCCACTGTCAACACCAACCTCTAACCTTGGCAAGTAAGACAACATAACATACTGAAGCAAAACTACTGCACCAGCATTAGCCTCACAAACCCATCAAACTGAAGCAAACAAAGACCAACATAACACATCTCAAAATCATAACCTGAAACACTTTTCAAAACTCATAACCAGAATCACCAAACAGATAACCTGAAAATGCTTTAACCTGCCTACTGTCAAGGCAGAAACATAACACAATGCCATAACCATCAAACTTCATCAACCCTGCCCAAACACAAAACTCAGAAATACCAACAACCTGCCTGTCTAGTTCAAACCAACCTCTCAAACATATCCAAACATACCCCCTCAAGCATGTCAAAACATTCAAACCAACCTCTAAGCCTCATAATTTCTTCATCATAGGCAATAAAAACATGACATCCAACTCAACAAAAGCGTCAAGGGCATCAATCTCAGGAAGCAATTCAAAAATCTAAAGGCAAGCAAACATACAAAAGGGCAAGTTCAAGATAACACAGAACAATCATTCAAGGCATCAGGGGCTCAGAGGAAAACAAAAGTATCAAAGGCAACATAGGCCCTCAGATCTCTGAGATCATCACTGGGCATCTCAAGGCAACCATTCAGCAAATAAATGTTCGAGGCAACATACAAATTCCCAAAGGCAACAGTGGCATGGAAGAAGAAGATAAAGAAGTAAATTAGAAAGAAGGGTTTTCAGGCAAATCTAGCATCATCATCAAAACCCTAAAATATCAATCAGATAAAAAATACCAGGGAAGCTCAAAGTTTCGTCACATTTCTCTCCGCCGTTCCGGCCTCCTGAAGCGTCACTCCGCCTCTCCTCCATCTCCCAAATGAAGGTAGCCAATCTTTTCCCACTTCTCTTCTCCTTCACCTCATAATCATAAAAACTCAACTTAAGACTCAAATCAAAAAAATGCGTATCATTCACGAAAGAACATAAGGTGTGGAAATCAAACCTTAAATCAAGGATGCTGGGTTCATGTCAATGGAGGGAAGAAAGGCTTCAGGAGTGACGTTGATGGCCAGAAAGAGAGGCGTTCAGAAGGTTGATGATCGGAGAAGACGAACGCGCCGCCGCTGCCTCGCTAACCCTAAAACTTTCATGACCAAACTGATCACTCCTCACTAACCCTAAATTTCGTTCAAGACCAAGCTTGGGCCTGACCCGTCCTCACTTCCCCAAAGCCCATCAAACACTAACCCTTTTTTATTTCATCAACAATATTCATTTAACCTTTTCTTTTATATATAATACTAACCCTTTCTTTTATTTTATAAGCAATATTTACTTTTTTTTTGTAAAATACTAACCTAATTAAAATACATCTTTACCTCATATATTAAATTTGAAAATAATTATTTCCATTTATTTATTTACTCTTTCATTTAAAATATATTTGTACATACATTTTAAAACATTAATTTTGTACATATTATACATTTTTTTATACATAATTAAATTGAAACTTTTTAATTAACATATACATTTGTACATAACAATTTAAATACATTTATTTTCTAATATTAAAATTCACAAACATTTGACTAAAATACTTTCCAATTAAAAACTTGAACATTTAAATCAAAACACTTTCTTTTTCTTTTATACACAATTAAACACACAAAAATCAAAGATTCATTAAGATACATATCTAGGTCTAAAACCCTAATACATTTCGATTCGCACTTATAAATAATCACACAATACATATACATCTCACACTTATACATTCACATTGCCCTATACACATTTTTATCTTATATTTGTATATTCGATATTTACATTTTGATCGCACATTCGATTTGGTTGTAACTTATTGGATACTATAAGTCTCATCCCCTTTGTACATTTATACCCCCACTCCCGGACACTATTTTGTAATAGCGTAGATTTACATTCCGCAATTTACAGTTTTCCAATTATACCATGGTTAGACCTAGGGTTTGCATGTACATAAAATCAAACGCTAGATAACCTAATACAAGACAAATTCATGTAATCAATACACAAATCACACTTGCACCCTCTAGGGTAATCCCACATGTTGCCTTCCAAAATGGGCCATGCTTGCACGTCGAGTATCTTTGGCAAAACAAAATCAAATGATCATAAGTCTCAAAGTGTTGCCTAAACGGAATGATCATAGTCCCTTCAAAACAAATTTCCAAAGACACTTGGCATCATTGCATTCATGGTCCATACGATGACCCGCGCCCGTCCCGAATAAACTTCCTAAACGCAAGATTGTCTACCAATTTCAATGGTAGAACAAAATTGTTAAAAGGGGTTAAAACATAACAAAAACCTTTGAGTACAATAGGGTAGACAAAACTCTTAGTTACTTGAGATCAAACTTGCAAAAACACTTGCCTTCTTTTCAAAAACCACAATCCATAACACTTTCAAACAAACTCTCAAAAACATTTGAAAACATCTTTTCGAAAAGATTCACACTTTTGTAAAACACTCAAACACGAGTCAAATACATTAGTTGCCTAAGACAAGGCATCTTTTTCCAAAACCTTTTCAAAAAACACCCACACACACACACCATTTTCAAAGCAATCGAAAAACAAGGCAAGTGATCTAAAAAACCAAGTAACTAAGAGCCCATGGATAACCATGGATGAAAAGGGTGCTAACACCTTCCCTTTTCATAATCTACCCCCCGAACCCACGAAATATCTCAAAAGGTTTTTGCTGTGCTTTTTAACCTTTCCTTAGGATAAAATAAAAAGTCGGTGGCGACTCTTGCTCAACCGCACAAGTGCGAATATGAACGCAAAACAATAGTCAGTTCTCCCACCGTATCACAGAACTGGCGACTCTGCTGGGGAAATTTCTAAAAGTGGGGTTACCTTAGGGTTTAGATCACCTTTACTTTCAATTGATTGCTTTGTTTGCTTTACATTTGTGGGCTTTGTATCGGAGTTTTATAGATCCTAACCCGGATCTGGGGAAACCCTTTTAGGTAGCATAATCTGTGAGGGACCTGTCCGGCGTATACCGACATGGGTGAAGCAGTGGCTACGTTGGTGTGGCGTCTTGGTCTGTACCGATATCCCTCGCGTTAAGACGGGGAGAATATGGGTCTTCCAAGGAGTCATTAAGCACCAACCTACCTTAGAACCCTAATTGACCAACTTGGCCATTAGAACAGTAGCAGTATGCTACACTCATTGAGGCTAAACTCTCGAGATGGTTCCGGCCGCGAGAAAAGGTTGCGATGCTGGAGTTATGACCGATTGAGGGTAGCCAATGATATGAGATCCTCTAGAACCCGGTTACTTTTGATAAGACAGGTTTTAACGAACAAACTGAAAGAGGGTAGTACCTGAACCTCATGCAAGCCTAAACCTAAGGCCTTGTGTGCTTTGTGTGAATATTGTTTTCCTGTATATACACTTACTTGTTTGTGTATACATGTACATAACATCATGACATTATACCATAACATTCTAGCATTTTCAATAACCCTTTCAAGGATCTCGAGGGTTCTGTTGATGCAGGATTACGTTGAGCCAGACGTCTATCAAGGGGCAAGAGGTTTCTCCTCTAACCAATCCAGTCAAAGTTCAAGTGCAACAACTTGAATCAATGGCTATGACCCACTCGACATGGTGAGCTTGATTCTAGTGGAAAGACATCCGCCGATACAAAGTTCTCCAATCAAAGATCAAGTGCAACAACTTGAATCGGTGGCTATGACCCACTCGACATGGTGAGCTTGATTCTCGTGGAAGGACGTCCATCGGTGCAGAGATCCCCAATCCAAGAGCAAAAGTTCAACCTCTAACATTTTTCTTGTGTTTACCCCAAGAGATCCTTGAAAGCATGCATCCACATATCATGCATTTCATTTTAACAATCTTTCCTTTTTCAGGTTTCCTTACTCTCCTGCTGTTTATTTCAGCAAGAGATGGCTCTAGAACGGTCTGTCAAAGACATCCAAGACCAGACTGCTCAGCTGCAGGAGATGTTCCTGAACTTGTCTCTGGGGCAAGAAGAGATGAAAGCTCTCCTCACCAAGGGCTTGGGGAATTCCAACAATACCAGGAGTGATCAGATTGCGGAGCTGCAGTTTGATCTGACAACACTGAGGACTCAAATGATGGGACAGTTGGTGGGCCAGATGGCTCTCATCCAAGACCTATCTCAAAGACAAGAGGAACTCAGAGTTCTTGTCCGCCAACTGCTTCCAAACAACCAACTGGGGCAAACATCTGAGGTCGAAGAGCAAGTCAGCGCTCAACCTCCATCAACTCAAGAAGACAATGGGAAAGCTCCTTTGCTAGCTTCAGGGTCACAAACCCATCAACAACCTCGCCAGCGTCAACGGGGCAATCGGCGTAAGCAAGAAAAGTCGGGAAGACAGTTTACGGAGACTGAAATACCATCATTCTTTATACTGAAGTGCCTGTTGGAGGTCGATTTGCTCACCGTAAAGGACCCTCCTCAGAAGCTCAACATCTCCTCTCCTCACTTTAATCCCGACGCATTCTGTGTTTACTACTCCTGCAGCCCGGGACACAGTACCAACGACTGTTGGGCCTTGAAGAACAAGATTCAAGATCTGATTGACATTGGGGTGCTGGAATTCATGCCAGACGGCGAGATGAAGATCTTCCGTTAAAGGGTTCTCCGCTTGAAGTGACGAAGCTCGAATTGAAATACTTTTGCTTCTTTTTGAATTTTCAAAGTTGTAATTTCTTTTGCTGCCAAACAATTATTTGTTGATGTTAAACTCTGTTTTCATTAATGCATTGCATATGTTTGTCTTGAATTCATCCATTCGTTTCACTACTTTTATGCTTTTCTTTATGATATTTGACTCTTGATAAAAAGCTGCAAGCCTTTAGAGGGAGGATGACGAAACAATACCGTGATCTTATACAGTATGCTTTTGAACAGACCTTGCTGATGATGTACAGGCATTTCTTTCAATTCCCAAACACTGGAGTTATAAGGAAGTTAATCCCTAGTCAACCCCTCCGAGCCAAAGAAGTAGGAGTTTCCTGTTCTAAACAATCAAAACCTTTGATATAAACCTGGGGCAGGGTAGTATCTCAGTTAATTCAAAAGAAAATGCGCATTGAAGTTGCAAACTCTCAGTTCATAATACAACGAACGACGTCAAAAAAGAAAGCGTTCATTTGGAATCAAAAGACAAGGGTGGTTCCCTATCACATAGACAGTCAATCTCTCAAAAGAGAAAAGCCCACCAAGCCAAAACCTATAAAGGAGGCTTAAGAAAACTGGGGCATCCCGCTGACAGTAATCCCGAAAACGGTAACAGTCAGGCAAAAGTTAGGGATAACAAATCAAAATCAAAATAGTGAGGTCATTACAAAACCCTCAACAACATGAAAAGTGTTGAAAAAGAAAAAGGAGAAGATGACTGTCTCCCAAAATTCAACTGGTGAACCATCGCCCAAAAGTCGTTCCAAACTCAAAACAGAGTGAGACGCACAATTAACTGAGCTTAGGTTGGAGAACATCACGAAGAGCGGGTGGGTTACAAATATACTTTGAGCCTTTATCCTTTGTTTCTTAAACCGTGAACCAGGCCACGTTACAACCCTCCAAAAGTCCTAATTGAAGCATGGGTTAGTTCGAAAGCATACTGTTACAAAAGGTATCCTGACTCCTGTAGGGCTTTGCTCTAAAATCTTGTGTTAACTTGTCTTATGAAAAGTTTTCTGCTAAAAACGCATTTTTCAAAAAAAAAAAAAAAAAAAAAACTTCGAGACAAACATAAACTTTGCATTATTCGAATGTCACTGTCTGCATTTAACCCCTTTTGTTTGACAGCGAAGAAGTTCATACAGCGAATGTTCGGAGGAACGAAAACTCTCTCAGTAAGTCAAAATCACTTCAAGAGGATAACACTTCCATCAAATCCCTTATCAACAAAGGGGCATGACATGTCACAATTCAATTAACCTGGGGCAGTCCAGTCAAGGTCCAACAGATCTTTCAAAGTACAGTTAACCTGGGGCAGTCCAGTCAAGATTTCAAGAAATCTCTCAATATGCAGAGTAATCTGATTCAAGACTCCTTCTTCACCACTTGGGGCATTCGAATGTCAAAAGTGTCCAACAAATCAACTACAACATTTCCAGATTCGACTCCTGTATCCAGCCAGGGCATATCTGTTGACTACATTTCCGGACTCGATTCCTGTATCTAGCCAGGGCACGTCTGAAGAGTTCGAAGATTCGATTCCTGTATCCAGCCAGGGCATATCTGTTGACGACTATTTCCAGATTCGACTCCTGTATCCAGCCAGGGCATATCTGTTGACCACATTTCCGGACTCGATTCCTGTATCTAGCCAGGGCATGTCTGAAGAGTTTGAAGATTCGACTCCTGTATCCTGCCAGGGCATATCTATCAACTATCACCTTTCCAGATTCGATTCCTGTATCTAGCCAGGGCATGTCTGAAGAATTCCAGATCAACACCTGCAACAACCCAGGAAACATCTGTGAACGACCGATTGTAGACCAACACCTGTAACAAGCCAGGAATTTATCTACATCACCACTTGGGGCATTCGAATGTCAAAAGTGTTCAAAACCGATGCAGTTTTACGCAAGCTCATCATCAGGAAGCCCTACACCGGTTCCTCTTCAAGACTTCTGAAAATAGTTTACGGATTCTTCCCAACAACGGATGTCAATCTACCGACTTGTTCAGACTCTTCTCAAACCTTTGAATTTAGTTTACGGACGCTTCCCAACAACGGATGCGGCTCTATTGCTGATTCAACCTCAAGATTTCTGAAAATAGTTCACGGGTTCTCCAAGTAACGGATGTTAACCTATCGCTTGTTCAGATCAATCTCAAGCTAACCACCACGGAAGATCGCGCTCGCCAAAATTCTCCCTATCCCCAGCGGAGTTCATCAAAATCCTCGGCCAGAGAATCCTCCTGAATTCAATTTCCCTCAGAGTGTAAGCCTCAGTATCCCCAGCAGATCAAAAGCTTCAAGTTATCAATCCCCAGCGGAGCCAGACTTTTTGAACCTTCACCCCACAGAGTTTTGGAAGGGCAAATCTTGAGTTCCCCAGTGAAGTCTCCAGAGTTACTTCCCATCAAGCCGAAGATTCTCAATCTGGCCTCCCCAGCATGAGTCTACTAGTTTGGAACTCCCCAGTAGAGGTCATCAGGAATTCTCTTCCCCAGCGACAGCCAAGGATTTATTTTCCCCGGCAGCAGTCAAGACGCTTTTATCTTCAGCCATCTTGGATCCGTGTATCCTCGGCAGGATTATCTCATCAGCTTACATGCGCATTCATTACATTCATGTCATAAACATTAATTGCATCATGCATCATAACATTACATACAACTAACCCTTTGCCTTTTCAGGAAAGATCAGTCGACAGACACAGATCATCTCCCGAGATTCATCCAGAAATAATTCAGATGTGACCCGGACACGACGACATTCTGATACTTATTCCAGATTCATTCAGACGCATCAGCAGAAACCTTACACCGGTTCCCCTTCAACTTCAAGACTTCTGAAACAGTTTACGGATTCTTCCCAACAACGGATGTCAATCTACCAACCGATTCAGACTTTTCTCAACTTTCTGAAATAGTTTACAGATTCTTCCCAACAACGGATGTCAATCTACCAACTGATTCAAACTCTTCTCCACTTTTGAAGATAAGTTACGGATTCTTCCCCACAACGGATGTCAATCTACCAGCTGATTCAGACTTTTCTCAATTTTTGAAAATAGTTTACGGACATGTCCCAACAACGGATGCTGCTCTATTGCTTATTCAATCTCGGATGGTTTACAGATTCTCCAGACATGGGCGTCAATCTGTTGCTTGTTCAGACCCCAACTCAGAGATATTCCAAAATAGGGATGCCCTTCTGATACTTGTCCACTCACCATTGGCATACAGTTCAACATGTCCAGATGGCATCTATAAGCCCATCCTCCTACCAGCAGTCGCCGAATGGCATCTGTAAGCCCATTCTCAGATGGCATCTCTAAGCCCATCCCCCGACAAAATTCTCTCGCATCAGGTGGCATCTTAAAGCCCATCACCAAATGGCATCTTTAAGCCCATTCACCTCCACCATCAGATCGCCGAGTGCAAATTTTCTGGGCACATTAGTGTCCAATCTCCTTTTACCTTCAAGTCGCGAAAGGCAAACTTGCCAATCTAACTCTTCAGGTCAAAGAAGATTGAACAGGGGCAACTGTTGTACCCCAAAATTTGCCCTCGCGCTTTTCCACAAGAAATCTCAGCTTCAAACATTTCCTGACTTTTCAAACTGGCTCAAGAATCGGACAAACGGACTTTTCTTGACAGTCAAGCAAAATTAGGGTTTTTACTGATTTCCAGAGCTCTGGGTTGTTTCATACAGTTGGCTTAGGGTTTGGTTGATTTTTGGTTCAATTTTGATCAGGCGAGCGTTATTTGGCATTTAATCAGGAGTTAAGGTTTTATGGGCATATTCTCAGAAGAATTTAAATTCCACAGCACTTTGCGGTTTATTCCAAGATTCGGATTAAAATTCGCGTTATCTTGGTTTAATCAGTAAAAGAGACAGTGGTTTGAATTCAGTACGTTTTGATTGGGCCAGTCAGATACAGTATGCAGTATTGGGTTCACAAGTGTTTATGGCAAATCAGTGAAGAAGGATTGCGTTTGTTCAGTCCATTTGGGTTAACTGCTGCTTTGCTTTAGATTTTGAATAAGACAGGTTTAACTGATCGATGTTGTTTTTATTTAAGTTATTTATTATTCTAAAATTGAATGATTGAAATTTATTTTTCAATTGTTTTAATTCTAAGAATTTTAAATAAATAAATAAGCAATAAAGAAAATTAGAACCAATTGGATAATTTGGATTTTATTGATATTTGAATTATTTGTACAAATTGTTGTTTATAATTTAAATTACAGACAATAATTTACATTAATTTAAATATTACATAAAATAAAAAGCTATCCTATTTTCTAATATTCTTCATTCTTCACTCCGCTCCGATGCTCCATTGTTTTATCTGCAAAAAGAGAAGAAAAGTCAGAAGGCAGTTAAAAGAGACAGAGAAAATATTACTCATCATTAGGGGCCACTGACTGGGATCAGTTGACCCTCTCTACAAATCACGGGATTTCTCCCGGTTCACAGAGAGGGAAGATTTTTTTTCGTTCATGAAATGCAAATGTCAAAAGTATAAATTCCAAAATTCAAACTGCAAACTTCCAACTAAACTGAAAAAATCCAATCTCAACTTTCCATCCAAAGCAAAAGGCAAGTTACTGTCAAAATGCCAAAGATATCAAAGATTTCAAAAGTACATTTGCTGTCACAAGTACCCAAGCTGTCAAAAAGGGATTTTTGCCAAGATATCAAGGAAAAGTCAGCACACAAACTGTCAAAGCTGGAGATAAAGATGCAGTAATGTGTTATGCAAGAAATCTAAAATCATCATTTCCCAAGGAGGGCCCCTTCAGAACATAGTACAACAATAATCATATAAAATTCTAAAGCTGTACTGAAAAGTGAGAAGAAAAAGAGATAATAGAAGCATAGTTCAGGTCTGAGACATAAGCAGCAAGACAGAAAAAAGAGATATAATCCAAAGACAGTTCAGAAGTGAAGAGAGGTTAAGACAAACAGAAAATACACAAGCCAATACAAAAGAGAGGAAGGTTAGAATAGAAGAGAGATATACAAACTCAAAAAGTCTAAAGCCACCACTACTGTCCAGAATCACAAAATCTATCAAACCTGAGCAATCTCAAACTTGGCCAAGCCCAACAACATAACACACTGAAGCATAACCTGCAAACTGAGTTATCAAGCCAAGCTAACATAAAAACCAGTAAAAAACCTGCTAGCATCAGAACCTGCCTACATCCCACTGTCAACACCAACCTCTAACCTTGGCAAGTAAGACAACATAACATACTGAAGCAAAACTACTGCACCAGCATTAGCCTCACAAACCCATCAAACTGAAGCAAACAAAGACCAACATAACACATCTCAAAATCATAACCTGAAACACTTTTCAAAACTCATAACCAGAATCACCAAACAGATAACCTGAAAATGCTTTAACCTGCCTACTGTCAAGGCAGAAACATAACACAATGCCATAACCATCAAACTTCATCAACCCTGCCCAAACACAAAACTCAGAAATACCAACAACCTGCCTGTCTAGTTCAAACCAACCTCTCAAACATATCCAAACATACCCCCTCAAGCATGTCAAAACATTCAAACCAACCTCTAAGCCTCATAATTTCTTCATCATGGGCAATAAAAACATGACATCCAACTCAACAAAAGCGTCAAGGGCATCAATCTCAGGAAGCAATTCAAAAATCTAAAGGCAAGCAAACGTACAAAAGGGCAAGTTCAAGATAACACAGAACAATCATTCAAGGCATCAGGGGCTCAGAGGAAAACAAAAGTATCAAAGGCAACATAGGCCCTCAGATCTCTGAGATCATCACTGGGCATCTCAAGGCAACCATTCAGCAAATAAATGTTCGAGGCAACATACAAATTCCCAAAGGCAACAGTGGCATGGAAGAAGAAGATAAAGAAGTAAATTAGAAAGAAGGGTTTTCAGGCAAATCTAGCATCATCATCAAAACCCTAAAATATCAATCAGATAAAAAATACCAGGGAAGCTCAAAGTTTCGTCACATTTCTCTCCGCCGTTCCGGCCTCCTGAAGCGTCACTCCGCCTCTCCTCCATCTCCCAAATGAAGGTAGCCAATCTTTTCCCACTTCTCTTCTCCTTCACCTCATAATCATAAAAACTCAACTTAAGACTCAAATCAAAAAAATGCGTATCATTCACGAAAGAACATAAGGTGTGGAAATCAAACCTTAAATCAAGGATGTTGGGTTCATGTCAATGGAGGGAAGAAAGGCTTCAGGAGTGACGTTGATGGCCAGAAAGAGAGGCGTTCAGAAGGTTGATGATCGGAGAAGACGAACGCGCCGCCGCTGCCTCGCTAACCCTAAAACTTTCATGACCAAACTGATCACTCCTCACTAACCCTAAATTTCGTTCAAGACCAAGCTTGGGCCTGACCCGTCCTCACTTCCCCAAAGCCCATCAAACACTAACCCTTTTTTATTTCATCAACAATATTCATTTAACCTTTTCTTTTATATATAATACTAACCCTTTCTTTTATTTTATAAGCAATATTTACTTTTTTTTTTGTAAAATACTAACCTAATTAAAATACATCTTTACCTCATATATTAAATTTGAAAATAATTATTTCCATTTATTTATTTACTCTTTCATTTAAAATATATTTGTACATACATTTTAAAACATTAATTTTGTACATATTATACATTTTTTTATACATAATTAAATTGAAACTTTTTAATTAACATATACATTTGTACATAACAATTTAAATACATTTATTTTCTAATATTAAAATTCACAAACATTTGACTAAAATACTTTCCAATTAAAAACTTGAACATTTAAATCAAAACACTTTCTTTTTCTTTTATACACAATTAAACACACAAAAATCAAAGATTCATTAAGATACATATCTAGGTCTAAAACCCTAATACGTTTCGATTCACACTTATAAATAATCACACAATACATATACATCTCACACTTATACATTCACATTGCCCTATACACATTTTTATCTTATATTTGTATATTCGATATTTACATTTTGATCGCACATTCGATTTGGTTGTAACTTATTGGATACTATAAGTCTCATCCCCTTTGTACATTTATACCCCCACTCCCGGACACTATTTTGTAATAGCGTAGATTTACATTCCGCAATTTACAGTTTTCCAATTATACCATGGTTAGACCTAGGGTTTGCATGTACATAAAATCAAACGCTAGATAACCTAATACAAGACAAATGCATGTAATCAATACACAAATCACACTTGCACCCTCTAGGGTAATCCCACATGTTGCCTTCCAAAATGGGCCATGCTTGCACGTCGAGTATCTTTGGCAAAACAAAATCAAATGATCATAAGTCTCAAAGTGTTGCCTAAACGGAATGATCATAGTCCCTTCAAAACAAATTGCCAAAGACACTTGGCATCATTGCATTCATGGTCCATACGATGACCCGCGCCCGTCCCGAATAAACTTCCTAAACGCAAGATTGTCTACCAATTTCAATGGTAGAACAAAATTGTTAAAAGGGGTTAAAACATAACAAAAACCTTTGAGTACAATAGGGTAGACAAAACTCTTAGTTACTTGAGATCAAACTTGCAAAAACACTTGCCTTCTTTTCAAAAACCACAATCCACAACACTTTCAAACAAACTCTCAAAAACATTTGAAAACATCTTTTCGAAAAGATTCACACTTTTGTAAAACACTCAAACACGAGTCAAATACATTAGTTGCCTAAGACAAGGCATCTTTTTCCAAAACCTTTTCAAAAAACACCCACACACACACACCATTTTCAAAGCAATCGAAAAACAAGGCAAGTGATCTAAAAAACCAAGTAACTAAGAGCCCATGGATAACCATGGATGAAAAGAGTGCTAACACCTTCCCTTTTCATAATCTACCCCCCGAACCCACGAAATATCTCAAAAGGTTTTTGCTGTGCTTTTTAACCTTTCCTTAGGATAAAATAAAAAGTCGGTGGCGACTCTTGCTCAACCGCACAAGTGCGAATATGAACGCAAAACAATAGTCAGTTCTCCCACCGTATCACAATGACCATCTAAAGGAATGTGGGATTTTATCCCAACTTACTCCTCCCGGAACACCACAATGGAATGGTGTATCTGAGAGAAGAAATCGAACCTTGTTAGACATGGTCTGATCCATGATGAGTCACGCCGATCTTCCGAAATCCTTTTGGGGACATGCACTATTGACTGCAGCTTACACACTTAACCGGGTTCCATCCAAAAAGGTTGAGAAGACACCATATGAGATATGGAGTGGTAAGAAACCACATATGTCTTACATGAAGATTTGGGGTTGCGAAGTTTATGTGAAACGACAAATTTCAACTAAGCTTGAGCCCAAATCTGAAAAATGCTTATTTATGGGGTATCCTAAAGAAACAAGAGGGTATTACTTCTACAATCCTTCTGAGGGAAAACTTTTTGTCGCTCGAACTGGAGTTTTTCTGGAAAAGGATTTTATTTCCAAAAGAATCAGTGGGAGGAAAATAGAGCTTGAAGAAATTCAAGAACCACAAAGCATTGATACACCTATGAAGGAATTGGAGCAGGAAACACAAGTAGTTGTGGAAAAGCAACATGCTCAAGTAGAACAAGACCAACGTAGGTCAAGCAGGATACGTCAACAACCTGAGAGATATGGATATCTCATAAATGATCAGGGTGATGTATTACTCATGGATCATGATGAGTCTGTGACCTACCAAGAGGCCATAACTGGTCTTGAGTCCGAGAAGTGGCTAGAAGCCATGAAATCTGAAATGGATTCCATGTACACAAACCAGGTTTGGACCTTGGTAGAGCCTCCTATATGAGTTAACCCTATAGGATGCAAGTGGGTCTTCAAAAAGAAGACTGACATGGATGGTAAGGTCCATACCTATAAGGCAAGACTGGTTGCAAAAGGATATAAACAAATTCATGGGGTTGACTATGATGAAACCTTTTCACCAGTTGCAATGCTTAAATCTGTTCGGATTTTACTTGCTATCGCTGCATATCATGATCATGAAATATGGCAGATGGATGTCAAAACTGCTTTCCTTAATGGGAATCTTCTTGAGGATGTGTACATGACACAACCTGAAGGATTTGACATACCAGAAGAAGCCCAAAAGATACGTAAGTTACATCGATCAATTTATGGATTGAAGCAAGCTTCCAGAAGCTGGAATCTTCATTTTGATGAAACAGTAAAGAAATATGGATTCATCAAGAATGAAGATGAGCCTTGTGTCTACAAGAAGGTCAGTGGGAGCATGATCGTATTCCTGGTATTATATGTAGATGACATATTACTCATTGGAAACGATGTCCCTACCTTGCAACAAGTGAAGACTTGGTTAGGGAAATTCTTTTCAATGAAGGACCTAGGTGAAGCAGCCTATATATTAGGAATCATGATCTATAGAGATAGGTCACAAAAACTGCTTGGCCTAAGTCAGAGTACATACATAGAAAAAGTGTTGAGACGCTTTAATATGCATGATTCCAAGAAAGGATTCATACCTATGCAACATGGCATGTGTCTGTCAAAAACAGAATCCCCTTCAAGTAAGGAAGAAAGGGATCGCATGGATAAGATTCCATATGCATCTGCAATAGGATCTATCATGTATGCCATGCTATGTACTCGGCCAGATGTCTCGTATTCTTTAAGTGCAACGAGTAGGTACCAGTCTAATCCCGGTGATGCTCATTGGGTAGCTGTCAAGAATATCCTTAAGTACTTGAGAAGGACTAAGGACTCATTCTTAATACATGGAGGTCAGGAAGAGCTTGTTGTAATTGGATACACCGATGCTAGCTTCCAGACAGATAAGGATGACTTTAGATCGCAATATAGTTATGTGTTTTATTTAAATGGTGGCGCTGTGAGCTGGAAAAGTTTAAAGCAAGATACAGTTGTTGATTCTACAACCGAGGCTGAGTATATTGCTGCCTCAACTGCAGCAAAGGAAGTTGTTTGGATCAAGAAGTTCATTAGTGAACTTGGCATAGTCCATAGCATTGTGGATCCCATTGATCTCTATTGTGATAACAATGGTGCTATCGCACAAGCTAAGGATCCTAGATCTCACCAACGATCCAAACACATACTTAGGCGTTATCATCTCATTCGATAGATAATCGATCGGGGAGATGTGAAAATATGCAGAGTACCTACACTTGACAATGTTGCTGACCCATTAACAAAGCCTCTTGCGCAGCTGAAGCATGATGGACATACTAGATCTATGGGTATTAGGGGTATGCCTGATTGGCTCTATTGCTAGTGGGAGATTGTTGGTGTAAGCCCTAGAGACCAATACTTTTGGTACTTGTATCGAATTATTTATTAATTATAAAAGGCATTTCTTTATTATGTTTGATTTCCAAAATAATAAAGTCCATAGAATGGTTTATTTGTTTAATGAAATGTTAAGTGTGACTTAATCATGAGATCCCATTAAACATAAGACAATATTCTTAAAGTATCTGTAGTCAAGCTTTAATGTGAAGTGGGATAACATTAAAGCATTAAGATTATTATGAAGATAGATTGATGATCACATCTCATGGATCATAGATAAGGAGTTATCAAGTCTTGACATAAGTATGAATATTAGGAGTAATATTTATACTGGATTGACCCGCTATGAGAATACTACATAGAATGTTATGCAAAGTGTCATAAGTTATTCTCATGATGATAATGGTGTATACCAGCCTTCGACCTGAAACCACTATGGACCCTAGATGTAGAGTCAAGTACTTTATTGCTGATCAAACGTCATCCGTAATTGGATGACTATAAAGACGGTTGATGGGTACTTCACAAAGCATGCTAAGGGACATGAGTGACCTAGATGGAATTTGCTCATCCTGCATAACAGGATAAATGTCTAAGGGCCCAATATTGAACTGGACAAGGGTGACACAGTGTATGCCTTGTGTTCAATGTAGACATGAGGGCAAAAAGGGTAATTGTATAACACAAATATTATCACGGAAAAGGTTTGGTCATATCACATGACATTTTCGTGACTTGGGTAACAGTGATGTGTTGCTAGATACCGCTCACTGTTTATTATATTAAATGTGTGATTTAATATAATTGCCAACATCGCGAAAACCTACAGGGTCACACACATAAGGACAGGTTGATGAGAGATAGAATAAATAAGGAACACCATAAGATACGGTGCACTTAAGTGTAATATCAAAAGTGGTAAGGTACCACGTGGATAAGTGATATATGGTACATCATAAGGTATGATGTCCATAAGCTTAATTGGGCTTTTAGCTTATAGCCTTAATTGGGCTTTTAGCTTGTAGCCCACACGAGTGATTCTATAAATAGATCCCTTGTGATGAAGCAATTTCACTTGATGCAATTTTGTTTTTGATTCTCTCTCTCACTCAAGGTTTCCGTTCGTGATCAGCTAGCACTGTGATCAGAAGCGATCTGTTCGTGTGAACTGAGTAGAGGCGTTGTTCTTCATCAACGCTCGTGATCACAACATCAAAGGTCTGAATCGCCACAAGAGGTAAATATTTCTATCACTGACCATGCTCATTCGTAAGGATCGCTAAAGGAAAATTTTAAATTCCGCTGCGTTTTTTATCGCAATTTTCCTTCAGTCTGAGTAGGAAGGAGTAGGCTGGACGGATATCCATTACATAGAATGTTGAGTTGAAGACTTGAGATCCAACTTTGATAAGAAGATTGACCTCTTCGTGGGCAATTCTTTTTTACCCATCAAAAGCTCTTATCACGATATCACTTGGTTTCAACACCAACCCATCACAGTCTAATATGTCTAAAGCACCTTTTGGTAAAACATTGAGGGAGGACCTTATGTCTACTAACACATGTGCTAAAGTGGTGCCTTTGCACTCGATTGAAACATGTAGAGCTTTGTTGTGATTCTTCCCCATTGGATTCAAATCTGCGTCTGAAAATCCCAAACCATTGTCAGCAGTCAAGCTTGCTACACAGTTTTCAAATTGGTCGGCCGTAGTTTCTTGTGGAACATGTGCATTTTTCAGGAATTTTAACAGGGCTAGGGCATGCGCCTCATAGCATAGCAATAAAGACAGCACAAAAATCTTCGAGGGTGTTTGCCCCAACTGTTCCACTATCTTGTAGTCACTTTTTCGGATAATTTTTAAAATATCCTCTATCTCTTGGGTAGATGGGTCCTCAACTGAAATATCTTTTGTGGGCGCCTCTGTCCGGGCAGGCTCAGCCATTTTTTCCTTTTCTCGAGTATCAGCAATAGGTTTAACAGTAGTAATGTGAATGGGTGTAGTAGTGGTTGTCGGAGGTGAGATCTCCGGAGAGAAGATCCTTCCCTTCTTAGTAACTTTACTTGATCCAGCAATGTTTGTAACTTCAGCATTCTCATTTTTGGCAATCCACGATTCTTGTTTGATGCCATGGTAATATACTTCTGCCCCATAGTTCCAGGGAACCGCTTTATCAGAAGAGTAGGGGACTGGCCTCAGTGTGGTGATAATCAGTGGCGCTACTCTTGGTTCAACGGAAACCCTAATAGGACCTTTGGAGGTGATCCTAACAGGAGTGTTTGAAATAGTAATGATGGACACGTCTTCAAACTCTTGAGATACACTTTGGATCAAACTTTTCACAAATGGAGTTTTCTCAAATAGAATTTCATGGCTATCCATTAGGTGTTGGACACCTTTCTTCAGCCATGTGCAGCCACTAATTTGTGTAGCACAATGGTAATTGTCTTCAAAATAGCCTGGGAATATTTCGGCTTTCAACAAATTCTTTTTAACAGTCTTCAAAGGAGTGGTCAGATCCTTGATGGAGGAAACAAAAGAGGCATCTTAAATAGCATTGACACGCTTACCATGACTAAGAATGGGTGTAGTGATCACATTGGGAGTTGGTGAAGGGTCGAATTCAATTGTCTTGTTATCAATCAGGTCTTGGGATTTTGTTCTTTAATGCCCAACAGTCATTGGTATCATGTTCGGGACTATTTGAATGGTAAGCACATTTGGCATTGGGGTTATATTTTGGAGAAGCCGTGTTAGGATTAGAAGGGGGGTCTTGCAAGGTCACTAAATCAGCTTTCAATAGGTGTTGCAGAGCTTGAGATAGTTGCATATTGATTCTAGTAAATTGTCTTCTCTGGGCATCTGGTCTTTGTTGGTTCTTTTGTTGACGTGACAGTTGAGTTGGAGTTGGATTGGAAATCAATACTTCCCCCACTGAATGATGGCGGTCATTCTTAGCACGACTTCTTGATACATACACAACATTAGTCTCTTTTTTACCAATAAATGGTTTTTTCACAACATTAGAGGTAGAAGCCATGGGTATCTTCCTGCTTTTAATTCCACTTTCCACCCTCTCTCTAGTTAAGATTAATTCAGTAAATCCGGATTATGAACTTCCAATTAGTAAGTTGAAGAATGGACCAGTCAATATTCCCATAAACATGTCCACCAATTCTCTATCAGTGGCTGCACCCTTCCAGCCAGGTCTCTCCATTTTTAGGCGTACTCTTTGAAGCCCTTATTTGAACCCATGGTCATGCCTTATAATTGCACCCTGGTTGGCGCAAGATCAGTGTTATACTGACATTGGTGGTAAAAGGCATCAACCAAATCCTCCCAGGTATGGATGTTTGTCGCCTCTAATTGGTAAAACCACTCTAACTTGTTCCATATAGACTTTCTTGGAAAAAGTGCACCCATAGTTTCCTATCGGTGGTGTGTGGTTGGATCTTGCGGACATAGGATCTTAGATGAAGCTTAGGACATGAGACACCATCGTACTTGGCGAAAATAGGGATCTTAAATTTATGGGGAATGACCACCCCGGGAACTAAACCCCAGTCTCCAAAGTCCAAGCGAGACACATCTTAGATCTCTACAGCCTTTAGTCTATCTTCTAGCAGCTTATATTTTTCATCGGCGAACGAGTATTGCTCATCAGAATAATCCCCGTCTTCGGATATTTAACTGTTTCCACCCCCAGCACGGGTGCTTCTAGCATCTTCATCTTGATTATCATCCTCTCAGAGGAAACCTCTTCTATTCGAACTTGTCGGGAATGGCCTTTGAACGTCTTCCCCATGTTGATTACAACTTTCTTCTTGGTCTTCTTCTTCGTGACAAGAAACGCCATCATTTCTTATTGACCCTTTGCTAAGTTGAGCAGAGTCTCTTGAAACTGAGAGTGTTAAGTATGCAAGTCCTTGACGGTTTGCTCGAGATCCATCTTATACTGAAATAAACAGTAAAAGACGAGGAAACATGTGTCGGAAAACCTTCTTATGATATGATGCATGTTATGCGGATGCAATGTTTTCAAGGACTTTTAAGATTTAAATTTGTTAGACAAAGAGAAGACAAATAACATCAATTGCATTAATAAGTTCCATAATTACAAATTCCTCTTGGGCTTATGATGGAAAAAAGTAAAAAGGTCTTAAAGAGATGACAAAATAAACTCCTAAAACAAAAGACTCAAGTCTCCCATGGACGCATCCTCTTTGGTGCAATGTAGGCATTCAGGCTTCGCTCCTTGTAAAGTTGCCTTATGAGCTCCAACAATTTCCTCTCGCTTTCATAAAATCGAGCTTTAAAGGTATCACGTCCCCCCTTGAGTTGAATCTATGACCTTTGCAATTCCTCAATATTAGTAGGCATGTCAGGATGGAGATTGGTATAAGGAACATCTCCCTCGATAACAGGCTCCACAATCAAATACAGGATGGATGGATACGGCATCATGAGACTTTGAGCACGAGTTCGTACCCATTTGAGGTAAGGCTCAAGAGGTATGAAATTTATATGCCCCAAAGTCTTGCTATTGACCTTGTTTACCATGCCCCAAGCTCGTACAAACCTTTGACAATAACTTTGGACATGACTTTCATAGTCGAATATGAAACCCTAGATAAGCACATCATGAGGACCATCTCTTCGAGCATACCCAAACTGTCGTAATGCAAGAGAACGGTTATAAGTGATACCTCCCCTAATGCCAAGTAGTGAGACATTAGGGAATTCCTCACAGCGGTTAATGATGGTAATATCATCCAAAGATCAAGAACACCAATGAATATCCGAATGTGAGAGCGACATCATCCTTTGAGACCAACCTAAGTCTTATTCATTCTTCAAAACAGATCGAGGAAGGTGCAAAATAAACGACCTAGATAGCAATGGTATGCAACATATAAGACTCCCTCTTCTCTTCATGGTACAAGTGTGAAGAGAGTGCAAAATGTCTCCGAGCAAAGTAGGCATAGGATTACGAGAGAGGAAAATTTTGACCGCATTCACATCTATAAGTTGATCTGGATTAGGGAACAGTACCAACCCATAGATTAGAAGAGCCAAGACTTCTTTAAAATCTTGAAAATCCAGAGCATCCCAAAATAATTGAGCCTTTTTGAACATAAACTTGGCTAGAAAACCTTTGACACCACTTCTGGTTTCCCAATTGGCTACAATGTCAGACCGTTGCAAGTGTATGGATGATGCAATCTCCTCAGGTTGTGGTTGTTTCTCTAGAACGATGAAAGGAATTTGATCAAGAATAGGCACTCCCAATAGTTGAGAGAAATCTTCCATTGCAGGCACCAATTAATAATCAGGAAATGTGAAACAATGATGTTTAGGGTCAAATAATTGAAAGAGCACATCCATCATTTTCTCTTTAAAGCTTGAGGTAGCCAAGTTGATAACTCGACCATATCTCTTGGTGAACGGATAATTCTCAGGAACCCTTGATGCTAACTCTTTAAGTTGAGGAGACACCTCTACAAAACTTATTCAAATGGTATTTCTGTGAGTGGAAATCATATCCTATAAAACAAAACAAAGATAAATCCTAGGTCCTTGAAATGGTTAGTGAAAATTATATGGCATGATGTCATGATATTATGTACACATAATCATATACAAGCAAAGAAAACAAGTCCTTAGGTTTAGGCTTGCATGGGGTTTATAAGTAAGTACCCTCTTGAAGTTTTAGTTGGTTCAACCTGTCCTAGAAAGTAACCGGGTTCTAGGGAATCTCAATATCATTGATCTTTCTTTATCGGGCATTGTCGCAGCATAACAAATCTTTTCTTGCAGCCAAAATATCCTGAAAGTATGATCTCAATGAGTGTAGCATCGAGTATCAACCAATCTTCAATTTTCCACCGAAACCAGCTATCTCATTACTTCCTAATGGCCAAGTTATTCAACTAAAGGTTCTACGGTCAGTTAGTGCTTCATGACACCTCACAACGGCCCGATATTCTCTTTGATTCAAAACAAAGGATACTGGTACCAACAAATGCGTCACACTAACATAGCCATCACTTTAACCATATCCATCTATGTCGTACAGTCTCCATGATCTATTTCTACTTACCTAGTAATGCTCCCATATTCGGGTAGAAGACCTATTCAAAACCCAAACAACCCTTTTAAGAGTAAAGCAAACAAGTCAACCAATGAAAGCATTTAAATGTGAACTAATCCCTAAGGTAACCTCACTTTTAAGTAAATCCCCAGCAGAGTCTCCAGTTCTGTAATACGGTGGGAGAACTGACTTGGTGTTTTGCGTTTTATCGCAACTGTTGCGGATAACAAGACTCGCCACTGACTTTTCTTTTATCGAATAAAGGAAAGGGTGAAAAGAACAGGAAATACCTTTTGAGAATTTTCTTGAGTTCGGGGGGTAGGTTATGAAAAGGGAAGGTGTTAGCACCCTTTTCATCTGCAGTTATCTACGGGCTCTTAGTTGCTAGCTCACTTTTGAAAATGCTTTGTGAAATGTGTTTGTATTTGTTTTAAAGTATTTTTGAAAAGTTCCTTCGTTTAGGTGAACTTTGTAATGATTTTCGTCTCTATAAGAATGTATAAAAAGTGTTTGACTTTTGAAAATATTTTATGAAAGTGTTGGTGTGTTTGAAAGAAGTTTTTTTTGTTTTGAAATGATTGTGAGAAAGCAACTACGAGCGTTCTATCTACTCAAAAGAAAGTATTTGTTCTCTTCCTCCTCTTTTAGATAGTGTTATCTTACTATTAGTTGGTAAGAAACCTTATCATTGGATGTGAAGGGACAAGCGTGGGTCATCGTACAGTCATAGAAGGCAACATTATAAGATACCTTAGAAATTTATTGTAAGGGACTAAGATAGTTTACCGGAGGCAACGTTGAAGGGTCATCGAGAGACTGTGATCTTGTAATCAAGGGTCTTTGCTAAAGTATCCCACATTCGAGGGACATAACTGTTTTTAATCTAAGGCAACAAGTGTGGGTTAACCTTAGAGGTGCATGTGTGTAAAGTGTATTATTTTCATTTAATTTGTCTTGAATTAGGGTTATCTAGTATTGATTTTAAGTCTTGCATACAAATCCTAATTACTAGCAATAATATGGAAAGCGATAAATTGTGGAAATTAAAAGTCCTACGCTATTACACCATTTTAGGGGATGAGGGTACAAATTACAAATAAGGATGAAAGCAATTAAAGCCTAATTACTATTACAACCAAATTGAATAAGGCAAAATAAGATATACAAGAATATAAAGATAATGTAAAAGAAGGGACAATTATTTTTATGGTTTTTTGTATGAAAAAGGTTTTGACCTAATTAATTAAATTGAAAAGAAATTAATAATAATTCTAATGTCTAAATTAATTTAATTAAGAGAAAGTTAAAACCTAAGTCAAAATTAAATAAGAAAAGAAAATTAATTTATTAAGAACATATTTTTTGGTCTTTTATATTTAAAGGAAATAAAACTAAAGTGAAAATAATAATAAAATACAATTTTTAATCTAAGTATTTAATAAAAAATATATTTTTGTATTTTTTGATTAGAAATAATAATAATAAAATAAAACAAGAAAATAAAATAAAATAAAATATAAATTTAGGAGTCTGGGGGATAGAAGAGAAATTAGGAGGTTAGAAAGTAAAATAGTTTTTTTGTTCAGGGTCCAAAAATGTTTTTGAAATCAGAAATAATAAAAAAAACAAAATAAAAAGAAATGATGGGTTGTGTTGTTTAGGAAGAAGGGGGTGATAATGAGTAAAAATAATCAAGGCCCAAAGCTGGAAAGCCCAGGCACGTATCCAAGCATAAAAGGAAAGGAAAATGTTAGAAAAATAACAAAAAGATCTTGTTGGGGTTCGAACCCAGGATCTTCCATAGTAATGCCTTTATCGGGTGCTTCCTGCCACTGGGTGGTTGTTTCATCCGATATTATGACAAGTTTCACTAATTTTAAAATAAACTAAGTCCTGATGATAACTTCATCTTCTTCCTCGCCCCAGTCTGTTCTTCAACATTTTTAAATTTCGTATCTTGCTCATTTCTCAACCATTCTCAAAAGTGTAAACATCAAACTTGTTAGAAATTTTACCATGATTCTAAATATGTAAACAACTTAAACAATGGATCAAAGATAAGCACGAATTTATGTTGGTACCAAATCTGACCTAATTTTTTCCAGGAAGTTCAAACTTAAAATTCACACTACTCAGGCAACATAAATGAATTCTAAGGACATAGTTAGTTTCAAGGCTATGATGTCTACATTTTATCTTTGAAAATCAAAGCCAAATGATGCTTGTATGAAGAGATAGAAGTTCAGAAAACTCACCTTGCAGATGGAGATCGTGTTTTGAGTTTGAGCAATCCCCAAGATGTTTTAATGATCTGGTTAGCTTCCTTGAACCTCTAGGAAGCTAATGCAATGCTTAGCTTGAGCTGAGAATGCCTGGAATGTTCTGGAGAAGTCAAGTTGCAGAAATCTGTTTTTGGTTATGGAGGATGATGAATGAGGTGTTACATTTGTGTAACAGGATCCTTGATCACTTCTATATAATGTATGGGTGCTTTGTGATTGATTTTGAGGAAGAACGCACGAGTGGAAACTGAGTTTGAACTTTCAAGTCAGAAATGGCACAAAAATGAAGTCTGAGAGCAATTCTGAGTTTGAGGGAATTTGAGGGTGCTTGAGGGCTTGCAAAATTGTGTGTTAGGTTGAAAATGACTATTCTATTTATAGCAAGAGGTTTGGAAACTTGATGGGATCATAAACAAGAGATCACATGTTATAGATTTTTGCCTTGTTTTTAAAGCAACTTGATAAACATAGTTCCAAGGCATGGTACAAGGACTTGTAGAGTGGTTGATACCTTTAAAAATGCTCCTTCTGATCTTGTAGGTTTAGTGTGTGAAGAAGAAACAAGTTAGAGGCTCAATGCATTGATTTTTGCAATAAATCTTGCTTTTCCAAAATGGAATGGTTACCTTTGTGCCATAAATGGAAATGTAACTTGGATAATGACTCAAATGCTTGGATGAAAGCTCTAATATTTGTGTAATAAATTAATTATGGAGTGATACACAAGTTAGAAGCCTGCAAAGTAAGATTATGCAGCATCGACAAGGGTTTTGGTCAAGTGTTCATCACAAAAATGACTTGTAATTCAAGAATGGATGCCTAACTTTTTGTCTTCGATTATCTTAGCTCAAGCATGATATCTTCAAGTTCTTTGAAATTTTGGAAAGCTTGAAACATTTCCTATTACCTTCATGTTGACCATTTTGACAAAACCAAATTGGAACTAGGTGGAAATTGGTCAAGAAGTTAGGTAAAAAATCTGCCTAAACTTGTCAAAAATTTCACTAAGTGTTTTAAGAAAATATCATGACTTCATGGGCTTATATCTTCAAATGTAATCATTTTTTGGACATCAAACCTATGATAAAAAGTTGTAGAATTCATTAAGATCTACAACTTTCATGTTGAAAGTTTTCTTTGAATCCTCTTGCATCTTGGTGAAAAAAGGTCATGAAGTAGTGAACTTATCAAGGTTTAAAACAGTTAGAAATTTTTCTGTCTTGAAAAGTTTGACTTTTTGTATTGACTTTTGAATTTCTTGATTCCTTGATGATCAAGCTTCATGTTTTGAATGTCTTGATGAATCTTGATTTTATAAACTTAACTTTAACCAAAAAGTCAAAGTTTGACTTTTGTGTATTAATTGATTTTTCATCAGTTGATCAAATTTCAACTATCAGTCAATTGATCTTGATAAAGGATTTGAGCCATGAAATTAGGTCAACATGTTGTGTTTTAAATATGGAGATAATGCTTCAAGTTATTAGGTCATGTACTAGGTCAAAAGTCACTGATCAGACATTCTCAGTCAAAACCCTAATTTTGACCATTTTGCCCCTTTGATAATTTGAACACTTTTCTTGAGGAATTGTGATCCAAGCTTGATCAATTTATGAATATGAATTAAAAATATTTATATTTGCCAAAAAATATTGAAGTTTGGCTGTAGGTTGACCACATTTGACTTTTTACCATATACAATTGATTTTCAGTCATCTAAGCAATTGACTGAGCAAAATTGTGATTCAAGACTTTAAACTTGGAATGAACATTCTTGGAGACTTATAATGAGCCATGAAAGTCATTTGATGAATTAGAAGTCCAATTGTCATTGTGAAAATCAAAACCCTAATTTGTGGCCTCAGTGTTAGGAGATGAGTTTGTCTGATCAAATCTTGGAGAATTCTTGAGCATTTGAGATCTTTTGTGAGAAATGTCTTGAGAAAATAGAGGGAATTTTTTTGGGTAAAACAATTACCATACCCCATTGTTATGCAACCAATTATAGTGTTAGAATTACCACCCTTACCTTGGATTTTTTCGGTTATTGACTCCTATAGTGAAGCTTCTTTCCCTAGACTTCTTCTTCTTCTTCTTCTTCTTATTCTTCTCTCTTCTACAATCTTTTGCTCTGTTTATACGTTGTTTTTTCCCCTCTTCTCTATTCTCACTCTATTTTATTCCACCATTAACCTTAGGACCCCTAAATCATAATATAAACCTCGCCCTTCCCAATTAAATAAATAATTATCTAAATAACCATAAAATAATAATAATTATATTATTCTACTAATAACATTTATTTAATTATTATACTATGGTATTAAATCTAATATTATAATTCAAATTTCTAGTGACCATTTATCTCTCTACACCTCATGTTTCTACACTTTTGGTCATACACCCCCATTATCTCAACTCCAAAATGCCTAAGGTATCTAATTCCCAACAAATACATCATGACACAACAAAAGATTCACTAACGTGCACAAATAAATCACATCATCTAATTAATTTAAATAAAACAATTGAATGAAATCGGGATGTTATAACTCCCCCCACATAGAATATTTTCTTCCTTGAAAATTACGTGATACGAATAACTCTGGATAAGCCTCTTGCATCTTGCTATCTAATTCCCATGTTGCATTCTGTGATACGGTGGGAAGAACTGACTGTTTTTTGGAATGCTGGTTCGCGTTTTGCGTTTGTTTTCGCAAAATTTCGCGGTAAGCAAGAGTCGCCACCGTCTTTTATTTTATCCAACAAGGAAAGGAAAAAAGCACAGAAAAATTCCTTTTTCGAGATGTTTCTCGGGTCCGGGGGGTATATTATAGAAAGGGAAGGTGTTATCACCCTTTCTATCCGTGGTTATCCACGCGCTCTTAGGTACTTGCTCAAGGTGTTTTCAAAATTTGCTTTTCTTTGTGTTTGTGGGTTTGAAGAAGTTTTTGTTTGAAAGGTGTAAGTGTGAAAATTTTTGTTTTTGAAAGAGCAAGTATCTAGGAACCATCTACCTACTCAAAAAAGGAATCAATCTGTGCTAATGTCCTTTAGACAGTGCTATCCCACTATGAATGAGTAGGTAGCATCGTCGTTGGAGTTTTAAGGGTCAATTCGATTAAGGGACGTGCGGTCACTAAGGCAATGTTAGGACGCCTTAGCGGTAACCCTAATGTCTTAGATCATTTTTCTGAGGCAACCGTTTCGAGGCAACTATGATCTTTGGACAAGAGGGCGACCTCTAAAACTTCTTATACTCAATGACCGCGTTACGAAGGCAACCAAGCAAGGTGTACCCTAAGAGTGCGAATGTGCAAGTGTGTTGTTTTCAATTATTTTGTCTTTGTACATGTCAATGGTTATCTATGTTGATTTTAAGTTAAACATTTGATCTTGTCATGCATTCCCTATTATCAAACATCTAACAGTTTATAAGTTGCGGAAATTAAATTGCGGGAATTTAACTAACTATTACAAGGCGTCGGGTATTTACATCGCCAAAATCAACCCTTGAAATTAAAATGCGGAAAATAAATAAAGAGGTAAAAATATTTTAAGTCCTATTAAGCTATTACATTCCGGAAACAGATACAATATTAAAATAAACTGGATCGCGTGCAGAAAATTAAATCGGGCGAGTTCTAGGGTTTTGACCCTTTGTTATTCAAGAAAGGATTTTTGGTTTGTTTTTGAATTAAAAAGAAATTAAACTAAGTTAATTATTAAATTAATAAATAAATAAATTAATAAAAATATTTTTGGGTTTTTGGTATTTAAAGAAATAAAAATAAATTTGATCAATGTTAATAAAACCTAATTGTCTAAATTAATTTTAATTATTGTAAAATATATTAAAAGTTATTCCTAATTAAAACTAATTTAATTAATAATTGTTAACAAAAATAAAATGCTGAAATTTAATTTAAATAAGAAAATATTTTTTGGTTTTTTTATTTTATGAAGAAAAAGATTTAATTAGTTAGTTAATAATAAAAATAATAACAATAATTAATTAAAAGAAAATGAAATTAGAAAGAGTTAGGAGTATATGGGCCTGAAAGGAGGTCTGAACAGCAATTTCCATGGCCCATTTGTATTGGCCTGGTTGACTTTTGTAACCCAGCGCGTGCACTTTGACTAGGTAGCATGGTGGACGTTCCATCTAGACCACCAGATCTGGCCTGGGGCCATCTGGCAGGTGATTGAGTGAGGGAGTATGATGTACCATGCATTTGGATTTGCACTAGATCACCTGGAAGAAAAATACAACAAATAACATGGGGACCTGAGATTCGAACCCAGGTCATGTTGATCATTGGATACATGCCTTTACCACTCAACCATTATGCGTTAGTTGTTAATATACTGGATAATAATAATAATATGGGAAATCACATAATATGCCAGAATAAAAAAAATAAAAACGCGCGAAGTTTGAACCGTCCAACCAGGGGGAGACACGTCTTCGTCTTCTTCCTTCAGGTTTTCAAGGAAATTACCTGCGGATTTAAATCCACAGCTAAAAGCCTAGGTCATTTCAAAAACCCATCTCAGGCCATATAAACTCAATCCAAGGCCATGGTTGTGCTTGTATTTCTCCTCCGTTCATGCTTATGTCCATCAATAGGTCTGATTTTACCTGTAACAAAAACCCTTAAAAAAACCTAGGAAACCCTACAATGGCGTTTTACGATACACAACACAAGAATGAAATTGGTTATTGCAGAGAGTTAACAAATGATGTGAGGAATCAGAATATGCGATTGTTTTTGACAATGGATTCAAGAATAAAGATTTGAGACTTCATGAACATAGCGGATTCGTGACATGCTTACAATGCTCTAGGAAGCTGGAGAATGAGCGATTCTGATTGGTTTTGCTTCTGAGAATTGCAAGGAAGCGATTGTGGTGCTTGTTAGGTCCTGAAAGTGCCTCCAAGCTTGATTTCAGTCTCACACTTTTTGTCAATTTTTGCAAGTTTTGCTTTTGGTGTTCTTGCAGCCTCTAGGTCCCAAATTCGTGTGCCTTGGATTGTATATGTATGCTGCAATGTATTAGGTCAACAAATTGGTCTTGAATCTTTCCATCAATGCCTTGAGATTGGATTTGATCCACCATTGATAACTTGCCTATTTTGCAAAAAATCCAATCTTTTTGCACATTGAATGCTTGATACGAGTTTGATCATGACATTGATGATGATTAGGTCCTGAAAATAGAAAAATATCTCATGTAATCCAGTTTTGGGATTTTATTTGATTTAAATTGATTTAAAATGAAATAATCCAATAAAAAATCAAATAAAATAGAAAAATTGATAAATGGACACAAGGCTGAAGCTAGGACACGTGTGTAGTGTGAAAAGATCAAATCAAGTGGAAAAGAATGGGCCTATTTGACAAAATTTGAAGTTTTGGGGATAGTTGACTTTTGACAATTTTGAAAAAATGCCCAACTTCAACAATTCATAACTTCTTCAATTTTGAACTTTTGGAAGTGTTTTTGGACTTTTTAGAAATCTTGAGATGTCCTCTAACCAAAAATTTTGGTCTCATCTCATTTTTATATTCCATTCTCAAGTTATAAGCTTTGGAAAAAAAGGTGTTTTTGTTGACTTTCAAAAATGACCTATAATGTCCAAATTTGTAACTTTTTGTGAGTGCATTTCTTTATCTTGGGGTATGAAGATGGATTTTAGGAAATTGCATACTATTAAAAATGAGATTTGGATGGGTCATTTCTCATAAAGTATGAGAATGTTATGCTTGGTCAAAGTTGAGTTAACTTTTCCTACAAAACCCTAATTTAGCAACTTTTGAGTCTTGATGAATTTTGAGCAATCCTTGATGAATCATGATCAAACCTTGATAAAATGATGAAATATCCTTCATAATGAGAATGTTGACAAAAAATATTGAAGTTTGACTGTTTATAGGTCACAGTTGACTTTTGCCCTAGCACAGTCGATTTTTGGACCCTTTGAGCAATTGACTGAGCAAACTTCCTCTGCAAGGCTTGAAACTTGACATGGATGAACTTGAGAGCATATTAGGACATTGGGGAGCACTTGAGGTCATTTGGATGCAATGACCTTGATGCAACACAAAACCCTAATTTGGGATTGACTGTCTTAGGAGATAGCTTGACTGTCCAACTCTTGAGCCACCTTGAACCACTTGGAGATTTTTCTTGCAATGTTTTGATAAATATGAGAGGGAAAATTTTGGGGTACAACAGATTCCCCTGTTCAATCTTCTTAAACCTGAGGATATAGATTGGCTTTTGGGCCTTTCGTGATCCGAAGGTGGAAGATGATTGAACACTAGAGTGCCCAGAAATTTGCACTCGCATGAAGTGGTATCAACCTTGTGATGTTGGGAATGGGCTTGCAGATGCCATTTGAAGACTGTTGATAGGTGGTCTGAACTTTGACTGGAATAGGAATCAGGGAGATCTTAGCGTCGATCTAACTGAACCGGAGAAGGTCTTGAATTAACTTTGGCTGGATAAGAATCAGAAAAATCTTCGAATCGATTTAGATGAACCAGACAAAAGTATTGGAATATCTTCAACTGGAATATGAATCAGGGAGATCTTAGGGTCGATCTGACTGAACCAGAGAAGGTCTTGGATCAACTTTGACTGGATTAGAATCAGAAAAATCTTAGGGTCGATTTAACTGAACCAGACGAAAGTCTTGGAATATCTTCAACTGGAATACGAATCAGGGAGATCTTAGGGTCGATCTGACTGAACCAGAGAAGGTCTTGGATTAAATTTGACTGGATAAGAATCAGAAAAATCTTAGGGTCGATTTAACTGAACTAGACGAAAGTCTTGGAATATCTTCAACTGGAATACGAATCAAGGATATCTTAGGGTCGACCTGACTGAACCAGAGAAGGTCTTGGATTTACTTTGACTGGATAAGAATCAAAAAAATCTTAGGGTCGATTTAACTGAACCAGACGAAAGTATTGGAATATCTTCAACTGGAATATGAATCAGGGAGATCTTAGGGTCGATCTGACTGAACCAGAGAAGGTCTTGGATTAACTTTGACTGGATAAGAATCAGAAAAATCTTAGGGTCGATTTAACTGAACCAGACGAAAGTCTTGGAATATCTTCAACTGGAATACGAATCAGGGAGATCTTAGGGTCGATCTCATTGAACCAGAGAAGGTCTTGGATTAACTTTGACTGGATAAGAATCAGAAAAATCTTAGGATCGATTTAACTGAACCAGACGAAAGTCTTGGAATATCTTCAACTGGAATACGAATCAGGGAGATCTTAGGGTCGATCTGACTGAACCAGAGAAGGTCTGGGATTAACTTTGACTGGATAAGAATAAAAAAAATCTTAGGATCAATTTAAATGAACGAGTCAGAAAGTCTTGGAATATTTTCAACTGGAATACGAATTAGGGAGATCTTAGGGTCGATCTGACTGAACCAGAGAAGGTCTTGAATTAACTTTGACTGGATAAGAATTAGAAAAATCTTAGGGTCGATTTAACTGAACTAGACGAAAGTCTTGGAATATCTTCAACTGGAATATGAATCAGGGAGATCTTAGGGTCGATCTGACTGAACCAGAGAAGGTCTTGGATTAACTTTGACTGGATCAGAATCAGAAAAATCTTAGGATCGATTTAACTGAACGAGACATAAGTCTTCCATATATGTAGTTTTTCTTTTAAGGGGACTACCAGGTCATATGAGTAGTCAACGGTGTTTACTGATTCGTCTTTCCCTGAAAAGGTAAAGAGTTAGTCATATGCAATGTCATGATGTATGAAATGCATGATATATACCAAGCAATGATGCTCTCAACATAAATGAGATTGTATGGTATGATGCGTATATGCATGCATCATGATGTATGGAAATGTAATGTTTCTAGCTGGGGAAAATAAATCCCGGACAGCTACTGGAAACAAGAGTTGAATCCTTCGCTTCCGTTGGGGATGGTGAACAAAGGTGATTGCGAGAATAGACCTGCAGGAGAGAATAACTCCGTTGGGGAATAAACTGATGAGGAGGGTACTCTGTGGGGAAGAGATGCTCTGCTGAGGATTCCACTGACAAATTCCGTCGGGAGGAATTAGCGTTGCTGGTGATATTGAATCTGTTGAGCATTGAATTCCTGTTTGTGAAAGGAAAGAACTCCACTGAGGACGATCTCTCAGTGGCGACTTCACTGGGGATAACCTTTTAGGCTCTAATGGGGATAATCCTATGAATTCTACTGGGAATGATCCTTTGAACTCGGCTGGGAGATTTATTTTTGTACTCCGCTGGGGATAAACTTCCAGAGTCTACTGGGGATGATGCTTCAACTCCTTTGGGGAAGCTTTCTCAGACTACGCTGGGAAAATTTTAACTCCACTGGGGGTATCTTGTATTCTGCCGGGGAACGTTCTTATACTCCGCTAGGGAATATTAAGACTGCCGGGGATATCAAGCCTTTTTAGGGCCGATGGTAGATAAACTCTTCTTGGGGAGAACATTACCGATTCATTCATAGTTGCAAGTCTCAGCTGGGGGAGCTATCATTACTGTCTTACTCTGCGGGGAGTGGAGGTATCTTAGTCATATTCTTCAGATGAATTTACCCGGTACCTGGTGGACAAAGCAACTATACAGTTCAAACAATTCTAGTTTGCCCCCTGTTTCTGATATTACCTGTAATCGTCTTTTGTTTCGCATGTAAATATTCATGAGCAGCAATTAATGTCAAATGCATATATCAAAAATGAACATTGGACGTTCTTTGCAAAACAAAACAGATAAAGAAGAACAGTTTGAAATTTCTTTGAAAATGAATTGTATTGATTTTGAAGTTTGGCCTGTAAATAGGCGTTTTTATACAAGAGGCTGACGTCCTAGTAAGAGAACGCCGCCGAGCAGATAGAATTTACATAATTTTTGAAAAGAAAACAAAACAGCTATGTGAATAATCCCATTGGGTTCCAACTCTGCTATTGCCCTTATGTCCTCAAGCATCTCATCACTTTGCTTCTTGGTTGAAGGTAGATCAGATTGATTAGTGCCGTCCGAGCTTAATAGTTGATACCGAAGTCTGGATGCAAGGTGATCCAATGAGACATAGTGTTACGCTTTGATCCCTAATTTTTTCCTGGACCGCCCTTTCGGGTTTTCAGTCCACCAGGATACCCTTTTTTGCCCAAGTCGCCTTTTCAGGTTTTCGACTTGCCGGGTGTACAGTTTTTTCATTCTCATCCCTTATTTTTTCCCGAACCCTTTTGGTTCGCCGGGAAGCCCTTAATTTTGCCTAGGCCAGTCAACCTAGCGGGTCTTTGATTAGGTGTAGTATCTTTTCACTATGTCTGCATTGACGGGGCGAGGAAGGTCTTCACCATCCATGGTGGTTAGAATCATAGCTCCTCCTGAGAAAATGTTCTTAACCACAAATGGCCCTTCGTAAGTAGGGGTCCATTTTCCCCTGGGATCACCTTGAGGTAAGATAATGCGCTTGATTACCAGATCCCCAACTTGATACTCTTGTCGTCTGACTTTCTTGTTAAATGCCTTGATCATCCGTTTTTGGTACGTCTGACCATGAAAAATAGCAGTAAGTCTCTTTTCATCGATTAAATTCAGTTGATCAAGTCGGGTCTGAATCCAGTCATCTTCACTCAAACCTGCATCCTTCATGATCCAAAGAGAGGGTATTTGAACTTCAATGGGCAAGACTGCCTCCATGCCATATACCAAGGAGTGGGGTGTTGCCCCTGTTGACGTTTACGCTGAGGTACGGTACCCATGAAGAGAAAATGGTAACATCTCGTTCCAGTCTTTGTATGTCACCGTCATCTTCTGCACAATCTTTTTAATTTTCTTATTAGCTGCTTCTACAGCCCCATTCATCTTCGGTCGGTAAGGAGAAGAGTTGTGATGCTGTATCTTGAACTGCTTGCAGAGCTCAGTGATCATCTTGTTGTTGAGATTGGTACCATTATCCGTAGTGATCCTCTCTGATACACCATATCGACAGATCAGATTGTGCCGAATGAACCGTGCCACGACGTTCTTGGTTACAATAGCAAAGGAAGCTTCTTCAACCTATTTCGTAAAGTAATCAATAGCCACCAGGATGAAACGGTGCCCGTTGGATGTCGTAGGTCTAATCTCGCCGATCATATCAATGCCCCACATTGCAAAAGGCCATCGTCCCGTTAAGACGTTCAGAGGTACTGGGGGTATGTGCACCTTATCAGCATAGACTTGACACTTGTGACATGTCCGAGAATGCTGATAACAGTCAGCTTCCATTGTGGACCAATAATATCCTGCCCGAAGGATTTTCTTTGCCATCGTGTGTCCACTGGAATGAGTTCCGAAAGTACCTTCATGTAACTCCTCCATGACCCTTTCTGCTTCATTCTTATCCATAAAAAGCATTAAGGTCGAATCATGGTTACGCTTGTAAAGGATACCATTGCTGATGAAGAACTTCGCCGCGAACCTCCTCGGAAACTTCTTGTCATTAACAGATGCACCCTCGGGGTATTCTTGAGCCTCAAGATACCTCTTCACCTTATGAAACCAGGGTTTATCTGATAGCTCTTCAGTCTCAATGTCACAGCAATGTGCAGGTTCGTCCAGTTTTTCAATGATAATCCGGGGAGCTTCGTTGTCCCAATTAACCTTGAACATAGAAGACATCGTAGCTAGCGCGTCCGCCAACTGATTCTCCTCTCTCAGGAAGTGTTCAAAGGTTATCTCCTCAAAATGGGGAAGCAACGTTAATACACACTCCTTGTAAGGAATAAGATTTGGGTGTTTCGTATCCCACTCGCTTTTGATTTGACTGATCACGAGAGCGGAATCTCCTAAGACACTCAAATTTAATCCCTAGGTCAATTGCTGCTCGAAGACCCATGATGCACGCTTCATACTCCGCCATGTTGTTGGTGCAGTTGAAACATAGTCGAGCAGTGAACAAAGTATGAGAGCCTTTAGGAGATATGATCACGGCGCCAATGCCATTACTCAAAGCGTTTGAAGCTCCATCAAAGTACATAGACCATCGGGATCCTTCCTCAGGTCCTTCATCCGGTCCAGGTGTCTCACAATCAGTTACCAACATGATATTCTCGTCCGGAAATTCAAAGTTCATAGACTAGTAATCTTCGACTGCCTGATGTGCCAAATGGTCTGCCAACACACTTCCCTTGATTGCCTTTTGGGTCGTGTACTGGATGTCATACTCAGTCAAGATCATCTGCCATCTTGCTATTCTTCCGGACAAGGCAGGCTTCTCGAAGATATACTTGATTGGATCCATTTTTGAAATCAATAGAGTAGTGTGAGTCAGCATATACTGTCTCAGCCGGCGAGCCTCCCATGCCAAAGCGCAACAAGTTTTCTCGAGCAATGAGTATCGGGTCTCACTGTCGGTAAACTTTTTGCTAGGGTAATAAATAGCATGCTCTTTTCGGCCAGACTCGTCATGCTACCCCAGCACACACCCCATTGAGTTGTCGAGTACTGTCAAGTATAAGATTAAAGGTCTCCCTTCAACTGGAGGCATCAGAATAGGTGGCTCTTGGAGATACTCTTTGATCCTTTTGAAAGTGGCCTGGCATTCATCGTTCCAACATACTACTTGATCTTTCTTCAGCAGCTTGAAGATTGGCTCACAAGTAGCAGTCAGGTGCGAGATGAATCAGGCAATGTAATTTAGTCGTCCCAGGAAGCCTCTGACTTCTTTCTCTGTTCTGGGAGCTGGCATTTCCTGTATAGCCTTCACCTTGGCAGGATCCACTTGAATACCTTTGTCACTTAGGAAGAAACCTAGTAGTTTACCAGATCTCACCCCGAAGGTGCACTTGTTCAGGTTTAACCTCAGCTTGTACAACTTCAACCTGTCGAACAGCTTCTGAAGGTGGTCAAGATGTTTTTTCTCCGTCTGGGATCTTGCAATCATATCGTCGACGTATACCTCAATCTCATGATGGATCATGTCATGAAACAAAGCAACCATGGCACGCTGATACGTTGCCCCATCGTTCTTCAATCCAAAAGGCATGACCTTGTAGCAAAAGGTACCCCACTGAGTAACAAAAGTTGTCTTCTCTCCATGTCTTCGGGAGCCATTTTAATCTGATTATAACCGGAGAAACCATCCATAAAGGAGAATACCTTGTGCTGAGCGGTGTTGTCAACCAGAACATCGATATGAGGTAGAGGGAAATCATCCTTGGGACTTTCCCTGTTCAGATCCCTATAGTCAACACACATTCGAACCTTACCATCCTTCTTCGGCACTGGAACCACGTTGCCAACCCACTGAGGGTAAGAAGTAACTGCTAGAAAATCGGCGTCAAACTGTTTCATAACTTCAGCCTTGATTTTCTTAGACATCTCTGGGAACATTCAGCGGACCTTCTGTTTTACTGGAAGACAATCTTCCTTGGTAGGTGTTGTACCCCAAAATTTTCCCTCCCATATTCTTCAAGAATTGCAAAATCAAGCTTCAAAATCTCCCCAAGGGTTGCACAGTGCAAGGGTCTCCTAAACAGTCAAAATTAGGGTTTTTGTTCTGATCAAGAAAATGAAGTTTCCAAGGGTCCAATCAAGTCCCACAAGCCTATAAATATGGTCAAGCATCCTATCAAGTTTCAAGACATTCAGCACAAGATTGCACAGTCAAAACCCTAATTGCACTACAGTCAACTGTAGGGGCAAAATGGTTATTTGACAGTCAAAAGTTCAAATTTTTGATCAACATCTCATTTTGAAGCCACAAACATCATTTGATCAATGCTTGATCATGATTCTCAAAGCTTGGCTCAAAAATCATCAAGATGCAAAAGTTTCCTTATTTGGACAGCTGAAAAAGTCAACTGTAAATTGACCAGGGCATAACTTTCACATGGATTATCAGAAAAATTCCATCCAAAGCTCATTTTGAAGAGAAAGACATTTCCTACAACTCATCTTCATACTTCAAGTCCAAGAAATGCTCTCACAAAAAGTTATCAATTTCAACATTATAGGTCATTTTCAAAAGTCAACAAAAAGGGACTTTAAGTCAAAGGCCATAACTTTAGATTGGAAAATCAAAATGCCATGGGACCAAAGACATTGGTTAGAGGACTCACAGACCTTTCCAAAATGTCCAAGAACATGAGAAAAGCTTAAACATTGAGCAAGTTATGCCTTGTGGAAGTTGGGAAATTTTTGGATATTTTGAAAAGTCAACATTGATTCAAATGACCTAAAATTGCTAATGGGCCTATTTTTCTTCCATAATTCATCATCCAAGGCATGCACACGACCATTTGGCCCAAAGGGAAGTTTTTCTCCATTTTTATTTATTTATTTGAATTTTTTATTATTAATAATTCATTTAATCAAATAAAATACATGAAAAATATAAAACCAATGAAATAAAATCTTTTTGTGCATGAAATATATTCAATAATTCGTGCATGATCAGATATGGAAGGAATTGGATTGATTGGATATGATTGAGAGCAAAAACACATGAAAAAAGATTGAAAAAGATCTTTGAAAATCAAATTTCAAAAACCATGAATGCAAATGATTTGGTTTGTTTTTCTTGACCTAATTCACTCATACTTATACAAGGAATCAAAACCTAATGAAAAAGACCATTAAGCTGCGCTAGAAACTCCATTCATAAACTTGAAATTTTGTTTAAAAACTCAAAAACTGAAAACAGGTTTGCAGGTCGTTTCAAGCCACGAGACTCATCCCATTGCATTCCTGGGACATCAAACAACGTGCTTGGATAAAAAACATCAATCCTAACGCCTTGAAACGGTATATAGAAGTCCAGTTTTTTTCACTTTTTCTCATAATCGTGTTTTATATTCTATGCACATTCATGGCATTTTGTTTATATATTCATGATCAGTGAAGTGTTTGCAAGCTAACCATATGCTTTGATTGGATTATTACATGCTATATACGATTTCACCATTATCAAATTCTAGGGTTTACAGGACCTTAGATTAGGGTTTTTCAAATAAGGAAAAATTGGCCTTCAAGACTTGGACCATTGAATCCAGCGTGCTCAGACGATCACAAGGCAACCCTCGCGCCTAATTTATGAGGCCTTATGGCCTGTTCGCTATTTTCTATAAAGATGCTTTCTGCAACGGTGTAAAAACCGTTGCCTATGTTTTATTATATTTTCAAGAAAAACAAACATGAGGAAGACGATGAAGTGGAAGACGTTGATTGGACCATTTAAAAGCTTAGTGCGTTTTTGGAGCCACTGACCACTTTGCTTTTATAATGTTTGTCAATTATTATATGTTAAATGCGCTTGGAATGGCTCAGTGGCACACGCGTAGGCTGGTAACGTACATGACCTGGGTTCGAGCCCCAGGTCTTCACCCTTTCCATATGTTTTTTTTCAATTAACGTTCACATGTAGTTTCAGCCTAAGGGACACACCATACGCTCCTCCATCAAGCCGTCCATACGTTCAACATCATCAATCCAAGGGCGTAGAATCGAGGAACATGATGCACCCTGGTCAACGCTTCTGCATGTGAGTAAAAAAGGTCTACAAGGCCAGGAATTTAAATGGGCCAGATTGCTAAAGGCCTCACCTCCTATTTGGGGTCTGAACCCCCTTGGTTTGCAAATTTTCCTAACTTTCTTTATTTTTATAATTTTTTATTTTCTTTTTATTATTGTTTGTTTAATTAATTTAATGTTTTCATAAAATATAAAAAACACATAAAAAAATCAGAAAAAGAGAAAAATAATAAATATTTTATTTTAGTATGTATATTTTAAATAAATTTGCATGTAAATTAATTAATTTTAAATTAGGGTTTAATTTAATATTTTCATAATAAAAATCTAAAAAACATAGAATTAGGGTTTAATTAATTTTCATCTTTTCCTTTTATTCCATAATAATTAAATATTAGATATTTATTTTTATAATTAAATTGCATATAAAAATTAGGATTAATTTTAGGTTAAAAACTTCAACATTTTTTCATAAAACAAAATTGTAGAATTAGGGTTAGCATTTATTTTATTTAATTCTTTTTCATTAAGATTACAAAACATCATAAAATACAAAAAAAAAACAATTTTCTTTTCTTTTTTAATTAATCAATGTCACCATTTAATTTAATTTTTTTAAAGGGTCCAACGCCCTCGTTTCCAATTTTAATTCCTATTCGCGCATTTTTATTTATTTCCTTCTTTTAAATATTTATGTAACTCTCCCAAAGCCTTGTAAACTTAATTTCTCGCACTTTATTTTATTTCTTTATTTACTTTCCGTCAAATCGGGTCCTGGATTTTAATTTGGCGATGTGGACCCGCGCCTTTGTAATAGTTTAGAACTTTATATTTCTGCACTTTTTTAACTATTAAATAAATGCATGCAAGAATGAATGACAAAAAAATAAAAACAAACGCATAGATCACCCATAACCTGACAAAAGACAAAAATAAATGAAAACGACACACAAATCACACACCACCCCTAGGGTACGCCTCACTGTTGCCTTGCCTCGAAAGGTGATCGTCGAGTAGAGGATGTCTTAGTAAGTCCTCATGATCCGGGAACCTGGCATGAGGGTAGCTTCTAAGGTGTCTTCCCATTGCTCTGGTGATCACCATGTCCCGAACCTCGAATTGACCCGAACACCTCCAACGGTGGTGCTACCTACCTCTCAATGGTGGGATGGCACTACTTTAAAGGACATTTACACAGACGAATTCCTTAGGGTAGGTAGGTTCTCGTAGATACTTGCTCTAAATTCAAAACAAATTCAAAAAAAATACTTTTCACACTGACACCTGTTCAAAAAGCTTTCGAAAGCAATTTTTCAAACACTCTTGAGGACCGATACAAGAGTCGAACTGGAATTTTCAAAGAAACTTTTTTAAAACCCACAATTGAAAAGCAAACAAACCATTTTTGAAAACACAATGAGCAAGTATCTAAGAGCCCATGGATAACCATGGATAGAAAGGGTGCTAACACCTTCCCTTTCTATAATCTACCTCCCGAACCGAGAGCAATCTCTTTAAGGAATTTTTCTGTGCTTTTGTCCTTTCCATTCGGAGAAAATAAAAGACGGTGGCGACTCTTGCTTCCGCGACATTTTGCGAACCAGCGTTAAACAGTCAGTTCCAGATCCACCGATCACAGAACTGGCGACTCTGCTGGGGATTACTTTTTAAAGTGAGGTGTACCTTAGGGATAGTTCATAACTGTGTTTTCAATTGCTTTCTTTGCTTGCTTTAAATTGTGGGACTGTCTTGGGAGTTCTATAGATCCTAACCCGGATCTGGGGATACCTTCTTAGAAAGTAGCAACAAGGCTGTGAGGGAACTGTGCGGGGTATACCGACATGGTTGAAACAGTCTGCTACGTGGATGTGGCACTTTGGTGTGTACCGGTAACCCTTGAGTTCAGTCAAGGAGAGTACGGGGCCTCCGCATGGTGTCATGAAGCATCAACAGACCTTAGGAACCTTAATTGAACCATCTTGGCCTCTTTAGGGTAGTGAGATAACTGACTTTGGTGCAGTCCGAGGTTGGTTGATACTCGATACTACACTCAATTGAGGGTTGCTTTCCTGGAATATTTTGGTCGCCAGTTCAGTGGCTAAATCGAAACGATGAACAATGAAAGCAATCCCGTGATATTGGGACCCTTAGAACCCGGTTACTTCTAATAGGACAGGTTGAGCTCACCAACTTCAAGAGGGTAATACCTAGACCTCATGCTGGCCTAAACTCTAAGGGCTTCTCTTGTGTGACTTGCGTGCCTTCCAACTTGACTACTTGCATGCTTGTTATCTGACACTTGAGTTCCTTGCAGGTTTTGTTTATAGTCCTTAACTAGGACTCATAACAGGGTTACTGGGTGTTTTGCAGGTTTTATTTAGTCCTTAACTAGGACTCATAACAAGGTTTACCGAGTTTCTTGCAGGGTTTGTTTTAGTCCTTAATTGGGACCCATGACAGGGCTTACTAAGTTTCTTGCAGGTTTTGGTTTGCAGTCCTTAATTAGGGACTCATAACAGGGCTACTCACATTACCCCATGCATCATGACATCATATCATTGCATACATCCTAACCCATTTCAAGGATCTCAAAGGCTTGTGATGCAGGTCATGATAAATCAAACGTCTAGCAAGGGGCAAGGAGGATTTATTTTCCTCTAGCCAAGGTTGTCAGGGGCTATGACCCACTTGATATGGTGAGCCTTGACTCCTGAAGAAGTTTCCCTTAATCAAGGTTGTTTGGAAATCCAGACCAGACATGATGACTAAAGTCAGGGGCTATGACCCACTTGATATGGTGAGCCTTGACTCCTGAAGAAGATTCCCCTAATCAAGGTTGTTTGGAAACCAAAACCAGACATGATGACTAAAGTCAGAGGCTATGACCCACTGGATATGGTGAGCCTTTGACCCTTGGAAGAAAGACTCTCAACAACATGCAGTTCCTTCAATCAAGCTACTGGATCCCAAATGATAACAGTCTTCTTGTTTATCCCGCGAGGTCCTTGAAAACATTGCATGCATGTCATACTTATCATTGCATAACAGGTACCCTCTGTACAGGTCACTTACCCTTCTCGCTGTTTATTTCAGCAATGGCTTGCCCACAAGATAACCAGGACTTTCTTGCTCAAGAGACTCGGTTCGGGGAAATCCTCCTGAATCTATCCAAGGGGCAGGAGGAGCTAAGAACACTTCTCATGGAGACCTTTGTCAGGAACAGTGCTGAGGATGAAAAGCTGAAACACCTACAAACTGAGGTGGATGCATTGAAGGCCCAGATGCTGGGGCAGGTGACTGCTGTTCAAGGGTTAGCTCAAAGACAAGACGAGCTCTGGTTTCTCGTCAACCAACTGCTTCAGGGTAACCAGCTGGGGCAAAAGTCTAAGGGTAAAAAGCCAGTCATCGTTCGACCACCTTTGAGACAAAGAGGCAAGGAGAGAGCTCCCCAAATGGCTCCAGTATCACAAATTCAACATCGCAACCAACATAAGAGCGAGAGAAGGCAGTTCACCCGGCTCAGCATGACCTTATCCCAGATATTGCCACAGTTGCTGGAGACCAAGCTGGTAACTCTAAAAGAAGCTCCGAAGAACCAAAATACAACGTCACCGAAGTACAACCCCAACGCCCGCTGCGCTTATCACTCTGATAGCCCGGGGCATACTACAGATGATTGTTGGAGCTTGAAAAATAAGATCCAAGACATGATCGATTCTGGAGAGATTCAGTTTAAAGTACCCAAGACTCCCCACGTGATCACTGCTCCCTTGCCAAAACATGGCTAGGATTGAGAAATTTTTGTTCATTCGAATGTTCAAGTCGCAATTCTCTTCTGTTCAAACATTTACTCATGTTAAACATCGTTATTTCATTAATGCATCACATATGTCTGTTTTGAAGCAATATATTCGCATTCACTATATGCAAACTGTTTTCATATTTTTTTTCTGATATCAACTCTTGATCTAGAATTCTGAAGCCTCTTGAGGGAGGATGACGAAAACGATACCGCTATCTTTACCGTATGCTTTTGAATAGACCCCGCTGATGAGGTACAAGCATTGTTTCAATCCCTAAACACTAGAGTTATAAGGATGATAATCCCTCGTCAACCCCTCTGAGCCAAAGAAGTAGGAGTTTTTTTTTTATTTTTTATTTTTATTTTCGAAAATTGAAACCCTTAATCATAACCCGGGGCAGGGTAGTCTTCTCAGTTGATCCAAGTGCACAATGAATGGCACCAAATGAGTTCTTCCAAAAAAGAAAGACAGTGGTGATTCCGAATAATCAATGAAGAAAGGCAGTCATTATCTCAAAAAATAAAAAACCATTAAGTCAAAACCCATGAAGGAGACTTACAAAACTGGGGCATCCCGCTGACTGTAATTCCAAAAAAGGAAACAGTTCAGGCAAAAAAGAAAGGGATCAAAAAATCAGACAAGAAAGAGGTCTTACAAACCCTCAACAAAAAAGGAATGACTGCCTAATCAGAATATACTATCAATATCCGAATCATCACCGAAAAATCAGAGCAAAGACTCAAACAAGGTCTAACGTATGATCAGCTGAGTTTAGGTTTGGAGAACATCACGAAGAGCGGGTGGGTACAAATAATTTGAGCCCTTATCCTTTGTTTCTTGAACCATGAACCAGACCACGTTATAACCCTTAAAAGTCCTAGCTGAAGCATGGGTTAGTTCGAAAGCATACTGTGCCGAAAGGTATCCTGACTCCTTAAGGCTTACGGTGGATACGGAGTTGACATCACGTTTTACAAACATTCACTTGTTTTATGAAAAAGAATGCATTTTCAAAATCTTCAAGACAGACATAGGCTTTGCATTTTTAACATAACTTTGTTTGCATATGACTTTTTGTTTGAACAGCAGGGAAATTCGCACAATGAAAGTCTAATGAACAAGAGTATCCCCAATCAAGGGGCATGGCATGACCATGGTCCATCATCTGGGGCAACCCAATCAAGATTCGGAGAATCTCTTAAAGGCCAAATAGCCTGGGGCAAGTCTCCGCCTGAGTCACTTAGGGCACTCCAACAACGAATCTTGCCTGATCAAACACCTTCTGGTGGCATGGCAAAATATTTCTAACAGGGGCAACTCCCTACATTCTGAAAGCACGGACATAGTCGAAAAAATACTACGCATAATCAAAGACCCGCTAGGTTGACATACCTAGGCAAAAATAAGGGCTTCCCGGCGAACCAAAAAGGTTCGGGCAAAATGAAGGGATGAAATAAAAAATCTGTACACTCGGCAAGTCGAAAACCTGAAAAGGCGGCTTGGGCAAAAATGGGTATCCCGGTGGACTGAAAACTCGAAAGGGCGGTCCAGGCAAAAGTTAGGGATCAAAGCGTACGACTATGTCCTGTCATCTTGTCATCTGCTTACCAGAAGAAGGTTTGTCCATCAACAACTATCAGCGCCTCATAGGTCTTCCTCTCCCACCTCAGAAACAGGGGCAATGAAGAGTTGTCTAAAAGCAATCTAATTGTTCTGTCCTCCAAGGTATCAAGGAGGGTTCAACCAGTATATCTTAATTCCCCAAAGAGTGAGTCAGCAAGACAGTGCACTCTCCCCGAGAGAAGCTATAATATCAAACTTAAAGAAGTGGGGTATCCTCCAGCAGATATCAACATTCTCCGGCAGCATATATATCCTTAACAAGCATCCCCGGCAGTCTTGGCCTAAAGATTGTTCCCCGGCGGTATATCAAACATTCAAAGGAATCACTTCCCCCGTAGTTCAAAACTTCCCCAAGAGAGTCCAATCCAAGTTCCCCAGGAAAATTGGAACCCATCTCCCCAAGCAGTAAGCTTATCCCCAGTAGACTCTGGAAGCTTATCCCTCGCAGAGCACGAACATGTCGTCCGACTTTATTCAAAGAGTTATTTCCTTAACAGGATATAATTGGGTGATCCTCAGCCAAAATCCACGAAAAGAGTGTCCTCGACGAAGTCTTCTTACCCCCAGCGAAGTCTATCAACACTTCCTTTTTTTTTTTTTTTTCGAAAATTGAAACCCTTAATCATAACCCGGGGCAGGGTAGTCTTCTCAGTTGATCCAAGTGCACAATGAATGGCACCAAATGAGTTCTTCCAAAAAAGAAAGACAATGTTGATTCCGAATAATCAATGAAGAAAGGCAGTCATTATCTCAAAAAATAAAAAAACCATTAAGTCAAAACCCATGAAGGAGACTTACAAAACCGGGGCATCCCGCTGACTGTAATTCCAAAAAAGGAAACAGTTCAGGCAAAAAAGAAAGGGATAAAAAAATCAGACAAGAAAGAGGTCTTACAAACCCTCAACAAAAAAGGAATGACTGCCTAATCAGAATATACTGTCAATATTCGAATCATCACCGAAAAATCAGAGCAAAGACTCAAACAAGGTCTAACGTATGATCAGTTGAGTTTAGGTTTGGAGAACATCATGAAGAGCGGGTGGGTACAAATAATTTGAGCCCTTATCCTTTGTTTCTTGAACCATGAACCAGACCACGTTATAACCCTTAAAAGTCCTAGCTGAAGCATGGGTTAGTTCGAAAGCATACTGTGCCGAAAGGTATCCTGACTCCTTAAGGCTTACGGTGGATACGGAGTTGACATCACGTTTTACAAACATTCACTTGTTTTATGAAAAAGAATGCATTTTCAAAATCTTCAAGACAGACATAGGCTTTGCATTTTTAACATAACTTTGTTTGCATATGACTTTTTGTTTGAACAGCAGGGAAATTCGCACAATGAAAGTCTAATGAACAAGAGTATCCCCAATCAAGGGGCATGGCATGACCATGGTCCATCATCTGGGGCAACCCAATCAAGATTCGGAGAATCTCTTAAAGGCCAAATAGCCTGGGGCAAGTCTCCGCCTGAGTCACTTAGGGCACTCCAACAACGAATCTTGCCTGATCAAACACCTTCTGGTGGCATGGCAAAATATTTCTAACAGGGGCAACTCCCTACATTCTGAAAGCACGGACATAGTCGAAAAAATACTACGCATAATCAAAGACCCGCTAGGTTGACATACCTAGGCAAAAATAAGGGCTTCCCGGCGAACCAAAAAGGTTCGGGCAAAATGAAGGGATGAAATAAAAAATCTGTACACCCGGCAAGTCGAAAACCTGAAAAGGCGGCTTGGGCAAAAATGGGTATCCCGGTGGACTGAAAACCCGAAAGGGCGGTCCAGGCAAAAGTTAGGGATCAAAGCGTACGACTATGTCCTGTCATCTTGTCATCTGCTTACCAGAAGAAGGTTTGTCCATCAACAACTATCAGCGCCCCATAGGTCTTCCTCTCCCACCTCAGAAACAGGGGCAATGAAGAGTTGTCTAAAAGCAATCTAATTGTTCTGTCCTTCAAGGTATCAAGGAGGGTTCAACCAGTATATCTTAATTCCCCAAAGAGTGAGTCAGCAAGACAGTGCACTCTCCCCGAGAGAAGCTATAATATCAAACTTAAAGAAGTGGGGTATCCTCCAGCAGATATCAACATTCTCCGGCAGCATATATATCCTTAACAAGCATCCCCGGCAGTCTTGGCCTAAAGATTGTTCCCCGGCGGTATATCAAACATTCAAAGGAATCACTTCCCCCGTAGTTCAAAACTTCCCCAAGAGAGTCCAATCCAAGTTCCCCAGGAAAATTGGAACCCATCTCCCCAAGCAGTAAGCTTATCCCCAGTAGACTCTGGAAGCTTATCCCTCGCAGAGCACGAACACGTCGTCCGGCTTTATTCAAAGAGTTATTTCCTTAACAGGATATAATTGGGTGATCCTCAGCCAAAAGCCACGGAAAGAGTGTCCTCGACGAAGTCTTCTTACCCCCAGCGAAGTCTATCAACACTTCCTTTTTTGTTTTTTTTTTTTCGAAAATTGAAACCCTTAATCATAACCCGAGGCAGGGTAGTCTTCTCAGTTGATCCAAGTGCACAATGAATGGCACCAAATGAGTTCTTCCAAAAAAGAAAGACAGTGGTGATTCCGAATAATCAATGAAGAAAGGCAGTCATTATCTCAAAAAATAAAAAAAACCATTAAGTCAAAACCCATGAAGGAGACTTACAAAACTGGGGCATCCCGCTGACTGTAATTCCAAAAAAGGAAACAGTTCAGGCAAAAAAGAAAGGGATAAAAAAATCAGACAAGAAAGAGGTCTTACAAACCCTCAACAAAAAAGGAATGACTGCCTAATCAGAATATACTGTCAATATCCGAATCATCACCGAAAAATCAGAGCAAAGACTCAAACAAGGTCTAACGTATGATCAGCTGAGTTTAGGTTTGGAGAACATCACGAAGAGCGGGTGGGTACAAATAATTTGAGCCCTTATCCTTTGTTTCTTGAACCATGAACCAGACCATGTTATAACCCTTAAAAGTCCTAGCTGAAGCATGGGTTAGTTCGAAAGCATACTGTGCCGAAAGGTATCCTGACTCCTTAAGGCTTACGGTGGATACGGAGTTGACATCACGTTTTACAAACATTCACTTGTTTTATGAAAAAGAATGCATTTTCAAAATCTTCAAGACAGACATAGGCTTTGCATTTTTAACATAACTTTGTTTGCATATGGCTTTTTGTTTGAACAGCAGGGAAATTCGCACAATGAAAGTCTAATGAACAAGAGTATCCCCAATCAAGGGGCATGGCATGACCATGGTCCATCATCTGGGGCAACCCAATCAAGATTCGGAGAATCTCTTAAAGGCCAAATAGCCTGGGGCAAGTCTCCGCCTGAGTCACTTAGGGCACTCCAACAACGAATCTTGCCTGATCAAACACCTTCTGGTGGCATGGCAAAATATTTCTAACAGGGGCAACTCCCTACATTCTGAAAGCACGGACATAGTCGAAAAAATACTACGCATAATCAAAGACCCGCTAGGTTGACATACCTAGGCAAAAATAAGGGCTTCCCGGCGAACCAAAAAGGTTCGGGCAAAATGAAGGGATGAAATAAAAAATCTGTACACTCGGCAAGTCGAAAACCTGAAAAGGCGGCTTGGGCAAAAATGGGTATCCCGGTGGACTGAAAACTCGAAAGGGCGGTCCAGGCAAAAGTTAGGGATCAAAGCGTACGACTATGTCCTGTCATCTTGTCATCTGCTTACCAGAAGAAGGTTTGTCCATCAACAACTATCAGCGCCTCATAGGTCTTCCTCTCCCACCTCAGAAACAGGGGCAATGAAGAGTTGTCTAAAAGCAATCTAATTGTTCTGTCCTCCAAGGTATCAAGGAGGGTTCAACCAGTATATCTTAATTCCCCAAAGAGTGAGTCAGCAAGACAGTGCACTCTCCCCGAGAGAAGCTATAGTATCAAACTTAAAGAAGTGGGGTATCCTCCAGCAGATATCAACATTCTCCGGCAGCATATATATCCTTAACAAGCATCCCCGGCAGTCTTGGCCTAAAGATTGTTCCCTGGCGGTATATCAAACATTCAAAGGAATCACTTCCCCCGTAGTTCAAAACTTCCCCAAGAGAGTCCAATCCAAGTTCCCCAGGAAAATTGGAACCCATCTCCCCAAGCAGTAAGCTTATCCCCAGTAGACTCTGGAAGCTTATCCCTCGCAGAGCACGAACACGTCGTCCGACTTTATTCAAAGAGTTATTTCCTTAACAGGATATAACTGGGTGATCCTCAGCCAAAAGCCACGGAAAGAGTGTCCTCGACGAAGTCTTCTTACCCCCAGCGAAGTCTATCAACACTTCCAACACAGCAAAGATACCCTCAGCAAGTTACTACCAACAATCCAGCAAAGTATCTCCCTCCCCATAGAGTATTGCTTCCCAGCAAGATCGCTAGAGTACTTTTCTCCCCGCAGAATATTCCATTCGCCAAGTTTATTCCTCAACGGAGTCATCTTCTCCTACCGGTATTCTTGCAATTATCATCCCCAGCGGAAGCAAAATCTATTCTTCAACATCAGCCCAGGATATGACTTCCCGGCACCCGTCAAGGATTTATTTTCCTAGACGAAAACATACATTCCTAAACATCACATACACCATTATAGCATGCATAGACGCATCATATCATACAAATCTCATTTATGTTGAGAACATCATTGCTTGATCCATATCATACATTACATATGACTGACCTTTACCTTTCAGGAAAAGATTCAGTTAAATTCTCAATCATATTTCAAGACCTAGACCGGTTCAGTTAATCGACTCCAAAGATTTCTTATCCAGTCCAAGGCCTTCTCTAGTCCAGCTAAATCGACCCCAAACAGATTTTTCTGATGAAGACTCAGTAGAAGTTATTTTAGGTTTTTCTCAAACGCCCGCTTTTGAGATTATAATTTCCTTTGGTTCTCTCCCCAATGTTGTGGAGGTGATAATTCCATTTCAGGTTTTTCTCAAACATCCGCTTTTGAGATTATAATTTCCTTTGGTTCTCTCCCCAATGTTGTGGAGATGATAATTCCATTTTAGGTTTTTCTCAAACGCCCGCTTTTGAGATTATAATTTCCTTTGGTTCTCTCCCCAATGTTGTGGAGATGATAATTCCATTTTAGGTTTTTCTCAAACATCCGCTTTTGAGATTATAATTTCCTATGGTTCTCTCCCCAGCGGTGCGGAGATGATAATTCCATTTCAGGTTTTTCTCAAACGTCCGCTTTTGAGATTATAATTTCCTATGGTTCTCTCCCCAGCGGTGCGGAGATGATAATTCCATTTCAGGTTTTTCTCAAACGTCCGCTTTTGAGATTATAATTTCCTATGGTTCTCTCCCCAGCGGTGCGGAGATGATAATTCCAACCCAGGTTTTTCTCAAACGTCCGCTTTTGAGATTATAATTTCCTATGGTTCTCTCCCCGACGGTGCGTGAGATGATAATTCCAGCCCAGGTTTTTCTCAAACGTCCGCTTTTGAGATTATAATTGCCAATTGGTTCTCTCCCCGACGGTGCGTGAGATGATAATTCCATCCCAGGTTTTTCTCAGACGTCCGCTTTTGAGATTATAATTTCCTATGGTTCTCTCCCCAGCGGTGCGGAGATGATAATTCCATTCCTGGTTTTTCTCAGACGTCCGCTTTTGAGATTATAATTGCCTATTGGTTCTCTTCCCGATACTGCGAAGATGGTAATTCCCACCCAGATTTTCTCAACGAGCGTTGTTGAAGTTAAAGTCACCCAAGGTTCTCTCACCGTTCCTGCTGAGGTAGTAACCATCCCTGGTTCATTCATCATCTTTTGAAGCTCCAGATCCAGCTCCTGTAACCAGTCAGTACATATCTATACAAAGCATCTGAAAACCAGCTCCTGCAACATGTCAGGTACTCATTTTTCTTTTGCAGGTACGTAAATTCTCGCTAAGGAATCTCTTATGCGATCAACATCCAGATGGAATCTATAAGCCCATCATCATATTCATCAATCTCCAAATGGCATCTATAAGCCCATTTCCACCATCACTGCTTCTATGTGAGCGCAAATTTCTGGGCACTCTAGTGTTCAATCATCTTCCACCCTCGGATTACGAAAGGCACGTCAGCCAATCTGCATCCTCAGGTCTAAGAAGATTGAACAGGGGCAACTGTTGTACCCCAAAATTTGCCCTCCCATATTCTTCAAGAATTGCAAAATCAAGCTTCAAAATCTCCCCAAGGGTTGCACAGTGCAAGGGTCTCCTAAACAGTCAAAATTAGGGTTTTTGTTCTGATCAAGAAAATGAAGTTTCCAAGGGTCCAATCAAGTCCCACAAGCCTATAAATATGGTCAAGCATCCTATCAAGTTTCAAGACATTCAGCACAAGATTGCACAGTCAAAACCCTAATTGCACTACAGTCAACTGTAGGGGCAAAATAGTCATTTGACAGTCAAAAGTTCAAATTTTTGATCAACATCTCATTTTGAAGCCACAAACATCATTTGATCAATGCTTGTTCATGATTCTCAAAGCTTGGCTCAAAAATCATCAAGATGCAAAAGTTTCCTTATTTGGACAGCTGAAAAAGTCAACTGTAAATTGACCAAGGCATAACTTTCACATGGATTATCAGAAAAATTCCATCCAAAGCTCATTTTGAAGAGAAAGACATTTCCTACAACTCATCTTCATAATTCAAGTCCAAGAAATGCTCTCACAAAAAGTTATCAATTTCAACATTATAGGTCATTTTCAAAAGTCAACAAAAAGGGACTTCAAGTCAAAGGCCATAACTTGATATTGGCAAATCAAAATGACTTGGGACCAAAGACATTGGTTAGAGGACTCAAAGACCTTTCCAAAATGTCCAAGAACATGAGAAAAGCTTAAAAATTGAGCAATTTATGCCTTGTGGAAGTTGGGAAATTTTTGGATATTTTGAAAAGTCAACATTGATTCAAATGACCTAAAATTGCTAATGGGCCTAGTTTTCTTCCATAATTCATCATCCAAGGCATGCACACGACCATTTGGCCCAAAGGGAAGTTTTTCTCCATTTTTATTTATTTATTTGAATATTTTATTATTAATAATTCATTTAATCAAATAAAATACATGAAAAATATAAAACCAATGAAATAAAATCTTTTTGTGCATGAAATATATTCAATACTTCGTGCATGATCAGATATGGAAGGAATTGGATTGATTGGATATGATTGAGAGCAAAAACACATGAAAAAAGATTGAAAAAGATCTTTGAAAATCAAATTTCAAAAACCATGAATGCAAATGATTTGGTTTGTTTTTCTTGACCTAATTCACTCATACTTATACAAGGAATCAAAACCTAATGAAAAAGACCATTAAGCTGCGCTAGAAACTCCATTCATAAACTTGAAATTTTGTTTAAAAACTCAAAAACTGAAAACAGGTTTGCAGGTCGTTTCAAGCCACGAGACTCATCCCATTGCATTCCTGGGACATCAAACAACGTGCTTGGATCAAAAACATCAATCCTAACGCCTTGAAACGGTATACAGAAGTCTAGTTTTTTTCACTTTTTCTCATAATCGTGTTTTATATTCTATGCACATTCATGGCATTTTGTTTATATATTCATGATCAGTGAAGTGTTTGCAAGCTAACCATATGCTTTGATTGGGTTATTACATGCTATATACGATTTCACCATTATCAAATTCTAGGGTTTACAGGACCTTAGATTAGGGTTTTTCAAATAAGGAAAAATTGGCCTTCAAGACTTGGACCATTGAATCCAGCGTGCTCAGACGATCACAAGGCAACCCTCGCGCCTAATTTATGAGGCCTTATGGCCTGTTCGCTATTTTCTGTAAAGATGCTTTCTGCAACGGTGTAAAAACCGTTGCCTATGTTTTATTATATTTTCAGGAAAAACAAACATGAGGAAGACGATGAAGTGGAAGACGTTGATTGGACCATTTAAAAGCTTCGCGCGTTTTTGGAGCCACTGACCACTTTGCTTTTATAATGTTTGTCAATTATTATATGTTAAACGCGCTTGGAATGGCTCAGTGGCACACGCGTAGGCTGGTAACGTACATGACCTGGGTTCGAGCCCCAGGTCTTCACCCTTTCCATATGTTTTTTTTCAATTAACGTTCACATGTAGTTTCAGCCTAAGGGACACACCATACGCTCCTCCATCAAGCCGTCCATACGTTCAACATCATCAATCCAAGGGCGTAGAATCGAGGAACATGATGCACCCTGGTCAACGCTTCTGCATGTGAGTAAAAAAGGTCTACAAGGCCAGGAATTTAAATGGGCCAGATTGCTAAAGGCCTCACCTCCTATTTGGGGTCTGAACCCCCTTGGTTTGCAAATTTTCCTAACTTTCTTTATTTTTATAATTTTTTATTTTCTTTTTATTATTGTTTGTTTAATTAATTTAATGTTTTCATAAAATATAAAAAACACATAAAAAAATCAGAAAAAGAGAAAAATAATAAATATTTTATTTTAGTATGTATATTTTAAATAAATTTGCATGTAAATTAATTAATTTTAAATTAGGGTTTAATTTAATATTTTCATAATAAAAATCTAAAAAACATAGAATTAGGGTTTAATTAATTTTCATCTTTTCCTTTTATTCCATAATAATTAAATATTAGATATTTATTTTTATAATTAAATTGCATATAAAAATTAGGATTAATTTTAGGTTAAAAACTTCAACATTTTTTCATAAAACAAAATTGTAGAATTAGGGTTAGCATTTATTTTATTTAATTCTTTTTCATTAAGATTACAAAACATCATAAAATACCAAAAAAAACAATTTTCTTTTCTTTTTTAATTAATCAATGTCACCATTTAATTTAATTTCTTTAAAGGGTCCAACGCCCTCGTTTCCAATTTTAATTCCTATTCGCGCATTTTTATTTATTTCCTTCTTTTAAATATTTATGTAACTCTCCCAAAGCCTTGTAAACTTAATTTCTCGCACTTTATTTTATTTCTTTATTTACTTTCCGTCAAATCGGGTCCTGGATTTTAATTTGGCAATGTGGACCCGCGCCTTTGTAATAGTTTAGAACTTTATATTTCCGCACTTTTTTAACTATTAAATAAATGCATGCAAGAATGAATGACAAAAAAATAAAAACAAACGCATAGATCACCCATAACCTGACAAAAGACAAAAATAAATGAAAACGACACACAAATCACACACCACCCCTAGGGTACGCCTCACTGTTGCCTTGCCTCGAAAGGTGATCGTCGAGTAGAGGATGTCTTAGTAAGTCCTCATGATCCGGGAACCTGGCATGAGGGTAGCTTCTAAGGTGTCTTCCCATTGCTCTGGTGATCACCATGTCCCGAACCTCGAATTGACCCGAACACCTCCAACGGTGGTGCTACCTACCTCTCAATGGTGGGATGGCACTACTTTAAAGGACATTTACACAGACGAATTCCTTAGGGTAGGTAGGTTCTCGTAGATACTTGCTCTAAATTCAAAACAAATTCAAAAAAAATACTTTTCACACTGACACCTGTTCAAAAAGCTTTCGAAAGCAATTTTTCACACTCTTGAGGACCGATACAAGAGTCAAACTGGAATTTTCAAAGAAACTTTTTTAAAACCCACAATTGAAAAGCAAACAAACCATTTTTGAAAACACAATGAGCAAGTATCTAAGAGCCCATGGATAACCATGGATAGAAAGGGTGCTAACACCTTCCCTTTCTATAATCTACCTCCCGAACCGAGAGCAATCTCTTTAAGGAATTTTTCTGTGCTTTTGTCCTTTCCATTTGGAGAAAATAAAATACGGTGGCGACTCTTGCTTCCGCGACATTTCGCGAACCAGCGTTAAACAGTCAGTTCCAGATCCACCGATCACAGTAGGCAGGCGGTGAACCACGATATCGGTATCCAACCCAGGCATATCTTCGTAAGACCAGGCAAAGATCTCGACATAGTCTCGCAGCATCTGAATCAACCGTTGTTTCACACTATGCTCCAGATTTGCTCTGATCTTGACCTCTTTCTTGTCTGTCTTTGTACCTAGATTCATTGTTTCTACTGGCTCTTCATGTGGCTGTATAGCCCTCTCCTCTTGGAGTAACAGTCTTGCAAGTTCACCAGGCACTTCGCAATCACCTTCACCTTCGTCTTCGGCTAAGTTGATCGGATTTTTGAAGTCATAACCGGCAGTAGCAGAGTCGTTACCAGTAGGATCTAGAGTGGATGTAGACCTGTATATGTGAGTGTGTGTAAAATAGCTGTTTTTGCAATATGTAATAAAAGAAAAACAAGGAGTGCAAAATTTGAAATGCAAGAATGTCCAATGTTTTTATTAATGATATATGTAGATGACACACATAAAGCCCTCACAAATAAAGCCACAGTGCCCCGGGTAAGACACCGGGCCGTAGAGTTTAACACATTGTTTGTTACAAATTCAAAACAAAAGTCTCATTACTGGGTGATAACTGAAACAGGCATAGAATCCTTGCTGTCCAGTTGCTTAATCCACCATCGGCAGTTGGGTAGATCCAGCTGTCAATGTCAAACTCTTCATCATTGTCATCCCCGATAGCATTCACCCCTGCATCTTGTTTAGGCTTTTCTGGTGCTCCGAACTCGATCTCCTTAGCATCAATCAAGTCCTGTACCTTGTTCTTCAAAACCCAACAATCATATGTATCATGCCCTGGGCTATCAGAGTGAAAGGCATAGCGGGCATTAGGGTTGTACTTTGGTGATGTAGTATTTGGGTTCTTCGGAGCCTCCCTTGGAATCACCAAGTTGGTTTTCAATAACTGCGGCAGAATCTGAGACAAAGTCATGCTGAGACGGATGAATTGCCTTTGAGGTCTCTCGGCCTTTTGTTGATTGTTGTGCTGAGGAGCACCAGCAGGTCTTGAAATAACAACCGCATTAACAACTTGGCGGCGTTCAGGTCTATTCTGGCTTTTCGAACTGTAGACAGCACTGGACTCTTTCTTAAAAGGCTTTTTCTCGGTGCTCGATGAAGCACCCTTTTGTATCTTACCAGCCTTAATACCAGCCTCAATCCTTTCACTGGTCATAATTAGCTCTGTAAACCCAGACGAAGAGCTTCCAATCAGATGGTTGAAAAATGGACCAGACAAGGTCCCTAGAAACATATCCACAAGCTCCCGATCAACCAAGGGTGGTTGCACTCTTCCGGCGAGGTCCCTCCACTTCTGAGCATAATCTTTGAAACCTTCTCCCGTTCCCATTGACATACCCTGGAATTGGGTACGCGTGGGAGCGAGGTCGGAATTATATTGGTACTGCCTGTAGAAAGCAGTAGCCAAATCTTCCCAACTGCGGATACTGGCTCCGTCTAACTGGTAAAACCATTCAAGCTGAGTCCCTGAGAGACTGTCTTGAAAGAAGTGGATCCATAGGTTCTTATCAGCGGTGTACGGCTTAATCTTTCTTACATATGACCGGAGGTGCAGTTTCGGACAAGAAACTCCGTCATACTTAGCAAAAGCTGGTACTTTGAATTTGTGGGGGATCACCACCCCAGATGATAGACCCAGATCACCAAAGTCCAGACCAAGCACTTTCTGAACTTCCATCGCACTCAACCGGTCTTCCAGTTGTTTGTATCTATCCTCAGTCGGAGGATAGTGGTCTTTGTCGAAGTCCGTATCATTGTTTGAGACCACAGGGTTAGGAGCCCTCCTTTCTTCCTGACTATCTTTCCCTCCAAATGAGGTGGTCAAATCAACTTCATCCCGTAGCCTGTTTCCAAACCTGTGACCTGTGTTAAACAGGACTGTCCTCTTCTTCTTCTTCTTCTCTTTCAGAATCAAGGTCTTCAGATCTTGCTGACCCTTAGCTAGATTCATGAACAGCTCTTGGAATTGGGCATTCTGCGCCTGTAGGGCCTTGATTGCTTGCTCAGTTGATGGTTCATCAGACATGATGCTGAAATAAACAGCGAAGAAGATAAGAGACCTGTAATGGGTACCTGTTATGAAGTGCATGGGATGAAATATGTATGATATGATTTCAAAGACATCGAGAGATTCAAATTTGTAAACAAGAAAGGAAACACACTTTTATTAGATAAACCTTGAAATTCAAATTGTTCAACAGATTGCCATTAAGGCGTTACAGGAAAGGAAATACTGAAAAGTAAATAAAACTAAAATGGAATAATCAAAGGGCAATCAGTTCTCTCATGGTCGCTTCTTGTTGGTGCGGACATAGTCATTGAGAATCTGCTCGTTCTCCAGCTGTCTAGTCAACTTCTGGATCTTCTGCTCTTGCTCGTTAAACTTTTCTCGCTAAGCATCCCGCTCTTCTCTCAGTTGCATCCAAGACCTTTTCAGTGCCCCAATGTCAGTGGGCATATGAGGATGGAGGATGGTCGGAAGAACCCCTTCTTCATTAGCAACTTCAACAATGATAGGCAGGACGACTTCATATGGCATACCCAGCTTTTGGGCACGAATACGAACCCATATGAGATATGGATCCATTGGAAGAGAAGTCTTTGGACCCAGCTCATGTGGATTAGATCTGTGAACTCTATCCCAAGCCCTTATGAATCTGCGGCGTTGCTCGTCGTTATCCCCTTGAAAATCAAATATGATACTAGGCATTAGCAGCTCATGAGGTCCTTCTCTCTTGGCTCGCCCAAACTGACGTAAGGCCAAGCATGGATTGTAGGTAATCCCTCCATTGGTTCCTATCAGTGGAACATTGGGGTATTCCCCACAGCGATCAATAATGGCCACCTCGTCCATACCCTTGATAGTCCAGATGATGTCATTATGAGAGAGAGACATAACCCTATAGGCCCAACCCATGCCTTCTTTGTTCTTCAGCACTGATTTGGGGAGGTGCGAAATAAACCACCTTGCCAATAATGGAGCACAGCACATCAAGGTTCCCCGCTTTCGAGCAATACGGGCATAAAGCTGATGAAGAATGTCACCCAAGAAAGTGGGTACAGGATTACGAGAGATGAAGATTTTCACCGCATTCACATCAACAAAGGAGTCAGGAGTCAGAAACAATACCAAGCCATATATCAGAAGGGCCAAAATATCTTCGAATGCCTTGAAGTCTAGACTATCCCAGAAATAATTAGCCTTACCAACCAAGAACTTAGCCAGAAAGCCCTTTGCTCCACTTCTAGTCTCCCAATTAGCCAGTACCTCATCCTTTGTCATATGAAGGGCTGAAGCAATCTCTTCCGGCCTAAGGGTCTTTTCCCAACCTGTAAACGGGGTCTGCTCCATAATAGAGATACCGAGCAGATCAGAGAACTCTTCTAGGGTGGGAACCAACTGGTAATCCAGAAAAGTAAAGCAATGGTACAGCGGATCATAGAACTGGACCAGGACACTCATCATCTGCTCGTCCAATTTAGAGGTAACCAAACTGAGAAGATAACCATGTCTCCTGATGAAGGAGGTGGTATCTGGAATCTTTGTAATCAATTCTTTAAGCATGGTAGGAACCTGGACAAAGTTGATCCGGATGGTATTCCTACGCATGGGCATCATGACCTACAAAACAGAACAAAGATGAATCCCTCCTGTCTTTGAAATAGGTTAGTCCAATGCAAGATGTATGTAATGTTATGATGTCATGATGTCATGATAGTAAGCACACCACAAGTATCCACAAATAACAAACATGGTAAAGGCACACAAGTCACACAGAGATCCCTTAGATTTCAGGCTAGCAAGGAGCTTAGGTACTACCCTCTTTCAGTTCAGTTGGTTTAAACCTGTACTAAAAATAGTAACCGGTTTCTAGAGGATCTCAATAACACTGACTACCCTCGATCAGTCATAATTCCAGTTTAGCAACCTTTTCTTGCGTCCGGAATCATCGCGAGAGTTTAGTCTCAATGAGTGTAGCATACTGCTACTGTTCTATGGCCAAGTTGGTCAATTTAAAGGTTCTAAGGTCGGTTGGTTCTTAATAACCCCTTAGCAGACCCATATTCTCCTCGTTGCACCACAAGGGATATCAGTACATACTAAAGTGCCACACCAACGTAGCTACTGCTTCAACCGTATCGGTCTATTCCGTACAGTTCCCTCACAATTTATTGCTACTTACCTAAAGGGTATCCCCCAGATCCGAGTTAGGATCTATAGTAACTCCGATACAAGCCCATAAAATATAAAGCATACAAAGCAAACAATTGAAAACACAATGATCTAATCCTAAGGTACACCCTACTTATTAAGCTTTTCACCAGCAGAGTCGCCAGTTCTGTGATACGGTGGGAGGAACTGACTATTTTTTGGAATGCTAGTTTGCGTTTTGCGTTTGTTTTCGCAAAATATCGCGGTAAGCAAGAGTCGCCACCGTCTTTTATTTTATCCAACAAGGAAAGGAAAAAAGCACAGAAAAATTCCTTTTTCGATATGTTTCTCGGGTCCGGGGGGTAGACTATAGAAAGGGAAGGTGTTAGCACCCTTTCTATTTGTGGTTATCCACTGGCTCTTAGGTACTTGCTCAAGGTGTTTTCAAAATTTGCTTTTCTTTGTGTTTATGGGTTTGAAGAAGTTTTTGTTTGAAAGGTGTAAGTGTGAAAAGTTTTTGTTTTTGAAAGAGCAAGTATCTAGGAACCATCTACCTACTCGAAAAAGGAATCAATCTGTGCTAATGTCCTTTAGACAGTGCTATCCCACTATGAATGAGTAGGTAGCATCGTCGTTGGAGTTTTAAGGGTCAATTCGATTAAGGGACGTGCAGTCACTAAAGCAATGTTAGGACACCTTAGCGGTAACCCTAATGTCTTAGATCATTTTTCCGAGGCAACTATGATCTTTGGACAAGAGGGTGACCTCTAAAACTTCCTATACTCAATGATCGCATTACGAAGGCAACCAAGCGAGGTGTACCCTAAGAGTGCGCATGTGCGAGTGTGTTGTTTTCAATTATTTTGTCTTTGTACATGTCAATGGTTATCTATGTTGATTTTAAGTTAAACATTTGATCTTGTCATGCATTCCCTATTATCAAACATCTAACAGTTTATAAGTTGCGGAAATTAAATTGCGGAAATTTAACTAACTATTACAAGGCGTCGGGTATTTACATCGCCAAAAGCAACCCTTGAAATTAAAATGCGGAAAATAAATAAAGCGGTAAAAATATTTAAAGTCCTATTAAGCTATTACATTCCGGAAACAGATACAATATTGAAATAAACTGGATCGCGTGCGGGAAATTAAATCGGACGAGTTCTAGGGTTTTGACCCTTTGTTATTCAAGAAAGGATTTTTGGTTTGTTTTTGAATTAAAAAGAAATTAAACTAAGCTAATTATTAAATTAATAAATAAATAAATTAATAAAAACATTTTTGGGTTTTTGGTATTTAAAGAAATAAAAATAAATTTGATCAATGTTAATAAAACCTAATTATCTAAATTAATTTTAATTATTGCAAAAATATATTAAAAGTTATTCTTAATTAAAACTAATTTAATTAATAATTGTTAACAAAAATAAAATGCTGAAATTTAATTTAAATAAGAAAATATTTTTTGGCTTTTTTATTTTATGAAGAAAAAGATTTAATTGGTTAGTTAATAATAAAAATAATAACAATAATTAATTAAAAGAAAATGAAATTAGAAAGAGTTAGGAGTATATGGGCCTGAAAGGAGGTCTAAACAGCAATTTCCATGGCCCATTTGTATTGGCCTGGCTGACTTTTGTAATCCAGCGCGTGCACTTTGACTAGGTAGCATGGTGGACGTTCCATCTGGACCACCAGATCTGGCCTGGGGCCATCTGGCAGGTGATTGAGTGAGGGAGTACGATGTACCATGCATTTGGATTTGCACTAGATCACCTGGAAGAAAAATACAAGAAATAACATGGGGACCTGGGATTCAAACCCAGGTCCTGTTGATCATTGGATACACACCTTTGCCACTCAACCATTGTGCGTTAGTTGTTAATATACTGGATAATAATAATAATATGGGAAATCACATAATATCCATAATAAAAAAAATATAAACGCGCGAAGTTTGAACCGTCCAACCAGGGGGAGACAAGTCTTCGTCTTCTTCCTTCAGGTTTGCAAGGAAATTACCTGCGGATTTAAATCCGCAGCTAAAAGCGTAGGTCGTTTCAAAAACCCATCTCAGGCCATATAAACTCCATCCAAGGCCATGGTTGTGCTTGTCTTTCTCCTCCGGTCATGCCTATGTCCATCAATAGGTCTGTTTTTACCTGTAACAAAAACCCCTAAAAAAACCTAGGAAACCCTACAATGGCGTTTTACGATACACAACACAAGAATGAAATTGGTTTTTGCAGAGAGTTAACAAATGATGTGAGGAATCAGAATATGCGATTGTTTTTGACAATGGATGCAAGAATAAAGATTTGAGACTTCGTGAACATATAGGATTCGTGAGATGCTTACAGTGCTCTAGGAAGCTGGAGAATGAGCGATTCTGATTGGTTTTGCTTCTGAGAATTGCCAGGAAGCGATTGTGGTGCTTGTTAGGTCCTGAAAGTGCCTCCAAGCTTGATTTCAATCTCACACTTTTTGTCAATTTTTGAAAGTTTTACTTTTGGTGTTCTTGCAGCCTCTAGGTCCCAAATTCGTGTGCCTTGGATTATATATGTATGCTGCAATGTATTAGGTCAACAAATTGGTCTTGAATCTTTCCACATCAATGCCTTGAGATTGGATTTGATCCACCATTGATAACTTGCCTATTTTTCCAAAAATCCAATCTTTTTGCACATGGAATGCTTGATACGAGTTTGATCATGACATTGATGATGATTAGGTCCTGAAAATAGAAAAAGATCTCATGTAATCAACTTTTGGGATTTTATTTGATTTAAATTGATTTAAAATGAAATAATTCAATAAAAAATCAAATAAAATAGAAAAATTGATAAATGGACACGAGGCTGGAGCTAGGACACGTTTGTAGTGTGACAAGATCAAATCAAGTGGAAAAGAATGGGCCTATTTGACAAAATTTGAAGTTTTTGGGGATAGTTGAATTTTGGCAATTTTGCAAAAATGCCCAACTTCAACAATGCATAACTTATTCAATTTTGAACTTTTGGAAGTGTTTTTGGACTTTTTAGAAATCTTGAGATGTAATTTAACCAACCCTTTTGGTCTCATCTCATTTTGATATTCCATTCTCAAGTTATAAGCTTTGGAAAAAAAGGTGTTTTTGTTGACTTTCAAAAATGACCTATAATGTCCAAATTTGTAACATTTTGTGAGTGCATTTCTTGATCTTGGGGTATGCAGATGGATTGTAGGAAATTGCATCCTCTTAAAAATGAGATTTGGATGGGTCATTTATCATAAAGTATGAGAAAGTTATGCTTGGTCAAAGTTGAGTTAACTTTTCCTACAAAACCCTAATTTAGCAACTTTTGAGTCTTGATGAATTTTGAGCAATCCTTGATGAATCATGATCAAAACTTGATCAAATGATGAAATATCCTTCACAATGAGAATGTTGACAAAAAATATTGAAGTTTGACTGTTTATAGGTCACATTTGACTTTTGCCCTAACACAGTCGATTTTTGGACCCTTTGAGCAATTGACTGAGCAAACTTCCTCTGCAAGGCTTGAAACTTGACATGAATGAACTTGAGAGAATATTAGGACATTGGGGATCACTTTAGGTCATTTGTATGCAAGGACCTTGATGCAACACAAAACCCTAATTTGGGATTGACTGCCTTAGGAGATAGCTTGACTGTCCAACTCTTGAGCCACCTTGAACCACTTGGAGATTTTTCTTGCAATGTTTTGAGAAATATGAGAGGGAAAATTTTGGGGTACAAAATATTCTCTCCAGAAGCTCCTTCCCAAACCACTTTCACAGGAGTAATCTCTTTTCCCCTCAAATTCTTTATTTCATGATCCTTGATCCTCACAGTTTCGGTTTCAACAGTAAGATTATCCCGCACTTGTACATCATCCACCAGGATCACATGCGACATGTATGAGATATACTTTCAGAGTTGAGACACATGGAACACATCATACAAATTCAATATATTAGGAGGCAAGGCCACTCTATATGAGACATTCCCCACTTTTCTGAAATTTGATAAGGACCAATAAACCAAGAAGTCAGCTTCCTTGACTTCAAAGTACGACCTACACCGGTTATCGGAGATACTCTCAAGAATACATGGCCTCTCTCTCTTGAAACTCAAGATCATTCCTCCGCTTATCATGGTAACTATTTTTCCTACTCTACCAAGTCTACATCTTTTCTCGAATTAACTTCACTTTCTCCATCGTCTCTCGCACAATTTTGGGTCTGAGTGTAACACCTTATTTTCCCGTCGGTAATTTAACCAAAAATATGAGTAAAGTAATTCATAAAATAAAACATCGAGAATAGGATGTCACATCTTCATACATCATACATGCTCATATAAAAATACATATAATACATAGTCACTTATTCATCATGTCTGAACTTTATTGCATTTATTCGCAGCGGAAAAACATCACTAGAAATTATTCTCAACATGAGTGATAGTTATCACAATTCAAAATTTAATGCAAAACATCAATTAAATCCAACAACTGGAGTTCTACAATATTTTACTCCCAACACAAACAAAACAAGCCTTAAATCCCCAAGTTTTATGTATCAGAGCTGACATTGACTCAATATACGAAAAATGAGGCACTTCTCAGGGAGTCTCTACCTCGAACTACTTCGGATCATCTGCACGTTACCCATGTAGAGGAAAAATCCAAACAAAAGGGATGAGATATCCTAACGGTATAAAAAAACATAATAAAGAGTAGATAGCAATTTAGGTACACATAATTATACTTCTTTACCTCACATATGTACTTCATTCATCATACTACAAGTACATCAACATATAAGTAATTATGCACACAACACACAATACTCATCATACTATAAATCATACTCTTTTAACATCAAAAACATCAAGTCATAAATCATAGTGTAATGCAATAAGACCGACCCTGACTCGATGCATGTGGTACCAATAGGGCAGAACCCTCATTATAATGCCAACTTAGGGCACGAACATCATAACGCCAATACAATGTGAAGTTGACATAAAATGCATTGATATTACTACTCACTAATGCCACTCTAATACAGGCCTTCATCATCATCATTATCATACAACATCATGCAAAACAATTGAACCATTCATATTGTTATACCCCAAAGTTTTCCCTCCCATTTCCTCAACATTTTCTCACCACAAGACCCTTGGAGCTCAAGATCCAGTTAGGGTTTGCTCTGCTCAAGACTCCTCATTGCACTGTTGATCCAAATTAGGGTTTGAGTTTGCACAAAGATGTTTTGACCCAAAATACCCAAAGTGACTTTCATGCTTCATGTTGGACTCCCAAGTTTATCCATACCAAGTTTCAAGCCTTGATTCCAAGTTTTGCCCAGTCAATTGGACAGTTGACCTATAAATCAGCTGTATTGGGGAAAAAAGTCAACTATGGTCAATTGACAGTCAAACCTCATGATTTTTGACCCACATCAACATTATGAACTCATATGAACCATTTGGTCAAGTTTGGATCACAATTCCACAATAAAATTTGATCAGATCACCAAAAGGGCAAAATGGTCATTTTTAGGGTTTTGACTGCACAAAGGCAATTTTTGACTGTTTGACCTAGCCAATGGCAAACCAAGCTCACATATGGACTCAAGGACCCAATGGCATTGTCTTGACATGTTCAAAAAGGTCAAAAGATCCCAAATGCACAAGATTGACAGATGAATTTTCCAGTCAATTGATCAATTTTTGACTGTATACTGAAAAGTCAAACTTTGACTTTTTGGTCAAAATCAAGTGTCAAGATTCATTTTTCATCAAAACATGCCAAATTATGAAACTTGTTCATCAAGAAATCAAAAATTGCAAATTAGGGTTTAAAATGAAGAATTTTCATAACTTAGAATTTTTCTAAGTTATGAAAATCCCTAATTTTTTCCTAACTTTGTCCCATTTTTTCATCAAGATGCATTTGGATTCAAGGAAAACCCAAAACATGAAAGTTGTAGTCCATTGCAAAATCTACAACTTTTATTCACAAAGTTTCCTAAAAAGAAGCTTGTAGCTCAAGTTATGATTTTTGGAATAAGGGTGCAAAACATTTCTTAACTTAGAAAATTTTTGACCTATTTTAGGCAGGATTTTTGCCTAACTTCATGGCCACTTTTCACATGCTTCCACTTGGAATTTCAAATTGCATTACAAAGATGGATTGTAGTACACATTCCAAGCTTTCCAAAATGTCAAGGAACTCATCAAACAACCTTGTGGTTAGGGAGAATCGAATTTGGCAATATGGGCAAAACTCACTTTGTTCATGAGCCATTTCCATGTCCATAACTTTGCATTTTTGAACTCAGCATGCTCTAAGCTAGATTACAGGTCCTTTATCTCATCCACACTCATAAATTTAATGCCAATCCTTTATGTTTAAGCCTTATCTTGTGTGTTTAACCATTGCATACAAGATTAACCTTAAAATGGAAAAAGCAATATATCCATTTTTGAAAAGTGGAACTTTATGTCAAGATTGCAATCTTTGAAGTACAATGCAAAATCCTTTTGGCACAAGTTAAGGGACATAACACACTGATCAAGACTAAAGTGTGCAGCACATTTGAGGGGCCTGCACAAGTCTAGAAACCAAGTTGACATTTTTTGCTTAAGTGTGAAGAAACTTGGCATAACTCACAACAATTCTCATTTTTGCCAAGATAAGCTTAGACAAACTTGTTATACATATTCCAAACAACATAACTGAGCTAAGGCACGACCATAACACCTTTCAAACCTCACCATTCATCAAAATACCATCCTACTGCAGAAAACAGAGTCACCCCTGCAGCTGGACTTTCATAACTCAATCCACTCGTGCATTTTTGCTAAAACCAGTTCATACACACTCCATACCACATATACAAGCTATCCCAAGCATTGGACACGACCTGTAACACCTCTAACCAACTTCACCATTTTCACTTTTTCTGTTTTGCAGGTTGATTGCCATAGCTTGATTCACTTGATTTCAAAGCAAGCTAAAGGTTGAAATAGCATCCCTGGACTTCAAGCAAGTTGTACCAATCCTCACCTTGCCTTGAAAGTGCCTCCATTGCCAGACACGATCCAAGCTGAACAGGTAAGTTCATGGACTTCTATCTCTCAATCTAGGAAGAGTTAGCTTTAAGTTTGTGAATGAAAAATGTCATATTCATGTCCCTGAAGCTATACATATCCTCACTTTCCATTTATATTGCATATGCTGAGAGAATTTAAGACCTGGACATTGACAAAAACTTAGGTTAAGAATTAGGGATGGAGAAATTCTCTCTCATTTCTGAGAGTTAGATCAAGTTCTTGGTATGTATGGAATCGTGGCTTGATGCTTGACATTTTTCATGTTGTAAGTTTGTGCTAAAAGTCCAGGAATCAGGATGTTTGAACCAGGAGGGAAGGGCGCGCGTTTTTTGACATTTTTTGTCTGGAGGTTGAAGACAACCTCTCTTGGGCTGGGCCTGAGATATTTTTCCTTCTTGCACTTTCGTTTTTCACATGCACCCCCTGGCCCATTTTGAGATATACTTGTCATTTTTCATTTTTTTCTATATTTTTATTTAAACATGAAAAAATATTAAAATTATTTTTCCCATATTTTTTGCATTTTATTTGATATTTATTTGATTTTATTTAGTTTTGTACATAAATAAACATAAATATACTTTTATTTAAACTAACTAAAAATAATACAAATATATTTATTTTCTGATTTTCATTTTATTTTGCCTTTTTGAAAACATTTTATAAAAAATATACTTTTTTTTGTAAATATTAAATACTTAATTTTTGTACATATTCAATATATTTAATAAATAATGTAAATACTTATTTATTTATTAGTATATTTAGGTTAAAAACACAAAAATAATACATTTTTATTTTCATTAATATTTAACTTAAAAAATCACTTTTTAATAATATACTTCCTTTTTATTTTATTTTTTTACATAATTAATAAATATTGCATATATTATATAATAAATACCTTTTATTTATAAAATTAGGGTTTTGCCCTAAATACATAAAAATACCAAAAATTAATTCATTTTATTTTTGTTTATTTGACACATGAAAATATTTTTTTACATACATATGAAAATCATTTTTGCATCTTGCATATTTATTTTATTTTATTTAATTATTGTGCAATTAATTACCCTTGTAAAATTTCAATTTGGATGTAATAGTTTAGGTTTAATTTCTTGTTAAAATATCCCCATTTGAACATTTGTACCCCCCATCCCATAATTTGTGTTGTAATAATTTAGGACCTTTAAATTCCGCACTTTAAAAGCTTTCTAATTATGCCATGTTAGAATTAGGATTTTGTATGCAAATCAAAAACAACAAATAGTTTGACCTAAATTCAAGATAAACAAGCATGAAAATGGACAACACTAATCACACTTGCACCCCTAGGGTATTCCACTTGTTGCCTTCAATAATGGGCCATGTTGCATGTTAGGTATCTTTGGCAAAACAAAACAAATTCAAATGATCATAGTCCCTCGATGACGCCTTCGAAAGTTGCCTAAAAATTATCATAGTCCCTTAAAGGAAAAATTGCCCAAAGATACTTGGCACCATTGCAATCATGGTCTAAACGATGACCCGCGCCCGTCCCATTCACATCCTAACACAAGATTGTCCACCAAATACAATGGTGGAACAAAATTGTTAAAAGGGTTAAAACATAGCAAAGATCTTTGAGAAATTTAGAGTAGATAGCTCTTGGTTACTTGCCAAACTTGTAAAAACAAAAACATTTGCCTATCTTTTCAAAATCACTTCACTACACTTTCAAAACAACTTTCAAAAAAACATTGAAAACCTTTTCAAAAGACATACACCTTTGTATACATCCCAACATGGATCATTACAAAGGTTGCCATCACATTGGCCTCTTTTTCAAAAACATTTTCAAAACCCACATACACAAAGCACCATTTCAAACAATTGAAAGCACCATTTCAAACAATTAAAAATAAAGGCAAGTTGATCTAAGCAAGTAACTAAGAGCCCATGGATAACCATGGACAGAAAGGGTGCTAATACCTTCCCTTTCTATAATTTACTCCCCGAACCCAAGAAAACATCTCAAAGGTTTTTGCTGTGCTTTTTAACCTTTCCTTAGGATAAAATAAAAAGTCGGTGGCGACTCTTGCTCAACCGAAACATTTGCGAAAACAAATGCAAAACCTCAAGTCAGTTCTCCCACCGTATCACAGAACTGGCGACTCTGCTGGGGAGAACTTAAAAGTGGAGTAACCTTAGGGCTTAAATCACCCTCTTGCATGACTAAATTGTTTGTTTTGATTGCTTTACATCTTGGCTCTCTTGTTTGGGTTTGCAATCCTACACCCGGATTTGGGGAAACATTCATAGATAGCAATACGTTGTGGAAACTGTGCGGGGTATACCGACATGGTTGAAGCAATAGCTATATTAGTGCGACATATTTGTGAGTACCGGTAACCCTTGAGTTCAATCAAGGAGAGCACGGGGCCGCTGAGTGATGTCACTAAGCACTAATGACCTAGAACCTTACTTGACCATCTTGGCCTTTTATTAGGGGTAGTGAGATGACCGGCTTTGGTGCAGTCCGAAGTTGGTAGATACTCGACACTACACTCATTGAGGGTTGTTTTCTTGGAATATTTTGGTCGCTAGTTAAGTGGCTAAACCAAAACAATGAACAATGAAAACAATCCAGTGATATTGAGCTCCTTAGAACGCGGTTACTATTTTTAGGACAGGTTTTTAAGCCAACTACACTCAAGAGGGTACTTACCTATGAAACCCCATGCAAGCCTGAAACTAGGGTTTGGTGTGAATTGCTTGTACACATGTTTTGTGCATACATCATGAACATCATAAAGCATCATATGCATTCACTAACCATTTCAAGGGTTTAGATCTTCATCTTTGTTCTTGTTTTGTAGGTCATGGAAATTCCTCGCAGGAAAACTATCCAAGTCAACCTTGTGAGAATCCCTCCTCAACTCAAGGAGCTCACATCAAGAATTCCGGAAAGCTCTCCCTTCAGTGAAAGACATGGTAGACTGCTCAGCCTAGTCAACACCAACATTGAAGAGGAAATGATGAAGGTGTTGTTCCAGTTCTTTGACCCTCTTCACCACTGTTTCACTTTCCCCGACTACCAGTTGGTGCCCACTTTGGAGGAATTTTCTCAACTCCTGAGAATTCTTATCCTCAATCAACTACCTTTCAACGATACGGAAAAGGAACCAAAGCCCGAGGATGTTGCTCAAGCACTACACCTACAGCCATCTGACATCAAGGGGCATTGGGAAACTAGAAGCGGTGTCAAAGGCTTCTTGGCAAAATTCTTGTTTGAGAAGGCACAAGAGTGTTGGAATTCATTGGACCTACAAGCCTTTGAAGAAATTGTGGCCCTCCTCATCTATGGGTTGGTCTTGTTCCCAAATCCTGACCAGCTTGTAGATATCAACGCCGTCAAGATCTTCTTATCCAGAAATCCAATACCAACATTGCTTGGGGACATTCTTCACTCATTTTACACACGAACAATGAGAAAGAGGGGTGTTCTCATGTGCTGTACTCCTCTCCTTGCAAGGTGGTTTATTTCGCACCTTCCACAATCTGTCTTGAAGAATGACCAAGGCTCAAGGTGGTCACAACGGTTGATGACCCTTACTCACTCTGATGTACATTGGTGTTCTCGGTCCAGAGAAAATGTCATCATTGTCGATCGTTGTGGAGAGTTCCCTAATGTTCCATTACTTGGCATTAGAGGAGGCATTACCTACAACCCTTGTCTAGCCTTGAGACAATTTGGATATGCACGAAGAGATGGCCCTCACGACATGTTGATTCCTGACCTAGTTTTTGACTTCGACAATGATGCGCAAGGACTTCGCCAAAGATTCATCAGAGCTTGGAGGATGCCTAACAAAGTTGACAGCAAGACACTGGGACACAAGAATTCCATCCCTCTTGAGCCTTATCTCAAGTGGGTACGAGCCCGAGCCCAGAGTCTAATGATGCCTTATCCTCATGTTCTCCCTGTGATTAAAGAGCCCGTTAAGGAAGGAGAGGTTCCCTACACCATCCTATATCCTGACATGCCTACATCGTGGGAGGAGATGCAGAAGAGTTGGATCCAACTCAAGGAGAAACATAACACTTTTGAAGCCAGCTTCTACGCCAGTGAGAAGAAGGTTCTAGAGCTTACCCGCTGACTCCATGAGGAAGAGACCCTCAACACCTACATCGCACCAAAGAGGATACGCAACGTCTTTTTACCTTGAGAAGTTTTTTAATATTTGGCCCATGGGGCATTTATGTACTGACAAATTTCTTCTTATTAATATGACGAGCGTTCTTTTTGTTTGCAATAATTTTGAACTTTCTAAATCCTTGAATGCATTGCATACATAAGCATGCCATTCATCATGTGCATAAGCAGGTCTCCACACCAGGTTTCCTTATCTTTCTGCTGTTTATTACAGTAAGATGGATCTCGAACAGACGGTCAAGGACTTGCAGTCTCAGAAGGAGAAGAGAATCGGGGTGTCTACTCTAGGAAGAAGGTTTAAGGGTGAATCCAGAAGAGTGCTTGAATTTCCCCTACTTCTGAGGAGGGAACCAGTAAAGGGAATGCGGCTGCAGTACCTTCCGAATCCGAGGTTGAAGAAGAGGAGGCTGAAGAGGACGAAGACTACTCTGATCAACAATACCCGCCCGCCGATGATAAGTACAAAGGTTTGGAAAACAGGTTGGCAGCTATGGAGTTGCAGAGAGTTCCCAGCTTAGATTTCGAAGATTTGGGATTAGTTGCTGGAATTGTGATCCCCCCGAAGTTCAAAGTGCCAGCTTTTGCAAGATATGACGGGCTATCCTGCCCGAAAATGCATCTCAGATCATATGTAAGGAAGATCCAACCTTACACTGCAGACAAGAACCTGTGGATCCATTTCTTTCAGGATAGCCTTTCTGGGGCTCAACTCGAGTGGTTCTATCAGCTGGATGGAGCCAGTATCCGAAACTGGGAAGACTTGGCCACTGCATTTTATAAACAATATCAGTATAATTCTGACCTCGCTCCTATGCGTACCCAACTCCAGGGTATGTCACTAGGGACGGGCGAAGGATTTAAGGAGTATGCGCAAAAGTGGAGAGACCTGGCTGGCAGGGTGCAGCCACCTTTGACTGACCGTGAACTTGTTGACATGTTCCTAGGGACCCTGTCTAGTCCGTTCTTTAATCATCTGATTGGTAATTCCTCTGCTGGGTTTACAGATTTGATCTTGACTGGTGAGAGGATAGAAGTTGGTATCAAGTCGGGGAATATACAGAAAGGTGCCGCTGTGAGTACTGAGAAGAAGCCTTTCAAGAAGGAAACTAGTGTTGTTTATGGTCCTAGAAGACAAGTTAAGTCGGAACGCCGCCAAGCTGTCAATGCATTGGTGATTTCAAAGCCTATTGCTGCTCCTCAGCAGTATAATCAACAAAGAGGTGAGAGACCCAAAAGGCAGTACACTCGGCTCAACATGACCCTGTCTCAGATTTTGCCGTAACTACTGTCAACCAATCTGGTAATTGTCAAAGAAGCTCCAAAGGTGGTGAACACAGCTTCTCCAAAGTACAACCCCAACGCCCGTTGCGCTTATCACTCTGATAGCCCCGGGCATACTACGGATGATTGCTGGGCTCTGAGGAATAAGGTTCAAGACCTTATTGATGCTAAGGAAATACAGTTTGAGACGCCCGAAAGACCCAATGTTGTGACCGCTCACATGCCCTAACATGGAGTGAATGCTGTGGAAGAAGACCGATATGTAGCCTCCGTGGAAGAGATTGTTACTCTGTTATCGACTGTTAAAAGGAATATGTTGCTAGCCGGTTTATTTTCGGGATGTGGTGAAGATTGCCTTTTATGTGCTGTTTTGCCTTTCGGTTGTCCTTTGCTGAAATCAGGTAACCAAAGCCTGATGGATAGAAAAGAAATCTTGTTCGAGAAGATTGTTGTTCCCGCTGTCCCTGCCGAAGAAGTTTCTATTGTCACTATTTTCAACAAACCTCCCAAGGCTCCTTCAAAGAAGCCTGTCAAAATCATGTCCACTCGGAAGATTGCTCCTATCATCATCACTGTTCCGGGGCCTCTCCCTTATACATCTGACAAAGTTGTCCCATGGCACTATGGGGCAGATGTTTATGTTCTTGGAGTAAAGCAAGAGTTTGATACAAGTACCGGCGTCAGTAACATCACCGGGCCTGCCAAAATTACTCGCAGTGGTAGGTTGTTCTCGCCAGATATTGTGCCACCAACTATTCAGAAACCCCTTATCATCACACCTGCAAGTGTGCATGTTCCACTTCCTAATCAAGTTCCTGTTTCTACCCCTGCTGTCGAGTCCTCTAACGCTCGGGGCAAAGGGATTGCTACTGATTTGCCTGCCCTGACGGAGGCGCCGAAGACAACCACTGTTGAAGCCTCCCAGCAAGAGATGGAGGAGATCCTCAAAATTATCAAGAAAAGTGATTTCAATGTTGTTGAGCAGTTGGGGCACACCCCCTCTAAAATTTCTATGCTATCACTGTTGTTGTGTTCAGAGGCCCACGCCAAGGCTCTGATCTCCTTCCTGAAGACGGCCCATGTGCCACAAGAAACATCTGTTGATCAATTTACTGATTGTGTGGCCAACTTGACTGCTGATAATGGTCTGGGATTTTCTGACACCGATCTGACTGCAAAAGGAAAGAACCATAACGACGCCCTGCATGTCTCCATTGAATGCAGGGGCACTACTCTTGCCCATGTGCTGGTAGACACCAGTTCTTCATTGAATGTATTACCCAAGAAAGCCTTAGATAGGTTAGATTGTGAGGGTTTGGAGCTCAAGCCTAGTAACATTGTTGTCCGAGCCTTTGATGGTTCGAAAAGAATGGTACATGGTGAAGTCGACATTCCAATCAGGGTTGGTTCTCAAGTGTTTGATTCTACTTTCTATGTGATGGACATCCGTCCATCCTACTCTTGTTTGTTGGGTCGTCCGTGGATCCACAAGGCTGGAGCGGTGACCTCCACACTACATCAAAAGCTTAAATACCCAGTCAGAGGAAAGATTGTGACGGTTCAGGGGGAAGAAGAATATATGGTCAGCCACCTTAACTCGTTCCGATACATAGAAATGGATGGGGAATTCATTGAAACCCCCTTTCAACACTTTGAAGAGGTGCCTCAGACATTGGCGTCAGCTGAAACTGTGATTGAAGACCCTCCTTTGAAGATGGCTTCCTTAAAGGATGCCCGGGCTGTGATTGAGAAGGGTGAGTGCGCAAACTGGGGCTGACTTCCTGACTTCACTCCAAAGACCGACAATTTTGGCTTAGGCTTCACTGCAGAGGCTCAGAAGGCTGTTCGCAAAGCAAGGATTGGAAGACTTCCTGTGTTCATCACCAACCCAGGAGTGAATGCTATTGAAGACGAAGTGGAGGAATCGGAATTTGACAGCTGGATCTACCCAACAACCGACAGTGGACCAAGCAACTGGACTGCCAAGGACTTCACACCTATTACTTTTGTCACTCAGTAATGAACTCTTTTGTTTTCGATTTGTAACAAACAATATGTTGAAACTTTTATGGCTCGGTATCCTACCCGGGGCACCGTGGCTCCATTTGTGAGGGCTTTTGTATGACATTTTCATATATCATTAATCAAAACATTGGACGTTTGTTGCATTTCAAATCTTATGCTCCTTTTCTTTCTTTATCATATATTGCAAAACAACTATATTTACACACACTCACTTATACAGGTTCCAATCCACTCTGGATCTCACTGGTAACGACTCTGCTACTGCCAGTTATGACTTCGAAAATCCGATCAACTTAGCCGAAGACGAAGGTGAAGATGATTGTGAAGTGCCTGGTGAGCTTGCAAGGCTGCTACTTCAGGAAGAGAGGGCCATTCAGCCACATGAAGAGCCAGTGGAAACGGTAAATTTGGGTACTGAGACAGACAAAAAGGAAGTCAAGATTGGTGCTAATCTAGAGCTCAGTGTGAAACAACGGTTGATTCAGATGCTGCATGACTACATGGAAATCTTTGTTGGTCTTACGAAGACATGCCTGGTTTGGATGCCGACATTGTGGTTCATCACCTGCCTACCAAGGAAGACTGCCCTCCGGTAAAATAGAAGGTCCGCCGTATGCGTCCAGAAATGTCCGAGAAAATCAAAGCTGAGGTTATGAAACAATTTGATGTCAGGTTTCTAGCAGTGACTTCTTACCCTCAGTGGGTTGCTAATGTGGTTCCAGTGCCGAAAAAGGATGGTAAGGTCCGAATGTGTATTGATTACAGGGATTTGAACAGGGCCAGCCCTAAGGATGATTTCCCTCTGCCTCATATCGACGTTCTGGTTGACAATACTGCTCAGCATAAAGTTTTCTCCTTCATGGATGGCTTCTCCGGTTATAATCAGATCAAGATGGCTCCTGAAGACATGGAGAAGACCACTTTCGTTACTCAGTGGGGCACCTTTTTCTACAAGGTCATGCCTTTTGGGTTGAAAAATGCTGGGGCAACCTACCAACGTGCCATGGTTGCCTTATTTCATGATATGATCCATCACGAGATAGAAGTGTATGTCGATGATATGATTGCAAGGTCCCAAACTGAGGAGGAACACCTTGACCATCTACGGAAGCTGTTTGAACGTCTGAAGTTGTACAAGCTGAGGTTGAACCCAAACAAATGCACCTTTGGGGTGAGATCTGGAAAATTGCTAGGCTTCATCGTAAGCGACAAAGGTATCCAAGTGGACCCTGCCAAAGTGAAAGCCATACAAGAGATGCCAACTCCCAAGACAGAGAAAGAAGTCAGAGGCTTTCTAGGACGTTTGAATTACATTGCCCGATTCATCTCACATCTAACTGCTACCTGTGAACCAATCTTCAAACTACTGAAGAAAGATCAAGTAGTACGTTGGAATGATGAATGTCAGGCCGCTTTCAAAAAGATCAAAGAGTATCTCCAAGAACCACCCATTCTTATGCCGCCGGTTGAAGGGAGACCTCTAATATTATATTTGACAGTACTTGACAACTCAATGGGGTGTGTGCTAGGGCAGCATGACGAGTCTGGCCGAAAAGAGCACGCCATTTATTACCTGAGCAAAAAGTTTACCGACTGTGAGACTCGGTACTCACTGCTCGAGAAAACTTGTTGCGCTCTGGTATGGGCTGCTCGCCGGCTGAGACAGTATATGTTCACTCACACTACTCTGTTGATTTCAAAAATGGATCCAATCAAGTACATATTCGAAAAGCCTGCTCTGTCTGGAAGAATAGCAAGATGGCAAATGATCTTGACAGAATACGACATCCAGTACACGACTCAAAAAGCAATCAAGGGAAGTGTATTGGCAGGCCATTTGGCACACCAACCAGTGGACGATTACCAGTCGTTGAATTTTGAATTTCCAGACGAAGATATCATGGTAGTGACTGATTGTGAAGTACCTGGACCGGATGAAGGACCTGAGGAAGAATCCCGATGGTCTATGCAATTTGACGGAGCCTCGAACGCTTTGGGTAATGGTATCGGCACCGTGATTATATCCCCTAAAGGCACTCACACTCCACTTACCGCCCGGTTATGTTTCAACTGCACCAACAACATGGCAGAATATGAGGCATGTATCATGGGTCTTCAAGCTGCAATTGACTTAAGGATCAAGTTTCTGAGTGTCTTCGGAGATTCCGCTCTCGTGATCAATCAGGTCAAAGGCGAGTGGGATACGAAACACCCGAATCTTATTCCTTACAAGGAGTATGTGCTGACATTGCTTCCCCACTTCGAAGAGATAACTTTTGAACACTTCCCAAGAGAGGAGAATCAGTTAGCGGACGCGTTGGCTACGATGTCTTCTATGTTCAAATTCAAATGGGACAACGAGGTGCCCCAGATCATTATCTGGAAATTGGACGAACCTGCATATTGTTGTGATCTTGAGGCCGAAGAGGTAACAGAGAAACCCTGGTATCATGAAGTGAAGAGGTACTTGGAAGCTCAAGAATACCCCGAATGTGCATCTGTTAATGACAAGAAGTTCCTGAGAAGGTTCGCGGTAAAGTTCTTCCTCAGCAACGGCATTCTGTACAAGCGAAACCATGATTCGACCTTACTGCGTTGTGTGGATAAGACTGAAGCAGAAAATATCATGGCAGAGCTACATGAAGGTACCTTCGGGACGCATTCCAGTGGACATACCATGGCAAAGAAAATCCTTCGGGCAGGATATTTCTGGTCCACAATGGAAGCCGACTGTTATCAGCACTCGCGAACTTGTCATAAATGCCAAATCTATACTAATAAGGTGCACATTCCTCCGGTTCCTCTGAACATCTTGACAGCACCTTGGCCTTTTGCAATGTGGGGCATTGATATGATCAGCGAAATCAGACCGACGGCATCCAACGGGCATCGCTTCATCTTGGTAGCGATTGATTACTTCACGAAATGGGTTGAAGCAGCTTCCTATGCTACCGTAACCAAGAGCGTCGTGGCACGGTTAATTCGGCACAACCTGATCTATCGATACGGTGTACCTGAGAGGATCATTACGGATAATGGTACCAATCTTAACAACAAGATGATCACTGAGCTCTGCGAGCAATTCAAGATACAGATCCACAACTCTTCTTCCTATCGGCCGAAGATGAATGGAGCTGTCGAAGCAGCAAATAAGAACATCAAGAAGATTGTACAGAAGATGACAGTGACCTATAAAGATTGGCACGAAATGTTACCGTTTGCTCTTCATGGTTACCGCACCTCAGCACGGACGTCAACAGGGGCAACTCCCTTTTCCTTGGTCTATGGCATGGAGGCAGTCTTGCCTATTGAAGTCCAGATACCCTCTCTCCGAATAATGAAGGATGCAGGTTTGAACGAAGATGACTGGATCCAGACTCGGCTTGATCAATTGAACCTAATTGACAAAAAGAGACTCACTGCTATTTGTCATGGTCAAACGTACCAAAAACGGATGATCAGGGCATTTAACAAGAAAGTCAGACGACAAGAGTATCAAGTTGGAGACCTGGTAATCAAGCGCATCATTCTTCCTCAAAGTGATCCCAGGGGCAAATGGACCCCCACGTATGAAGGGCCATTTGTGGTTAAACATATCTTCTCAGGAGGAGCTATGATTCTAACCACCATGGATGGTGACGACCTTCCTCACCCTGCCAATGCAGACATAGTAAAAAGATACTATGCATGAACTAAAGACCCGCTAGGTTGACACACCTAGGCAAAAATAAGGGCTTCCTGGCGAACCAAAAGGGTTCGGGCAAAAATAAAGGATGAAAATGAAAAGAATCTGTACACCCGACAAGTCAAAAACCTGAAAAGGCGGCTTGAGTAAAAATGGGTATCCCGGTGGACTGAAAACCCGAAAGGGCGGTCCAGGAAAAAGTTAGGGATAAAGCGTAATACTATGTCTCATTGGATCACCTTGCATCCAGAATTCGGCACCAACTATCAGGTTCAGACGGCATCGATCAATCAGCTTCATCTTCAACTAAGCAGCAAAGTGATGAGACGCTTGAAGACATAAAGGCGATAGCAGAGTTGGAACCCAGTGGGATTTTTCACATAGCTGTTTTGTTTCCTTTTCAAAAATGTATAAACTCTATGTTGCTCGGCGGCGTTCTCTTACTAGGACGTCATCCTCTTGTACAAAAATGCCTATTTACGGGCAAAATTCAAAATCAATACAAGTTCAATCTTTCAGACAAATTATCCATTGTCTTTCCTTTTTCTGTTTTATTTTGCGAAGAACGTCCAATGTTCATTTTTGATATATGCATTTGCCATTAATTGCTAATCATGGTTGGTTGCAGGCGAAACAAAGGACTGATTACAGGTTACATCAGAAACAGGGGCAATGTAGAGTTGTCCAAGCAGTCTAGTTGCTCTAACCACCAAGGTACCAAGGTAGGTTCGGCTGAAGAACGTAACCAAGTCACCTTAACTCCCCACATAGTAAGACGAGATTCAGCAATGCTTTCCCCAAGTAGAGTTGGTTTCCTATCAGCCCTGGAAAGGCACAATGTTCCCCTAGCAAATCAGCGATACCCTCCTCAAACAAAGTTAGTCTACTGTCGGCTTTAAGGAAGTTGGGTATCCCCAGAAGATCTCAACAATCCCCAGCGGAGTATACGGATGTTCCTAAGCAAGCATCCCCGACAGTCTTAATATAAGATTGTTCCTCGGAGGAATACCAACACCTCAGTACAGTCTGAAAGTTTCCCCAGGAAAGTAGAATCCATATCCCCAGCAGGTCTTGAAGCATATCCCCAGTAGATTCTGGAAGCTTATCCCCTGCAGAGTACAGACGTCTCTCCCAGACTTTATTCAAAGTTATTCCTCACAGGAGCTTATAACTGGGTTATCCTCAGCTAATTACCACGGAAAGATCATCCTCGGCGAAGTTCTTCCTATCCCCAGCGGAGTTCATCAAAGTTCCCCAACATAACTTATCAGCAAAATCCCCGGCGGAGTCTACCGTTGAAATCCCCAACAGAGCTCTCATCAAAACCTCAGCGAAGTATCTCTTCCCACAGAGTATTTCCCCTCAGAGTAATCTCTCCATCAAGTTTGTTCCCCAACGGAGTCATCTTCTCCTAACGGTTTATTCTTGCAACCATCATCCCCAGCGGAAACGAAGAACTCTACTCTTTAACATCGGCCCAGGATTTGATTCCCCGGCCAGTCCTCAAGGATTTATTTTTCTAGACGAAAATACACTCATAGACATTTCATATCTCATACATCCTGCTTACATACATGATAAAGTGCATACAACACTATCTCATTTTAAGCATCATCACATCATGCACATCATGACATTGCATACAACTAATGTTTTGCCTTTTCAGGAAAAGTCAATCCAAGGATGATTACTATCAACTGTCGCAATTCCAGATTCGATTCCTGTATCTAGCCAGGGCACATCTGTGAGTGATTGATTGTAGATTCGATACCTGCATCTAGCCAGGGCATATCTGCATGAAGAGTTTGAAGATCAACCCCCTGTAACAGGCCAGGAAATTATCCTTCATTCTCAGGTCAGAGGTCTACACCTGTATCCAGCCAGGAAAGCTATCTCTACCAACCTTTTGCAATTCTAGATTCGATACCTGTATCCAGCCAGGGCACATCTGTGAGCAACTAATTCCAGATTCGATTCCTGTATCCAGCCAGGGCATATCTGTAGACGAAAATTCCGGATTCGATACCTGTATCCAGCCAGGGCACATCTGTCGACAACATTTCCAGATTCGATTCATGTATCTAGCCAGGGCACATCTGTGAGCAACCAATTGTAGATTCGATACCTGTATCCAGCCAGGGCATATCTGCATGAAGAGACTGAAGATCAACACCTGTAACAAGCCAGGAAAACATCTTTCTTTCTCAAAGCACGCAAGTGCTCGCTAAGGAATCTCTTACGCGATCAACACCTCCAAATGGCATCTATAAGCCCATTCCCGACAAGGTTCCGTCACATCTCCAGATGGCATCTATAAGCCCATCCCCTTATCCACCATCTCTCCAAATGGCATCTATAAGCCCATTCCCGACATCACATTGCTGATACTCCAGCATGCGAGTGCAAATTTCCGGGCACTCTAGTGTCCAATCTCCTTTTACCCTCGAGTCGCGAAAGGCAAACTTGCCAATCTAACTCTTCAGGTTCAAGAAGATTGAACAGGGGCAACTGTTGTACCCCAAAATTTGCCCTCCCATTTCCTCAACATTTTCTCACCACAAGACCCTTGGAGCTCAAGATCCAGTTAGGGTTTGCTCTGCTCAAGACTCCTCCTTGCACTGTTGACCCAAATTAGGGTTTGAGTTTGCACAAAGATGTTTTGACCCAAAATACCCAAAGTGACTTTCATGCTTCATGTTAGACTCCCAAGTTTATCCATACCAAGTTTCAAGCCTTGATTCCAAGTTTTGCCCAGTCAATTGGACAGTTGACATAGAAATCAGCTGTATTGGGGAAAAAAGTCAAATGTGGTCAATTGACAGTCAAAACTCATGATTTTTGACCCACATCAACATTATGAACTCATATGAACCATTTGGTCAAGTTTGGATCACAATTCCACAAGAAATTTGATCAGATCACCAAAAGGGCAAAATGGTCATTTTTAGGGTTTTGACTGCACAAAGGCAATTTTTGACTGTTTGACCTAGCCAATGGCAAACCAAGCTCACATATGGACTCAAGGACCCAATGGCATTGTCTTGACATGTTCAAAAAGGTCAAAAGATCCCAAATGCACAAGATTGACAGATGAATTTTCCAGTCAATTGATCAATTTTTGACTGTATACTGAAAATTCAAACTTTGACTTTTTGGTCAAAATCAAGTGTCAAGATTCATTTTTCATCAAAACATGCCAAATTATGAAACTTGTTCATCAAGAAATCAAAAATTGCAAATTAGGGTTTAAAATGAAGAATTTTCATAAATTAGAATTTTTCTAAGTTATGAAAATCCCTAATTTTTTCCTAACTTTGTCCCATTTTTTCATCAAGATGAATTTGGATTCAAGGAAAACTCAAAACATGAAAGTTGTAGTCCATTGCAAAATATACAACTTTGATTCACAAAGTTTCCTCAAAAGAAGCTTGTAGCTCAAGTTATGATTTTTGGAATAAGGGTGCAAAACATTTCTTAACTTAGAAAATTTTTGACCTATTCTAGGCAGGATTTTTGCCTAACTTCATGGCCACTTTTCACATGCTTCAACTTGGAATTTAAAATTTCATTACTAAGATGGATTGTAGTACACATTCCAAGCTTTCCAAAATGTCCAAGAACTCATCAAACAACCTTGTGGTTAGGGAGAATCGAATTTGGCAATATGGGCAAAACTCACTTTGTTCATGAGCCATTTCCATGTCCATAACTTTGCATTTTTGAACTCAGCATGCTCTAAGCTAGATTACAGGTCCTTTATCTCATCCACACTCATAAATTTAATGCCAATCCTTTATGTTTAAGCCTTATCTTGTGTGTTTAACCATTGCATACAAGATTAACCTTAAAATGGAAAAAGCAATATATCCATTTTTGAAAAGTGGAACTTTATGTCAAGATTGCAATCTTTGAAGTACAATGCAAAATCCTTTTGGCACAAGTTAAGGGACATAACACACTGATCAAGACTAAAGTGTGCAGCACATTTGAGGGGCCTGCACAAGTCTAGAAACCAAGTTGACATTTTTTGCTTAAGTGTGAAGAAACTTGGCATAACTCACAACAATTCTCATTTCTGCCAAGATAAGCTTAGACAAACTTGTTAGACATATTCCAAACAACATAACTGAGCTAAGGCACGACCAAAACACCTTCCAAACCTCACCATTCATCAAAATACCATCCTACTGCAGAAAACAGAGTCACCCCTGCAGTTGGACTTCCATAACTCAATCCACTCGTGCATTTTTGCTAAAACCAGTTCATACACACTCCATACCACATATACAAGCTATCCCAAGCATTGGACACGACCTGTAACACCTCTAACCAACTTCACCATTTTCACTTTTTCTGTTTTGCAGGTTGATTGCCATAGCTTGATTCACTTGATTTCAAAGCAAGCTAAAGGTTGGAATAGCATCCCTGGACTTCAAGCAAGCTGTACCAATCCTCACCTTGCCTTGAAAGTGCCTCCATTGCCAGACACGATCCAAGCTGAACAGGTAAGTTCATGGACTTCTATCTCTCAATCTAGGAAGAGTTAGCTTTAAGTTTGTGAATGAAAAATGTCATATTCATGTCCCTGAAGCTATACATATCCTCACTTTCCATTTATATTGCATATGCTGAGAGAATTTAAGACCTGAACATTGACAAAAACTTAGGTTAAGAATTAGGGATGGAGAAATTCTCTCTCATTTCTGAGAGTTAGATCAAGTTCTTGGTATGTATGGAATCGTGGCTTGATGCTTGACATTTTTCATGTTGTAAGTTTGTGTTAAAAGTCCAGGAATCAGGATGTTTGAACCAGGAGGGAAGGGCGCGCGTTTTTTGACATTTTTTGTCTGGAGGTTGAAGACAACCTCTCTTGGGCTGGGCCTGAGATATTTTTCCTTCTTGCACTTTCGTTTTTCACATGCACCCCCTGGCCCATTTTGAGATATACTTGTTATTTTTCATTTTTTTCTTTTGATTTTGTTTCTATATTTTTATTTAAACATGAAAAAATATTAAAATTATTTTTCCCACATTTTTTGCATTTTATTTGATATTTATTTGATTTTATTTAGTTTTGTACATAAATAAACATAAATATACTTTTATTTAAACTAACTAAAAATAATACAAATATATTTATTTTCTGATTTTCATTTTATTTTGCCTTTTTGAAACCATTATATAAAAAATATACTTTTTTTTGTAAATATTAAATACTTAATTTTTGTACATATTCAATATATTTAATAAATAATGTAAATACTTATTTATTTATTAGTATATTTAGGTTAAAAACACAAAAATAATACATTTTTATTTTTGTTAATATTTAACTTAAAAAATCACTTTTTAATAATATACTTCCTTTTTATTTTATTTTTTTTACATAATTAATAAATATTGCATATATTATATAATAAATACCTTTTATTTATAAAATTAGGGTTTTGCCCTAAATACATAAAAATACCAAAAATTAATTCATTTTATTTTTGTTTATTTGACACATGAAAATATTTTTTTACATACATATGAAAATCATTTTTGCATCTTGCATATTTATTTTATTTTATTTTATTTAATTATTGTGCAATTAATTACCCTTGTAAAATTTCAATTTGGATGTAATAGTTTAGGTTTAATTTCTTGTTAAAATATCCCCATTTGAACATTTGTACCCCCCATCCCATAATTTGTGTTGTAATAATTTAGGACCTTTAAATTCCGCACTTTAAAAGCTTTCTAATTATGCCATGTTAGAATTAGGATTTTGTATGCAAATCAAAAACAACAAATAGTTTGACCTAAATTCAAGATAAACAAGCATGAAAATGGACAACACTAATCACACTTGCACCCCTAGGGTATTCCACTTGTTGCCTTCAATAATGGGCCATGTTGCATGTTAGGTATCTTTGGCAAAACAAAACAAATTCAAATGATCATAGTCCCTCGATGACGCCTTCGAAAGTTGCCTAAAAATGATCATAGTCCCTTAAAGGAAAAATTGCCCAAAGATACTTGGCACCATTGCAATCATGGTCTAAACGATGACCCGCGCCCGTCCCGTTCACATCCTAACACAAGATTGTCCACCAAATACAATGGTGGAACAAAATTGTTAAAAGGGTTAAAACATAGCAAAGATCTTTGAGAAATTTAGAGTAGATAGCTCTTGGTTACTTGCCAAACTTGCAAAAACAAAAACACTTGCCTATCTTTTCAAAATCACTTCACTACACTTTCAAAACAACTTTCAAAAAAACATTGAAAACTTTTTCAAAAGACATACACCTTTGTATACATCCCAACATGGATCATTACAAAGGTTGCCACCACATTGGCCTCTTTTTCAAAAACATTTTCAAAACCCACATACACAAAGCACCATTTCAAACAATTGAAAGCACCATTTCAAACAATTAAAAATCAAGGAAAGTTGATCTAAACAAGTAACTAAGAGCCCATGGATAACCATGGATAGAAAGGGTGCTAATACCTTCCCTTTCTATAATTTACTCCCCGAACCCAAGAAAACATCTCAAAGGTTTTTGCTGTGCTTTTTAACCTTTCCTTAGGATAAAATAAAAAGTCAGTGGCGACTCTTGCTCAACCGAAACATTTGCAAAAACAAACGCAAAACCTCAAGTCAGTTCTCCCACCGTATCACACATACAATATCATATTACTCAATCGCAACATAAGTCATATCACGATGATTAGGAATATACACAGATAGGCATACATGTTGGTAAAATAATTATCTATTTAGTTCCGATGTATTTTTATAGGATAGAAAATAATTTTATCTTTTCAACGATCTAAACGGCACGTCAAACAGACTCGGGGCGAAAGTTATGCAATTTACAAAATTTTAAAAATCTGACATTTCAATGGTAACTGGTTACTGCCAATAAGGTAACTGATTACACCCTTCTGATTCAAAATTACAATGCTACTGTCCAATTGAGTAACCGATTCCTACCCATGCAGTACCCGGTTACGCCTTCTTATTTTTGCCCATTTCGCCCAAATTTTCATAGGGTAACCGATTACCTCCCATGCAGTAACCGGTTACACATGATGCAGAGTTCAAAAATCTACAATTTTTCAAGTTACAAAAATCCATGTTTCTAAACCCCAATTCTCAATATTTCAATCAAAACAGTATCTTCTAATTATCCTAATTATTCACCAACATTTCCTATCAATTTCATTCTATATACATGATCAAATTTCACCAACAACATACAAAATGCATTAAAGAATTCATCAATGGGGAAAAAACCCCATAAAATAAAATAGAGAGAATCAAGAATACAATTTCATGGAACCTAAACACTATCATACCTCATTGTTATGCAACCCGTTATAGTATTAGAACTCCACCCTTATCTTAGATTTTGGTGGTTCTTAAATCTCTATGGTGAACCTTCTTGCTCCAACCTCTTCCTCTTCTTCTCTCTTCCGTGGTCCTTTGCTCTGTGTTCTACGTTGTTTTTCCTCTTCTCTACTCTCATTCTATTTTATTCCAACACTAACCTTAGGACCCTTAAATCATAATATCAACCTTGTCCTTCCAAAATTAAATGATTATTTAATTAATCCCAAAATAATAATAATTCTATTATTCTACTAATAATATTTATTTAATTATTATACTTTAGTATTAAATCTAATACTTTAATCCAAATAATGCTAATAACTAGCTATCTCTCTACACCTCATGTTTCTACACTTTTGGTCATACACCCCATTATCTCAACTCTAATAATTCTTAAGGGCTCTAATTCCCTAAAAAATGCATCACAAATACATCACATCATCTAATTAATTTAAATAAAATAATTCAACAAAATCGGGGTGTTACATCGAGCACTACACTTTCACCAGATTCATACCAACACAAAGGCATTTTGAACCTCCGACCATACAATGCCTCAAAAGGTGCCATACCAATACTAGAATGAAAAATATTGTTATAAGTGAACTCAATCAATGAAAGATAACTATCCCATGTACCACCCTGCTCAAGAACATAAGCTCTCAAAAAATCGTCTAATGACTGAATAGTTCTCTCTGTCTAACCATATGTATGTGGGTGATATGCAGAACTCAATCTCAGCTTACAATCCAACGCATCCTGCAGACTCTTCTAAAAATCAGAAGTAAACATTGGGTCTGTATCAGATACAACACTTTACTGAACACCGTGTAGCTTCACAATTACGCGGATATAAATCTCCTCCAACTTTGGAACAGGAAAACTGATATTAATTGGAATAAAATGAGCTGATTTTATTATCCTATCAACAATCACCCAAATCATATCATGTCCTCTCAGAGTATTTGGTAGCCCCGTCACAAAGTCCAACGATATGCTTCCCACTTCCATTCTGGAACATCTAATGGTTCCAACAATCCCGTAAGTTTCTGATGTTCGACTTTTGACTTCTGACAAGTCAAACACGCATACACGAACCGTTCTACATCCTGTTTCAATCTGGACCACCAAAATAACTTCTTCAAGTCGTGATACATCTTCGTAGCTCCCGGATGAATAATCAAACTACTTCTATGACTTTCTTCCAGAATCATCTTTTTCATCTCTGCGTCATCAGGAATACAAATTCTATCTCGAAATGTCAACACACCTTAAACACCTACCTTAAAATCACTATCCTCAGACTGGTTATTCCCAACCATCAAGTCTACCAATTTCATATCTAACTTCTGAGCCTCTTTAATATTATCCAAGAAATCATTGTTAATCTTCAACATCCCCAACATCACACTTTACGGTGTCACTTCACTGACTAAGCTCATGTCTCTGAATTTTTCAATCAATTATAATTCTCTAACCATCATAGTAGACATATGTAATGATTTCCTACTTAAGTCATCCGCCACAACATTATCTTTACTAGGGTGGTAATTCAAGCCAAAGTCGTAGTCCTTCAATAATTCTAACCACCTCCTTTGCCTCATTTTCAATTCCTTCTAATCAAACAAATACTTTAAGCTTTTATGATCACTAAACACTTTAAATCTAGAACCATAAAGGTAATGCCTCCAAATATTTAGTACAAACACCACTGCATCTAATTCATGATCGTGAGTAGGATAACTCCTTTCATGAATTCTAAATTGTCTCGACGCATAAGATACTACTTTATCATTCTGCATAAGCACACCACCTAAACCCAATTTAGAAGCATCACAGTACACCACAAACGGTTCTTCAGGATTAGGTAATATTGGGTACAAGACACGGGTACAAGATCAATAGCAAATTCCACTTCTCTTTCTGGAGGCACATCTCAAATGTCATCTGGGAAAACTTCACAAAAATCACATATTATTTACAACTCATTAATCGTAGTCTGATTCTCAATAGACAAATACGCCATCAACGAAAAACACCTGAGCTTCATTCTGCATCAACTTATTCATCTTCCTAGCAGACAAGAACTCAGCTTCCTCCTCCTGTTCGGGAGTAGAAAACTGAATGAATTTGTTGTAGCAATTAATGTGAACATAATTATATTCCAACCAATTCATACCCAAAATCACATCCAGGCCACTCAGCGGTAAAAAAACTAGTTCCACAACAAAATCTCTGTCATAGATTGACATAGGACACTTCAAGCACACTAGAGAAGTAGTCACTGATCCCTTAGCCGAATTATCGATAACCATCTCTCCGTTCATAGAAGATAACACAAAACCCAATCTTTTCACACAATCATCAATAATAAAATAATGTGTAGCACCAGTATCAATAAAAGTAATTAAAGGAGTACTATTAATGAAACATATATCTCTGATCAAGCGCTTTCCAATGGATTTCTGAGTCCCAGCTAAAGCAAACACCTTCCCACCGAATCGAGCTTGCTTCGATTTCTGGCACTGAGCACCAATATGTCCTTCTTCACCATAGTTGAAACATATCACTTCTTTGTGTCTACATTATTCTACCTCATGCCCAATTTTGCCATAACATAAACACCTCTTCAATTGAGTAGTACATTCATTACTTCGATGACTAGGTTTCCCACATCTGAACTACACAATACCAATAGGAGCACCTCTCCCACTTGGCCTTTACCATCAACAAATTTCTGTTTTCCTTTTTCAGCTGGAGCATTGTAAGGCTTTCCACGGTTCTGTTATTGCTTGCCTCTCGTATCATACATGATCTTATAATGAGCCTTACTATCCTCTTTATAAATTCGACATCTATTCACCAAATTCGGAAACTTACAGATCCGCTAATACCCAATTGCCTTCTTGATTTCTAAGCGCAGGCCATTTTCAAACTTTATGTACTTTGAAAATTCAGCAGTTGCCTCGATGTAATGAGGGTAGAACTTTTCCATCTCTATGAGCTTAGCAGCATAATTAGTTACTGACAAGTCTCCTTGTTTCAACTCCAGAAATTTGATTTCTTTCTTCTTGCGAATATCATTCGAAAAGTACTTTCTCAGAAATCATCTACTGAACACAACCCATGTAATCTATTCTTCTTCACCATTCAGTCTTTGGCGAGTACTCACTCACTAGTCATCAGTCTCTCTTGCCAACTGATGAGTACCGAAGCATACCTTTTATGCATTTGTACAGTCCATAACCTGAAAGATCCTCTCAATCTCCTTGGGCCAACTCTATGCTTCATCAGGATCATGCTTACCCTTGAACATAGGTGGATGGTTCCTATGGAATGTTTCCAAGATGCGGGATCCATCATTCCACCGGCATTAGGATGATGTTGCACAGCCTGAGCCAAAGCCTGCAAAGCAGTAACAAGTGCAGTATCATTCCTTCCAACCATTACTTTGTTGCACATCATTATATCAAATAATGATTCGGTGAAACATATCGACAATATTCAACTGTGACACTACACTATTGAGTCAACAACCTGGCCAGACTGACCGACCTGCTCTGATACCACTAATGTAACACCTTATTTTCCCTATGATAAATTTAATAAGATCAGAGTAAAATTATTCAAAAAAAAAACATCAAAAATAGGATGCCACAAACTACAACATATTAAAAACCTCCTTGTGCATAATTGAATTGATACATAACACATTTTTTGGATGAACCGACAACAGTTTTCAACATAGTCCTTAATATCAACTTTATTAACGTAACAAAAATAGTCCAAGTTTATTATCAAAATATCTTCAACCAGCATCAAACAACATGTAATCAAATAAATTGGAGTTCATAATACTCCAACATAATCACCAAAATAAAACAACGAAGTAATAAAAATAAGCAAGCGTTCATTTCCATGGTGTTACGTATCAGAGCACTAACGCCAACTCAAAACAAGAAGAGAAACCTCTTCTAAACTCCATGACTTCAGACTACTCCTAATTATCTGCATGTTACCTCACGTAGAGGCAACATTCAAACAAAATGGGTGAGATATCATAACAATATAAAAGACAACATAGTAAAGAGTAGATAGCAACTTAAACACACATGATTATACTTCTTTACCTCACACCTTTCTCAATTCATCGTATCACCAGGTACATCAATATACAATCAATCACACAAAAAACACATAACATTCATCATGATATAATTTATACTTCTTCGACATCCAAAAACATCAAACTATTAATAATAATGCAATGCGATGAGACCGACACTGATTCAAATGCATGTGGTACCATCAGGGCGTAAGCCCCCATCTTAATGTCAACTTAGGGCAGTAACATCATCATGCCAAAACAAGCCATATCTCGCCAATACAGGCCATCTTTCACCAATACATGTCATCTTATCATGAATGCATGCAACACCAACATGCAACAACGTAATTTACATTTATATTCCTACTCATAAATGAAACGTCAATACATGCCATCGTCATCATCATTATCATGCAATACATCATGCAAAACAATCAAATCATTCATACAACATCGTCTTACTTCGTCGCAACATAAATCATGGCACATTACTCAGAAATACAGACATATAGGAATCAATTTTGGTCAAATAATTAGCTATTATGTTCCAAATTATTTTTATAGGATAGAAAATAATTTTAGCTTTTCACCGGCCCAAACGGCGCGTCAAACAGACACCCGCGGCGAAAGTTATGCAATTTACAATTTTGAAAAATCGGATACTTTCAGTGGTAACCGGTTACTTCCAGAAGGGTAACCGGTTACACTCCTAAAACTCAAAAAAGAACGCTTTTGTCCAGTTTGGTAACCGATTCACACCTATGTAGTAACCGGTTACGCCTTCTAATTTTTGCCCATTTCGCCCAAATTTTCATAGGGCAACCGATTACCCCCCATACAGTAATCAGTTACACCTGATGCAGAGTTCAAAAACCTGCAATTTTTTTCTGAATACAAAAATCCTTATTTCAAAACCCAAACTCCCAATATTTCCATCAAAACAGTATTTTCTAATCACACTAATTATTCACCAACATTGCCTATCAATTCCATTCAAGTTACATCATCAAAATTCACCAATTACACACATAATGCATCAAAGAATTCATCAATGGGAAAAACCCCAATAAAGCAAAATAGAGAGAAAGATCAAGAACATATAATCATAGAACCTAAAAAATACCATACCCCATTGTTATGCAACCCATTATAGTGTTAAAATTCCCACCCTTACCTTGGATTTTGTCGGTTCTTGACTCTTACAATGAAGCTTCTTGCCCTAGACTTTTTTCTCTTCTTCTCTCTTCTACGATCTTTTGCTTTACTTCTACTTTGTTTTTTCCTCTTCTCTATTCTCTCTCTATTTTATTCCAACACTAGCCTTAGGACCCCTAAATCATAATACCAACCTTGCCCTTCCCAATTTTAAATAAATAATTATCTAAGTAACCATAAAATAATAATAATTCTATTATTCTACTATTAATATTTATTTAATTATTATACTATGCTATTAGATCTGATATTTTAATTAAAATAATGCTAGTGACTAGTTATTTCTCTACACCTCATGTTTGTACACTTTTGGTCATACACCCCTATTATCTTAACTCCAATAACTCCTAAGACCTCTAATTCCTAGCAAATACATCACGACACAACAAAAGATTCACTAACATGCGCACATACATCACATCATATAATTAATTTAAATAAAATAATTCAACGAAATCAGGATGTTACAATCAGCACTTGGCCTTAGAAGGAGGAGTGTTACAACATATAAAATTTCATGACCCCCAAACTGTAACTGGTAGTTTATTATCATTATTAATGGTCTAGCAATATATTGAAGACGTTTGATTAATGACTCTGCTAAAATATTTTGTGTATATACATGAGGAACATGGTGTTCAACAGTAATTCTAATTGACATGCAATCTTTATTAAATAATTCAGATGTAAATTCATCTGCATTGTTAAGTCTAATTTTATTTATAGTATAATCATGAAATTGAGCTCTAAGTTTAATTATTTGTGCAAGAAATTTTGCAAATGCCATATCACGACTTAACAATAAACAATACATACGATCATCTACTAGATGCATCAATTAATACCATAAAGTACCTGAATGGTCCTGACTGTAGATGAATAGGTCCACATATATCACCTTGAATTATTTCAAGAAATATAGATAATTATGTCTTAATCTTGTCTGGTGAATGATTTGTTATTATTTTTCCAAGAGAGCAAGCTTCACATGGTCTATCTTCTTTTGTAAGTTTTAAACTTTTCAATGGATGATCATGTGTACTTTCAACCATTTTAGGCATCATTGTTAAACCAGGGAGACCTAAACGGTCGTGCCATAAAATCACAATTTTGGGATCTTCTTTTACTACTAAATTGCATTTAATTTCATGTATATATGCATAATGTAATCCATAAGGCAATTCTGGTAGTTTTTCTAAAGTTTTCTTCTTTCCCAAAACATTAGTAGTGATATTAATGTATTTCATGTTACCTTTATTTGTTGTTTCAGTATCATATCCTTGACAATATATGTTATTAAAACTCAACAAATTTCTCTTTAATTTTGGAGAGTATAAAATATTATTAATGATAAACTTTGTCCCATTTGGTAATATGAATGTAGCATTACATGTTCCTTCTGAAGGTGTGAAAAACACAAGAAAGAGGGGGGGGGGGGGTGAATTCTGTTTTTAAAACAAAAACTTTTCTTTAAAAATATTCCCCTTTAAGTTAAAATCCTTTTTCCTTCACTCTTGATAATAACAATAAGTAAGCACAGGAAGTAAAGAACAATGTATGTTTATACTAGTTCACTTGAAAATTATCAAGTTAGTCTAGTCCACCCGCCTAGGTGATTTTGCCTCACTCAATCGAGGACTTAATTCACTATAACCAAACTGATTATAATTTGCACAAGCTATCCACCTCTAAGACTCACAAGTCCTAGACTTCTTAAAGATACAGACCTAACAATCTCTTAAGGAATATCAAATAATAATCAACCTGATTATTACAATGCACAAGCTACCCGCAAGTGACTAACAACCTCTAAAACTCGCAAGTACTAGACTTCTTAAGGATACAGACCTATCTGGTCCCTTAAGGAAAATCAAGCAACCATTTGAATACAAGTTTTGTTTACAAGAATATTTCTTCTACACAAGCTGAATATGTGAACTATTTGAAGAACAATGACTAAAAATATGAAAACTATAAGCAGCGCTTTGTGCGTGGATAATTCGTTGATTGACAACTTTCTCTCTTAGTTTTCAAGCCTTTATACAACCAATAAAATAATATATCCATTGAGGGATACTCTTGGGATTTCCAAAAACATTTGCAGCTTGAACAATCACATGGGGGACAAGATCGTGTGATGCATCCGTTCTTTCATGGTAGTGGAATGAAACGTTGATTGTACCATGTACTATTTGAACCACGCTAACATTATCTTCTTTCCTTCGGCACTTAAGAGGCTTCCGCGAGCGTGAGTTTAGAAGCGAGAACATAACACAAGGTCATCAGAACTTCAAGTCTTCAGAGTCTTCAGAACTGCGTCTTCGGAGTCTTCAACACTTGGTTATGAGAACCTTTTCTTGGAACCTTGCGTCTTTAGAACTTCAAGTCTTTAGAATCTTTAGAACTTTTGTATTTAGAGTCTTTAGCACTTGGTCTTTAGAACCCTTATCTTTAGAACCTTGGGTTTTTAGAAACTTAAGTCTTTAGCATCTGGAATTGAATAGAAACTTCTGTCTTCATATCTTATGACTATTTCTTTAGAACCCGTTGTCTTCAGAAACACGAGTCTTCAGTATCTGGACTTAAGTAGCAACTTCTGTCTTCAGATCTTCTGACTGGTTTCTTTAGACAAAAAAACATAGCTTACACTTCAGAGCCTTCTAGAGTGTCTTGCTACCGTTCAATAGAAATTGTGTAGCGCATAAGTGGAATTCTTTCTCTTCTAATGTCTTGTCCACACCATCCATCAGAAGCAGAACATGTTTGTTAAGTACTCAACAATAACAAACATTAGAGTATCAAAATTGTTCATACAAACATACTCATTTGTTATCATCAAAACTCAGAGATAATATTGCATAACCAAATGTTGTTCTTACACCTTCTATCAAATCTACAGGACCTGAGATTGTATTTATTACACCTTTAGTAGAATTTATATCAGTAAAATATTTCTTACTTTTGAGGATTGTATGGGTAGTTTCACTGTCTAGAATACAAATGTCTTTGACATGTTCCATGTCTAACCCTTTTGAAATAGAAATAAGATTAAATAGAGAGAAAATCAACTACATATTTAACATTATTATTCATGCAAACATAAGATACACATACAAATTCTTAAGTTGATACATAGTCCAAATATAAAATTAATACAAGCACATCAATCATTATTCAAATAGTTACTTAATTCATTGTTCCTTCAACGAAATCAGCAGTCTCAAAATAGGTATTATCATTTTTGAGTTCAATCTCATTAAAATTGACTTCTTTTCCTTTTTCCTCTACATATGTCATTTGTCTTTTACACAAATATTCAGGTGTTCTACACACCTTAGACCAATGGCTTTTCTTTCCATATTTATAGCATACATCCTCATAATTTCTCGAGGGACCTTCTTGGATATACTTACCCTTTCCTTGAAGATTTCAATTATTTTGGTCATATATGGGAGATCTATAATTATTCGTATGACCTCGTCCACATCCTCTACCAAGAAAATGGTTTCGACCGTGGAAAAGGTTCCAGCCATATCTTCCTTGACTGTGACCATCAAAGTAAGCACGACCATTAGTACCATCAAAACGAACATGACCACCACATCTCTTAAGATGATTAAAGCCACCACACCCACGATTAAAGGTTGTGGCATTAATTTCAGGATATGCTAATGTTCCTGTGGATCGTGACTGGTAGTTTTTTATAAGGAGCTCATTATTTTGTTTCTCTACTAGAAGGGTTGCAGCTAAATCAGAATACTCTGTAAATTCCTTCGTTTCATATTGTTATTGAAATAATACCTGGGATGCATGGAAAGTTGAAAAAAAAATTTCCAACTTCTTTTTCCAGTTATGATTATGCCAAAAAAATCTAGTTGTGTTATAATCTGGTGCATAACAGAGTTATATGCAATGACATTTTTGTAATCTTGGAACCTTAACTTGTTCCACTGATCCATTAATGAGGGTAACGTGAATTTCTTCTGATGTCTAAATCTTGCTTTAAATTTGTCGCACAAAATCTTGGGATATTTAGCATTTGAATATTTTATTTGCAATCCATCATCAAGATTGTGCTTGAAAATTATGTTCACTTTTGACTTTCTCTTTTTCATTTCATCTGGGTCGTCTGTCGATTTTCTAAAATTATCTCCTTCAAGTATTTTGTTAAGTCCCTCACATGTAAGGTATTCAATTAAATTATTGTTCCAAGTTATGAAGTTGTCCCCAATTATGCTTATAATTTTGAATTGATGCTTAAGATTTGACATGATTATATCTATAATTCAGATGAACATAATCAACATTTAATGCATAAACAAAACAAAAAATATCAATTTTTTCAATTACAAAATTCATGGCTACATATTATTCAAAAACCTTTACTAATAAATCAAGCTATGACTAGTAATGGTAAGACGATAATTATCATTAAAGCTACAAAGTCATTATCTAATTCTTCACGCTTGATAATACTGATAAGAAACAAAATAATTACAAGTAAAGTGGTGAACAAAAGAATAATTTTAGCCATTTAAAAAATCTGGATAGATATTTTGATAATGATATGAAAATTATGAAAGAAGATGAAGTATTTATAGAGGTAATTTTGAAAAATTAGTCGTTATATTATCGTTGGGGAAAGGAAAAAGAAAAAGAAAAAAAGGTTAACTGTGATTAAAAAAATATCTTGCCAAAATTTAAGTGTGTTAAAAATTATATGACCGTTATAAGTGTCGGAGATAATTATCAGATGACATATAATATAAAAGAACACATATCTGCATGGAGTTTTAGACCTTAATTAAATATGAAAGTTAGTATTTGCATGTAGTTTTAGACCTCCATTAAATATAAAAGTTAATAACTGCATATGTGATTTTTAAACCTCCAATAAATATAAATGTTAGTAACTGCATATGGGGTTTTTAAATATCCAATAAATATAAAAGTTAGTAACTGCATATGAGATTTTTAAATCTCCAGTAAATACAAAAGTTACTAAGTGCATATAGGGTTTTTAAACCTCCACTAAATATAAAAGTTGATAATAGAATGTGGGGTTTTAAACCTCCACTAAATATATAATAAGAATAGTCATATTTATTATAGAGCACTTGACAAGTTGTGAGTTTTCTATAACAAGAACTAAAGTAATAATAACGATAATAGACACTCTAGTTATAAATCACTTAATTGATTGTCTGTTTTTTATTACTGGGGTAAATAATAATAATAATAATAATAATAATAATAATAATAATAATAATAATAATAATAATAATAATAATAATAATAATAATAATAATAAGATTAAAGTGATAAGTATAAAATATACACTTAGTGTAGTAAAAACTTTCAATAGAAATAATCGAGATATAGAAGAGAGTGTTAATAGGAGTAATTTATTTCTCTCAGAAAGTTATTGCATACTTACATAAACCAAAGATATGCTATTTATACTACTTAAGTTATAACTATTCACTACATGTAATAATCCATCTAATTGTGCTAAGTTTGAAATTCTTTCATATATAATATATATTTACTAGATATTTCAAATAGTAATAATAATAATAGTTTATTATTATAACAGAACACAATTGATAAAAAAACCAAAAATATATTTTTTTAAAAGATAACTTCAAAAATGATGTGGTTCAACCTAATGACATCTTTTATAGGAAAGAGGAGCAGAAACAATTTAACTATGATGAGCAACAATACAAGATTAAGTCTGAGCCTTGAAGTTTTCCGTTGACACTTTGCAATCTCCCTAATATATTGCAGCCAATGAATGTTAGATGATTGCCACAACAATCTATTTGTAACAAATTATGAGTCATATCAACAATTTTGAGGTTATGTTGTTAGCAAATGAAATAGATGTATGTCTAGTATGATATTATAATTTACGGTGAAACATCATTGTTGGTCAATAGCTGAACGTGAAAATTATGAATTGTATAGCTAACATAAATATTTTTTTTTGACAAATTTCTATTTGCATGTACAAGTTCTCAATACTAGTTCCACGTCCACAGTCATATTACTCTCATATGAAAAACATTGAAACCATGTGGCTAGGTTATTGCATAGAGGCATGCATCCTTTGTCCATATTACAAGTGATGACAAAAGCATAATTAATGGCTCAAGTCACCATCATAAATTTTAGCTGTAGCGGTATAAATTGGTGTGGTTTGAAGCCAAATTTCACTCCATGCAACTCAATATCGCTTTTCTAAATGGGAAAAACCATTGTTTCACTTGTTATAGTTCTCCTTGTTGTGCCAATATTTCTAGATGGTTACAATGTTGAGGCAGAAAAAAGATATAATCAACTGAATAAAGATGATGGTATTTACAAATCTCAAAAGTTTAGAAATTGTATAGATTGTACGACTTTGTATAACATGTGTTTGGCTACTCCTTACTTTTGGACTGTGTATCATAGGTTTTGTCCATTTAACGATCAGACTAATATCGCACCTTATAGCAGTGATGCTCCTACACCTGAGAGTGGTCCTCTTTTATGATTATTGATATTGTAGTCATGAGTAACTTGTGTTATTGATATTTATCTAAAATAATGTTGTTTGTTGTGTGAGTGTTATGTGGAGAATAGATATATATTTTACTTCTGTGCTTAGTTTTGTATTATGGTGTCATGTTATTATATAGTTATAAATAAAAGTAAGGAGTATTTTGCTACATCAAAGAACAGTCCTTCAATGGCTTATATGTTCCCCTCGACACAAAGAAAGACCATAGAAAAAGAAAATAAAAAAGAAACTTTAGTTTTTTGTTTGCTAACTAAAGAGAAACTCATAGACTTGCAGCCTAAATATACTCATTTATGTTGGAACTGAGGGTTTTTAAGAAAGATGATTTTAGGGAAAAGAAGAAGAAGAAGAGAGAGGAGAGAGAATTGAGAGTTTTCTAATGTGATTGCTTTCTCACTTATTTCGCTTATTCACTTGTGTTGTAATTACAAACTCAACAACCTTTTATATAGGCAAACAATGCTCAGATCAAATTAGACAAAATACTAAAGTCCAAAACATGATTTCGACAGACTGCAATATCTGATCTATTCGACTCTGTCGAATAAATCTTACAACCTATACAAAACTATTCGACATACACTACAAGTATTTCGACAGAACAAGAACTATACATCTAACACACCCTCTAATTCATGTTCTCGAGACTTCTTATCCCGATGTTTTTCTTTAACTCGTCGAATCTGACTTTCTTCAGAGGTTTGGTAAATATGTCGGCTAGTTCCACTTCTGTCTTGCAATGTTTCATCTCAAGCTTCCCTTTGTTGACTTGATCCCTCAGAAAATGATACATTATTTCTATGTGCTTTACTTCGACCATGACACACTGGATGATTCGCCAGGTTTATAGCTGACTTGTTGTCGACAAACAACTTCATCTTCTTAGGTTCCATTATCCTGAGTTCTTCAAGTAGCACTTCTATCCATGCTGCTTGACATGCAGCATAAGACGCAACCACATATTCTGCTTCACATGATGACAAAGCCATAATGCTTTGCTTCCTCGAACTCCAAGAGATTAGAGCACCTTCAATCATGAAAATGTAGCCTGGAGTACTTTTCTTTTCGTCTTGATCTCCACTGAAATCTGAGTCGGTGTATCCATGAATTTCGACACCTGTGCATTTCTTCGACTTCTTTGGTAACAACATACCATGATCAATAGTTCCCTTTGTGTATCTCAATACCCTTTTTACTGAGATGAGATGACATTCTTGTGGTTTCTCTATAAATTTACTCAACAATACTACACTTTGACAGATATCTGGTCTAGTATTGTAAAGATATCTCAAGGATCCAATGATTTGTTTGTAAAGGGTCAAACTTACAAACTCATCATCTGTTTCCTTTTTTTAACTTTGATCCATTTTTTAACAGAGTGAGAGCTTCATTACAGTTGCTCATTTTAAACCTCTTCAAAATATCTTGAGCATACTTTGTTTGATGCAAGAATACTCCTTCTTCAGTGTCTTTGAATTCCATCCCTAGGAAATATGAGAGATTCCCTAAGTCAGACATTTCAAATTCTTGCATTAACTTCGACTTTACCTTCATTATCTCAGCTTCGTCTGCTCCTGTAATGAGTAAGTCATCAACATAGAGGCATAAAATGATTCGACTTCCACTGTTGATATCATTTACATACACTCCATGTTCAGACACACACTTTGTGAAACCTGCATCGATAAGGAAGCTATCTATCCTCTTATTCCAAGCTCTAGGAGCTTGCTTCAAACCATAGAGAGTCTTCCTTAATTTATATACTTTCGACTCCTGCCCTTTGATGTCGAATCTTGGTAGTTGAGTAATGTAGACTTCTTCTTCCAATGGACCATTCAAAAATACTGACTTTACATCTAATTGATGCATTTTCATCCTCTATATGTTGTTGTCGAAACAATAATCCTGATTGTTTCTAACCTCGCATCAGGCGCATATACTTCATCGAAGTAAATACCAGGTTTTTGTAGAAAACCTTTAGCCACCAATCTTGCTTTATACTTCGGAATCTCACCATTTGGCTTTCGTTTCACCTTGTAAATCCACTTTACATCAATTGGTTTCTTGTTGGTTCTTTCGACAAGCTCCCAGGTCTTGTTCTTTTCAATAGATCTAAGTTCTTCTTTCATGGCTTCACACCAATTTGAATTGCTCAAGACTTCGTCCAAGTCAATTGGTTCTGCTTCAACCATCATCATGGCTTCACCCAAGTAAAAAGGGATTTGAATTAAGTTTGAAATAAAAGAAATAGTTTGTGTTTAATTCTATTTCAATGAATAGAATGAGTGGTAGTAATAATGATAAATATTGAGAAATCATGATAACATTGAAAGAGTGAAACCTGAAGAAGAAATGGAAAGATCAGTAAATGGGGATGCAACAACCTCTTCTTCCTTTTCCTTTGCTTGACGTCGTCTCTTTATCTCTCGCATGTTCGCTTTCTTTATTTTTTATTTCGATCAGTGTCAAATATATTTTCGTTTTGCTTTGTGCCTCTTGTTTTCGAGATAGATCTTTGAACGCTGGAATCTTATTTTTCAAAAATATAGTTAAACAACCAGAATTATATCTTCTTCCATAGCCTTTGCAAAATTTCCAAAAGTTGGTAATTTCAGAACGTGACTCTTCCATTATGTCGGTTACCAAAGTTGGTAAATTTCAAAACCATGATTTATTGTGCGTTCATTCATTATTAATCCATTTAACTTTCTCATATGCCTCATTAGAACAAAATGGACGTATTACATGTGAAGTTTGATGCCCGAACCACGCTTTACCATTGTTAGGGCTGAAAAAGCTTTTGGATATCGATTTAGATGATGCGTGCATTTTTTAGGTCTTCTTAACCATTTCATTGGATTTGCAGGATGATGATTAATGGATCTAGATCATTATATCTTTCGTTTTAATGCGTATTGTAGGTTTTGGTAGAAGGTCAGGCCGGAGAAGACAATTGAAAGGTTGACTCCGGCGGCCCAAGTGTCATCACATGATGGGCTCATTCAAATCCACTTGGGCGTGCACGTGTAAAAATAAAAGTATGATTGAATTTTGTAATATATTCATTCGTTTGCGTTATACCACTAGATGTACAAGCCACCCTAGTGGCAGCACACGCGCTCTTAAGGTTTAATTATGCTTGGTCGCAGGTTCGAGCCTGACATATGACTTTTTTCCATTTGTTTTGTTTCAGTTTTGATCTGGTACAAACGAAGCTAGCGTGCGCATGGTGTATATAACATCTGGACCATCAGATCACCAGAATTTCAAATCCAACGCTCCAAAGCAATCATGACCATGATGCACTCCAAGGAAAGTTGCCTACTGGATCCAGCGCAGGCTTCTGGACTCCTTTGTTAATGGGACTGGATTTTTTTTGTTTCTAACACGCCCCTTAAATTCTCTTGCAGCGCAGGCACATAATTTTTTTTATATTTATTTTTAATTTATTTATTTTTCTTTTTTATCACTCTTTTAATAAAAAATAAATAAATGAAATAAAAAATTAGATTTAGGATTTAATTAATTAACTTTATTTTCACAATAAAAATTAATTAATTTAATCACTTTAAGTTTATTTTATTAATTAAAATATAATCAGAATTAGGCTTTAATTATCATTCAATTATTTTTCTAAACAAAAAAACACCAAAAATATTTTCTTACTTAGAATATTTCAGGGTTTTAGATATTTTTCTCTTCCATCTCCACGCATTTATTTATTTTCTCATTATTTTCTATAATATTGTAACTGTCCATGGTTTGTAAGAGCTAATTAGAACCTTTACCTTTTTATCTCCCAATTTTTTTGGTTTGTATTCCCCCATCCCTGAAGCGATGTAATTGCGTAGTTTACTTTCCATATTTTTTACTTCCCGCACTTTTATTTTTTGCCCTTATGTATACATTTGATTGCTAGATTAAATAGGCGTGCATGACAAGATTTAAAAGCAAATGATAGAAAACCTAACATCCAAAATAAACATAATTGAAATGCAACACATCTCGCACACGTGCACCTCTAAGGTACCTCCACTTGTTGCCTTCGGAAAACAAAAAGTCACGTCTCTCGAATGTGAGAAGTTTTAGAAAAGACCCTTTGGTTAAAAGATCATAGTCCCTCAATGACCATTCGGTGCTGCCTCGATAAATGATCTTGATACCTTAGGGTAATTGCAAAAATATTTTATGAGTTACCTTCGTGACTGTACGATGACTCGAGCTTGTCCCTCAAAAACATCCAATGATAGGGCTACCTACTAACTAATGGTAGGATATCACTATCTAAAAGGAAAACAGGAAAATAACAAAGACTTTCGAGTAGGTAGATAGCTTGTAGTTGCTTGTTCACAAAACAAAACAAATTTCTCACAGATACACTCTCTTTTCTAAATATTTTCAAATACAAAAACACTTTGTATGCATTATCAACGATACGAGAATCATTACAAAGTTTTCTACATTAAGGCATCTTTTCAAAATATTTTCAAAACACACTTACACAAAAAGCATTTTCAAAGTGAGCTAGCAACTAAGAGTCCATAGATAACTACTGATGAAAAGGATGCTAACACCTTCTCTTTTCATAACCTCCCCCCTTACTCAGAAAAATTCTCGAAAGGTCTTTCATGTTCTTTTCACCCTTTCCTTTATTAGATAAATGAAAAGTCGGTGGCGACTCTTGCTAACCGCAACATTTGCGATAAAATGCAAAACCAGTAAAGTCAGTTCTCCCACCGTATTATAGAATTGGCGACTCTGTTGGGAAAAACTAAAAGCGGGTTACCTTAGAGATAGTTCATATTTAATGTCTTTCATTGTTTGACTTTCTTGATTTATGTTTAAAGGGAGTTTTGGGTTATTCTTCTAAAGATCCTATACCTGAGTCTTGGGCATTTAGGTAAGTAGCAACAGATCGTGAAAACTATACAGTGTACACCTATACGGTTGAAGCGATGACTATGTTAGTGCGACACATTGGTTGGTGTTGGTCTCCCTTGAGTTAACTCAAGGAGTGTGTTGGGATACTGCGTGGTGTCATAAAGCACTAACTGAGCATAGAACCTTAGTTGATATAACTTTTCCATTAGAATATAGTGAGATAGCCGGCTTTGGTGCAGACTGAAGTTGGTTGATACTCGATGCTATACTCATTGAGGTCGGACTCTCGAGATATTTCGATCGCAAATCAGATGCTTGAGCTGAAACAATGTCCGAGAGAAAGATCAGTAATATTGAGACTCCTAGAACCCGATTACTTTCTTTTAGGATATATTGAGCCAACTAAAACTTCAAGAGGTTACTTACCTATAACTCCATGCAAGCTTAAACATAAGGCCTTGTGTGTTATTAAATTGTTCGAACATAACATTATGCATCATAACATTCATACCATTTCATTGCTACTAACCATTTCAAGGACTGGGGAATTTATCTTTGTTATGTTTTGCAGACTATGGCCTCCGCTCGCAGAAACACTATCCGGGCCAGCTTTGTAAAGGCACCCCCTCAACTTAAAGAGTTAGTCTCAAGGGTTCTCGAAATCTCTTCGTTTATCAAAAGGCATGGCCGAATGCTCAGTTTGGTTACTCCAGGTTTTGATGAAGACATGATAAGGGTTCTCTTCCAGTTCTTTGACCCTGCACATCACTGCCTCACCTTTCTCGATTATCAATTGGTACCTGTAATACGGTGGGAGAACTTCCTTGGGTGTTTTGCGTTTGATCGCAATTGTTGCAGATAGAAAGAGTTACCACTGACTTTTCTTTTATCCAATAAGGAATGGGTGAAAAGAACAGTAAAGACCTTTGAGATATTTTCTTGAGTTCGGGGGGTAGGTTATGAAAATGGAAGGTGTTAGCACCCTTTTCATCCGTGGTTATCTACGGGATCTTAGTTGATTGCTAGATCACTTGAAAATGCTTTATTTGAAAATGTGTTTTGTGATTGCTGCAAGTTTGAAAATATTTTGAAAAACGCCTTTGTTTCGGAAAACTTTGTAATGATTCTCGTCTCTATAAGAATGTATACAAAGTTGGTTTTGAAAATAGTTCAAAGAGATGTTTGTTTTTGAAGATGTTTTTGAAAGTGTAAGTGTGGAAATGGTTTTAGTTTGTGAGCAAGAAACTACGAGCGTCCTACCTACTCAAAAGGTCTTTGTTCTTTTCCCCCTCCTTTAGATGTTGTTATCTTACCATTGATTGGTAAGAAACCTCATCATTGGATATGAAGGGATGGGAGTGGGTCATCGTATAGTCATGAATGGCAATATTGTGATATATCTTAGCATTTCTCTTAAGGGACTAAGATTATTTGTAAGGCAACATTCGTAGCGTCATCGAGGGACTATGATCTTGTATTTTGATTATTTTTACTAAGATGGCTCACATGCACATCATGACTATTTTTTTCAAGGAAACAAGTGGAGTTAACCCTAGAGGTGTAAGTGTGCAAGTGTTTATTTTTCATGCACTGTCTTGTCTTAGATTAGGATTTTCTAAGGTTGATTTTTTATCTTGCCATACACACCTTAATTACTAACATTTATGAAAGTGATAAAATCGTGGAAAATAAATATTCTACGCTATTACATCATTTGGGAGATGGGGGATACAAATGTAAAAATGGGTATTGCAAGAAATTAAACCTAATTATCTATTACAAACCATATTGAATAGCTATGAAGAAAATATATGAAATATGTAAGAAAAAACAGCGCAAAAGAGAGAAAAAAACAAATCTTTCGACATCACGTGTCGAAGCATGCTTATATGCATCAAACATATCCTTCTTTCGATCCTGTAATTCCAAATCAACTCAGTATGAGTCAAAGCATAATATTATGTGTCGAATCACACACCCTTTTCCCCTTCTGCTTGGGCATGTAAAGCAGTATGTGTCGAAGCCTAAGGCTTTGTGTCGAATCATGCTGTAATTTTTTCACCCCAACATTGTTTTATGGTCTGTACAGGTTAGTTCTTAACATATAATTGACAAGAAAGGAATACAAACAAAAGGTTAGCTTTGAAGGAAATGGTTATTACATGTTATCTTCGAAGATGAATCACCAATGATGCTTGAAATGATGGGTTTAAAGTCAATAAGACTTACCTTGAAGCTGGAATTTGTGTTTCAAACTTGAATTGTTGCCTTGAATGTTCTTGAGTTGGAAAAAAAATAGAGGTGTTATTTTTTTGTGTTCTGGGTTTAAGAGTATTTTAAGGCTTCAGCATTCATGTTCTCCCCTCTCTCTTTTTTATTTTCTTTCTCCTTTTCCTTGCCAAAAGCCAGCCCTTTGTGTGTTGTGAAACAACTTATTTGTAGAAGAGTCTTGCTGGGGTTTTGGGGGGGGGGGGAACAAATAAAATTTGAACTGTTTGGGTATGCTCTTTTCATAGTTTTTGAGGTGCATCTCTTATATGCTAATTTGGTGCAAATATGGGACTGAGATAATGCAGGCTTGGACTGGTTTAGGAGCAGCATAGCAGGACTGTTTTGCAGCAATTTTGGAGTGTTGTGGCAGCTTGGTCCAGAGCTATTTCATAGCAGTACAGCAGACTGTTTTTTAACATGGTTTTAGGTTGTTATGTGGACAGTATAGCAAGCTTAGGTTTGGAAGCATCTAGGACTTTGTTCAACAGTAGTTTGGACAACATGACACTAGTTTGGTTTGATAATGTTCAACTTGATTCCTTCTACAAAGATCTTTTTCTTGCTCTGGTTTTCGACAAGCATCTTGAATCTATTAAAGATGTGGAATACTACGTCCTTTCATTTTGATCACATAGATCCACAACCTTCGACCAAACTCATCAACAGACAAAACAATATTTGCTTCCACCAATTGTATGTTCTTATAATGGACCACATTCATCTGAATGTACCACTTACTCCGTCCTTTCGTTTTGATCAAATAAACCCACAACCTTTGACTAAACTCATCCACAGACAAAACAATATTTTTTCCACCAATTGTATGTTCTTCGAATGGACCATACTCATTTTAATGTACCACTTACTTCGTCCTTTCATTTTGATCACATAGATCCATAACCTTTGACCAAACTCATCAACAGACAAAACAATATCTGTTTCCACCAATTGTATGTTCTTCGAATGGACCACATTCATCTGAATGTATCACTCACTTCGTCCTTTTGTTTTGATCACATAGATCTACAACCTTCGACCAAACTCATCAACAGACAAAAAAATATTTGTTTCCACCAATTTTATGTTCTTCGAATGGACCACATTCATCTGAATGTACCACTTTGAGTATGCAAGATGATCTTATTGGCATAGTCAAAACAATAGAATTTCTGGATTGATTTCCTACCAGTAACCATATCTTGAGTAATCAGTTGATTACGTGGTCGAAAGTTCAAATGTCCAAACCTAAAATGCCACAACCAACTATCCTGATGGTCGAACAATTTTCAAACATTGAACTTCTGTCGAATTGATCATTTTCTTAAATGTCCTATTTTTCGACAACTGAGATTTTAAGACCAAATTGTTCTTGGTGTCGAACAATCTCAAAGCTCCATCTTTCATGACAACTGAGAAACTCTTTTAGACTAGTTGTCCAACACTTAGCAATTTGCACTTCATTCTAGGTACATAGAGCACATCTTTAATCATAACTTTTCCTCCATTACTCATTTGAAAGACTATGTTGCCAATATCTTCTTCTTGCAATGAACGATTATCAACAAGTTTTTTTTGTTAAATTGTAATTCATAGTGTCGAAACTATGTGTGTCGAAGGGTTTAGAGGTGGATCGAAGAAGTTTGCACGAAGGAAGGAATTTCCCAATCAAAGCTTATGGATCGAATAAAGTATGAAGATAGACAACATGTCAGCTATCAATTTGATGAAGAACCCAATAGCACATGGTCGAAGCAAGCACATTAAAATGAGGTTCCATTATCTCTGAGAGTAGGTAGAAGACGGGAAGATGAATTTGGAACATTGCAGAACTGAGAATCAGATTGCAGACATCATGAAGAAGGGAGTGCAGGTCGAATTAGTCAGAAGACTAAGAACCATGATGGATATAGATTGTTTAGACACAATGAATTAGGTGGTGTGTTAAATTGTAATTCATAGTGTCGAAACTATGTGTGTCGAAGGGTTTAGAGGTGGATCAAAGCATTTTGCTTGAAGGAAGATGTTGTACCCCAAAATTTTCCCTCCCATTTTACTCAAGACATGCTCATTAAGGTCTTCAATTGCTTAAGGATGACCAAGAACTGACCAGACAAATTCTCCTCCTAAGTAATGAACCTCCAATTAGGGTTTCACTTTTTACCAAGATGTTTAGGTTGAAAAGGCTCCAAGTGATTTTTATGGTCCCTAATATGTCTTCAGGAATGTCCATGCCAAATTTCACTCCCTACACTACAAGTTTACTCAGTCAATTGCTCGAATGCTTGAAAATCAACTATATTAGGCCAAAAGTCAAATGTGGCCTATATACAGTCAAACTTCAAGATTTTTTGTCAACATCAATATTTTGAAGTGATAATCATATTTTGATCAAGGTTTGATCACGATTCCTCAAGAAATGCTCCTAATTTATCAAAAGTCAAGAATTGCAAGATTATGGTTTCTATAGGAAAAGTCAACTGAACTTTGACCAGGCATAACTTTCACATACATCATCCATTTTTCCCCAAACAAAGCTCATTTTGAAGAGAATACAATTACCTACAACATCTCTTTTATCCACAAGTATAAGAAATTCACAATTTGAAATATACAAGCTCATACATTACAGGTCATTTTCAGAAAGTCAACAAAAGACACTTTTTTCCAAGACCTTTTACATCAAGAGAAAATCTTCAAATGCAAAATTTATTAAAAGGGACATTGAAGTAGACATCCAGGGCTTTCCAAAAAGTAGACATTGAAGTAGACATTAAACTCGAGGCATGAGAAATACGGGGTGGCCGGAGACTGGGGCTTTGATTCCGTGTTTTTTTGCAGGTTGCGATTTTTGGGATGCCGGAGAGGACGACCGGAGATCTGCTCCGGCGTCTCTGACCGGTGTTGACTCCGGTGGAGTCCGCGAGGCAAAATAATGCAACTCTATTGGTCCATTTAAATCTAATTGGGCGCGCGTTTGAAAAATTAAAGAAAATTGACTGATTTTGTATATTATATTATCTTAATGTTTTTATCAGCGAATGAACAGCTAGGGGTGTTCGCGGTGCGGTTTGGGCGGTTTTGAAGCAAAAAATCACCCGAACCGCAAGAGAAAAAAATGTGTGGTTCGGTTTGGTTCGGTTGACTTTTAAAAATAAAATCGAACCAAACCAAACCAAACTAATGCGGTTTGGATTGGTTCGGTTGGTGCGGTTTTTTTATAAAAAAAAATATTTAGCCATACATACACATATATAGAAAAATATAATTTTGTTTTTAATCATTCATACATTACCATAAAAAATTTCTAATTGTCAAAATAAGTTTATAATTTGTTACATAAAATTGTGTATTATAATTTTATCTAAATCTAAAGAATGATATACATAAGATTGCATTCTTAAATAAATATTATATAAAGAATACGATAAAAATATATTTTATGATAATAGTATTTATAAATAAATAATATTTCATTTTTTATGATTTGTAAGTTAAAATACATATCATACAAAGAATATGATAAAATATACACATAATACATCTTGATTTCTCTAAATAATCAAAGAAATATATTGGTTAATAAGATTTAATAACATAATGCGGTTTGGTTCGGTTCGGTTCGGTTTAAAAAATACAAACCGCAAACCAAACCAAACCAAACCACGCGGTTCCATTAGAAAATGATCCAAACACATCCGAACCAAATGCGGTTTTTTGCGGTTTCGGTTTGGTTCGGTTCGGTTTTGTGGTTTTTTGTTGGGCCGGTTTGGTTTTGAACACCCCTATGAACAACAACTCAAATGGCAAGGCAGTGCGTGTGAAAAGGGATAAGGCCTGGGTTCGAGTCCCAGGCCCAACAATTTTATTTTTCTAACATGTTTATGCAGATTTTATACTCCTAGTGGCCAGACGTCTACCATACACCTCCAAATCATAACCATCAGATCATAATTGATCTAGATCCAAGAGCTTCATCGTGAAATTTACCATGCGCCCTTAAGGCTTCTCCTCACCAGATTCCAACGCAATCTGGGCTTCATCAAGATTGGGCCTGACAATTTCAAAACGCACACCCCCATTTACTTTAGACATCAGGCCCAACATTTTTTGTTTCTTTTTTTTAGTCTTTTTAATTTGTTTTTTTTTAATATTTACTTATCGGCAAAAAATCATTTTTTTTATTTTAATCATAAAATCAAATAAAAAAATCACAAAAAAACTTAGGATTAGTTTTTTAATTAAATAATTAATTTCTGAAATTAATTAATTAATTAACTTTTACCTTTTTTTCAAAATTAAAATAAGTTAGAACTTAGATTTTTTTTATTAATAACCAAGTATTAAAATAATATTTCGCAAATACCCGGGTTTCGGAAAAAAAATACGCAAATAACCATGTTTCAGATGACTCCCCAAAGGAGGAGCCATCTGAAATGGCGCATGCACCTATATTTTTAAGGGAGGCGCCATCTCACTTGGCGCCTATGTGCTTAGGGCATGCCCTAAGCCAAGTGAGATGGCGCCTAGGTGTGTTTTTAGGGCAAAAAAAAATTTTTTTTTCCCTTTCCGGTGCATTGCGTGTTGGACAGAGATCAACAAAATGGACTTTTTATTAAAAAAAAATAATTACATCCAACTGTATTACATTAAAATAACAGTAAAAAAAACAGATTAAAAAAAATGGATACAAATATACTGGAAAAAAAAGATACATCAGTGATCCCCCGGAACCCGGTAATGACCCCCGGTTCCGCATCCCCGTCCTCGCCTTTCTCGTGTTGGGTGTTGTCGCGTTTCCTGTTGCGGCAAGGTCGATGGCCCAGCGAAGTCAATGCGGTCTGAATCCATAAAATCAGTCAGATCTCCATATCTAGAAGATCCGCTCTGGTACAGTCGGTTACCCATACCCTCAAAGTTTGGTCGTGTTGGCGGTGGATGGGGTTCCATGGTTGGTCTGTAGCATTGGTCGTCTGAGTACAGGGGGTAGAAAGGAAATGGATCTTGGGGTGTTTGGTATTGAGGATGTTGGGTGGTTTGGTGATATCGTGGGTGATGGTAGGTTGGGTCGGCTTGGTCGTAATCTTCTGACATTCCCATATCAGGGCTAAGGCTGGATGTTGAGGGCGCCATATTGGGATATGTGGAAGACTGAAATTGTGTGTGGGGTATGTGGGTGTGCTGGTATTGGGGTTGGTATTGTGGTTGGGTTTGAGGCATATCGGGGTATTGGTAGTTTGGTGGTGATTGTGGTTGGTTGTGTGGCATTTGATTGTAGTTGTGTTGTGGTGGGGAATATGGTTGGGTGTTTGTGGGTCTGTTTCTTCTTGGGGGTTGGTGGGAGGTTGATGGGTTTGGGGTTTGTTGATGGGGAATCGAGGGTTGTGCCCATTGTGTGCGTGGGTCAACCAAGTACCTTGGATGAGACACGTGCATTTCTGGGTTACTAACCAACCTGTACCACGACAAATATTGATCCGTGTGTCGCATATTACCTTGAGTAAGGAAAACCGGGAATTGCAAGACGTAACGGTGACGCCTCTGCCACATCTTACACCATTCCGGAGCGAAGTCTTTCCAGTTGGTAAGACCCCACTGGGCGTCGACCCTTTTAAGATGCCATGGGGACAAATCTGTTGGATCACTTGGTATATCTTGATGCATTCCGAACTGCATCTTCACACGGTCGCTGTGGTGCATCTCCACAATGTTGAACCAAATAATTGCAGTCTTCGCAGTCCAAGTTGCTGCATCCTCCGGATTTGGATCATGGCCCAAACCCAAATATGGTCTCCAGATGAACTGTGATAAAATTTAAATCAGGTTAGCGCAAAAGTAATGTATAAATAATTTAAATGAACAAAAGTTAAAAGCTACGACGTACGTCATCTAGGCCTAAGTGATCCAACAGATTGCGGTAGAGTGCGACATTGAATCTTGGATTCTTGCCGTAATCCATACCCCTCAAGCAGTACCTAAAGGAAATGAGAAACATGTTATTCTTAGCATATATTTTGGGAAGAGCAGAATAATTATAAATGCTATAACTTGATGACTTACTTTGTTGCGTACGGGAAACCGAAAGTGTTGTTGTTGATGGGGTTTAAGGACTCCATCCTCCACCAACCCCAGGCTTGTAGTAAAAAAGCGCACCCATAAAATGTACATTTTTCCTTGACTGCATTTTTGCACAAGGAACTGTATAGGTGGGTGTTGCACCCCAAAATTTGCCCTCCCATATTCTCCAAGAAAATTGCCAAGCCAAGTCACAAAATTCCCCAAGGGTTGTGCAGTGCAACTGTCTCCTATACAATCAAAACTAGGGTTTGTGTTCTGATCAAGAATTGAAAGTTTTCAAAGGCCCAATCAAGTCTCACATGCCTACAAATGTGGTCAAGCATCTTCATATCAAGTTTCAAGGCATTCAGCTCAAAATTGCACAGTCAAAACCCTAAATTGCACTACAGTCAACTGTAGGGGCAAAATGGTCATTTGACAATCAAAAGTTCAAATTTTTGGTCAACATATCATTTTGAAGCCACAAACATCATTTGATCAATGCTTGATCATGATTCTCAAAATTTGGCTCAGAAATCATCAAAGATGCAAAAGTTACTATATTTGGACAGCTGAAAAAGTCAACTGAAATTGACCAGGGCATAACTTTCACATGGATTATCAGAAAAATTCCATCTAAAGCTCATTTTGAAGAGAAAGACATTTCCTACAATTCATCTTCATATTCCAAGTCCAAGAAATGCTCTCACAAAAAGTTATCAATTTCAACATTATAGGTCATTTTCAAAAGTCAACAAAAAGGGACTTTAAGTCAAAGGCCATAACTTGAGATTGGTAAATCAAAATGACATGGGACCAAAGGCATTGGTTAGAGGACTCAAAGACCTTTCCAAAATGTCCAAGAACATGTGAAAAGCTTAAATATTGAGCAAGTTATCCCTTGTGGAAGTTGGGAAATTTTTGGGAATTTTGAAAAGTCAACTTTACTTCAAATGACCTAAATTTGCTAATGGGCCCATTTTCCTTCCATGATTCATCATTACAAGCCTATGCACGACCACTTGGCCCAAAGGGAAGTATTTTCTCATTTTTTATTTATTTATTTGAATTTCTATTAATATTAATTCATTTAAATTATATAAATATGTGGAAAATATAAAGCTTGACCTAAAAAATCTTTTTGTACACATTCTATACTCAAGATCTCGTGCACATGCTAATTAGGCAAGATTTGGTTTGATTTGGCATGATTGAACAAAATTGCACATGAAAAAGATTCAAAAGAGATCCTTGAAATCAAATATTCAAAAACCATTAATTCATTGGATTTGATCAAGTTTTCTTAACCTAATTGTCTCACTACATATGCAGGATCACAAACCTAATTGCATTAGACTGAAAGGCTGCGCAAAAGAACAAGTTACAAACTTGAGAAATTTTCCATAAAACTCAAAACTGAAAAGCACTCTAGAGGTCGTTTCAAGCCTCCATTCCTTTTCCAATAGCTTCCTTGGCAATCCTTGAACGTATTCCAATCCAGAATATCCACTCAAACGTCAAGAATTGGTATCTATGATTCAAACTGTAAAGAGAAAAATACAAAATCGTGCATCATGATTTATGCATCCTTTGCACTTTTTGTTTGTTGATTCATGTTTGTTATGAAATTCTGAGACTAACCATCATATTTAATTGAGTTTTCGTGCGCCATATACAGATTTGCCATTATTATGTTCTAGGGTTTTTACGAGCTTTGATTTGGGCATTTCATAATGCTGTAAAATTGAGACTCATCAATGCCATGATCAAAACTAGCGCGATTGGACGATCAACATAGAACCCTCGCGCCTAATTTATGTGCAATGAGGGGCTATTCGCTATTATGGAATTTGGCTTGTTTTGAGGGGGTTCAAAACCCCCGTTAACCTTTCTCTATTTTTCAGGCAAAACGAAATCTTGAGGAAGACGATGAAGTGGCGTGTATTGATTGGATAATTTGAAATTTTCGCGCGCTGAACCACTATTGCTTTGGTTTTCCTTTTTATTATTTGTCTGCTATAATATATTAACACGCGTAATGTAGTTCAGTTGGTAAGCGAAGGGATTGTTAATGTTCGAGACCTGGGTTCGAACCCCAGGTCTGTGTAAATTCCAATATTATTTTTCACTATGTGTTCACGTGCAGCGCTTAAGGGAAAAACACCATGCATCCTCAATAATCAAACTTACACGCGTCCTGAGAGATCAAAGCAAGGGCATGGGTTCAAAGAACACAATAAACACCAGTCAATGCATCATACATGATCCTGGAAAGGTCAACGAATCTCAGGCTTAATGGGCCAGAATGCTAGGCCTATACCTCCTAAATTGGGGCCTGAACCCCCCCCCTGGTTTGCCTTTCCTTCATATTTTATTTTCTTCCAATAATTGTTTTATTTATTTTATTGCTTTATTTTAATTAATTAATTATTTTTACCATATATAAAATATCACAAAAAAATCAGAAAAGATAAAATATAGTAAATAATTTTTATTTTTAATATTTTCATAAATAAATTAATATGTAAATTATTTAGTTTAATTAGGTTTTTTTTAACTTTGATTCCTTTTAGTAACCAATCCAAAGAAAAGTAGAATTAGGGTTCATAAATTTTATTCCTTTTTTTTAATTTTCCTTTTTTCATAATAATAATAGTTATCTTATTTATTTTCATAAATTAAAAAATGTAATAAATGTTATTTTATTTTAATCATTTTCATAAATAAATTATATAAGTGAATTTAGTCTAAATTAGGGTTTATTTTTAATTCTTTTCATAACAAACTTAAAAGTAATTAGAACTAGGTTTAATATTTTGTTTTAATTTCTAATTAATCTCTTTCTATAAAAATACTAAAAACATAAAAATACCAAAAACATGCTCTTTTAATTTTTAATCTTAATTCCTCGTTAATTTTAATATTTTGCGAAAGGGTCCAACGCCCTCGTTCCAATTCTTATCTAATTGTGCACATTTATTTTATGTCATTTATTATAATTATGTATCTCTCCCGAAGCCATGTAACTAAACTTTTCGCACTTTTACTTTGCTTTATTTATTTTCAGTCAAATCGGGTCCGGTTTAATTTTGGCGATGTGGACCCGCGCCATTTGTAATAGCTGTAGATTTATTTTCCCGCAACTTTTAAACTGTTAAAAAAAAAGCATGCAAGAATGAATGGACTTAATTAAAATCAAGCGTAGATCACAATGAACATGACAAGACAAATATTAATGAAAACGACACACGAATCGCACACACCACCCCTAGGGTACGCCTCACTGTTGCCTTTCGAAAGGTGATCGTCGAGTAGAGGATGTCTTAGTAAGTCCTCATGATCCGGGAACCTGGCATGAGGGTAGCTTCTAAGGTGTCTTCCCATTGCTCTGGTGATCACCATGTCCCGAACCTCGAATTGACCCGAATAACCTCCAACAGTGGTGCTACCTACCTCTCAATGGTGGGATGGCATTACTTTAAAGGACTCTTACACAGACGAATTCCTTAGGGTAGGTAGGTTCTCAAGGATACTTGCTCTAATTTCAAACAAATCAAAACATACTTTTCACACCAACACATTTTCAAAAGCTTTCAAAGCAAATTTTTCAAACACTCTGACGCATGAGTCGAACTGAAATCTTTCAAAGAAACTTTTTAAACCCACATTGAAAAGCAAACAAACAATTTTGAAAACACAAGTGAGCAAGTATCTAAGAGCCCATGGATAACCATGGATAGAAAGGGTGCTAACACCTTCCCTTTCTATAATCTACCTCCCGAACCGAGAGCGATCTCTTTAAGGAATTTTTCTGTGCTTTTGTCCTTTCCATTTGGAGAAAATAAAAGACGGTGGCGACTCTTGCTTCCGCGACATTTCGCGAACCAGCATTAAACAGTCAGTTCCAGATCCACCGATCACAGAACTGGCGACTCTGCTGGGGACCAAACTATAAAGTGAGGTGTACCTTAGGGCTAGGTCATAACTGTGTTTTCACTTGTATTGTTTTGCTTGCTTTACTATTGTGGGTTGCATCGGAGATACATAGATCCTAACCCGGATCTGGGGATACCCTGTTTAGGTAGCATAAGCTGTGAGGGACCTGTCCGGCGTAGACCGACACAGGTGAAGCAGTGGCTATGTTGGTGTGGCACCTTGGTCTGTACCGATATCCCTTGTGTCGCAACGAGGAGAATATGGGTCTTCTAAGGAGTCATTAAGCACCAACAACCTTAGAACCTTAATTGACACAACTTGGCCTTTAGAATTGTAGCAGTATGCTACGCCCATTGAGACTAAACTCTCGTGATGGTTCTGGCTGCAAGAAAAGATTGCGATGCTGGAGTTATGACCGATTGAGGGTAGTCAATGATATTGGGATCCTCTAAGAACCCGGTTACTTTTGATTAGGACAGGTATGAACCAACAAACTGAAAGAGGGTAGTACCTAGACCTCATGCTGGCCTAAACTTTAGGGGCTTGCCTTGTGTGACTTGTGTGCCTTACCATGTTTGCCTTTGTATCTGTATGTGGTGTGCTTTATCATAACATCATAGCATCATGAGCATTGCATGCATCCTGCATAAGAACTGACCGTTTCAAAGACAAGAAGGTTTCATCTTTGCTCTGTTTTGTAGGACATTATGATGCCTGTGCGAAGGAACACTATCCGGTTCAACTTTGTTCGTTCACATGAGTTGCTTGATGAGTTGGTTAGCAGAATTCCAAATACCACTTCCTTCATTCAGAGGCATGGCTCCCTTCTCAGTTTAGTCACTGCAAAGCGGGATCAACAGTTGATGAGTGTTCTGACCCAGTTCTATGACCCCCAGTACCAGTGCTTCACCTTTCAAGACTTCCAGCTGGTCCCTACCCTGGAAGAGTTCTCTGATTTACTAGGCATCCCTATCTTGGATCAGACTCCCTTTACTGGTTGGGAAAAGACCCTCAGGCTTGAGGACATTGCTGCAGCTCTTCCTTTGACCCATCAAGAGGTAACAGACAACTGGGTAACTAGAAGCGGAGTTAAGGGTTTCTTGGCCAAGTTTCTGATTGGTAAAGCTAACAGCTTCTGGAATGACTTGGACTTTAGGGCATATGAAGACATCTTGGCTCTCCTAATCTATGGGTTAGTCATGTTCCCTAATCCCGACAACTTCATCAATGTCACTTCCATTAGGATCTTTATGTCTCAGAATCCTGTGCCCACTCTCTTGGGTGACATCTTGCAACAACTCCATGCCCGTACTACCCGAAGACGAGGAACCCTATGGTGTTGTATCCCTTTGTTGGTGAGGTGGTTTATTTCGCACCTCCCTAAGTTCGTACTGAAGAACCAAGAAGGAAGAGGTTGGGCTCACAGGTTAATGTCTCTCACCGATAAAGACATCATTTGGACTTGCAGAGGTTTGGATGAGATAGCTATTATTGATCGATGCGGGGAGTATCCTAATGTTCCTCTGATTGGTACTCAAGGAGGGATCTCTTACAATCCATGTCTAGCACTCCGTCAGTTTGGAAGAGCAAGAAGAGCAGGCCCCCATGAGATGTTGGTGCCTCACATCAGTTTCGAGTTTCAGGTGGATAGTGACGAGCTGCGTCGTAGGTTCATCAAGGCTTGGGACAAGGTTCATAAAGCTGACCCACAAGAGCTAGGGCCAAAGACTTCTTTACCTATGGAAGCCTACTACAAATGGGTTCGCATCCGTGCTCAGAAGTTAGGTATGCCGTATGAAGCTGTCAGACCCGTCATTCTCGAGTGTCCTGACAAAGATGGTGTTCCTCCAACTGTTCTTCCTCCTCAGATACCTACTGATTATGAGACATTGAAGAGATCCTGGTCGCAGCTGCAAGAAGAGCGGGATTCTTACCGGGAAAAATTCAACGAGCAGGAATCAAAGATTCAGAAGTTGACAAAGCAGTTGGAGAATGAGAGAGCTCTGAATGCCTACCTCCGTACTGAGAAGAGGAGACCATGGGATCAATGAGGAATTCTGAATGTGCCTTTACAGTTTTTATCTCCTTTCCAGTTGTTTCATTTCATGTAAACGCCTAAGGGCAACTTGTTGAATAATTTCAGTTGCAAAGTTGAATCTAATAAAGTGTGTTCCTTTTTTGTTTACAAAGTTGATTCCCGATTGTCTTTGAAAACATAATTCATACGCATTTCATACATCATGTGCATAGCAGGTTTTTCCCCTTTTTCAGGTTGCTTACAGTTCTTCGCTGTTTATTTCAGCATCATGAATCCCGGATCTGAATCAACCGAGACATCAATCAAGGCTCTTCAGGCGTAGAATGCGCAGTTTCAAGAACTAATCAAGGGTCTAGCTAAAGGCCAAGAAGAACTGAAGGCTATGCTCCTGAAGAAGGAGAAGAAGAAGAAGAGAAGAACTGTGTTGTTCAACTCGGGCCGAAGGTTTGGCAATACTCTGCAGCATGAAGAGGCTAGTTCTTCTGTTGGCAAGAGTCCTTCTCAGGCAGAAGTAAAGGTTCCTACTCCAGTAGTCTCCGACAACGAGACAGATTTTGATGAAGAGCAGTACCCTCCTGCAGATGACAGATACAAGCAACTGGAGGACAGGTTGAAGGCTATGGAGGTGCAACAGGCACCTGGGCTGGATTTCGGAGATATGGGTTTGTCGACTGGTGTGATTATCCCGCATAAGTTCAAAGCACCAACCTTCTCCAAATATGACGGGGCGTCTTGTCCCAAGCTGCACTTAAGGTCCTATGTTCGGAAAATTCAGCCGTACTCTGCGGACAAGAATCTATGGATCCACTTCTTCCAGGAGAGTCTTTCAGGGACTCATCTCGAATGGTTCTATCAGCTGGATGGGACCAAAGTTCGTAATTGGGAGGAGTTGGCTACTGCTTTCTACAAGCAGTACCAGTATAATGCCGACCTTGCCCCCACACGTACCCAACTCCAGGGTATGGCGTTAGGTGCAAGCGAAGGTTTTAAGGAATACGCTCAGAAGTGGAGAGACCTGGCTGGCAGGGTGCAGCCACCATTAACTGATCGGGAGCTGGTTGACATGTTCTTGGGGACCCTATCTGGGCAATTTTTCAACCATCTCATTGGGAACTCTTCTGCTGGTTTCACTGATTTGATCTTGACTGGAGAGAGGATTGAAGCTGGGTTGAAGTCTGGGAAGATTGCAAAGGCTGCATCATCTAGTTTGGAAAAGAAACCATTCAAGAAGGAGTCTAGTACCGTATATGGTTCCCGGAAATCAGAGAGACCTGAACACCGCCAATCTGTCAGCGCGGTGATGATTGCTAAGCCTGCTGCCGCTCCTCGGCCAAACAATTCTCAAAGGGCTGAAAGACCCCGGCGAGAGTTCACCCGGTTAAGCATGACCCTATCACAGATCCTGCCACAGTTGCTCGCAACCAATTTGGTGACTATCAGGGAGGCTCCAAAGTTCCCTAATACAACATCTCCCAAGTACAACCCGAATGCTCGTTGTGCTTACCATTCAGAAAGCCCGGGGCATTCTACCGATGACTGTTGGGCGTTGAAGAATAAGGTGCAAGACCTTATCGATGCAAAGGAGATACAATTCGAAGCGCCTGCAAAGCCGAATGTAGTTACTGCCCCTATGCCTCAGCACGGGGTAAATGCTGTTGTTGAAGACGTTTATGCTGTTCTTGTGGATGATCTAGCCACTCCTCTAAAGATCGTCAAGAAGAACCTACTGCAGGCCGGTTTATTTCCGGGTTGTAGTGAGGGTTGCCTATTCTGTGCTGTGTCCCCATCTGGTTGTCCCTTGCTAAAATTAGGCATCCAAAGCTTAATGGATAGCAAGGAGATTCTATTCAAGAAGTCTGCTGTTCGTTTGGTTCCAGTGGAAGAAGTTTCTGTAGTGACTATTTTCAATAACCCAATCCCGGTTCTCCCGAAGAAGCCCACTCAAATTATGACCGTTGCACCCGTTATTATCACTGTTCCAGGGCCCCTGCCCTATGTCTCTGATAAAGCTGTCCCTTGGCACTATGGGGCAGATGTATATATAAACGGGATTAAACAAGAACTCAACGCTGGCGCCAGCATCTGTGACATCACTGGCCCAGCCAAAGTTACCCGCAGTGGCAGGCTCTTCTCGCCTGACATTGCACCGCCTGCTGCCCGAAGACCGCTTCTGATAATCCCTACCAGTACACCTATTCCTGTTGCCGATCAAGTTGTTGTTCCTGCTGCTGATCCGATTGTCTCTCCTGCTGCCGAGTCATCCAATGCTCGGGGCAAGGGAATTGAAGTTGAGCCTGCCCGGATGGAGGCACCCATACCCATAGCTGCTGAGGCCTCCCCACAAGAAATGGAGGAGATTCTGAAGATCATAAAGAAGAGCGATTTTAATGTTGTGGAACAGCTGGGGCATACGCCCTCCAAGATCTCCATGCTCTCTTTATTGCTGTGCTCCGAGGCCCATGCAAAGGCCCTAATCTCATTCCTCAAGACGGCCCATGTGCCACATGAAACCTCTGCAGTCCAGTTCACTGATTGCGTGGCAAGTCTAACGGCAGACAATGGCTTGGGTTTCTCAGACGCTGACTTGACCGCAAAAGGGAGAGATCATAATGATGCTCTGCATGTCTCAATTGAATGCAGGGGCACCACCCTGGCACATGTGTTGGTTGATACTGGGTCATCTTTGAATGTGTTACCCAAGAAGGCTCTGGATCGTCTAGATTGTGAAGGCCTGGAATTGAAACCCAGCAACATCATCGTCAGGGCCTTTGATGGTTCAAAGAGGATGGTCCATGGGGAGGTTGACATTCCGATTCGTGTGGGCTCTCAGGTGTTCGACTCCACTTTTTATGTGATGGATATCCGTCCATCTTACTCTTGTCTGCTGGGTCGACCCTGGATACATAAGGCTGGGGCAGTGACCTCTACCTTGCATCAGAAGCTGAAGTACCCCGTCAGAGGGAAGATTGTCACCGTGCAAGGAGAGGAAGAATATATGGTGAGCCACCTGAACTCCTTCAGGTACATTGAGATGGATGGGGAGTTTATTGAAACCCCCTTTCAGCATTTCGAGGAGGTGTTTCCAATTGCAGCAGAAACAACAGAAGCAAGTGGTCCTTTGAAGATGGCTTCCCTGAAGGATGCCAGGGCTGTGGTGCAGAAGGGTGAATGTGCCGACTGGGGCAGACTTCCAGACTTCACTCAGAAGACTGATAAACTTGGGCTGGGTTTCACCATAGAAGGTCAGAGAGCTATGAGGAAAGCAAAGATCGGAAGACCTCCGGTATTTATTAAAAGTTCAGGAGTAAACGCTGTTGGGGAAGACCATGAAGTGGACGAGGCTGAATTCAACAGCTGGATCTATCCGACGGCCGAAGACGGATTGAAAAATTGGAGTGCAAAGGATCATACCCCTGTTACCTTTGTGACGCAGTAATAAATTTCTTTGTTTCGTTATATTTTGTAATAAACAATGATAAACTCTATGGCCCGGTGTCTTACCCGAGGCACCGTGGTTCTATTTGTGAGGGCATACAAACTGTCATTTTATACATCATGAATGAAAATCTTGGACGTTTTTTCGCATTGCAAATATTGTGTTCCTTTTTCTGTCTTTCTTTTCCATTACATAACTTTCAAAACAGCTGTATTTACACACACACTCACTCATACAGGTTCCAATCCACTCTGGATCTCACTGATAACAGCTCTGCTACTGCCAATTATGACTTCGAAAATCCGATCAACTTAGCCGAAGACGAAGGTGAGGATGATTGCGAAGTGCCTGGCGAGCTTGCAAGACTGTTACTTCAGGAAGAGAGGGCAATTCAACCCCATGAAGAACCAGTGGAAACCATAAACCTGGGTACTGAAGCAGACAGGAGAGAGGTAAAGATTGGTGCCAACCTAGAGCTCAGCGTGAAGCAACGGTTAACCAAGATGTTACATGACTATATGGAGATCTTTGCCTGGTCCTACGAAGACATGCCCGGGTTGGATACCGATATTGTGGTCCATCACTTGCCAACTAAGGAAGACTGCCCTCCAGTTAAGCAAAAGGTCCGTCGGATGCGTCCAGAGATGTCAGAGAAGATTAAAGCTGAGGTTATGAAGCAGTTTGATGCTGGGTTCCTTGCAGTGACTTCTTACCCTCAGTGGGTTGCTAATGTGGTGCCGGTACCGAAGAAGGACGGTAAGGTCAGAATGTGTGTCGACTACATGGATCTGAACAGGGCCAGCCCCAAGGATGACTTCCCTTTACCTCACATTGATGTCCTTGTTGATAATACGGCTCAGCACAAAGTATTCTCTTTCATGGATGGCTTTTCAGGTTACAATCAGATCAAGATGGCACCTGAAGACATGGAAAAGACTACATTTGTTACTCAGTGGGGCACCTTCTGTTACAAGGTCATGCCATTCGGATTGAAGAACGCTGGGGCAACCTACCAACGTGCCATGGTTGCCTTATTTCATGACATGATCCATCACGAGATAGAGGTGTATGTTGACGACATGATCGCAAGGTCCCAGACTGAGGAAGAGCATCTAGATCATCTGCAGAAATTGTTTGACCGGTTGAAACTGTACAAGCTGAGATTGAACCCAAACAAGTGCACCTTTGGGGTAAGATCTGGGAAGTTGCTAGGCTTCGTGGTCAGTGATAAAGGTATTCAAGTGGACCCTGCTAAGGTCAAAGCTATTCAAGAGATGCCAGTCCCTAAGACAGAGAAGGAAGTCAGAGGCTTTTTAGGACGTCTGAATTACATCGCTCGATTCATCTCTCATCTGACTGCTACCTGTGAGCCAATCTTCAAGCTGCTGAAGAAAGATCAGGTAGTACGTTGGAACGATGAATGTCAGGCTGCCTTCGACAGAATCAAAGAGTATCTCCAAGAACCACCTATCCTTATGCCACCTGTTGAAGGGAGACCTCTGATACTATATCTGACAGTGCTTGACAACTCAATGGGGTGTGTGCTGGGGCAGCATGACGAGTCTGGCCGAAAAGAGCACGCCATTTATTACCTTAGCAAAAAGTTTACCGACTGTGAGACCCGATACTCACTGCTTGAGAAAACTTGCTGCGCTTTGGTATGGGCTGCTCACCGGCTGAGACAGTATATGCTGACTCACACTACCTTGTTGATCTCAAAAATGGATCCTATAAAGTACATATTCGAAAAGCCTGCTCTGTCTGGGAGAATTGCAAGATGGCAAATGATCTTGACGGAATACGACATTCAGTACACAACCCAGAAAGCCATCAAGGGAAGTGTATTGGCAGACCACTTAGCTCATCAAGCTGTAGATGACTACCAATCAATGAACTTCGAGTTTCCGGATGAAAGTATCATGATAGTAACAGATTGTGAAGTACCTGGACCGGATGAAGGACCTGAACCGGGATCCCGATGGTCTATGCACTTTGACGGAGCCTCTAATGCTTTGGGAAATGGTATCGGTGCCATAATCATATCCCCGCAAGGTACTCATACTCCACTCACTGCCCGGCTATGTTTTAACTGTACCAATAACATGGTGGAGTATGAGGCGTGTATCATGGGTCTTCAAGCTGCGATCGACCTAAGGATCAAATTTCTAAGTGTCTTCGGAGATTCCGCTCTTGTGATCAATCAGATCAAAGGAGAGTGGGATACGAAACACCCAAACCTGATTCCTTACAGAGAATGTGTGTTGACCCTGATTCCCCACTTTACAGAGATAACCTTCGAGCACTTTCCAAGAGAAGAGAATCAGTTAGCGGACGCGTTAGCTATAATGTCTTCAATGTTCAAGGTCAAATGGGATAATGAAGCTCCCCGGATCACCATCTGGAAACTGGACGAACCGGCATACTGCTGTGATCTCGAAACTGAATTGGTGACCGAGAAGCCTTGGTACCACGAAGTGAAGAGATATCTGGAAGCTCAGGAATACCCTGAAGGTGCCTCTGTCAATGATAAGAAATTCCTGAGGAGGTTTGCAGCCAAGTTCTTCCTTAGCAACGGCATCCTGTACAAGCGAAACCATGATTCAACCTTACTGCGTTGTGTGGATAAGACTGAAGCAGAAAGGATCATGGAAGAGCTACATGAAGGGACCTTTGGTACACACTCCAGTGGACATACTATGGCTAAGAAAATCCTACGGGCAGGATATTACTGGTCCACCATGGAAGCTGATTGCTACCAACACTCCAGGACATGCCACAAGTGCCAGATTTATGCAGACAAGGTGCATGTTCCTCCGGTTCCCCTGAATGTTCTGACTGCGCCTTGGCCGTTTGCAATGTGGGGCATAGACATGATCGGCGAGATTAAACCTACGGCATCCAATGGACATCGCTTCATCCTAGTGGCGATCGATTATTTTACGAAGTGGGTTGAGGCAGCATCCTATGCTACGGTAACCAAGACTGTTGTGGCACGGTTCATTCGACACAACCTGATATGTCGATACGGCGTCCCTGAGCGAATTATTACAGACAACGGTACCAATCTGAACAACAAGATGATCGCTGAGCTCTGCGAACAGTTCAAGATACAGCACCACAATTCTTCTCCTTACAGACCGAAGATGAATGGGGCTGTAGAAGCAGCGAATAAGAACATCAAGAAGATCGTGCAGAAAATGACAGTAACTTATAAAGATTGGCACGAGATGTTACCGTTCGCTCTACATGGGTACCGTACCTCAGCTAGGACGTCAACCGGGGCAACTCCTTTCTCTCTGGTTTATGGCATGGAGGCAGTCTTACCGATTGAAGTACAAATACCCTCTCTCCGGATAATGAAGGATGCTAATCTGAACGAAGAGGATTGGATCCAGACACGACTTGATCAACTCAACCTCATTGATGAAAAGAGACTTGCTGCTATCTGTCATGGTCAGACGTATCAGAAACGGATGATCAGGGCATTTAACAAAAAGGTCAGACCACAGGAATATCAAGTTGGGGATCTGGTAATCAAGAGAATCATCCTTCCTCAGAGTGATCCAAGGGGCAAATGGACCCCTACATACGAAGGGCCATTTGTGGTTAAGCATGTGTTCTCAGGAGGAGCAATGATCTTAACCAACATGGATGGTGACGACCTTCCTCACCCCGCCAATGCAGACATAGTTAAAAAATACTACGCATGAAAAAAGACCCGCTAGGCTGACATGCCTAGGCAAAAATTAGGGCTTCCCGTCGAACCAAAAGGGTTCGGGCAAAATGAAGGGATGAAAATGAAAAAATCTGTACACCCGGCAAGTCGAAAACCTGAAAAGGCGGCTTGGGCAAAAATGGGTATCCCGGTGGACTGAAAACCCGAAAGGGCGGTCCAGGCAAAAGTTAGGGATAAAAGCGTAATACTATGTCTCATTGATCACTTTGCATCCAGAATCCGGTATCTACATCAAGTTCAGACGGCATCGATCAGTCAGCTTCATCTTCAACCAAGGTCATCAAGTGATGAGACGCTCAGAGTTATAAAGGCGATAGCAGAGTTGAAACCCAGTGGGATCGTTCATATTTCACACAGCTGTTTTATTTTCTCTTGTACAAAATTTGTATAAACTCTCATGTTCGGCGACGTACCTCTTATTAGTACGTCAGCCTCTTGTACGCAAAACGCCTATTTATAGGCCATTCAAAAATCAATACAAATATACTTTCAGTTAAACGTGCCAAGTGTTTTTCTTTTTCTATTTTGTTTTGCGAAGAACGTCCAAGGTTCAATTTGTGATATATGCATTGACAATAATTTGCTAACTCATAAATATTTGCATACGAAACAAAGGAATTAATTGCAGGTGACACTAGAAACAGGGGCAATAAAAGAGTTGTCTGAGCAGTCTAATTGTTCTATCTTCCAAGGTACCAAGGTAGGTTCAGCTAAAGAACATGACCAGTATACCTGAATTCCCCAGAGAGTGAGCCAACAAAAGTGCATTCTTCTCCAAGCAGAGCTATCAAATCTCAAGGAAGTTGAGTATCCTCCAGTAGATCTCAATACTTCCCCAGCAGCAGCATATATATATTCTTAACAAGCATCCCCGGCAGTCTTGGCCTAAAGATTGTTCCCCGGCGGTATCTCAATATTCAAAGGAATCACTTCCCCAGCATATCAAAACTTCCCCAGGAAAGTCCAATCCAGTTTCCCCAGGAAGGTTGGAATCTATCTCCCCAAGCAGTAAGCTTATCCCCAGTATATTCTGGAAGCTTATCCCCTAGCAGAGCACGAACGCGTCGTCCGGCTTTATTTAAAGAGTTATTTCCTTAATAGGATATAACTGGGTTATCCTCAGCCAAAAGCCACGGAAAGAGCGTCCTCGACGAAGTCTTCTTACCCCAGCGAAGTCTATCAACACTTCCAACAACAAGGATATCCTCAGTAAGTTATCAACAATTCAACAAGGCATCCCTCTCCCCACAGAGTATTGCTTCCCAGCATGGTCGCTAGAATATCTCGTCTCCCCGCAGAATCTATTCGCCAAGTTTATTCCGCAACGGAGTCATCCTCTCCTACCGGTATTCTTGCAACTATCATCCCCAGCGGAAGGGAGATCTATTCTTCAACATCAGCCCAGGACATGAGTTCCCGGAACCTGTCAAGGATTTACTTTCCTAGACAAAAACATTCATAAAACATCACATACGTCATCATAGCATGCATAGACGCATCATATCATACAAATCTCATTTATGTTAAGAACATCATTGCTTGATCCATATCATGCATTGCATATGACTGACCTTTACCTTTCAGGAAAGACGCAGTTAAAATGCTCAAACATATTTCAAAGCCTTCTTTAGTCCAGCTAAATCGACTCCCAATAGATTTTTCTGATAAAGACTCAGCAGAAATGATGGTCCCCTCTCCGGCAAGTGCGTGAGGTGGTAATTCCTTCTTCAGATGTTTCCCTCTCCGACGATGAGTGTGAGGTGATAGTCTCTTATGGTCCCCTCTCCGACAAGTGCGTGAGGTGGTAATTCCTTCTTCAGATGTTTCCCTCTCCGACGATGAGTGTGAGGTGATAGTCTTATGGTCCCCTCTCCGACAAGTGCGTGAGGTGGTAATTCCTTCTTCAGATGTTTCCCTCTCCGACGATGAGTGTGAGGTGATAGTCTTATGGTCCCCTCTCCGACAAGTGCGTGAGGTGGTAATTCCTTTTTCAGATGTTTCCCTCTCCGACGATGAGTGTGAGGTGATAATCTCTTACGGTCCCCTCTCCGACAAGTGCGTGAGGTGGTAATTCCTTTTTCAGATGTTTCCCTCTCCGACGATGAGTGTGAGGTGATAGTCTCTTATGGTTCCCTCTCCGACGGTGTGTGAGGTGACAATTCCTTTTCCTATGATTCCCTCTCCGACGGCGAGTGAGGTGATTCCCTTTCAGATTATAATTGCTTATGGCTCTCTTCCCGATCTTGCAAAGATGGTAATTCCCACCAAGATTTTTCTCAACGAGCGTTGTTAAAGTTAAAATCATCCAAGGTTCTCTTACCATTCATGCTAAGGCAGCAACCATATCCGGTTCATTCATCAGCGTTTGAAACTCCAGACTCAGCTCCTGTAACCAGTCAGGACACATCTATACCAAGCATCTAAAATCAGCTCCTGCAACGTGTCAGGTACTTATTTTTCTGTTTTGCAGGTATGCGGGTTCTCGCTAGGGAATCTCCTACGCGATCAACATCCAGATGGCATCTATAAGCCCATCATCCTATCCAGCAATCTCCCAATGGCGTCTATAAGCCCATTCCCCCATCACACTGCTACTATGTGAGCGCAAATTTCTGGGCACTCTAGTGTTCAATCATCTTCTACCCTCGGATTACGAAAGGCACGTCAGCCAATCTACATCCTCAGGTCTAAGAAGATTGAACAGGGGAAACTGTTGCACCCCAAAATTTGCCCTCCCATATTCTCCAAGAAAATTGCCAAGCCAAGTCACAAAATTCCCCAAGGGTTGTGCAGTGCAACTGTCTCCTATACAATCAAAACTAGGGTTTGTGTTCTGATCAAGAATTGAAAGTTTTCAAAGGCCCAATCAAGTCTCACATGCCTACAAATGTGGTCAAGCATCTTCATATCAAGTTTCAAGGCATTCAGCTCAAAATTGCACAGTCAAAACCCTAAATTGCACTACAGTCAACTGTAGGGGCAAAATGGTCATTTGACAATCAAAAGTTCAAATTTTTGGTCAACATATCATTTTGAAGCCACAAACATCATTTGATCAATGCTTGATCATGATTCTCAAAATTTGGCTCAGAAATCATCAAAGATGCAAAAGTTACTATATTTGGACAGCTGAAAAAGTCAACTGAAATTGACCAGGGCATAACTTTCACATGGATTATCAGAAAAATTCCATCCAAAGCTCATTTTGAAGAGAAAGACATTTCCTACAATTCATCTTCATATTCCAAGTCCAAGAAATTCTCTCACAAAAAGTTATCAATTTCAACATTATAGGTCATTTTCAAAAGTCAACAAAAAGGGACTTTAAGTCAAAGGCCATAACTTGAGATTGGTAAATCAAAATGATATGGGACCAAAGGCATTGGTTAGAGGACTCAAAGACCTTTCCAAAATGTCCAAGAACATGTGAAAAGCTTAAAAATTGAGCAAGTTATGCCTTGTGGAAGTTGGGAAATTTTTGGGAATTTTGAAAAGTCAACTTTACTTCAAATGACCTAAATTTGCTAATGGGCCCATTTTCCTTCCATGATTCATCATTACAAGCCTATGCACGACCACTTGGCCCAAAGGGAAGTATTTTCTCATTTTTTATTTATTTATTTGAATTTCTATTAATATTAATTCATTTAAATTATATAAATATGTGGAAAATATAAAGCTTGACCTAAAAAATCTTTTTATACACATTCTATACTCAAGATCTCGTGCACATGCTAATTAGGCAAGATTTGGTTTGATTTGGCATGATTGAACAAAATTGCACATGAAAAAGATTCAAAAGAGATCCTTGAAATCAAATATTCAAAAACCATTAATTCATTGGATTTGATCAAGTTTTCTTAACCTAATTGTCTCACTACATATGCAGGATCACAAACCTAATTGCATTAGACTGAAAGGCTGCGCAAAAGAACAAGTTACAAACTTGAGAAATTTTCCATAAAACTCAAAACTGAAAAGCACTCTAGAGGTCGTTTCAAGCCTCCATTCCTTTTCCAATAGCTTCCTTGGCAATCCTTGAACGTATTCCAATCCAGAATATCCACTCAAACGTCAAGAATTGGTATCTATGATTCAAACTGTAAAGAGAAAAATACAAAATCGTGCATCATGATTTATGCATCCTTTGCACTTTTTGTTTGTTGATTCATGTTTGTTATGAAATTCTGAGACTAACCATCATATTTAATTGAGTTTTCGTGCGCCATATACAGATTTGCCATTATTATGTTCTAGGGTTTTTACGAGCTTTGATTTGGGCATTTCATAATGCTGTAAAATTGAGACTCATCAATGCCATGATCAAAACTAGCGCGATTGGACGATCAACATACAACCCTCGCGCCTAATTTATGTGCAATGAGGGGCTATTCGCTATTATGGAATTTGGCTTGTTTTGAGGGGGTTCAAAACCCCCGTTAACCTTTCTCTATTTTTCAGGCAAAACGAAATCTTGAGGAAGACGATGAAGTGGCGTGTATTGATTGGATAATTTGAAATTTTCGCGCGCTGAACCACTATTGCTTTGGTTTTCCTTTTTATTATTTGTTTGCTATAATATATTAACACGCGTAATGTAGTTCAGTTGGTAAGCGAAGGGATTGTTAATGTTCGAGACCTGGGTTCGAACCCCAGGTCTGTGTAAATTCCAATATTATTTTTCACTATGTGTTCACGTGCAGCGCTTAAGGGAAAAACACCATGCATCCTCAATAATCAAACTTACACGCGTCCTGAGAGATCAAAGCAAGGGCATGGGTTCAAAGAACACAATAAACACCAGTCAATGCATCATACATGATCCTGGAAAGGTCAACGAATCTCAGGCTTAATGGGCCAGAATGCTAGGCCTATACCTCCTAAATTGGGGCCTGAACCCCCCCCTGGTTTGCCTTTCCTTCATATTTTATTTTCTTCCAATAATTGTTTTATTTATTTTATTGCTTTATTTTAATTAATTAATTATTTTTACCATATATAAAATATCACAAAAAAATCAGAAAAGATAAAATATAGTAAATAATTTTTATTTTTAATATTTTCATAAATAAATTAATATGTAAATTATTTAGTTTAATTAGGTTTTTTTTAACTTTGATTCCTTTTAGTAACCAATCCAAAGAAAAGTAGAATTAGGGTTCATAAATTTTATTCCTTTTTTTAATTTTCCTTTTTTCATAATAATAATAGTTATCTTATTTATTTTCATAAATTAAAAAATGTAATAAATGTTATTTTATTTTAATCATTTTCATAAATAAATTATATAAGTGAATTTAGTCTAAATTAGGGTTTATTTTTAATTCTTTTCATAACAAACTTAAAAGTAATTAGAACTAGGTTTAATATTTTGTTTTAATTTCTAATTAATCTCTTTCTATAAAAATACTAAAAACATAAAAATACCAAAAACATGCTCTTTTAATTTTTAATCTTAATTCCTCGTTAATTTTAATATTTTGCGAAAGGGTCCAACGCCCTCGTTCCAATTCTTATCTAATTGTGCACATTTATTTTATGTCATTTATTATAATTATGTATCTCTCCCGAAGCCATGTAACTAAACTTTTCGCACTTTTACTTTGCTTTATTTATTTTCAGTCAAATCGGGTCCGGTTTAATTTTGGCGATGTGGACCCGCGCCATTTGTAATAGCTGTAGATTTATTTTCCCGCAACTTTTAAACTGTTAAAAAAAAAAAGCATGCAAGAATGAATGGACTTAATTAAAATCAAGCGTAGATCACAATGAACATGACAAGACAAATATTAATGAAAACGACACACGAATCGCACACACCACCCCTAGGGTACGCCTCACTGTTGCCTTTCGAAAGGTGATCGTCGAGTAGAGGATGTCTTAGTAAGTCCTCATGATCCGGGAACCTGGCATGAGGGTAGCTTCTAAGGTGTCTTCCCATTGCTCTGGTGATCACCATGTCCCGAACCTCGAATTGACCCGAATAACCTCCAACAGTGGTGCTACCTACCTCTCAATGGTGGGATGGCATTACTTTAAAGGACTCTTACACAGACGAATTCCTTAGGGTAGGTAGGTTCTCAAGGATACTTGCTCTAATTTCAAACAAATCAAAACATACTTTTCACACCAACACATTTTCAAAAGCTTTCAAAGCAAATTTTTCAAACACTCTGACGCATGAGTCGAACTGAAATCTTTCAAAGAAACTTTTTAAACCCACATTGAAAAGCAAACAAACAATTTTGAAAACACAAGTGAGCAAGTATCTAAGAGCCCATGGATAACCATGGATAGAAAGGGTGCTAACACCTTCCCTTTCTATAATCTACCTCCCGAACCGAGAGCGATCTCTTTAAGGAATTTTTCTGTGCTTTTGTCCTTTCCATTTGGAGAAAATAAAAGACGGTGGCGACTCTTGCTTCCGCGACATTTCGCGAACCAGCGTTAAACAGTCAGTTCCAGATCCACCGATCACAGTGGGCTAATACTGCAGAACCCCAACTATATTTTCTTGTTTTTTCAAAATTTGTTAGTAAATGTAAGTACATAAAATTTACACTATTTCCCGTACTTTCGGGAAATAAAAATGTACCAAAAAGTATCATAAGATACGTTCTGGCTTTTACTACTCTGTCATTCTCTGAGGAATTTTCATTTAATTCCAAACTTGCATAATGACGTTTCAGCTCAGTGAGTAGTATTCCCTGCCCTCTTGCTCCACCACTTTCTACCATATCCCTACCCAACAGTTCTTCACACTGAGAGGTGTCCTTTGTTACAGCATAGGCTCAGGCTACGTGACAGCCTTGGGGGATTCCTTTCATTATTGCATGTAAGCCCATTGGAGTAGATGGGTGGAGTCTTACAAAAAACATGTATATGTGTAGAATAGGGCCATGCTAGGTGGCAGCCTATGGGGTTTCATTATTGCATGTAATATTATTGGCAGCCTTGGGGGGTTGCATCCTTACTTAATTGAAATTTTTAGCCTTACGTTTATCATAACATTGATTCACATAATCTGTCAAATCTTCCAACCTTCAAACGTTCTTACAATCAAACATTCCAACCTTCGAATCAGTCATCAAATTCATGCATTCCAACCTTCAAACATTACAGCATTCATACCTTCAAACAATTCAAACATTACAGTATTCTCCAGGTAGTGTTTACATTCTGGAAACATTGCCAGTGTACGCCCAAGATGGTAGTCTACTGCATGGCAATGGAATATTCAATCGTGTGTTTTGGGCATTTCAACCATGCATCACAGGGTTTGCATCATGCAAACCAATTTTACAAATTGATGGGACTTGGTTGTATGGGAAGTACAAAGGCACGCTATTGATGGCAGTTGTACAAGATGGCAACAACAACATTTTCCCCGTTGCGTTTGCCCTTGTCGAGGGGGAGATCGGTGGTGCTTGGAGCTTTTTCCTGAAAAATCTTCGGACACACGTGGCTCCTCAACCAGATCTCTGTTTGATCTCGGATAGACATGCCTCCATTGAAAGTGCCTACAATAATCTAGCAAATGGTTGGCATGACCCTCCTTCTACGCATGTCTATTGCGTTAGGCATATCGTCCAGAATTTCTCGAGGGAGGTCAAGGACAAAACATTGAGGAAAGCGGTTATGAATGCGGGATATGCATTGACACAACCCACATTCAAATATTACCGCAACGAGATCCGTTTGTCTAATCCGGAAGCCGGTAGGTGGATCGACAATATTCCGGTGGAAAAATGAACTAGGTCATACGACAATGGCCAAAGATGGGGGCATATGACAAAGAATCTTATTGAATCAATGAATAGGGTATTCAAGGGCATACGAAACCTCTCAATCACTGCCTTGGTAAAATCTACGTATTTTAGGATGGCTGCGTTATTTGCCAAAAGAGGTGAAATATGGAATGCGGTGTTGCAATCTGGACAACTATGGAGTGAAAGCTGCATGAAATACATTAAGGCTGAAAGTGCTAAAGCCAACACTCACATGGTTATACGGTTTGACCGACACAGCCACAACTTCATTGTGAAAGAGACAATCGACCACAATGAAGGCCTGCCAAGACAAGAATACAGGGTCATTTTACCTTCTCAATGGTGCGATTGTGGAAGGTTTCAAGCATTTCGTATGCCTTGCTCTCATGTCATTGCCGCTTGTGCTCATACCCATCAAGACGCACTTCAACTGCTGTCAAACGTTTACAAATCTGAAACGTTGCTCACTGTTTACAACAACAACTTTCCTTTGGTGGCAAAACCAAATTATTGGCCTGAATACAACGGCGATATAGTTTGGCACAATGACCAAATGCGAAGGAACAAGAAGGGTCGTCCCAAAAGTAGGCGCATCACAACAGAAATGGACGATCTTGACAGGTTGGAAAGAAAGTATGGTTTATGCCGTCAGGTCAGACACAATCGCAAAAACTGTCTGAATCGGGCGTCTGGCTCGACCATATAAATATTGTAATACATAAAATCTTTTCAATATTTGTGTTGTAAACATTTGGGTTTTCCGTTAACAAATTTTGCTACAGTTAATAAAACGCGTACAACAATAATTAACGATATTCAATCTAGGAAATTACAACTGTTAACACAATTTCATCTGACCCATGCATCATCCGCATTTCATCACTGTCTGTTTTGACTTCCTCCAACCACACATTAGGTCTTCCTATCGCATGTGAGGTTGTTGTTCGTTTTTGTTGGATCCTTCAAATTTTTTTCTCCTCCGCAATGTCTCCATCTAGCCACCGCATCAACTCCCGCTTCAGACGCTCCATGGAGTGAATGTGCCAGAATTTCATTTTCATCGCAGGTTTCGTGGCGGAGAATATATCGTAACCATCTCTGCTAAAAATCATAGGCGACGTCATGACGCAAATAACGGAGTACAAAATAAAAATACAGTGCGAGAAAGTGTGAGAAATTTCGGAGAAACGGACGAATTATTTATAAAATAGCATTTTGCCCTAGTTTTTCCCTAGGAGCCAAGTGAGATGGCGCCTCCTCTCACTTTTAAGGAGAATGCGCCATCTCACTTGGCTAAAAGCCAAGGGAGGCGCCAAGTGAGATGGCGCCTAGGGCAAAACCCTAGGTGGAGGCGCCAAGTGAGATGGCTCCTCCTTTGGGGAGTCATCTGAAACATGGTTATTTGCGTAATTTTTTCCGAAACCCGGTTATTTGCGAAATATTATTTTAATACATGGTTATTAATAAAAAAAATTCTAGAACTTAGGGTTTAATTTATGTTTAAATTATTTTCTCAAACAAAAATGCAAAAATAGTAGAATTAGTTTTCTTTTGTTGGATTAGAATTAACCTTAATTAATAATAATTTTCTTTTATTTAATTAATTAGGATTAGATTTAGTTTTTCCTATTTAATTTAATTTAAGTATTTTCTTAAAATAAACAAAAAAAACCAAAACAAAAAGATTTTCTTATGCTTACCTAGAATTTTTTTAGGGTTTTAGACATCTCTTCGACTCGTGCGCGTTATCATTTTCTATTTTATTTTTCCAAATTATTGTAACTGCTCACAGTCTGTAATAGCTTAATTTAGGCTTTTTCTTTATTGATTTATCCCCTAATGTTTTGGACTTGTAATTATTCCCACTCTCTGAAGCATTGTAATAGCGTAGATTTAAATTCCTGCACTTTAAATTCCTATACATATTAACTGCTTAGATGTATGGCTAATAGGATTACATGATAAGATTAATAATCAAACGTTAGCAAACCACGGGACTAAAATAACTGAACATAACGCACTTTGCACTTATACACCTCTAGGGTACGCCCACTTTGGTTGCCTTCGAAAAATAAAACAGTCATGTTCCTCGAAAGTAGGGACGCTTTAGCAGAGACCCTCGAATCAAAAGATCACAGTCCCTCGATGACCCTTCGGTGTTGTCTTTCGGTAAATTATCTAGTCCCTTAAACAAAATTGCTAAAGCATCTCTATATGTTGCCTTTGTGACTGTATAATGACCCGCGAATGTCCCTTATACGTCCAACGACTAGGGCTACCTACTCACTAATAGTAGGATAACATTGTCTAAAGGATAGGAGGAAAAGAACAAACCTTTCGAGTATAAGTAGATAGTTCTTAGAGTTTGCTCAAAAACAAACTTTTACACTTACATAAAAAATTTCAAAAACACTTTCAAAAAAAAATGCTTTATCAACACACTTGAGGACTGATACACGAGTTATCATAAAGTGAATCTCCGCACTAGCATTTTCAAAAAATACTTTTCAAAATACACAAAGCACAAGGTATTTTTCAAACGAGATAAGCATCTAAGAGCCCATAGGTAACTACAGATGGAAAGGGTGCTAACACCTTCCCTTTCCATAATCTACCCCCTTACTCAGAAAATTCTCGAAAAGGTCTATTTCTGTTCTTTTCACCCTTTACTTTGTTGGATAAAATAAAAGTCGATGGCGACTCTTGCTTACCGTAATATTTACAAACACAAACGCAAAACCAGTATAACAGTCGGTTCTGCCACCGTATCACAGAACTGGCGACTCTGTTGAGGATTTAAAAAGTTGGGTTACCTTAGAGTTTAGTTCATCACTTTAAATTGCTTTCCCTGTATGCTTTGCTTGCTTTATCTTTGAGGGTTTGTTGGCGTATTCTTGTAAAGATCCTACACCCGGATATGAGGCACATTTTTAGGTAAACAACAATAGATCATGGAGACTGTACGACATAAACCGATATGGTTAAAGCGATAGCTGTGTTGGTGTGAAACTTTAGTTAGTATCGGTATCCCTTGTGTTAAATTCAGGAGAGTACGGGGCCGCTGCATGGTATTATAAAGCACTAACGGACCTTAGAACCTTAGTTGAACAAACTTGGCCATTAGAAAGTAGTGAGATAGTCGGCCTTGGTATAAAGCTGAGGATTGGTTGATACTCGATGCTACACTAATTGAGATCAGACTTTCGAGATATTTCGGCCGTGAGAAAAGATCACTTGAGCTGAAACAATGCCTGATAAAGAAAGATCTGTGATATTGAGACTCCTTAGAACCCAATTACTTTTATAAGACAGGTTGAACCAACTAAACTTCAAGAGGGTATTTTCCTATAAACCCAGTGCAAGCCTAAGCCTAAGGTCTTGTGTGTTTTTCTTGTGTGTGATTAAATTGTTCAGACATAACATCATGCATCATAACATCCATATTTCATTTCACTAACCATTTCAAGGACTAGGGGAATTTATCTTTGTTCTGTTTTACAGATCATGGCTTCTGATCGTAGAAACACCATCCGAATCAGCTTTGTGAGAATACCTCTCCAACTCAAAGAGCTAGTATCAAGGGTTCCTGAGACTTCCTCATTTGCCAAGAAATATGGTCGACTTCTCAACCTGGTTACTATAAGCTTTGATGAGAAGATGATGGGGGTACTCTTTCAGTTCTTTGACCCCAAGCACCATTGCTTCACATTTCCCGACTATAAATTGATACCCACCATGGAAGAGTTCTCTCAGTTATTGGGTGTACCCATTTTGGATCAAATGCCTTTCGCTAGTTTAGAGGAAGCTCCAAAACCAGAGGTAATTGCAGCTGCCTTACATCTGAAACGGTCTGACATCATATCCATATGGGAAACAAGAAGAGGAGTCAAGGGTTTCCTAGTCAAGTTCCTTTTGGAAAAGGCTCAGTTGTTTTGGGATGATTTAGATTTCCAAGCCTTCGAAGAAGTCCTGGCTCTTCTAATCTATGGGTTAGTACTGTTCCCTATTTCGGACTTGCTCATAGATGTGAATGTTGTTAAGATTTTTCTCTCCCGTAATCTTGTGCTTACTTTTCTCAGAGATATCTTGCATTCCCTCCACACTCGTACTATGAAGAGAAGAGGGGTTCTTATGTGTTGCATGCCTTTGTTGTCTAAGTGGTTTATTTCACACCTTCCTCAATAATTATTAAAGAATGAACAGGGTTTGGGTTGATCACAAAGGATAATTTCACTTTCTCATTCGGATATTCTTTGGTATTCTAGATCTCTGGGAGATATTTTTATCATTGACCGCTGTGGGGAATTTCCTAATGTCCCACTCCTAAGCATTAGGGGAGGTATCACTTATAATCCTTCCTTGGCTCTATGACTGTTTGGTTATGCTCGGAGGGATGGTCCCCATGATATGCTTATATAGGGCATTGTGTTCAACTACGAGGATGATGTTCAAGGGTATCGCCAAAGGTTCATATGAGCTTGGGGCATGGTTAATAAGGTGGATAGCAAGGATTTGGGACACAAGAATTCCATTTCTATGGAGCCTTATCTCAAATGGGTATGAGCTCGCGCCTAAAACCTTATGATGCCATATACATCCATCTTAGCAGTGGTTGTGGAACCGATCACCGAAGAAGATGTTCCTTATACAGTTCTCCATCTTGATATGCCCACTGATCTTGAAGATCTGCAGAGGTCTTGCATTCAGATGAGGGAAGAACGGGATACCTTTAGAGATCAATTCCATACCAGTGAGAAGAAAGTGTGGGAGCTCACTAAGAAAATTCAGAGAGGAAAGTCTTATTTCTACCTCGGCACGAAGAGGAAGCGCCCATGGGAAACCTGTTGTTTAGATTTTAAGAATTTTTAATTTTCAATTGTAAGCCTAAGAGGTAGGGGTGTTCGCGGTTCGGTTTGGATCGGTTTTAAGATAAAAAATCATCCGATCCAAAGATAAATTTACTTGCGGTTCGGTTCGGTTTTGGATGATATATTAAAAAAACCCAATCCGATCCGATCCAATTTTATGCGGTTTAATTTGGGTCGGTTTTTGGATATCCAAATTACACATTATATTTTTATTAATATTATAAAACTACTAATAAATCATAGATTTGATATAATATATAACATATAGTATATTAAAAGTTAATATTACAAAATGAGAGTGGTTGATTATGATTGAAATAATAAAAATAAATAAATTATATCAAGCTAATAACTATTATTAAAAAAATTATTATCATCTAATAATAATTTCACATAGCATATCATGCTAATAAAAAGTAAATAAGTATAAAAATATATGTATTCAGTTTGGTTTGGTTTGGATCGGTTTTGAAAAATTAATCCGAAATCCGATCCAAACTGATCGATTTTCACAAAATAACATCCAAACACATCCAATAAATTTTGGTTTTTTGCGGTTTTCGGTTTTTTGGATTGGTTTTCGGTTTTTTATTTGGATTGGTTTGGATTTGAACACCCCTACTAAGAGGCAATTGTAATTTGAATCCTACTAATAAAATCTTTGTTTCATTTTGGCTCACAAATTTAAATTTCCCAAAGTCCTTGAAAACATCGCATAAGCATATCATACATTTCATTGCATAAGCAGGTATTTCAAGACAGGTTTCTTATCTTTTCGCTATTTATTTCAGCAAAAGAAATGGTTGTTGAACAGACAGTGAAGGACCTCCAAGCTCAAAATGCTCAGTTTCAGCAAATATTGTTGGCTCTGGCTAAGGGGTAAGAAGATATGAAGGCTCTGATCATCAAAGAGAAGACCAGAAAGCCAAAGAAACCAGCTGGTGTACTGAATTTGGGAAGAAGGTTTTGAGGACCGACTAAGCGAGATATAGATTTCGCAACCCCATCAAATGAGGGGGATAATCAAGATGAGAAGCCAACAAAAGAAAAAAATAATCCAGGGTCTGAGGAAGATGAAGCTGACTATTCTGAGGAGCAGTATCCTCTTGCTGATGATAAATACAAACAGTTGGAGGATCAGCTCAATGTTATGGAGATCCAGAGGGTACCCGAGATGGATTTTGAAGAGCTAGGACTGATCTCAGGGGTGGTCATCCCGCAGAAATTCAAGATCCCTACGTTTTCTAAGTACGACGGTGTCTTCTGTCTTAAGCTGCACTTAAGGTCACATGTCAGGAAAATTCAACCCCATACTACTGATAGGAATCTGTGGGTACATTTCTTCCAAGAAAGTTTGGCAGGGACTCAACTAGAATGGTTCTATCAACTGGAAAGAACCAACGTTCGTAATTGGGAAGATCTGGCTGCTTCTTTCTATAAGCAGTACCAATATAATGCTGACCTCGCCCTAAGTTGTACGCAATTGCAAAGCATGTCTATGGGTTTCGGCGAAGGTTTTAAAGATTATGCCCAAAAGTGGAGAGACCTTGCGGGAAGAGTCCAGCCTCCGTTGTCTGAAAGAGAGCTGGTGGACATGTTCTTGGGCACGTTGTCTGGTCCGTTCTTTAACCATCTGATTGGAAGCTCTTCTACTGGATTCACTGAACTGATACTGACTAGTGAACAGGTAGAAGCTAGTATCAAAAGTGGTAAAATCCAGAGAGATGCATCCTCCAGCACATCAAAGAAACCTTTCACTGGGAAAAAAGAGGTCAGTGCTGCTTATGGCCAAAGAAATCACAACAAAATTAAACATCGTCTGATGGTAGAGGCTGTTATGATTTCCAATCCCGCATCAAACCAACAAAGAAACAATCAGTGCAGGCCAGATGCACCCAGAAGACAGTTCACCCAGATCAATATGACCTTATCCCAGGTTTTTCCACATCTGCTGAAGTCCAATTTGGTAACTCTGAAGGAAGCCCCTAAGAATCCTAATATCGCATCTCTCCACTACAACCCAAATGCTCGATGTGCTTACCATTCCGAAACTCTGGGACATGATACAAACGACTGTTGGGCCCTAAAGAATAAGGTACAGGATCTCATCGAGGCGAAGGAGATTGAGTTTGGCCTTCTAGAGACACCTAATGTAATAACTATGCCAATGTCCAAACATGGCCAAGGTGTCAATGATGTTGATGATGATCGGTTTGTTTCTTCTATGGATGAGTTAACTACTCTTCTTCTAACTGTTAAAGAGAATATGTTGCGAGCCGGTTTATTTCCGGGCTATGGTTAAGGTTTCCACTTATGTATGTCTCTACCATATGGTTGTTTGTTGTTAAAAATGGGCGTCCAACGCCTGGTGGTTAACAAAGAAATCTTGTTCGAGAAAGTTCCTCTTGCAAGAAATTCATGTGAAGATGTCTCAATAATTACCATTTCCAACAATCCTCCCAGGGTCTCCACCAAAAGACCCGTCAGGATTACATCCGTTCCCAAGTTTTCTCCCTTGATCATCACCTTTCCGAGACCAATACCATATTCCTCTGATAAAGTTGTTCCCTGAAATTATGGGGCTGACGTTTATTACCATGGCATCAAGCAAGACCTATTGGCTATCAAAGATAAAGTTGCTGAAGATATTGATCCTGACATCGACAACATTGTTGGGACCAGTAAAATTACGAGAAGCGGAAGAGTTTTATCTCCCGAGATCTCTCCAAAGACTGTTGCTATTCCTGTGATTATTTTTGTTGTTGTTCCTGTCAGTACTCCCATCGCTACTCCTACTGTTATCCCTGCTGCTGAGTTGGCCGAGACTCGGGGCAAAGAGGTATTGGTTGAGCTTGTCCATATGAAGGCATACAAAGAAGTCATCCTTGAGGCTTCTAAAAATGAAATGGAAGAGATATTGAAGATAATCAAGAAAAGTGATTATAATGTCGTGGAGCAATTAGGGAAGGCCCCTTCAAAAATCTCAATGTTGGCCTTACTTTTATGCTCTGAACCCACGCTAAGGCTTTAGTAAAATTCCTTAAGTCTGCCCACGTACCTCAAGAGACCTCCGCTGATCAATTCAAGAACTATGTTGCCAGCCTAACTGCTGACAATGGACTGGGTTTTTCTGACGCTGATTTAACTCCCAAGGGAAGGAAACACAATAATGCCCTGCACGTCTCCATTGAGTGCAGGGGCACTACATTAGCCCATGTTATGGTGGATATGGGTTCTTCACTGAATGTCTTGCCCAAGAATGCTCTGGACAGGTTGGATTACGAAGGAATCAAACTGAAACCCAATAACATTGTGGTGAGGGCCTTCAATGGTTCTAAAATAATGGTGCACGGGGAGGTGAACATCCCTATCAAACTTGGTACTCAGACTTTTGACTCAACCTTCTATGTGATGGACATCCGATGTATCAGATGTTGAAGTACCCAGTCAATGGAAAGATTATCATAGTCCATGGGGAGGAGGAATACATGGTGAGCCACCTGAACTCTTTTAGGTATGTTGAAATGGACGGCGAGTTCACCGAGACCCCTTGTCAGAACTTTGAGGAGGTGCCACAGACAGTTTCTGTGACCAAGACTGCTTCCAGTGTTCCAAAGACTACTAAACCTCCACTGAAGATGGCTTCTCTAAGGGATGCCACAGCAGTAGTTGAAGAAGGTAGGTATAACATTTGGGGCCAACTTTCAAACATTCCCTACAAATTTGACAAGTTTGGTTTGGGTTTTACTTCAGGAGCCCAGAGAGTTGTTCGTCGTGCTCGCGTCGGGGGACCATCATTACGGATTAGCAACCGTGGAGTTAATACTCTAGAAGACAGTGATAACAACTGCGACTTGGACAAGTGGATCTTCCCAACTGCCAGCAGTGGACTCAACAATTGGGAGGCCAAATATTTTGTGCCTATTACTTTTATTCAAGAGTAATTGTCTTTTTGTTTTTGTTGGGATATGTAATACTTGAACAATTGAAACTTTAAAGCCTTGTGTCTTACCCGAGGCACAATGGTTTATTTGTGAGGGTTATTGATTCATATTCATATGCCATTAATAAATCATTGGACGTTTTGCATACAAATTCTACGCTCTCTATTTTTCTTTTTCTACTTTTTACTTTATCAAAAAATGTATAGCTATGCTCTTACACACACCCACATATCAAACTGCAGATCCACATCCACTCTGGACCCCATTGATAATGGTTCTGCTATTGCCAGTTATGACTTTGAAAATCCAATCTACCAAGCTGAGGACGAAGGTGAGGAAGATTGTGAAGTACTAGGAGAAATTGCTAGACTGTTACAATAGGAAGAACGGGCAATACAACCTGATGAAGAGTCGGTTGAGACAATGAACTTGGGTACTAAAGAGGATAAGAAGGAAGTCAAGATAGGTGCCAATCTGGAGTATAATGTCAAAGAGAGGTTAATACATATGCTACATGACTATGTTGAGGTCTTTGTCTGGTCATACAAAGACATGCCAGGACTTGACACTGATATTATAGTCCATCGCCTACCAACAAAAGAGGACTGCCCTCCAATGAAACATAAGGTTTGTTGCATGTGGCCTGAGATGTCAGAAAAGATCAAGGTTGAAGTCATGAAACAATTCAACGATGGTTTCTTAGCTGTTACTTCTTATCCATAATGGGTTGCCAATGTTGTTCCAGTACCTAAGAAAGACGGTAAGGTACGTATGTGTGTGGATTAGAGAGACCTGAATAGGGAAATCCCCAAGGACGACTTTTTGCTTCCCCATATCGATGTTCTGCTTGACAACACCGTACAACATAAGGTATTCTCTTTCATGTATGGTTTCTCCGAATATAATTATATCAAAATGGCACCTGAAGATATGGAGAAAACAACCTTCGTCACACAGTGGGGCACCTTCTGCTACAAAGTTATGCCATTTGGGTTAAAAATGCCGGGGCAACCTATCAGCATGCCATGGTAGATTTATTTCATGATATGATCCATCACGAGATAGAGGTCTATGTTGATGATATCATAGCTAGGTCCCATACTGAAGAGGAGCACCTCAATCACCTACAGAAGCTGTTCGAAAGGCTGAAAAAGTACAAACTGAGGTTGAACCCGAATAAGTGCACCTTTGGAGTAAGATCTGGTAAGCTCTTAGGTTTCGTTGTCAGCGGCAGAGGCATTAAAGTAGACCCTGCAATGGTTAAGGCTATGCAAGAAATGCCAACTCCCCGAACTGAAAATGAAGTTAGAGGATTCTTGGGACGCCTAAACTACATAGCCATATTCATTTCCCATCTAACCGCTACTTGTGAGCCAATCTTCAAATTACTGAAGAAAGATCAAGCAGTGAAGTGGAATGATGATTGCCAGAATTCCTTTGACAAAATCAAGGAATATCTTCAAGAGCCTCCAATATTGATGCCGCCAGTTGAAGGAAGACCTCTGCTCATGTACTTAATAGTATTAGAAAACTCAATGGGGGTGTGTGCTGGGGCAGCATAACGAGTCTGGTCGAAAAGAGCATGCAATATACTACCTTAGCAAAAAGTTTACCGACTGTGAAACAAGATACTCACTGCTCAAGAAAACTCGTTGCACTTTGGCATGGGCTGCTCGCCGACTAAGACAGTATATATTGACTCACACTACCTTATTGATATCTAAAATGGATCATATCAAGTACATCTTTGAGAAGCCCACTCTGTCCGAAAGAATAACAAGATGGCAGATGATCCTGACCGAATACGGCATTCAATATACAACCTAGAAAGCAATTAAGGGGAGTGTATTAGCTGGTCATTTGGCTCATCAGGCTGTGGATGACTACCAATCCATGAATTTTGAGCTCCCGAACGAGAACATCATGTTAATAACTGATTGTGAGGAACCTGGACCGGATGAAGAACCTGAAAAAGGATCCTGGTGGATTATGGTTTTTGACGGAGCTTCCAACGCTCTTGGCAATGGCATCGGCGCTGTGATCATATCTCCCGAAGGCTGTCACACTCCTTTCACTTCCAGATTATGTTTAAATTGTACCAACAATATGGCTGAGTATGAAGCATGTATTATGGGTCTCAAAGCTGCTATCGACTTGAGGATCAAATTCTTGAGTGTATTTGGAGACTCAGACTTAGTGATCATTCAAATCAAAGGAGAATGGGATACGAAGCATCCTAATCTAATCCCATACAAAGAGCATGTGTTGACATTGATTCCACATTTTGAAGAAATTACCTTTGAGCATTTTCCACGAGAGGAAAATCAACTAGAGGATGCGCTAACTACTATGTCATCCATGTTTAAAGTCAGGTTGGATAATGAAGCTCCTCAGATCACTATTGAGAGAATGGACGAACCGACATACTGTTATGAGATTGATACCGAAGAAGTAGTGGACAAACCTTGGTTCCATGAAGTCAAAAGATGTCTCGAAGCCCAAGAGTACCCTGAAGGAGGTTCATTCAACGATGAGAAGTTCCTAAGAAGGTTCTCTCCCAAGTTCTTCCTCAGTAATGGAATCCTCTACAAGCGCAACCACGACTCTACCTTGCTTCGGTGTGTAGACAAGAGTGAGGCAGAAAAGATTATAGTTGACTTGCACGAAGGTACCTTTGGCACCCATTCTAGTGGGCACACGATGCTTAAAAGATCCTACGGGAAGGATACTATTGGTCCATTATGGAAGCAAATTGTTATCATCATTCGCGAACTTGTCACAAAGGCCAAATCTATGTTGATAAAGTACATGTACCTCCGGTTCCTCTAAACGTCTTGACTTCCCCCTAGCCATTCTCAATGTGGGGCGTCGATATGATTGGAGAGATTAGACCTACAACTTTTAATGGGCACCGCTTCATCCTGGTTGCCATTGATTACTTCACAAAGTGGGTTGAGGCAACCTCATTTGCTTATGTTACCAAGAACATTGTAGCCTGATTCATCAGACATAACCTTATCTGCCGGTACGGTATTCTAGAGAGAATCATTATAGATAACGGTACCAATCTCAACAACACTATGATCACCAAGCTCTGCACGTAATTTACGATCCAGCATCATAACTCTTCTCCTTACCGGCCGAAGATGAATGGCGCTGTAGAAGATGCTAATAAAAATATCAAGAAGATCATCCAGAAGATGACGGTGACATACAAATACTGGCACGAGATATTACCATTTTCTTTTCATGGTTACCGTACAACGGTGCGTACATCAACAGGGGCAACCCCTTTCTCTTTGGTATACGGTATGGAGGTTGTCCTACCCATTGAAGTCTGGATCCCTTCTTTGAGAATCATGAAGGATGCAGGTTTGAATGAATACAAATGGGTTCAGACCAGACTTGACCAATTAAACCTGATTGACGAGAAGAGGCTCGCGGCTGTCTGCCATGGTCAGATGTACCAATAACGTATGATTAAAGTTTTTAACAAGAAGGTTAGACGTCAGGTATACCAGGATGGTGACCTAGTAATCAAGCGCATCATACTGCCACAAGGTGATCCCAAGGGCAAATGGACTCACACATACGAAGGGCCATTTGTGATCAAGAACATATTTTCTGGTGGAGCCATGATCTTAACCACTATAGACAGTGACGACCTTCCACACCCAATAAACGCGGACATAGTTAAAAGATACTGCGCATAAATAAAGACCCGCTAGGTTGACTGGCCTAGGCAAAAATAAGGGCATCCTGGCGAACCAAAAGGGTTCGGGCAAAAATTAGGGATATATGTGGAAAAAATCTGTACACTCGGCAAGTTGAAAACCTGAAAAGACAGCTTAGGCAAAAAAGGGTATCCCAGTGGACTTAAAACCCGAAAGGGCGGTCCAGGAAAAAATTGGGGATTTTAAGCGTATAACTATGTCCCGTTGGATCACCTTGAAGCCAATCTTCAATATCTACTATCAAGCTCAAGTGGTACTAATCAATCCAGTCAGCTTTGGATAAGCAGCGAAAGAGATAAGACGCTCAAAAGACATAAAGGAAATAGTAGAATGGGAACCCAATGGGATTATTTCACATAGATGTTTTCTTTGTATGCTATTTTGTAAAGTTTTATTCTTACGACGACATTTTCTTACTAGGATGTTCGTCTCCTTGTATAAAAATGCTTATTCAAGTTAATACAAAGTTATTCCTTTGAAAGTGCCAAACTATTTGTTTTTATTTTTCTGTTTTGTTTGCAAAAACGTCCAGTGATTAATTTTGAACATATGCATTTGAATGTGATTACTGCTTACAAATATACGCATAAAAAATAGAAAGACGGCTACTAATGGCTTTAAGAAACAGGACAATATCTAAGGGCCATCCATAAAACCCTCGCGGATACTTCCTCCAGCAGATACCTTCACCAGAAGGTACAGAGGCAGGGGCATCCTGCTACAAGGTCACCGCCATATTCTCAGCATGCAGCCTAATGGTTTCAGATGTTCTCATATCCCCGCAGAACAAGAATCTCCAACTAACTGCTCCGACATCTAAGAAAAATTCCCCAGTGAAGTCACCAAGCTTCTCAGGATTCCCCAACAGGATTTCAACAAAATTCCCAAGCAGTTCACAAAGTTTTCCTTCCCCAACAAAGTTTATTTCTCTAATAACAGAAATCCGTCTCTCAGCATTTCAACTTTAAACAAAATCTGAAGACCTACATTCTTCATCCCTAGCAACAATCAGGGATTTATTTTCCCCAAATCAACAATACTGCAGTAGAACAACTGATACGTTCATACATTGCATTCATACATCATTTCTATAAACATCATAACAAATATAGAACAAACATGTATATCACAATCTCATTCATTTTGAGAGCATCATGCAATTCATACATCATGACATCACATGCAACTGACTTTACCTTTTCAGGTTGAATTCGCAGACAAATGAATACTATCAACTTATGCATAGCAGGTCAAAGATTAACGCTGAAACCAGACAAGGAAACTATCTACACGACCAAGTGGTATGAACTCCCGAAGCAAGATGGGTTTACCAAAAAATACAGCAGGCCACAGATTAATGCCCGAAACCAGACGGGGAAGCTATCTATGTGAACAACATTGCCAAGTTCTAAATTAATACCTGTAACAAGCCAGGAAAACTATTTGTGGACGACCGATTGTAGATTAATACATGTAATAAGCTAGGAAAACTATCTACATGAGCAGATCGAAGATTAATACCCGAAACCAGGCAGGAAAACTATCTTTCTTTCTAAGGTCAGAGATTAATACCTGAAACTAGCCAGGACAACTATCTTAATGACCGGCAAAAATAAGTTCCAGATTAATACCTGTGACAAGCCAGGACAACTATCTGTGGATGGTCGATTATAGATTAATACCTGTAGCAAGCCAGGAAAACTATCTACATGAGTAGATTGAAGATTAATACCCGAAACCAGACGGGAAAACTATCTTTCTTTCTAATGTCAGAGATTAATGCCTGAAACTAGCCAGGATAACTATCTCAACGACCAACAAAAGCAAGTCCAGAATTAATACCTGAAACAAGACAATACAACTATCTGAGGACGACTGATTGTAGATTAATACCTGAAACCAGACAGGAAAACTATCTACACGACCAGATGAAGCAATCTTACACAGGTTTCTTCTCATGATCTCAAGATGCAGTCTAACACAGAGTCATCCTGAAGCAGCCCACACAGGCTCCTTCTCATATATCTCCAAATGCAGACCAACACGAACTCATCCTAAAATAGCCTTACACGGGCTCTTTTTATTACATTTTCAGATAACGGTTAATTCCATTATCTCTAGCAAGTCACTGTGAAGCCTGGATTTCAACCAGAAAGCAGCAAACTCTCATCTCTCCAGTACAAAGATAACTCTTCAGTAGATCCTTGGACAACTGAAATTCCTAGATTCTATTCCCCACAGAGTTTTCCTCAAGCAAGAGAACAACCAAAATCAACATTCTCCAACGAACTCCTCCTCATACAGCAGGAACAAGAACTCCCACAGAGAGACCTCTTATGAAGTCAGCATCTACTTTAGATGGCATCTTTAAACCCATCTCCGACGGCTCTCTGTCATCTTCTCCAAATGAAATCTTTAAGCCCATTCTTGACATCATCAACCATCAATGTTACTTCATGCAAGTGCAAATTTCTGGGCACTCTAGTGTTCAATCATCTTCCACATTCAGATTACGAAAGGTAGACAAGCCAATTTAAATCATCAGGTTTAAAAGATTGAATAGAGGCAGCTGTTGTACCCCAAAATTTTCCCTCCCATTTTACTCAAGACATGCTCATTGAGGTCTTCAATTGCTCAAGGATGACCAAGAATTGACCAAACAAATTCTCCTCATAAGAAATGAACCTCCAATTAGGGTTTCACTTTTTACCAAGATGTTTGGGTTGCAAAGGCTCCAAGTGATTTCTATTGTCCCTAATATGTCCTAAGGAATGTCCATGCCAAATTTCATGCCTTACACTACAAGTTTTCTCAGTCAATTGCTCAAATGCTTGAAAATCAACTATACTAGGCCAAAAGTCAACTGTGGCCTATATACAGTCAAACTTCAAAAAAAAATTTCAACATCAATATTTCAAAGTTATAATCATCATTTGATCAAGGGTTGATCATGATTCCTCAAGAAATGCTCCTAATTTATTAAAAGTCAAGAATTGCAAGATTAGGGTTTCTATAGGAAAAGTTAACTGAACTTTGACCAGGCATAACTTTCACATACATCATCCATTTTCCCCAACAAAAGCTCATTTTTAAGAGAATCCAATTCCCCAACGATGTTTAAGTTATCTGCGTTGACCAAAAGTGTTGTAGATCCATTAGAGGATTGGTAGAACCAAAGCCTCCACACAATGAATCTCAAGGTTATTGGATTAAAGGGATCAAATTAACATACTTGGGCTTGCAAACATAAGTTTAGGCCACAAATGATCATTTATTCGAATCAGGACAAAATTTAGCGATATGTTAAGCAATCGTAAGTGGACTTATATAGAAGTCGCATCTATTTTGAGGCCGGTCAATAGCAATGTAGGCACCATTTATTTTGAGACATGATATAGAGATCATGCTCCAATAACATTTAGTGCAATGAGAAAGGGACAAGATGAAGAGGGGTGAGAGAGAATATACAAACCACATTTGAATTAAATTTAAATCAAACTATTATTAAAATCATTCATCCATTTTTATGGAGTTAGACTCAACACCATGGATCCAATGATGTTAATAAAGTTCATGATCAAAATTCAACCCAAGTTCAGCCAGAAAATAATCACAAAATAATGTTGCATTTAATATATACATTAAAAAAAGGTTTTAAAATGGAAATAAGAAAAAATATCAACTATATTTAAATTAATCAAGAAAAAATAGGTAAGACCATAGAAAAACCAGAAAAGGACTCAAATATTTTTATAAAATTTTTGGAAATTTTTAAAAGTCAGAAACTATTTTAAAACTAATTATAATTGTTCAAATAAATAGAAAATAGGTCAAAAATAGTAAACATCAATATAAAATTCCATTAAAATTTTCACAAAGTAAGAAATATGCAAAATGATATTTAGGAAATTTTTTAGAATTAAAAAATGTCATAAAGTATTTTTAAGGTAATTAAAACAAAGCAAAAAATGCAAAAGATATAAAAAATTTCAAATGAAAATATGAAAAAATATTCATGAGGTCAGAAATAATTCAAAGTATTTTTGTGAATTTTTTCATGATTTTTGGATAAAAAATAAAAGAGTTATGAATTTTTGAAAATGAAATCAATTAAAATATAAAATCAGAAATTAAAATAAAACCAAAAAGATATGGGCCATCAGATCATAGTCAAAACATGTTAGTAAACTAATCCAATGGACCAGACGTGTTGTGCTCGATATGGACCTTAGTAAGATGCACAGGAAATCAGAAAAAAGGCAACCAATGAAATTAAAACGTTTGGCACACTATCATTGGCTGAGACGAGACATGTCACCGTCTTCAACCTCCTGCCACCCTACAATGGAGATTTTGTGAGTTTATGAATCGAGTAGAGTTTGAGGAGTTGAAATGGCAGTCTGGTGGGAGGCTGAAGGTGTTGGCAACCAACGGATCTATAGATTTTTATGGGTGGTGGAAGGAGGTAGAAGGATGAAGAGGTAGAAGGAGATCTATGGAATGAAAGGAATAGTTTCTTGCCATGTTGCTGGGGATAAGCTAAACTCGGCATCATGGTGAGTTCACACGCATTTTCTGTTCCGTTCTATAATAATTTGTTAAGCTTATTTGAATATTATTTCTTATTTTTTGCATTAGGGTTTAAGGTTTCCATTGAAATTTTCACTAATAATTTTTCTATTTATGTATATTTTGTCATGAAGACCACAAAAATAGTTGATATAGACAAGATGACGTTGGAACCCGAGAAATCTACCGACTGTGGACTCTTCATTCCTGAAAAGTGCGGAGGGTCTCAAATTGATTCTACTATATTAAGAAGAAGTATGTTATCCTATTTTTCTAACCATTGGACACCACCTTTGTTTGTCCAACAAGTTGGTTAGTCATGTTGATTTGTGCTTTTAAATTTCTTCTTGTAATCCTAATGATAACATCTGCTCGAATGCAGAAATCACTGCTTTTAGTGACCGACATGCAGAGTTTACTGCAATAGATACTGAGATTTTGGGTTTTTCAATTGACAATATGGTGTGTTGGTTTACACTGTTGCTTTTATTATTACTCTTGATATTTATCTCGTAGGGATAATCCATAAGGTTAAACGTTCATGCATATCATGTTTTCATGTCTCTAAATACTTTTTGAATTGAATAAGAGTATTGTTAGAGAGAATTGCTTTATAAATAATGGAAAAAGGGAAAATATGAATAGACCCTTCATTGAATACATATGTAATGCACACAAGGATACTCTTACATGTTGAGTGCTGACTGTGTCAGTATCTGATAGGTTCTTTATGTTCTCATGGCTTTGACGTAACCTATGTAATGGAGTTTCAAACATTTGTTAGTTTTGCGATTTGAATCTATTCGTTTTTCATTTTTCTGATCTAATGTTTTCGATCTCGTGTTTGTTTTTGTTTGTTAGGTTAAAACACAAGGGCGTTGGTGATAGAACTAAGCAATCGAAGAGAGATGCAAAGGATCTTAACAAGCCTATGAGGACTCCAAGTGCTTTCTTCATTTTCATGTATGTTTCCGTGCTAAAAATAATTCAATCTAATTTTTTTTGTTGATATCAGTTTAGATTCAATTTATCGAGTTTTCAAGGTGAATCAATTTCTGATTTCTATTGATTTTGCTATGGTTTTAGGTCTGAATTCAGAGAGACTTTCAAGAAGGAGATTCCTAACAACAAGTCTGTCGATATGGTGAGTTTTGTGACGTTAAGTTACCGTTCTCGATATATTTTTGAAATTTGAATTTAAGTTTTATGATGCGATTTACTTTGAATTTTGAAAAGGTTCTAACATTAAGATGTTCTGGTGAGTTTTGTGACGTTAAGTCACCGTAGGGCCACTAATGGCAGTTACAGAATGGCTTGGCCAGATCTGTTCCTTCTGATGATCACACTCATGTATCAACACATATTGTAGGAACATAGGGTTATGTTGTCCCAGAGTATATTGCCACATGTATTGTCACTACAAATATCCTCTTAATTCCTTCTTAAACGTGTTTGAAAGCATGGTGATTGAGACACTAAGTTAATCATCTTATGCCAATGAAACAAGTCATTCTTACTACCATATTTTGGTTATCTTATATCTTATGAAAAGGGCTTTATACTACCATCTGATAGAAATGGACTGCAGAGCAACAATGTTAACTTCAATCATGAGACACCTCCCAACTTGCCATGTTCTGTGTATCTGTTTGAACCTAAATTATGTGTTTTTAAAATATTAGGAATGAATTGCACCTAATATTTTTGTTGATTTTTGTTTGATTGTGCATTATTGTTGGGTTATCAGTTTATGGATTGATGGGTTGATTGAGCTTTTAGTTAAAGATATTGATGAATGGTTACTGATTATTTTGCTTTGTTTTTAGATAAGTAGGCCTGAGGAATTGGACAAAGCCTTGGGGTAAACTCCAAGAACTTCAGACAAAATAACAACAGAGCCACGAGGTCCCAAGTATCAAGGCTTCTAATCCTAAGTCCAAGAGATCCAAAACTACATAATGTCAATGATATTAACCAAATAGTCCAAGTAACCTTAAAGCTTTTAATATTCAAGTTGGTTATTAAGAGTCTTCAAAAATAAAATAAAATCTCAAATGAGCAAAGATAAAATGACATAAAAAATAAATGCTCAAGTGAGCAAAGATAAAAAAGGCATGAAATGTAAATGCTAAAATAAAAATGGTATATAAAAGTAAAGGCGTAAAATAAAAGGCATAAAGTAAAAACATAAAGTAAAGTCAAATGTTAGTGAATTAGAATTTAGACGTTAGTTGAATGACCATCTTGAAGCTTGCATTTGAGAACTCATTAAAAGATTGATAAAATCAAAGCTTCTCAACAACAAGTCTCATTTTCTTTTTGTCAAGTATATAATTCATTTCAAAGTACTCAAGGTAACCACATATGATCAACGATGTTTAAATGATTCACTTAGACCAAAGTTCCTGAAACTCATTAGAGGTTTAATAATATCAAAGCCTCCTAACATAGAACTTCAAAGTTATTGGATCAAAGATTTCAAATTAAACATATTTGGGCGTGCAAACATAGGTTTGGGCCACAAATGATCATTTTTTGAATCAGGATAAATTTAGCGCTATGCTAAGCAATCATAAGTGGACTTATATAGAAGTCGCACCTATTTTGAGGCCGGTCAATAGCAATCTATGTACCATCATATTAGAGAAATGATATGGTGATCATTCTCCAACAACATGTAGCATAAGTAAAAACAAGAATGGGATAAGATGAAGAAGGAGGGGATGTATCAGATGAAATTAGGGTTTCAAATATCATCAACATCATTCATTCAATTTGGTGGATTTGGTTTTTCAATCCATCAACACCCAAGATCTAATGAGGTTGAGGAACTTGTCCCAAAATAATACTTAAATCACGACCAAACAAAAACAATAAAATATATTTAATAAAAAAATATTTAAATGATTAATAAAAAGAGAAATAATTGGTAAAATACACAAAATGTATTAAAACACTGAATAAAAATCCTAAAAAATATTAGAGGTCAAACATGAGTCAATAAGTGTTGACAAAAAATTTCAGAATTTTTTTTTAAGTCAGAAACAATTTTTAAAATTTAAAGAAATAAGCAAAATAAACCAAAATTTGTGAAAAATAGTAAAATAAGAAACAAAAATAAAATTAGGTCACCAATATTTGTCAAGAGGTCATTGGATCCTTCCATAATTTTTTCAAAATTAAAAAAATCAAGAAAAGTATATTTAAACAATTAAAACAACTCAAATAAAGTGAAAAATCATAAAAAAATATCTAATCACAAAATAAAATTATGCAAAAATAAAAATCAGAAAGAGGAAAATCAAAAGTATTTTTGAGAATTTTTTCAGATTTTTAAAAGTTGAAATGAATTTGTTATGAATTTTTGAAGTTTAAAACAATTAAATCAAAAAATCAGAAAATGAAAATAATATCAAAATAATGTCACGCATTGGATTCAACTCACCTATACACGCTGGCAAATCCAAGGGCACTGAAGCTAGGACGTATGGTGATCATAACTGAAATGCACGTAGGAAACACAAAAAATCCAACCAATCAAATTAAAATGTTTGGTTGTGTATCATTGGTTGAAGAACGACACATAAGTCGTCTTCAACCTCCAGCCTCTTGCAACTAGGGCAAAACGTATATCCTTAAATCTATAAATGTACACATTCGTATTGGTACCATTAGATGTGTCTACTTGAGACGATCACGACCATATGTTTGCGAAAATTTTATTTAAAGTGTAGCTCACTCGATTTGGAAAAAACCAAAGAGTTTTTGAAGAAATTAAATTCGCAAATAGATGCATCAAATGAACATCATAGATCATTCTAGTAATTTGAGTTAGAAGAATTGATGCTTTAAACTACCTGAACGGAGTATGAAGAAATTACTCTGAAACTTAACTTAGGTTGCGCGATTTAGAGCACCTCAAGACTTAATTCTTCTTATGTTAGCTTCAGTGAAGTTCATGGATAAAGAATAAATCAAGAAATAAGAACTGGAAGTGCTTTAGAATCAAATTCAAAGTTGCGGAATTGAGAGATATGGAGGAAGTTTGACAAAGGTTTTATGGCTCTCTAAAGCTTGAAAAATGAAGTAGAGGAGGTATCTATTTATAGGAGAAGGGAATGGAATCAAGTGGAGGGGTGAATGATGCAATTTGAGTGGAAATAATGCACACATGTGATCATGAAGAAAGTGTGACCACATGTGTATCAAAACCCATCCAAATGACGTATTTTGACACTCTAAATGATTCAAACATCTTTGCTAATCATGTTTAAGTGGAAAACGTGTGGTAATTTTCTTATTATAAGCCATATTATGGAAATTGCAAACTGACTGAAGTGATTTTTCAGTTTAAAAGCATTAACTTTACAACCATGGTGCAAAGAGCTCAGGGACCTTTATGATACAATCTTGGATTCTTTAGAAAGCTGAATAATCAAGCTTGACAATGTGCTTTGAAAGTTTCCATTTGGTGATTTGAGTTGAAAGTTATGATCAATTGAAATTGGAAAAAACACACAGATTTGTGGACTTAGAAAAATTTCTAAGTTTTGAGTTCAAAAGTGACCTATAATCTCTTGCTTCATACATGGTCTTCCACTCAAAATTAGGTTTTGGTTAATGAATATGGTATGAAGAAGACTTCTTAAAGAGCATTGTGAAACTTGAATCATTCAAAAAATAAAAAAATGAGAGTGTTATTACCTTGTGAAGTTGATGAAAATCCATGAAATTACCTATAATCTTTTGAGCTCTTAAGGCATCTTATAACCATTTTCAAGCTTTGCACATAAAAGAAGAGGTGAAGTTCACATCCTTAAGAACACTGTGGAAAAAGAATAAGCTCAAGGTGATAAAAACTGACCAAGTTATGACTTCTTGAAGTTGAACAACCCTAAATCTTCAAAATACAAGATGACCTATAATCTTCTTCAACTTTTGATGATATTCTTTACACAATTGGTTATTGTCATATGAAGAAGAACCAATGGGGATGATGATAAGAATCCATAACAAAAAGAACTAACTCCATATGTTTAAAATTGAGAGAGTTTTACACTTGTGATCAAAGAATCAAGGACTTATCCAAATTAGGTCAAAATTTTCGAGTCAATCTTGCATCTTTTGATCTTTCTTGACAAAATAGAGCATGATGAATCACATTAGGCCTTGAAATGAGATTATCTTGAAGTTAATTCAAATATGAAGCTTGAATCTCAATAAAGCTTATTGAAGAAGGCATGGAAATAAACTCATGAAATCATCTTGTGTCGTCACCTACAATATAAACATTCATAGAACAAATGTACATATATTTTGATGTTAGCTAAGAGTTAATCAAACTTAAGATACACATGTATAAGATACATAAATCAAGGTTCTAGGTGATCCCTTTAGGGAAAACCCAAAGGTAGGAGAGGGTAGAAGTCACAACCAAACCCTAATGTGTGATCTTAATGTATTGATGATATGAGATGAGAGATCTTAGGGGGGGAAATTGGGGTATAACACATATCCTCCAGCAACAGGGGAATTATAATCAACAAAATTAACTCGTTCATTAGTTCTATCGTAACTATCGTCATGTATCAGTAATATTTGATATCTGAGTTGAAATTTCCAATGAATAGTTAGCTTGATTAGTTTGTCATTTACCTCGTTTGACTTTACAATTATGTCTAAATTTAACTCAATAATGCTTTTATATAAAGAATTAACGCAATATAAAAAAGAGAATCCTTTGAGCATATGCAACACTCTTCCCAAGGGAATGATTAAAAAACTAAAGATATAGTCCGCAAAATCTTCCTCAGCTTCAACATACATAATTTGATCATTTGATTTTCTTCTTACTACTTTCACAACCATTTCATTAGAATTTTCCATGACATCTCCAACCCAAAACTCCAATTTGTTTCTTGGGTCTAAATTAGAAACATATCGTTCCCTTTTAAATATAAATTCTGTCAAGGTGTTTTTGATATCAGGGACAACTTTAAAATATCAAGCACCCAGTTAAATCAAAGATTAAAAAAATATTTTCACTATTTCAAAAATGAATTTTAAATTTTAAATATAAAAAAAAATCAGAATAAAAGAGGTACCACATTGTTGCTGATAAAAGAGGTACCTCATTGTTGCTGATATTGAAAGTTTGTTTATTAACAGTGCCCATGTCATTGACTCATAGCTTTTGAAGTAATTTTAAATTTGTTCCAACAACATTTGGCATCACATTAAGATCATCAAAAACAATAAAAGTGGAAGTTACCTTAACAAAGGAATTTTCTTGAAACAAAATCCATGGTCTTTCTCGTTTCAATAGTTTTCCACAAACACACTGTTGATTTTTTGAGAAACTCACATAAGACCAATTTTTGATTTTGAAACCTTTGTTCTCACATAAGAAGTAGGATTTCTGGCAATGAACATTATCGTCAATGTTCAATTTCATTTTCTGGCGATAATGTTCCATTGAGTTTCCAGGCTCAAGTAACACATTCTTACTCTTGTAGTCACTCTATATTCCATGTGCAAAGAGCCTAAGCATATCAAGGTATAACTTCTTATCAATTGCTTCATGCTGTAAGAAAAAACCAGATTCAAAACATTTATAAGACAAACACAATAGACTTTCACAATAGAATGCAGATAATCATTCCGGAAGATGTTATTTGGCTGCTCTTGCAAGGCAAGAAGAAATCTACTACAAGTTTTCACAGTCCACCAATCCACGATGCACAAACCATCATGCGATTCTCCGGAAGTAGCAAAAAATCAATAAACCCTTGATACAAATATGCTTAACGACTCCAACTATACTAGGCCAGCTGCAACCTCATAACCTTGCCCCTCAATACATAACTGAATGGTAGATTCAGCCTCATGACATTTTCAAATAGAGCCTCAAAGAAAAACACCACGCAATTCTTTTTGTAATGTAAGTTGTAAACAACTTTTCACTCTTAACTTAGTAGCTAGAACCAAGAATACCCTGTGAACTTTGAAGAATCAGTAAAAGCACAAGTTATGTGATGGGACCAAAACCAAATGGAACCTAAAACAAACTTAAACAAAGCATATAAGCCATTAGATATTCATGTTACACAAAGTTAACTAAGAACAAATTAAAACTATAAACTCGAAAATTTAAATTATAAACTCATACAATAATAGAAATGAGATGAAATCAACAACTAACCTTGGATGGATTGCATACTAGAAATCGACATCATATTACATAAAGCAAAATTAAAATCAAGAAGATGTTTCTCCAATAATAAAAACCTGAAGGAAGCATAGATGAAGCACATATATTTCAGATTTCAAAGCTTCAAAAGAATAAAAACACATAGCACTCCAGCAAGAATGATTGCACTAAAAAGGAATAAAACAGTACAATCCCATCGCCTTTTTCTTCTGCAAAACCTAGCCTTAAATCAACTTTGATTGATATACTTCTGTAAAATGCGTCAAGAAAGAGCAATAGATAATAACATGGAGCGATAAATTTGAGTGACAAAATTGTAGATCAGTGTCTTTGACAAAGACGCGTGACAACGGGGAATTATGAAATTCTCTCTTAAAAGATCGTACTTGAAATCCCTCAATTTTGTGCGTACAAAATAGTTAGTATATAAGACCAGCTACATGGATCAATCGACCTAATGAAGTGATATCATGCACCTATCCAAAATAGAAGTCATTTATTTACAAATCACTCATCAAATAAAAGAACCATTGTATATCACATGCAAATCAACAAGAAATAATCAATAGCTATATGAAAGTAGCAAATTATTTCCATGCATATGAAACTAAATGGTCAATTCTAATTATTGAATAAAATGTAACAACTAAAGCAGGGGTATGAAGAAACGTCAACATTAAGGGTATGAGTGATTTTTTCGATTCAGGAATTCATAAAATGTTTGCACAACAACAAATATCAAGGTATAGAAGCTGCAACACATTGGTGATATTTGATTTTTGAGCTCGAATTGAGGGGAACATTGAGGAATTACCAAATTGTTTTTTAGGTCCTTTATGAGAAGGTAGTGAAGGTTGTTACTGGTGAGAGTGAGAAGTGAGAAGAAGAAGATGGTTTTGGGTTGGGAGTGGAAAGAGAGTAATGAGGGAAAATTGAAAAGACAGTGTCCTGTCTTTCATTACTATCAATGTGATTTATAATAATAGTTCAGCAACCAATATGTGCTACTCCAAGTTCCAATGTGTCTTTTGAATACTATCTGCATGTAACAAAGTGAAAATTCAAAATGACATTGAAAGTGGAAAGTTTTTGTTTTCTCACGATTTTGAGAAGTTAAATAGAAACTTAAATAGTTATTAAAGATTAACAAAAATAAAAATAAATTAGAAATCAGTAAGAAAAAATGGAGAGAAGACAATTTTAGAAAAATTCTAAAAATAACAATTATATAAATAACTATGGCTCTAAAAAATTGCCAAGTGTCAAACTTTTTCCAAAACTCATTTTCTTTTATTATATTGTATAGATAATGTATTTATTAATATCTTGAATTTTAAAAGTTCAATTTTTAATTTTAAAATATTTAAATTTTAAAAGTGTATTTTTTCTACCTAATTCTTAAAAAAGCATTCTAAAATATAAATCCCCTTGAATTAAAAAAAATTAGATAGATCACAGAAAAATATTGTAGAAATATTAAATAGTAAATGTATCATTAAGAGATAAAAATGTTAATATTTGTATCTAATATAAATATATAAACTTTAAAGTATCTGAAAATCCACTTAATGTCCTCTAATTAAAATAATATTTAAACTAACCACTAAGGGCAAATTAGGCTTTTTGAACTACTCCTATCACCATATTGTTTTGGCATTTAATGACATTGGTGTGTCAACACAATACATTTTCACAGCATTTTTTTAATCACTAATTATAATTAATTTATTTTTAAAAAAACCTAATTACATTATTAACGTTGGAGTGCAGCAGTAATTTACATTATGTACAATTAGTTTTTCTTTTGCAAACGAGGAGGCCACAGTGCAGAACACTTGCAATTACAATGCATGTATATTGATTAGCATCCATCAACACCACAACTTCCAACAATGGAGAAACACACCCTTTCAACTTTCGGTTCCTCACTACCCAACCATAAATATCCGCCATTGTATCTCTTCAAACCCCAATCCATCCTTTCTCTAATCTTCAAGTGTTCGCAATACTCAGGTAGTCAACGCCAATCCATGAAATTTGTCGATTCGTTGTTTCTGTTTGTGTCATAAATCTTATCGGTTTCAACCCCAATTTTATGGATTTTGTTTTGTTAAATTGATGGTTTCAACCCCAGTTTCATGGATTTGTTTTGTTAAGCTGATGGTTTCAACCCCAATTTCATGGTTTTTGTTTTGTTAAACTAATTAGGTTAAATTTCTTCATATGATGTTGAATATTTCAGATCTTGTTTGAAGAATATTTGTTTGCTTCACATGCGAAATTGTAATTTAATGTTTTTCAGTTGTTGTTACAGTTTTGTTATTCTGATTAGGGAAAATGATTTCATGTTATTGTTACAGTTTTATGTGGTTGCTTCAACAACACCTGATTCTAATTTTTTCATGTTGTTGTTACAGGATATATCACCATCAATGGCTCGCCCAATTGAATCAGTAAAGGATATCAATGAGTCAAAGGATTTATGGAAGATAGTTGTTAGGTGAAAACATTTGTTGAATGTGATGAGTGCTTCGAAAAAGGAACATATTGAGATGATTTTGGTTGATTCTAAGGTATTTTGGCAGTGTTTATGTTCTTAATTTATATTTGAAATGTTGATGTCTGTGATACTAACTTTGTATGTTCATTTATTGTAGCGAGATATGATTCAAGTCATTATGCCACCCTTCTTGGTTTCGAAATTCAAGGAACATCTCGCTACTGGATGTTCATACATAATGCATAATTTCAAAGTGTCAAACAATGATTTCTCTTTTAAGTCCACTACTCATAGTTTCAAGTTGGTGTTTTGTGGGTCAACTTCTATTAAGAAGGCAGAACTCCCTGATATTCCTATGAATTAGCTGAACATTTTTCATTTGGGTACCATTTTTGAAGGAAAAATTGAGTCTAATGTTTTGGTTGGTATGTTATTAATGAATTTTAGTTTAATTAATAAAATTTATGTGTTTAAATGTATATACATCTATATAGTATATAACACATGAATTATTGTAGATATTCTTGGAGGAGTGATCAAGATTTCTCAAACCCAAATCAATGCTGATAACAACAAGAGCAAAGTTGTGTTTTCAATTACTGATGATAGGTATGCTTCATGTCCTTTTTTATATCCTATTATTGCATTAACTAAACTAACATCATCATATTAATAATGTTAATATGTTTTACAAAACATCAGATCTGAAGTACAATGTACTCTTTGGGGTCAACTTGCCATACAATTTCACGATTATTATAAAAGTCATAAGGAAGATGGTAATATAGTTGTTTTGCTGATTAATGCCATAATTAAGGAGGCTCAAGGTTTGACACTTTCAAATTTTTTGACTAAATGCAAATCCAAAATTATGTAACACCAAATATTATCCTTATGTTCTTTACAGCAGTATGTTCTAAAGAATAACTGAAACTTGTAGGAGGGTTTCCTTTGAACATCTCTAACGCTTGGAACGACACAAAGTTACTGATTAATGATGTTACCATTGATGAAGTTAGCAAACTCTGAGACAGGTATTTGATGAACTCATTTTAATTATCGTGTTGTAGCATATGGTTTTGTTAACGTATTACACGTCAAACTGATTATGAAAATTTGTCTTATATTTCATGCGGTCTGAAGTCTGAATTGGCATTATTATCTTCATTAAGTCTTCAAGTGGACACAACATAAAAGTCATATTATTCTGAGTTTGATAAGTTTGTGTGGAAGGCAAAAAATTTAAGTCTTGCTGAAATAACAACTCTGCAACGTGTAAGACATGTTTCATTGTATAATCACATTAAGATTAAGAAATATATCAAACTAACTATAACATTCATCATTTTATCAGGAGACTACATGTGTTACTGTTGCGACTTTGGACAAATTTGAGGTTGGACAGTCAGGTTGGTATTATGATGGATGTGTCGATCGCACAAAAATTGTGTCACTGTAGGATGGAAAGTTAGTTTGTTATTCCAAACACATTAGTCCAGAGCATGTACTAAGTATTGTGTGTATCTCTATTTAGGATTCATGGTTTTCAATTTTTGGTGGCATTACATTCATGGTTTTTGATTTTCTTATAGATATAAACTCGAAGTTTTGGTTGTTGACGGTAAATACAAGGCCAAATTCATTTTTTGGGACAAAGATTGCGTCAAGTTGATTGGGAAGTCTGCTCTTCAAATGAAAAATGAATTGATAGAGGTATATAATGACACTTTATTAAGTTTGATTCTTTTTAAAAAATTGGGTAATACAGTTCATTAAGTTTATGTAGGTCGGTGAAGATGATCCGCTTGAATTCCCTTATGCACTTGATGCAATCCTAAAGCAAGAATTGGCTATTAGGGATATTTTTCAGCCTAATAAAGGCCGACTTTATGTGGTTAGTTGCAAAATTGATGAAGATTTTCGTAAGAGAGTTAGATGGAGTTTTCGCTCAGAAGAAGTAATCTCAGTGTAAGCACAAAAATATCATGGCTGAACACTCTTGAATTAATTGGACTGATATTATTTTGTCTTGGCAGCCTACTTCAAAGCTTCTACCAACGGAGCCTTCATCCCAAGATGAACCAATATCCCTTACTGTAAGTTATTAATGTAAACCTGAACACTCTATATAAAACACAAATCTCCATACATTGTTTAATGCTGATATATTATATCCATATTGCCAACAAAAACCTTTATTTGCATCTGCCGATTATGACCCTGTTGTTGGAAATTCAAGCCTGACTCCATCAAAATGGACTTTACCTGATGTTGTTGAAGATATTGAGAATGTCCAACTTTCCTCAACCAAGTTAATTAAGGATATAAAGAAGGGGAAGTAGTTAGATTCACACTTATCTTATGTTAAGTTATTGTTAGTTTTGAAGAAACCAATCTGATTATTTGTAGTTTATTGCTTTGAATACTTTGGACCTGTTTCAAAAAAAAAATAGTTTCATCTCTTTAATAATGTTTGAGGATTGTCGAACTCCATCTTATATTATGGTTAATTATTTTTAATTTTTTACCGCGTTGTGCACATAGTATATCTTTGTCTATTACTATCACATCATTTTAGTAGTATGTGTCCCGAACTAATGCAAATCATGTTTTTAATATACTCAATAACCGATGTTGTTTCATCAACTTAAACATAGATGTGAATTAATTGTTTATATTATGTTTTCAATGGTGTCAGAAAATAATAGTTTGTACATTATTTAAACTTCTTAAATAATTTTCAATTCATATATGCTTTCTCTATATGGTATTAGTATTCTCTTCATATCTCACGATTATAACACGGTGGGAGAACTGACTTGGGTGTTTTGTATTTGATTTCAATTGTTGCAGATAGCAAGAGTCGCCACCGACTTTTCTTTTATCCAAAAGGAAAGGTTGAAAAGAACAGGAAAGACCTTTCGAGATTATTCCTTGAGTTCGGGGGGTAGGTTATGAAAAGGAAAGGTGTTAGCACCCTTTTCATCTACAGTTATCTACGGGCTCTTAGTTGCTTGCTAGATCACTTGCTTTTGTTTAAAAATGTGCTTGTGGTGTGGGTTTCGAAAGTATTTTAAAAATGTTTTTGTAATGGTTCTCATTTCTATAAGAACGCGTACAAAGTGTTGTTTTGAAAATAGTTCAAAGAGGTGTTTGTGGAATGTGTTTTTGAAAGTGATTTTGAAAAGGTGTCTTTGTAATGGTTCTCGTTTCTATAAGAATGCATACAAAGTGTTTTAACTTTTGAAAATGTTTCAAATGAAAGTGTGGGTGTATAAAATGTATTTGTTGAGAGCAAGCGAGCAACTGGGAGCATCCTACCTACTCAAAAGGTCTTTAGTGTTCTTTTCCTCCTCCTTTATATGTTGATATCTTACCATTGTTTTAGTAATAAGCCCCATCATTGGATATGAAGGGACGAGCATGAGACGTTTGTATAGTCATAGAAGGCAACTTATGTGACACTTTAGCAATTTTCGTAAGGGACGAGATCGTTTTATCGAAGGCAACATCGAAGGGTCATTGAGGGACTATGATCTTTTTATCGAAGGGTCTTTGCTAAAGCGTCCCATATTCGAGGGACGTGACTATTTTCCGAGGCAACAAGCGAGAGTTACCTTAGAGGTGTAAGTGTGTAAGTGTGTTTGATTCAATGCATTGTTTTTTGTTAGAGTTTTCAATGATTTATTTTTATCTTGCCACACCCTATTTTACTAGCAATGAAAGGCGGTAAGTTTGCGGAAAAATTAAATCCTACACTATTACAATAGTAGGGGAGTGGGGGTACAACTTACAAGATGGATGAAGCGAATGTCTAAATATTACAACTATATCGAAATAATCTATGAAGCAAAAATATGAAAACATGTGAAAAGAATAGCGCAAAAATAAAGGAAAGTAAATCCTTTGATTTCCAGTGTTAAGGCATATTTCGAATCATGCATGTGTGCATTGAAACATGCTCTCCTTTGACCCTATTTCTCCAAATCGAAACCAATGTGATTCGAAGTGTAGGTCCTTCCATTCACATGTCCCTTCTGCTTTCCTTCATTTGGGCCTGCAAGTCAGTGTGTTCGAAGCAAGTGTGTATCGAAGCATGTGTGTGTGATGAACATGTATGTGTCGAAGCATGTGTGTGCATCGAAGTAGGTGTATCGAAGCATGTATGCAACGAACGGGTGTGTGTCAAAGCACACATTCTTTTCCTTTCTGTTTGAGCCTGTCGAAGCCTAAAGGCTTTGTATCGAAGTATGCATGTTTTTTTTACTCCAACATTTTTTAGGGACTATACAGATTAGTTCTTAAAGGAAAACACAAAAGATTAACATCGAAGGCCATGGTTATTACATGTTGGCCTCAAAGATGAATCAATAAAGATGCTTGAAATGAAAGAGTTAAAGTCAGAAAGACTTACCTTAAAGTTGGTGTGTGAGTTTCGAACTTAAACTACTGCCTGGACGGTTCTGGAACTCGAAGAGTTGTCACAGGGGGTTTGCTTTTGGTTCGAAGAGTTGTCACAGAAGATTGTCCTTGAGTTTGAACAAACTTCTATGTGTTGGGTGTTCTGCATAGTTGACTTATAAGAGTTGGAAAGATGAGATAATGGATTTTGATTTTGTGTTTGTATGTGAAAGTCGAGTTGATTTTTAAGTGAGAAAAAATTATAAAGGTTTCTATTTTGTTTCCCATCTCTCATTTCTCTCCTCTCAGCGTCTCCAGCCCCTTTTGATGTTGTGAAGAATAGTTTATTTATATATGAGCTTTGTTGTGGTTTGGGGGGGGGGGACAAATAACATTTGAACAGTTTTGGGTATATTGTCCCCTTTTTTTCTTCAATGCAGCTCTTATGTACCCTTTTTGTGTAAGTATGGGAATGAGACAATGCAGGCTCAGCAATATTTTGGAGTGTTGTGGTAGCTTGGTGCAGGACTATTGCATAGCAGTACAACTGGCTTGGGCTTGGCAGTATATAGGGCTTTGGTCAACAAACATCTTGAATACTTCACCCTTTCGTTTTGATCACTTCGCCCAGACTCATCAACAACATTCGTTTCCAACAATGTGTGTTCTTCGAATGGACCCATTATATGTCCTTCAAATCCACCAATTATAATTCATAGTGTTGAAGAGTTTATAAGTGTAATCTAAGTACGTTGCTTCGAAGGGTTCAATTTCCCAACTTGTGGATCGAATGAGGTTACTTCAAAGGAAATCATGTGCCTAGCTTGTGGATCGAAGGAGGTTCCTTCGAAGGAAGTCATATGCCCTGTTTGTGGATCGAAGGGGGTTACTTCGAAGGAAGCCAATGCCCAAATCGAAGCTTGTGACTGAAGCGAAACTACATTGCCCAATTGAACTTTGCTAAATCGAAGCCAACTTGTTTATTTTTTGACCTAATCGAAAGGCACATTAACATCTTCAAAATTTTACATTTTCTTTATTTCTTTAAACAGGTTTTTGTAATCACACATGCGAGAGAAATCTTGAGAAAATGAGAGGGCAAATTTTGGGGTACAACAACTGCCCCCGTTCAATCTTCTTGAACCTAAAAAGTGAGAATGGCTCATCGCCGTTTGTAGCTTGAATGTGGAAGATGATTGAACACTAAAGTGCCCAGAAATTTGCACTCGATGATGTGTTAGTTGATTGTATAGGGAATGGGCTTAAAGATGCCATTTGGAGAGATGATGGATAGTTGTTGGAGATGGGCTTATAGATTCCATCCAAAGATGATTGTTGACAGCAATTAGACTAAGTCTAAGTTTGAATTTAACTGGAAAAGAATCAGAATAAATCTTGGAGCGATTTATCTGAACCAACAGAAGTCTTGAATAATCTTTAACTGGAAAGAATCAAGATAAATCTTTGGAGTAATTTGTATGAACCAGGGAAAGTGTCTACTGGGAAAGAATCAGGATAAACCATTGATCAATTTAAACTGAACCAGCAGAGGTCTAGAAAAGAACCTGAATAAATCTTGGAGCAATTTATTTGAACCAGAGAAAATGTCTACCTGAAAGGAATCAGGATAAACCATTGAGAGATTTAAACTGAACCAGTAGAGGTCTTAAATATTCTTTAATTTATGATGGGCCTGTGTAGGGCTGCCATAGGAGACATATGAGAGGGTAGCCTGGGTAGGGTTGCTTCAGGATAAATCCATGTGAAACTTCATGGTAAGGTTGCTTCAGGAGGAGTTAGTGTAAAATTGTATCTGGAAATGAGAAGGAACCTGGGTAGGGTTGCTTCATGATGAGTGTAGGTAAAACTGCATCTGGAAATGAGAAGGAACCTGGGTAGGGGTTCTTTATAATGAGTCCGGGTAAAACTGCATATGGAAATGAGAAGGAACCTGGGCAGGGTTTCTTCATGATGAGTCTAGGTAAAACTGCATCTGGAAATGAGAAGGAACCTGAGTAGGGTTGCTTCATGATGAGTCAGGGTAAAACTGTATTTGGAAATGAGAAGGAACCTGGGTAGGGTTGCTTCATGATGAGTCCAGGTAAAACTGCATCTGGAAATGAGAAGGAACCTGGGTAGGGTTGCTTCATGATGAGTTCGGGTAAAACTGCATCTGGAAATGAGAAGGAACCTGGGTAGGGTTGCCTCATGATGAGTCTGGGTAAAATTGCATCTGGGTAGAAGAAGGAACCTGGGTAGGGTTGCTTCATGATGAGTCTGGGTAAAATTGTATCTAGGAATAAGAAGGAACCTGGGTAGGGTTGCTTCATGATGAGTCCATGTTAAACTTGATCTGGAATTGTATGAGAAGAAACCTGGATAGATTTGCTTCAGGATGAGTCCGTCTAAAATTGCATCTGGAAATTATGAGAAGGAACCTGGGTAGGGTTGCTTCAGGATGAGTCAGGGTAAAACTACATTTAGGAATGAGAAGGAAGCTAGGTAGGGTTGCTTCACGATGAGTCTGTGTTAAACTTCATCTGGAATTATATGAGAAGGAACCTGGGTAGGGTTTCTTCAGGATGAGTCCGTGTAAAACTGCATTTGGAAATTATGAGAAGTAACCTGGGTAGGGTTGCTTCTGGATGAGTCCGTGTAAAACTGCATCTGGAAATTATGAGAAGGAACCTGGGTAGGGTTACTTCAAGATGAGTTCGTGTAAAACTGCATCTGGAAATTATGAGAAGGAACCTGGGTAGGGTTACTTCAAGATAAGTCCAGGTCAAATCGTATCTGGAAATGCATGAGAAGGAACCTGGGTAGGGTTGCTTCATGATGAGTCTGTGTTAAACTTCATCTGGGTAGGGTTATTTCATGATGGTCGTGTAGATAGTTGCACTGGCTTGTTTCAGGTATTGGTCTTTGACCTTGGAAAGAAAGATAGTTTTCCTGGCTTGTTACAGATATTAATCTACAATCGGCCGTCCACAAATAGTTGTCCTGTCTTGTTACAGGTATTTAATCTGGAACTGTTGAAAATTGTTGACGATAGTTATCTGTTGCTTGATCTTTCCTAAAAAGGTAAAAAATTAGTTGCATGCAATGTCATGATGTATGAAATGCATGGCGTAATGGTGTTCTCAAAATAAATGAGATTATGTTGTATGCATTTATCATGTATGTAAATGTGATGCATGAAATGTTGTTGGAATGTAATTTTGTCTTTGGAAAATAAATCCTTAACAAGTGTTAGGGAGTTTCGGGAAGCCGAATCCCGGATGGCCGTTGGGGATAAAGGGTGTGCACACCCTTCCAGACCTTGCTTTTAGAATGTTTTCGCTGGGGATTCCTGTTTTGTTGTTTAAGGAGAACTCCGTTGGGGAAAGTTGATCCAGCTTGAGAAGAAAACCATGTGGAGAGTATTGGTTCCTACTTGGGGAAAGGAAATCAAGAGTCTTTGTTGTCGGTTGCTCTACTGGGGAGCTATTGGGGATTGTAGGAAAGTCTACTGGGGAAGAAGAGTTATGGTCCCTTGATGTGTGATAGTCTGAGAGGCAAATTCAAGTTGGGGAATCTTGCCATTTGTTAGGGAAATAAACCTTGTCGCCAATCTGTTGGAAAGGTGTTTTCTTTTGGCAGAACTCCTTGAGGGTTCTTGAAATCAACTCAGCTGGGGAGAAGTTTTCAGAGATTGAAACTCTGGTTGGGTATCACCCTATGACAAGGACTTTGCGAGAGATTTGTCACTGTCCCTAGTAGCAAGTATTTGTAGTATTGCTAGGAAACATTTGCTTGACTATATACAACCCATTGTTGGAGTTCATATTCAATTCCCCAAGTGACTCAGATGCAAATCTGCCCCTGGTTTTTCAGCACTTTCTGAGAGATTTCTTGGAATCTGGACTTGACTGCCCCAGATGTGTTGGACAGTGATCACGTTGTGCCTTCTGTTTATAGGAGATTTGTCGTTGGAAGTGTCATCCCATTTGAAGTGATTTTTTTCACTGAGAGAGCTTTTGTTCGCTGGATATTCGTTGTTTGAATTTCTCTATTGTCAAACAAATAGCTATATGCAAACAACAATATTTAAATAATGCAAAGTTTATGCTTGTCTTGAAGTTTTGAAAATGCGTTTTAGCATATAAAAGAATTTTGCAAGTATGTGAATTCAAATCAGGATTTAGAGTAAGCTTTACAGGAGTCAGGATACCTTTTGTAACAATATGCTTTTGAACTAACCCATGCTTCAATTAGGACTTTTGAAGGGTTGTAACGTGGCTTGATTCACGGTTTAAGAAACAAAGGATAAGGCTCAAAGTGTATTTGTACCCGCCCGTTATTCGTGATGTCCTTCAGTCCTAAACTCAGTTAATTGTGCATTTGAACTCCAATTGAGTCTGGAATGGCGTTTTGGTGATGGTTCAGACAAGGTAAGTTTTTTTTTTGGAAGGCAGTCATTTTTCCATATTTTCCATGTTGTTGAGGATTTTTAGGACCTCTTTTTGATTTATTATCCCTGATTTTTCCTGGCTGTTCTTGTTTTTAAGATTACAATCAGCGGGATGCCCCAGTTTTTCTTAAGTCTCCTTCGTAGGTTTTGACTTAGTGGGCTTTTCTCTTGAGAGGTAATGTCTGCCTATTTGGTAGGGCACCATCACCGTCTTTTGATTCCAGAGGAATGTTTTTGATGTCATTCGTTGTAAACGAAGTGAAAGTTTGCGATTGAACGCGCGTTTGAATTAACTGAGAGACTACCCTGCCCCAGGTTTTGATTAAAGGTTTCAATTTGTGTAAAAAAGAAAACTTCTACTTCTTTGGATTGAAGGGGTTTACTATGGATTATCCTCCTTATAATTCCATTGTTTAGGAATTGAAAGAACGCATGTACATTGTCAGCAAGGTCTGTCCAAAAGCATACTGTATGAGATTATGGCATTGTTTTTGTCATCCTCCCTCTAAAGGCTTGCAACTTTTAAAACAAGAGTTGAATACCATAAAGGGAGTAAAAAAGAATAGGTTAAATAGAATGAAAATGAATGGATTAATTCAAGACAAACATATTTAATTCATTAATAAAGATGACCAAAGTCTGACATATAGATACGTGTTTAAGTAAACAAAGAAATTACAACTGAAAATTCGAATAAATAGAAAATTTCCTTGCCCAGATCGTCACTTCATATGGATGCCCTTGAGGGGTGATAGGAGAGATCTAGTTGATCATATTGTGTAAATTCTAACACCCCTTCATTGATTAGATCTTGAATTTTGTTCTCCAGAGCCCAGCAACCATTCGTATCACGCCCAGGACTATCAGAATGGTATGCACATCTCTCCTTGGGATGGTAACTGGGAGTAGCAGTATTAGGATTCCGGGGAGGATCCTTTAATGTAATTAGCTCTGCTTTCAACATGTGTTGTAGCACCTGAGCTAGCGACATGTTGATCCTGGTAAATTGCCTCTTAGGTGCGACCTTTATTGCGCTAATTCCCCTATTGTTGTTGGCGAGGTTGTTGTTGGACTCGTGACGTGGCAGCAAATTGTAAAGGTTTACTTTCCACCGAACTTGCTCCTTGCCTTATGGGAGGCTGAATGATGACTTGATCCCCAATCTCGACAGTTTGTTTCATACGGTTGTGTGGTACAGTGGCAGAACCGACTGTTAATACTGGTTTGCATTTTTTGTTCGCAAATGTCGTGGTAAGTAAGAGTCGCCACCGACTTTTCTTTTATCAAATAAAGGAAAGAGTGAAAAGAACAAAAAAAATACCTTTTTTCGAGATTTATGAGTAAGGGGGTAAATTATGGAAAGTGAAGGTGTTAGCACCCTTTCCATCCATGGTTTTCCATGGGCTCTTAGGTACTTGCTCATTTCTAAAATTGCTTTCGTGTTTGTATGTTTGAAAAGCTTTGAAAATGCCTTAGTGCGGCGATTCACTTTATGGTAACCCTTGTATCAGTCCTCAAGAGTGTGATAAAACGTTTTTGAAAACTTTTGTTTGAAAATTATTTGAAAGTGTAATGTGAAAATTTATTTGAGCAAGTACCTAACAGTTATCTACCTACTCGGAAAAAAAGGCGTTCTTTTCCTCCTATCCTTTAGACCATGTTATCCTACTATTAGTGAGTAGGAAACCCTAGCCATTGGATTTTTGAGGGACTATCGAAAGAGACGTACGGTCATTGAAGCAATGGTTAGGAAACCTTAGTAGTTAACCTAGAGTCCTAAAGATCTTTTCGAGGCAACATTTGAATGGGTCATTTTTTATCTTTTGGGACTAGAGGGCATCCATTAAAACTCCCTATACTTCATGATCATTTACCGAAGGCAACCAGAGTAGTCATATCCTAGGGGTGCGCATGTGTGTGTAATTGTTTTTCCGTTATTTATCTTTGCACAGTTATGGTTTTCTACTGTTTCAAATTATTGATCTTTTGCATACAATCCTACGCATACATCTAAACTGTTTATATATTTGCAGAAAGTAAAAGCGGAAAAGTAAATCTAATTATTACAAGGCTTCGGAGAATGGGGATTACATGACCAAAAACTTTGGGGATTAAACAGTAAATAGGGAACGATAGTAAATAACCTAATTAAAACTATTACAATCTCGAAGCAATTACAATAATTAAAAAAATAATGGAAAAAGAATACGCGCGACAAAATTAAATACAGGGAATTAACAATTAAATCCAAAGACATCTAATTAGTGAATAAAGAAAATATATTTTTTTGATTTTGAGAAAGTAATTAATTTTGCAAATTAACCTAATTCCTAATTAATTTTAATTATGAAAAAGGAATTTTAAATTATCCTAATTAACCTAGTTAATTAATGAAATTAAATATTTTTATGAAAAAAACCTAATTCTAATGTTTTTGTATTTTTATTTGAGAAAAGTAATTTAATTGCAATTAAAACCTAGTCTCTAGTTAATTTAAATTATGAAAAAGAAATTAATTTTTAATGATAAAAAAATCTAGTTCTAATATTTTCATGCTTTTCTTGATTTTATGATTTAGTTAAAAAATAATGATTTTTTTTTTTGTAAAAATAATTAAAATAAATAAAAGAAATTAAAAAAATAATTAAAATGGGCCTGATGTGATGAAGCATTTTGGGGGTATGAAGAAGAATTGATAGGCCCATGTTCATGCAAGCCCATCATCCTGCACTGGATCTGGTGTGGTGGCTTTTGGGAGATTTACCATGCACACTTGAAGTTGGAGCGTTTGATCTGGATTGATGATGACCTGATGGCTGGATCTAAGAGTTGCATGATACTCTCCTTTGGATGTTGTGCGCTAGATCCTGTGGAAAATATTGAGAAAATATAAAATGCGTACGCCTGGGATCGAACCCAGGACGTTTGCATTGCACACCTTGCCCGTTAACCATCAACGCTGGAATGTTATTCATTTATATAATTAAATGAATAAATTATAAGCACAACAAAGTGTTATACCCAGAAACATGCGCCAAAATCAAATTCTCCAATGGGACGCTGCCACCTAATTATCTTCTTCCTGCAACCGTTGTTTTTTATACCAGCCTTTTACCTTCTGACAAAGTTGTCACTAAAGGCTATAGTGACCATTTTCGTCCATAACTATAACCCTGCATATTTCTATAACACAAAATAAGCCATATTAACCAATATTAAAAACATAGATCAACCAAGAATTTTGCCCTGAGTTTATTGGTGCCCATGATCCCCTTCAATTTTCCCTGGACAGAGAAACCCCAATTTTGAGCTCATAAACCCTAGCTACGGCACAGGCTTGTTCCTGTACTAAAAATCAAATCCAGGCTATCCAAAAGATCACAAACATGATTATGAACACGTTTATGCAAGCAAATTGAAGGTAAAACACGTAAAACCCTGAAAACGGTTTTGAATTAAGGGAGTGCAAACCATGATGTGTAGATGGAGATTCTTGAAGCTTCGAGGCTTGGAAACAAGGGGAAAAGCTTCCTGAGTATGCGTGGATGACTACTGAAGACTCAAAACTCCTTGAATTGGCCCATGGAAGAAGATAGGTCTTGCACTTTTTTGACAAAAGTTGGAACTCGTTTCTTGCTTTGGAGGCAGGTTGTGCGTGTCAAAACTTCTCTTTAGGATTCAGAATGCTTGTGTATAAATATGTGAATCAAATTAGGCCACTATGTATGGCAAGAATCCAACAAATAATGCCTTTTTAATTTTGCTTCCAATCTTTCCATATGTGGAGATTTCCTCTCTTTTCAATCTTGCACGATTTTTCTTGGTGTTATACAGCATATTTGGATTGTAATTTAATGCAAAATCAAATCAAAACAAATCTTCATTATTTTTATATCATTTATTTGATTTAATTTTATTTTTAAAGGATTAAAATCAAAATAAATTAAATAAATAAAGCCAATGATGCATGTAAAGGTGTTTGGATCGTGGAACAGACTAGGAATGTGTTTCAAGTATAAAAAGTTAGGCCCATTTGGAAAAAATGCAAATTTGGGCATTGTTGACTTTATGCAAATTTCCAAAAATTGCCAACTTTGACAATGCATATCTCTCTCAATTTTAACCCTAAGAGGGTGTTCTTGGACTTTTTAGAAAGCTTAGGATGTCCTATAAACAACCCTTTTGGTCTCATCTTAATTGGATCTTCCATGTTCATGTAAGGAGCTTTGACCCAAAAGGTGTTTTTGTTGACTTTTTGAAATGACTTATAATGTCTGAACTTGTAACTTTTGATTGAGGAATTTCTTGACCTTGAGGGCTGAAGAGGAGTTGCAGGGAATCATATTCTCTTAAAAATGAGCCTTGGTTGGAAAATTTCTGAAAACGTATGAGAAAGTTATGCCTGGTCAAAGTTTGGTTGACTTTTCCTATAGAAACCCTAAATTGCCATTTTTGACTTTTGATGAGTTAGGAGCATTTCTTGAGGAATCATGATCAGCACTTGATCAAATGATGGATAATACTTCAAAATATTTATGTTGACCAAAAATCTTGAAGTTTGACTGTATTTAGGCCACAGTTGACTTTTGACCTGATATAGTTGATTTTTAGGCATTTGAGCAGTTGACTGGGCAAACTTGTTGTGCAAGGCTGAAACTTGGCATGGATGATCTTAAGGACATATTAGGGAAATGGAGACCATTTTGGACCCTTGGAACTCAAACATCTTGATGAGGAGTGAAACCCTAGTTTGAGGCTTATTGTCTTAAGAGGAGGATTTGTCTGGTCAATCCTTAGTCAACTTGAGCCATTGACGACCTCTAGGAGTATGTCTTGTGTGAAAATGGGAGGGAAAATTTTGGGGTACAACAGGTTGCAACTGTCTTGATGAAGTTTGTTGACGAGGGTCCTTAGCTCCTCTTGTCCCCGAGCTAAGTTTTGGATAAGAGTCATATGGCCCACCAGTTGTCCCATCATCTGGACTTTCATTGTTGCCATTTCAGTTTATAGCCATTCCAATTGGTCATCCTTGTTGTCCTTAGGATTCCCCATGATCATGCCCCTAGTGAGGAGTGTTGTCACCTCTTCTTATCCCTTGGACAGGTTCAAGAACATTTCCTGAAGTTGAGCATTTTGAGTTTGAATGTCCATGATAGTCTGTTCTAGAGCCATCTCTACTGAAATAAACAGTAAGCAGGTGAGAGACCTGTGTGGGAAAAACTGTCATGATATGATGCATGTTACGTGGATGTAATGTTTTCAAGGAACTCGCGGGGTAAACACAAGAAGATGTTAGAAGTTGAACTTTGATTACAGCTTTCACATCGTTGAATGTCCTTCTACGAGAATCAAGATCACCATGTCAAGTGGGTCATAGCCCTTGACTCAAGTTACCGTGCTTTAGTCTTTGACGACATTTTTTATTAGAGGAGAATAAATCCTCTTGCCCCTTGATAGGTGTTTGGTTCAACGTGTCCCTGCATCACAGACCCTTGAGATCCTTGAAATGGTTATTGAAAATGCTATGGTATGATGTCATGATGTTGTGTAAAAGTATGCAAAGCAAGCAAGTTGTTATGTACAAATAGTCATATATACATAAAGCAGACAAGTCCTTAGGTTTAGGCTTGCATGGAGTTTGATGGGTAAGTACCCTCTTGAAGTTTAGTTGGCTTTACTTGTCCTAGAAAGTAACCGAGTTCTAGGGGATCTTAATATCACTGATCTTTCTTCATCGGGCATTGTTTCAGTGCAAGCCTCTTTAATGGAGACCGAAATATCCCGAAAGTCCGATCTCAATGAGTGTAGCATCGAGTATCAATCAGCTTCAGACTGCACCAGAGCCAGCTACCTCACTACTTCCTAATGGCCAAGTTGGTCAAGTAAGGTTCTAAAGTCAGTTAGTTCTTCATGACACCACACAACAGCCTTGTATTCTCCTTGACTACTCAAGGGCTACCGTACTAACAAATCTATCACACTAACGTAGCTATTTCTTTGACCATGCCGGTATACCCCGTGCAGTTTCCACAACTTATTGCTACTTACCTAAAAAGGTGCCCCGGATCTGGGTAAAGGATCAAAACAAGCCCAAATAAGGAACCATAATATAAAGCAAGCAAGTTAAACAATGAAAATTAAGTAAAGATGATCTAGCCCTAAGGTAACCCCACTTTTAATCAAAGTCCCCAATAGATTCACCAGTTCTGTAACACGGTGGGAGAACTGACTTGGTTGTTTTGCGTTTGATCGCAATTGTTACAGATAGCAAGAGTCGCTACCGACTTTTCTTTTATCCAAAAGGAAAGGTTGAAAAGAACAGGAAAGACCTTTCGAGATTATTTCTTGAGTTCATGGGGGTAGGTTATGAAAAAGGAAGGTGTTAGCACCCTTTTCATCCGTAGTTATCTACAGACTCTTAGTTGCTTGCTAGATCATTGGCTTTTGTTTGAAAATGTGCTTGTGGTGTGGGTTTCGAAAGTATTTTAAAAACGTCTTTGTAATGGTTCTCGTTTCTATAAGAACGCGTACAAAGTGTTGTTTTGAAAATAGTTCAAAGAAGTGTTTGTGGAATGTGTTTTTGAAAGTGATTTTGAAAAGGTGTCTTTGTAATAATTCTCGTTTCTATAAGAACGCGTACAAAGTGTTTTAACTTTTGAAAATGTTTCAAATGAAAGTGTGGGTGTATAAAATGTTTTTGTTGTGAGCAAGCGAGCAACTGGGAGCATCCTACCTACTCAAAAGGTATTTAGTGTTATTTTCATCCTCCTTTAGATGTTGTTATCTTACCATTGTTTTGGTAAGAAGCCCCATCATTGGATGTAAAGGGACGAGCATGGGACGTTTGTATAGTCATAGAAGGCAACTTATGTGACACTTTAGCAATTTTCGTAAGGGACGAGATCGTTTTATCGAAGGAAACATCGAAGGGTCATCGAGGGACTACGATCTTTTTATTAAAGGGTCTTTGCTAAAGCGTCCCATATTCAAGGGACATGACTATTTTCTGAGGCAACAAGCGAGAGTTACCCTAGAGGTGTAAGTGTGAAAGTGTGTTTGATTGCATGCATTGTTTTTTGTTAGAGTTGTATAAGATTTATTTTTATCTTGACACACCCTATTTTACTAGCAATGAAAGGCGGTAAGTTTGCGGAAAAATTAAATCCTACGTTATTACATTAGTAGTGGAGTGGGGGTATAACTTACAAGTGGGATGAAGTGAATGTCTAAATATTACAACAATATCGAAATAAGCTATGAAGCAAAAATATGGAAACATGTGAAAAGAATAGCGCAAAAATAAAGGAAAACAAATCCTTCAATTTCCAGTGTTGAGGCATATTTCGAATCATACATGTGTGCATTGAAACATGCTCTCCTTCGACCCTGTTTCTCCAAATCAAAAACAGTGTGATTCGAAGCGTTGGTCTTTTGATTCACACATCCCTTCTACTTTCCTTCGTTTGGGTGTGCAAGTCAGTGTGTTCGAAGCAAGTGTGTATCGAAGCATGTGTGTGTGATGAACATGTTCGTGTCGAAGCATGTGTGTGCATCGAAGCAGGTGTATCAAAGCATGTATGCAACAAACAAGTGTGTGTCGAAGCACACATTCGTTTCCTTTCTGTTTGAGCCTGTCGAAGCCTAAAGGCTTTGTATCGAAGTATGCTTTTTTTTTACTCCAACATTTTTTAGGGTTTGTACATATTAGTTATTAAAGGAAAACACAAAAGATTAACATCGAAGGCCATGGTTATTACATGTTGTCCTCGAAGTTGAATCAATAAAGATGCTTGAAATGAAAGAGTTAAAGTCAGAAAGACTTACCTCAAAGCTGGTGTGTGGGTTTCGAACTTGAACTGTTGCCTGAAGGTTTTGGAATTCGAAGAGTTGTCACAGGGGGTTTGTTTTTGGTTCGAAGAGTTATCACAAAAGAATGCCCTTGAGTTTGAACAAACTTCTATGTGTTGGGTGTTATGGATGGTTGACTTATAAGCGTTGGAAAGATGAGATAATGGATTTTGATTTTGTGTTTGTATGTGAAAGTAAAGTTGATTTTTAAGTGAGCAAAAATTACAAAGGTTTCTGTTTTGTTTCTCAGCTCTCTTTTTTCTCCTCTCAGCGTCTCCAACCCCTTTTGATGTTGTGAAGAATATTTTATTTATAGAAGAGCTTTGTTGTGGTTTTTGGGGGGAAAACAAATAACATTTTAACTATTTTAGGTATATTGTCCCCTTGTTTTCTTCGAGGCAGCTCTTATGTACCATTTTTTGTGTAAGTATGGGACTGAGACAATGCAGGCTCAGCAGTATTTTGGAGTGTTGTGGAAGCTTGGTGCAGGACTGTTGCATAGCAGTACAGTTGGCCTGGGCTTAGCAGTATATAGGACTTTGGTCAACAAACATCTTGAATACTTCACCCTTTCATTTTGGTCACTTCGACCAGACTCATCAACAACATTTGTTTCCAACAATGTGTGTTCTTCGAATGGACCCATTATATGTCCTTGGAATCCACCAATTATAATTCATAGTGTTGAAGAGTTTAGAGGTGTAATCTAAGTACGTTGCTTCGAAGGGTTCAATTGCCCAACTTGTGGATCGAAGGAGGTTACTTTGAAGGAAATCACGTGCCCAGCTTGTGGATCTAAGGAGGTTCCTTCGAAGGAAGTCATGTGCCCAGTTTGTGGATCGAAGGGGGTTACTTCGAAGGAAGCCAATGCCCAAATCGAAGCTTGTGACTGAAGGGAAACTACATTGCCCAATCGAACTTTGCTAAATCAAAGCCAACTTGTTTCTTTTTTGACCTAATCGAAAGGCACATTAACATCTTCAAAATTTTAAATTTTCTTTATTTCTTTAAACAAGTTTTTGTAATCACACATGCGAGAGAAATATTGAGAAAATGAGAGGGAAAATTTTGAGGTACAACAAGGATCCATAAAACTTTCATTTTGTCATTCATTACATGCCTAAAACCTTTATATCTTATACTTTACTACAATAACGTTCAAAATGAATAGTCATTTGACTTTATGCAATTCAATGAAGAAGCAGGTACATACAATCATTAGCCTCAAAATATAATATGTTATTATAACTTCCACATTATTCAGTTAATGTAATTGTTATTTAGTTAGATGTAATGCATGGTTTATGTTAAGCAGATGAAAAAACTATCAGAAGCAAGCAATTGTTGGAAACATACACTATTATACTATTAAATAAAATAACACCAAACTGGTGAAATACAGTTTGCAATAGGTCTGATACACTATTATACTAAGTAGACTAAACCACTAAGAGACTAACAACAAATTAAATAAACACATTACATAAACTGTGCATGCCTAATAGCAAAGTCTGAACAAAACATATAACAAAGCTCAACATAAACATGATATCGTTCCTAAAACTAAACATAGAACATAACATTGTTACCAACTTGGTACCAAATTCCTGATTTTTTGCAGCCCAAAAAAACATAATATCCACTTCAGTCTTTTATCTGAATTTCACCTTTTCAGTACAACCTCACAAACAGGACTTCCTTATCTGAATTGTAAGTGCATGAAATTGTATCTCCCACCTTCAGTTTTTCCCCTTAGCATACGGATACCACCTGTGATACAGTGGGAGAACTGACTTGGGTGTTTTGCATTTTATCGCAAATGTTGCGGTTAGCAAGAGTCGCCACCGACTTTTCTTTTAGCCAAAAGGAAAGGCTGAAAAGAACAGGAAAGACCTTTAAGATTATTTCTTGATTTCGGGGGGTAGATTATGAAAATGGTAGGTGTACACGGTTTTGTGATTTAGCAAATTATGGAATGGGGGGTGTGATGAGTAACGGGCTTGGCCCATTATGGATTTTGAAGGGATCCGGATGATCATTGTAGTGAGGGTGCACGATGTTACCGTGCGGCTTGGCCTTACGGCCGCCTGATTAAAATCTGATGGATAAACTTAAGGGAACATGATTGTTATGGTGGGTGTGGTGTATTGGATCTTAATGGAATACCAAACAGTTTTTTTTTAAATTTTCATCTTCAACTTTCTCATAATATCCATGTCTCTCTCTTCCTTCAACCCTTCCTCTTCCCCAAATCACAAACCCTCCTTTTCTCTTAAAAAAAACCGTGAGCTCTCCGCGGCGGCGCTCCCTAACAGAACCCTGTTCCCACTAATCTCTTACCAAAAACCCTCCCTCCCAAAATTTACAAGCAGGCGACAAAGATAGTCAAAAATTTCTTTACCCTTTTCGTTACTCTGAGCGTCTTCTGATTTGGGTCTTTGTTCGTAAGTAATGATGGGAGTTGGGCTTTGGAGTTGGTGGTGACAGCGATGGCAAAGCCGGTGGCTACTGGCGGTGGCGACGGATAGAAATTAGGTTTGCAACGGCGATTATGGTTTCCGGTAGTGGAACCCCAATCGCCCCTTTCACGACTTTCTCTCCTCTTCCCTCTTTCTGTATTCCTCTTTCTATTCTTTAGCTTTGTTTCTGTCTCAAAAAATCTTCGCCCCTGTCTGTAAAATATCCTCCTTTGTTCTGTCAAAATCTTGTCCTTATATAACTTAGTATTTTAGGGTTTTTTGCTCTTTTCAATTACAATTAGCCTTAGATTTAGGATTTTGAAACTATTGTAATTAATTAGATTCTATGAGCTTGTAACGATACACGATTCTGTAACAATTTGTAGATTTCTATATTATGAGATTTGATTTGCAGATTTTGTGCTATACTTGATTCTGAAAGTTATTGCTGTGGATTTGTTTTGAGTTTTCTGTATATTTGTGTTATCTGCAAAAGACCTGTTTTAGTAATTTTTTATATTTGATTCAATTTCAATTTCAATCTAAACAATAACTGTTATTGCATAATTTTATGGCTTCGATCGCTACAGTATGTGTTACTGATTTGTGCTTCACGCTGTTATTATTTCTTTTGCCCAAAAAACGCTTTTGGGCCTCACACTGTTTCAGCCCAGCACTTTACAGCAAACAACAAGACTTGTTTTGTTATTATTTTCAACCGGCATTATTATTTTGGTACGAATTGAGCCTAAACTTACAAATTTTGGCCCAGCAAATCTTTTTTCAAAATAAAACCTTAATAAAAAAATTATATAAATAATAATTAATATAAAAACATTATTATAAAAGTTTTGAAAACATAACGTTTTCTTAATAAAGAGATTTTTTTTTATAATAACAAGAAGTTTTAATAATAATGTTTTTTTAAAATAAAATAAAAACAAAACAGCAACCAAACATCAAATGGGCTGCTAAGACTCGATGGATTTGTAATTTGCAATTGTACCCTCCTTTTTTCTATTTAAAGATAAAATAAAAACGAGTCAACATAAATGGACTAGTATATTGCAGTCTCACCTTCTGATTTTACTAACAGCACCAAGTCCTAATGGACTAAGTTACTTAATTTTAAATTAATAGAAAATTAAACCTAAGTAGTTTTAATAAATTAATAATTTATTAATTACTCAGATGATTTTTTATTTTCAAATTGCATGGGCCATTGGCCAACATGCCTCGCAAACGGATTTATGAGTCTTTCTGATTTAGAAAGCCCCACTCTCCTGGATTAAAGCACACCCCCTAGTCCCAGATAAAGATGGGCCACCAGATATTGTCGTACCACCTTTAATTAAATATTTCTTATTTTTAAATCCTGAAAAATAAAATCATCGAGGTATGATAAATTTAGGGTACGACAGCTTCCCCTATTCAATTATCTTCTAATAGAATAGCGTGAGAAAACTCGAGTCTTGCACATTTTGATTGAAAGTTTATTGAATACTTGAAGTATCCCAAAATTTGTCCGACAAACATAAGGTTAACTGATGTAGCATACCCTTATAAGTCTCAAGGAAGTAGGCAAAGCTGATGATATATCGCTTACCTGGGTTTGATAACGAGGCAGATAATCTCTGAGCACAATTTTGTATGTCTTGGCTTATTCACCCATTTGGAGGGTGCATATAGCAATGATTGATGATGCATGGATGCTTGAAGACTGAGGCCCTGGTTACGTTTGCGAAGCGCTGCATGAAGTCTGAGGCTATGTTTTGAGCATGAATGCATTTCTTCTCAGAGGCTATGTGTTTGAGTTTGAAGAACGCATTGCGGCTTAGAGGCAATGTGTTAATTTGGATAATACATTGCGGCTTAAAGGCAATGTGTTGAGTTTGCGAATACATTGCGACTTAGAGGCAATGTGTTGAGTTTGGATCATACATTGCAGCTTAGAGGCAATGTGTTAAGTTTGGCTCATACATTGTGGCTTAGAGGAAATGTGTTAAGTTTGGATCATACATTGCGGCTTAAAGGCAATGTTCTGAGTTCTGAGAATGCATTGCGGCTTAGAGGCAATGTGTTGAGTTTGCGAATACATTGCGGCTTAGAGGCAATGTGTTAAGTTTTGTTTTCTTTTGAGCATCGTAGCATGAAGTCTGAGGCGATGATCAGTGTTTATGGAATGAAGGGAGGTATTGCTTCTTGAAGCCTGACGCATTGGGTTACAGTTTTTCAAATCGCTGCATGAAGTCTAAGACGATAAGCTAGATTTGGTTTTCAAACATCGATGCATGAAGTCTGATGCGATAGGCTGGATTTTGTGGAATAAAGAAATACATCGTTGTATGAAGACTAAGGCAATGGGTCAGGTTCGCAAATCACTGTGTGAAGTCTGATGCGATAAGCTGGATTTTGGAACACATTGTTGCATGAAGTCTGAGGCAATGATCTGTGTCGCGGAATGAGGGAACGCACTGCTGCATAAAGACTGAGGCAATGGGTTAAGTTTGTAAATCACTATGTGAAGTCTGATGTGTTAAGCTAAATTTTTTGTTTCGAACATCGTTGCATGAAGTCCGAGATGATGATCTGTGTTGTAGAATAAGGAATACATTGATGCATGAAGTCTGAGGCAATGGGTTAGGTTTACAAATCACTGCATGAAGTCTGACGTGACAAGTTAAGTTTGATTTCGAACATCGCTGCATGAAGTCTGAGACGATGATTTGTGTCGTAGAATAAGAAACACATTGCTGCATAAAGTCTGAGGCAATGGGTTAGGTTTGCAAATCATTGCGTGAAGTCTGATGTGATAAGCTAAATTTGGTTTCGAACATCGCTGCCTGAAGTCTGAGACGATGGTCTGAGTTTAGGTAATGCATTGCGGCTTAGAGGCAATGTGTTGGTTTGGATAATATATTGTGGCTTAGAGGCAATATGTTGATTTGGAAAGATAAATTGCGGCTTAGAGGCAGTGTGTTGAGTTTTGCAAATAAATTGCGGCTTAGAGGCAATGTGTTTGAGTCGAACGATATATTGCGGCTTAGAGGCAATATACTGATATGGAAAGATACATTGCGGCTTAGAGACAATGTGTTTGGTTTTGCAAATACATTGCGGCTTAGAGGCAACGTAACGAGTTTTGCAAATACATTGCGGCTTAGAGGCAATATGTTTGAGTCGGACGATATATTGTGGCTTAGAGGCAATATACTGAGTTTCGCGAATACATTGCGGCTTAGAGACAATGCGTTTGAGTTGGATAATATATTGCAGCTTAGAAGCAATATACTGAGTTTTGACAATGTCTTGCGGCTTAGAGGCAATGCAATGGATTTTGCGAATGCGTTGCGGTTTAGAGGAAACGTATGGAGTGTTGAGAATTCATTGCGGCTTAGAGGCAATGTAATGGGTCTTCGAGAATATGTTGTGGCTTAGAGGCAACATGCTGAGTTTTGTGAATACATTGCGGCTTTAAAAGTAATGTGTTGAGTTTTGCAAATACATTGCGGCTTAGAGGCAATGTGTTTGAGTCGGACGATATATTGCGGCTTAGAGGCAATATACTGATCTGGAAAGATACACTGCGACTTAGAGGAAATGTGTTTGAGTTTTGCAAATACATTGCGGCTTGAAGGTAATGTGTTTGAGTCGGACGATATATTGAAGCTTAGAGGCAATATACTGATCTGGAAAGATACATTGCGGCTTAGAGGCAATGTAATGGGTCTTTGAGAATATGTTGCGGCTTAGAGGCACCATACTGAGTTTTGAGGATACATTGCGGCTTAGAGGCAATATACTGGGCTTGGATAATACACTGTGGCTTAGAGGAAATGTGATGGGCTTGTAAGGAACTCATCACTGCGGGAAGACTTAGGTGATGGGCTAAATGTGTCACGGCATAAAGATTGAGGTGACGAGTTGAATCGTGGGATAAGTATTGCGTTAGTTTGACCCTTAAATAGTTGAATCGAGGGTGAAATTATTTGTCTTTTTTCTAGGCGATACATGTGTATGCATGCGTATTGAATGTTGTATGTATGCAAAATGTATGATGTTTGAAATTGATATGGAACCCTGAATATGTATGTAAAAAATGTATAGTGTATGTTGTGCAAATTGTATGTATGAAATATGCGTAAGATGTGCGTATGCCTTGAAATGTTATGAAGACTATTCTTGGCATTCTCTCCTTTGAACCATTGGCTTAGAGTTTCCGATTCTTGGCGTTTTATGTTGTGTCGTCGTTGTATTGTTGAACTTGAAGACAGTGGACAATGTTAGCAAAATTTGAGCATTGATTTTGTATTGCGGGCGTAGACCTAGACGTAGATAATTGCCTATGTGTAGATTTGTATGCAGGCGTAGACGTAGACATAGATGTAGGTAATAGCCTATGCATGGATTTGTATGCAAGCGTGTACGTATGTAAGTGGTCTCTGTAAGCATAGGCGTTAGCATAGGTGTACGTAGATTCGTATGTTGTAGGCGCACGTGTAAGCATAGACTTACGTAGATTCATAGGCACAGGTGTAAGCGTAGATTCATATATCATAGGCACATGCGTAAGCATAGACGTATGTAGATTCGTATGTCGTAGGCGCAAGCGTAAGCATAGACGTATGTAGAATTGGCAGGAATACACATGTGCGTGGACGCGTGCGGACGTAGACCTCATGTTGCAAGTTAGGCATAGGTGCTGACATGTACGTAGGCTTTGTGTGCGGACGCGTAGATGTAGGCATGGACTTGGTATTGTTGAGTGCAAGCATAGGCGCAAATGTACGTGTGGGTGTAGACTTTTTTGTGTTGTGAGCGTAGATATGCATAGGTACAGGCGTAGGCACGTGTATAGATTTACAAGACGTAGGAATGGCCATGTGCGTGGACGTAGATGTGGATTTTCTTTTGATATTTTTCTAACCAAAATGGTTTTTCGATGTTTTGTCAAATGCTTTTATTTTATTAATCCCCCGAAATGATTTCAATACAATATTCACAAGTAATGATCGTAGCATTTTATAAACAAGTCTGAGAAAAGAAAAAATGCAATTTGAAAGGGCCTCTGAATAGGCGAGAATACAAGATGCAATTCCTAGAAAGAGTTAATTACATAAAGTTTTAAAACTGTAAATGGCAATGAAAAATGATAATTGTTACTGTTGTTCCCCAATATCTTTTAATGATCTCATCTCCTTTGCTTCTGGATTGTATAATTCAGATCTATCTCTCCCTTTGTGGTTCGTAATCGCGGTTCTTAGATCACAGTCTTTTTGTTCTTTATTTCTTTTTGAATGATCCCTAATTTTTGCCTGGATTGGCCTTTAGGGTTTTCAATCCACCGGGATGATTTTTTTGTCTATATGCCCCTAATTTTTTCCTGGATCGCCCTTTAGGGTTTTCGATCCACTGGGGTGCTCCTTTTTGCCTAAGTCGCCTGTTTAAGGTTCAAGATTAGCGAGCTTCTTATACATAGTGTTTTTTACTGCGTCTGAATTTGCCAGGTGTAGTAGTTATTCCCCATCCATTATTGTGGAGACAAGATTACCACTAGGGGATGTTATTTTGACTACGTATGGACCTTTGGAATTGGGTGTCCATTTACCACGTGAGTGGAGGCGAGGTAGCAGAATATTTTTGAGTACTAGGCCATGTCGTGGTTCATCTTGTACAGTATATCGTTACTTGGAAAGAATTTCGCGGATAATTCTCGTAGGGTTTTCTTGCCAATGCTAGAGGCATTTTCTGGATGTCGTAAAACCAAGGCTTGTTATATTGTCGTTTTTTAATAGTAAGGCAATGTGCGGGCTCTTTGAAGCGTCTGTTTATGATGCACGATTCGTGGTTTGACCAAGTTACTTTGAATATAGACGATATGGTTTCCAGGGCGTCTATCATTTGATCTCCTTTTCATGGGACGTGACTGAAAATACTCTTTGTGAATTCCGCGGTCGGTTTTAAAACATGATCTCGATATGCAACCAGTTTTGGATGTTTAGTATCCCGTTCACCATTGACTTGGTATATGGCTTGTGAGCCTTCTTTGGAGAAGTCAGTACTTCCCCTATATCATGCCCCAATGCATTTGAAGCCTCGTCGAACATGGATACCCAACGTGCCCCTGGCTCGGGTTTTTCGTCAGATCTTAGTATTTTGTAATTGCTTATTTTTACGGCACTGTCTGTATTCAATTTTGGCCTGTTTCCGTAGATATGCGCAATAACTTGACCAGATTCTTTGTGGATCTGCTCTAACATTTCCCATTAGCTTGGTTTCTTCCAGGTCTTCCCCTATACTCAGATTAATGGTCTTGATAACCTCTAGATACGGTTGCGTATTGTAAGATTTTTTATTTCCCTCGCCATTTTCTCAGAGAGTTCAAGATCTTTATCATCTTCCTCTTTAGCTTGGTTGATAGGAGCATCAAAATTATATTGGATCGCAGCAATAGCATTATCGTTGGTTTTGGGCATGAATTTGCACCTTTATCATGTTTTGGTGCAGCTTTAGTATTTGAATATTTGAAAATGCATATGCAGAGAAAGTATTGCCATTTTAAAATTAAGACATGAATGCAAGAGAAAGACATGGATCTTAATTGAAAATAAAATATAACTTTCATTAGTCGTAAATATTGTCTGAAACAAAACAGGGAAACCCTTACAAGCAACCCTTATGTCTCGGGCTTGACGTAGTTTCTTTCGAAAACAAGAAAAATTAATTAGGAAAGAAAAAGATCTCAAGAATCTCCACGGTCTTCCATCTTTTGAGTTCTCCTTCTGGGGCGCATTCTCAGATGAATTCAGTTGCCCCTTTGGTGTTGGCTTTGTTGGATATTCTTGCCCCATGTATGCCATGCATTACTCCATTATTGACAAAGGTCTCTTGGATTGGAGGAAAATGTGCTTCTCCCTTCAAAGCAACTTTATATTCTTCCTTAGGGTATTGTCCGAACTAGACTATCCCCTGATCCCCTATCCTTTGTAGAGATCTTTCGAAAGCTTCATTGTGTCCTAGCGGGAGTCCATATTATTGGTTGGAATCTGTAGGGTATGAGATGACCCTGCTTTTGGTGGCGGTAGGACAAACCCTTCAGTTTCAGCTTCTTGTTGGGCCATGACAGACTTCTGGAGTCCTGCCTCTGACTCTTTCCTTAGTTGGTGACCGCTTGATGCACCAATAGTTTGGGCTATTTCTTCGAAAGCTGCCCTGGGAATTTGGTCTTGCCTGCCAATAATGTCCTTCAAAGCCATGAGAACTTGACTCAAATCTCCTTTCATTGAACTTACATCGCCCTTTACTTGGTCGAGATCCTCTTTGAATGCAGCCTGAGTTTCCTCGATTTTCTCCATTGCTTTTTTTGTTGATAAGCCTTTGTTTGATATGGAAGCCAAGGAGGTGGAGATCTTCTTTTACCAATGGTTCAACTGGAGAGATGTTTTTTTAAAATGAGTTTTGATATGATATGCAGGTGTTTGTGAATGCGTGCATGCGAATGAATATGCATGAATACAAAAGGGGTTAACTGTCTTATCCACTTAGGTATGTATCCGTCTTTTGCTTATTTACTTAGCGACCATCTTTAAAGTAGATACGCAAACGGTGTGTGGAAAAAACGCCTTTATTGAAGGTAACGTTATTCAGATATTGAAAAATATTACAATCTTCAGCCAAAACTTTATTTGCGTGAAATCAGGCAACAAGTAAATAAGTCTTCTAGGCGCGCCTGCAGATATCTGCTTTTGAAACCATCCACTGTTGTTGGACAAAGCTTGAGAAAGTCTCCAGCATGTTATTTCCCTTTTGCGACCTTGATTTCAGACATGTTTGGTGCATTGACATGGACAAGTTGTTTCCTTCGGTATCCATTTTTAAAGACAATCATCGAGATCTTGGGTTTATTTTTTTGTACCCCGTGAATAAGACAAAGAGACGGGTGACGAATATATGATGAATGTACGACGAATACATGAAATATATGAATGTGTGGGTGTAAGGTTGAGTGAAGGGACTTTTTGTAATAAGTACCCTCATAAGGTAGGTTCCTTAGTCTTCACCTACAGTTGATCTACCCTCCCAAAAGGTGGTTTCCTTAAGGGTGTCATGAATAACACCATAGGGAAAAGGCACAAGGGCCTCCCTTAGGTGGAGCCTCTTTACGGACCTAAACTTTCGTCTCAAAGTCGTGAAAGGTCTCGTCATGAGATTTTAGGTTAAGGCCGTTACAAAGAGTCATGGATGACCTTCCAAAGTCCTACTCGTCAAGAGGATATCTCTCGATAAGTATTCCTTTTTCAGAAGTCCACCGACTCTAGGCGAAGTCGTCACATAAACTCGCAGGGATGATGTACCCCCTAAGCTAATAGACAAACCTTCTTTCTAATATATGGAAAATATTTTTTTGGAATAAAAACCCGCCACATAGTATATATGATCATAAGAGAAATTGACAATAGATAAATAAATGCGATAAAATAGATAAATGCAATAAATAAATAAAGCAAATAAAAATAAGAAACCCCAAAAATACCTAAACCTAGGGTTAAGGAGAGTCCCCAGCAGAGTCGCCAGCTGTTGCGACTGGTTTTTTAATCAAGAGTCGCCACTATTAGTTTTTATCCTAGGGAAGGGAACCTAACAGAAAACCCTAATTCGTGGACATAGATTTTAGGTTTCAGACTCAATTAGACGAAAGGAAGGTGTTAGGCACCTTTCATCTACCTTGTTCACAAGGATATTAAGCCTTAGGTTCAGGTTTGGGGTAAATAGGGTTTTGAGTTTTAATTAGCAAGACTCTCCATGATTTTAGATCGCGTGCCTACGTACCCTCTTATGAGGAATCAGAGTCCCAATTCGTAGTTCGTATGGGTTGGTGTCTTTTAGGGGTTTGCAAGCATATTTTGAATCACTTCGCACTTGGTCAGGAGTAGTGATTGCGGAGATTTTGACTGAGAACACAGTAAGTCAAAATCAGTTTGAAACCCATTTGCATAAAGTACTGTTGATTAGCTTAATTTGTTCGCGAAAATAGTTTGAGATTTGTTTGTGTTTTTTAATTGTATTAGTTACGAAAATCTTGATTAATGCATGATTAAAAAAGATTTAATGCAGTATATGAGAAAATAATATATGTACATGAGTTTTTGAGAAAATAATTTATTTGATCATATAGTAATATTTATATATAATAAATAATAATATTTAAAATATAGTAATATTTACATATAATAAATGATAATAATAATAATATTTAAAATATAGTAATAAAAATTAATAATAATAATTATAGTTATTAATAAAAAGGACATAAATAATTAATAATATAGCATAAAAATAATATAAAAGAAATAAAAAAATAATTATTTAAGCAAATCTGGGGGGGTGTAAGCTTAGTTATGCAGTAGAAGTTGGGAGGTATCTAAAGGAATACTAGCTAAGCCCAAAACAATCCAGGCAGAGGGGGGTGTACACGGTTTTGTGATTTAGCAAATTATGGAATGGGGGGTGTGATGAGTAACGGGCTTGGCCCATTATGGATTTTGAAGGGATCCGAATGATCATGTGTAGTGAGGGCGCACGACGTTACCGTGCGGATTGGCCTTACGGCCGCCTGATTAAAATCTGATGGATAAACTTAAGGGAACATGATTGTTATGGTGGGCGTGGTGTATTGGATCTTAATGGAATACCAAACAGTTTTTTTTTGAATTTTCATCTTCAGCTTTCTCATAATATCCACGTCTCTCTCTCTCCCTTCAACCCTTCCTCTTCCCCAAATCACAAACCCTCCTTTTCTCTTAAAAAAATCGTGAGCTCTCTACGGCGGCGCTCCCTAATAGAACCCGTTCCCACTAATCGCTTACCAAAAACCCTCCCTCCCAAAATTTACAAGCAGTCAACAAAGATAGTCAAAATTTTCTTTACCCTTTTCGTTACTCCGAGCGTCTTCCGATTTGGGTCTTTGTTTGCAAGTAATGATGGGAGCTGGGCTTTGGAGTTGGTGGTGACAGCGATGGCGAATCCGGTGGCTAGTGGCGGTGGTGACGACTAGCAATTAGGTTTGCAACGACAATTGTGGTTTCCGGTAGTGGAACCCCAATCTCCCCCTTTCACGACTCTCTCGCCTCTTCCCTCTTTCTGTATTCCTCTTTCTGTTCTGTAGCTTTGTTTCTATCTCAAAAAATCTCTGCCCCTGCCTGTAAAATATCCTCCTCTGTTCTGTCAAAATCTTGTCCTTATATAACTTAGTATTTTAAGATTTTTTTTCTCTTTTCAGTTACAATTAGCCTTAGATTTAGGATTTTGAAACTATTGTAATTGGTTAGATTCTATGAGCTTGTAACAATACACGATTCTGTAACGATTTGTAGATTTCTATATTATGAGATATGATTTGCAGATTTTGTGATATACTTGATTCTGAAAGTAATTGTTGTGGATTTGTTTTTAGTTTTCTATATATTTGTGTTAACTGCAAAAGATCTGTTTTAGTAATTTTTTATATTTGATTCAATTTCAATTTCAATCTAAACAGTAACTGTTATTGCGTAATTTTCTAGCTTCGATCGCTACAGTATGTGTTACTGGTTTGTGCTTCACCCTGTTATTATTTCTTTTGCCCAAAAAACGCTTTTGGGCCTTACATTGTTTCAGCCCAGCACTTTACAGCAAACAGCAAGACTTGTTTTGTTATTATTTGCAACCGGCATTATTATTTTGGTACGAATTGAGCCTAAATTTACAAATTTTGGCCCAGCAAATCTTTTTTCAAAACAAAATCCTTAATAAATAAATTATATAAATAATAATTAATATAAAAATATTATTATAAAAGTTTTGAAAACATAACGTTTTCTTAATAAAGAGATATATTTTTTTATAATAACAAGAAGTTTTAATATTAATGCTTTTTAAAAATAAATAAAAAATAAAACAGCAACCAAACATCAAATGGGCTGCTAAGACTCAATGGATTTGTAATTTGCAATTGTACCCTCCTTTTTCTATTTAAGGATAGAATAAAAACGGGTCAACAGAAATGGACTAGTATATTGTAGTCTCACCTCCTGATTTTACTAACAACACCAATTCCTAATGGACTAAGTTACTTAATTTTAAATTAATAGCAAATTAAACCTAAGTAGTTTTAATAAATTAATAATTTATTAATTACTCGGATGATTTTTTATTTTCGAATTGCATGGGCCATTGGCCAACATGCCTCGCGAATGGACTTATGAGTCTTTCTGATTTAGAAAGCCTCACTCTCCTGGATTAAAGCACACCCCTAGTCCCGGATAAAGATGGGCCATCAGATACTGTCGTACCACCTTTAATTAAATATTTTTTCTTTATAAATCCTGAAAAATAAATTCATCGAGGTGGGAAAAATTTAGGGTACGACACTAAAATTTATATAAAGCAATAAATTGCAGAAAGTAAAATTACTAAGCTATTACATCATTAGGGAAGGGGGTATACAAATTTACAAATGGAAATTTTGCAAAAGAAAATTAAACCTAATTTTTTATTACAACTATATTGAATAATCTACAAGGATTGAATAAATAATGTACAAGGAGATAAATGGAAAAGAAATGATTTTTTGTTTGATTTTTGTTAAGGGTTTTAACCTAATTAAAGAAGATGATTAATTAAAAATTAAGCAAAATTAAACTTAAACTAATTAAGGAAGAAATTAAGTTAAAAATAATTTTTTAGGGTTTTTATGAAAAAGGTTTTAAGTTAATAAAATAAAGATGAAAATTAATTAATTAAAAGATACCTAAATTCCAAGTTAATTATAATTTAAAAGAAAAGAAAATAATAATTAAACCTAAATCTAAATATTAATTATTTAAGAAAAAAAGAAATTAATTTGTTTAAGAAAATGTTTTTTATCCTTTTTTGTTTTATAAAGCAAATAAAATAAATAAGTGTAAAAATAATAAATAAAATATTTTTGTATTTTTTATTAATAAAAATAATAATAATAATAATAATAATAATAATAATAATAATAATAATAATAATAATAATAGTAATAATAAAAAAAATAATAAAATAAAACTGAAATAAAATAAAGAAATAAAAATAAAAATAAAAATAAATAAAATAAAGTTGGGTAAGGTGTGCAATAGTAAGGCAGGGGGTTAGAGGCAGCAAAAAGACAAGACCCGACTGTTTGGAGGCCCAACGCATCTATTTGAAACAAAAAAAAGAGAAAAATGCTGAAAAACAAAACAAAAGGTAGCGCTGGGTGTTAAACCCGTGACCTCCAATATACACGCGCGCTACCTTTGCCACTGGGGTGGTTGTACATCCGGTAACATTGACAAAACAATAAATACATAACACAAGTTATGTCCTAAATTAACTTCATCTTCAACCTCCAGCCATGAATCCTGTAACTTCACCATTTCTCAACAAAAATGAAATATGCAAACATGAAAGTTGTTCCATTTTTTCTCACGAATCCAACCATATAAATAACTAAAGCTATAAGTCAAAGATGAATGAGAATTTCTAAAAGTACCAAATTCTGACCTAATTATTTCAGCAAGTTCTAACTTAAAATTCTCACTACTCAAGCAATATAAATGAAATCTATGGACATGTACAGTTTCAGGGCAATGATATCTACATTTTGTCTTTGAAAATGTAAGCCTAACAATGCCTAAATAATGAGATGAAAAGTCAGAAAACTCACCTTGCAGCTGAAGACCGTGTTTTGAATTAGAGCTTGATTCAAGTTGTTGTGATGATCATGTTAGCTTCCTCAAGTTCCCAGGAAGCTAATGCAATGATTAGCTTGAGCAAAAGATGGTTGGAATGGCTTGGAGAAGTCAATGTGCAGACTCTGTTTTTTTGGTTATAGAGGTTATGGTAAATGGTGTTACAATTCTGGAATAAGGATGGGGATGAGTTGTATTTGATGTAAGGAAGCTTTAGGAAGTGAAAAGCCAAGAAACGCACGAGGGAAATATGAGTGGTAAGTTCAAGGTCAAAACTTGTGCAACAATGGTGTTTTTTGGATAATTTCTGGCTTGAGGGAGTTTGGGAGTGTTTCAGGGTGTTAATGCTCGTGTCTTAGCTCACAAATAGTATCTCTATTTATAAGCAACAAGTTTGGAAGCTTGTCTTTGATCAGAATTCAAAATCACATGTTTGTGGCTTTTTGCTTGATTTTGAAGAAAGCTTGAGAAATGTGGTTCCAATGCACAAGTACCTGGCTTATAGGGTGGCTTGGAAGTTTTAAACATGTTGCTTCTGCGAATACATGTTGTGTGTGTTCAGAACAACAAGTTAGAGGCTCAAGAAGAGTGGACTTTGTGCATAAAGCCACTTTTCTAAAATGGCAATGTTGCCTTTCTTCCTAAAATGGTATTAAGCATGGGCAATGCATTGAATGCTTGAATTAAAGCTTCTAACAGCTGTGAAAAACATTAATTATGGAGTGACAGACAAGTTTGAGGTCCGCAAAGCAAAGATTATGCAGCATAGCATTGAGATTGAATCATGTGTTCATCAAGAAATGACTTGTAATTCAAGAATGGAACCCTAACTTCTTGCCTTCGATTCTCCTTGCTCAAGTATGATCTTAATGAGTTCTTGGAATTTTTGGAAAGCTTGTAATACCCTCTACAATCCCTATGTTGGACATTTTTGAAGATTAATCTTAGACCTATGTGAAAAATTTCCATGAAGTTAGGTCAAAATACTGCCTAAACTAGGGCAAAATTTCACTAAGTTTCCAAGTTTCATGAACATGTCTTCTTAAAATCATAACTTGAAATCCATGCATTTCTAGAAAAAGTTGTGTTCTAAAATGTTTTATATCTCATTGAGATCTACAAATTTCATGTTGGAAGTTTCCTTTGAATTATCTTGCATCATTATGAAAATTTGTCTCAAAGTTATAAAAAAATGTGAATTTCCAACACTTAGAAAAATTTAAGTTTAGAGATTTTGACTTTTCAAAATGAAATCTTGACTTTTTGATTTCTTGATGAACAAGTTTCATATTTTGACATGTGAATTATGATCTTTGATACTTGATTTTGACCAAAAAGTCAAAGTTTTACTTTTCAGTGTACAGTTGACTTTTCATCAGTTGACTGAAATTCATCTGTCAATCAATTGATCTTGAGAGATGTTTAGAGCCATGCCGTTAGGTAAAAATGAAGCATTTGAATCCTTGAGATCATGCCTCAAACCAACAGGTCATTTGCTAGGTCAAAAATAAAAAATTGCACCTTCTCAGTCAAAACCCTAATTTTGACCATTTTGCCCTTTTGATGATCTGATCAAATTTCTTGTGGAATTATGGTACAAACTTGATCAAATTATATATATGAGTTCATGGTGTTGATATGGATAAAAAATTATGAAGTTTGACTATAAATTTACCACAGTTGACTTTTCCCCCAATACAGTTGATTTTAGGTCAACTGATCAATTGACAGAGCAAAAATGTGATCTAAGACTTGAAACTTGACATGAGAAATCTTGAGGGTCCAAAATTATCCATGAAAATCATATGGGGCATTAAAATTCCATTTGTCCTTGTTCAAACTCAAACCCTAATTTTTAGTCATTAGTGCTTGAGGAGGTGTCTTGGGCTGATCAACTCTTGTGCAGTCTTGAACCAAAGGAGATCTTATGAGAGATTACTTGAGAAATGAGAGGGAAAATTTTGGGGTAAAACACCACCCTTTTCCCAAGTACATTTCCACATATTTCCTGTTAGATTTCATTATCTTGCATGAATGATACTCACTGGTGTGGAAATCCCTAACAAGGCACAATCTAATGTCGGGAAGGAGGCAATTTTCTATCACGTTAGCTGGGAAATGCTGCATGTCAGAACACATACAATCAGTAAGTAAAAGTTTAAATAATAAAAAATGTAATAGATTGACTCATATAGTTAAGGATATTAATTAAGAAAACTTGACCCCCCTTCTTTCCAGCTTTGTTTATCTCTTTTAACCAAGTCATCTCTTCCTTCAACTCTTCACCACTTCTAGTCAGATTCAAAAGTTCTTTGACGATGCTCTCCTTTTTTACTTTGTTCCTTGAAACATTGATTTTTTGAAATAACACATCGGCAAAAGCATTCTCAGGTAATACAGTCTCTGGCTCTTCCTTAATGTTAGATATCATATCATAAAAGTTGAGAGGTGTTTAGTGGCACAACTCTGTCCAGTAATAACAGTTCATGAATGACTATAATACTAATTCAAATGATTGCATGCAACCAGATTAATAACACAAGAAAAATGGTTTGTAAGATCAGAAATTGAGACTTACCTGCTCAAGTTTGGAGAAGACATTATCACGTTTCTCTTAGATAACCTTATGATATGGAGAGAGATTTTTTCAACTACAAGTGAACGAATCCAATTCAATGAAAGCATATCATACACAAGTTATCCTATAAATAGAGAAAAAAAGAACATGCATATGTTACTTCTAATAATAGTTAAAGGTCTTTATTTTATTTGATGTCACAATACCTACTAATGCAGAAAATATTTGGACCATCCCTATTATATTTCTTGGTATAATGTGTCATGCATTGCAACCCACAAACATTATTTTTTTACTGCAACAATATTCCCTTTTCATTTAAGTTTCCAACATATGTATTATTACACTCTGATAACTACTATTAACTCCAGGTTTTCTCATTTTCTTAAAACTAATGAAGTTTAGAATCTATTATAACGATAGAAACAAAGCATAACTAATATATTTAAGCCTGCCATAATTATAATGATGATGGTAGTATCTCAATGTGTACCAGATGCATGTCTTTAACTATTAACTCATTGGATATTAAATTATGTTCAGTTTCCAACATGCAGCATATTATAATGTTTAACTTTATTTGTGTGTAAACGACCTTACATTTTACAAATCCGTGTTAATTCAAGTTAAATACTATGGTTAATCTATAGAGAAAGATTAATTTATTAATTAACATCATGAGAGAGAAGTTGTTACATATACATAGAACCAATAACAAACAAATTGGTTCATTTTTATTCATATCAGTCAAAACTAAGTAGACAATATGAGCTTGCAAACTGTATTCGTTAATAACTGTTTCATTGCCTGATTTTAGATGCTCAATTTGTGGTTAGTGTGTGTTCTTCAACTTAGATGGATTCACATATTCTCGACAGGAAAAAATTAGCAACCTTGGCAAGGCGCAAAAGGAAGTAAATTATCAAAGATAGAAAATCTAAAAGGAATAAAGTTGATGAAATCAATATGAACTGCAACTTATCTTTTATTAATATCAGTAGTCCTTCCAAAAATCCTTTCATATCACCTCTATCCAATATCAATTCTTCAGATTTGAATGCGAGGAAGCAGAATTCCAATGCAATTGATGTGAATCATGTTGTGTCATCCAATCTCCTTAAGAATTTTGGTTTGGAGAATCGATATTCTGCCTCTTCATCAATATTTAATCTTAAGACACCAACATCTGCATTAGGCAGCTCAAAATTAAACATTACTTTTGATCATTTACCCCCACAACATTCATTTGCGCGTGCAAGGCAGATAAGGAAGAAAATTATTAGATAGAAGGCTAATGTGTCAAGTATACATGACGATAATATTGTCAACAATAATGGTGGTGATGTGTTGAACTATTCTCCACTCACTTTAAATTCAGATACAGCTCCATGTGGTATAACCTCCTCATCGTCTAATTAAAGGTACAATAATATACATGCATATACAAGTGGATATATATATATATATATATTCATCTAAAACACAGTTGAATGTTGGTGTCATTCAGTCGGTTGCTGCCAATATTTTCAATACATTTTCAAACATTGATCATCGACTTGCCTCTTCATCCACAAATCATTTACCATCTACTACAAATGCTAACATTGAAAGTGATGTGTCTAATGAAGAATGTTCAACACATGAATATTTCAGCGATAGTTCATGCGAATTCATAAATAAAAAGGCTGAGGATGACATATCTTCATGTTCAGATGACGGTCAATACTATGATAGAATTTCTACATTAGTTAATTGTCCCAATTCTGGTACGTGTCAGTATCTTAATATTTTATTATTCGTTACACGTTGGTTAAATTTCAAAAACACCAATTTAATATACTTAGACTTCCTGTTTTTTTACATGCTATGTTCAGTTGTCTTTTATTTATTTAGGTTATTCAGACATTGGTGATCCTGTAATTGAATGCACCCATTGCGGAGCACTTATGTGGTATCAAGAAAAGACAGAAAAACGAAAACATTGTGCAGTTCCTAAGTTCCAATTATGTTGTGTAAATGGGAAAGTTATGTTACCACTTTTGAAAACACCACCACCATTACTTAAACATCTTTTGTTTGATAACAATGATGTAGATTATCGAAATTACCAGCAGCGTTGCAGATTATACAACATTATGTTTGCATTTAATTCTCGTGGAATGAAGTTTGAAAATAGATTACAAAATGGTAGAGGAGCACCTAACATAAGAATACATGGACAATCTTACCATTGAATTGGGAGCATGGTACCTTTTCCTGGACAATCACCAAAGTTTGCACAACTTTATATTTACGACACTAACAATGAGATTCAACATATAATTGGAGGAATATGGTATTGCCTTTGTTCTTACCGAGCATGATGACATTAATTTTTTATTGCTTTTTTTATGAATTCTAACTATTATTTCTATTTTGCAGTAACAATCCCAATGTTGTTACAGGAACTATCAACAAATTGAAAGTTATGCTGGATAAGTTCAACATACACATTAAATCATTTAGAATGGTTACAGATAGATTAAAGGATACTCCTGTGCCTGATCTAAAGCTAAAGTTAATAGCTGATAGATCAAAGGATGGAAGAACCTACAACCAACCGACTATTTTTGAGGTAGTTGCACTTATCGTTGGTGATGTTGATATAAGTTCTAAAAGGGATATCATTATTGAAAAACAGAGCGGAAAGCTGAAAAGAATAAGTGAGTTTCATCCAAGTTATCTTATGTTACAATATCCGCTTCTTTTTCCATATGGGGAAGATGGTTTTAGACTTGGTGTTCTACACAAAGAAACAAATGCAATAAAAAAAGGTAAGTAAAATAAGCTTACCATTAGAGAATGGCTTGCTTTTAGGATTCAAAGCCGTCAACATGAAGCACATACTCTTTTGAGGTCAAGATGGTTGTTTCAACAATTTTTGGTCGATGTATTTACTATGATGGAGTCCCAAAGATTGAATTATATCCGCAAGCATCAGAAAAACTTAGAGTGTCTAAGTACTCCAATCGGACTGGTCCCTAACAAAGGGAAAACACTCAAGGGGCAAACAAAGGTAAAAGAGTCGTTTTACCGTCAACCTATGTTGGAAGCTGGAGATACATGGAACAATTATATGTTTATGGGATGGCAATATGTAACCATATTGGTTTTCCGGACCTTTTTATCACTTTTTACTTACAATCTAAATTGGCCAGAAGTTCAAAGGTTACTTAACAAAATTAATCTGCAACCTCATGATCGTCCATATATTATATCAAGAGTGTTTAAAATTAACTTAGATGAGTTGTTGTGTGATATAACAAATAAGCGTGTCTTAGGGAGAGTGGTTACATGTAAGTCGTATTTACTAAATAATCGTCAAGTTCTCATTATGTGACTTTCTCTATTTAAAAGGAATATCTTTTATATACATCTTTTGTTACTAATATCAATATTTTCAGATATATACACAATTGAGTTCCAAAAGTGGGGATTACCACACAGACATATTCTGCTATTCATGCATCCCTCAAGAAAGTATCCCACTCCATATGACATAAACAATATCATTTCGGCAGAGATACCATCTGAAAATGATGATAGACAATTGTATCATTTGGTCAAGACACATATGGTTCATGGGCCATGTGGTTTAGCAAATCGCTCTTCACCTTGCATGAAAAATAGGAAGTGCTTTAAATTCTTTCCCAAATAATATCATCCTCAAATAGTTGTTGATCACGATGGATATCCTATGTACAGAAGAAGGGAAACTGGAATTACAGTGATGAAGAAGAATGTAGTTCTTGATAACAAATACGTTATTCCTTATAACCCATTTCTGTTGAAGAAATTTCAGGGACACATCAATATGGAGTGGTGTTATCAGGGTACTTCGGTTAAATACTTATTCAAGTATATTAACAAGGGGTGTGACATAATTACCGCAGCTGTTGTGAATAATGAGACAGAGAGAAGTTCTCTTATTAGAAATATCGTTGAAATCAAGAAATATCTTGATTGTAGATATGTCTTGATAACACAATTTTATATAGTATATTTGATTTAATTTTCATAAATAATGTTAGTATTTTTATTTAATTATTTCATTTTATTTCCATATTACGCTGGTATTTTTATTGTTTCAGGTATTTTATTTTAATTAGACAAATTGAGCAAAGTGAAGAAATTAAGAGAGTTATTGGACTAAATATGCAAGAAATGAAGAAAAGGGGTGTGCAAAGCAAAAATGATGGATCAAAAGGTTTATTATCTCCAAACTGGGCCCAAACGAAATCAGGCCCACGCAAGCAAGAGAGCCCTAAAGGCACGTGCAAGAGTGAGACGCACGTCTCAACTCCTCTCCTACAATTGAGGCGCCCGCCTCGGACCCTCCCCTTAGTGGGAGGCGTCCGTCTCAACTGCCACGTAGGCCCTAGGATGATACATGAGGCGCCCGTCTCAACGTGGTCAAGTGGATGAGTAAATCTCGGGACGACCACCTCCACTCAAAGCAGTTAGAACGAGAAATTTGGGGAAAAGTGGTACGAAAATATCTCAAAACGTGGTTACATTCTACCACTATAAAAGGACATCAGGAAATCAAAATCAGGGGTTTTTTTTTTTAGCATTATTTTCCAGTTTCAGAATTTACCTTCCCGCATTATTATTTTCCATTGTAATTCAGTTTCCAGCAGTTATTTTCCAGCCAGTTCCTTTTCAAATACTTAAATTTTATTTCTGTTGAAGAACCGGGATTTTGTACGAATTGATTCAAGCTTCAAGAATTATTTCCAGCATTTATTTAATTCAGGTTTCTTATTTACATCACTTTAATTTATTTAATTAATTATTTGCATGAGAGATATTTATTTAGCCATGAATTTATTTACGAATGTTAATTCCTTTAATGTATTCATGTCTGCTTTTATGAGTATGTCTGGCTAAATTATTTAAATATCGGTATGTAACGAGTTAATTTGAATGGATCCGGAACAAACAGGCTTGATTATATTTTATAAAATAAACACTTTTTCTGATTTAGTTATCTAATTTATTTTGTTAAAAAAGGTTTAGAAACCAACAGAGCGAAAGTTTGAGGCTAATAAACTGACTAAGATTAGAAACCAATAGAGCGACAATTTGAGGTTTAAAATCAGATAGTAGATACTAGGTATTGTTTTTAAAGACTGCGACAGCGTTTTAAAACCAATTAAACTTTATTTATTTTCAAAAAGTAATTTTAAAATCAATGGGATAGCGAAAGCATACATCAGAGTTTAAAATTATAATTTACTTCAATAGAGCGAAAGTTTGAGAATAGATTTTTGAATAAATACTTTTTGCTGAAAAAGATATTATTATCATTTTTAGAAAATAAGCCAGTGGAAAGCCGGATTCTTTAGTGTTAACGAAGTACATACCGATATTCGCATTATTATTATTTCAATTAGAATTAAGTTTTATTACCCAAAAATTCCCCTAATTAATTATTCGATGGCTATAGCTTTACACAATAGTTTAGGTTACGTTAGTTCGATTTATAGTCCCTTAGGTTCGATATCTTTTAAAACTACGCGATAGGGCTGTATACTTGCAGTCTCCCGATTAATTTAGACGATAAAGTCGCGATCAAGTTTTTGGCGCCGTTGCCGGGGAAACTATTTAAGTTGATATCGTAATTTTATTACGAAGTATAGACTATAGCAACTATTTCTTTTCCCTCTGTGTATGCCAAATACTCGCTCTCAAGGCGCGCCTTTGCATATACCTATATACGATATCGAGCGTTACCTTAGATTAAGAAGATGAATTCAAGAGTATTTAGAACGCAACAACCTTCCTTCGACCAAACTTCCTGACGTTGAAGAACTCAAGAAGATGGCTGATCTACCTGCTCCTCGTCCTCTTAAGGACTACGCTGTTCCTTCTCAAGCAGAGCCTCATAATAGTATTGCTGCTCCTGCTATCGCTCGAAAAGATTTCGAGCTAAAACCTTCGCTTCTTTCCACCGTTCAGCAGAACCAGTTTTCTGGAGCTCCTACTGACGACCCGAATCTTCATCTGTCAGTGTTTGTGCAGTACGCAGACACTGTGAAAGAGAATGGTGTTAACCCCGAGGCGATACGATTGCGCCTATTTCCTTTTTCTCTCAGAGACAGAGCTCGCGCATGGCTCCAATCTCTTCCTTCCAACTCAATCACCACATGGGATGAGTTGAAGAAAGTCTTCTTGGCTAGATATTTTCCTCCAAGCAAAACTGCTATGCTCAGAGCCAATATCAATGGTTTCAGACAAAAAGACAATGAATCACTCTTTGAAGCTTGGGAACGTTATAAAGACATGCTTAGACTTTGTCCTCATCATGGTTTAGAAGAATGGTTGATCATTCACACGTTCTACAATGGTCTCTTGTATAATACGAGATTGACTATAGACGCCGCAGCTGGTGGCGCACTGATGAATAAACCATATACTGAAGCAAGACAACTTATCGAAAGCATGGCTCAAAACCATTACCAATGGGGTACGGAGAGAGTTAGCGTAGAGAAATCTCAAACGAAAGGTGCCATGGTTGAAGTGAATAGTCTGGATCAAGTCAACGCTAAAGTGGAAGCTCTCACTCAAAAGCTCGAGAATCTTACCACCGCTCCCGCAGCTACTGTTGCTGCAATTGCTCAAACTTGCGACTTATGTGGTATTCAATCACATCTTGCTCCAGAATGCCCACTTTTAACAGGAGTTCCAGTTGAACAAGCGAATTACGTACAGGGTAATCCTTACAGCAACACATATAACCCTGGATGGAAGAATCATCCTAACTTTTCATACAAGAGTAACAACGCGTTATACGCACCTGGACAAGCTCCTGCTACACCACCTGGTTATCCTAAGGCTATTCCAAATCATCCTAATAATGGTCCTAACACGTCTAATGCTCCTAGGAAGTCTAATTTGGAAGTCATGATAGAGCATTTCATCGCTACTCAATCCCAAACCAATAATACTCAATCCCAGACTAATAAGGATGTTCAAAATCAGAATATACACATTAATGAGCAGATTAAGCAATTATCTAACAAGCTTGATGCTTTAGCTACACATAATAAAATGTTAGAAACACAAATCTCTCAGGTAGCTCAACAACAAGCGGCTTCTGCTACTCCTGCTGGCTCATTTCCTGGACAGCCTCAACCTAATCCCAAAGGACATGCAAATGCTGTTATCTTAAGAAGCGGAACAGAGTATGATGGACCTGTAGATCCCAGAAACAATAGCCCAGCTATGCAACAAAATTCTGTTAAACAATCTGAAACTAAAGATAAAGAAGAAAAGGAAAATCAGAGAGATAATAATGAAGATACCACGCAAAAAGATGAAACTTATGTACCCCCACCACCTTATAAGCCTCATACCCCATACCCTCAAAGGTTAGCTAAAACTAAGAATGTGGGTCAATTCAAGAAATTCGTGGGTCTTCTGAAACAACTTAATGTTACAATTCCTTTTACCGAAGCTATAACTCAAATGCCCTCCTACGCTAAATTCCTTAAAGAGATTCTATCCAATAAGAAAAAGCTAGAGGATAATGAAACTGTCATGCTTACTGCTGAATGTAGTGCAATTATTCAAGACACAATGCCTCCTAAACTCAAAGACCCTGGAAGTTTCTCTATTCCATGTGTAATTGGCAAATTTGTCATAGATAAAGCTTTATGTGATTTTGGAGCCAGTATAAGTGTGATGCCGTTATCTATATGCAAGAAACTTGAAATGGGAGAACTCAGACCAACCAAAATGTCCGTTCAATTAGCAGATAGGTCAATTAAATATCCTGCAGGAGTTCTCGAGAATGTTCCTGTACGCATTGGCCAATTCTATATACCAACCGATTTCATTATTATGGACATAAGGGAGGACGAAGTTACCCCAATCATTCTTGGAAGGCCTTTCTTAGCTACAGTCGGTGCAATTATAGATGTAAAAAGAGGAAAACTTACTTTTGAAGTAGGTGAAGAGAAAATCGAATTTATCCTCTCTCAATTCCTGAAAGCACCTGCAATTGAAGATACTTGTTACTTCATGGATATCATCGATGAATGTAGAAAAGAAGCTGAGCTTGAAAATGAAGACAATCTTGATGAAAATCTGAGTAGTAATCTAAGTGAATGCTTAGCTATAGCACCAGATCCTACACAATGTTTAAGGAAACCACCCCTAGAACTCAAAACACTTCCTAAAAATCTAAGGTATGAATTCCTAGATTCCGAACTCGAATGACCAGTGATAGTCAACGCAGAACTTGGCGAAACCGAAACTGAAAAACTTTTACAAATTCTGAGAAAATATCCAACAACCTTAGGATATAATATCACTGATCTTAAAGGAATAAGTCCCTCTATCTGTATGCATCGCATTATGCTAGAAGAAGATTGTAAAACTTCAAGAGAACACCAGAGGAGACTAAACCCGATTATGAGTGAGGTTATGAAAAAGGAAGTTATGAAGTTGTTAGAAGCAGGAATCATATATCCTATATCTGATAGCAAATGGGTTAGCCCTGTGCATGTTGTACCTAAGAAAGGAGGTGTCACAGTAGTCGAAAATGAGAAAGGAGAAATCATAACTAAAAGAGTCGAATCTGGATGGAGAATGTGCATCGATTATCGAAAAATTAACAAAGCCACCAGAAAAGATCATTTCCCTTTACCATTTATTGATCAAATGTTGGAACGTTTAGCTAGACACTCTCATTTCTGTTTCTTGGACGGTTATTCAGGTTTCTTTCAGATACCTATTCATCCTAATGACCAAGAGAAAACAACTTTCACATGCCCTTTTGGAACCTTTGCTTATAGAAGAATGCCATTTGGTTTATGCAATGCTCCTGCAACTTTTCAAAGATGTATGATGGCAATATTTGCTGATTTTCTGGACAATATTATGGAAGTCTTCATGGACGATTTTTCCGTCTGTGGACAAAGCTTTGAAGAATGTTTAGAAAATTTAGAAAGGGTATTAGAACGTTGTGTGAAGGTTAATCTAGTGCTTAATTGGGAGAAATGCCATTTTATGGTACAAGAAGGAATTGTTTTAGGACACATTATATCCAAAAGAGGAATTGAAGTCGATTCTGCTAAAATCGAAGTTATTGAGAACCTTCAACCTCCAAAAACTGTTAGAGAAATCCGAAGCTTTTTGGGACACGCCGGTTTTTATCGACGATTCATTAAAGATTTCTCTAAGATAACTAAACCCCTAACTGAGCTATTAATGAAAGACGCTGAATTTATCTTCGACGAAAAATGTTTAGAAGCATTTCAAACACTTAAGAAAGCATTAATTTCTGCGCCTATCATGCAAACTCCAGATTGGAATGAACCTTTTGAAATAATGTGTGACGCAAGTGACTATGCCGTAGGAGCTGTTTTAGGACAGCGAAAGGATAAAAGACTCCACGTCATATATTATGCAAGCAGAACCCTGGACGAAGCGCAGATGAATTATGCTACAACCGAGAAATAATTCTTAGCAGTGATCTTCGCATTAGACAAGTTTCGTTCCTACTTAGTAGGATCCAAAATAATCATATACACTAATCATGCTGCTATTAGATATCTCTTAACCAAAAAGGACGCTAAACCTAGACTCCTGAGATGGATATTGCTACTGCAAGAGTTCGATTTAGAAATCAAAGATAAGAAAGGAACTGAAAACGTGGTAGCAGATCATCTCTCTAGACTAGAAAATCTTAAACATGAACAAGTGCCGATCGATGATGAATTCCAGTATGATAAACTGATTGCCCACTTGGAAGACACATAACCAGATAAACTCATGGAAACCACCTTAGCCGTCTCCTCGGTGCCTTGGTATGCCGATTTCGTAAATTACCTCGCTGCAGGCGTTTTACCACCTGAACTTACCTACCAACAGAAGAAGAAATTCTCCCATGATCTTAAGCAGTATTATTAGGATGAACCTTTACTTTTCAAGAGAGGTCCCGATGGAATTTTCCGCTGATGTGTGCCAGAAGAAGAGATTGAAAACATTATAAAACACTGTCATTCTGCACCTTACGGAGGACATGCGAGTACATCCAAAACTTGTGCAAAGATCTTACAATACGGTCTCTATTGGCCTAATTTATGGAAAGACGTACATGCCACCATCTTAAAATGCGACAGGTGTCAATGCACCGGTAATATATCTAGACGTGACGAAATGCCACAAAAAGGCATTTTAGAAGTCGAAATCTTTGATGTGTGGGGGATAGACTTTATGGGACCCTTTCCATCTTTATCCGGTAACAAGTATATACTCGTGGCTGTGGGTTATGTCTCAAAATGGATCGAAGCTATAGCTTCTCCAACAAATGACACCCGAGTGGTACTTAAGCTGTTCAAGAACATAATCTTTCCTAGGTTCGGTGTACCTAGACTCGTTATAAGTGATGGTGGATCTCATTTCATTTCCAAAATCTTTGAAAAATTATTAGGAAAATATGGAGTTCGACATCGCATAGCTACACCTTACCATCCTCAAACTAGCGGACAAGTTGAAGTTTCAAATCGCGAGATAAAACAAATCCTTGAAAAAACTGTCGCTACGTCCAGAAAGGACTGGTCCTTTAAACTTCACGAAGCTTTATGGGCTTATAGAACTGCCTATAAAACTCCCATCGGTACTACTCCTTTCAAGCTTATTTATGGTAAGTCATGCCATCTCCCAGTTGAGTTAGAACACAAGGCCTATTGGGCCATTAAGAATCTGAACTTAAGTTACACTGCCGCTGGAGAGAAGCGTATCCTGGATATTAATGAATTGGAAGAACTTAGACAGGATGCGTACGAAAATGCTAGGATTTACAAAGAGCGCACAAAGAAATGGCACGATAAGCATATATCTAGGAAGAATTTTAACATAGGTGACTTGGTATTACTATTTAACTCACGATTAAAATTATTTCCTGGAAAATTACGATCTAGGTGGTCCGGACCTTTTGAAATTACTCGAGTTTATCCAAGTGGTGCAATAGAGATTAAGGGACCTTCGATTGAACCGTTTATAGTAAACGGGCAGCGTTTAAAACATTACCATCAACTGAACTCGAGGGAAATTCTCAAACGATAAATCTAGACGAGCCACACGCTCGATTAGAAGCCTAGTCTTTAGTTTTATTTGTCGAGCTTACGACATAAAACAAAGAGCTTTGTGGGAGACAACCCACCGTTTTTTATATTTCCTTCTTCTTATTTTTCATTTCTTCTTTAGTCTATTTTTAACAAAAACAAAAACAAAAATATATCTATTTCTTTTCTTTATCTATTCATTATATTTATCCTCTTTGTCTTATTTCTTTCTATTCTATGTTTTTTTCTTCTTATCGGCATTTGGCCAATGCTGATCTTCTTTATTTTCTTCTCTTCAGGATACTTCTTGCTACTTATTTCTCTTCCCACCATGTCTCGAGTTGACGATATGCCAGGAAGAAATCAGCGCACCAAATATGGAGTTTTATCCGAGCGTGAGATGTTACCTACTAAATTATGAGGTTTTGGAAGATTCTGAGGAAGATCCCACTGCTCCTCCAGGTTATTATGATATGGGCCCTCCTCAGCACGATTCTACCGCTCACTCTGTTGCTCCTGACACCGTTATGCATGAGGCTCCTACCATTGATTATGCGACTGCCATCCACGCTCTCCAGGTGGAACATCAGGCTTTGAGGGACGATTTGACTAGTTTGCGAGCCGATTTCTTTGGTTTTATGGATACTGTTTCTGCGCAATTTCAAGAAGTTTTCGCTTACTTTCATTCTTCCTCCGCTCCTAAGGCAGGACCATCTAGTGGCTAGAGCTTTTAAGTAGTTCATTTTATTTAGTTTAGCTTAGTTTGATTTTATTAGAAATTGCAATATTTTCGTTATGTTCTTTTTATTATTATGTTTTACTTTCCAAATACTTGATTCTTAAATTGTAAGCAACTTTGATCCTCATTCTAAAAGCAATTCATGTTATTTTCTTATAATTATAATGTTGCAGCTTAATATATTATATCATATAAAAATATTATCTTATAAGAATATTAGTATTATTGCATTCTTATTTGTTGCTACAATTTTTAAATATATTCCTTTTTCTGGCTCCTGCGTTATCCGTATCATTCTACCTTGCAAGTGAGATTCCTTTTTATTCTTTGCATACTGTCCCTTGTCATTCACACGCTGGCTTGTTCCCAATAAAGTGAGACGCACGCCTCAGCTCAACACGCTGACTGGAGACGCACGTCTCCAACTGTTCCCACGCCATGCAGCTTTGAGACGCACGCCTCACGCGTGGTCTCCTGTGTCAGACGGTCGCCTCAGCATGTGTTTCGTGCAAAGTAAAAGTTGGTCTTCCCTTGCATTTACTTGTCTTGTCCGTTTCGTTTTCCCATTCAGCCCCAATTAATTCAAATTCAACACTCTTTATTTTCATTCAAATTATATTCTTTCCACTTCCCACCATTAATCCCCATTCATATTTTCCCTCCCATTTTCCAACACCCACTTATTATAATTTATCACTCTTAACTCTCACTCCACTATAAATACCCTTCATCCTTCTTTCTCATTTCACAACATTTCTAACCATCCCTACCATTTCCTCTCCTACACCCATATTTTCTACCTTTTCCCTTCTTCAACCCATATCCATCTATGGCTCCACGAAACAACCAAAGACAAGTTAAGCCCAACCGACCACCACCCGACCTATCCAATATCATTTTCCGTGATAACGACGACGGCCAACAACAACAAAAGTATAAAAAATTCTATACCCGTTCCGTCGTTCCTATAAAATACGTAAGTTCGGAGTGTTTGGAAACCTTAGGAATGACCGATAGCATCGTATTCATGCTCAATAACACTGGTTTAACCAGTCTCTGCACAAACTCATGTCCAATCTATGAACCACTCGTGCTTGAATTTCTTAGTCCCTTCTCTTACACAACACTTGTCGACGATCCCTACACAACCGGAACCGCCAACTTCCGCATGTTTAACCAAGAGTACTCTCTTGATCAAGAAAGAGTCGCTGAACTCTTATCTTTCACTCGCGGCGAGCATGTTCATTACAAGCCTTTCGATGATGACCACGATCTTTCTTGGGATCAAGTCGGCTTCTCCTTATGGAATGATCTAACCGGTCAAACCACGGAAAGTTGGCGCGACCTCTATGCTTCTCAAATACATAACCCTGCATTAAGGTACTTTCACCGCGTTCTTGCTAACACCATCTTTGGTCGGACCAATAATCACAAGGTCAACCAAAATGAGTTGTTCATCATTTTCTGTGCCCTTAATGGTCAGGCTGTCAACGTCGCTCCTTTCATGCTCAGTCACATCCACACATGCGTGAACGCAGCAGGTACTAATCCCTTTGTTTTTGGAGGCATCATCACATCTTTAGCATATGCTTTAGGCCTTTCCGCTGAGCTATTTTCTTTGTTACAATATATGATGCCAGCCACTCTTCTTGATGTCATCTATTGCCGAGATTCCCATATAATCTCTCCAAGACATGATGGCCGGTTTACATTAGTGATAAATCGTCGTCAAATTCCTGATTTTGTGTTACCTTGTCCGAATCGTATCGACATCCGAGTCCGCGCCAATTGTCGTTATGCTCTTGATGCACCTGCCGCCCAACAACCAAATAATCCCGCTGCAAATTTCGCAGCTATGCAGGCTCATATGCTTCGTCAAGATCAGTTGTTCCATGCCATGCAACAAAACCAAGCTGAGACTTTACGTCTCGTACAAGAAGTACAACGTGACCAACTAGAGTTGCAACGCCACTAACAAGAGATGCGACACGAACAACAAGAATATGCCTTTCGCCATGATCGTAACCTCGAATCTTTGCAAGCTCGCATAGCAGACGCACTTCATCTTAATGATTCTGATTCTGACGTACGACGAAGACCTCGTACTAGAGGACGAAGAACAAGAGATCATGATTCTCAAAGCAACGAGTGATCGCCTTTCTCTTTTCATCTGATTCTCCTTTGTTTTTATCGCATTGAGGACATTACTCCTTTTTAGTATAGGGGAGTCAGATCATTTCCTTGTTCATTTCTATTTCCTTTGCTCTCTTTGTAGTATTTTTCCTTTTATTTCTTTTCTTGTATTGCAAAATTTCAATTCAATAAAATACTTATTTATGCAAATTTTAATCTCTTATGCAAAAATTTGTGCTTACTCGAATTCCCCCTATTTCTTGAGCCATAACGAATAAAATAAAACAATTTTAACACGCATTTATAAACATTATTCAACTAGTATTAAGGTTGCCTATTATAAATAAGAATTCGAGCAACTTAGCAAAATTGCTATCGTCTTAACACTTCAAAACCCCCGATGTATTGGATCGATTTAAGTACTTATTATACCAAAACCTTTAAAACTTAGTTTTAGATTAGCCCCGAGTAGTTTATTAAGCAGTCGGCACCGCCATAAACACAAACTACGTGGAGAGCTGATGAATATAAGTGATTGATCAAATATTCTTAAGAAATTGCTTTTATCTGAAGATGCACTTATTAAGTTAGATGGTCCTTACCAGATCATTTAATCCAACAGTTGCAGAAACTATAAATTTAAATGCAAAATAATCCATTATAAATTGGTTCAGTGGTCCCTGGTGCTGAACTTGGTAGGGCGAATTACGGTTCGATCCCCCGCAATTTTTAATTGGAAAAAGGGAGTACCATATGATTAAATTACCAGAACTCCTAGCTGGCTTACTAAGATCAAATTCACTAACCAGTTACTCCACTATGTGCGTGTAAGGTAAAGGGCTTAATGTGATTGCACTAGAATGAAAACGGGTGAAATAAAACGTAGTATTAGGTTAAGATATAATGACATGACTTAAATTGGTCTGCTTAAATGGGGTTATCCAGTGTTCCTACGGTAACTTTGGTGTTTAAGTTCGACTTAAATTCTCTAACGAAAAATTCAACTTGCAACCTGGTACGAAGTGATGTATGTTCTTATATCTGTGTTTAACTGTGCGTCAGTGATTTTCATTTTTTTTTTTTTACTTTTGCTTGAGGACAAGCAACGGTTCAAGTATAGGGGAGTTTGATAACACAATTTTATATAGTATATTTGATTTAATTTTCATAAATAATGTTAGTATTTTTATTTAATTATTTCATTTTATTTCCATATTACGCCGGTATTTTTATTGTTTAAGGTATTTTATTTTAATTAGACAAATTGAGCAAAGTGAAGAAATTAAGAGATTTATTGGACTAAATATGCAAGAAATGAAGAAAAGGGGTGTGCAAAGCAAAAATGATGGATCAAAAGGTTTATTATCTCCAAACTGGGCCCAAACGAAATCAGGCCCACGCAAGCAAGAGAGCCCTAAAGGCACGTGCAAGAGTGAGACGCACGTCTCAACTCCTCTCCTACAATTGAGGCGCCCGCCTCGGACCCTCCCCTTAGTGGGAGGCGTCCGTCTCAACTGCCACATAGGCCCTAGGATGATACATGAGGCGCCTGTCTCAACGTGGTCAAGTGGATGAGTAAATCTCGGGACGACCACCTCCACTCAAAGCAGTTAGAACGAGAAATTTGGGGAAAAGTGGTACGAAAATATCTCAAAACGTGGTTACATTCTACCACTATAAAAGGACATCAGGAAATCAAAATCAGGGTTTTTTTTTTTTTGAGCATTATTTTCCAGTTTCAGAATTTACCTTCCCGCATTATTATTTTCCATTGTAATTCAGTTTCCAGCAGTTATTTTCCAGCCAGTTCCTTTTCAAATACTTAAATTTTATTTTTGTTGAAGAACCGGGATTTTATACGAATTGATTCAAGCTTCAAGAATTATTTCCAGCATTTATTTAATTCAGGTTTCTTATTTACATCGCTTTAATTTATTTAATTAATTATTTGCATGAGAGATATTTATTTAGCCATGAATTTATTTACGAATGTTAATTCCTTTAATGTATTCATGTCTGCTTTTATGAGTATGTCTGGCTAAATTATTTAAATATCGGTATGTAACGAGTTAATTTGAATGGATCCGGAACAAACAGGCTTGATTATATTTTATAAAGTAAACACTTTTTCTGATTTAGTTATCTAATTTATTTTGTTAAAAAAGGTTTAGAAACCAACAGAGCGAAAGTTTGAGGCTAATAAACTGACTAAGATTAGAAACCAATAGAGCGACAATTTGAGGTTTAAAATCAGATAGTAGATACTAGGTATTGTTTTTAAAGACTGCGACATCGTTTTAAAACCAATTAAACTTTATTTATTTTCAAAAAGTAATTTTAAAATCAATGGGATAGCGAAAGCATACATCAGAGTTTAAAATTATAATTTACTTCAATAGAGCGAAAGTTTGAGAATAGATTTTTGAATAAATACTTTTTGCTGAAAAAGATATTATTATCATTTTTAGAAAATAAGCCAGTGGAAAGCCGGATTCTTTAGTGTTAACGAAGTACATACCGATATTTGCATTATTATTATTTCAATTAGAATTAAGTTTTATTACCCAAAAATTCCCCTAATTAATTATTCGATGGCTATAGCTTTACACAGTAGTTTAGGTTACGTTAGTTTGATTTATAGTCCCTTAGGTTCGATATCTTTTAAAACTACGCGATAGGGCTGTATACTTGCAGTCTCCCGATTAATTTAGACGATAAAGTCGCGATCATGTCTCACCAAGTGAAGCATGTTGGAGGATCTTTTCATTTCCTATTCATGGGAGATCTCCTGTAGTTGAAAGGTTGTATTTTCATCTTGAGGTGACAATCTGGTTTACTATACTGATTATGAACTGATAGATGAAGTCCTTGACAAACCGAGTGTGAAAGAATCAATGTTTACCGCTTGGATGGAAGCAAACAAGACATATGCAAAGGCAAGAAATATGACATACTCTAATTTTATGACCAAGTTTATTTATGATAAAAGATATTGATGATGGATACCACGTAAGAGAGGCCATATAATTGGAAGACTAATTTGGGTTCCTCCAAGTACCAGTGAGCTGTATTACCTAAGAGTGATGCTTACAGTTGTCAAGGGTCCAACATGTTATGATGATATTAAAAAAGTGGATGGAATAATTCGGGATAGTTCTCAGGACACATGCTTCGAAATGGGATTTCTTAACTATGACAAGGAGTATTTTGTAGCCATAAATAAGGCAAAGGATTGGGGTTCTGGACATTTTCTGAGAAAGTTATTTGTTACTATGCTATTGTCCGAAACAATTAATAGACCACAACATGTTAGAGTAAAAACTTGGAGGATGTTATCTGATGGTATTCTTTATAACAAAGACAAGCAACAAATATAAGAGGTACATTCCAGTTTTTTAATTATTTATAGTACATTAATATATATTTTAGTAGATGACTGATCGATGTTACTGTTACATTTATATATCATCAAGATATTGGATACAAAATATTTATAAACATTATAAAAGGTTTTATTTAAAAATGATGCACACAATTGTTTGTTGTAATAGACTTCCCATCTAATTGAACAATGCTGCTACAAAAAAATCTGCATATGGATGATACTGATGTATATCTTAATACAACCGTGTAAATATTCTTATTGATGTACATGTTACTCCTATTGATACAATTAATTTGTTGCTGACATTTTGTATTTTATGCTACTGTTGTAATTTCATTGTAATGCAACATTGTCAAGGATATACTCAATATTGTCGTAAATTTTACTTTGGCGTTAATTTATATAATTTGAACATTTATGTGATTATTGTCATAAATCTTTATGTGAAGTGTTGTTTGTGTATTTTTTTTATAGATATGCAGTTGTCAATAACAGAGTTGAAGAATTTAACACTCATTGAGATTGAGAATATGTTGCAATCAAACCTATGAAGTTTGCATGAATTTAAAGATATGCCTTATCCAGATTCATATTGTGATACATTGGGAGAACTGACTTGGGATGTTTTGCGTTTGATCGCAAATGTTGCAGTTAGCAAGAGTTGCCACCGACTTTTCTTTTATCCAAAAGGAAAGGCTGAAAAGAACAGGAAAGACCTTTGAGATTATTTCTTGAGTTCGAGGGGTAGATTATGAAAAGGGAAGGTATTAACACCCTTTTCATCCATAATTGTCTATGGGCTCTTAGTTTCTTGCTAGATCACTTGCTTTTGTTTGAAAATGTGCTTTGTTTGGTTTTTGAAAGTATTTTGAAAAAGGCGTCTTCGTTTAGGCAAACTTTGTAATAGTTCCCGTTCGTAAGAACATATACAAAGTGTTGAGCTTTTGAAAACATTTCATGTTTGGAAAATGTTTTGAAAGTGTTTGCTTTGAAAGTGTTTGGTGTTTGTTTTGAAAATTAGCAAGTATGTTTGTTTTTGAAAATGAGCAAGCAACTAGGAACAATCTACCTACTCAAAAGTCTTTGTTCATTTATTCCTTCCTTTAATATTGTTATCTCACCATTGATTTGATAAGAAGCCTTATCTTTGGATGTAAAGGGATGGGCGTGGGTCATCGTATAGTCATGAGAGCAATGTTGTGAGATATCTTAGCATTTTTCTTTGAGTGACTAAGATCATTTTGAAATGCAATATTGATAGCGTCATCGAGGGACTATGATCTTGTATTTTGATTTGTTTTTGCTAAGATACTCCACAGGCATAACATGGCCATTTTTGTAAGGCAATAAAGTGGAATTACCCTAAGGGTGCAAGTGTGCAAGTGTGTTTGATTTACATGCTTGATTTATCTTGAATTAGGGTTTGCTACTTGTTGATTTTGTCTTTCCATACAAACTCTAATTACTAACATTTATATAAAGCGATAAATTGCGGAAAGTAAAATTACTACACTATTACATCATTAGGGGAGGGGGTATACAAATTTACAAATGGGGATTGCAAGAAAATTAAACCTAATTATTTATTACAACCATATTGAATAATGTACAAGAATTGAAAATATAATGTACAAAGGTAAATGGAAAAAGAAATGATTTTTGTTTGGTTTTCATTTAAAGGTTTTAACCTAATTAAAGAAAAACGATTAATTAAAATTAAACAAAATTAAACTTAAAGTAATTAAGAAAGAAATTAAGTATGAAACATTTTTTAGGGTTTTTGTGAAAGGTTTTAAGTTAATGAGAAACAAAAAAAATGGAAATTAATTAATTAAAGGAAACTTAAGTTCTAAGTTAATTTTAATTAAGAAAAAAAGAAGAAAAAAAATGACAAAACCTAAATATAATTATTTATTTATTAAAAAAAAAGAAATTACATTGTTAAGAAAATATTTTTGTTCTTTTGTCTTATAAAGAAAATAAAATAAAAAAGTGTGAAAATAATAAATAAATTTTTTTTGGATATTTAATAAAAAAAAAAAAAAAAAAAAAATAATAATAATAATAATAATAATAATAATAATAATAATAATAATAATAATAATAATAATAATAATAATAATAATAATAAATAATAATAATAAAAGAAAACTGAAATAAAATAAAGTAAGGAAAATAAAATAAATAAAATGAAATAATAAAAAGTTGGGTCAGGTGTGTGAAAGCGGGCAGGGGATTAGAAGCCAGCAAAAAAGACAAACCCAATGATTTAGGGCCCAGGCGCTACTGTATGTAACAAAAAAAGAGGAAAATGTTGAAAATTTTCACAAAAGGTTGTGCTAGGTATTGAACCCAAGACCCTCAGCATACACGCGCACTAACTTTGCCACTGGGGTGGTTGTACATCTGGTAACATAAACAAAACAATAAATACATAACACAAGTCATGTCCTGAATATGACTTCATCTTCAACCTCCAGCCTGAACATCTGTAACTTCACCATTTCTCATCCATTTGCAAAAATATAAACATCAAACTTGTTCCAAATTTCACAATGATTTCAGAAATGTAAATTACTAAAACTATAAATCAAAGATGAGCATGAATTTTGAATGGTACCAAATTCTGACCTAATTTTTCAAAAAGTTCAAACTTAAAATTATCACTACTCAAGCAATATAAATGAAATATATAGACATGTATAGTTTCAGGGCAATGATGTCTATATTTTATCGTCACAAGTGCAATCCTAACAATGCTTAAATGAAAAGATAGAAGTTCAGAAAATGTACCTCAAAAATGGAAATCGTGAAATGCAAAGGAGCTTGATTCAAGGGCTGCAATAATCAGGTTAGCTTCCTCAAGTTCCCAGGAAGCTAATGCAACGGTTAGCTTCCTCAAGTTCCCAGGAAGCTAATGCAATGGTTAACTTAAGCAATAGATGGCTGGAATGACCTGCAGAAGTCAACTTGCAGTGCTCTGTTTTTGGTTAGGGAGGATGATAGAAATGGAGTCACAGTTAACAGGGTCAGGGATGGACTATGCTTGATGTATAGGATCTTTGTAATTGATTAGGAAGGAAAACGCATGAGGGAATTTTGAGTTTCAAGTTCAAAGTCAGAATTTGTGCATCAATGGAGTTTTTGGACAATTTCTGGCTTGAGGGAGTTTGGGAGAGTTTCAGGGTGCTTAAGCTCGTGCCTTAGCTAACAAATAGTGCCTCTATTTATAAGCAACAAGTTTAGAGGCTTGTATTTGATCAGAATTCAAAATCACATGTTTAAGCTCAACATGTGATTTTCTTGAAAAATCAAGTTTCAAGGCCTTTGTACTTGCTAATGTAGAGTGGTTATACTTTAAACAAACTTGCTTATGACTTTATAGATGGAGTTTGATCATAGGGAGTAAGTGAGAGGCTCAAGAATTGACTTTGTGCATAAAGCTTGCTTTTCAAGAATGGCATTCTTCACTTTCTTCCCAAAATGGCAATTTAAATTGGACAATACTTAAACCACTTGGATTATAGCTCAAAAGTTTGTGTAATCCATTAATGATGGATAGATACACAATTTATAAGGCTTTTAAATCAAGATTATGCATCCTAACATGGAGATTGGATTATGTGTTCATCAAGAAATGGCTTGTAATTCAAGAATGAAACCCTAACTTCTTGCCTTCGATTCTCCTAGCTCAAGCATGATCTCAATGAGTTCTTGGACATTTTGGAAAGCTTGTAACATCATCTACAACCTCTATGTTGTAAATTTTTTAATATTCATCTTTGAAATATGTGAAAAATTACCATGAAGGTAGGTCAAAATCCTGCCTAAACTAGGGCAAAATTTCACTAAGTTTTCAAGTTTCTTGAACATGTCTTCACAAAATCATAACTTGAAATCCAAGCATTTCTAGAAAACGTTATGCTCTTAAATGTTTTAGGTCTCATTGAGATCTAAAACTTTCATGTTGGAAGTTTCCTTTGAATCATCTTGCATCATGGTGAAAATTTGGCTCAAAGTTGTGAAAAAAACATGAATTTTCAACACTTAGAAAAATTTCTAAGTTTAGAAATTTTGACTTTTCAAAATGAAATCTTGACTTTTTGATTTCTTGATGAACAAGTTTCATATTTTGAAATCTATTGATGAATTGTAATATTTGAAACTTGATTTTGATCAAAAAGTCAAAGGTTGACTTTTCAATGTACAGTTGACTTTTCATCAGTTGACTGAAATTCAACTATCAATCAATTGATCTTGAGAAATGTTTTGAGCCATTCCATTAGGTCAAAATGAATTATTTGAATCCTTGAGATCATGTCTCAAACCAATAAGTCATTTGCTAGGTCAAAAATAAAAAATTACACCTTCTCAGTCAAAACCCTAATTTTGACCATTTTGCCCTTTTGATGATCTAATCAAATTTATTGAGGAATTATGATCCAAACTTGATCAAATGACATATATGAGTTCATGATGTTGATGTGGATAAAAAAATTTGAAGTTTGACTGTAAATTGACCACAGTTGACTTTTACCCCAATACAGCTAATTTTAGGTCAACTGATCAATTGACTGAGCAAAAATGTGATCCAAGACTTGAAACTTGACATGAGAAATCTTGAGGGTCCAAAATGATCCATTAAAGTCATATTGGGTGTGATCGGTGGGAATAAAACTGACTGTTTTGAAATGTTGGTTCGCGTATGTCGCGGTAAGCAAGAGTCGCCACCGTCTTTTATTTTCTCCAACAAGGAAAGGACAAAAGCACAGCAAAATTCCTTTTCGAGATGTTTCTCGGTTCGGGAGGTAGATTATAGAAAGGGAAGGTGTTAGCACCCTTTATATCTGTGGTTATCCACGGGCTCTTAGGTACTTGCTCACTATGTTTTCAAAAATGTTTGCTTTTCTTGTGTTTGTGGGTTTTGAAAAAAAAGTTTGTTTTGAAAACTTCTAGATAACTCTTGTATCAGTCCTCAAGAGTGTATGAAGTATTTGTTTGAAAACTTTTTGAAAGTGTAGGTGCGGAAAGTTATTTTTGTTTTTTGAAAGAGCAAGTACCCAGGAGAAATCTACCTACTCAAAAGGAATTAAGCTGTGTAAATGTCCTTTAGACAGTATTATCCCACTATTGAGAAGTAGGTAGCACCGTCGTTGGAGTTTGTCGGGTCAATTCGATTATAGTGACATGTGGTCACCAAAGCAATAGTAGGACGCCTTAGCGGTAACCCTAATGTCCTAGATCCTTTTTTATCCGAGGCAACTGTTTCGAGGCAACTGGATCTTTAGACAGGAGGGCGACCTCTAAAACACCCTATACTCAATGACCACCTCGAGGCAACCAAGTGAGGCGTACCCTAGGAGTGGCATGTGCAAGTGTGTCAGGTTTCATGTTTTAAGTAATATTTGCACATTTTTATGGTGAGCTACAAGTTGATTTTAATTTCAAGCAAGTCTTGTCATGCATACTTAACAGTTAGTAATTTGCGGAAAGTAAATTGCAGAAAGTAAATCTATGTTATTACAAGGCGTCGAGTATATACATCGCCAAAAACATAACCCTTGAAAATAAATGCGAGAAAATAAAGAAAGCGATAAAAAGTCCTAATTACGCTATTACATCCTCGGAGCAGTTACATAAATATGATAAAAAATAATAATGCGCGAATAAAAATTGAATCCGGAAAGTCCTTTAGGGTTTTGACCCTTTTTGAGAAAAGAATGGAATTTTGGTCCTTTTTGCATTTAATTAAACCTAATTCTAATTAATTAAATAGAAGAAATGTTGTTTTTTAAGTTTTTTATGTTTTTTATGAAAATAAAATAAAAAATAAAAAGAGATTAAAATTGTCAAAAGAAAAACCCTAATTCTAAATTTACCTGCGGATTTTCATCCGCAGGAAGTTTCGTAGGCCTTTCCTAAAATCGTCCCTAGGCTGCAAAAACTCATTCCAAGACCATGGTTGGTCTCGTCTCCATCTTCTGATCACTCCTGTACCAATCATTGTGGCCAATTTTTCCTGCACTGAAATTGCCTAAAAAGCAAGCACATAAACCCTAGAATCGGGTATCTCAGTATAGGGCATAAAAACAAAATTGGCTATTGCAGTTATGTTAGAAATCAAGCAATGAATATGAATATGTCAACGTTTTGAAGAAAAAATACAAGAATTGAGAGTTGAGGTTTCGTGTTCAGGGGCCAGTTTGTGAGAACTTACAGCGCTGTTAAGTGGATCTTAGGACGTGATATTGGTCGCGTTAGCTTCAGTGGATAGCAAGGAAGGGAACCACGTTCTTATTTTTGTCTGAAAACGCCTCCAATAGTGTTCTTGATCTCCCACTTTTCCAACACTTTTTCAGTTTTGCCTTGGCCGTTTTTAGCAATCCTTAGGTCGTGAATTAGGTTTAGACTGCTTGCTTATGTATAAGGCAATGATTCTCTATCAAAATTTGGGCTTTGATCCATGTGTAGGGCAGAATTAGGTTTACACTTTCCACCATTGACAAACTTTCCAAATTTGAAGCAAATCTAAGATTTTATGCACAAAAAAGCCCTAGCACAAATTGGTTAGTTGGCACATGATATATGAAAGTTGTACAAATCACAAAGATACTATTCCATTGATTTTTAGATTTTATTTGAATTATTATGGATTTAAAATGAATTAAATCAATAAAAATTAAATAAAATGGAAAAATAAATGTTTGATCCTGAAATTAATCATGGGACACGTGTGTGGCATGACAAGGCTGAATCAAGTGGAAGAAAGTGGGCCCTTTGGTCAAAAATTGAAGTTTTAAGGATAGTTGACTTTTACAAATTCATGAAAATTTCCCAACTTATCCAATGCATATCTTGCTCAATTTTGATCATATGAACATGTTCTTGGACATTTTGGAAAGGTCTTGAAGTCCTCTAACCAATGCCTTTGGTCCCATGTCATTTGGATTTACCAATATCAAGTTATGGTCTTTGACTTAAAGTGCATTTTTGTTGACTTTTGAAATTGACCTATAATGTAGAAATTGATAACTTTTCATGAGAGCATTTCTTGGACTTGGAGTGTGAAGATTAGTTGTAGGAAATGTCATCCCCTTCAAAATGAGCATTGGATGGGATTTTTCTGATTAACCATGAAAAAGTTATGCCCTGGTCAAGATACAGTTGACTTTTCTACTGTCCAAAAATAGTAACTTCTTGCATCTTGATGATTATTGAGCCATGCTTGTAGAATCATGATCAAGACTTGATTAAATGATGACTGTGAGCTCAAAATAAGATATTGACCAAAAATTCTGACTTTTGACTGTGAAATGACCATTTTACCCCTGTAGTTGATTGTGAAGCAAATGGAGCTTTTGACTGTGGAATTTGACACTGTGAGTCTTGAGACTTGGCATGTAGATGCTTGAGCATGCATATAGACCCATGAGACTTTATTGGACCATTGAAAACCTCAAATTCCTTTAAATAACCAAAACTCTAATTTTGACTGGCTTAAGAGGCATTTGGACTGTGCAACCTTTGGGAAATCTTGAACCATTTGAAGGTGATTCTTGACAAACTTTGAGGAATATGGGAGGGCAAATTTTGGGGTACAACAGTTGCCCCTGTTCAATCTTCTTAGACCTGAGGATGTAGATTGGCTTGCGTGCCTTTCGTGATCCGAAGGTGGAAGATGATTGAACACTAGAGTGCCCAGAAATTTGCACTCGCATAGTGTAGTATCAGCAATGTGATGTCGGGAATGGACTTACAGATGCCATTTGGAGATATAATGGATAGTTGTGGAGATGGGCTTAAAGATGCCATCCAGGGGTGTCGATCGCGTAAGAGATTCCTTAGCGAGAACTTGCATACTTGAGAAAGAAAGATGGTTTCCTGGCTTGCTACAGGTGTTGATCTTCAAACTCTTCATGTAGATAACTTTCCTGGCTAGATACAGGTATAGATCTACAATCAATCGCTCACAGATATGCCCTGGCTAGATACAGGTATCGAATCTGGAACTTCAAAAGGTCGGTCAAGATAGCTTTCCTGGCTTGATACAGGTGTAGACCTCTGACCTGAGAATGAAGGATAATTTCCTGGCCTGTTACAGGTGTTGATCTTCAATCTCTTCATGCAGATACTTTCCTGGCTAGATACAGGTATAGATCTACAATCAATCATCCACAGATATGCCCTGGCTAGATACAGGTATCGAATCTGGAACTTCAAAAGGTTGGTAGAGATAGCTTTCATGGCTGGATACAGGTGTAGACCTCTGACCTGAGAATGAAAGATGACTTCCTGGCCTGTTACAGGTGTTGGTCTTCAAACTCTTCATGCAGATACTTTCCTGGCTAGATACAGGTATAGATCTACAATCAATCACTCACAGATATGCCCTGGCTAGATACAGGTATCGAATCTGGAACTTCAAAAGGTTGATCGAGATAGCTTTCCTGGCTGGATACAGGTGTAGACCTCTGACCTGAGAATGAAAGATGACTTCCTGGCTAGATACAAGTATTGATCTTCAAACTCTTCATGCAGATACTTTCCTGGCTAGATACAAGTATAGATCTACAATCAATCGCTCACAGATATGCCCTGGCTAGATACAGGTATCGAATCTGGAACTTCAAAAGTTGATGGTAATATCTTTTGATTGACCTTTTCCTGAAAAGGCAAAACATTAGTTGTATGCAATGTCATGATGTATGAAATGCATGATGTTCTAAAAAATAAATGAGATTGTATGATATGATGCGTATATGCATGTAATGTTTGTATGAAAATGTGAGGTTCTATATGGGGAAAATAAATCCCGGATAGCTGCTGGAGAATGAATTGAATTCTTTGTTTCCGCTGGGGATGATGAACGAAGATGATTGCGTGAATAGACCTGTAGGAGAAGATGACTCCGTTGGGGAATAAACTTGATCAAGAGATTACTCTGCGGGGAATCACTCTGTGGGGAAGAGATGTTCTGCTGAGATTTTAACAATAACTCTGCTGGAGATTCCGTTGATAAGCTCTGTTGAGGATTTTGGTGATGAACTCCGCTGGGGATAGGAAGAACTTCGCTGATGACGATCTTTCCGTTGCAATTGGCTGAGGATAACCCAGTTAGACTCTGGTGGGGATAACCTCTAAATATGGCTGGGAGAGATGCATTCTGCAGGGGATAAGCTTCCGGAATCTGCTGGGGAGATGGTTCAACTCTCCTGGGGAAACTTTTGAGGAAATGGCTCCACTAGGGGCATCTTGTATTCCGCCGGGGAACAATCTTATATTTCGTCGAAGAATATTAAGACTGTTGGGGATGCTTGCTGAGGAATATCTGTGTACTCCGCTAGGGAATATTAAGATCTTCTGGGGATACCCAACTTTTCCAGGACTGATGGTAGACCGACTCTGCTCGGGGGAGAGTATTGCTGACTTGTTGGAGATGCTGTGCCTTTTTAGGGCTGATGGGAGACCAACTCTGTTTGGGGAGAGTATTGTTGATTCTTGTCTTACTCCGCGGGGAGTGAAGGTATCTTGGTCATGTTCTTCAGCTGAACTTACCTTGGTACCTTGGTGGACAGAGCAACTAGATCGCTTAGACAATTCTTATTGCCCCAGCTTCTGCGGGAGAAGAAAGCCTATGAGGTGTTTGATACCTGCCGATTGACAAATCTTCTTCTGGTAGGCAAGTGACGAGATGACGGGACATAGTCGTACGCTTTGATCCCTAATTTTTGCCTGGACCGCCCTTTCGAGTTTTCAGTCCACCGGGATACCCATTTTTGCCCAAGCCGCCTTTTCAGGTTTTCGACTTGCCGGGTGTATAGATTTTTTCATTTTCATCCCTTATTTTTGCCCGAACCCTTTTGGTTCGCCGAGAAGCCCTTATTTTTGCCTTGGCCAGTCGACCTAGCGGGTCTTTGATTATGCGCAATATTTTTTTTGACTATGTCCACGTTCTCAGGATGTAGGGAGTTGTCACTGTCAGTAGTGTCGTGTTGCCATACCACCAGAAGATGTTTGATCATGCAAGATTCGTTGCTGGAGTTCATGTCCAATGCCCCAAGTGACTCAGGCGGAGATTTGCCCCTGGCTATTTGGCATCTTTGAGAGATTCCTTGAATCTTGACTGGATTGCCCCAGATGATAGATAATGCGCATGCCTGCCCCTTGGTTGGGAGTGTTTCTTCCACTGGAGGTGTCTCTTTTTATTGAGAAGATTTTTGTTCACTAGATATTCGTCGTGCGAATTTCTCTGCTGTTCGAACAAATAGTCATATGCAAACAATGTTATTTTAAGAATGCGAAGCTTATGTCTGTCTTGAAGTTTTGAAAATGCATTTTCAGTAAAACAAGTGAATTTTTGTAAAATGTGATGTCAACTCAGGATTTTACAGCAAGCCCAATAGGAGTCAGGATACCTTTTGTAACAGTATGCTTTCGAACTAACCCATGCTTCAGCTAGGACTTTTAAGGGTTATAACGTAGCCTGGTTCACGGTTTAAGAAACAAAGGATAAAGGCTCAAATTTTATTTGTACCCACCCGTTCTTCGTGATGTTCTTCGATCCTAAACTCAGCTAATCGTGCGTCAGATCTCGTTTGAATCCTCGCTCTGATATACCAGTGATGGTTCGGATACTGACAATTTATTTCAAGTAGGCAGTCATTTATTTTTTGTTAAGGGTTTGTAGGACCTCTTTCTTTTGATTTGTTATCCCTATCTTTTACCTGAACTGTTTCTTTTGTGATTACAGTCAGCGGGATGCCCCAGTTTTGTAAGTCTCCTTCATAGGTTTTGACTTATTGGGCTTTTGCTTTGAGAAATAATGACTGCTTGTCTTGACGATTACAGGGAACCATCACTGTCTTTTGTTTTGGAAGGACTCCTTTGATGTCATTCATTGTGCACCTGGATCAACTGAGAAAACTACCCTGCCCCTGGTTATAATTAAGGGTTTTAATTTTTGTGAAAAGAAAAACTCCAACTTCTTCGGCTCAAAGGGGTTAACGAGGGATTATCTTCCTTATAACTCCACTGTTTAGGATTTGAAACAATGCTTGTACCTCATCAGCGGGGTCTGTTCAAAAGCATACTGTAAAGATCGTGGTATCGTTTTCGTCATCCTCCCTCAAAAGGTTTAGAATTTTAGATCGAGAGTTGAACATCACAAAAAATGAAAGCAATTTGAATATAGTGAATACAAATGGATTGATTGAAAACAGACATATGCGATGCATTGATGAAATAAAAAAAAGTTTGTCATGACAATAATTGTTTGAATAACAAAGAGATTACAACTTGAAAATTCTAATAAACAAAAAGTCTTCTCGTCTCAGGACTTGTCACTTCAAATGGTGAACCTTGGAGGGATTGTAGAAGAACTCAGCCTGACCATCTTGGGTGAATTCCACTGCTCCTTCGTCAATCAGGTCTTGGATCTTGTTCTTCAGACTCCAACAGTCGCCCGTGTCATGTCCAGGACTATCAGAGTGGTATGCACATCTTCTATTGGGATGATAGGTAGGAGCAGAGATGTTGGGATTCCGGGGAGGAGCCCTTAATGTAATCAGATTCAATCTCAATAGGTGTTGTAAGGCTTGAGACAGCGACACGTTGAGCTGGGTAAATTGCCTCCTGGGCTTGTTTGGCTTACTCTGATCAACCCGTTGTTCTTGGCAAGGTTGTTGTTGGACCCTTGAGGTGGTAGCAACTTGAAGAAGTCTATTCTTCACCATACCAAACTCTTGTCTTCTTGGAAGCTGATCAATGACCTGGTCCCTGACTTTGACTATTTTCTTCACGTTGTATTTGTCTTGATGAAGCTGGTTGATCATGGTTCTCAACTCTTCCTGTTCCCGAGCTAAGCCTTGGATAATGGCCATCTGCCCCAGCATCTGGGTTCTCAATGCATCTACCTCAGCTTGCAGATGTTTCAGCCGTTCGTCCTTATTGTCTTCAGGACTTTTCTGGACCAAATTCCCCATGAGGAGTGTTCTCAACTCTTCCTGCCCCTTGGACAGGCTTAGGAAGATCTCCCTAAACTGAGTCTCTTGAGTATGAAGATCCTGGTTGTCTTGTTGGGAAGCCATTGCTGAAATAAACAGCGAAGAAGGTAAGTGACCTGTAACAAGGGTACCTGTAATGCAATGATATGAATGATATATGTATGCAATGTTTTCAAGGATCTCGCGGGGTAAACAAGAAAAATTGTTAGAATTTGAACCCGGTAGCTTGATTGAAGGAACTTCACGTTGTTGAGAGTCCTTCTTCAAGAGTCAAGGCTCACCATATCGAGTGGGTCATAGCCCCTGACTCAAGTTATCATGTTTTGATCTCTGGATAACCTTGGCTAGAGGAAAATAAATCCCCTTTGCCCCTTGCTTGACGTTTGATTCATCATGACCTGCATCACAGACCCTTGAGATCCTTAAAATGGTTAAGGAAATGCTATGGTATGATGTTATGATGTGTATTCTATGCATGGAGTGATGTAAGTAGGCCCTGTAATGAGTCCAAATTATTGGATAAGGACTGTAAACAAAACCTGCAAAGAACTCGTGTTGTCAGATAACAAGTATGTGCAAGTAGTTCAAGTTTGAAGGCACACAAGTCACACAAAAGAGCCCTTAGATTTCAGGCCGGCATGAAGTTTAGGTACTACCCTCTTTCAGTTTCGTTGGTTAAGACCTGTCCTAGAAAATTATAACCGGGTTCTAGAGTGTTGTACCCCAAAATTTGCCCTCCCATTTTCTCAACATTTTCTCATCACAAAAACCTTGGAGCTCAAGATCCAGTTAGGGTTTCCTCTGCTCAAGACTTCTCCTTGCACTGTTGATCCAAATTAGGGTTTGTGTTTGCACAAAGATATTTTGACCTAAAATGCCTAATGTTGTACCCCAAAATTTGCCCTCCCATATTCTCCAAAATTTGTCAAGTCAAGGTCACAAAATGCCCCAAGGGTTGTGCAGCTCAACTGTCTCCTATACAGTCAAAACTAGGGTTTGGATTCTGATCAAGGAAAGGAAGTTTTCAATGGCCCAATCAAGTCTCATATGCTTACAAAGATGGTCAAGTATCCTCATGTCAAGTTTCAAGGCATTCAGCTCAAAATTGCACAGTCAAAACCCTAGATTGCACTACAGTCAACTGTAGGGGCAAAATGGTCATTTGACAGTCAAAAGTTCAAATTTTTGGTCAATATATCATTTTGAAGCCACAAACATCATTTGATCAATGCTTGATCATGATTCTCAAAATTTGGCTCAGAAATCATCAAAGATGCAAAAGTTGCTATATTTGGACAGCTGAAAAACTCAACTGAAATTGACCAGGGCATAACTTTCACATGGATTATCAGAAAAATTCCATCCAAAGCTCATTTTGAAGAGAAAGACATTTCCTACAATTCATCTTCATGTTCCAAGTCCAAGAAATGCTCTCACAAAAAGTTATCAATTTCAACATTATAGGTCATTTTCAAAAGTCAACAAAAAGTGACTTTAAGTCAAAGGCCATAACTTGAGATTGGTAAATCAAAATGACATGGTACCAAAGGAATTGGTTAAAGGACTCAAAGACCTTTCCAAAATGTTCAAGAACATGTGAAAAGCTTAAAAATTGACCAAGTTATGCCTTGTGGAAGTTGGGAAATTTTTAGGAATTTTTGAAAGTCAACATTGATGCAAAAGGCCTAAGAATGCAAATGGGCCCATTTTTCCTCCAAGTTTCTTCATGCCAAGCCTATGCACGACCATTAGGCCCAAAGGGAAGTATTTTCATATTTTTTAATTATTTATTTGAATTTATATTAATTTATATTCATTTAAATCATTTTAATACATGAAAAATATGAACCTAACTTAAAAAAATCTTTTTATGCACATTCCAAGGTCAATATTTCGTGCATTTCTTAATTAAGCAAGTTTTGATGAGAATTGATCAGATTTGAACCAAAATGCACATGGAAAAGATTGAAAAAAAGATTTCATAAAATCAAATATGTAAAACCATGAATGCTTGAGATTTTGTGCAATATTTTTGACCTAGCATGCTCTATACATACTCAGAATCATAACCCTAATGATCTTAGACTGCAAGCTGCGCAAGAAACCAACATACAAACTTGAGAAAAATTGCCTTAAAACTGAAAACTGAAATCAGGGTTTTAGGTCGATTCAAGCATCAGCTCTCATTCCATTAGCATCCTCAGGCACTCCTGATCAAATTCCAACCAAGAACATCCATCAAAAGGCCCTGAATTGGTATCAAGAACCCGGACTGAACCTCAAAAATTTTGAATTCGCATAGCACGATCCAAGCATATTTGTGCATTTTTATTTATGTATTCATGTTCATGATGATGTTTCTAAACTAACTGAAGCGTTTGATTGCATTTTTATGCCATATATATGAATCTGCCATGATCGTCCTCTAGGGTTTGCAGGTTGCAAAATTAGGGGTTTCTTAATCAAGAAAAATCAGAGCTCCAGATGACCACCAATGGATTCAACGCATCTAGACGAAACAATCTAGACCATCGCGCCTAATTTATGTTGAGAAACGAGCTAATCGTTATTTTTTGTAAACTGGCCTAATGCAACGCTACAAAAACCGTGGCCTCTGAGTTTTGTTTTTACAGGGACGAAGACGAAGGCATCGTGTCCATCAGCCATTGGCTATTTTGAATTTCGCGCGAATTTCCAAAAGCACTAACGCGTTCTTATTATATTGTTTATTGTTTATTATATGTTAATTGAAACGCGCTTGGTTCAGTGGTCAAGTGTTGTGCTGGTAACTTCAAAGACCTGGGTTCAAATCCCAGGCCTTGCAACACTTCAATATTATTTTTCAATATTCATTCCCATGCAGGCACGCTCTTAAGGACCACCATACGTCCTCCCCATCTATTGTCCACGCGTCCTAAACGATCAGATCCATGGCCAAGATTCAAGGTGCATCATACACCAGGTCAATGCGCTGACATAGGATCCAGAAAGGTCAAACGAATGCCATGCTTATTGGGCCAGATTACCAGGCTTATACCTCCTAATTTGGGGCCACCCCCCCTGGTTTGCTTTATCATTTTTATTTTTTATTCTTTCTTTAATTTTTCTTTGTATTACTTTTATTTAATTATGTTTATTTAATTAATTATTTTTAACAAAATACAAAAACACATAATAATCAAAAAATATAAAAAAAAAATATAATATTTATTTCATTATGATTATTTTCAAATAAGCATGTAAATAACTTAGTAAATTAGGTTATAAGTTTAATTCTGTTTTAACAAAAAATGTAAAAAATAGAACTTAGGTTTAATAACTTTTTATTTTCTTTTTTTAATTTTCCCTTTTTTCAGTAATAATTATTTATTTATTTATTTTTCATAATTAAATTGCACATAAATAAATTAGGGTTTAATTTAGATTATATTTTAATTCTTTTATAATAAATAAAAAATATTAGAACTAGGGTTTGCCTTTTAATTTAATTTCAATTAACTCCTTTTTCTCATTAAATCTAAAAAATACAAAAATACCATTTTCATTTAATTTTAATTTTAATTTCCTCATTAATTTTAATTGTTTGCTAAAGGGTCCAACGCCCTAGTTTTGTTTCAATTATTTTCTTTTGCGCATTTATTTCATTGCTTATTATAATTATGTAAATCTCCCAAAGCCATGTAACTTTACCTTTTCGCGCTTTTATTTTATCGCATTATTTATTTTCCGCTAAATCGGGTCCGGTTTATTTTGGCGATGTGGACCCGCGCCGTTTGTAATAGCCTTAGATTTATTTTTCGCAAACTTTATATCTGTTAATATGCATGCAAGAATGAATGGACAAATTAAAATCAAGCGTAGAACACAACAAACATGACAAGACAAATAACTGAAACATGACACACAATTCGCACACACCACCCCTAGGGTACGCCTCACTGTTGCCTTTCGAAAGGTGGTCGTCGAGTAGAGGACGTCTTAGTAAGTCCTCATGGTCCGGGAACCTGGCATGAGGGTAGCTTCTAAGGTGTCTTCCCATTGCTCTGGTGATCACCACGTCCCTAAAAATCGAATTGACCCGAACACCTCCAACGGTGGTGCTACCTACCTCTCAATGGTGGGATGGCACTACTTTTAAGGACATCTACACAGACGAATTCCTTAGGGTAGGTAGGTTCTCAAGGATACTTGCTCTAATCTCAAAACAAACTCAAAAAGACTTTTCACACTGACACTTTTCAAAAGCTTTCAAAACAAATTTTTTCAAACACTCTGACGTATGAGTCGATCTGAAATTTTTCAAAGAACTTTTTAAAACCCACATTGAAAAGCAAACAAACCATTTTTGAAAACACAATGAGCAAGTATCTAAGAGCCCATGGATAACCATGGATAGAAAGGGTGCTAACACCTTCCCTTTCTATAACCTACCTCCCGAACCGAGAGTAATCTCTTTAAGGAATTTTTCTGTGCTTTTGTCCTTTCCATTTGGAGAAAATAAAAGACGGTGGCGACTCTTGCTTCCGCGACATTTCGCGAACCAGCTTTAAACAGTCAGTTCCAGATCCACCGATCACAGAACTGGCGACTCTGCTGGGGACTAAACTTAAAGTGGGGTGTACCTTAGGGCTAGCTTATAACTATGTTTTCAATTGTTTTCCTTGTGTGCTTTAAATTGTGGGTTGCTTGGGAGTTCTATAGATCCTAAACCCGGATCTGGGGGATACCTTTCTTAGAAAGTAGCAACAAGGCTGTGAGGGAACTGTGCGGGGTATACCGACACGGTTGAAACAGTCTGCTACGTTGATGTGGCACTTTGGTGTGTACCGGTAACCCTTGAGTTCAGTCAAGGAGAGTACGGGGCCTCCGCGTGGTGTCGTGAAGCATCAACAGACCTTAGGAACCTTAATTGAACTATCTTGGCCTCTTTAGGGTAGTGAGATAACTGACTTTGGTGCAGTCCGAGGTTGGTTGATACTCGATACTACACTCAATTGAGGGTTGCTTTCCTGGAATATTTCGGTCGCCAGTTCAGTGGCTAAATCGAAACGATGAACAATGAAAGCAATCCCGTGATATTGGGAACTCTAGAACCCGGTTACTTTGATTAGGACAGGTTGAACCCACCAACTTCAAGAGGGTACTACCCAGACCCCATGCTGGCCTTAAACCTTAAGGGCTTGTCTTGTGTGCCTTGTGTGCCCTACATGTTTGTCTTTGTAAATATCTGTGGTGTGTTTAATCATAGCATCATGACATCATCCAGCATCATATGTATTGACTAACCATTTCAGGGGTTCGAATTTTCATCTTTGTTCTTGTTTTGTAGGACATGGAAACTGCTCGTAGAAAGACAATTCAGGTCAATCTTGTAAGGATCCCTCCTCAGCTTAAGGAGCTTATATCCAGGATTCCCGAGAACTCTTCATTCAGTGAAAGGCATGGAAGCCTCATCAGCTTGGTCAACACCAACATTGAGGAAGATATGATAAAGGTCTTGTTCCAATTCTTTGACCCTCTGCATCACTGCTTTACCTTCTTGGACTATCAGTTGGTACCTACCTTGGAGGAGTTCTCCAGGCTCCTGAAGATCCCTATCCTTGATCAGCTACCCTTCAGCGGTACAGAAAAGGAACCTAAGCTCGAAGAGATTGCCAAAGCCTTGCACCTACAGTCATCTGACCTCAAGGGACATTGGGAAGTCAGAAGTGGTATCAAAGGGTTCTTAGCCAGGTTTCTGTTTGAGAAGGCTCTTGAATGTTGGAACTCCCTCGACTTGCAAGCTTTTGAAGAGGTTGTAGCCCTCCTTGTTTATGGTTTGGTATTGTTCCCTAACCCAGATCAGCTCATTGATATCAGTGCTGTTCAGATCTTTATGTCCAGGAATCCTATACCTACATTGCTGGGGGACATCCTTCACTCATGTTACACTCGAACCATGAGAAAAAGAGGTGTCCTTATGTGTTGCACTCCTCTCCTGGGAAGGTGGTTTATTTCGCACCTTCCCCAATCGGTCCTGAAGAATGAGCGGGGTTTGAGATGGTCACAACGGTTGATGACTCTTGCACATGCAGATATACATTGGTGTCCTAGATCCAGAGGAGATGTCACTATCATTGATCGTTGTGGGGAGTACCCTAATGTTCCTTTACTTGGAATCAGAGGAGGTATTACTTATAGCCCATGCCTGGCTTGGAGACAGTTTGGTTATGCTCGGAGGGACGGTCCTCATGACATGCTAATTCCCGACATAGTTTTTGACTTCGACAATGATACTCAAGGACTTCGTCAGAGATTTATCAGAGCTTGGAGGATGCCTAGTAGGATAGACAGCAAGACACTGGGGAACCGGAACTCCATCCCTTTGGAGCCGTATCTCAAGTGGGTACGCGCCCGCTCCCAGAAGTTAGTGATGCCTTATCCTCACATGCTTCCAGTGATCAAAGAACCAGTCTTGGAAGGGGAAGTGTCTCATGTTATTCAGCACCCTGATATGCCCACATCCTGGGAAGAGATGCAGAAGAGCTGGATCCAGCTTAAGGAGGAAAGGAATTCTCTTGAGACTAGTCTGCATGCCAGTGAAAAGAAAGTCTTGGAGCTCACTCGTCTGTTGCATGAGGAGAGGAACCTCAACACCTACATAGCTCCGAAGAGGATGCGCAGTGTATTTTGGGATTGACTTGATTTTTGTATTCTTTTGCCCATGAGGCCTTGATGTATTAAACAATGATTTTCTTTAATGATAACGTGTGTTCTTTTCTTGTCTACAACGAATTTGAACTTTCGAACCCTTGAATACATTGCATACGCATTTCATACATCATGTGCATAGCAGGTTTTTCCCCCTTTTTCAGGTTGCTTACAGTTCTTCGCTGTTTATTTCAGCATCATGAATCCCGGATCTGAATCAACAGAGACTTCAATCAAGGCTCTCCAGGCGCAGAATGCGCAGTTTCAAGAACTAATCATGGGTCTAGCTAAAGGCCAAGAAGAATTAAAGACTATGCTCCTGAAAAAGGAGAAGAAGAAAAAGAGAAGAACTGTTCTATTCAACTCGGGCCGAAGGTTGGGCAATACTCTGCAACATGAAGAGGCTGGTTCTTCTGTTGGCAGGAGTCCTTCTCAGGCAGAAGTCAAGGTTCCTACTCCAGTGGTCTCCGACAACGAGACAGATTTTGATGAGGAACAGTATCCTCCTGCAGATGACAGATACAAACAACTGGAGGACAGGTTGAAGGCTATGGAGGTGCAACAGGCACCTGGGCTGGACTTCGGAGATCTGGGTTTGTCGACTGGTGTAATTATCCCGCACAAGTTCAAAGCTCCAACCTTTTCTAAGTATGACGGGGCATCTTGTCCCAAGCTGCATTTGAGGTCCTATGTGCGGAAAATTCAGCCGTACTCTGCGGACAAGAATATATGGATCCACTTCTTCCAGGAGAGTCTTTCAGGGACTCATCTCGAATGGTTCTATCAGCTGGATGGGACCAAAGTTCGTAACTGGGAGGAGCTGGCTACTGCTTTCTATAAGCAGTATCAGTATAATGCCGACCTTGCCCCTACACGTACTCAACTCCAGGGTATGTCGTTAGGTGCAAGTGAAGGTTTTAAAGAGTACGCGCAGAAGTGGAGAGACCTGGCTGGCAGGGTGCAGCCACCTTTGACTGATCGAGAGTTAGTGGACATGTTCTTGGGGACCCTATCTGGGCCATTCTTCAACCATCTCATTGGGAATTCTTCTGCTGGTTTCACCGATTTAATCTTGACTGGAGAGAGAATCGAAGCTGGGCTGAAATCTGGGAAGATTGCAAAGGGTGCATCATCTAGTGCAGAAAAGAAACCCTTCAAAAAGGAGTCTAGTGCCGTGTATGGCTCCAGGAAATCAGAAAGACCTGATCGCCGCCAATCTGTCAGCGCGGTAATGATCGCTAAGCCTGCTGCCGCTCCCCGGCCAAACAATCCTCAAAGGGCTGATAGACCCCGGAGAGAGTTTACCCGGTTAAGCATGACCCTATCGCAAATCCTGCCACAGTTACTATCCACCAATTTGGTGACTGCCAAGGAGGCGCCAAAGTTCTCAAACACTACCTCTCCTAAGTACAACCCGAATGCCCGTTGTGCTTACCATTCAGACAGCCCGGGGCATGCCACCGATGACTGTTGGGCGTTAAAGAACAAGCTGCAGGACCTCATCGATGCTAAGGAGGTACAGTTTGAGGCATCTGACAAGCCTAATGTGGTGACAGCTCCCCTGCCGGCTCACGGAGTTAATGCTATTGGTGATGAAGAGGAAGTTGACGAAACTGAGTTCGATAGCTGGATCTACCCGGCTGCTGATGGTGGACTTAACAATTGGAGCGCCAAGGACAATCTCTCTGTTTCTTTTGACACTAAGTAATAAATTTCTTTGTTTTGATATTTTTGTAATAAACATTGATAAACTCTATGGCCCGGTGTCTTACCCGAGGCACCGTGGTTCTATTTGTGAGGGCATATGAACTGTCATTTTATACATCATGAATGAAAATCTTGGACGTACTTTTCGCATTGCAAATATTGTGTTCCTTTTCTGTCTTTCTTTTCCTTTACATAATTTTCAAAACAGCTGTATTTACACACACACTCACTCATACAGGTTCCAATCCACTCTGGATCTTACTGACAACAACTCTGCTAATGCCAATTATGACTTCGAAAATCCGATCAACTTAGCCGAAGACGAAGGTGAAGATGATTGCGAAGTGCCTGGCGAGCTTGCAAGACTGTTGCTTCAGGAGGAGAGGGCAATTCAACCCCATGAAGAGCCAGTGGAAACTATAAACCTGGGTACTGAGGCAGACAGAAAAGAGGTAAAGATTGGTGCCAACCTAGAGCTCAGCGTGAAGCAACGGTTAACCAAGATGTTGCATGACTATATGGAGATATTTGCCTGGTCCTACGAAGACATGCCTGGGTTGGATACCGATATTGTTGTCCATCACTTGCCGACTAGGGAAGACTGCCCTCCAGTTAAACAAAAGGTTCGTCGGATGCGTCCAGAGATGTCCGAGAAGATTAAGGCCGAGGTCATGAAACAGTTTGATGCCGGGTTCCTTGCAGTAACTTCTTACCCTCAGTGGGTTGCTAACGTGGTGCCAGTACCTAAAAAGGACGGCAAGGTCAGAATGTGTGTCGATTACAGGGATCTAAACAGGGCCAGCCCCAAGGATGATTTCCCCTTACCTCACATTGATGTCCTTGTTGATAATACAGCTCAGCACAAGGTGTTCTCTTTCATGGATGGCTTTTCAGGCTACAATCAGATCAAGATGGCACCTGAAGACATGGAAAAGACTACATTTGTTACTCAGTGGGGCACCTTCTGTTACAAGGTCATGCCGTTCGGATTAAAGAATGTTGGGGCAACCTACCAGCGTGCCATGGTTGCCTTATTTCATGATATGATCCATCATGAGATCGAAGTATATGTGGACGACATGATCGCAAGGTCCCAGACTGAGGAAGAGCACCTAGACCATCTGCAGAAGTTATTTGACCGGTTGAAACTGTACAAGCTAAGATTGAACCCGAACAAGTGCACCTTCGGGGTAAGATCTGGGAAGTTGCTAGGCTTCGTGGTCAGTGATAAAGGTATTCAAGTGGACCCTGCTAAGGTCAAGGCTATTCAAGAGATGCCAGTTCCCAAGACAGAGAAGGAAGTCAGAGGCTTTTTAGGACGCCTGAATTACATCGCTCGATTCATCTCTCATCTGACTGCTACCTGTGAGCCAATCTTCAAGCTGCTGAAGAAAGATCAGGTAGTACATTGGAACGATGAATGTCAGGCTGCCTTCGACAGAATCAAAGAGTATCTCCAAGAACCACCCATCCTTATGCCACCGGTTGAAGGGAGACCTCTGATCCTATATCTGACAGTACTTGACAACTCAATGGGGTGTGTGCTGGGGCAGCATGACGAGTCTGGCCGAAAAGAGCATGCCATTTATTACCTTAGCAAAAAGTTTACCGACTGTGAGACCCGATACTCACTGCTTGAGAAAACTTGCTGCGCTTTGGTATGGGCTGCTCGCCGGCTGAGACAGTATATGCTGACTCACACTACCTTGTTGATCTCAAAAATGGATCCGATAAAATACATATTCGAAAAGCCTGCTCTGTCTGGGAGAATTGCAAGATGGCAAATGATCTTGACGGAATACGACATTCAGTACACAACCCAGAAAGCCATCAAGGGAAGTGTATTGGTAGACCACTTAGCTCATCAAGCTGTAGATGACTACCAATCAATGAACTTCGAGTTTCCGGATGAAAGCATCATGATTGTGACTGATTGTGAAGTACCTGGACCGGATGAAGGACCTGAACCAGGATCCCGATGGTCTATGCACTTTGACGGAGCTTCCAATGCTTTGGGAAATGGTATCGGCGCCATAATCATATCTCCACAAGGTACTCATACTCCACTCACTGCCCGGCTGTGTTTCAACTGTACCAACAACATGGCGGAGTATGAGGCGTGTATCATGGGTCTTCAAGCTGCGATCGACCTAAGGATCAAATTTCTAAGTGTCTTCGGAGATTCCGCTCTTGTGATCAATCAGATCAAAGGAGAGTGGGATACGAAACATCCAAACTTGATCCCTTACAGAGAATGTGTGTTGACCATGATTCCCCACTTCACGGAGATAACCTTTGAGCACTTTCCAAGAGAAGAGAATCAGTTAGCGGACGCGCTAGCTACAATGTCTTCAATGTTCAAGGTTAAATGGGATAATGAAGCTCCCCGAATCATCATCTGGAAACTGGACGAACCGGCATACTGTTGTGATCTCGAAACTGAATTGGTGACTGAGAAGCCTTGGTACCACGAAGTGAAGAGATATCTGGAAGTTCAGGAGTACCCCGAAGGTGCCTCGGTCAATGATAAGAAATTCCTGAGGAGGTTCGCAGCCAAGTTCTTCCTAAGCAACGGCATCTTGTACAAGAGAAACCATGATTCAACCTTACTGCGTTGTGTGGATAAGATTGAAGCAGAAAGGATCATGGAAGAGCTACACGAAGGGACCTTTGGTACACATTCCAGTGGACATACTATGGCTAAAAAGATCCTACGGGCAGGATATTATTGGTCCACAATGGAAGCTGACTGCTACCAACACTCCAGGACATGCCACAAGTGCCAGATCTATGCAGACAAAGTGCATGTTCCTCCGGTTCCCCTGAATGTTCTGACTGCGCCTTGGCCGTTTGCAATGTGGGGCATAGATATGATTGGCGAGATCAAACCTACGGCATCCAATGGGCATCGCTTCATCCTAGTGGCGATCGATTATTTTACAAAATGGGTTGAGGCAGCATCCTATGCTACGGTAACCAAGACTGTTGTAGCACGGTTCATTCGGCACAACCTGATCTGTCGATACGGCGTCCCTGAACGGATTATTACGGACAACGGTACCAATCTGAACAATAAGATGATCGCTGAGCTCTGCGAACAGTTCAAAATACAGCACCACAATTCTTCTCCTTACAGACCGAAGATGAATGGGGCTGTAGAAGCAGCTAACAAAAACATCAAGAAGATCGTGCAGAAAATGACAGTGACGTACAAAGATTGGCACGAGATGTTACCGTTCGCACTGCATGGGTACCGTACCTCAGCTAGGACGTCAACCGGGGCAACTCCTTTCTCTCTGGTTTATGGTATGGAGGCAGTCTTGCCGATCGAAGTGCAAATTCCCTCTCTCCGGATAATGAAGGATGCAAATCTGGACGAAGATGATTGGATCCAGACACGACTTGATCAACTCAACCTCATTGACGAAAAAAGACTTGCTGCTATCTGTCATGGTCAGACGTATCAGAAACGGATGATCAGGGCATTTAACAAGAAAGTCAGACCACAAGAATATCAAGTTGGGGATCTGGTTATCAAAAGAATCATCCTTCCTCAGAGTGATCCAAGGGGCAAGTGGACCCCTACGTACGAAGGGCCATTTGTGGTTAAGCATGTGTTCTCAGGAGGGGCAATGATCTTAACTAACATGGATGGTGACGACCTTCCTCACCCCGCCAATGCAGACATAGTTAAAAAATACTACGCATGAAAGAAAGACCCGCTAGGCTGACATGCCTAGGCAAAAATAAGGGCTTCCCGTCGAACCAAAAGGGTTCGGGCAAAATGTAGGGATGAAAATGAAAAATCTGTACACCCGGCAAGTCGAAAACCTGAAAAGGCGGCTTGGGCAAAAATGGGTATCCCGGTGGACTGAAAACCCGAAAGGGCGGTCCAGGCAAAAATTAGGGATAAAGCGTAAAACTATGTCTCATTGGATCACTTTGCATCCAGAATCCGGCATCTACATCAAGCTCAAACGGCATCGATCAGTCAGCTTCACCTTCAACCAAGGTCATCAAGTGATGAGACGCTCGGAGTTATAAAGGCAATAGCAGAGTTGAAACCCAGTGGATCATTCATCTTTCACACAGCTGTTTTATTTTCTTTTGTACAAAACTTGTATAAACTCTTTTGATCGGCGACGCACCTCTTACTAGGACGTCAGCCTCTTGTATACAAAACGCCTATTCATGGGCCATTCAAAATCAATAAAAAATATATTTCCAGTTAAACGTGCCCAAGTGCTTTTCTTTTTCTGTTTTGTTTTGCGAAGAACGTCCAAGGTTCAATTTGTGATGTATGCATTGACAATAATTTGCTAACTCATAAATATTTGCATACGAAACAAAGGAATTAATTGCAGGTGACACTGGAAACAGGGGCAATAAAAGAGTTGTCTGGGCAGTCTAATTGTTTTATCCTCCAAGGTACCAAGGTAGGTTCAGCCAAAGAACATGACCGAGTATCTTAATTCCCCAGAGAGTAGTTCAGTAAAACAATACATGTCTCTCCAAGCAAAATTACAATTATCAAGGAAATTGAGTATCCCCCCGTAAATCTCAATACTTCCCCAGCAGTATACATAAAGCATCCCCGGCAGTCTTTGTCTAAAGATTGTTCCCCGGCGGTATATCAACATTCTAAGGGATCATCCTCCAGCATATCAAAACTCCCCATGAGAGTCCAATCCAGTTTCCCAAGAAATTTGGAAGTCATATCCCTCAAGCAGTAAGCTTATCCCCAGTAGATTCTGGAAGCTTATCCTCTCGCAGAGCACGAACGCATCGTCCCGGCTTGATTTAAAGAGTTATTTCCGTAACAGGATATAACTGGGTTATCCTCAGCCAAAAGCCACGGAAAGAGCGTCCTCAGCAAAATATCTTCCTATCCCCAGCATAACTCATCAACGGTATCCCCAGCGGAGTTATCTTCATCAACTCAGCAAAGCATCGCTATCCCCACAGAGTAGCACTCCCCAACATGATCGCTAGAGTATCTTTTCTCCCGCAGAATTATTTCATTTGCCAAGTTTATTCCTCAACGGAGTTATCTCCTCCTACCGGTATTCTTGCAACGAATCATCCACAGCGGAAGCAAAATCTCTTCCTCAACATCAGCCCAGGATATGACTTCCCGGCACCCGTCAAGGATTTATTTTCCTAGACAAAAACATACATAAATCATCACATACATCATTATAACATGCATAGACACATCATATCATACAAGTCTCATTTATATTTAGAACATCATTGCTTGATCCATATCATGCATTGCATATAACTGACCTTTACCTTGCAGGAAAGATGCAGTTGAAATTCTCAAACATATTTCAAGGACTTCTCTAGTCCAGTTAAATCGACTCCAAACAGATTTTTCTGATAAAGACTCAGTAGAAGTTCTCTTATGGTCCCCTCTCCAACGGCGTGTGAGGTGGTAATTCCTTCTTCAGATGTTTCCCTCTCCGGCATGAGCGTGAGGTGATATTCTCTTATGGTCCCCTCTCCAACGGCGTGTGAGGTGGTAATTCCTTCTTCAGATGTTTCCCTCTCCGGCATGAGCGTGAGGTGATATTCTCTTATGGTCCCCTCTCCAACGGCGTGTGAGGTGGTAATTCCTTCTTCAGATGTTTTCCTCTCCGGCATGAGCGTGAGGTGATATTCTCTTATGGTCCCCTCTCCAACGGCGTGTGAGGTGGTAATTCCTTCTTCAGATGTTTTCCTCTCCGGCATGAGCGTGAGGTGATATTCTCTTATGGTCCCCTCTCCAACGGCGTGTGAGGTGGTAATTCCTTCTTCAGATGTTTCCCTCTCCGGCATGAGCGTGAGGTGATATTCTCTTATGGTCCCCTCTCCAACGGCGTGTGAGGTGGTAATTCCTTCTTCAGATGTTTCCCTCTCCGGCATGAGCGTGAGGTGATATTCTCTTATGGTCCCCTCTCCAACGGCGAGTGAGGTGGTAATTCCCTTTCAAGATGTTCCCCTCTCCGGCATGAGCGTGAGGTGATATTTCCTTTCAGATTATAATTTCCTATAGTTCCCTCTCCAACGGTGATTGAGGTGACTCCCTTTGAGGTTATAGTGTCCTTTGGTTCTCTTCCTGGCACTACGAAGATGGTAATTCTCACCAAGATTTTCTCAACGAGCGTTGTTGAGGTTGAAATCATTCAGGATTCTCTTACCATTCATGCTAAGGCAGTAACCATCCCTGGTTCATTCATCAACGTTTGAAGCTCCAGACCCAGCTCCTGTAACCAGTCAGGACATATCTATATCAAGCATCTAAAATCAGCTCCTACGACGTGTCAGGTACTCATTTTCTCTCTTGCAGGTATACAGGTTCTCGCTAAGGAATCTCTTACGCAATCAACGTCCAGATGGCATCTATAAGCCCATCATCCTATCCAAGTAACATCCAAATGGCATCTATAAGCCCATTCCCTCATCATCATTGCTACTATGTGAGCGCAAATTTCTGGGCACTCTAGTGTTCAATCATCTTCCACCCTCGGATTACGAAAGGCACGTCAGCCAATCTGCATCCTCAGGTCTAAGAAGATTGAACAGGGGCAACTGTTGTACCCCAAAATTTGCCCTCCCATATTCTCCAAAATTTGTCAAGTCAAGGTCACAAAATGCCCCAAGGGTTGTGCAGCTCAACTGTCTCCTATACAGTCAAAACTAGGGTTTGGATTCTGATCAAGGAAAGGAAGTTTTCAATGGCCCAATCAAGTCTCATATGCTTACAAAGATGGTCAAGTATCCTCATGTCAAGTTTCAAGGCATTCAGCTCAAAATTGCACAGTCAAAACCCTAGATTGCACTACAGTCAACTGTAGGGGCAAAATGGTCATTTGACAGTCAAAAGTTCAAATTTTTGGTCAATATATCATTTTGAAGCCACAAACATCATTTGATCAATGCTTGATCATGATTCTCAAAATTTGGCTCAGAAATCATCAAAGATGCAAAAGTTGCTATATTTGGACAGCTGAAAAACTCAACTGAAATTGACCAGGGCATAACTTTCACATGGATTATCAGAAAAATTCCATCCAAAGCTCATTTTGAAGAGAAAGACATTTCCTACAATTCATCTTCATGTTCCAAGTCCAAGAAATGCTCTCACAAAAAGTTATCAATTTCAACATTATAGGTCATTTTCAAAAGTCAACAAAAAGTGACTTTAAGTCAAAGGCCATAACTTGAGATTGGTAAATCAAAATGACATGGGACCAAAGGCATTGGTTAAAGGACTCAAAGACCTTTCCAAAATGTCCAAGAACATGTGAAAAGCTTAAAAATTGACCAAGTTATGCCTTGTGGAAGTTGGGAAATATTTAGGAATTTTTGAAAGTCAACATTGATGCAAAAGGCCTAAGAATGCAAATGGGCCCATTTTTCCTCCAAGTTTCTTCATGCCAAGCCTATGCACGACCATTAGGCCCAAAGGGAAGTATTTTCATATTTTTTAATTATTTATTTGAATTTATATTAATTTATATTCATTTAAATCATTTTAATACATGAAAAATATGAACCTAACTTAAAAAAATCTTTTTATGCACATTCCAAGGTCAATATTTCGTGCATTTCTTAATTAAGCAAGTTTTGATGAGAATTGATCAGATTTGAACCAAAATACACATGGAAAAGATTGAAAAAAGATTTCATAAAATCAAATATGTAAAACCATGAATGCTTGAGATTTTGTGCAATATTTTTGACCTAGCATGCTCTATACATACTCAGAATCATAACCCTAATGATCTTAGACTGCAAGCTGCGCAAGAAACCAACATACAAACTTGAGAAAAATTGCCTTAAAACTGAAAACTGAAATCAGGGTTTTAGGTCGATTCAAGCATCAGCTCTCATTCCATTAGCATCCTCAGGCACTCCTGATCAAATTCCAACCAAGAACATCCATCAAAAGGCCCTGAATTGGTATCAAGAACCCGGACTGAACCTCAAAAATTTTGAATTCGCATAGCACGATCCAAGCATATTTGTGCATTTTTATTTATGTATTCATGTTCATGATGATGTTTCTAAACTAACTGAAGCGTTTGATTGCATTTTTATGCCATATATATGAATCTGCCATGATCGTCCTCTAGGGTTTGCAGGTTGCAAAATTAGGGGTTTCTTAATCAAGAAAAATCAGAGCTCCAGATGACCACCAATGGATTCAACGCATCTAGACGAAACAATCTAGACCATCGCGCCTAATTTATGTTGAGAAACGAGCTAATCGTTATTTTTTGTAAACTGGCCTAATGCAACGCTACAAAAACCGTGGCCTCTGAGTTTTGTTTTTACAGGGACGAAGACGAAGGCATCGTGTCCATCAGCCATTGGCTATTTTGAATTTCGCGCGAATTTCCAAAAGCACTAACGCGTTCTTATTATATTGTTTATTGTTTATTATATGTTAATTGAAACGCGCTTGGTTCAGTGGTCAAGTGTTGTGCTGGTAACTTCAAAGACCTGGGTTCAAATCCCAGGCCTTGCAACACTTCAATATTATTTTTCAATATTCATTCCCATGCAGGCACGCTCTTAAGGACCACCATACGTCCTCCCCATCTATTGTCCACGCGTCCTAAACGATCAGATCCATGGCCAAGATTCAAGGTGCATCATACACCAGGTCAATGCGCTGACATAGGATCCAGAAAGGTCAAACGAATGCCATGCTTATTGGGCCAGATTACCAGGCTTATACCTCCTAATTTGGGGCCACCCCCCCTGGTTTGCTTTATCATTTTTATTTTTTATTCTTTCTTTAATTTTTCTTTGTATTACTTTTATTTAATTATGTTTATTTAATTAATTATTTTTAACAAAATACAAAAACACATAATAATCAAAAAATATAAAAAAAAAATATAATATTTATTTCATTATGATTATTTTCAAATAAGCATGTAAATAACTTAGTAAATTAGGTTATAAGTTTAATTTTGTTTTAACAAAAAATGTAAAAAATAGAACTTAGGTTTAATAACTTTTTATTTTCTTTTTTTAATTTTCCCTTTTTTCAGTAATAATTATTTATTTTTCATAATTAAATTGCACATAAATAAATTAGGGTTTAATTTAGATTATATTTTAATTCTTTTATAATAAATAAAAAATATTAGAACTAGGGTTTGCCTTTTAATTTAATTTCAATTAACTCCTTTTTCTCATTAAATCTAAAAAATACAAAAATACCATTTTCATTTAATTTTAATTTTAATTTCCTCATTAATTTTAATTGTTTGCTAAAGGGTCCAACGCCCTAGTTTTGTTTCAATTATTTTCTTTTGCGCATTTATTTCATTGCTTATTATAATTATGTAAATCTCCCAAAGCCATGTAACTTTACCTTTTCGCGCTTTTATTTTATCGCATTATTTATTTTCCGCTAAATCGGGTCCGGTTTATTTTGGCGATGTGGACCCGCGCCGTTTGTAATAGCCTTAGATTTATTTTTCGCAAACTTTATATCTGTTAATATGCATGCAAGAATGAATGGACAAATTAAAATCAAGCGTAGAACACAACAAACATGACAAGACAAATAACTGAAACATGACACACAATTCGCACACACCACCCCTAGGGTACGCCTCACTGTTGCCTTTCGAAAGGTGGTCGTCGAGTAGAGGACGTCTTAGTAAGTCCTCATGGTCCGGGAACCTGGCATGAGGGTAGCTTCTAAGGTGTCTTCCCATTGCTCTGGTGATCACCACGTCCCTAAAAATCGAATTGACCCGAACACCTCCAACGGTGGTGCTACCTACCTCTCAATGGTGGGATGGCACTACTTTTAAGGACATCTACACAGACGAATTCCTTAGGGTAGGTAGGTTCTCAAGGATACTTGCTCTAATCTCAAAACAAACTCAAAAAGACTTTTCACACTGACACTTTTCAAAAGCTTTCAAAACAAATTTTTTCAAACACTCTGACGTATGAGTCGATCTGAAATTTTTCAAAGAACTTTTTAAAACCCACATTGAAAAGCAAACAAACCATTTTTGAAAACACAATGAGCAAGTATCTAAGAGCCCATGGATAACCATGGATAGAAAGGGTGCTAACACCTTCCCTTTCTATAACCTACCTCCCGAACCGAGAGCAATCTCTTTAAGGAATTTTTCTGTGCTTTTGTCCTTTCCATTTGGAGAAAATAAAAGACGGTGGCGACTCTTGCTTCCGTATCTCTCTATCCAGGCATTGTTAGCTTTAGGTTTGTGAAGAAAATATGTCACATTCATAGCCCTGAACATGCCCATGTAATTAGTTTTCATTTATGATACGTGTGCTATGAGAATTTGATGTCTGAACATGGAACAAAAACTAGGTCAAGAATTAGGGATGGAGAAATTCTCTCTCATCTTAGAGAGTTAAGTCAAGTCCTTTATATGTCTGGATTCGTCTTTTAATGCTCTACATTTTTCATGTTATGAGTTTTGTTTGAAAGTCCAGGAATTGGGAGATAGAAAACGCGTGTTGATTGTTGTTCATACAGGTTCAGAGGTTGAAGAAGGTCTTTTTGGGCTGGGCTTTGTTTCAGTTTCCTATTTGCACCCTTTTGTTACTTTTGAACCCCCTTGGCCCATTGTGCTCATTTTGATCATTTTTTGACTTTTGTTTTTTATTTCTGACTTATTTATTTTTCCTCATAATATTAAAAATATAAAAAATATTTTTCACACCATTTTTATAGTTATTAGGCATTTATTTGTTTAAAATAATGTTTGTACATAAATAAATACTTACATACTTTTATTTAAAAAATACTAAAATAATGCAAACACATTTTATTTTCCATTTTTATTTTATTTTATCTTCTGAAAATATTTTATATAAAATATACTTTTTTTTATAAATACTAAATATTATTATTTTGTATATATTTAATATATTTATCATATAATATAAATATTTACATATATATTAGTATATTTAGGTTAAAAATACAAAATGTATACATTTTATTTTTATTAATATTTAACATTAAAAAATACCTTTTTGACAAATATACTTCATTTTTTATTTTATTTTTGTACATAACTAGTAAATATTGTACATATTAAATAATTATTACTTTTTACTTAATGAAATTAGGGTTTTGCCCTAAATACATAAAAACTCCAAAAATTGATACTTTTTATTTTGTTTATTTGACATATAAAAAACACTTTCTTTTCATACACATAAAAAACATTTTTTGCATCTTGCATATTTATTTCATTTTTATTTGATTATTGTACATTAAATAATTTGTATAATTCTCATTTGATGTAATAGTCTAGGTTTAAATTCCTTGTCAAAACACCCCCATTTGAACATTTGTACCCCCCTTCCCATATATTGTGTTGTAATAACTTAGGAACTTTATTTTTCGCACTTTAATGCTTTCTAATTATACCATGCTAGAATTAGGGTTTGTATGCAAAATCAATTAACCAAATTAGTTTGACCTAATTTCAAGACAATCAAGCATGAAAATGGACAACACTAATCACATTTGCACCCCTAGGGTATTCCACTTGTTGCCTTCAATAATGGGCCATATTGCATGTTAGGTCTCTTTGGGCAAAACAAACACAATTCAAATGATCATAGTCCCTCGATGACGCTTTCGAAAGTTGCCTAAAAAATGATCAAAGCCCTCAAAGAAAAAAATGCCCAAAGATACTTGGCACCATTGCAATTATGGTCTAAACAATGACCCGCGCCCGTCCCTTTCACATCCTAACACAAGATTGTCCACCAAATGCAATGGTGGAACAAAATTGTTAAAAGGGTTAAAACATAGCAAAGATCTTTGAGAAATTTAGGAGTAGACAACCTCTTAGTTACTTGAATCAAACTTGCAAAACAAAACACTTGCCTATTTTCTAAACCACACATCACTACACTTTCAAAAACAGCTTTCAAAAACAAATGAAAACCTTTTCAAAAGACATACACCTTTTTATACATCCCAACATGGATCATTACAAAGGTTGCCACCACATTGGCCTCTTTTCAAAACATTTTTCAAACCCCGCACACAAAGCACCATTTCAAATAATTGAAAATCAAGGAAAGTTGATCTAAGCAAGTAACTAAGAGCCCATGGATAACCATGGATAGAAAGGGTGTTAATACCTTCCCTTTCTATAATCTACTCCCCGAACCCAAGAAAACATCTCAAAGGTTTTTGCTGTGCTTTTTAACCTTTCCTTAGGATAAAATAAAAAGTCGGTGGCGACTCTTGCTCAACCGAAACATTTGCAAAAACAAACGCAAAACCTCAAGTCAGTTCTCCCACCGTATCACATAACTGGCGACTCTGCTGGGGATATTATTTAAAAGTGGAGTAACCTTAGGGCTTAGATCACCCTCTCGCATGATTAATTGTTTGTTTTGATTGCTTTATATCTTGGCTCTCTTGTTTGGGTTTGCAATCCTACACCCGGATTTTTGGGAAACATTCATAGATAGCAATACGTTGTGGAAACTGTGCGGGGTATACCGACACGGTTGAAGCAATAGCTATATTAGTGCGACATATTTGTGAGTACCGGTAACCCTTGAGTTCAATCAAGGAGAGTACGGGGCCGCTGAGTGATGTCACTAAGCACTAATGACCTAGAACCTTACTTGACCATCTTGGCCTTTCATTAGGGGTAGTGAGATGACCGGCTTTGGTGCAGTCCGAAGTTGGTAGATACTCGATACTACACTCATTGAGGGTTGTTTTCTTGGAATATTTTGGTCGCTAGTTAAGTGGCTAAACCAAAACAATGAACAATGAAAACAATCCAATGATATTGAGCTCCTTAGAACCCGGTTACTATTTATAGGACAGGTTTTTAAGTCAACTACACTCAAGAGGGTACTTACCTATGAAACCCCATGCAAGCCTGAAACTAGGGTTTGGTATGATTTGCTTGTACATATGTTTGTGCATACATCATGAACATCATAAAGCATCATATGCATTTGCTAACCACTTCAAGGGTTTAGATCTTCATCTTTGTTCTTGTTTTGTAGGTCATGGAAATTCCTCGCAGAAAAACCATCCAAGTCAACCTTGTGAGAATCTCTCCTCAACTCAAGGAGCTCACCTCAAGAATTCCGGAAAGCTCTTCCTTCAGTGAAAGACATGGTAGACTGCTCAGCTTAGTCAACACCAACATTGAAGAAGACATGATGAAAGTGCTATTCCAGTTCTTTGACCCTCTTCACCACTGTTTCACTTTCCCTGACTACCAGTTGGTGCCCACTTTGGAGGAATTTTCTCAACTCCTGAGAATTCCTATCCTTAATCAACTACCTTTCAACGGTACGGAAAAGGAACCAAAGCCTGAAGATGTTGCTCGAACATTACATCTACAGCCTTCTGACATCAAGGGGCACTGGGAAACTAGAAGCGGTGTCAAAGGCTTCTTAGCAAAATTCTTGTTTGAGAAGGCACAAGAATGTTGGAATTCATTGGACCTACAAGCCTTTGAAGAGATTGTGGCACTCCTTATCTATGGGTTGGTCCTATTCCCAAATCCTGACCAGCTTGTGGAGGTCAACGCCGTCAAAATCTTCTTGTCCAGGAATCCAATACCAACATTGCTTAGGGATATTCTTCACTCATTTTACACACGAACAATGAGAAAGAGGGGTGTTCTCATGTGCTGTACTCCTCTCCTTGCAAGGTGGTTTATTTCGCACCTTCCACAATCTGTCTTGAAGAATGACCAAGGCTCAAGGTGGTCCCAACGGTTGATGACTCTTACTCACTCTGATGTACATTGGTGTTCTCGGTCCAGAGAAAATGTCATCATCGTCGATCGTTGTGGAGAGTTTCCTAATGTTCCTTTACTTGGAATCAGAGGAGGTATCACCTACAACCCTTGCCTAGCTTTGAGGCAATTTGGATATGCACGAAGAGATGGTCCTCACGACATGTTAATTCCTGACCTAGTTTTTGACTTCGACAATGATGCGCAAGAACTTCGCCAAAGATTCATTAGAGCTTGGGGGATGCCCAACAAGGTTGACAGCAAGACACTGGGGCACAAGAAATCCATCTCTCTTGAGCCTTATCTCAAGTGGGTACGAGCCCGAGCCCAGAGTCTAATGATGCCTTATCCTCATGTTCTCCCTGTGATTAAAGATCTCGTCAAGGAAGGAGAGGTTCCCTACACAATCCTACATCCTGACATGCCTACATCGTGGGAGGAGATGCAGAAGAGTTGGATCCAACTCAAGGAGGAACGGAACACTTTTGAAGCCAGCTTCTACGCCAGCGAGAAGAAGGTTTTAGAGCTCACCCGCCGACTCCATGAGCAAGAGGCCCTCAACACCTACATTGCACCAAAGAGGATGCACAACGCCTTTTTACCTTAAGAAGTTGTTTTTGTAATATTTGGCCCATGGGGCACTTATGTACTAACAAATTTCTTCTTATTAATATGACGTGCGTTCTTTTTGTCTGCAACAATTGTGAATTTATAAACCCTTTGAATGCATTGCATAGACAGCATCTCATGCATCATGTGCATAACAGGTACCCTTTTTCTACAGGTTGCTTAATCTTCTTCGCTGTTTATTTTGAACAGTCATCATGAATCCAGAATCATCCAGTGAGCAAGCAATCAAGGCCCTCCAGGCCCAGAGTGCCCAGTTTCAAGAAATGGTCATGAGCCTGGCCCAAGGTCAGCAAGAGTTGAAGGCTTTGCTCCTAAAGAAGAAGAAGAAGAAGAGGACTGCATTGTTCAATACTGGACGCAGGTTTGGGAACACACTCCATAACGAGGCTGATCCAACTACTTCCTCTGCAGAGAAAGACAGTCCCCAAGGGGGAGGAGCTCCTAGTCCTGCAGTCTCTGACAACGAGACGGATTACAATGACGAACAATACCCTCCCGCTGCTGACAGATACAAGCAATTAGAAGACCGCTTGAGTGCCATGGAGATTCAAAATGTGTCGGGGCTGGATTTCAGAGATTTAGGGTTATCTTCTGGGGTGGTAATCCCACATAAGTTTAAGGCGCCTGCCTTTGCCAAATATGACGGGGCTTCCTGTCCAAAGCTGCATCTCAGGTCGTACGTAAGGAAGATCCAACCTTACACGACAGACAAAAATCTTTGGATCCACTTCTTCCAAGATAGCCTTTCAGGGTCACAGCTTGAGTGGTTCTATCAACTAGATGGAACTAGTATTCGGCATTGGGAAGATTTGGCGACCGCATTTTATAGACAATATCAATACAATTCTGACCTCGCTCCTACGCGTACCCAACTTCAGGGTATGTCTCTAGGAACGGGCGAAGGGTTCAAAGAATATGCAAAAAAATGGAGAGATTTGGCTGGCAGGGTGCAGCCTCCATTGACTGATCGTGAGCTGGTTGATATGTTTCTAGGGACCTTGTCTGGTCCATTTTTCAATCATCTAGTTGGCAATTCCTCAGCTGGGTTTACGGATTTGATCCTGACGGGTGAAAGGATAGAAGCTGGCATCAGGTCAGGAAAGATACAAAAAGCTGCCTCCGCAAGTACTGAAAAGAGGCCTTTCAAGAAAGAAGCAAGTGCCGTCTATGGTCCTAGAAGACAAGTCAAGCCAGAAAGCCGCCAAGCCGTCAATGCCTTGGTCATTTCAAAGCCTGTTGCTGCTCCTCAGCAATACAATCAACAAAGAGGTGAGAGGCCCAAGAGGAAATACACTCGGCTGAGTATGACCTTGTCACAAATCTTACCACAACTGTTATCAACCAACTTGGTGACCATCAAAGAGGCTCCGAAGGTCGTGAATACTGCATCTCCTAAGTATAACCCAAATGCCCGTTGTGCTTATCATTCTGATAGCCCCGGGCATACTACTAATGACTGTTGGGCCCTGAGAAATAAGGTTCAAGACCTTATCGACGCGAAGGAAATTCAGTTTGAGGCGCCTGAGAGGCCAAATGTTGTAACTGCTCCTATGCCCCAGCATAGAGTAAATGCCATTGAGGAAGATTTGTACGCTGTTTCGGTGAATGATGTTGCTACCCCTCTTTTGACTGTTAAGAGGAACTTACTACTAGCCGGTTTATTTCCGGGTTGTATCAAGGGTTGCCTCCTGTGTGTTGTTATCCCTACCGGTTGTCCGCTGCTGAAATCAGGCATCCAAAGCCTGATGGATAGAAAAGAAATTATGTTCAAGAAAACTGCTGTTCCGTTTGTTTCCGCTGAAGAAGTATCTGTCGTCACAATTTTCAACAATCCTACCAAGGCTCTCCCGAGGAAGCCAGTCCAAATTATGTCTGTTGCACCTATTACCATTACTGTTCCGGGGCCTCTCCCCTATGAATCTGACAAGGCTGTCCCATGGCACTATGGGGCAGACGTGTATGTGCTTGGAGTGAAGCAGGAGTTCAACACCAGTACCAGTATCAGTAACATCACTGGTCCCGCCAAGATTACTCGCAGTGGCAGGCTCTTCTCGCCTGACATTGCACCACTAGTTATCCGAAAACCTCTTATCATCACACCCGCAAGTGTGCATGTTCCAAATCAAGTTCTTGTGTCTACTACTGCCGCCGAGTCCTCTGATGCTCGGGGCAAAGAAGTTGCTACCGACTTGCCTGCCCGGACGGAGGCACCAAGAAAGACTGCTGTTGAAGCCTCCCAACAAGAGATGGAGGAAATCCTTAAAATCATTAAAAAGAGTGACTTCAATGTTGTTGAACAGTTGGGGCATACCCCCTCCAAAATCTCTATGCTATCCTTGCTGATGTGCTCAGAGGCCCACGCTAAGGCCCTGATTTCATTTCTGAAAACGGCCCATGTGCCACAAGAAACCTCTGCAGATCAATTCACTGACTGTGTGGCTAATTTGACCGCTGACAACGGTTTGGGTTTCTCGGATGCCGACCTTACCGCCAAAGGGAAAAATCACAATGACGCCCTGCATGTCTCTATAGAATGCAGGGGCACTACTCTCGCACACGTGTTGGTGGATACCGGTTCTTCCCTGAATGTATTGCCCAAGAAGGCCTTAGATCGTTTGGATTGTGAGGGCCTGGAATTGAAACCTAGTAACATCATTGTTAGAGCCTTCGACGGTTCTAAGAGGATGGTGCATGGTGAGGTAGACATTCCTATCCGTGTGGGTTCCCAAATCTTTGACTCAACATTCTATGTAATGGATATTCGTCCATCTTATTCTTGCTTGTTGGGCCGACCTTGGATTCACAAGGCTGGGGCAGTAACATCCACTCTACACCAAAAGCTCAAATACCCTGTCAAAGGGAAGATTGTTATTGTGCAGGGTGAGGAGGAATACATGGTTAGTCACTTGAATTCATTCCGGTATATCGAGATAGACGGAGAGTTTATTGAAACCCCCTTTCAACATTTTGAGGAGGTACCTCCAACGTTAGCATCAGCTGAGGCAGTGGTTGAAGAAGACTTTCCTCTGAGGATGGCTTCCTTGAAGGATGCCCGGGCTGTAATCGAGAAAGGCAAATGTGCAAACTGGGCTTCACTGCAGAGGCTCAGAGGGCTGTGCGCAAAGAAATGATCAGAAAGGCTCCGGTATTTATCACCAACCCAAGGGTGAATGCTATCGAGGAGGACGTAGAGGAAGCAAAATTTGACATTTGGATCTATCCAACCACCAACAACGGACCAAGCAACTGGACGGCAAAGGATTTTACACCTATTACATTTGTCACACAGTAATTAACTCTTTTGATTTTCAATTTGTAACAAACAATATGTTGAAACTTTTATTGGCTCGGTGTCCTACCCGGGGCACCGTAGCTCCATTTGTGAGGGCTTTTTTTGTATGACATTTCCATATATCATTAATCAAAACATTGGACGTTTGTTGCATTTCAAATCTTGTGCTCTTTTTCTTTCTGTGTTATATATTGCAAAACAGCTATATTTACACACACTCACTTATACAGGTTTCAATCCACTCTGGATCTCACTGGTAACAGCTCTGCTACTGCCAGTTATGACTTCGAAAATCCGATCAACTTGGCCGAGGACGAAGGTAAAGATGATTGCGAAGTGCCTGGTGAACTCGCAAGACTGCTACTCCAGGAAGAGAGGGCCATTCAGTCGCATGAAGAGCCAGTGGAAACAGTGAACCTGGGTACTGAGACAGATAGAAAAGAAGTCAAGATCAGTGCCAATCTAGAGCTCAGCGTGAAGCAACGATTGATCCAGATGCTGCATGACTACATGGAAATCTTTGCTTGGTCTTACAAAGACATGCCCGGTTTGGATGCCGACATCGTGGTTCATCACCTGCCTACCAAGGAAGACTGCCCTCCGATAAAGCAAAAGGTCCTCCGTATGCGTCCAGAGATGTCCGAAAAGATCAAAGCTGAGGTTATGAAGCAATTCGATGCCGGGTTTCTAGCAGTGACTTCTTACCCTCAGTGGGTTGCCAACGTGGTGCCAATGCCGAAGAAAGACGGTAAGGTCAGAATGTGTGTCGATTATAGGGATTTGAACAGGGCAAGCCCCAAGGATGACTTCCCCCTACCTCACATCGACATTCTGGTTGACAATACTGCTCAACACAAGGTGTTCTCCTTCATGGATGGTTTTTCAGGGTATAATCAGATCAAGATGGCTCCGGAAGATATGGAAAAGACTACCTTTGTGACTCAGTGGGGCACCTTCTGCTACAAGGTCATGCCATTCGGGTTGAAAAATGCTGGGGCAACCTACCAACGCGCCATGGTTGCTTTATTTCATGATATGATCCACCATGAGATTGAAGTGTACGTCGATGATATGATTTCCAGGTCCCAAACTGAGGAGGAACACCTTGACCATCTGCAGAAGTTGTTTGATCGACTAAAGTTGTACAAGCTGAGGTTGAACCCAAGCAAATGCACCTTTGGGGTGAGGTCGGGAAAATTGCTAGGTTTCATTGTAAGCGATAAAGGTATTCAGGTGGACCCTGCCAAGGTGAAAGCCATACAAGAGATGCCGACTCCCAAGACAGAGAAAGAAGTCAGAGGCTTTCTGGGACGACTGAATTACATAGCCCGATTCATCTCACATCTAACTGCTACCTGTGAGCCAATCTTCAAATTGCTGAAGAAAGATCAAGTAGTACGTTGGAACGATGAATGTCAGGCCGCTTTTGAAAAGATAAAGGAGTATCTCCAAGAACCACCCATTCTTATGCCACCAGTGGAAGGGAGACCTCTAATACTATACTTGATAGTACTTGACAATTCAATGGGGTGTGTGCTGGGGCAGCATGACGAGTCTGGCCGAAAAGAGCACGCTATTTATTACCTGAGCAAAAAGTTTACCGACTGTGAGTCTCGGTACTCACTGCTCGAGAAAACTTGATGCGCTCTAGTATGGGCTGCTCGCCGGCTGAGACAGTATATGATGACTCACACTACCCTGTTGATTTCAAAGATGGATCCCATCAAGTACATATTCGAAAAGCCTGCTATGTCTGGAAGAATAGCAAGATGGCAAATGATCTTGACAGAATATGATATCCAGTATATAACTCAAAAAGCAATCAAGGGAAGTGTATTAGCAGACCATTTGGCACACCAACCTGTGGACGATTACCAATCACTGAACTTTGAATTTCCGGACGAAGATATCATGATAGTAACTGATTGTGAAGTACCTGGACCGGATGAAGGACCTGAGGAAGGATCCCGATGGTCTATGCACTTTTACAGAGCCTCCAATGCTTTGGGTAATGGTATCGGCGCTGTGATCATATCCCCCAAAGGTACTCATACTCCACTCACCGCCCGGCTGTGTTTTAACTGCACCAACAACATGGCAGAATATGAGGCGTGTATCATGGGACTTCAAGCTGCAATCGACTTAAGGATCAAGTTTCTGAGTGTCTTTGGAGATTCCTCTCTCGTGATCAATCAGATCAAAGGCGAGTGGGATACGAAACACCCAAATCTTACTCCTTACAAGGAGTATGTGCTGACTTTGCTTCCCCACTTTGAAGAGATAACTTTTGAGCACTTCCCAAGAGAGGAGAACCAGTTAGCGGACGCACTAGCTACGATGTCTTCAATGTTCAAAGTCAAATGGGACAATGAGGCTCCCCGGATCATTATCTGGAAGTTGGGCAAACCTGCATACTGCTGCGATCTTGAGGCCGAAAAAGTGACTGAAAAACCCTGGTATCATGAGGTGAAAAGATACTTGGAAGCTCAGGAATACCCTGAAGGTGCATCTGTCAACGACAAGAAGTTCATGAGAAGGTTTGCGGAAAAATTCTTCCTTAGCAACGACATTCTCTACAAAAGAAACCATGATTCAACTCTACTGCGTTGTGTGGATAAAGCTGAAGCATAAAAGATCATGGTAGAACTACATGAAGGAACATTCGGAACACATTCCAGTGGACACACCATGGCAAAGAAAATCCTTAGGGCAGGATATTTTTGGTCCACAATGGAAGCCGATTGTTACCAACATTCTCGAACTTGTCATAAATTCCAGATCTATGCTGATAAGGTGCATATCCCTCCGGTTCCTCTGAACGTCCTGACAGCACCTTGGCCTTTTGCAATGTGGGGCATCGATATGATCGGCGAGATCCGACCAACGGCATCCAACGGGCATCGCTTCATCTTGGTAGCAATTGATTACTTCACAAAGTGGGTAGAGGCAGCTTCCTACGCCACGGTAACCAAGAGCGTCGTGGCACGTTTCATTCGGCATAACCTGATCTGTCGGTACTGTGTCCCGGAAAGAATCATTACAGACAATGGTACCAATCTTAATAACAAGATGATCACTGAGCTCTGCGAGCAATTCAAGATACAGCACCACAACTCTTCTCCCTACCGGCCGAAGATGAATGGGGTTGTAGAAGCAGCTAATAAGAATATCAAGAAAATTGTGCAGAAGATGACAGTGACCTACAAAGTTTGGCACGAGATGTTACCATTTGCTCTTCTTGGGTACCGTACCTCAGCACGGACGTCGACCGAGGCAACTCCTTTTTCCTTGGTCTATGGCATGGAGGCAGTCTTGCCGATTGAAGTCCAGATACCCTCTCTCCGGATGATGAAGGATGCAGATCTGAGTGAAGATGACTGGATCCAGACTCGACTTGATCATTTAAACCTGATTGACGAAAAGAGACTCACCGCTATCTGTCATGGTCAGACGTACCAAAAACGGATGATCAGGGCATTTAACAAGAAAGTCAGACCACAAGAGTATCAAGTTAGGGAACTGGTAATCAAACGCATCATCCTTCCTCAAGGTGATCCCCGGGGCAAATGGACCCCTACATACGAAGGGCCATTTGTGGTTAAACATGTGTTCTCAGGAGGAGCCATGATTCTAACCACCATGGATGGTGACGACCTTCCTCACCCCGCCAATGCAGACATAGTAAAAAGATACTACGCATGAATAAAAGACCCGCTAGGTTGACATACCTAGGCAAAAATAAGGGCTTCCCGGCGAACCAAAAGGGTTCGGGCAAAAATAAGGGATGAAATGAAAAAAATTTGTACACCCGACAAGTCGAAAACCTGAAAAGGCGGCTTGGGCAAAAATGGGTATCCCGGTAGACCGAAAACCCGAAAGGGCGGTCCAGGCAAAAGTTAGGGATAAAGCGTAACACTATGTCTCATTGGATCACCTTGCATCCAGAATTCGACATCAACTATCTGGCTCAGACTTCGGCATCGATCAATCAGCTTCATCTTCAACTAAGCAGCAAAGTGATGAGACGCTTGAAGACATAAAGGCGATAGCAGAGTTGGAACCCAGTGGGAATATTATGCACATAGCTGTTTTGTTTCCTTTTCAAAATTGTATAAACTTTATGTTATTCGGCGGCGTTCTCTTACTAGGACGTCGGCCTCTTGTACAAAAACGCCTATTTACAGGAAAATTTCAAAATCAATACAAGTTCACTTTTCCAAACAAATTGCCCATTGTTTTTCCTTTTTTTCTGTTTTGTCTTGCGAAGAACGTCCAATGTTCATTTTTGATATATGCATTTGACATTAAATTGCTGACTCATAAATATTTGCATATGAAACAAAAGACTAATTACAGGTGACATCAGAAACAGGGGCAATGTAAAGTTGTCTGATGCAGTCTGGTTGCTTTATCCGCCAAGGTACCAAGGTAGATTCAACTAAAGAATGTGACCAAGTTATCTCAACTCCCCACAGAGTAAGACAAGATTCAGCAATACTCTCCCCAGGAAGAGTTAGTCTATCATCAACCCTACAGTAGGCACCCTGTTCCCCTAACAAGTCAGCAATATTCTCCTCCAGAAGAGTTAGTCTACGGTCAACCTAAAGGAATTGGGAATCCCCAGAAGATGTCAACATTCCCCAGCGGAGTATGGGCATCCCTCAGCAAGCATCCCCGGCAGTCTTGATCTAAGATTGTTCCCCGGAGGAATACAGACACCCCAGTGGAACCATTTACTAGTACAGTCTGAAGGTTTCCCCGGGAAAGTGGAATTCATATCCCCAGCAGGTCTTGAAGCTTTTCCCTAGTGGATTCTGGAAGCTTATCCCCTGCAGAGTACGGACGTCTCTCCCGAGCTTTATTCAAAGTTATTCCTCACAAGGGCTCATAACTGGGTTATCCTCAGCTAATTACCACGGAAGATCGCCCTCGGCGAAGTTCTTTCATTCCCCAGGGGAGTTCATCAAAGTTCCCCAACATAACTTATCAACGCAACCCCCAGCGGAGTTTATCATTGTCATCCCCAGAGGAGTTTATCATTGTTATCCCCAGCGGAGTCCATCATTGAAATCCTCAGTGAAGCTCTCGTCAAACTTCAGCAAAGTATCTCTTCCACAGAGCAATTCCCCGCAGAGTAATCTCTCCAACAAGTTTATTCCTCAACGGAGTCATCTTCTCCTACCGGTGTATTCTTGCAACCGTCATCCCCAGCGGAAACGAAGAGCTCTACTCTTCAAACGTCAGCCCAGGATTTAATTCCACGGACGATCGTCAAGGATTTAGTTTCCTAGACGAAAATACATTCATAAACATTTCGCATTTCATACATCTTGCTTACATACATGATAAAGTGCATACGACACTATCTCATTTTGAACGTCATGACATCATACATGTCATACATCATGACATTGCATACAACTGATGTTTTGGCCTTTTCAGGAAAAAGACAACTACCTTCAACTTTCACAGTTTCCAGATTTGATTCCTGTATCTAGCCAGGGCACATCTGTGAGTGATCAGTTTCCGGATTCGATTCCTGTATCCAGCCAGGGCATGTCTGTTGACAACAATTCCAGATTCGATTCCTGTATCTATCCAGGGCACATCTAAAGAGTTTGAAGATTCGATTCCTGTATCCAGCCAGGGCATATCTGTTGACGACTATTTCCAGATTCGATTCCTGTATCCAGCCAGGGCATGTCTGTTGACAACAATTCCAGATTCGATTCCTGTATCTAGCCAGGGCACATCTGAAGAGTTTGAAGATTCGATTCCTGTATCCAGCCAGGGCATATCTGTTGACGACTATTTCCAGATTCGATTCCTGTATCCAGCCAGGGCATATCTGTTGACGACTATTTCCAGATTTGATTCCTGTATCCAGCCAGGGCATATCTGTGAGAAACCAGTTGTAGACTCGATTCCTGTATCTAGCCAGGGCATGTCTGCATGAAGAGATTGAAGATCAACACCTGTAACAAGCCAGGAAAACATCTGTCTTTCTCAAAATACACAAGTTCTCGCTAAGGAATCTCTTATGCGATCAACACTTCCAAATGGCATCTATAAGCCCATTCCCGACAAGTTTCTGTCACACCTTCAGATGGCATCTATAAGCCCATCTCTCTATCCACCATCTCTCCAAATGGCATCTATAAGCCCATTCCCGACATCACATTGCTGATACTCCGACATGCGAGTGCAAATTTCCGGGCACTCTAGTGTCCAATCTCCTTTTACCCTCGAGTCACGAAAGGCAAACTTGCCAATCTAACTCTTCAGGTTCAAGAAGATTGAACAGGGGCAACTGTTGTACCCCAAAATTTTCCCTCCCATTTTCTCAACATTTTCTCATCACAAAAACCTTGGAGCTCAAGATCCAGTTAGGGTTTCCTCTGCCCAAGACTTCTCCTTGCACTGTTGATCCAAATTAGGGTTTGTGTTTGCACAAAGATAGTTTGACCTAAAATGCCTAAGATGACTTTCATGCTTCATGTTGGACTCCCAAGTTTATCCATACCAAGTTTCAAGTCTTGATTCCAAATTTTACCCAGTCAATTGGGCAGTTGACCTAGAAATCAACTGTATTGGGGAAAAAGTCAACTGTGGCCAATTGACAGTCAAATCTCATGAAAATTGACCCACATCAACATTATGAACTCACATGGACCATTTGATCAAGTTTGGATCACAATTCCACAAGAAATTTGATCAGATCACCAAAAGGGCAAAATGGTCATTTTTAGGGTTTTGACTGCACAAAGGCAATTTTTGACTGTTTGACCTAGCCAATGGAAAACCAAACTCACATATGGACTCAAGGACCTCAATGGAATTGCCTTGACATGTTCAACAAATTCAAAAGATCCCAAATACACAAGATTGACAGTTGAATTTCCCAGTCAATTGATCAATTTTGACTGTATACTGAAAAGTCAAACTTTGACTTTTTGGTCAAAATCAAGTGTCAAGATTCATTTTTCATCAAAACATGCCAAATCATGAAACTTGTTCATCAAGAAATCAAGAATTGCAAATTAGGGTTTGAAATGAAGATTTTTCATAACTTAAAATTTTTCTAAGTTATGAAAAACCCTAATTTTTTCCTAACTTTGTCCCACTTTCTCACCAAGATGCATTTGGATTCAAGGAAAAGTCAAAACATGAAAGTTGTAGCCTATTGCAAAATCTACAACTTTGATTCACAAAGTTTTCCCAAAAGAAGCTTGTAGCTCAAGTTACAATTTTTGGAACAAGGGTACCAAACCATTCTTAACTTAGAGAAAATTTGACCTATTTTAGGCAGGATTTTTGCCTAACTTCAAGACCATTTTTCACATGCTTCCACTTGGAATTTCAATTTGCATTTCAAAGATGGATTGTATTACAAATTCCAAGCTTTCCAAAATGTCCAAGAACTCATCAAACAACCTCATGGTTAGGGAGAATCGAATTTGGCAAGTTGGGAAAAACTCACTTTTGATTTGGCCAAGTTACATGTTCATACATCTAGGCCATTTTGAAATCAGCTTGCCCAACTTGATTACAGGTCCTATATCCCTTTTGCACTCATAAATTTAATGCAAACTCATTGTGCCAAGACCATATTTTATGTGTTCAAGCATTACATAAAGGTTTAGTCCCAAAATAGAAAAAGCATAATGTCCATTTTTGCAAAAGTAAACTTTATGTCAATTAGCAATCCAAGCAAGTACAGTGCAAATCTATTTGGCACAAGTTTATGAACAAAACACACTGATCAAGGGGAAGGTTAGCAGCACATTAGGGGGGCCTCTATCTGTCTAAAAACTCAAGTGGACATTGGTTGCTTAAAGTGGAAGAAAGCTAGCATAACATCACACAACTCTCATTCCTGTAAACCAGAGCTTAAGCAAAGTTATCAAACACTTTCTAATCATCAAACCTGAGCTAGAACACGAGCCAACCATCTCCAACACCCTCTCAAACACAGAATCACCCTCAAACTGCCAAAACAGGGGACCTGGTGCAGATTGAGTTACATAGCTCAATCCTTTCATGCATTCTTGCTAAAATCACCTCAAACACATCCCACATCATCCCTTGAAACTATTCCAAACCTCAAACACGACCTGTAACACTCCCAAGCAACATCACCATTTTCATTTTCTTGTTTTGCAAGTGAAGTTCCATAGCACGATTCTCTTGGTTTCCAAACAAAGTAAAGCTTGGAATAGCATCCCTGGACATCAAGGAAGCTGTACCAATCATCACCTTGCATTGAAGACACCTCCATCACCAGATACAACTCCAACTGAACAGGTAAGTTCATGAACTCGTATCTCTTTATCCAGGCATTGTTAGCTTTAGGTTTGTGAAGAAAATATGTCACATTCATAGCCCTGAACATGCCCATGTAATTAATTTTGATTTATGATACGTGTGCTATGAGAATTTGATGTCTGAACATGGAACAAAAACTAGGTCAAGAATTAGGGATGGAGAAATTCTGTCTCATCTTAGAGAGTTAAGTCAAGTTCTTTATATGTCTGGATTCGTCTTTTAATGCTCTACATTTTTCATGTTGTGAGTTTTGCTTGAAAGTCCAGGAATTGGGAGATAGAAAACGCGTGTTGATTGTTGTTCATACAGGTTCAGAGGTTGAAGAAGGTCTTTTTGGGTTGGGATTTGTTTCAGTTTCCTATTTGCACCCTTTTGTTACTTTTGAACCCCCTTGGTCCATTGTGCTCATTTTGATCATTTTTTGACTTTTGTTTTTTATTTCTGACTTATTTGTTTTTCCTCATAATATTAAAAATATAAAAAATATTTTTCACACCATTTTTATATTTATTAGGCATTTATTTGTTTAAAATAATGTTTGTACATAAATAAATACTTACATACTTTTATTTAAAAAATACTAAAATAATGCAAACACATTTTATTTTCCATTTTTATTTTATTTTATCCTCTGAAAATATTTTATATAAAATATACTTTTTTTTATAAATACTAAATATTATTATTTTGTATATATTTAATATATTTATCATATAATATAAATATTTACATATATATTAGTATATTTAGGTTAAAAATACAAAATGTATACATTTTATTTTTATTAATATTTAACATTAAAAAATACCTTTTTGACAAATATACTTCATTTTTTATTTTATTTTTGTACATAACTAGTAAATATTGTACATATTAAATAATTATTACTTTTTACTTAATGAAATTAGGGTTTTGCCCTAAATACATAAAAACTCCAAAAATTGATACTTTTTATTTTGTTTATTTGACATATAAAAAAAACTTTCTTTTCATACACATAAAAAACATTTTTTGCATCTTGCATATTTATTTCATTTTTATTTGATTATTGTACATTAAATAATTTGTATAATTCCCATTTGATGTAATAGTCTAGGTTTAAATTCTTTGTCAAAATACCCCCATTTGAACATTTGTACCCCCCTTCCCATATATTGTGTTGTAATAACTTAGGAACTTTATTTTTCGCACTTTAATGCTTTCTAATTATACCATGCTAGAATTAGGGTTTGTATGCAAAATCAATTAACCAAATTAGTTTGACCTAATTTCAAGACAATCAAGCATGAAAATGGACAACACTAATCACATTTGCACCCCTAGGGTATTCCACTTGTTGCCTTCAATAATGGGCCATATTGCATGTTAGGTCTCTTTGGGCCAAACAAACACAATTCAAATGATCATAGTCCCTCGATGACGCTTTCGAAAGTTTCCTAAAAAATGATCAAGTCCCTCAAAGAAAAAAATGCCCGAAGATACTTGGCACCATTGCAATTATGGTCTAAAGGATGACCCGCGCCCGTCACTTTCACATCCTAACACAAGATTGTCCACCAAATGCAATGGTGGAACAAAATTGTTAAAAGGGTTAAAACATAGCAAAGATCTTTGAGAAACTTAGGAGTAGACAACCTCTTAGTTACTTGAATCAAACTTGCAAAACAAAACACTTGCCTATTTTCTAAACCACACATCACTACACTTTCAAAAATGACTTTCAAAAACAAATGAAAACCTTTTCAAAAGACATACACCTTCGTATACATCCCAACATGGATCATTACAAAGGTTGCCACCACATTGGCCTCTTTTCAAAACATTTTTCAAACCCCGCACACAAAGCACCATTTCAAACAATTGAAAATCAAGGCAAGTTGATCTAAGCAAGTAACTAAGAGCCCATGGATAACCATGGATAAAAAGGGTGCTAATACCTTCCCTTTCTATAATCTACTCCCCGAACCCAAGAAAACATCTCAAAGGTTTTTGCTGTGCTTTTTAACCTTTCCTTAGGATAAAATAAAAAGTCGGTGGCGACTCTTGCTCAACCGAAACATTTGCGAAAACAAACGCAAAACCTCAAGTCAGTTCTCCCACCGTATCATATAGAGGATCTCAATATCACTGACTACCCTCAATCGGTCATAACTCCAGCTTCTCAATCTTTTCTTGCGGCCGGAACCATCGCGAGAGTTTAGCCTCAATGAGTGTAGCATACTGCTACTGTTCTATTGACCAAGTTGGGTCATTTAAGGTGCTAAGGTCAGTTGGTGCTTAATGACTCCTCAGAAGACCCATATTCTCCTCGTTCCAACACAAGGGATATCGGTACAGACCAAGGTGCCACACCAATTTAGCTACTGCTTCACCCGTGTCGGTCTACGCCGGACAGGTCCCTCACAATTTATTGCTACCTAAAAAAGGGTACCCCCAGATCCGAGTTAGGATCCATGAAACTCCGATACAAGCCCACAATATTAAAGCAAACAAGGCATACAATTGAAAACATAGAATGATCTAATCCTAAGGTACACCTCACTTATAACTTCCCCAGCAGAGTCGCCAGATCTGTGATCGGTGGGAATAGAACTGACTGTTTTGAAATGCTGGTTCGGGTATGTCGCAGTAAGCAAGAGTCGCCACCGTCTTTTATTTTCTCCAACAAGGAAAGGACAAAAGCACAGCAAAATTCCTTTTCGAGATGTTTCTCGGTTCGGGAGGTAGATTATAGAAAGGGAAGGTGTTAGCACCCTTTCTATCCGTGGTTATCCACGGGCTCTTAGGTACTTGCTCACTATGTTTTCAAAAATGTTTGCTTTTCTTGTGTTTGTGGGTTTTGAAAAAAAAGTTTGTTTTGAAAACTTCTAGATAACTCTTGTATCAATCCTCAAGAGTGTATGAAGTATTTGTTTGAAAACTTTTTGAAAGTGTAGGTGCGAAAAGTTATTTTTGTTTTTTGAAAAAGCAAGTACCCAGGAGAAATCTACCTAATCAAAAGGAATTAAGCTCTGTAAATGTCCTTTAGACAATACTATCCCACTATTGAGAAGTAGGTAGCACCATCGTTGGAGTTTGTCGGGTCAATTCGATTATAGGGACATGTGGTCACCAAAGCAATAGTAGGACGCCTTAGCGGTAACCCTAATGTCCTAGATCCTTTTTTATCCGAGGCAACCGTTTCGAGGCAACTGGATCTTTAGACAGGAGGGCGGCCTCTAAAACACCCTATACTCAATGACCATCTCGAGGCAACCAAGTGAGGCGTACCCTAGGAGTGGCATGTGCAAGTGTGTCAGGTTTCATGTTTTAAGTAATCTTTGCACATTTTTATGGTGAGCTACGAGTTGATTTTAATTTCAAGCAAGTCTTGTCATGCATACTTAACAGTTAGTAATTTGCGGAAAGTAAATTGCGGAAAGTAAATCTACGCTATTACAAGGCGTCGGGTATATACATCGCCAAAAACATAACCCTTGAAAATAAATGCGAGAAAATAAAGAAAGCGATAAAAAGTCCTAATTACGCTATTACATCCTCGGAGCAGTTACATAAATATGATCAAAAATAATAATGAGCGAATAAAAATTGAATCCGGAAAGTCCTTTAGGGTTTTGACCCTTTTTGAGAAAAGAATGGAATTTTGGTCCTTTTTGCATTTAATTAAACCTAATTCTAATTAATTAAATAGAAGAAATGTTTTTTTTAAGTTTTTTATGTTTTTTATGAAAATAAAATAAAAAATAAAAAGAGATTAAAATTGTCAAAAGAAAAACCCTAATTCTAAATTTATTTTATTTATTATGATAAAGTCCAAATTAAACCTAATTAAACTAAATTAATTTGTTAGAATTTATTTACAAAAATAATAATTAAATTTAATTAAATAAAAGATTATTTTATTTATGTGTTTTGAATTTAATATGAAAATGTTAATTAATTTGCTGGTTAGTAATTAATTAAAAAAACAATAAAAATAAATAAAGCAAATGAATGAAAGAAAATGAAAAAACAAAATGCAAACTCAGGGGGGGGTTTGGGCCAGATTTGAAGGTGTCTTTGGCATTTGGTGGCCCAACAAATCTCCAGCCTGTTTTGACTTTCTGGATTAGCTGCGTGTTCATTGACTAGGTAGTATCATGGTCTTCCAATCCATGCCTTCAGATCTGTTCTTGTGGCCACTTGGCGCTTGGGATGTGAGAGCGTATGGTGGAACTTGCTTGGAATGTTGCACATGATTTCCTGAAATAAAATAGCACAAAGGTTTTTGGGGGACCTGGGATTCGAACCCAGGTCCCAAGGGACTATGCATGTGCGCTTCAACCAACCCAACTGCCTTGTTTATTTGTTAGTATAATAAAGACTAAATATAATATTCATAAATTAATTAATATGTTAGCAAAACAAAAAAACGCGCTTTAATTTTAAATGGGCCAATCATGTTGCGACGCATCATCGTCTTCTTCATCAAAATTGCTGGTTATTTACCTGCGGATTTTCATCCGCAGGAAGTTTCGTAGGCCTTTCCTAAAATCGTCCCTAGGCTGCAAAAACTCATTCCAAGACCATGGTTAGTCTCGTCTCCATCTCCTGATCACTCCTGTACCAATCATTGTGGCCAATTTTTCCTACACTGAAAATGCCTAAAAAGAAAGCACATAAACCCTAGAATCGGGTATCTCAGTATAGGGCATAAAAACAAAATTGGCTATTGCAGTTATGTTAGAAATCAAGCAATGAATATGAATATGTCAACGTTTTGAAGAAAAAATGCAAGAATTGAGAGTTGAAGTTTCGTGTTCAGGGGCCAGTTTGTGAGAACTTACAGCGCTGTTCAGTGGATCTTAGGACGTGATATTGGTCGCGTTAGCTTCAGTGGATAGCAAGGAAGGGAACCACGTTCTTATTTTTGTCTGAAAACGCCTCCAATAGTGTTCTTGATCTCCCACTTTTCCAACACTTTTTCAGTTTTGCCTTGGCCATTTTTAGCAATCCTTAGGTCGTGAATTAGGTTTAGACTGCTTGATTATGTATAAGGAAATGATTCTCTATCAAAATTTGGGCTTTGATCCATGTGTAGGACAGAATTAGGTTTACACTTTCCACCATTGACAAACTTTCCAAATTTGAAGCAAATCTAAGATTTTATGCACAAAAAATCCCTAGCACGAATTGGTTAGTTGGCACATGATATATGAAAGTTGTACAAATTACAAAGATACTATTCCATTGATTTTTAGATTTTATTTGAATTATTATGGATTTAAAATGAATTAAATCAATAAAAATTAAATAAAATGGAAAAATAAATGTTTGATCCTGAAATTGATCATGGGACACGTGTGTGGCATGACAAAGCTGAATCAAGTGGAAGAAAGTGGTCCCTTTGGTCAAAAATTGAAGTTTTAAGGATAGTTGACTTTTGCAAATTCATGAAAATTTCCCAACTTATCCAATGCATAACTTGCTCAATTTTGATCATATGAACATGTTCTTGGACATTTTGTAAAGGTCTTGAAGTCCTCTAACCAATGCCTTTAGTCCCATGTCATTTGGATTTACCAATCTCAAGTTATGGTCTTTGACTTAAAGTGCATTTTTGTTGACTTTTGAAATTGACCTATAATGTAGAAATTGATAACTTTTTGTGAGAGCATTTCTTGGACTTGGAGTGTGAATATTAGTTGTAGGAAATGTCATCCCCTTAAAAATGAGCATTGGATGGGATTTTTCTGATGAACCATGAAAAAGTTATGCCCTGGTCAAGATACAGTTGACTTTTCTACTGTCCAAAAATAGTAACTTCTTGCATCTTGATGATTTTTGAGCCATGCTTGTGGAATCATGATCAAGACTTGATCAAATGATGATTGTGAGCTCAAAATAAGATGTTGACCAAAAATTCTGACTTTTGACTGTGAAATGACCATTTTACCCCTGCATTTGATTGTGAAGCAAATGGAGCTTTTGACTGTGGAATTTGACACTGTGAGTCTTGAGACTTGGCACATAGATGCTTGAGCATGCATATAGACCCATGAGACTTGATTGGACCATTGAAAACCTCAAATTCCTTGAAAGAACCAAAACCCTAATTTTGACTGGCTTAGGAGGCATTTGGACTGTGCAACCTTTGGGAAATCTTGAACCATTTGAAGGTGATTCTTGACAAACTTTGAGGAATATGGGAGGGCAAATTTTGGGGTATAACATTGGGCATTAAAAGTCCATTTGTCCTTGTGCAATCTAAAACCCCAATTTGAGTCATCAGTGTTGAGGAGGTGTCTTGAGCTGATCAAACCTTAGTCTTGAACCAATGGAAATCTTGCGAGAGGTTACTTGAGAAATGAGAGGGAAAATTTTGGGGTACAACAGCTGCCCATGTTCAATCTTCTTAAACCTGAAGAGTTAGATTGGCGGACCCGCCATTCGTGACTTGAAGGTGGAAGATGATTGAACACTAGAGTGCCCAGAAATTTGCACTCGAAGATGTATTGGGAATGGGCTTATAGATGCCATTTGGAGGAATGATGGTAAACATTGGGAACAAGTATCAGCACAAATCTTTGGTCAATTTATACTAAAACTTGATGTTTTACCTGTGGGAAAAGGTTAGTTAAATGCAGATGTATGCGTGATGTCCACAAGATGTGGTATTATGCTAGATGTATTTTGTATGTATATGCTATGATGTATGAATGTGAGATGCATGTTTGTACGGGAAAATAAATCCTTGACAAATGCTGGGGAGCTTTGGGAAATGAAATCTCAGACCGCTGCTGTGGATAAAGAGTATGCTCCTCCTCGGACCTTGTTTTAGGATGTTTTCACTGAGGAATCTTGTTTTATTGTATGAGGAGAACTCTTATGGGGAATACTGACTTTGCTTGAGAAGGCTCCGTGGAGAGTGTTGATCTCTGTTTGGGGGAAAAGAGTTTAGGAGTCTCGATTGTCGGTTGCTCTACCGGGGAATTATCTATTGAATGGAGAGGAAGAAAGTTTAGCTGTTATCTGGTTAGATTCCCAGCTTCACAACAATTTGTTGGGGATAAAGAAGTTAACTATTATTCGGTTGTATTACAGGCTTCGTAGCGAATTACTGGGGAAAATTAACTGTTATCTGGTCGAATTCCAGACTTCGCAGAAAATTTCTTGGGAGAATAAAGTTAAACGGTTATCTGGTCGGACTCCAGGCTTTGTAGTAACTTGTTTGAAAGGATGGAGTTGAATTGATATCTGATCGGGTCCATACTTCTCAACAACTTACTGAAGTTAATTGTTATCTGGTCGGTTTCCAGGTTTTGCAGTAACTTGCTGGGAACTTAGTTGTTATCTGGTCGGATTCCAGGTTTCACAATGAATTTTTGAGGGGAATTGTTATTTGGTCGAATCCAGGCTTCATAATAACTTACTTGAAAAGATGAAGTTGAAAACTGATATCTGGTCGGATCCAGGCTTCGCAGTAACTTGTTGGGGTAGAGGCAAACTCTACTGGGGAAAAGAAGTTAATCCCTCGTTTGGTTAAGTCCAGGTTCTTCAGTATCTTGAAGAGTTGAACTTTTATCTGGTCGGGTCCAGGCTTCAAAGTACTTGGAGAAGTTACACTATTATCTGGTCGGGTCCAGTCTTCATAGCATTTGGAAAGTTGTACTATTATATGGTAGGGTCCAGTCTTCATAGTATCTGAAAATTTCACACTAATATCTGGTCGGGTCCAGGCTTCATAGTGTTTTTAATGAATGAAGTTGACTATTATCTGGTCGGGTCTAGGCTCTATAGTAACTTTTGGAGATAGTAAAGGCTTTGTTGATGACTTTACTGGGGATTAGGGGTTGTGGCCCTTTGATTTGTAATAGTCTAAAGGCAAACTCAAGCTGTAGGTTATAGACTCAGTTGGGGAAAACATACTCAGCTGGGGAGGATAGACTATGTCGGGGGATACAGACTCAATTGGGGAGTTCTGTTACTTGTTTGTTTGTTGGGGAAATAAACCATGTTGATGAATACTTGATGAGCTGTTGAAGAGACGAGTTCTTCTTCCTGTAAGATCAACTTAGCTGGGGAGAAAACTGTCAAGAGATTGAGACTCTGGCTGGGAATCAACCTATGCAAAGAAACTTTATGGGTAACTCTGTTGAGGATTGGTTTATTGTAGTCGGTCTTGTAAGGATATTCCATATACATTAAAGAGATGCTTGTTGTTGCTTAGCATGGCACATGTGACAAATAGTTTTAATCATGTTCATATGCATATGTTCGTTCAATTTTAGTCATTGGACAATTTTGCATTCAAAACAAAACAGAAAGTTTGCACTTCAAAGTATATTTGTATTGATATTTGGCCCATGAATAGGCATTTTTGTACAAAGAGACGGAGATCCTAGTAAGAGGGAATCGTTGAAAGGGAAAAAAATTGAAAACAAAAATAGCCATGTGGAAATGATCTCATTACATTCCAACTCTACTATTTCCCCCAATGTCTTTGAATGTCCCTTGCCGTTGACAGAAGTTGATTGGATTGATCTTGGACCGTTTGAACTCGGACCTTGGTAATAAAGTCGACTGTGGTGATTCCACGGGACATAGTCATACGCTTTCAATCCTTAACTTTTTCCTGGACCGCCCTTTCGGGTTTTCAACCCACCGGGATACCCATTTTTACCCAAGTCGCCCTTTCGGGTTTTCAACTTGCCGGGTGTACAATCTTTTGCATATATCCCTAATTTTTGCCCAAACCTTTTGTTTTTCCAGGATGCCCTTATTTTTCCTAGGTGTGTCAACCTAGCGGGTCTCTTATGCGTAGTATTTTTTAATTATGTTCGCGTTCACAGGATGTGAAAAGTCTTCACCACCATGGTAGTCAGCATCATGGCACCACCAGAGAACACTCTCTTGACAACAAATGGCCCTTCGTAGGTGGGAGTCCATTTACCCATGGGGCCGCCTTGTGGCAGAATGATGCGCTTTATCACCAAGTCACCAACTTGATATACTCGAGGCTCGATCTTTTTATTGAAAGCCTTGATCCTACGTTTTTGGTGCGTCTGACCATGACAAACAGCAGCCAGTCATTTTTCGTCGATCAAGTTCAATTGATCCAATCTTGTCTGAATCCACTCGTCTTCTCCTAAGCCCGCCTCATTCATAATCCTTAGCAAGGGAATCTGAACTTCCACTGGCAACACAACTTCCATACCATAAACCAAAGAAAAGGTAGTTACCCCAATTGATATCCTAGCTGAAGTACGGTAGCCATGAAGAGCAAACAGTAACATCTCATGCCAGTTCTTGTAGGTTACTACCATCTTCTGCATCATCTTCTTAATGTTTTTGTTGGCCACTTTGACTGCACCATTCATTTTAGGTCTATAAGGAGAAGAATTGTGATGCTTGATCTTGAACTGAGTGCAAAGCTCGGTAATCATAGCATTGTTGGGGTTAGTCCCATTGTCGGTGATGATCCTTTCGGGGATACCATAGTGGCAGATGAGGTTATGCTTGATGAATCTGGCTACCACATTCTTGGTGACTGAAGCAAATGAAGCGGTTTCGACCCATTTGGTGAAATAATCAATAGCGACCAAAATGAAGCAATGTCCATTGGAAGTAGTGGGCTTAATCTCTCCAATCATGTTAATGCCCCACATTGCAAATGGCCACGGAGCGGTCATGACGTTCAAAAGGATAGGAGGCACATGGACCTTGTCAGCACAGATTTGGCATTTGTGACAAGTTCTTGAATGTTGATGGTAACCAGTCTCCATTATTAACCAATAGTAGCCAGCTCACAAGATCTTCTTAGCCATCGTATGTTCGCTTGAGTGAGTGCCAAAGAGACCATCGCGCATGTCTTCCATAATTTCCTCTACCTCTTTCTTGTCCACACATCAGAGTAGAGTAGAATCATGATTGCGTTTGTACAATATTCAGTTACTTAGGAAGAATTTGGCTAAAAATCTTTGTAAGAACTTTTTGTCATTGATGGATGCTCCTTTGGGATACTCTTGTGCTTCAAGGTATCTCTTCACCTCATGGTACCAAGGCTTTTCTGTGTCAGTGTCAAGCTCGCAGTAGTGTGCAGGTTCGTCGAATCTCTCAATTGTAATCATAGGGGCTTCGTTGTCCCATCTGACCTTGAACATTGATGATATGGTTGCCAAGGCATCAGCCAACTGATTTTCTTCCCTAGGGAAGTGTTCAAAGGTGATCTCTTCGAAGTAGGGAATCAGGGATAGCACAAGTTCCTTGTAAGGGGTGAAATTAGGGTGTTTAGTGTCCCAATCTCCTTTTACTTGGCTAATCACTAGAGCTAGAATCTCCAAACACATTCAAATGCTTGATCCTCAAATCAATGGCAACCTTCAGACCCAAAATACATGCTTCGTACTCAGCCATATTGTTCATACAATTGAAGCATAGTCTGGCAGTGAAAGGAGTGTGGCAACCTCCAGGGGAGATAATCACAACACCAATTTCGTTACCCAAGGAGTTGAAAGCCCCATCGAAGACCATAGTCCATCGGGATCCTTGTTCAGGTCCGTCATATGGTCCAAGTTTTGTGCAGTCAGTTACTAGCATGATGTTCTCATCAGGGAAGTCGAAGTTCATGGACTGATAATCATCAATAGCTTGATGGGCCAAATGATCTGCTAGTACGCTTCCTTTGATGGAATTTTGCATTATGTATTGAATGTCGTACTCAGTCAAGATCATTTTCCACCTAGCTATCCGTCCAAAAAGAGTAGGTTTCTCGAAGATGTACTTGATTGGGTCCATCTTAGAAATCAACAGAGTGGTATGAGTCAACATATACTGTCTTAGCCGGCGAGCAGCCCATGCCAGAGCGCAACAAGTTTTCTCGAGTAGTGAATATTTGGTTTCACAGTCGGTAAAATTTTTGCTCAGGTAGTAAATAGCATGCTCTTTTCGGCCAGACTCGTCATGTTGGCCCAAAACACACCCCATAGAATTCTCTAGTACTATGAAGTACATGATCAAGGGTCTTCCTTCAACAGGAGGCACGAGAATAGGAGGTTCTTGCAGATACTCTTTGATTTTGTCGAAGGCAGGTTGGCATTCATCATTCCATCTGACTACTTGATCTTTCTTCAAGAGTTTGAAGATTGGCTCACAAGTAGCAGTCACGTGAGATATGAAGCGGGCGATGTAATTGAGACGACCCAAGAATCCTCTAACTTCTTTTTTCAGAATGGGGGACTGGAATTTCTTGGATGGCCTTTACCTTGGAGGGATCAACTTCAATGCCTTTACCGCTGACAACAAAACCTAAAAGCTTTCCAGATCGTACTCCAAATGTGCACTTGTTAGAGTTTAATCTTAACTTGTACCTGTTCAACCTTTCGAATAGCTTGTACAGGTGATCGAGATGTTCCTCTTAAGTTTGTGACCTGGAAATCATATCATCCACATACACCTCTATTTCATGATGGATCATATCATGAAACAGAGCTACCATAGCCCTTTGATATGTTGCCCCTGCATTCTTCAATCCGAACGACATGACCTTGTAACAGAAGGTGCCTCATTGCATGACGAAAGTGGTATTCTCCATGTCTTCAAGAGCCATCCTAATTTGATTATAGCCTGAGAAACCGTCCATGAAAGAGAAGACTTTATGCTGAGCAGTATTATCGACCAAGACGTCAATATAAGGTAGAGGGAAATCATCCTTGGGGCTTGCCCTATTCAGATCCCTATAATCTACGCACATATGAAATTTTCCGTCTTTCTTCGGCACTGGAACCACATTGGTAACCCAGATGTAAGATGTCACAGCTAGGAATCCTGCGTCAAATTGTTTCATCACTTCAGCTTTTATCTTTTCGGACATGCCAGGCCTCATGCGACGAACTTTTTGTTTGACAGGAGGACAATCTTCCTTTATCGACAGATGATGAACTATGATGTCAGTATCCAACCCTGGCATATCTTTATACGACCAAGCAAACACTTCCACATAGTCATGCAACATCTGAACCAATCTGCTCTTGACACTGCTTTCCAGGTTAGCGCCGATCTTGACCTATTTCCTGTCTGTCTCGGTACCCAGATTAATGACTTCAAGTGACTCTTTGTGCGGCTGGATAGCTTTTTCGTCTTGTAATAGAAGTCTGGATAGTTCTCCCGGTATTTCATAATCTTCCTCGCCTTCGTCTTCGGCTTGGTTAATTGGACATTCGAAATCATAATCGACAATAATAGAGTCGTTATAAATGAGATCCAGAGTGGATGAGGACCTGCAAGAGTGCGTGTGTGTGTATGCAAGATACACGACTATTTTGAAAAATATATTTGAGGAAAAGAAAGATAATGAGCACAAGATTTGAATGCAAAAGTCTAATGATTTGTATTGAATGATCATATGATAAGATGAACATAAATAAAACCCTTGACAAATGGACCATAGTGCCCCGGCCTAGGTACATGGTTTAAAATCCATTGTTTAATATTACAGACAAAACGTTCTTGAATTAATAAAAATCAATAAACAAGTAGATTACTCCTCAACGAAGGAGATGGGCACGAAGCCCTTTTCATGCCAATTCTTTAGCTCCGTTGTAGTAGGATACACCCAATCTTCAAATGCAGCTTCATCATCCGAATCACCCACAACGTTAACTTCATGGCTTCCAATGCGGAGAGGTGGCTTCCCTGCACAAGCGCACCTCACTTCCTTCTGAGCCTTGACGAGGAAACCCAAACCAAACTTGTCCACTTTGAATGGGATATCGAGGAGTTGCCCCCACGTATCACAACTTCCTTCTTCAACTGCAGCACGAGCATCTTTGATTGAAACCATCTTCGACACGACCTTAGCAGCTTTAGACACATCAGAGGAACATTTGGTAGCAGCAACCATTGGTGGAACAACTTCAAAGGCTTAACACAGGGTCTCTATGAATTCTCCGTCCATCTCCACGTATTTGAAAGAGTTGAGGTGGCTTACCATAAACTCTTTCTCTCCACAGACTGTGACAATTCTTTCTTTGACATGGTACTTAAGCTTTTGATGGAGAGTTGAGGTTACTGCCCCAACTCCATAGATCCAAAGGCGACCCAACAAATAAGAATAGGCGGGACGAATATCCATGATGTAGAAGGTGGAGTTGAAAATTTGTGAGCCTACCTTATTTGGAAGATCTACCTCTCCATGAACAGTCCTTTTTGATCCATCAAAGGCCCTTACAATAATATCACTTAGTTTTAAGACTAAACCTTCACAGTCCAGACGGTCTAATTCCCCCTTGGGTAGCACGTTTAAAGAAGAATCGATGTCGACCAGAACATGTGCTAGGGTGGTCCCCTTGCACTCGACATAAACATGTAGAGCTTTATTGTGGTTCTTCCCAAGCGGTGTTAGATCGGCATCTGAGAATCCCAAACCATTATCAGCCGTCAAGTTGTCCATGCAATTCTCAAATTGGTCAGTTGTGGTCTCATGAGGGACATAAGCCTTTTTTGAGAATTTGATTAATGCCCGAGCATGGGCATCGAAACAAAGTAGCAACGACAACATGGAAATCTTGGAAGGGGTTTTCCCCAACTGTTCTACAATCTTGAAATCGCTTCTTTTTATAATCTTTAAGATCTCTCCCATCTCACGAGCAGAAGGTTCTCCATCAGCGACATCCTTTGCGGGTATTTCTGTCACGACAGGCTCAACAACTTTCTCTTTCCCTCTTGTATCAGTACTTGGCTTGGCAACAGTGATGCAGATAGGTGCCTTTGTAACAACTGGCGGTGAGATGTTGGGTGAAAAGATTCTCCCAGTTCTGGTCACTTTACTTGAGCCAGTTATGTTACCAACATTATCAGCATTGTCTTCTTCAATCCAGACATCTTGTTTTATCCCATGGTAAAACACCTCAGCACCATAGTTCCATGGCACTGCTTTGTTTGAAGAGTATGGAATTGGTCCAGGATTGGTAATTATTAGGGGAGCAACAGTTGGTTCAATTGAAATCTTGGTAGGACCTTTGGAGGAGATCCTAAGAGGCTTGTTTGAGATGGTTATAATGGAGAGATATTCACATTTATTAGTCAAACTTTTGGCAAGCAGAGTCTTCTCAAATAGGATCTTGTGGTTACCCATCAGGAATTGAATGCTTTCCTTCAGCCATTCGCATCCATTGAGCTGTTTGGCACAATAAACACAGTCTTTCACACAACCAGGGAAAATACTGGCTTTCAATAGGTTATCTTTGATGATGATTAACGGAGTAGTCAATTCTTCGACAGAGGAAATGAAAATGGTATCTTTGACGACACTGACACCCTTGCCATGGTTTGGCATAGGTGCGTTGATTACATTCGGAGTTGGAGGAGGATCAAATTCAATAGTCTTGTTATCGATCAAGTCATGGATTTTATTCTTCAAGGCCCAACATTGGTCAGTCTCATGCCCGGGGCTACTTGAGTGGTAAGCACATTTGGCGTTCGGATTATACTTTAATGAAGAGGTATCTGGATTGGTAGGAGGATCGTGCAATGTCACCAAATTAACCTTTAGCAAGTGTTGTAAGGCTTGAGGTAATGATATGCCTAACCTCGTAAATTGTCTTCTCGGAGTTTCAAACCGTTGGTGATTTGTAGATGGTCTTTGAGCAGGAGTTGGATTAGAGATTCAGACAACATTAACATACTGGCAGTCATCCTTCTTAGAACGGGCCCTTGCCCCGTACACAACATTGATTTCTTTCTTTGCAACAAAAGGTTTCTTTACAGGATTGGAAGTGGAGGTAGATGCCATGGAAATCTTCCCACTTTTGATGCCGCTTTCAACTCTTTCACCGGTTAAGATCAGCTCGGTGAAGCCGGAAGAAGAACAACCAACCAACAAGTTAAAGAATGGACCAGATAAAGTGCCCATAAACATGTCAATGTGCTCCCTATCAGTCAAAGGTGGTTGAACCCTACTGGCAAGGTCTCTCCACTTTTGTGTGTATTCTTTAAATCCTTCATTCTTCCCAATTGTCATATCTTACAACTGAACTCTTGTCAGCGCCAAATCGGAATTATACTGGTATTGGTGGTAGAATGAGGTAGATAAATCTTCCCATGTATTGATACGGGAACCACCTAACTGGTAAAACCACTCAAGTTGCGTTCCGGCCAAGCTTTCTTGAAAAAAGTGAACCCAAAGTTTCTTATCAGCGGTGTGCGGCTGTATCTTGCGCACATAAGATTTCAGGTGGAGTTTTGGACAAGAAACCCCATCTTACTTTGCAAAGACTGGTATTTTGAATTTGTGGGGAATAACAACCCCCGAGATCAAACCCAAATCATTAAAATCTAAATCGGGGATGGCTTGGATCTCGACGGCCTTCAATCTGTCTTCTAACTACTTATACTTGACATCAGCAGGGGGATACTGCTCGTCAAAATAATCATCCTCATCAGACGCTTGATTGTTGATGCACCCAGCCTGGGTACTTATAGCTTCCCCAATCTGATTCTCATATTCCTCAGATGAGTCTTCCACTACCGGGATCTGATGGACCGACTCTTTGAACCTTCTACTCATGTTGACCATGGCTTTTCTCTTGGGTTTCTTCTTGGCTGCCAGCAATGCCATCATATCTTGTTGCCCCTTGGCTAGGGCCAATAGAGTCTCTTGGAATTGAGAGTTTTGTACCTGAAGATCCTTCACTGTTTTCTCTAGATCCATCTTGCTGAAATAAACAGCAGAAAGATAAGGAAACATGTTGAGTGAAAAACTGTTATGTCATGATGCATGGAAGATGTATATGCAAATGATTTCAAGGATTTATGAGACTCAAATTTGTATAGAAAAGGAATGAACAAACGTAAATTTTCATTAATTAGTTCAAAATGACTACAACATGCCTCTTGGGCTTACAAAATAAATCTCTAAGATAAAAAGACTGGACGCATCCTCTTCGGCGCAATGTAGGCATTCACGCTTTGCTCTTCATGTAGTTGCTTTGTAAGCTCCAAGACTCTCTTCTCACTAGCATAGAATTGAGCTTCAAAGGTATCTCGTTCCTCCTTTAGCTGAATCAAACCCTTTTGCAAGTCTTCAAGAGAAGTAGGCATGTCGAGATGGAGGACAGTGTACGAAACATCTCCTTAAACCACATGTTCCATAATAACTGGTAAGATGGAAGGATAAGGCATCACAAGTTTTTGAACATGATCTCGTACCCACCTAAGATAAGGCTCAAGGGGAATGGAATTCTTGTGTCCCAGCGTCTTTCTATCCACCTTGTTCACCATCCTCCAAGCTCATATAAACCTCTGGCGGTAACCTTGATTGTCGCTCTCGTAGTCGAAAACCACTCCTTGGATGAGCATCTCATGAGGACCATCCCTTCGGGCATATCCAAACTGGCGTAAGGCTAAGCAAGGATTGTAAGTGATACATCCTCTAATAACAAGTAAAGGGACATTAGGGAATTCCCCATAACGGTCGATGATAGTAATGTTCTCCAAGGATTAAGAACACCAATGGATATCTGAATGTCTGAGCGTCATCAACCTATGGGACCACCTCAAACCTTGCTCATTCTTCAACACAGATCGGGGAATATGTGAAATAAACCATCTAGCCAAGAGAGGAGTGCAACATATGAGGGACCCTCTCTTCCTCATAGTGCGAGTGTGGAGAGAATATAGGATATCTCCCAACAAAGTAGGCACTTGCGAGACATGAAGATTTTGACAACATTTACATCTATGAGTTGGTCACGGTTTGGAAACAAAACCATCCCATAGATGAGAAGGGCCAAGATTTCTTCAAAAGCTTGTAAGTCCAAAGAGTTCTAACAATCTTGAGCTTTCTCAAACAAAAACTTGGCTAAGAAACCTTTGACACCACTCTTTGTTTCCCAATTAGTCGTGATATCAGATTGTTGCAAGTGTAGTGCTCGGTGTGATACGGTGGGAGAACTGACTATGGTTTTGCGTTTGTTTTCGCAAATGTTTCGGTTAAGCAAGAGTCGCCACTGACTTTTTATTTTATCCTAAGGAAAGGTTTAAAAAGTACAGCAAAAACCTTTGAGATGTTTTCTTGGGTTCGGGGAGTAGATTATAGAAAGGGAAGGTATTAGCACCCTTTCTATCCATGGTTATCCATGGGCTCTTAGTTACTTGCTTAGATCAACTTGCCTTATTTTTCAATTGTTTGAAATGGTGCTTTGTGTGTGTGGGTTTGAAAATGTTTTGAAAAGAGGCCAATGTAGCGGCAACCTTTGTAATGATCCATGTTGGGATGTATACAAAGGTGTATGTCTTTTGAAAAGGTTTTCATTTGTTTTTGAAAGTGTTGTGATGTGTGGTTTTAGAAAATAGGCAAGTGTTTTGTTTTGCAAGTTTGATTCAAGTAACTAAGAGGTTGTCTACTCCTAAATTTCTCAAGGATTATTGCTATGTTTTAACCCTTTTAACAAGTTTGTTCCACCATTGTATTTGGTGGACAATCTTGTGTTAGGATGTGAAAGGGACGTGCGTGGGTCATCGTTTAGACCATAATTGCAATGGTGCCAAGTATCTTTGGGCAATTTTCCTTAAGGGACTTGATCATTTGTTAGGCAACTTTTTGAAAGCGTCATCGAGGGACTATGATCTTTTGAATTGTTTTGTTTTGCCCAAAGAGACCTAACATGCAATATGGCCCATTTATTGAAGGCAACAAGTGGAATACCCTAGGGGTGCAAGTGTGATTAGTGTTGTCCATTTTCATGCTTGTTTATCTTGAAATTAGGTCAAACTATTTTTGTTGTTTTTGATTCGCATACAAACCCTAATTCTAACATGGTATATTTAGAAAGCATTAAAGTGCGAAAAATAAAATTACTAAGCTATTACAACACAATATATGGGAAGGGGGGTACAAATGTTCAAATGGGGGTATTTTGACAAGGAATTTAAACCTAGACTATTACATCAATATTGAATTATTTACAAGATATTTAATTGCACAAATTAAATAGAAATAAAATAAATATGCAATATGCAAAAAGGCTTTTTATATGTATGAAAAAAAAGGTATTTTTGTGTATAAAGGAAACAAAAATAAAAGTATTAATTTTTTGGAGTTTTTTATGTATTTTAGGGCAAAACCCTAATTTCATTAAGTAAAATGTATTAATTATTTAATATGTACACATTTATTTATTATATACAAAAAATAAAATAAAAATGAAGTATATTTGTAAAAAAGGTATTTTTAACATTAAATATTAATAAAAATAAAAAATGTGTATATTTTGTATTTTTAACCTAAATATACTAATATATATATGAATTTGTATTATTTATTAAATATATTGCATATATACAAAATAATAATATTTAATATTTATAAAAAAAAAGTATATTTTATATGAAATATTTTCAGAAGATAAAATGAAATGAAAATCAGAAATAAAATATGTTTGCATATTTTTTAGTATTTTAAAATAAAAGTATGTTTATATATTTATTTATGTACAAATATTGATCTAAACAAATAAATACCTAATAAATATGAAAATGGTGTAAAAAATATTTTTTATGTTTTTAATATTATAAGAAAAAATAAATAAGCCAGAACAAAAAAGGAAAAGTCAAAAAGTCATAAAAATAAGCAAAATGGGCCTAGGGGTGTAAAAGTAACAAAAGGGTGCAAAAAGAAAGTCAACTCAGGCCCAGCCCAAGAAGACTTCATCTTCAACCTCAGAACATGTTTGAACACAATCCACGCGCGTTTTTCATCTCTCAATTCCTGGACTTTCAAGCAAAACTCACAACATGAAAAATGTATAGCATTAAGAGACGAATTTAGGGATATAAAGAACTTGACTTAACTCTCTAAGATGAGAGAGAATTTCTTCTCCCCCAATTCCTGACCTAGTTTTTGTTCCATGTTCAGACTTAAAATTCTCTAAGCATACATAATATAAATGAAATCTAATTACATGGGCATGTTCAGGGCTATGAATGTGACATGTTTTCTTCACAAACCTAAAGCTAAAAATGCCTATATTGAGAGATAGAACTTCATGAATATACCTGTTCAGTTGGAATCGTGCCTTGCAATGGAGGAGCTTTCAGGGCAAGATGATGATTTGTACAGCTTGCCTGAAGTGTAGTGATGCTATTCCAATGCTTGGTGTGTTTTGAATCGTGCCAAATCAAGCTGCAGAAGTCCACCTGCAAGATAGAAAAATGGAAATGACAAATGGTGCTATGGCTGTTACAGTCTAAGTTCAAGGTTTGGAATAGTTTATATGGATATTATGGAATGTGTTTGATGTGTTTTTAGCAAGAATGCATGAAAGGTTTGAGCTATGGAACTCAAACTGCAGCAGATGCTCTGTTTGGGCAGTTTGAGGGTGATTCTGGGAATGGGGAGGTATTGGGGATGCTAGGCTCGTGTTTCAGCTTAGGATGGATCTTTATAAAGTGTTTGACAAGTTTTTTTAAGGCTTGGTTTACAGGAATGATAGTTGTTATGTGTTATGCTAGCTTTCTTACACTTTAAGCAACAAAAGGCCACTTGGTGTTTCTATCCTGTACAGGCCCCCATTCTATGCTGCATAACTCAGTCTTGATCAGTGTAATTAACTCATAAACTTGTGCCAAAGAGATTTCAAATGTACTTGCTTGGATTTGCATATTGACATAAAGTTCACTTTTGCAAAAATGGATATAATGCTTTTTCTAATTTGGGATTAAACCTTTAGGCAATGCTTGAACACATAGAATATGGTCTTGGCACAAAGGATTGGCATTAAATTAAGGAGTGTAATTGAGATAAAAGACCTGTAATCAAGGAAAGCATGCTGAATTCAAAATGGCACAAATGTATGAACATGTAACTTGGCCAAATCAAAAGTGAGTTTTTCCCAACTTGCCAAATTCGATTCTCCCTAACCTTGAGGTTATTTGATGAGTTCTTGGACATTTTGGAAAGCTTGGAATGTGTACTACAATCCATCTTTGAAATGCAAATTGAAATTCCAAGTGGAAGTATGTGAAAAATGGTCTTGAAGTTAGGTAAAAACCTTGCCTAAAATAGGTCAAATTTTCTCCAAGTTAAGAATGGTTTGGTACCCTTGTTCCAAAAATTGTAACTTGAGCTACAAGCTTCTTTTTGGAAAACTTTGTGAATCAAAGTTGTAGATTTTGCAATAGGCTACAATTTTCATGTTTTGACTTTTGCTTGAATCCAAATGAATCTTGGTGAGAAAGTGGGGCAAAGTTAGGAAAAAATTAGGGTTTTTCATAACTTAGAAAAATTCTAAGTTATGAAAAATCTTCATTTCAAACCCTAATTTGCAATTCTTGATTTCTTGATGAACAAGTTTCATGATTTGATATGTTTTGATGAAAAATGAATCTTGACACTTGATTTTGACCAAAAAGTCAAAGTTTGACTTTTCAGTATACAGTCAAAATTGATCAATTGATTGGGAAACTCAACTGTCAATCTTGTGCATTTGGGATCTTTTGAACTTGTTGAGCATGTCAAGACAATTCCATGGGGTCCTTGAGTCCATATGTGAGCTTGGTTTGCCATTGGCTAGGTCAAACAGTCAAAAATTGCCTTTGTGCAGTCAAAACCCTAAAAATGACCATTTTGCCCTTTTGGTGATCTGATCAAATTTCTTGTGGAATTGTGATCCAAACTTGATCAAATGGTCCATGTGAGTTCATAATGTTGATGTGGGTCAAAAATTATGAGGTTTGACTGTCAATTGGCCACAGTTGACTTTTTCCCCAATACAGTTGATTTCTAGGTCAACTGTCCAATTGACTGGGCAAAATTTGGAATCAGGACTTGAAACTTGGTATGGATAAACTTGGGAGTCCAACATGAAGCATGAAAGTAATCTTAGGAATTTTAGGTCAAAATATCTTTGTTCAAACACAAACCCTAATTTGGGTCAACAGTGCAAGGAGAAGTCTTGAGCAGAGGAAACCCTAACTGGATCTTGATCTCCAAGGGTTTTGTGATGAGAAAATGTTGAGGAAATGGGAGGGAAAATTTTGGGGTACAACAGTTGCCCCTATTCAATCTTCTTGAACCTGAAGAGTTAGATTGGCAAGTTTGCCTTTCGTGACTCGAGGGTAAAAGGAGATTGGACACTAGAGTGCCCGGAAATTTGCACTCGCATGTTGGAGTATCAGCAATGTGATGTCGGGAATGGGCTTATAGATGCCATTTGAAGAGATGGTGGATAGGGAGATGGGCTTATAGATGCCATCTGGAGATGTGACAGAACCTTGTCGGGAATGGGCTTATAGATGCCATTTGGAAGTGTTGATCGCATAAGAGATTCCTTAGCGAGAACTTGTGTATTTGAGAAAGACAGATGTTTTCCTGGCTTATTACAGGTGTTTGATCTTCAATCTCCTCATGCAGATATGCCCTGGCTAGATACAGGTGTCGAATCTACAATCTGTTGCTCACAGATGTGCCCTGGCTGGATACAGGAATCGAATCCGGAAATAGTCGTCAACAGATATGCCCTGGTTGGATACAGGAATCGAATCTTCGAACTCTTCAGACGTGCCCTGGCTAGATACAGGAATCGAGTCTGGAAATGTGGTCAACAGATATGCCCTTGCTGGATGCAGGAATCGAATCTGGAATTGTGATAGTTGCTAGATATGCCCTGGCTGGATACAGGAATCGAATCTTCAAACTCTTCAAACGTGCCCTGGCTAGATACAGGAATCGAGTCTGGAAACTGATCACTCACAGATGTGCCCTGGCTAGATACAGGAATCGAATCTGGAATTGTGACAGTTGAAGGTAGTTGTCTTTGGGATTGTCTTTTTCCCTGAAAAGGCAAAAACATCAGTTGTATGCAATGTCATGATGTATGAAATGCATGATGTCATGATGTTCAACATGAGATAGTGTTGTATGCACTTTATCATGTATGTAAGCAAGATGTATGAAATGTGAAATGTTTATGAATGTATTTTCGTCTTAGGAAAATAAATCCTTGACGACCGGCCGGGGAATTAAATCCTGGGCTGACATTGAAGAGTAGAGTTCTTCGCTTCCGCTGGGGATGAGGGTTGTAAGAATACACCGGTAGGAGAAGATGACTCCGTTGAGGAATACACTTGTTGGAGAGATTACTCTGCGAGGAATTGCTCTGTGGAAGAGATACTTTGCTGAAGTTTTGATGAGAGGCCCGCTGAGGATTTCAATGATGGATTCCGCTGGGGATGATGATGATAAACTCCGCTGGGGATACCAAAGATAAACTCCGCTGGGGATTGTTGCTATCTTGTCTTATTCTGTGGGGAGTTGAGAGAACTTAATCACATCCTTCAGTTAGATCTACCTTGGTACCTTGGCGGACAAAGCAACCAGACTGCATTAGACAACTTTACATTGCCCCTGTTTCTGATGTCACCTGTAATTAGTCTTTTGTTTCATATGCAAATATTTATGAATCAACAATTTAATGTCAAATGCATATATAAAAAATGAACATTGGACGTTCTTCGCAAGACAAAACAGAAAAAGGAAAAACAAATGGGCAATTTGTTTGGAAAAGTGAACTTGTATTGATTTTGAAATTTGCCTGTGAATAGGCGTTTTTGTACAAGAGGCTGACATCCTAGTAAGAGAATGCCGCCGAATAACATAGAGTTTATACAATTTTGAAAAGGAAACAAAACAGCTATGTGCACAATATTCCCACTGGGTTCCAACTCTGCTATTGCCTTTATGTCTTCAAGCGTCTCATCACTTTGTTGCTTAGCTGAAGGTGAAGTTGATTGATCGATGCCGAAGTCTGAGCCAGATAGTTGATGCCGAATTCTGGATGCAAAGTGATCCAATGAGACATAGTGTTACGCTTTATCCCTAACTTTTTCCTGGACCGCCCTTTCGGGTTTTCAGTCCACCGGGATACCCATTTTTTCCCAAGCCGCCTTTTCAGGTTTTCGACTTGCCGGGTGTACAAATTTTTTTCATTTCATCCCTTATTTTTGCCCAAACCCTTTTGGTTCGCCGGGAAGCCCTTATTTTTGCCTAGGTATGTCAACCTAGCGGGTCTTTTATTCATGCGTAGTATCTTTTCACTATGTCTGCATTGGCGGGGTGAGGAAGGTCGTCACCATCCATGGTGGTCAGAATCATGCATCCTCCTGAGAACACATGTTTAACCACAAATGGCCCTTCGTACGTAGGGGTCCATTTGCCCCGGGGATCACTTTGAGGAAGGATGATGCGTTTGATTACCAGGTCCCCAACTTGATACACTTGTGGTCTGACTTTCTTGTTAAATGCCCTGATCATCCGTTTTTGGTACGTCTGACCATGACAGATAGCGGTGAGTCTCTTTTCGTCAATCAGGTTTAATTAATCAAGTCGAGTCTGGATCCAGTCATCTTCGCTCAAGTCTGCATCCTTCATTATCCAGAGAGAGGGTATCTGGACTTCAATTGGCAAGACTGCCTCCATGCCATAGACCAAGGAAAAAGGTGTTGCCCCGGTTGACGTCCTTGCTGAGGTACGGTACCCATGAAGAGCAAACGGTAACATCTCGTGCCAATCTTTATAGGTCACTGTCATCTTCTGCACAATCTTTTTGATATTCTTATTAGCTGCCTCTACAGCCCCATTCATCTTCGGCCGGTAAGGAGAAGAGTTATGATGATGTATCTTGAATTGCTCGCAGAGCTCAGTGATCATCTTGTTATTGAGATTGGTACCATTGTCCGTAATGATTCTTTCCGGGACGCCGTACCGACAGATCAGATTATGCCGGATGAAACGTGCCACGACGCTCTTGGTTACCGTGGCGTAGGAAGCTGCCTCAACCCACTTCGTGAAGTAATCAATCGCTACCAAGATGAAGCGATGCCCGTTGGATGTCGTCGGTCGGATCTCACCGATCATATCAATGCCCCACATTGCAAAAGGCCAAGGTGCCGTCAGGACGTTCAGAGGAACCGGAGGGATATGCACCTTATCAGCATAGATCTGGCATTTGTGACAAGTTCGAGAATGTTGGTAACAGTCGGCTTCCATTGTGGACCAGAAATATCCTGCCCGAAGGATTTTCTTTGCCATGGTGTGTCCACTGGAATGTGTTCCGAATGTACCTTCATGCAGTTCTATCATGATCTTCTCTGCTTCAGCCTTATCCACACAACGCAGTAGAGTTGAATCATGATTCCGTTTGTAGAGAATGCCGTTGCTGAGGAAGAATTTTGCCGCAAACCTTCTCATGAACTTCTTGTCATTGACAGATGCACCTTCAGGGTATTCCTGAGCTTCCAAGTATCTCTTCACCTCATGATACCAGGGGTTTTCAGTCACTTTTTCGGCCTCAAGATCGCAGCAGTATGCTGGTTCGTCCAATTTCCAGATAATGATCCAGGGAGCCTCATTGTCCCATTTGACTTTGAACATTGAAGACATCGTAGCTAGTGCGTCCGCTAACTGATTCTCCTCTCTTGGGAAGTGCTCAAAAGTTATCTCTTCAAAGTGGGGAAGCAAAGTCAACACATACTCCTTGTAAGGAATAAGATTTGGGTGTTTCGTATCCCACTCGCCTTTGATCTGATTGATCACGAGAGCGGAATCTCCGAAGACACTCATAAACTTGATCCTTAAGTCGATTGCAGCTTGAAGACCCATGATACATGCCTCATATTCTGCCATGTTGTTGGTGCAGTTGAAACACAGTCGGCCAGTGAGTGGAGTATGAGTTCCTTTGGGAGATATGATTACAGCGTCGATGCTGTTACCCAAAGCGTTGGAGGCTCCGTCAAAATGCATAGACCATCGGGATCCTTCCTCAGGTCCTTCATTCGGTCCAGGGACTTCACAATCAGTTACCACCATGATATCTTCGTCCAGAAATTCAAAGTTCAATGATTGGTAATCGTCCACAGGTTGGTGTGCCAAATGATCTGCTAATACACTTCCCTTGATTATGGGTTGTATACTGGATATCATATTATGTCAAGATCATTTGCCATCTTGCTATTCTTCCAGACAGAGCAGGCTTTTCGAATATGTACTTGATGGGATCCATCTTTGAAATCAACAGAGTGGTGTGAGTCAGCATATACTGTCTCAGCCGGCGAGCGGCCCATACCAGAGCGCAGCAAGTTTTCTCGAGCAGTGAGTACCGAGACTCACAGTCGGTAAACTTTTTGCTCAGGTAATAAATAGCATGCTCTTTTTGGCCAGACTCGTCATGCTGCCCCAGCACACACCCCATCGAGTTGTCAAGTACTGTCAAGTATAGTATCAGAGGTCTCCCTTCTACTGGTGGCATAAGAATGGGTGGCTCTTGGAGGTACTCCTTTATCTTTTCGAAAGCAGCCTGACATTCATCATTCCAACGTACTACTTGATCTTTCTTCAGTAATTTGAAGATTGGCTCACAGGTAGCAGTTAGATGTGAGATGAATCGGGCAATGTAGTTCAGTCGTCCCAGAAAGCCTCTGACTTCCTTCTCTGTCTTTGGAGTTGGAATCTCTTGTATGGCTTTCACCTTGGCAGGGTCCACCTAAATAACTTTATCGCTTACAATGAAACCTATCAATTTTCCGGACCTCACCCCAAAGGTGCATTTGTTGGGATTCAACCTCAGCTTGTATAACTTCAATCGGTCAAACAGCTTCTGCAGATGGTCAAGGTGTTCCTCCTCAGTTTGGGACCTTGCAATCATGTCATCCATATATACCTCAATCTCATGATGGATCATATCATGAAATAAAGCAACCATGGCACGTTGGTAGGTTGCCCCAGCATTTTTCAACCCGAATGGCATGACCTTGTAGCAGAAGGTGCCCCACTGAGTCACAAAGGTAGTCTTTTCCATATCTTCCGGAGCCATCTTGATCTGATTATACCCTGAAAAACCATCCATGAAGGAGAACACCTTGTGTTGAGCAGTATTGTCAACAAGAACGTCGATGTGAGGCAGAGGGAAATCATCCTTGGGGCTTGCCCTGTTCAAATCCCTGTAGTCGACACACATTCTGACTTTACCGTCCTTCTTCGGCACTGGCACCATGTTGGCAACCCACTGAGGGTAAGAAGTCACTGCTAGAAACCCGGCATCGAATTGCTTCATAACCTCAGCTTTGATCTTTTCGGACATCTCTGGACGCATACGGCAGACCTTTTGCTTTACCGGAGGGCAGTCTTCCTTGGTTGGCAGGTGATGGACTACAATGTCGGCATCCAAACCAGGCATGTCTTCGTATGACCAGGCAAAGATCTCCATGTAATCATGTAGCATCTGGATCAATCGTTGCTTCACGCTGAGCTCTAGATTGGCGCCAATCTTGACTTCTTTCCTATCTGTCTCAGCACCCAGGTTAACTGTTTCCACCGGCTATTCATGTGGTTGAATAGCCCTCTCTTCCTGGAGTAACAGTCTTGCGATTTCACCAAGCACTTCGCAATCATCTTCACCTTCGTCTTCGGCCAAGTTGATCGGATTCTCGAAGTCATAATTGGTGGTAGCAATGCTGTTACCAGTGAGATCCAGAGTGGATTGAAACCTGTATAAGTGAGTGTGTGTAAATATAGCTGTTTTGCAATATATAACACAGAAAGAAAAAGAGCACAAGATTTGAAATGCAACAAACGTCCAATGTTTTGATTGATGATATATGGAAATGTCATACAAAAAGCCCTCACAAATGGAGCTACGAGGCCCCGGGTAGGACACCGAGCCAATAAAAGTTTCAACATATTGTTTGTTACAAATTGAAAATCAAAAGAGTTAATTACTGCGTGACAAATGTAATAGGTGTAAAATCCTTTGCCGTCCAGTTGCTTGGTCCGTTGCTGGTTGTTGGATAGATCCAACTGTCAAACTCTGCTTCCTCCACATCTTTCTCGATAGCATTCACCCTTGGGTTGGAGATGAACACTGGAGCCTTTCTGATCCTTTCCTTGCGAACAGCCCTCTGAGCCTCTGCAGTGAAGCCCAGCCCAAACTTGTCGGTCTTTTGAGTGAAGTCAGGAAGCTGACCCCAGTTTGCACATTTGCCTTTCTCGATTACAGCCCGGGCATCCTTCAAGGACGCCATCTTCAACGGAAAGTCTTCTTCAACCACTGTTTCAGCCGATGCCAACGTTGGAGGTACTTCCTCAAAATGCTGAAAGGGGGTTTCAATAAACTCCCCGTCCATCTCGATATACCGGAATGAATTCAAATGACTAACCATGTATTCCTCCTCGCCCTGCACAGTAGCAAGCTTCCCTTTGACAGGGTATTTGAGCTTTTGGTGTAGAGTGGATGTTACTGCCCCAGCTTTGTGAATCCAGGGTCGACCCAACAAGCAGGAATAAGATGGACGAATATCCATTACATAGAACGTTGAGTCGAAGACTTGGGAACCCACACAAATAGGAATGTCTACCTCACCGTGCACCATCCTCTTAGAACCGTCGAAGGCTCTAACAATGATGTTACTAGGTTTCAATTCCAGGCCCTCACAATCCAAGCGATCCAATGCCTTCTTGGGCAAAACATTCAGGGAAGAACCGGTATCCACCAACATGTGTGCGAGAGTAGTGCCCCTGCACTCTATAGAGACGTGCAGGGCATCATTGTGATTTTTTCCTTTGGCGGTAAGGTCTACATCTGAGAAACCCAAGCCATTGTCAGCTGTCAAATTAGCCACACAGTCAGTGAATTGATCTGCAGAGGTCTCTTGCGGCACATAGGCCGTTTTCAGAAATGAAATCAGGGCCTTTGCATGGGCCTCTGAGCATAGCAGCAATGATAGCATAGAGATTTTGGAGGGGGTATGCCCCAACTGTTCAACAACATTGAAGTCACTCTTTTTAATGATTTTAAGGATTTCCTCCATCTCTTGTTGGGAGGCTTCAACATCAGTCTTTTTTGGTGCCTCCGTCCTGGCAGGAAAATCGGTAGCAACTTCTTTGCCCCGAGCATCAGAGGACTCGGCAGCAGTAGTAGACACAGGAACTTGAATTGGAACGTGCACACTTTCGGGTGTGATGATAAGGGGTTTTCGGATAACTGGCGGTGCAATGTCAGGCAAGAAGAGCCTGCCACTGCGAGTAATCTTGGCGGGACCAGTGATGTTACTGATACTGGTACCGATGTTGAACTCCTGCTTCACTCCAAGCACATACACGTCTGCCCCATAGTGCCATGGGACAGCCTTGTTAGATTCATAGGGGAGAGGCCCTGGAACAGTAATAGTAATGGGTGCAACAGACATAATTTGGACTGGCTTCTTTGGGAGAGCCTTGGTAGGATTGTAAATTGTGACGACAGATACTTCTTCAGCGGAAACAAACGGAACAGTAGTTTTCTTGAACATAATTTCTTTGCTATCCATCAGGCTTTGGATGCCTGATTTCAGCACCGGACAACCGGTAGGGATAACAGCACACAGGAGGCAACCCTTGCTACAGCCCGGAAATAAACCGGCTAGTAGTAAGTTCCTCTTAACAGTCAATAGAGGGGTAGCAACATCATTCACCGAAACAGCATACAAATCTTCCTCGACGACATTTACTCTATGCTGGGGCATAGGAGCAGTTACAACATTTGGCCTCTCAGGCGCCTCAAACTGAATTTCCTTCGCGTCGATAAGGTCTTGCACTTTATTTCTCAGGGCCCAACAATCATCAGTAGTATGCCCGGGGCTATCAGAATGATAAGCACAACGGGTATTTGGGTTATACTTAGGATATGCAGTATTCACGACCTTTGGAGCCTCTTTGATGGTCACCAGGTTGGTTGATAACAGCTGTGGTAAGATTTGTGACCAGGTCATACTCAGCCGAGTATACTGCCTCTTGGGCCTTTCACCTCTTTGTTGATTGTACTGCTGAGGAGCAGCAACAGGCTTTGAAATGACCAAGGCATTAACGGCTTGGCGGCTTTCTGGCTTGACTTGTCTTCTAGGACCATAGACTGCACTTGCTTCTTTCTTGAAAGGCCTTTTCTCAGTACTTGTGGAGGCAGCTTTTTGTATCTTTCCTGACCTGATGTCGGCTTCTATTGTTTCACCTGTCAGGATTAAATCTGTAAACCCAGCGGAGGAGTTACCAACCAAATGATTGAAAAATGGACCAGACAAAGTCCCTAGAAACATATCAACCAGCTCACGATCAGTCAATGGAGGCTGCACCCTGCCAGCCAAATCTCTCCATTTTTGTGCATATTCTTTGAACCCTTCGCCCGTTCCTAGAGACATACCCTGAAGTTGGGTACGCGTAGGAGCGAGGTCAGAATTGTATTGATATTGTCTGTAGAATGCGGTTGCCAAATCTTCCCAGTGTCGGATACTAGTTCCATCTAGTTGATAGAACCACTCAAGCTGTGACCCCGAAAGGCTATCTTGGAAGAAGTGAATCCAAAGATTTTTATCTGCTGTGTAAGGTTGGATCTTCCTTACGTACGACCTTAGATGCAGCTTTGGACAGGAGGCCCCGTCATATTTGGCAAAGGCAGGCGCCTTAAACTTGTGTGGGATTACTACCCCAGAAGATAACCCCAAATCTCCGAAATCCAGCCCCGGCACATTCTGAATCTCCATGGCGCTCAAGTGGTCCTCTAATTGCTTGTATCGGTCAGCAGAAGGTGGGTATTGTTCGTCATTGTAGTCCGTTTCATTGTCAGAGACTGCAGGACTAGGAGCTCCTCCCCCTTGGGGACTATCTTTCTCTGCAGAAGAAGTAGTTGGATCAGCTTCATTATGGAGTGTGTTCCCAAACCTGCGTCCGGTGTTGAATAACGCAGTCCTCTTTTTCTTCTTCTTCTTCAGGAGTAGAGCCTTCAACTCTTGCTGACCTTGGGCCAGGCTCAGGACCATTTCTTGAAACTGGGCGCTTTGGGCCTGAAGGGCCTTGATTGCTTGCTCACTGGATGAATCTGGATTCATGATGACTGTTCAAATAAACAACAAAGAAGATTAAGCAACCTGTGGAAAAAGGGTACCTGCTATGCATATGGTGCAATGAGATGCGTATGTTTTATGTTTTCAAAGACAAACGAGATTCAACTTTGTAGACAAAAAAGGAAACACACTTCATTAGATTCAAATTTTAAATTGTTCAACAACTTGCCCTTAGGCATTACAGGAATGAAAAATACTGAAAAGGAAATAAAAGCTGTAAAAGGAAATATCCAAAGCCCATCAGTGCTCCCATGGCCTTCTCTTCTCAGTGTGGATGTAGTTATTCAGGACCCGCTCCTCCTCCAATTGCTTAGTCAGCCTCTGGATCTTCCGTTCATGTTCGTTGAACTTTTCCCGATAAAAATCTCGTTCTTCTTTTAGCTGCACCCAAGATCTCTTCAGTGTGTCAATATCAGTGGGTATCTGAGGAGGGAGGACAGTTGGAGGAACCCCATCTTCATCAGGAGATTCAAGAATGATAGGTCTGACAGCTTCGTACGGCATACCTAACTTCTGAGCATGGATGCGGACCCATCTGCAATAGGGTTCCATTGGTAGAGAAGTCTTTGGTCCCAACTCATGTGGGTCAGCTTTGTGAATTTTGTCCCAAGCCTTAATGAATCCATGGCGTAGTTTGTCACTGTCTACCTGAAATTCAAAATGGAAATGAGGAACCAACATGTCATGAGGCCCTACTCTACCGGCTCTTCCGAACTGGCGGAGAGCTAAACATGGATTATAAGAGATTCCTCCTTGGATACCAATCAACGGAACATTAGGGTATTCTCCGCAACGATCAATAACAGCTACCTCATCCAAACCTCTGAGAGTCCAAGTGATGTCATTATCAGTGAGAGACATTAACCTATGAGCCCAACCCTTTCCTTCTTCATTCTTCAGCACGAACTTAGGAAGGTGCGAAATAAACCACCTCACTAGCAAAGGAGCACAACACCACGGAGTTCCCCGTTTTCGGGCAGTACGAGCATAGAGTTGTTGCAGGATATCACCCAAAAGAGTGGGTACAGGATTCCGAGACATGAAGATCCTTATGGCATAGATACTGATAAAGGTGTCAGGATTTGGGAACAATACCAGACCATAGATTAAAAGAGCCAGAATGTCTTCGTACGCCTTGAAGTCTAAGTCATTCCAGAAATCATTAGCTTTGCCAACTAGAAATTTGACCAAAAAGCCCTTAACTCCACTTCTAGTTTCCCAGTTAGCCAATACCTCTTCTTTGGTCAAGGGGAGAACTGCAGCAACCTCTTCAGGCCTAGGAGTCTTTTCCCAACCAGTGAATGGAGTTTGCTCCAAAACAGGGATACCGAGCAAATCAGAGAATTCTTCCAGGGTAGGGACCAGCTGGAAGTCTTGAAAGGTAAAGCAATGATACAGGGGGTCATAAAACTGGGTCAGGACACTTATCAGTTGTTGGTCCCACTTTGCAGTGATCAAGACAAGGAGAGAACCATGCCTTTTGATGAAGGAAGTAGTGTTTGGAATCCTACCAACCAAATCTTTGAGCAGAGCTGGTGGTTGAACAAAGTTGAGCCGGATAGTATTCCTACGCACGGGCATCATGATGTCCTACAAAACAGAGCAAAGATGAAACTTTTTGTCTTTGAAATGGGTTAGTCCTTATACAGGATGCATGCAATGGTATGATGGCATGATGCTATGATGAAGCACACCACAAGTATTCACACAAGCAAGCATGATAAGGCACACAAGTCACACAAGACAACCCTTAGGTTTCAGGCCAGCATGAAGTTTAGGTATTACCCTCTTTTGGTTACGTTGGTTAAAACCTGTCCTATCAAAAGTAACCGGGTTCTAGAGGATCTCAAATCATTGGCTACCCTCAATCGGTCATAACTCCAGCATCACAATCTTTTCTTGCGGCCAGAACCATCGCGAGAGTTTAGCCTCAATGAGTGTAGCATACTGCTACTGTTCTAATGGCCAAGTTGGGTCAATTTAGGGTTCTAAGGTCGGTTGGTGTTTAATGACTCCTTAGAAGACCCATATTCTCCTCGTTGCAACACAAGGGATACAGGTACAGACCAAGGTGTCACACCAACGTAGCCACTGTTTCACCCATGTCGGTCTACGCCGGACAGGTCCCTCACAGATTATGCTACCTAAAAAGGGTATTCCCCAGATCCGGGTTAGGATCCATGAAACTCCGATGCAAAGCCCACAAATATAAAAGCAAACAAAGCAAACAATTGAAAACAAAGGTGATCTAAGCCCTAAGGTTACTCCACTTTTAATTTTCTCCCCAGCAGAGTCGTAAGTTCTGTGATACGGTGGGAGAACTGACTATGGTTTTGCGTTTGTTTTCGCAAATGTTTCGGTTGAGCAAGAGTCGCCACCGACTTTTTATTTTATCCTAAGGAAAGGTTTAAAAAGCACAGCAAAAACCTTTGAGATGTTTTCTTGGGTTCGGGGAGTAGATTATAGAAAGGGAAGGTATTAGCACCCTTTCTATCCATGGTTATCCATGGGCTCTTAGTTACTTGCTTAGATCAACTTGCCTTATTTTTCAATTGTTTGAAATGGTGCTTTGTGTGTGTGGGTTTGAAAATGTTTTGAAAAGAGGCCAATGTAGCGGCAACCTTTGTAATGATCCATGTTGGGATGTATACAAAGGTGTATGTCTTTTGAAAAGGTTTTCATTTGTTTTTGAAAGTTGTTTTTGAAAGTGTTGTGATGTGTGGTTTTAGAAAATAGGCAAGTGTTTTGTTTTGCAAGTTTGATTCAAGTAACTAAGAGGTTGTCTACTCCTAAATTTCTCAAGGATTATTGCTATGTTTTAACCCTTTTAACAAGTTTGTTCCACTATTGCATTTGGTGGACAATCTTGTGTTAGGATGTGAAAGGGACGGGCGCGGGTCATCGTTTAGACCATAATTGCAATGGTGCCAAGTATCTTTGGGCAATTTTCCTTAAGGGACTTGATCATTTGTTAGGCAACTTTTTGAAAGCGTCATCGAGGGACTATGATCTTTTGAATTGTTTTGTTTTGCCCAAAGAGACCTAACATGCAATATATATGGCCCATTTATTGAAGGCAACATGTGGAATACCCTAGGGGTGCAAGTGTGATTAGTGTTGTCCATTTTCATGCTTGTTTATCTTGAAATTAGGTCAAACTATTTTTGTTGTTTTTTATTCGCATACAAACCCTAATTCTAACATGGTATATTTAGAAAGCATTAAAGTGCGAAAAATAAAATTACTAAGCTATTACAACACAATATATGGGAAGGGGGGTACAAATGTTCAAATGGGGGTATTTTGACAAGGAATTTAAACCTAGACTATTACATCAATATTGAATTATTTACAAGATATTTAATTGCACAAATTAAATAGAAATAAAATAAATATGCAAGATGCAAAAAGGCTTTTTATATGTATGAAAAAAAAGGTATTTTTGTGTATAAAGGAAACAAAAATAAAAGTATTAATTTTTTGGAGTTTTTTATGTATTTTAGGGCAAAACCCTAATTTCATTAAGTAAAATGTATTAATTATTTAATATGTACACATTTATTTATTATATACAAAAAAAAAATGAAGTATATTTGTAAAAAGGTATTTTTAACATTAAATATTAATAAAAATAAAAAATGTGTATATTTTGTATTTTTAACCTAAATATACTAATATATATATATATATATATATATATATATATATATATATATATATATATATATATATATATATATATATATATATATATATATATATATATATATATATATATATATATATATATATATATATATATATATATATATATATATATATATATATATATATATATATATATATATATATATATATATATATATATATATATATATATATATATATATATATATATATATATATATATATATATATATATATATATATATATATATATATATATATATATATATATATATATATATATATATATATATATATATATATATTAATTTGTATTATTTATTAAATATATTGCATATATACAAAATAATAATATTTAATATTTATAAAAAAAAGTATATTTTATATGAAATATTTTCAGAAGATAAAATGAAATGAAAATCAGAAATAAAATATGTTTGCATATTTTTTAGTATTTTTAAATAAAAGTATGTTTATATATTTATTTATGTACAAATATTGATCTAAACAAATAAATACCTAATAAATATGAAAATGGTGTAAAAAATATTTTTTATGTTTTTAATATTATAAGAAAAAATAAATAAGACATAACAAAAAAGGAAAAGTCAAAAAGTCATAAAAATAAGCAAAATGGGCCTAGGGGGTGTAAAAGTAACAAAAGGGTGCAAAAAGAAAGTCAACTCAGGCCCAACCCAAGAAGACTTCATCTTCAACCTCAGAACATGTTTGAACACAATCCACGCGCGTTTTTCATCTCTCAATTCCTGGACTTTCAAGCAAAACTCACAACATGAAAAATGTAGAGCATTAAGAGACGAATTCAGGGATATAAAGAACTTGACTTAACTCTCTAAGATGAGAGAGAATTTCTTCTCCCCCAATTCCTGACCTAGTTTTTGTTCCATGTTCAGACTTAAAATTATCTAAGCATACATAATATAAATGAAATCTAATTACATGGGCATGTTCAGGGCTATGAATGTGACATGTTTTCTTCACAAACCTAAAGCTAACAATGCCTATATTGAGAGATAAAACTTCATGAATATACCTGTTCAGTTGGAATCGTGCCTTGCAATGGAGGAGCTTTCAGGGCAAGATGATGATTTGTACAGCTTGCCTGAAGTGTAGTGATGCTATTCCAATGCTTGGTGTGTTTTGAATCGTGCCAAATCAAGCTGCAGAAGTCCACCTGCAAGATAGAAAAATGGAAATGGAAAATGGTGCTATGGCTGTTACAGTCTCAGTTCAAGGTTTGGAATATTTTATATGGATATTATGGAATGTGTTTGATGTGTTTTTAGCAAGAATGCATGAAAGGTTTGAGCTATGGAACTCAAACTGCAGCAGATGCTCTGTTTGGGCAGTTTGAGGGTGATTCTGGGAATGGGGAGGTATTGGGGATGCTAGGCTCGTGTTTCAGCTTAGGATGGATCTTTAGAAAGTGTTTGACAAGTTTTTTTAAGGCTTGGTTTACAGGAATGATAGTTGTTATGTGTTATGCTAGCTTTCTTACACTTTAAGCAACAAAAGGCCACTTGGTGTTTCTAGCCTGTACAGGCCCCCATTCTATGCTGCATAACTCAGTCTTGATCAGTGTAATTAACTCATAAACTTGTGCCAAAGAGATTTCAAATGTACTTGCTTGGATTTGCATATTGACATAAAGTTCACTTTTGCAAAAATGGATATAATGCTTATTCTAATTTGGGATTAAACCTTTAGGCAATGCTTGAACACATAGAATATGGTCTTGGCACAAAGGATTGGCATTAAATTAAGGAGTGTAATTGAGATAAAAGACCTGTAATCAAGGAAAGCATGCTGAATTCAAAATGGCACAAATGTATGAACATGTAACTTGGCCAAATCAAAAGTGAGTTTTTCCCAACTTGCCAAATTTGATTCTCCCTAACCATGAGGTTGTTTGATGAGTTCTTGGACATTTTGGAAAGCTTGGAATGTGTACTACAATCCATCTTTGAAATGCAAATTGAAATTCCAAGTGGAAGTATGTGAAAAATGGTCTTGAAGTTAGGTAAAAACCTTGCCTAAAATAGGTCAAATTTTCTCAAAGTTAAGAATGGTTTGGTACCCTTGTTCCAAAAATTGTAACTTGAGCTACAAGCTTCTTTTGGGAAAACTTTGTGAATCAAAGTTGTAGATTTTGCAATAGGCTAAAATTTTCATGTTTTGACTTTTTCTTGAATCCAAATGAATCTTGGTGAGAAAGTGGGGCAAAGTTAGGAAAAAATTAGGGTTTTTCATAACTTAGAAAAATTCTAAGTTACGAAAAATCTTCATTTCAAACCCTAATTTGCAATTCTTGATTTCTTGATGAACAAGTTTCATGATTTGGCATGTTTTGATGAAAAATGAATCTTGACACTTGATTTTGACCAAAAAGTCAAAGTTTGACTTTTCAGTATACAGTCAAAATTGATCAATTGACTGGGAAATTCAACTGTCAATCTTGTGCATTTGGGATCTTTTGAACTTGTTGAGCATGTCAAGACAATTACATGGGGTCCTTGAGTCCATATGTGAGCTTGGTTTTCCATTGGCTAGGTCAAACAGTCAAAAATTGCCTTTGTGCAGTTAAAACCCTAAAAATGACCATTTTGCCCTTTTGGTGATCTGATCAAATTTCTTGTGGAATTGTGATCCAAACTTGATCAAATGGTCCATGTGAGTTCATAATGTTGATGTGGGTCAAAAATTATGAGGTTTGACTGTCAATTGGCCACAGTTGACTTTTTCCCCAATACAGTTGATTTCTAGGTCAACTGTCCAATTGACTGGGCAAAATTTGGAATCAGGACTTGAAACTTGGTATGAATAAACTTGGGAGTCCAACATGAAGCATGAAAGTCATCTTAGGCATTTTAGGTCAAAATATCTTTGTTCAAACACAAATCCTAATTTGGGTCAACAGTGCAAGTAGAAGTCTTGAGCAGAGGAAACCCTAACTGGATCTTGATCTCCAAGGGTTTTGTGATGAGAAAATGTTGAGGAAATGGGAGGGCAAATTTTGGGGTACAACACTCGGGAAATCTCTTTAGGTCTTGGATCTCTTTTCATACCGTTGAAAGGTAGTTGATTGAGAATGGGAATCTTCAAGAGTTGAGAGAATTCTTCCATAGTAGGTACAAGCTGATAATCGGGAAAAGTGAAGCAATGGTGTAGAGGATCAAAGAACTGGAACAACACCTTCATCATATCTTCATTAGTGCTAGAGGTAACCAAGTTGAGGAGGCGACCATGTCTTTTGGTGAATAAAGAGTTCTCAGAGACCCTTGATGCTAGCTCTTTGAGTTGAGAAGGAATTCTTACGAGATTGACTTGAATGGTTTTCTTGTGAATATAAGCCATGTCCTACAAAACAGAACAAAGATAAATCCCAATAATCCTTGAAATGGTTAGTTAATATGAGTATGATGTTATGATTTTTATGATGTTATGTACAAGTAAGCATATACAAACAAGGCAAACAAGTCCTTAGGTTTAGGCTTGCATGGAGTCTTATAGGTAAGTACCCTCTTGAAGTTTAGTTGGCTCAAACCTGTCCTAGAAATAGTAATCGGGTTCTAAGGGATCTCAATATCACTGATCTTTCTTGTCGGGCATGGTTTCAGCACAAGCCTCTTTAATGGCGACCTAAATATCTCGAGAAGTTTGATCTCAACGAGTGTAGTATTGAGTATCAACCAAGTTCGGACTGCACCAAAGTCGGTTATCTTACTACGTCCTAATGGCCAAGTTAGTCAAGCAAAGGTTTTAAAAGTCAGCTAGTGCTTCATGACACCACACACCAGCCCCGTATTCTCCTTGACTACCCAAGGGCTACTGGTACCCACAAATATGTCACACTAATGTAGCTATTGCTTAGACCATGTCGGTATACCCCACATAGTTTCCATAATGTATTGCTACTTACCTATAAGGTATCCCAAATCCGAGTAGAGGATTTAAAACAAACCCAAACAAGGAACCAAAATTTAAAGCAAACAATTCAAACAATGAAAGCAAATAAAGGTGATATAGCCCTAAGGTAACCACACTTTTAAGTTTTTCCCCGGCAGAGTCGCCAGTTCTGTGATACGGTGGGAGAACTGACTTGGGATTTTTTGCGTTTGATCGCAAATGTTACGGTTAGTAAGAGTCGCCATCGACTTTTCTTTTATCCAAAATGAAAGGCTGAAAAGAATAGGAAATACCTTTGAGATTATTTCTTGAGTTAGGGGGATAGATTATGAAAAGAGAAGGTATTAGCATCCTGTTCATCCATAGTTTTCTATGGGCTCTTAGTTGCTTGCTAGATCACTTTATTTTGTTTGAAAATATGCTTTGTGTGGTTTTTGAAAGTATTTTGAAAAAGGCGCCTTTGTTTAGGAAAACTTTGTAATAGTTCTTGTTCGTAAGAACGTATACAAAGTGTTGAGCTTTTGAAAATATTTCATGTTTGAAAAATGTTTTGAAAGTGTTTGTTTTGAAAGTGTTTGGTGTTTGTTTTGAAAATTAGCAAGGATGTTTGTTTTTGAAAATGAGCAAGAAACTAGGAACAATCTACCTACTCAAAAGTATTTGTTCATTTCTTCCTTCCTTTGATATTGCTATCTCACCATTGATTTGGTAAGAAGCCTTATCTTTGGATGTAAAGGGACGGACGTGGGTCATCGTATAGTCATGATAACAATGTTGTGAGATATCTTTGCATTTTTCTTTGAGGGACTAAGATCATTTTGAAAGACAATATTGATAGCGTCATCGAGGGACTATGATCTTGTATTTTTTATTGTTTTTGCTAAGATACCTGTGATACGGTGGGAGAACTGACTTGAGGTTTTGCGTTTTGTGTTTGCAAATGTTGCGGTTTAGCAAGAGTCGCCACCGACTTTTCTTTTATCCAAAAAGGAAAGGTGAAAAAGCACAGGAAAGACCTTTAGATATGTTTTTGAGTTCAGGGGGTAGATTATAAAAAGGGAAGGTATTAGCACCCTTTTCATCCATGGTTTTCCATGGGCTCTTAGTTGCTTGCTAGATCATTTGCTTTTGTTTGAATGTGCTTGTGGTGTGGGTTTTGAAAGTATTTTGAAAATGTGACTTTGTAATGATTCTCGTTTCTATAAGAATGTGTACAAAGTGTTGTTTTGAAAATAGTTCAAAGACGTGTTTGTGGATTGTGTTTTTGAAAGTGATTTTGAAAAGGTATTTCCTTTGTAATGGCTCTTGTTTCTATAAGAACTCATACAAAGTGTTTATCTTTTGAAAATGTTTCAAATGGAAGTATGAGTGTATAAAATGTTTTTGTTGTGAGCAAGCGAGCAACTGAGAGTGAACCTACCTACTCAAAAGGTCTTAAATGTGATTTTCCTTCTTTTTTAGATGTGGCTATCTTACCATTGATTTGGTAAAAAGCCCTATCGTTGGATGTAAAGGGACGGGCATTTGGGTCATCGTGTGACCATGATAGAAATGTTGTGAGATGGCTTAGTATTTTTCTTTAGGGACTAAGATCATTTTGAAAGGCAACTTTGATAGTGTCATCGAGGGACTATGATCTTATATTTCGATTGTTTTTGCTAAGACACTCCACATGCATAACATGACCATTTTTTAGGTAACAAGTGGAGTTAACCTTAAGGGTGCATGTGTGAATAGTGTGTTTGATTGCATGCATTTTAATATTGATTAGGGTTATCTATTTTGTTATTTTCATGCCTTGCCATACATCCTATTTACTAGCAATATATGAAAAGCAAGTAAAATGCGAAAAATAGAATCTAAGCTATTACATCGCTTTAGGGGGGTGGGGGTACATATTTATGAATAAGGTTGCAAGTAAAATTAAATCCTAAGTTATTATTACAACCATATCGAAATGGATCAGAATGTGCAAGAAATGTAAATTGCTTATTTATTTAAGAAAAGAAATAAGTTTTGTTTAAGGAAATATTTTTGGTCTTTTGTTTTAAGAAACAAAGTAAAGCATGAAAAAATGTTTTTGGTTTTTGTTGATTAATGAAATAGAAAGTGATAGCAAAGATAATGAAAAAAAGTAAAAATAGAATCAGCGTGTTGTTGATTAAGGGAGGTCAGAAGCTCTGACTCTGGCACACTGCAAAACGGAATTCCTATTAGTAAAAAAAAACATAAGTAGAGTCAGAAGTTCTGAGTCCACCGGGAGCATATCAGCCTCCAGAAGTTCTGATACCACCGGCAACAAAGGAGGTTTCAGAAGTTCTGATACCACCAACAACAAAGTGGATTTCAGAAGTTCTGATACCACCGGCAGAACTTGGTCTCTCTTTCCATGCTAGTCAGAACATCTGCAACTTAGTCATTTCTTCACGAAACAGAAGATGTGCATATGACTGTTATGGCATGTGTCATAGTGTTTCAGAAATAAGAAATACCAGAACTACAAATCAGAGGCAATTATGAATCCTAATCCTAATTCTGAGTCCTAATTTCTTCCAGAAGTTCTGAAACTGACTTATTCCATACTTAGGCAAGCAAATACGTGAAGCCTCAGAACATGGATAACATTAGAAACATGATGTCTACATTGTGTTTTTGAACATGCAAATCTGATAATGCTTAGGCAACGTGATAAAAGTCAGCAGGAGCTTACCTTGCAGCTGGAAGAGATTCTGTGAACTGGAAGTTGGTCCTGGATCTGGTGATGTTCTGAGCTGCTTCTTCACGTACTCAGCAAGATGGAAGCTTTCAACTTCTGGAACATCCAAGGGGTGGTATTCTGACTTCTTTGAGGTGGAGATGAATGGAGAGTGTATGGAAGTGGGAATAAAGAAGTTGGAATAGCTCCTTAGTTTATGAATCAGCAACTGTGGGGATGGTTTTAGTCAAGGAACAATGGATTTTTGATGCTAGAATCAAATTCTAAGGTTTTGGTGTTTTGGTGTTTACAGCTTTTCGAATTCTTGGAATTTTGCAAGGAGTCAAGGTTTTTTCTTTTGGTAATTCTCTCTCCCCAAAAACCAACCCTTTGAACGTGTGATGGGACAAACTATTTATAGATGGATTTGCTGTGATTTTGGGGGGGGGGGGGGGGGGGGAACAAATGAGTTTTAAACAATTTTGGCATACTGTCCTTTTGTTTTTAAATCACAGTTCTCGTAGGCCAAATTGGTGCAAGAAAAACGTAGGCGTGGACTGGATCAGCAGCACCTTGGAGTGTTGTGGCAGCTGGTTGCAGGACCGTTCCATAGCAGGGTAGCAGGTTACTTAAATGAGTTTTGGGTGTTGTTCTGATTGCAGAAGGTCAAACGTAACCTCTAAATGCTGAAGGGGCATCTTCTGACCAGAGCGTTGAACATAGCCTCCATATGCTGAAGAATCATGTTCTGACTGAAGCATTATGTTCTGACCAAAGAGCAACGCTTCTGCATGTTCTGATTAAAGCGTCATGTTCTGGACCGTGTTTGCAATTTATGAATGTACTTGCATAGAGGCTGGCTCAGAAGTTCTGAAGTATCATATTCTCTAGACACTTAGAAAACTTTCTAAATGTTTAAAAATTTTGATTTTTTTCAAAGTAACTTCTGAATTCTGATTTTTTATGAACCAATTTATGCCTTAATGAAATTTGATTCTTGGAACTTGATTTTGATTTAAAAGTCAAAGTTTGACTTTTTCAGTGTACTTTTGACCATTTTGCCCTTATGGATGATTTCCTTGAAAAATGATGATTCAAGACTTGGAACTTGATAGAGGCAAAACTGAGAGTCCAGGATGAATCCCTTGAGAAATGGGAGGGAAAATTTTGGGGTACAACAGTTTCCCCTATTCAATCTTCTTAAGCCTTAGGATGTAGATTGGCTGATCTGTCTTTCGTGATCTGAAGGCGGAAGATGATTGAACACTAGAGTGCCCAGAAATTTGCACTCGCATGAAGTAATACTGATTGGTAATGTCGAGAATGGGATTACAGATTCCATTTGGAAGGCGACGAGAAATCATAAGAGATGGGCTTAAAGATGCCATCTAGAAAATATTGGTTGCATAAGAGATTCCTGGGTGAAATTTCCTGTACCTGCTGTCAAGGGGGACTTCACTGGGAAATGTTGATTTATACACTGGGAAGTAAAGTCTAGGAACTTTTGGTTGTAAAATTAATCTACTAGGGAATTAACTCTTGATTTGAAGAGGTGAAAGTGGACTGTATATCTGGTCAGGGTCCAGGCTGTATGGCAACTCGATGGGGAAATGTGAAATTGACCGTATTTGATCGGGTCCAGGCTTTACAGTGTTGCAACCTGTTGTCTGGAGATAAGGTAGAAGGAAACTTGGATAGTAGGTTTACTTCGAAATGAAAGCCTGGATAGTAGGGCTGTGAGAAGGAACCTGGATAGTAGGGTTACTTCGAAATGAAAGTCTGGGTAATAGGGCTGTAAGAAGGAACCTGGATAGTAGGGTTACTTCGAAATGAAAGCCTGGGTAGTAGGGTTGTGAGAAGGAACCTGGATAGTAGGGTTACTTCGAAATGAAAGCCTGGGTAGTAGGGCTGTAAGAAGGAACCTGGATAGTAGGGTTACTTCGAAATGAAAGCCTGGGTAGTAGGGCTGTAAGAAGGAACCTGGATAGTAGGGTTACTTCGGAATGAAAGCCTGGGTATTAGGGGTGTGAGAAGGAACCTAGATAGTAGGGTTACTTCGAAATGAAAGCCTGGGTAGTAGGGTTGTGAGAAGGAACCTGGATAGTAGGGTTACTTCGGAATGAAAGCCTGGGTAGTAGGGATGTGAGAAGGAACCTAGATAGTAGGGTTACTTCGAAATGAAAGCCTGGGTAGTAGGGCTGTGAGAAGGAACCTGGATAGTAGGGTTACTTCGAAATGAAAGCCTGGGTAGTAGGGCTGTGAGAAGGAACCTGGATAGTAGGGTTACTTCGAAATCAAAGCTTGGATAGTAGGGCTGTAAGAAGGAACCTAGATAGTAGGGCTACTTCAAAATGAAAGCCTGGGTAGTAGGGTTGTGAGAAGGAACCTGGATAGTAGGGTTACTTCGAAATGAAATTCTGGGTAGTAGGGCTGTAAGAAGGAACCTGGAGAGTAGGGTTACTTCGAAATGAAATCCTGGGTAGTAGGGCTGTAAGAAGAAACCTAGATAGTAGGGTTACTTCGTTTGATTGTGTAGATTAGTTGACCCGTTTGGTTTCGAGAACTGATTTTTTTTCTTGGTTGCCTGTAGATATGACATGTATAACTACTGGTATTGTTGGTGACAACTGTATTTCCTGAAAAGATGACAGGGTTAGTTATATGCGATGCATGAAATGCATTGTGAGATGATGTTCCCAAAATAAATGAGATTATGTTGTATGTGATATGTATGCGCATGTAATGATGTATGAGCATGGTAGTTGTGACATATACGAGTCCGGGAAGATAAATCCCTGACTGCTGCTGGGGAAAAATAGAAATCTTGACTGTTGTAGAGAAACGTGGCTCTTGTACTTCCGCTGGGGATGATGAATGGAAGTGATTATGCTGAGGATATGTTCCTTATTTACGGATCTTCTATCGGGGAGAGACTCTGCTTGAGAATAACTCTGCGGGGAACCACTTGAAAGGTGGATTTCAAAAAGCTGAAGTAATGGACTCTGTCGGGGATTGAGCTTCTGTATTCGGAGAAATAAACTCTGCTTGGGGAGTCAGAAATTTGTAATGATCCACTCGTGATTATAAAATCTGACTGGGGAACTTAGGTGTTAGGTTTCTGGAGGATCCTGGCTAGGGAGATCACTTCCTGTTCTGAGAGAACTGTTACTGATACTTTGATTACTTCTGCTCTGGCGAGTATAGATGTTACAAGGTCACATGTATTAATGACTGTTCTCCAAAGTTGTCTCTGCCCTAGTACCTGCTGGACATGGTAATTGTCAATTTTGATATTTCTGATCTTTTGTTCCTGTTTCTTAAGTTATAAGCAATTGTATTTGGTTTCTTTATGCAAATATTTGTGACAACAATTATATTCAAATGCATATGTCAAGAATAAATCATTGGACATTCTTGCAAAAACAGAAAAAGGAAAACAAATAGTTTTGTAAAAATGACTTGTATTAATTTTGAAGTGGGCCTATAACAGGCGCTTTTGTACAAGGAAGCTGACGCTATAGTAAGAGAGTGTCACCATAAAAATGAAGGGTATACAATTTTGTGTACAACAGAAAGAAAACAGCTATGTGCAATAATCCCATTGGGTTTCAAATCTGCTATTGCCACTATGTCTTTGAGCGTCTCCTCACTTTGCTGCTTGTCTGAAGCTGATTAGATTGAGGGATGTCATTTGAGCTTGACAGTTGATACTGAGGTCAGATTGCAGGGTGATCCAATAGGGCATAGTGATACGCTTTTCATCCCTAACTTTTTCCTGGACCTCCCTTTCAGGTTTTCGGCCCACCGGGATACCCTTTTTTGCCCAAGTCGCCTCTTTAAGTTTTCGACTTGCCGGGTGTACAAATTTTTTCATTTTCATCCCTTATTTTTGCCCGAACCCTTTTGGTTCGTTGGGAAGCCCTTATTTTTGCCTAGGCCAGTCAACCTAGCGGGTCTTTAATTATGGGTAGTATCTTTTCACTGTGCCTGCATTGATAGGATGAGGAAGGTCGTCAGCGTCCATGGTGGTCAGAATCATGGCTCCACCTGAGAAAATGTTTTTAACCACAAATGGCCCTTCGTATGTAGGAATCCATTTGCCCCTGGGGTCACCTTGCGGCAGTATGATGCGCTTGATCACTAGATCTCTGACTTGATATTCTTGACGTTTGACTTTCTTGTTAAAAGCCTTGATCATCCGCTTTTGATACGTCTGACCATGGCAGATAGTAGTAAGTCTCTTTTCATCGATTAGATTTAACTGATCAAGTCGGGTTTGGATCCAATCGTCTTCGTTTAGGCCTGCATCTCTCATAATCCTTAGGCATGGAATCTGAACCTCTATGGGTAGGACTTCTTCCATGCCATATACCAGAGAGTAAGGTGTTGCCCCTGTCGATATCCGTGCTGAGGTACGGTACCCATGAAGAGCGAATGGTAGCATCTCATGCCAGTCTTTGTATGTCACCGTCATCTTATGTACAATCTTCTTGATGTTCTTGTTAGTTGCTTCGACAGCGCCATTCATCTTCGACCGGTAGGGAGAAGAGTTATGATGCTGTATCTTGAATTGTTTATAGAGCTCGATGATCATTGTATTGTTGAGATTCGTACCATTGTCAGTAATGATCCTCTCTAGCACACCATATCGACATATCAGATTATGTCGGATAAATCGTACCACCACATTCTTGGTTACTGTGGCAAAAAAGGCTGCTTCAACCCACTTCGTGAAGTAATCAATGGCTACTAGGATGAAGCGATGCCCATTAGAGGCGATGGGCCTGATTTCTCCGATCATATCGATGCCCCACATTGCAAAGGGCCACAGGGCTGTGAAGACATTCAGAGGAACCAGAGGTATATGCACCTTATCAGCATAGATTTGGCATTTATGATAAGTTCGAAAGTGCTGATAACAATCGGCTTCCATGGTGAACCAATAGTATCCTGCCTGTAGGATCTTCTTAGCCATGGTGTGTCCACTGGAATGGGTTCCGAAGGTACCTTCATGTAGATCTGTCATGATCCTTTCTGCTTCACCCTTGTCTACACACTGCAATAAGGTAGAGTCATGGTTGCGTTTATAGAGGACTCCATTACTGAGGAAGAACTTTGCAGCGAATCTTCTCAGAAACTTCTTATCATTGACAGATGCCCCTTCGGGATATTCTTGAGCCTCGAGATACCTTCTGACTTCGTGAAACCAGGGTTTGTCTATTACCTCTTCAATACCAAATTCACAGTAGTGCGCCGGTTCATCCAACATCTCAATGGTGATTCAGGGAGCTTCGTTGTCCCACTTGACCTTGAACATGGAGGACATGGTGGCTAACGAGTCCGCCAACTGATTCTCCTCTCGTGGTAAATGTTCAAAGGTTACCTCCTCGAAGTGTGGGAGCAACGTCAGTACATGCTCTTTGTATGGGATGAGATTCGGATGCTTTGTATCCCACTCGCCTTTGATCTGACTTACCACCAAAGCAGAATCCCCGAATACACTCAAGAACTTTATCCTTAAGTCAATGGCAGCTCGAATACCCATGATGCAGGCTTCATACTCCTCCATATTGTTGGTGCAGTTGAAACATAATCGGGCAGTGAACGGAGTATGACAACCCTCGGGAGATATGATTACAACGCCAATGTTGTTACCCAGTGCGTTTGAGGCTCCATCAAAATACATAGACCATCGGGATCCTTCTTCAGGTTCTTCATCCGACCCAGGTTCTTCACAGTTGGTTACTAACATGATATCCTCATCCGGGAACTCAAAATTCATGGACCGGTAGTCATCCAAGGCCTGATGAGCCAAATGATCAGCCAATACACTCCCCTTTATTGCTTTTTGGGTTGTATATTGTATGTCGTATTCAGTCAATATCATTTGCCACCTTGCTATTCTTCTTGAGAGAGCGGGCTTCTCGAAAATGTACTTGATTGGATCCATCTTAGATATCAACAAAATAGTGTGAGTCAGCATATACTGTCTCAGTCGGCGAGCAGCCCATGCCAAAGCGCAACAAGTTTTCTCGAGCAGTGAGTACCGTGTCTCACAGTCGGTAAATTTTTTGCTAAGGTAGTATATTGTGTGCTCTTTTCGACCAGACTCGTCATGCTGCCCCAACACACACCCCATTGAATTGTCTAATACCATCAAGTACAATATCAAAGGTCTCCCTTCAACTGGAGGCATCAGAATTGGTGGTTCTTGTAGGTATTCCTTGATTCTTTCAAAAGAGGTCTAGCATTCATCGTTCCACTATACTACTTGATCTTTCTTCAGAAGTTTGAAGATTGGCTCACAAGTAGCAGTCATATGTGAAATGAACCTGGCGATATAATTCAGGCGTCCCAAGAAACCTCTAACTTCCTTCTCTGTACGGGGAGCTGGCATTTCTTGTATAGCTTTTACTTTTGCAGGATCTACTTGAATACCTATGTCGTTGACGACGAAACCTAGAAGCTTACCGAACCTTACCTCGAAAATGCACTTGTTCGGATTCAATCTCAGTTTATATACCTTCAATTTGTCTAACAGCTTTTGGAGATGATCAAGGTGTTCTTCCTCAGTCTGAGACTTGGCTATCATATTGTCGACATAAACCTCAATCTCATGGTGAATCATGTCGTGGAACAAAGCGACCATGGCCCGCTGATAGGTTTCCCCAACATTCTTCAACCCCAAAGGCATCACCTTGTAGCAGAAAGTTCCCCACTGTGTAATGAAAGTCGTATTTTCCATGTCTTCGGGAGCCATCTTGATCTGGTTGTAGCCAGAGAAACCATCCATGAAGGAAAAGATTTTGTGTTGCAAGGTGTTATCGACCAGAACGTCAATATGAGGAAGCGGGAAGTCATCCTTGGGGCTTTCCCTGTTCAGATCTCTGTAATCCACACACATCCGTACCTTAACGTCCTTCTTAGGCACCAGAACGATGTTAGCAACCCACTGCGGATAGGAGGTGACATCTAAGAATCCCGCGTTGAACTGCTTCATGACCTTTGCCTTAATTTTCTCTGACATTTCAGGGCGCATACGGCGAACCTTCTGTTTAATTGGCGGGCAGTCTTCCTTAGTCAGCAGGCGATGTACCACAATATCAGTGTCCAAACCAGGCATGTCTTCATAGGACCAGGCGAATATCTCAATGTAGTCGTGCAACATTTGTATCAACCTCTGTTTTGCGCTAAGCTCCAGATTTACAGCTATTTTAACCTCTTTTATGTCTATTTTTGTGCCCAAGTTTATTGTCTCAACTAGCTCTTCATGAGGTTGTATGGCCCTATCTTCCTGCTGTAGCAGTCTAGCAAGTTCTCCAGGTACCTCACAATCATCCTCGGCTTGGTTGATCGGACTTTCGAAGTCATAACTGGCAATAACAGGTTTGTTATCAATGGGATCCAGAGTGGATATGGACCTGCAGTTTGATATGTGAGTGTATGTAAGAGCATAGCTGTATTGATAAAGCAAAGTCAAAAAAATAAAAACAGAGAGTGTGAAATCTGTATGCAAAGAAAGTCCAATGTTTCATTGATGATATATGAGATGACATATAATAACCCTCATAGATAGAGCCATCGGGTCTCAGGTAAGACACAAGGCTATAAAGTTTAATTTGTTCATTACAAATTTAAAAACAAATGAGACAATTACTGCGGAATAAAAGAAACTGGTATGAAATCTCTGGTCGTCTAATTACTTGGTCCACCGTTGGTAGTTGGGTAAATCCAGTTGTCGAAATCGGAGTCCTCTTCATTGTCTTCAATAACATTGACCTCTCGATTGCTGATGCGTAGGGGAGGTCCTCCAACTCGAGCGCGTCGAACAACCCTCTGAGCTTCTGAGGTAAATCCCAAGCCAAACTTGTCAGTTTTGTGAATAAACTCAGGAAGCTGTCCCCAATTGGTATTCCTTCCTTCTTCAACTATTGCTTTCACATCCTTGAGAGAAGTCATCTTCAGAGGAGACTTGGTACTGGTAGTGGTCTCGGTTGACGCCAAAATCTGGGTGACCTCTTAAAAGTTTTGACAAGGAGTCTCTATAAATTCTCCGTCCATCTCCATGCAGCGGAAGGAATTGAGGTGTCTCACCATGTATTTTTCCTCACCCCGTACTGTGACAATCTTTCCTTTCACCGGATACTTCAACATTTGGTGAAGTGTGGAAGTAACAGCCCCAACTTTATGGATCCAAGGACGACCCAACAAATAGGAGTATGACGGCCTGATATCCATTATGTAGAAGGTAGACTCGAACGTCTGAGAGCCTACTTTGACAGGGATATTCACCTCCCCATGCACCATTCTCTTTGATCAGTCAAAAGCCCGGACCACAATGTTACTAGGCTTTAAAGTCAAACCCCCGCAATCCAAATGTTCCAACGCTTTCTTTGGCAGAACATTCAGTGAAGACCCAATATCTATCAGTACGTGAGCCATAGTGGTGCCTCTGCATTGAATCGATACATGCAGAGCATCATTATGCTTTCTTCCCTTCGGTGTCAAGTCGACATTTGAGAAACCCAACCCATTGTTGGCAGTCAGGCTAGCCACACAATCTTTGAATTGATCAGCTAAAGTCTCTTGCGACACATGCGCAGTTTTGAGGAATGCAATCAAATCCTTTGCATGGGCCTCGGAGCATAACAACAGGGATAACATGGATATCTTTGAGGGGGTCTGCCCCAACTACTCAACTATATTGTAGTCACTCTTTTTGATTATTTTCAAAATTTCCTCTATCTCTTGCTTAGAGGCTTCCACAACAATCTTTCTAGGTGCCTCCATCCGGACAGGCTCACCTACAACCTCTTTGTCGCGAGTCCCAATTGACTTATCGGCAGGGGCGACAGCTGGAGTGAGAACATGAAAAGTAGTTGATGTGCTAGCAGGAACAACAGATGGAATGACAACAGGCTTGTTGACAGTCTTAGGGGAAATCTCAGGAGAGAAAACCCTTCCACTTCTAGTAATCTTGCTGGTCCCGACAATGTTACCGACATCAGGATTAACTTCTTCGGCCTTCAAGCTTTATTTAACGCCATGATAGTAAATATCAGTGCCATAATGCCAAGGGACGGCTTTGTCCGAGGCGTACGGGATAGGACCAGGACATGTGATTATCAGTGGAGAAAATCTCATAGCGGGTGTAATCCTAACAGGTCTTCTCGAGGAGGCCTTGGAAGGACTGGCGGAAATGGTTATAATAGCAATGTCTTTAGATGGAAAAGCGGGAACCAGAGTTTTCTCGAACAAAATTTCTTTACTGTCCATCAGGCGTTGAACACTTGACCTCAGCAAATGGCAACCAGAAGGTAGGGATGAACATATGTGGCAACCTTCACCACAACCCGGAAATAAACCGGCCAACATCAGGTTTTTCTTAACAATCATAAGAGGAGTGGAAACTTCATCCACCGAGGTTACAAATGGATTAGTATCAATGGCGTTAACTCCATGGTTGTGCTTAGGCATGGGAGCAGTTATGACATTGGGCTTCTCCGGAGCTTCGAACTCAATATCGTTAGCTTCAATCAGGTCTTGTACCTTATTTCTTAGAGTCCAACAATCATTTGTGTCATGATCAGGACTCCCAGAATGATAGGCGCACCTAGCGTTCGAATTGTAACGAGGAGAAGAGGTATTAGGGTTCTTGGGGGCCTCTTTTAAAGTTGCCAAGTTAGATCTCAACAGATGGGGTAGAACCTCTGTCAATGTCATATTGATTCGGGTGAATTTCCTTTGTGGTCTTTCCAACCTTTGTTGATTGTTGCACTGCGGAGAGATCGCAGGCCTAAGTATTATTACAGCACTCACCGTTGGACGGTATCCCGCTCTGCTCCGGTCTCTCGGGTCATAAATGGCACTGGCCTCCTTCTTACCAGTGAAAGGATTCTTCGTTGTGCTCGAAGATGCATCTTTTTGAATTTTGCCACTTTTTATACCGGCTTCGACCCGCTCACCAGTCATGATTAGTTCAGTAAATCCAGTTGAGGAGCTTCTGATCAGGTGGTTGAAGAATGGACCTGATAAGGTGCCTAGGAACATATCCACTAATTCTCTGTCTGCTAGAGGGGGCTGGACTCTGCCTGCAAGATCCCTCCATTTCTGAGCATAAGTTTTAAAACCTTCACCTGCTCCCATAGACATGCCTTGCAATTGCGTCCGAGTTGGAGCTAAATCAGCATTATATTGATATTGTTTGTAGAAGACGGAAGCCAAATCTTCCCAATTGCGAACATTGGTCCCTTCCAATTGATAAAACCAATCCAACTGCGTCCCTGACAAGCTCTCTTGGAAGAAATTCACCCACAGATTCTTATAAGCCATATGGGGTTGAATTTTTCTGACGTATGACCCTAGATGTAGCTTTGGGCAAGAGACACCGTCGTATTTTGCGAAAGTGGGAACCTTGAATTTTTGTGGGATGACAACCCCTGAGATGAGTCCTAATTCTTCAAAATCCAAACCGGGTACCCTCTGAATCTCCATAGCATTCAAACGATCCTCTAGCTGTTTGTATTTATCATCAGCAGGAGGATATTGCTCCTTAGAGTAATCAGGTTCTTCCTCTTCCTCAGATGTTGGGTCGTTGTTCACTTCCTGGGTCCCGTCTCCTTGATTATCTCCTTCACCCGATGATGTTGCAAAGTCCAAAGTCCGTCTGGCTTGACCTTTGAACCTTCTTCCCATGATCACATCACCAGTTGATTTCTTTGCTTTTTTTCTTCTTCTCTTTGGCCATTAGAGTTTTCAGCTCCTCTTGTCCTTTTGTTACAGCTAAGAGCATCTGTTGAAAATGGGCGTTCTGCGCCTGAAGATCTTTCACAGTCTGTTCAACATCCATCTCACTGAAATAAACAGTAGAAGGATAAGGAGACCTGTTATGAGAAACCTGTATGATGTTATGATGAATGAAGATGCAATATGCAAATGATTTCAAGGAAATTTGGAGATTTAAATTTGTTCAAACCAAAAAGAACACACGTTATATTAAATCCAAATTTGAATACATCATGCCTCTTTTGGCTTACAATGAAAGAAACAAAATACAACAAAAACTCCTAAGACAAGAAGGTTGACCGCATCCTCTTTGGAGCAATGTAGGCATTCAGGTTTTTCTCTTCATGAAGCAGTTTGGTGAGCTCCAGAACCTTCTTATCACTGGCGTAAAACTGGGCTTCAAAGGTATCTCACTCTTCCTTCAACCGAACCCAAGCTTTCTGCAAATCCTAGAGAGAGGTAGGCATGTCAGGATGAAGGATAGTGTACAGGACGTCTCCTTCAACAACAGGCTCTAAGATAACAGGGTGGATGGAAGGGTAAGGCATTACGAAACTCTGAGCACGAGCTCGCACCCACCTAAGGTAAGGCTCGAGAGGGATAGAGTTTTTGTGTCCCAAATTCCTATTGTCCACCTTGTTCACCATTCCCCAAGCTCGTGTAAACTTTTGGCGGTAACCTTGGTCTTTTTTGTCGTAGTCTAACACCGGACCTTGGATGAGCATCTCACGAGGGTCGTCTCTTCGGGCATACCCAAACTGTCGAAGAGCTAAGCAGGGATTGTAGGTGATACCCCCCCTAATACCAAGCAGAGGTACATTAGGGAACTCCCCATAGCGGTTAATGATAGAGACATCTTCCAAGGATCTCAAACACCAACAGATATCAGAGTGGGTGAGAGACATCATCCTTTGAGACCAAGTCAGTCTTTGCTCTTTCTTCAATGTTGATTGAGGTAGGTGTGAAGTGAACCATTTTGCGAGTAGGGGGATACAACACAAAAGGGTACCTCTTTTCTTCATGGTGCGAGTATGAAGGCAATGCAAGATGTCCCCTAGTAAGGTAGTTATATGATTGCGAGAAAGAAAGACTTTGATGGTGTTAACGTCTATGAATTAGTCCGAATTGGGGAACAAAACCAAACCATAAATGAGAAGAGCCAGGATGTCTTCAAAAGCTTGGAAATCCATGTCGTCCCAGAATGAACGAGCCTTCTCCAATAGAAACTTGGCTAGGAAACCTTTGACCCTACTTCTTGTCTCCCAATTGGCTATGATGTCGGCTCTCTTCAGATGCAAAGCTTCGGTGATGACTTCAGGTTATGGAATCTCTTCTAAACCAGTGAACAGTATCTAATGAAGCACAGTCACCCCTAAGAGTAGAGAGAAATCTTCCAGTGTAGGTACCAACGGATAGTCCGGGAAAGTGAAACAATGATGCATGGGATCAAAGAATTGGAACAGTACACACATCATCTCTTCTTGGAAACTGGATGTAGCCAAACTGAGGAGTCGACCATATTTCTTGGTAAAAGGAGAATCCTCGAGGACTCTTGAGTCTAGCTCTTGAAGTTGAGGGTGTGCTTTTATAAAGCTGATTCAGATAGTGTTTCTTCAGACATAATTCATGACCTACAAAACAAAAACAAAGATAAACTTCTAAATCCTTGAAATGGTTAGTGAGCATGCTCATTATGCTTATGATTTTTATGATGTTATGTGAAAGTATATACACACAAAGCAAACAAATCCCTATGTTTTAGGCTTGCATGAGGTTTCATAGGTAAGTATCCTCTTGAAGTTTAGTTGGATCAAACCTGTCCTAGTAATAGTGATCGGGTTCTAAAGGATCTCAATATCATCGACCTTTCTCTTGGGCATTGTCTCAGCACAATCAATCTTTTCTTGCGGCCGAGATATCCCAAAAGTCTAGCCTCAATGAGTGTAGTATCGAGTATCAACCAATTTTTAGCTCTATACTGAAACCAGCTATCTCACTACGTCCTAATGGCCAAGTTTGTTCAATTAGGGTTCTAAAGTCTGTTAGTGCTTGTGATACGATGGGAGAACTGACTTGAGGTTTTGCGTTTGTGTTCGAAAATGTTTCGGTTTAGCAAGAGTCGCCACCGACTTTTTATTTTATCCAAAGGAAAGGTCAAAAAGCACAGGAAAGACCTTTGAGATGTTTTCTTGGGTTCGGGGGGTAGATTATAAAAAGGGAAGGTGCTAGCACCCTTTTCATCCATGGTTATCCATGGGCTCTTAGTTACTTGTTTAAATCACTTGCTTTTGCTTTTCAATTGTTTGAAATGGTGCTTTGTGTATGGTTTTGAAAATGTTTTGAAAAGAGGCCTTGTCTAGGTAACCTTTGTAATGATTCTTGTTTAAATATATACAAAGGTGTTTGTCTTTTAAAAAGATGTTTCAATGTTTGAAAGTTTATTTTGGGAAATGTTTTGAAATTGTATGTTTTTAAATTAGCAAAGATGTTTTGCAAGTTTGATCAAGTAACTAAGAGCATCTACCCTATCTACTCAAAGATCTTTCCTGTACATTTTTAATCCTTTTGATAGTGTTGTTTTACCATTGCATTTGGTAAACAACCTTGTATTTGGATGTTAAACGGGACAGGCGCGGGTTATCGTATTTGACCATGATAGCAATTGTGCTAAGTATCTTAGCAAATCTTGAGGGACTAGATCATTTTTGTTAGGCAACCAAGATAGCGTCATCGAGGGACTGTGATCTTTTTGTTTTGATTTTGTTTTGCCAAGATACTCAACATGCATACCATGGCCATTTTAAAGGCAACAAGTGGATGAAACCCTAGGGATGCTTGTGTGCATTGTGTTATCAATTTACATGCTTTTATGTCTTGTATTAGGTCAAGCTATTTGTTTGATTTTGGATTTTTGCATATGTAAGTACCTTCGTTTAGGATTGGCTCATTTCATGTAAAACAAATAGTAACAACAATAATGTAATGTAATGTACAATAGGAACAGTCTGAAAATCCTATTGTAAATGCCTAAACATGTTGTGTTGATTTAAATCAACATCTGGAACAACATGTCTCAAGAGATGTCATAACATCATACCAGACATCAAGCTACTGAACGGTCAAGTCTGATGCAGTTCTGTTCCTGAAGTTATGCAGAATATTCTGCCAAATAGAATGCATAACAAGTAGCGAAAATTGAAGGCATATGTGGAGCCCTTAGAAGATTCAATCAGAAGCTAAGGATAAGGAGAAAATCTCGATTGAAGACCTAACTTGCAGCAGAAGTTTTCTGCTTACTTTATGCAGGTCGTTAAAGCTGCATTGCTGTCATATGAAGGCCCAAATCCAGTTGGGTAAAAAGTGTTATAAATAGAAGTATTGTAACCTAATTTAAGGGAGCCGAGTATTGTCAAGATGTAATCATTAGGGCTAGTTTCGGTGTGAACCACCCGGGCTGTGGGATGGTCACCATACTCCTTGAAACCTGTAGGTTAGAGGATGTATGCATTGTACTTGATCGAAGCTTTTAAGCATGATCAAGTTGTGTAATGGAAGTGTATCTTCTGAACAGTTTATGTACTGTAGAAAGTAATCACTGCGATGATTGAGGGGGAGTGAGAGGGTTCTCATATCTAGGATTGGATCTTAGGTAAAAGTGTCATTGGGTAGTGATTAAGTGAGAAGGCTGTCAACGGGTGTGTTGGCTGTAGGGTCTTTGAATTGATACTACTAATAGTGAACTTTATCCCTGGCTTGGAAGCCTCCAGATGTAGGTTGGTTGAACCGAACTGGGTGAACAAGTCTGTGTGTTATTTACTTTCTGCATTGGTTATTTGTTTGATGTCACAGCATTCCTCATGACATCAATGTATATGATTAACCTTAACTGTTCTGAACTTCATTAAATCAGAACCTGCGTTTGTCAAAGGTGTTACAGGTTCTGGTATGATAGATCAGTGTATGTTGTAGAACAGATAGCCTATTCTACCTGTACAGTGCTTAATGTCAGATCAGATGTCTTAACATTCCATTAGACATCCTGAGTCTGTGACATACCAGGAATTTCAATTGGTATCAGAGCAGGCATCCTGTCTGTCTCTGGATGAGATCCATGGGGGATACTTTCCGGTTGTGTACAAGGTAGAATATTGTTTGAACCAGTAGTGTTGGAGGATGGACCAATTTGGGAGAAACTAGATCAATCTGATCAGCTATGTTGAAGGAATATGAAAGTGTTTGAACAAATTCAAAGACCTCATGCGGGAGTGAAGATTTTGGAGTGCATTGTTCAACCTGTATTCAGCACAGAGAAGAATATTATCAAAACCTTCATGCGGGAGTGAAGATATTGATAAGGCATCATATGTGTTTATAAAGCTTCCTTTTAACAGGGCTGTAGAGTTGGGTCTAGAAAGTTGCTTGGTGAAGAAGCAAACAACTTGTAGGATTGATTTATTTTATGGAGTAAGCATTGTGTAGGTTCTGTTGAAGTACTGCTATTCCGCTGCACAGCTTCTGATACAACCCCTAAAGTGAAAGAAGAACTCTAGGGTTATTATTTTCAACAGAATTTGTAAGCAGATTTTGCAATCTATCAATAATGTCAAAGATACTTGATATTACCTCAAGTCCACTCATAAAGGCATTTATTATTAGTGTTGATGAGTATCAATTGATCTATGATTCTCATATACATCTACAAGCTGCTTGAAGATTATCAAGGATGATGTGTTCCAAGGAGATGGAACTGATATGCTTAAGGATGTTAGAACATCATGCAACTGCCAGTTGAAGAACAGATGTTCTGGGTGCTAAACACATGTAGTGTGAGTACATATGTTTGGAACCTACTCCTGATCTGGAAGAGGAGACATCTGTTTTGAAATAATTGATCAGGACACGATCAACAGGTCATCTACTCCAGCTGTGAGTTTAAGGGAGTATATGTACTGAGCTAAATGCACTTAAAAGGACTTTAAAGTTGTGATTTCCAGGTTTCCCCTCATGTGATGGATGATGGAACATCATTTCTGTGTCTTCAGCCAAGTAAATATGCTTAGCAAGCATGAAGAAGTAATCAGTCAGGATCATCTAGTGTGATTAGATAATTCTAACTGAATAAATGATGAAAGCAGAATATTTATGTGATAAATATGTGGAAATCAGAATCAAAAGCTCGTGATGAAAAAGGATGTACAACATCACAACTATTGAAGACATCAGTTGTTCCAGACTTATTGAACATCCTCATGATTGATAATGAAGTTTCTTCTAGTACAAGTTACAGAATGTGGTAATCTGAAACCTGTACAGCAAGCAAACTAAGGACTCTTAATTTGAAACCTGTGGCAAATTCCAAATAAAGAGTACTTACTATGTGTCTAAAGTAAAGAGCTCAACAATGTATCCATAAAGAGGGAAGTTGGATAACACTTTGTTCAGAGGCAGTAGTATGATCAAGCTGATGTGAAAGGGATGCTTGAGTTTATTTCTCATGATCTTAGTGATTTCCAAGGAGGATAGGAATAAGAACAGGTTATGTGTTTGTTATGGGTCTGATCATAAAGGTTGATTAGCTTCTGGTGTACTCTTGTATCCTCTACAAGAAAAGTGTGCTTTGATTGCAATGGATGTTCATCCAAAACCATAGTATAAGCCAGGCTCATATGGTTGGGATCAATGTTGCAACATCATCTCAAACGAAGGGCCTCTTCAGCAAAGGAAGCTTGTAAGGACCAGTTGGTTCCTCATGCATGGAGCGGAAGATTGTTAGAATAATTATCCTACCTTGAGAAGGTGGCATAATCTAACTAATAATGAATACTTTGACGGGAGACTAAGCATTCATTAGGATCTTGCATAAAGATATATATAAGCACTTTGATGGAAGTCTAAATATGCATGCAAGGCTGTATTCTGAACCTATTTCTCAGAACTTGGTAGAGAGTTTATTTCTCTCTAGGGTATTCTGGTGAGTAATTATTGCTGAAGATGAAGATCATATCTTTCATATGGGGAATATAAAAGGGCATCAATCCCCTGGATGTTAACTTCAGAACCCAAGCAGATAGGTTCTGATGTTCCAGATGATGCTGTGGCAGAGACTTGGGACTGTGAATCTTATCGCCTCATTCAGAAGTGGCAGTTCTATTGTTGGTTTGGAATAAGTAGATTCTACTTGTGTTTAAGAGTAGTATGCTTAACAATGCATAACTACTGTTGTGGTCTGAAGAATTTGCTAGTATCAGCAACTACTAGTAAATATATTATACAGAAGGATGAGATGATCAACTTTTTGATTAAAGGATAATCCTTCTAGAAAATCTAAATCTTAGTAAAGCTTGTAAGCACACTAAGAAGGTTGGAGGTTGGTTTCAAACTATGGCTACATGATTTCTCAGCCATCCAGAGAGTCATGATAAGTGTGGAAGTGCAAGGGCATGAATCAGAGATGTCCTTACTATTCTAAGACTAGTTCAGGGTGCTTGAAGTTACCACCTCAGAGCTAGTGCTACTGGTTTCCACGCTACTATTTTGATTGGCCTTAACAAGGGGAGTCACTGAGTGTTGCACTTTCCCCAATTACAATATACATTGAAGGGAGACTTTGTATATGTATTGTAGGACTTAATCTGAAGATCAGAAGTCAGAAGAGGACGGTGGTATGCTGATGCTTATGTGTTCTGATAATATGACATTGTGAACTTCTAAGTGAAGTCATGGATAATGTCTCAACATCAGGAGATTGAAGAATTGCTCTTGTTATCTGTCTGGGTTTAGAAAGAAAATCTCAGAGATTCTTAAAAATATCATAAGTGGCAGTTTTGATACTTTTGGAGCAATTTGGAAGATTCAGAAATACTATTGTGGTAAAGACTTCACTAGCTCTAGCAACTACTAGTGAATGGAAGATCAGAAGAAGTAAATCAGATTAAGAAATCTGATATATTCAGCATATGTTCAAAGAGTTCCTTTTACTACAATAAATAGAAGTGGCATCTAAATTTTGTGTATTAGAACTAATCTGTGATGTCTTGTGAAGCATTTTGGAGTCTTCTGGTTTATTCCCTCCTTCCTTATTTTGCTGTCTGGAAGAAGGTAGAAAGTAATTGTGTTGGATCTCAGCAACACTTAAGAAAGCATGATTAATGGACATGCTTAAGGCTACTAGTCTCTTGCTACTAGCTGTTTAAAGTGTCCTTCTCTGTGCCTAACTGAGAGAAGTAAAAAGAAGGTTGTTGTTGTTGAAGAATGTAAGGTAACGTCTAAGAAAGTGTCATGACACTACCAACGACATTGCAACCTTGGGGAAATCAAGAAGAATACATGGAAAATAACTTCACCACGTAATTGTAGCTATTCAGGAGCTATATTTGGTATTCTGTTTCCTAAAAAGTCGGTCAAAGGCTGATTTTATTCAGGAATTGCTTTGACCCAAACTTATGCATGTATTAGGACTGGTTCTTTTGGCAGAAATAAACAAATGCGTCTAAATTTCATGCACAGTCAGTCTGAAATATACAACAACTTTAACAGGTATCCTTGACCAAGATTTTATATTGCCTGTTATCTCCTTATATAACCTCCTGTCACACATTCTTTTCTCTCACAACCATCATGGGGTTTGTACGGATCTGGGAAAACTGTTCTTGGATCTGGTTTTGTGAGGGCTTTCTTTGTCAATTTTTGGCCAAAAAGGGGGAGAAAGGAGTACTGTTTGACATTGTCCTCGTTGCAGCAGCTACTCAAAATTTTGATCACAAAGACTTGTCACAAATTCAGCAGAAATTCAAATGGCGTGAATTTCTTTATGACTTGTGATCTGAGTTATGAACACAGTTGTGACCTGTGTTCTGAGTTACAAGGGAGATATTCTGGTCACTCCTCAAGGGTTCTCGGATGCCTCTGAAAGGATAGTTTATCTCCCACGGACCTCCTTCTCCACCACCAGTGACAAGAAATGGTTCGTGGTCTAAAAGGGAATGAGGTGCATCCTCTTCCTCCTGTGGACCAAGAGGTCCTGGATGGTTAGTGTGGTTACAACCAAAGATGTCAAGACATCCTTCTGTGTGTATCCTGAACACTCTTATTTTCTATTGTTGTATTTGTTTTAGCCAAAATTTGCCAAAGGGGGAGATTGTAAGTGCCTTCGTTTAGGATTGGCTCATTTCATGTAAAACAAATAGTAACAACAATAATGTAATGTAATGTACAATAGGAACAGTCTGAAAATCCTATTGTAAATGCCTAAACATGTTGTGTTGATTTAAATCAACATCTGGAACAACATGTCTCAAGAGATGTCATAACATCATACCAGACATCAAGCTACTGAACGGTCAAGTCTGATGCAGTTCTGTTCCTGAAGTTATGCAGAATATTCTGCCAAATAGAATGCATAACAAGTAGCGAAAATTGAAGGCATATGTGGAGCCCTTAGAAGATTCAATCAGAAGCTAAGGATAAGGAGAAAATCTCGATTGAAGACCTAACTTGCAGCAGAAGTTTTCTGCTTACTTTATGCAGGTCGTTAAAGCTGCATTGCTGTCATATGAAGGCCCAAATCCAGTTGGGTAAAAAGTGTTATAAATAGAAGTATTGTAACCTAATTTAAGGGAGCCGAGTATTGTCAAGATGTAATCATTAGGGCTAGTTTCGGTGTGAACCACCCGGGCTGTGGGATGGTCACCATACTCCTTGAAACCTGTAGGTTAGAGGATGTATGCATTGTACTTGATCGAAGCTTTTAAGCATGATCAAGTTGTGTAATGGAAGTGTATCTTCTGAACAGTTTATGTACTGTAGAAAGTAATCACTGCGATGATTGAGGGGGAGTGAGAGGGTTCTCATATCTAGGATTGGATCTTAGGTAAAAGTGTCATTGGGTAGTGATTAAGTGAGAAGGCTGTCAACGGGTGTGTTGGCTGTAGGGTCTTTGAATTGATACTACTAATAGTGAACTTTATCCCTGGCTTGGAAGCCTCCAGATGTAGGTTGGTTGAACCGAACTGGGTGAACAAGTCTGTGTGTTATTTACTTTCTGCATTGGTTATTTGTTTGATGTCACAGCATTCCTCATGACATCAATGTATATGATTAACCTTAACTGTTCTGAACTTCATTAAATCAGAACCTGCGTTTGTCAAAGGTGTTACAGGTTCTGGTATGATAGATCAGTGTATGTTGTAGAACAGATAGCCTATTCTACCTGTACAGTGCTTAATGTCAGATCAGATGTCTTAACATTCCATTAGACATCCTGAGTCTGTGACATACCAGGAATTTCAGCATACAAACCCTAATCTCTATCATGGCATATTTGAAAGCTATAAATGCATAAAATAAATCTACGACTATTACAACATTGATATGGGGAGGGGGATACAATTTTGAATAGGGGATTATTTGCAAGAAATTAAAACCCTAAGGTTATTACAACTAAATTGAATTCTTTGTTCAAATAATAAATAAGCAAATATTTAAATGGACAATTAAATAAATATACAATATATTATAAATATGCAAAGAATTTTTTTTTGTATTATTTTTATGTATGTAAAAATAAAATATTTAATGTATCAAAATAAGAAAAAATATTATTTTTATTAAGGGTGGAAACCCTAATTTGTTTTAAGAAAGTACATATATATTATGTGTTATTTATTTATGTACAATAAAATAAAAATATATACAAATGTTAAGAAATAAAAATATGTTAGAAAAATATTATTTAAGTATATAAATAATAAAAATAAAAATAAGATAAAAATATAATATTTTTTGTAGTATTTACAAGTTTTTTTATTAAGAAAATAAATGTATATATTATTTAATAATTATTTCCATGTCCAAAAAATAATAAAAAAAAATAAAATAAAATGTGAAAATTTATGAAAATGTTTTTGGTATTTTTAATGTTTAGGAAAAATAAAATAAGGTCAAAAATGAAAAAGAAATAGAAAAATATGCAAAAAATAAACAAATGGGCTGAGGGATGTAAATAGCAAGTCAGATGGTGTCAAAAGTGGAAACAAAACAGGCCCAGCCCATGCTCAGCTTCTTCTTCAACCTTGTAACAAAAACGCGTGCTTGGTATGTTCAAATATGGAAATCCTGTATACGTGCTCTAAAGCAAAAACTCGCAACACAAAAGTTATAGCATTTTTCAACACGATTCCAACCATGTAAAGAACTTAATCTAACTCTCAAAGACCAGAGAGAATTTATGTGGCCCTAATTTCTAACCTAACTTTTTCAGAAAGTTCATCAATCAAATTCTCTCAACACAGTTAACTTAAATGAAATCTATGCATATGTACAGCTTAAGGGCAATGAGTACTACATTTTTTATTCACAAACCTAAGCCTAATGATTCCTAAATAGAGAGATAGAAAGTTGGAAAATACCTGCTTCAGTTGAACTCGAGTATGGCAATGTGGAGGTTTTCAATGAGGCCTGAGATGCTTGGGAGCTTGCTTGAACTTCCTTTGACATTTCCCAATGCTTAGTTTGCTTTGAGTTTGCTTGAATAATGTGATCGGTGGATCTGGAACTGACTGTTTAACGCTGGTTCGCGAAATGTCGCGGAAGCAAGAGTCGCCACCGTCTTTTATTTTCTCCAAATGGAAAGGACAAAAGCACAGAAAAATTCCTTAAAGAGATTGCTCTCGGTTCGGGAGGTAGGTTATAGAAAGGGAAGGTGTTAGCACCCTTTCTATCCATGGTTATCCATGGGCTCTTAGATACTTGCTCATTTGTGTTTTCAAAAATTGTTTTGTTTGCTTTTCAACTGTGGGTTTAAAAAGTTTCTTTGAAAATTTCAGTTCGACTCTTGTATCAGTCCTCAAGAGTGTTTGAAAAATTGCTTTCGAAAGCTTTTTGAAAATGTGTTGGTGTGAAAAGTATTTTGTTTTGTTTTGAAATTTAGAGCAAGTATCTAGAGTCGTCTACCTACCCTAAGGAATTCGTCTGTGTAAATGTCCTTTAAAGTAGTGCCATCCCACCATTGAGAGATAGGTAGCACCACCGTTGGAGGTGTTCGGGTCAATTCGAGGTTCGGGACATGGTGATCACCAGAGCAATAGGAAGATACCTTAGAAGCTACCCTCATGCCAGGTTCCCGGATCATGAGGACTTACTAAGACATCCTCTACTCAACGATCACCTTTCGAGAGGCAAGGCAACAATGAGGCGTACCCTAGGGGTGGTGTGTGAATTGTGTGTCGTTTTCAGATATTTTGTCTTGTTCATGTCATTGGTGTTCTACGCTTGTTTTTATTTATGTCCATTCATTCTTGCATGCATTTGATTTAGTAGTTAAAAGTATTGCGAGGAAAAGTAAATCTAAAGCTATTACAAATGGCGCGGGTCCACATCGCCAAAATTAACCAGGACCCGATTTGACGGAAAATGAAGAAATTAAAAGTGCGAGAAGTAATTACAAGGCTTCGGGAGAGGTACATAATTATTTAAGCAAAATAAAATAAATACGCGAATTAATAAGAAATTAAGGACGAAACGAGGGCATTGGACCCTTTTGCAAAATATTAAAATTACATGAATTAATTAATTAAGAAAAGAAATTGTTTTTGTTTTTTTGGTATTTTATGTATTTTAAGTTTTAATAGAAAAAATAAAGAATTAATTAAAATTAACTACTAACCCTAATTCTACTTTATTTTAATTTAAGAAAACATTAAAATTTAACCTAAATTAAACCTAAATTTTTTTATGTACAATTTTAATTATGAAAATGAATAAAATAAATAACATTATTGTGAAAAAGAAAAATTAAAAGGAATAAAACAATTATTAAACCTATTTCTACATTTTTTGTATTTTTGTTATTAAAAGAATTAAAATAAAAAACCCTAATTTAAGCTAATTAATTTACATGCATTTATTTACAAGAAAATATTAAAATAAAATATTTATTATGTTTTTTATCTTTTCTGATTTTTTTGTGTGTTTTATGATTTTTATGAAAATATAATTAATCAAATAAACAGTAATTAAAAGAAAAATAAAAAATTATAGCAAGAATAAAAAGAAAACAAAAATTAAAAGAAGTTGCAAACCAAAGGGGTATCAGGCCCCAGATAGGAGGTGTAGTTTAGCAATTCAGGCCCACTTGACTTTGGCCTCATTGGACTTTTCCACTGGCGTGTAGCAACGTTGACTCACGTTTATTGTGTTCTTCAATCATGCGCCTTTGATTTGAATCTCTTGGACGCGTGTACCCTTGGATCTGGAGGATGTATGGTGTACTTTTACGCTGAAGCTGCATGTGAACGCATATGGAAAAATATTATTGAGATAATGCAGACCTGGGGTTTGAACCCAGGTCATGAGGGTTAACAACACCACACTTTGCCAGCTGAGCCACTACAACGCATTTGTTATATAATAAGCAAACAAATAATATAAAAGAAAGTGGGTTAATAGCTTGGAAACGCGCGCGCATTTTTGAACTGGCCTATCACCATTTGACACGACTTCGTCTTCTCCACCTTCCCTGAAATACAAAAACAAAAGCAACGGTTTTCTATGCGTTTCATTAGGCCGGCTATGGGAAAATAGCGATTAGGCATGTGTCATTCAGAAATTTGGCGCGATGGGTGGTTCTTATTCGTCCAGTCTTGCTGATTACAACCATGGTACTCTTGAAGGCTAATTTTTCCTTGGGTGAAAAGCCCCAATCTGAAGCTTGCAAAACCCTAGAACTTGGCAATGGTGAAATCATGTATACATCATAAAAACTCAATTAAGTTATATAATTAGCATTAGGACAAGTCAATAATCATGAATCAATGAATAAAAGTTACAAAAGATGCGTAAATTATGATACACGAATATGAAATTTCCGTGATACAGCTTGCGTTCATGTTACCAATTCTTGGAGTTGGAATGGATGTTTGTGATTGGAATGTGTTCAGGGGACCTTGAGGAAGTTATTGAAACAAGTCTTGTGCTTTGAGTCGACCTAAAAAGTGTTTTTCAGATTTGAGTTCTTTAGAGAAAAATTCAAGTTTGCAATGGAGTATTCTGAGCAGCTGCGCCTCTAGCATGATTAGGTTTATGTCTATGCTTATGTAGTGAACAAATTAGGTTAACAAAATTGATCAAAATCTCTTTCATTCATGATTTGAAGATTTGATTTTTTCACCATGATTTCCATATCTTTTTCCATGTGCTTTTGTGTCAATTAGGATCCAATCAAGCCAATTCTTTCCACATTTGCATATGCACGAAATATTGAGTCTTAAAACATGTATAAAAAGATTGGTTAGGTTAAGTTAAATATTTTTCATATATTTAAATGATTTAAATGAATTAATATAAATAAAAATTCAAATAAATAAATAAAAAATGAGAAAATACTTCCCTTTGGGCCAAGTGGTCGTGCATATGTCATGGATGATGAATCATGGAAGAAAAATGGGCCCATTAGCAATTTTAGGTCATTTGAATCAATGTTGACTTTTCAAAATATCCAAAAATTTCCCAACTTCCACAAGGCATAACTTGCTCAATTTTTAAGACTTTCTCATGTTCTTGGACATTTTGGAAAGGTCTTTGAGTCCTCTAACCAATGCCTTTGGTCCCATGTCATTTTGATTTACCAATATCAAGTTATGGCCTTTGACTTAAAGTCCCTTTTTGTTGACTTTTGAAAATGACCTATAATGTTGAAATTGATAACTTTTTGTGAGAGCATTTCTTGGACTTGAAGTATGAAGATGGGTTGTAGGAAATGTCTTTCTCTTCAAAATGAGCTTTGGATGGAATTTTTCTGATAATCCATGTGAAAGTTATGCCCTGGTCAATTTCAGTTGACTTTTTCAACTGTCCAAATAAGGAAACTTTTTGCATCTTGATGATTTCTGAGCCAAATTTTGAGAATCATGATCAAGCATTGATAAAATGATGTTTGTGGCTTCAAAATGATGAGTTGACCAAAAATTTGAACTTTTGACTGTCAAATGACCATTTTGCCCCTACAGTTGACTATAGTGCAATTAGGGTTTTTGACTGTGCAATTTTGTGCTGAATGCCTTGAAACTTGATATGAGGATACTTGACCATATTTGTAGGTATATGAGACTTGATTGGGCCTTTGATAACTTCCTTTTCTTGATCAGACTCAAAACCCTAATCTTGACTGTATAGGAGACCTTTGCCCTGTGCAACCCTTGGGGAATTTTGCAGCTTGACTTGGCAATTTCTTGGAGAATATGGGAGGGCAAATTTTGGGGTACAACAGTTGCCCCTGTTCAATCTTCTTAGACCTGAGGATGCAGATTGGCTGACGTGCCTTTCGTAATCCGAAGGTGGAAGATGATTGAACACTAGAGTGCCCAGAAATTTACGCTCACATGTTAGCAGTGTGATGGGGGAATGGGCTTATAGATGCCATTTGGAGATTGCTGGATAGGATGATGGGCTTATAGATGCCATCTGGATGTTGATCGCGTAGGAGATTCCTTAGCGAGAACCTGCATACCTGCAAAAGAACAAATGAGTACCTGACACGTTGCAAGAGCTGGTTTTCAGATGCTTGGTATAGATGTGTCCTGACTGGTTACAGGAGATGAGTCTGGAGCTTCAAACGGCGGTGAATGAACCAGGGATGGTTACTGCCTTAGCATGAATGGTAAGAGAATCTTGGACGATTACTACCCCCACAGGAACGCTGAGAGAATCTTGGATGTCTTCTACTGGGATAAGAATCAGGGAGATCTTAGGGTCGATCTGACTGAACCAGAGAAGGCCTTTGACTGGATAAGAATCAGGAAAATCTTAGGGTCGATTTAACTGAACCGGACAAGGTCTTGGAATCTTCAACTGGATAAGCATCAGGGAGATCTTAGGGTCGATCTGACTGAACCAGAGAAGGCCTTTGACTGGATAAGAATCAGGAAAATCTTAGGGTCGATTTAACTGAACCGGACAAGTTCTTGGAATCTTCAACTGGATAAGCATCAGGGAGATCTTAGGGTCGATCTGACTGAACCAGAGAAGGCCTTTGACTGGATAAGCATCAGGAAAATCTTAGGGTCGATTTAACTGAACCGGACAAGGTCTTGGAATCTTCAACTGGATAACCATCAGGGAGATCTTAGGGTCGATATGACTGAACCAGAGAAGGCCTTTGACTGGATAAGCATCAGGAAAATCTTAGGGTCGATTTAACTGAACCGGACAAGGTCTTGGAATATCTTCAACTGGATAAGCATCAGGGAGATCTTAGGGTCGATCTGACTGAACCAGAGAAGGCCTTTGACTGGATAAGCATCAGGAAAATCTTAGGGTCGATTTAACTGAACCGGACAAGGTCTTGGAATATCTTCAACTGGATAAGCATCAGGGAGATCTTAGGGTCGATCTAACTGAACCAGAGAAGGCCTTTGACTGGATAAGCATCAGGAAAATCTTAGGGTCGATTTAACTGAACCGGACAAGGTCTTGGAATATCTTCAACTGGATAAGCATCAGGGAGATCTTAGGGTCGATCTGACTGAACCAGAGAAGGCCTTTGACTGGATAAGCATCAGGAAAATCTTAGGGTCGATTTAACTGAACCGGACAAGGTCTTGGAATATCTTCAACTGGATAAGCATCAGGGAGATCTTAGGGTCGATCTGACTGAACCAGAGAAGGTCTTGGAATATAGCTAAGAATTTAACTGAATCTTTCCTGAAAGGTAAAGGTCAGTCCTATGCAATGCATGATATGGATCAAGCAATGATGTTCTCAATATAAATGAGACTTGTATGATATGATGTGTCTATGCATGTTATAATGATGTATGTGATGTTTTATGTATGTTTTTGTCTAGGAAAGTGAATCCTTGACGGGTGCCGGGAAGTCGTATCCTGGGCTGATGTTGAGGAATAAGCTTTCGCTTCCGCTGGGGATGATAACTGCAAGAATACCGGTAGGAGAAGATGACTCTGTTGCGGAACAAACTTGGCAAATGGAAGATTCTGCGGGGAGAAAAAGATACTCTAGCGACCATGCTGGGAAGCAATACTCTGTGGGGAGAGGGATGCCTTGCTGAGTGTTGATAATAGTTTGCTGGGGATAGGAAGACTTTGTCGACGACGCTCTTTCCGTGGCTTTTGGCTGAGGATAACCCAGTTATATCCTGTTGAGGAAATAACTCTTTAAATAAAGTCGGGCGACGCGTTCGTGCTCTGCGAAGGATAAGCTTCCAGAATCTACTGGGGATAAGCTTACTGCTTGGGGAGATGGATTCCAACTTTCCTGGGGAAACTGGATTGGACTCTTCTGGGGGGTTTTGGAACTGCGGGGGAGTGATTCCTTTGAATGTTGGTATACCGCCGGGGAACAATCTTTAGGCCGAGATTGCCGGGGATGCTTGTTAAGAATATATGCTGCTGGGGAAGTATTGAGATCTACGGGAGGATACTCAATTTCCTTGAGATTTATCAACTCTACTTGGAGAAGAATGTATTGACCTGCTGATTTACTCTCTGGGGAATTAATACGTACTAGTCATATTCTTTAGCCGAACCTACCTTGGTACCTTGGAGGATAGAACAATTGGACTGCTCAGACAAATCTTTATTGCCCCTGTTTCTAGTGTCACCTGCAATTAATTCCTTTGTTTCGTATGCAAATATTTATGAGTTAGCAAACTATTGTCAATGCATATATCACAAATTGAACCTTGGACGTTCTTCGCAAAACAAAACAGAAAAAAAAAATACTTGGCACGTTTAACTGAAAATATATTTGTATTGATTTTGAATGGCTTGAAAATAGGCGTTTTGTGTACAAGAGGCTGACGTCCTAGTAAGAGGAACGCCGCCGAGCAAAAGAGTTTATACAAATTTTGTACAAAATAAAACAGCTGTGTGAAGTGAATGATCCCACTGGGTTTCAATTCTGCTATTGCCTTTATAACTCCGAGCGTCTCATCACTTGATGACCTTGGTTGAAGGTGAAGCTGACTGATCGATGTCGTCTGAACTTGATGTAGATACCGGATTCTGGATGCAAAGTGATCAATGAGACATAGTATTACGCTTTATCCCTAATTTTTGCCTGGACCGCCCTTTCGGGTTTTCAGTCCACCGGGATACCCATTTTTGCCCAAGCCGCCTTTTCAGGTTTTCGACTTGCCGGGTGTACAGATTTTTTTATTTTCATCCCTTCATTTTGCCCGAACCCTTTTGGTTCGACGGGAAGCCCTAATTTTTGCCTAGGCATGTCAGCCTAGCGGGTCTTTTTTCATGCGTAGTATCTTTTTACTATGTCTGCATTGGCGGGGTGAGGAAGGTCGTCACCGTCCATGTTGGTCAATATCATGGCTCCTCCTGAGAACACATGCTTAACCACAAATGGCCCTTCGTACGTAGGGGTCCATTTGCCCCTTGGATCACTCTGAGGAAGGATGATTCTCTTGATTACCAGATCCCCAACTTGATATTCCTGTGGTCTGACCTTTTTGTTAAATGCCCTGATCATCCGTTTCTGATACGTCTGACCATGACAGATAGCAGCAAGTCTCTTTTCGTCAATGTGGTTGAGCTGATCAAGTCGTGTCTGGATCCAATCATCTTCGTTCAGATTTGCATCCTTCATTATCCGGAGAGAGGGTATTTTCACTTCTATCGGTAAGACTGCCTCCATGCCATAAACCAGAGAGAAAGGAGTTGCCCCGGTTGACGTCCTAGCTGAGGTACGGTACCCATGTAGAGCGAACGGTAACATCTCGTGCCAATCTTTATAAGTCACTGTCATCTTCTGCACGATTTTATTGATGTTCTTATTTGCTGCTTCTACAGCCCCATTCATCTTCGGTCTGTAAGGAGAAGAATTGTGGTGCTGTATCTTGAATTGTTCGCAGAGCTCAGCGATCATCTTGTTGTTCAGATTGGTACCATTGTCTGTAATTATCCGCTCAGGGACGCCGTACCGACAGATCAGGTTGTGTCGAATGAACCGTGCCACAACAGTCTTGGTTACCGTAGCATAGGATGCTGCCTCAACCCACTTCGTAAAATAATCAATCGCCACTAGGATGAAGCGATGTCCATTAGATGCCGTAGGTTTAATCTCGCCGATCATGTCTATGCCCCACATTGCAAACGGCCAAGGCGCAGTCAGAACATTCAGGGGAACCGGAGGAACATGCACCTTGTCTGCATAAATCTGGCACTTGTGGCATGTCCTGGAGTGTTGGTAGCAGTTAGCTTCCATTGTGGACCAGTAATATCCTGCCCGTAGGATTTTCTTAGCCATAGTGTGCCCACTGGAATGCGTACCAAAGGTCCCTTCATGTAGCTCTTCCATGATCCTTTCTGCTTCAATTTTATCCACACAGCGCAGTAAGGTTGAATCATGGTTTCGCTTGTACAAGATGCCGTTGCTAAGGAAGAACTTGGCTGCGAACCTTCTCAGGAATTTCTTATCATTGACCGAGGCACCTTCAGGGTATTCCTGAGCTTCCAGATATCTCTTCACTTCGTGGTACCAAGGCTTCTCAGTCACCAATTCAGTTTCGAGATCACAACAGTATGCCGGTTCGTCCAGTTTCCAGATGATGATCCGGGGAGCCTCATTATCCCATTTGACCTTGAACATTGAAGATATTGTAGCTAACGCGTCCGCTAGCTGATTCTCTTCTCTTGGAAAGTGCTCAAAGGTTATCTCTGTGAAGTGGGGGATCAGGGTCAACACACATTCTCTGTAAGGAATCAGGTTTGGATGTTTCGTATCCCACTCTCCTTTGATCTGATTGATCACAAGAGCGGAATCTCCAAAGACACTCAGAAACTTGATCCTTAGGTCGATCGCAGCCTGAAGACCCATGATGCACGCCTCATACTCCGCCATGTTGTTGGTACAGTTGAAACACAGCCAGGCAGTGAGTGGAGTATGAGTACCTTGTGGAGATATGATTATGGCGCCGATACCATTTCCCAAAGCATTGGAGGCTCCGTCAAAGTGCATAGACCATCGGGATCCTGGTTCAGGTCCTTCATCCGGTCCAGGTACTTCACAATCAGTCACTATCATAATGCTTTCATCCGGAAACTCGAAGTTCATTGATTGATAGTCATCTACAGCTTGATGTGCCAAGTGGTCTGCCAATACACTTCCCTTGATGGCTTTCTGGGTTGTGTACTGAATGTCGTATTCCGTCAAGATCATCTGCCATCTTGCAATCCTCCCAGACAGAGCAGGCTTTTCGAATATGTACTTTATAGGATCCATTTTTGAGATCAACAAGGTAGTGTGAGTCAGCATATACTGTCTCAGCCGGCGAGCAGCCCATACCAAAGCGCAGCAAGTTTTCTCAAGCAGTGAGTATCGGGTCTCACAGTCGGTAAACTTTTTGCTAAGGTAATAAATGGCATGCTCTTTTCGGCCAGACTCGTCATGCTTCCCCAGCACACACCCCATTGAGTTGTCCAGTACTGTCAGGTATAGTATCAGAGGTCTCCCTTCAACCGGTGGCATAAGGATAGGTGGTTCTTGGAGGTACTCTTTGATTCTGTCGAAAGCAGCCTGACATTCATCATTCCAACGTACCACCTGATCTTTCTTCAGCAGCTTGAAGATGGGCTCACAGGTAGCAGTCAGGTGTGAGATGAACCGAGCAATGTAATTCAGGCGTCCTAAAAAGCCTCTGACTTCCTTCTCTGTCCTAGGAACTGGCATCTCTTGAATAGCTTTGACCTTGGCAGGGTCCACTTGAATTCCCTTATCACTGACCACGAAGCCTAGCAACTTCCCTGATCTTACCCCGAAGGTACACTTGTTCGGGTTCAATCTTAGCTTGTACAGTTTCAACCGGTCAAACAACTTCTGCAGATGATCTAGATGCTCTTCCTCGGTCTGGGACCTAGAGATCATGTCGTCCACATACACTTCTATCTCATGATGGATCATGTCATGAAATAAAGCGACCATGGCACGTTGGTAGGTTGCCCCAGCGTTCTTCAACCCGAATGGCATGACCTTGTAACAGAAGGTGCCCCACTGAGTAACAAATGTAGTCTTTTCCATGTCTTCAGGTGCCATCTTGATCTGATTGTAGCCTGAAAAGCCATCCATGAAAGAGAATACTTTATGCTGAGCTGTATTATCAACAAGGACATCAATGTGAGGTAAGGGGAAGTCATCCTTGGGGCTGGCCCTGTTCAGATCCCTATAGTCGACACACATTCTGACCTTACCGTCCTTCTTAGGTACCGGCACCACATTAGCAACCCACTGAGGGTAAGAAGTTACTGCAAGGAACTCCGCATCAAACTGTTTCATGACCTCGGCTTTAATCTTCTCAGACATCTCTGGACGCATCCGACGGACCTTTTGCTTAACTGGAGGGCAGTCTTCCTTAGTTGGCAAATGATGGACCACAATATCGGTATCCAACCCGGGCATGTCTTCGTAGGACCAGGCAAAGATCTCCATATAATCATGTAACATCTTGGTTAACCGTTGCTTCACGCTGAGCTCTAGGTTGGCACCAATCTTTACCTCTTTCCTGTCTGCCTCAGTACCCAAGTTTATTGTTTCCACTGGCTCTTCATGGGGTTGAATTGCCCGCTCTTCCTGAAGTAACAGTCTTGCAAGCTCGCCAGGCACTTCGCAATCATCTTCACCTTCGTCTTCGGCTAAGTTGATCGGATTTTCGAAGTCATAATTGGCAGTAGCAGAGTTGTTATCAGTGAGATCCAGAGTGGATTGAAACCTGTATGAGTGAGTGTGTGTGTAAATACAGCTGTTTTGAAAATTATGTAAAGGAAAAGAAAGACAGAAAAGGAGCACAATATTTGCAATGCGAAAAATACGTCCAAGATTTTCATTCATGATATATGAAATGACAGTTTGTATGCCCTCACAAATAGAACCACGGTGCCTCGTGTAAGACACCGGGCCATAGAGTTTATCATTGTTTATTACAAAATAACGAAACAAAGAAATTTATTACTGCGTCACAAGAGAAACAGATAAGTTGTCCTTTGCACTCCAATTGTTAGATCCGCCGTTGGTTGCCGGGTAGATCCAGCTATCAAACTCAGCATCATCCACTTCGTCTTCGTCCCCAATAGCATTTACTCCATGAGCAGGTAGGGGAGCTGTCACCACATTAGGCTTCTCAGATGCCTCAAACTATACCTCCTTGGCGTCAATAAGGTCTTGCAGCTTGTTCTTTAACGCCCAACAGTCATCAGTAGAATGCCCCGGGCTATCTGAATGGTAGGCACAACGAGCATTCGGGTTGTACTTGGGGGATGCAGTATTTGGAAACTTCGGCGCCTCCCTGACAGTCACTAAATTGGTTGAGAGCAACTGTGGCAGGATCTGCGATAAAGTCATGCTTAAGCGGGTGAATTCTCTCCGGGGTCTTTCAACCTTTTGGGGATTAGTTGGCCGAGGAGCGGCAGCAGGCTTAGCAATCATTACCGCACTGACAGATTGGCGGCGCTCAGGTCTCTCTGATTTCCTGGAACCATATACGGCACTAGACTCCTTCTTGAAGGGTTTCTTCTCAGAACTAGATGATGTACCCTTCGGAATTTTTCCAGACTTTAACCCAGCTTCAATCCTTTCTCCAGTCAAGATTAGATCAGTGAACCCTGCAGACGAATTCCCGATGAGATGGTTGAAAAATGGCCCAGATAGGGTCCCCAAGAACATGTCCACCAACTCCCGATCAGTCAACGGTGGCTGCACCCTGCCAGCCAGGTCTCTCCACTTCTGAGCGTACTCCTTAAAACCTTCGCTTGCACCTAACGACATACCCTGGAGTTGGGTACGTGTGGGGGCAAGGTCGGCATTATATTGATACTGCTTATAGAAAGCAGTAGCCAACTCCTCCCAGTTACGAACCTTGGTCCCATCCAGCTGATAGAACCATTCGAGATGAGTCCCTGAAAGACTCTCCTGGAAGAAGTGGATCCACAAATTCTTATCCGCAAAGTACGGCTGAATTTTCCGAACATAGGACCTTAGATGCAGCTTGGGACAAGACGCCCCGTCATACTTAGAGAAGGATGGTGCTTTGAACTTGTGAGGGATAATCACACTAGTTGACAAACCCAGATCTCCGAAATCCAGCCCAAGTACCTGTTGAACCTCCATAGCCTTCAATATGTCCTCCAGTTGCTTATATCTGTCTTCTGCAGGAGGGTACTGCTCTTCATCAAAATCGGTCTCGTTGTCGGAGACTACCGGACTAGGAACCCTTGCTTCTGCCTGAGGAGAATTCTTGTCAACAGAAGAACCAGCCTCTTCCTGTTGCAGAGTATTACCAAACCTTCGGCCCGAGTTGAACAGAACAGTTCTTCTCTTCTTCTTCTTCTCCTTCTTCAGGAGCATAGCCTTCAGTTCTTCTTGGCCTTGAGCTAGACCCTTGATTAATTCTTGAAACTGCGCATTCTGCGCCTGAAGAGCCTTGATTGATGTCTCGGTTGATGCAGAGTCGGTATTCATGATGCTGAAATAAACAGCGAAGAACTGTAAGCGACCTGAAAAGGGGAAAAACCTACTATGCATATGATGTATGAAATGCGTATGGATTATGTTTTCAAAGACAATCGGGAATCAACTTTGTAAACAAAAAAGGAACACACTTCATTAGATTTTGCTTTGCAACTGAAATTATTCAACAGGTTGCCCTTAGGCGTTACATGAAAGGAAATACTAAAAAGGAAGTAAAACTGTAAAAACACATCTGGAGCTCATTATTGATCCCATGGTCTCCTCTTCTCAGTACGGACGTAGGCATTCAGAGCTCTCTCATTCTCCAACTGTTTTGTCAACTTCTGGATCTTTAATTCCTACTCGTTGAACTTTTCCCGGTAAGAATCCTGCTCTTCTTGCAGTTGCGACCAAGATCTCTTCAATGTCTCATAATCAGTAGGTATCTGAGGAGGAAGGACAGTTGGAGGAACACCATCTTTGTCAGGACACTCAAGAATGACGGGTCTGACAGCTTCATATGGCATACCTAACTTCTGAGCACGGATGCGAACCCATTTGTAGTAGGCTTCCATAGGTAAAGAAGTCTTTGGCCCTAACTCTTGTGGGTCAGCTTTATGAACTTTGTCCCAAGCCTTGATGAACCTACGACGCAGCTCGTCACTATCCACCTGAAACTCGAAACTGATGTGAGGCACCAACATCTCATGGGGGCCTGCTCTTCTTGCTCTTCCAAACTGACGGAGTGCTAGACATGGATTGTAAGAGATCCCTCCTTGGGTACCAATCAAAGGAACATTAGGGTATTTCCCGCATCGATCAATAATAGCTATCTCATCCAAACCTCTGCAAGTCCCAATGATGTCTTTATCGGTGAGAGACATTAACCTATGAGCCCAACCTCTTCCTTCTTGGTTCTTCAGTACGAACTTAGGGAGGTGCGAAATAAACCACCTCACCAACAAAGGGATACAACACCATAGGGTTCCTCGTCTTCGGGTAGTACGGGCATGAAGTTGTTGCAAGATGTCACCCAAGAGAGTGGGCACAGGATTCTGAGACATAAAGATCCTTATGGCAGTGACATTGATGAAGTTGTCAGGATTAGGAAACAGGACTAACCCATAGATTAGGAGAGCCAAGATGTCTTCATATGCCCTAAAGTCCAGGTCATTCCAGAAATTGTTAGCTTTACCAATCAGAAACTTGGCCAAGAAACCCTTAACTCCGCTTCTAGTCACCCAGTTGTCTGTTACCTCTTGATGGGTCAAAGGAAGAGCTGCAGCAACATCCTCAAGCCTGAGGGTCTTTTCCCAACCAGTAAAGGGAGTCTGATCCAAGATAGGGATACCAAGCAAATCAGAGAACTCTTCCAGGGTAGGGACCAGCTGGAAGTCTTGAAAGGTGAAGCACTGGTACAGAGGGTCATAGAACTGGGTCAGAACACTCATCAACTGCTGATCCCGCTTTGCAATGACTAAACTGAGAAGGGAACCATGCCTCTGAATGAAGGAAGTGGTATTTGGAATTCTGCTAACCAACTCATCAAGCAACTCAGGTGAACGAACAAAGTTGAACCGGATAGTATTCCTTCGCACAGGCATCATAATGTCCTACAAAACAGAGCAAAGGTGAAACCCTCTTGTCTTTGAAATGGTCAGTCCTTATGCAGGATGCATGCAATTCTCATGATGCTATGATGTTATGATAAAGCACACCATATACAGATACAAAGGCAAACATGGTAAGGCACACAAGTCACATAAGGCAAGCCCCTAAAGTTTAGGCCAGCATGAGGTCTAGGTACTACCCTCTTTCAGTTTGTTGGTTCATACATGTCCTAATCAAAAGTAACCGGGTTCTTAGAGGATCCCAATATCATCGACTACCCTCAATCGGTCATAACTCCAGCATCGCAATCTTTTCTTGCGGCCAGAACCATCACGAGAGTTTAGCCTCAATGGGCGTAGCATACTGCTACAATTCTAAAGGCCAAGTTGTGTCAATTAAGGTTCTAAGTTTGTTGGTGCTTAATGACTCCTTAGAAGACCCATATTCTCCTCGTTGCGACACAAGGGATATCGGTACAGACCAAGGTGCCACACCAACGTAGCCACTGCTTCACCTGTGTCGGTCTACGCCGGACAGGTCCCTCACAGCTTATGCTACCTAAACAGGGTATCCCCAGATCCGGGTTAGGATCTATGTAACTCCGATGCAACCCACAATAGTAAAGCAAGCAAATCAATACAATTGAAAACACAGTTATGAACTAGCCCTAAGGTGCACCTCACTTTATAGTTTCTTCCCCAGCAGAGTCGCCAGTTCTGTGATCGGTGGATCTGGAACTGACTGTTTAACGCTGGTTCGCGAAATGTCGCGGAAGCAAGAGTCGCCACCGTCTTTTATTTTCTCCAAATGGAAAGGACAAAAGCACAGAAAAATTCCTTAAAGAGATTGCTCTCGGTTCGGGAGGTAGGTTATAGAAAGGGAAGGTGTTAGCACCCTTTCTATCCATGGTTATCCATGGGCTCTTAGATACTTGCTCATTTGTGTTTTCAAAAATTGTTTTGTTTGCTTTTCAACTGTGGGTTTAAAAAGTTTCTTTGAAAATTTCAGTTCGACTCTTGTATCAGTCCTCAAGAGTGTTTGAAAAATTGCTTTCGAAAGCTTTTTGAAAATGTGTTGGTGTGAAAAGTATTTTGTTTTGTTTTGAAATTTAGAGCAAGTATCTAGAGTCGTCTACCTACCCTAAGGAATTCGTCTGTGTAAATGTCCTTTAAAGTAGTGCCATCCCACCATTGAGAGATAGGTAGCACCACCGTTGGAGGTGTTCGGGTCAATTCGAGGTTCGGGACATGGTGATCACCAGAGCAATAGGAAGATACCTTAGAAGCTACCCTCATGCCAGGTTCCCGGATCATGAGGACTTACTAAGACATCCTCTACTCAACGATCACCTTTCGAGAGGCAAGGCAACAATGAGGCGTACCCTAGGGGTGGTGTGTGAATTGTGTGTCGTTTTCAGATATTTTGTCTTGTTCATGTCATTGGTGTTCTACGCTTGTTTTTATTTATGTCCATTCATTCTTGCATGCATTTGATTTAGTAGTTAAAAGTATTGCGAGGAAAAGTAAATCTAAAGCTATTACAAATGGCGCGGGTCCACATCGCCAAAATTAACCAGGACCCGATTTGACGGAAAATGAAGAAATTAAAAGTGCGAGAAGTAATTACAAGGCTTCGGGAGAGGTACATAATTATTTAAGCAAAATAAAATAAATACGCGAATTAATAAGAAATTAAGGACGAAACGAGGGCATTGGACCCTTTTGCAAAATATTAAAATTACATGAATTAATTAATTAAGAAAAGAAATTGTTTTTGTTTTTTTGGTATTTTATGTATTTTAAGTTTTAATAGAAAAAATAAAGAATTAATTAAAATTAACTACTAACCCTAATTCTACTTTATTTTAATTTAAGAAAACATTAAAATTTAACCTAAATTAAACCTAAATTTTTTTATGTACAATTTTAATTATGAAAATGAATAAAATAAATAACATTATTGTGAAAAAGAAAAATTAAAAGGAATAAAACAATTATTAAACCTATTTCTACATTTTTTGTATTTTTGTTATTAAAAGAATTAAAATAAAAAACCCTAATTTAAGCTAATTAATTTACATGCATTTATTTACAAGAAAATATTAAAATAAAATATTTATTATGTTTTTTATCTTTTCTGATTTTTTTGTGTGTTTTATGATTTTTTATGAAAATATAATTAATCAAATAAACAGTAATTAAAAGAAAAATAAAAAATTATAGCAAGAATAAAAAGAAAACAAAAATTAAAAGAAGTTGCAAACCAAAGGGGTATCAGGCCCCAGATAGGAGGTGTAGTTTAGCAATTCAGGCCCACTTGACTTTGGCCTCATTGGACTTTTCCACTGGCGTGTAGCAACGTTGACTCACGTTTATTGTGTTCTTCAATCCTGCGCCTTTGATTTGAATCTCTTGGACGCGTGTACCCTTGGATCTGGAGGATGTATGGTGTACTTTTACGCTGAAGCTGCATGTGAACGCATATGGAAAAATATTATTGAGATAATGCAGACCTGGGGTTTGAACCCAGGTCATGAGGGTTAACAACACCACACTTTGCCAGCTGAGCCACTACAACGCATTTGTTATATAATAAGCAAACAAATAATATAAAAGAAAGTGGGTTAATAGCTTGGAAACGCGCGCGCATTTTTGAACTGGCCTATCACCATTTGACACGACTTCGTCTTCTCCACCTTCCCTGAAATACAAAAACAAAAGCAACGGTTTTCTATGCGTTTCATTAGGCCGGCTATGGGAAAATAGTGATTAGGCATGTGTCATTCAGAAATTTGGCGCGATGGGTGGTTCTTATTCGTCCAGGCTTGCTGATTACAACCATGGTACTCTTGAAGGCTAATTTTTCCTTGGGTGAAAAGCCCCAATCTGAAGCTTGCAAAACCCTAGAACTTGGCAATGGTGAAATCATGTATACATCATAAAAACTCAATTAAGTTATATAATTAGCATTAGGACAAGTCAATAATCATGAATCAATGAATAAAAGTTACAAAAGATGCGTAAATTATGATACACGAATATGAAATTTCCGTGATACAGCTTGCGTTCATGTTACCAATTCTTGGAGTTGGAATGGATGTTTGTGATTGGAATGTGTTCAGGGGACCTTGAGGAAGTTATTGAAACAAGTCTTGTGCTTTGAGTCGACCTAAAAAGTGTTTTTCAGATTTGAGTTCTTTAGAGAAAAATTCAAGTTTGCAATGGAGTATTCTGAGCAGCTGCGCCTCTAGCATGATTAGGTTTATGTCTATGCTTATGTAGTGAACAAATTAGGTTAACAAAATTGATCAAAATCTCTTTCATTCATGATTTGAAGATTTGATTTTTTCACCATGATTTCCATATCTTTTTCCATGTGCTTTTGTGTCAATTAGGATCCAATCAAGCCAAATCTTTCCACATTTGCATATGCACGAAATATTGAGTCTTAAAACATGTATAAAAAGATTGGTTAGGTTAAGTTAAATATTTTTCATATATTTAAATGATTTAAATGAATTAATATAAATAAAAATTCAAATAAATAAATAAAAAATGAGAAAATACTTCCCTTTGGGCCAAGTGGTCGTGCATATGTCATGGATGATGAATCATGGAAGAAAAATGGGCCCATTAGCAATTTTAGGTCATTTGAATCAATGTTGACTTTTCAAAATATCCAAAAATTTCCCAACTTCCACAAGGCATAACTTGCTCAATGTTTAAGCTTTTCTCATGTTCTTGGACATTTTGGAAAGGTATTTGAGTCCTCTAACCAATGCCTTTGGTCCCATGTCATTTTGATTTACCAATATCAAGTTATGGCCTTTGACTTAAAGTCCCTTTTTGTTGACTTTTGAAAATGACCTATAATGTTGAAATTGATAACTTTTTGTGAGAGCATTTCTTGGACTTGAAGTATGAAGATGGGTTGTAGGAAATGTCTTTCTCTTCAAAATGAGCTTTGGATGGAATTTTTCTGATAATCCATGTGAAAGTTATGCCCTGGTCAATTTCAGTTGACTTTTTCAGCTGTCCAAATAAGGAAACTTTTTGCATCTTGATGATTTCTGAGCCAAATTTTGAGAATCATGATCAAGCATTGATCAAATGATGTTTGTGGCTTCAAAATGATGAGTTGACCAAAAATTTGAACTTTTGACTGTCAAATGACCATTTTGCCCCTACAGTTGACTGTAGTGCAATTAGGGTTTTTGACTGTGCAATTTTGTGCTGAATGCCTTGAAACTTGATATGAGGATACTTGACCATATTTGTAGGTATATGAGACTTGATTGGGACTTTGATAACTTCCTTTTCTTGATCAGACTCAAAACCCTAATCTTGACTGTATAAGAGACCTTTGCCCTGTGCAACCCTTGGGGAATTTTGCAGCTTGACTTGGCAATTTCTTGGAGAATATGGGAGGGCAAATTTTGGGGTACAACAAATAAGCCTGTAGAAGTCAACCTGTAAAAGCAGAATTTAAAAATGGTGAAGCTTGTTAATGGAGTTACAGTCACTGGCCAATGGTTGGGATAGTTCAGATAGGTTGTATGGAGTGTGTTGGAAGAGGTTTGGGGCAAAACGCACGAGTAGTTTTTGTTTTGGAACTCAAAATGCAGAAGCTGCCCTATTTTGCAAGTTCTTGGTGTTTTGATGTTCAAGGGTGTTTGAGGACTGGAGAGCTCGTGTTTCTGGCTCAATGTGATATGCAAAAGTTGTTTGGAATGGTTACAAGAGTTGGTTTTATCAGATTGCCAAGTTCTCTTTGTTTTTGCAAGTTGACTTGGCTTTTAAGAAAAGTGTGAAATGACAAAAGGCAGGCCTGTACGGGCTAGCTTCAAGCATGCACAAGATTTTTATACCTTTGCCTAAGTTTATGGAGCTTGTTTTCTACAAAGAGATGGGTTCAAGGCTCAAGGGAAACAAGTTGACATAAAGTTGTGCTTTATGAAAATATCATTGTTGCCTTTTTGCCAAAAATGGATTAAACCCTTGTGTAAACTTCCATTGATCAGAATAATGCCTTAAACCATTGAGTTTGCATTCAATTTTTGAGTGTGGAAGGGTTTAAATACCTGTGAGCAAGTACAAGTAAGGCTGGGTAGAATTTGCAATTTGTAGCAACATGAAAAATGCCATGGATCAAAGTGACTTTTTTCCAAATTCAAACCTTCGATTCTCCCTAACCATAAATGATTTTGGAGAGTTCTTGGACATTTTGGAAAGCTTGTAACATGCTCTACAATCCATCTTTGAAATTAATTTTTAGATTCCAAGTAGAACTATGTGAAAAATTTCCATGAAGATAGGTCAAAATCCTGCCTAAACTAGGGCAAAATTTCACTAAGTAAAAAGTTTCATGGACCCTTATTCCAAAAATCATAACTTGAGATCCAAGCATCTTTTGGGAAAACTTTGTGAATAAAAGTTGTAGATTTTGTGGAGGAATACAACTTTCATGTTGGAAGTTTTGTTTTAATCCAAATGCATCATGGTGAAAAGGTTGGGCAAAGTTGGGAAACAAGAAAATTTCATAACTTAGAAAATTTCTAAGTTATGAAAATTTTCAACCTCAAACCCTAATTTGCAAAATTAGGTTTCTTGATGAACAACTTTCATGCTTTGACACATTTTGATGAAAAATGACCCTTGGCACTTGATTTTGACCAAAAAGTCAAAGTTTGACTTTTCAGTGTACAATTGATTTTTGATCAGTTGACTGAAAAATTCATCTGTCAATCCAATGCAATTGAGATCTTTTGAACCTTGTGAATAGGTCAATATGATTCCATTGAGTCCTTGGATCCATGCTTGAATCCAATTTTCCATTGGCTAGGTTAAAAATCAGAAATTGCCCTTCTGCAGTCAAAACCCTAAAAATGACCATTTTACCTTTTTGATGATCTGATCAAATTTCTTGAGGAGTTATGGTACAAACTTAATCAAATGGTTCATATGAGCCTATAATGTTGATGTGGATCAAAAATCATGAGGTTTGACTGTAAATTGGCCACAGTTGACTTTTTCCCCAATACAGCTGATTTCTAGGTCAACTGTCCAATTGACTGGGAAAAAACTTAATTCAGAGCTTGAAACTTGGTAGGGGCAATCTTATAAGTCCAACATGAAGTATGAAAGTCACTTTGAGCATTGGAAGTCCAAAAATCCCTGTGCAAATTCAAACCCTAATTTCAGGTCAACAGTGCAAGGAGATATCTTGAGCAGAGCAAACCCTAATTCTGTCTGGAGTCTAAGGAGTCTTGTGAGGGGAAATCTTGATAAAGTGAGAGGGAAAATTTTGGGGTACAACAGTGCTTCATGACGCCACTCAGCGGCCCCATATTCTCCTCGATTCACCACAAGGGATACCGGTACCCACAAATGCGTCACACTAATATAGCCATTGTTTCAACCATATCGATCTATGTCGTACAGTTTCCACAATCTATTGCTATTTACCTAAAAAGGTGTCCCAGATCCGGGTGGAGGATCAAAGCAAGCCCAAACAGAGAACCAAATGTAAAGCATACAAATCAAACAATGAAAGCAAGTAAATGTGATTTAACCCTAAGGTAACCCCACTTTTAAGATATGTCCCCAGCAGAGTCGCCAGTTCTGTGATACGGTGGGAGAACTTACTTGAGGTTTTGCGTTTTGTGTTCGCAAATGTTGCGGTTTAGCAAGAGTCGCCACCGACTTTTCTTTTATCCAAAAAGGAAAGGTGAAAAAGCACAGGAAAGACCTTTAGAGATGTTTTTGAGTTCGGGGGGTAGATTATGAAAAGGGAAGGTATTAGCACCCTTTTCATCCATGGTTTTCCATGGGCTCTTAGTTGCTTGCTAGATCATTTGCTTTTGTTTGAATGTGCTTGTGGTGTGGGTTTTGAAAGTATTTTGAAAATGTGACTTTGTAATGATTCTCGTTTCTATAAGAATGTGTACAAAGTGTTGTTTTGAAAATAGTTCAAAGACGTGTTTGTGGATTGTGTTTTTGAAAGTGATTTTGAAAAGGTATTTCCTTTGTAATGGCTCTTGTTTCTATAAGAACGCGTACAAAGTGTTTATCTTTTGAAAATGTTTCAAATGGAAGTGTGAGTGTATAAAATGTTTTTGTTGTAAGCAAGCGAGCAACTGAGAGTGAACCTACCTACTCAAAAGGTCTTAAATGTGCTTTTCCTTCTTTTTTAGATGTGGCTATCTTACCATTGATTTGGTAAGAAGCCCCATCGTTGGATGTAAAGGGACGGGTGTTTGGGTCATCGTGTGACCATGATAGAAATGTTTTGAGATGGCTTGGAATTTTTCTTTAGGGACTAAGATCATTTTGAAAGGCAACTTTGATAGCGTCATCGAGGGACTATGATCTTATATTTTGATTGTTTTTGCTAAGACACCCCACATGTATAACATGACCATTTTTTAGGCAACAAGTGGAGTTAACCTTAAGGGTGCATGTGTAAATAGTGTGTTTGATTGCATGCATTTTAATCTTGATTAGAGTTGTCTATTTTGTTGTTGTCATGCCTTGCCATACATCCTATTTACTAGCAATATATGAAAAGCAAGTAAAATGCGAAAAATAGAATCTAAGCTATTACATCGCTTTAGGGGGATAGGGGTACATATTTATGAATGAGGTTGCAAGTAAAATTAAATCCTAGGTTATTATTACAACCATATCGAAATGGATCAGAATGTGCAAGAAATATAAATTGCTTATTTATTTAAGAAAAGAAATAAGTTTTGTTTAAGGAAATATTTTTGGTCTTTTGTTTTAAGAAACAAAGTAAAGCATGAAAAAATGTTTTTGGTGTTTGTTGATTAATGAAATAGAAAGTGATAGCAAAGATAATGAAAAAAAGTAAAAATAGAATCAACGTGTTGCTGATTAAGGGAGGTCAGAAGCTCTGACTCTGGCGCACTGCAAAATGAAATTCCTGTTAGTAAAAAAAAACATAAGTAGAGTCAGAAGTTCTGAGTCCACCGGGAGCACATCAGCCTTCATAAGTTATGATACCATCAACAACAGAAGAGGTTTCAGAAGTTCTGATACCACCATCAACAAAGTGGATTTCAGAAGTTCTGATACCACCGACAGAACTTGGCCTCTCTTTCCATGATAGTCAGAACATCTGTAACTTAGTCATTTCTTCACAAAACAGAAGATGTGCATATGACAGTTATGGCAGGTGTCATAGTGTTTCAAAAATAAGAAATACCAGAACTACAAATCAGAGGCAAGTATGAATACTAATCCTAATTCTGAGTCTTAATTTCTTCCAAAAGTTCTGAAACTGACTTATTCCATACTTAGGCAGGCAAACACGTGAAGCCTCAGAACATGGATAACATTAGAAACATGATGTCTACTGTGATCGGTGGATCTGGAACTGACTGTTTAACGCTGGTTCGCGAAATGTCGCGGAAGCAAGAGTCGCCACCGTCTTTTATTTTCTCCAAATGGAAAGGACAAAAGCACAGAAAAATTCCTTATAGAGATTGCTCTCGGTTCGGGAGGTAGGTTATAGAAAGGGAAGGTGTTAGCACCCTTTCTATCCATGGTTATCCATGGGCTCTTAGATACTTGCTCATCGTGTTGTCAAAAATGGTTTGTTTGCTTTTCAACTGTGGGTTTTAAAAAGTTTCTTTGAAAATTTCAGTTCGACTCTTGTATCAGTCCTCAAGAGTGTTTGAAAAATTGCTTTCGAAAGCTTTTTGAAAATGTGTTGGTGTGAAAAGTATTTTGTTTTGTTTTGAAATTTAGAGCAAGTATCTACGAGAACCTACCTACCCTAAGGAATTCGTCTGTGTAAATGTCCTTTAAAGTAGTGTCATCCCACCATTGAGAGGTAGGTAGCACCACCGTTGGAGGTGTTCGGGTCAATTCGAGGTTCGGGACATGGTGATCACCAGAGCAATGGGAAGATACCTTAGAAGCTACCCTCATGCCAGGTTCCCGGATCATGAGGACTTACTAAGACATCCTCTACTCGACGATCACCTTTCGAGGCAAGGCAACAGTGAGGCGTACCCTAGGGGTGGTGTGTGATTTGTGTGTCGTTTTCAGATATTTTGTCTTTTGTCATGTCATTGGTGATCTACGCTTGTTTTTATTCTTATCCACTCATTCTTGCATGCCTTGATTAACAGTTAAAAATTGCGAAAAGTAAAAGTTCTAAGCTATTACAAAAGGCGCGGGTCCACATCGCCAAAATTTCCAGGACCCGATTTGACAGAAAAATAAATAATTAAAGAAGAGTAGAGTGCGAGAAATTAATTTACAAGGCCTTGGGAGAGATACATAAATATTAAACGAAAAAAGAAATAAACACGCGAATTAAATAAGAATTAAAACGAGGGCGTTGGACCCTTTTTGCAAAATTAAATTAAATGATGAAATTAATTAATTAAAAAAAGAAAAGAAATTGTTTTTGGTATTTTATGATTTTAATGGTTTTAATGAAAAAAGAATTAATTAAAGTAACATGCTAACCCTAATTCTAATTGTTTTTAGTTTTTTAAGAAAAGATTGAGTTTTAACCTAATATTCAACCCTAATTATTTTACATGCAATTTATTTAAAAAATAAGTATTTAATGTTTAATTATTATGGAAGAAAATAAAAAGGGATAAAAAATTAATTAAACCCTAATTCTACCAATTTTAAATTAATTAAGAAAATATTACAATTAAACCTAATAACTAAAATTAATTAATGCAATTTATTTAAAAAATACTAAAATAAAATATTTATTATTTTTTCATCTTTTCTGATTTTTTTATGTGTTTTTTTATATTTTATGAAAATATTAATTAATAAAACAATAATTAAAAGAAAGTAAAAATAATAAAAAAACAAAGAAAGTAAAAAAAAATTGGCAAACCTAGGGGGGTTGCTGTCCCCAAAGTGGAGGTGTTTCTTTTAGCAATCTGGCCCATTTAAATTCTTGGCCTCTTTGACTTTTCAGGACGCGTGTATACGCGTTGACTAGAGTGCATCGTGTTATTCAATTCTTGGCCTTCTGATTGCTCCATTGGGCACGTGGATGGATAGATTTTATGGACGTATGGTGCTCCACTACGCTGAAACTGCATGCAAGTATTAAAGAAAAAATAATATGAAAGGGGGTGAGGACCTGGGGCTCGAACCCAGGTCCTGATGATTACCAACCAAACGCTTCACCACTGCTCCACTTTGTTTTCTTTGTATATTATATAATAAGCGATCAATATAAAACAAAACAAACGCGTTAGTGGATTTTAGCGCGAATTTTTGAACAGACCAACCAACGCTCGCCACTTCATCATCTCCTTCGCTTGGCTTTATTTTCCTGAAACAAGAACAATTCAGCAACAGTTTTTTAAGCGTTCTTTTAGGCCATTTTCTGGAAAATAGCGAACAGGCCAGGAAGGCTCATAAATTGAGCGCGAGGGTCTCAATCTCTTCGTCCAAATATGCTGAGCATGTTCATGGCATCGTGGTGTCCCAATTTTGCTGTATTAAAAAACCCCCAATTCAGAGCTTCATAAACCCTAAAACACGATAATGGTAGAATCGTATACAATGCTCAAAAACACAATTAATTTACATGGTTAGCATTAGAATCAAACAATGAACACAAATCACATATTGAAAATTGCTAAATGCGCATGAATTGGGATGCAAGAGTATGAAGTTTTTTCTGTACAGGTGAGATCATTCTCACGTTTCTGGGCACGAAAGCTTGCAGTTTTCTATCCAAATCCCTTCTTTGAAGCCTCAGCAAGCTAATGAGATAGAAATCTTGCCTTGAATCGTCCTAGAACTAGGTTTTCAGAATTGGAATTTTTGCCAAAAAAATTGAGTTTTGTAATGGAGTTTATGCGCAGCTTTTTGGTCAATGGCATTAGGTCTTGATTGTGTATGTATAGGAGAGTGATTAGGGTTGAAAAACTTGATCAAAATCCATGAATTAATGAATATGATATTTGATTTTTTAACCATGATTTTCAAATCTTTTTCACATGCTTTTGCTACCAAATCATGACTAATCCAATTGATTCTTTCCATATATGGTTAGGCACGAAATCTTGAGTATATATTATGCATAAAAGGATTGAAAAACTTAGGTTAAGTATTTTTCATGTATTTAATTGATTTAAATGAATTATTATTAATAAAAATTCAAATAAATAAATAAAAAATGAAGAAAAACTTCCCTTTGGGCCAAGTGGTCGTGCACATGCCTTGGATAATGAATTGTGGAAGAAAAATAGGCCCATTAGCAATTTTAGGTCATTTGAATCAATGTTGACTTTTCAAAATATCCAAAAATTTCCCAACTTCCACAAGGCATAACTTGCTCAATTTTTAAGCTTTGCTCATGTTCTTAGACATTTTGGAAAGGTCTTTGAGTCCTCTAACCAATGCCTTTGGTCCCATGTCATTTTGATTTACCAATATCACGTTATGGCCTTTGACTTAAAGTCCCTTTTTGTTGAGTTTTGAAAATGACCTATAATGTTGAAATTGATAACTTTTTGTGAGAGAATTTCTTGGACTTGTAGTATGAAGATGAGTTGTAGGGAATGTCTTTCTCTTCAAAATGAGCTTTGGATGGAATTTTTCTGATAATCCATGTGAAAGTTATGCCCTGGTCAATTTACAGTTGACTTTTTCAACTGTCTAAATAAGGAAACTTTTGCATCTTGATGATTTTTGAGCCAAGCTTTGAGAATCATGATCAAGCATTGATCAAATGATGTTTGTGGCTTCAAAATGAGATGTTGACCAAAAATTTGAACTTTTGACTGTCAAATGACCATTTTGCCCCTACAGTTGACTGTAGTGCAATTAGGGTTTTTGACTGTGCAATTTTGTGCTGAAAGTCTTGAAACTTGGTATGAGGATGCTTGACCATATTTGTAGGCATGTGGGACTTGATTGGACCTTTGTAAACTTCATTTTCTTGATCAGAACCAAATCCCTAATTTTGACTGTTTAGGAGGCTCTTACACTGTGCAACCATTGGGGAATTTTGAAGCATGACTTGGCAATTTCTTGAAGAATATGGGAGGGCAAATTTTGGGGTACAACAGTTGCCCCTGTTCAATCTTCTTAGACCTGAGGATGCAGATTGGCTGACGTGCCTTTCGTAATCCGAGGGTAGAAGATGATTGAACACTATAGTGCCCAGAAATTTGCGCTCACATAGTAGCAGTGTGATGATGGGAATGGGCTTATAGATGCCATTTAGAGGTTGATGAATAGGATGATGGGCTTATAGATGCCATCTGGATATTGATCGCATAAGAGATTCCTTAGCGAGAACTTGCGTACCTGCAAAAGAAAAATGAGTACCTGACATGTTGCAGGAGTTGGTCTTCAGATGCTTGGTATAGATGTGTCCTGACTGGTTACAGGAGCTGGATCTGGTGTTTCAAAAGGTGATGAATGAACCAGGGGTGGTTACTACCTCAGCAGGAGCGGTGAGAGAACCTTGGATGACTTTAACTTCAACAGCAATCGTTGAGAAAATCTTGGGATTACCACCTCCGCAGGATCGGGAAGAGAACCATAGGCAATTATAATCTTAATAACATTCATTGAGAAAAACCTGGAATGGAATTATCATCTCCGCAGCATTGGGGAGAGAACCATAGGAAATTATAATCTTAATAACATTCATTGAGAAAAACCTGGAATGGAATTATCATCTCCGCAGCATTGGGGAGAGAACCATAGGAAATTATAATCTCAAAAACATTCATTGAGAAAAACCTGGAATGGAATTATCGTCTCCGCAGCATTGGGGAGAGAACCATAGGAAATTATAATCTCAAAAACATTCATTGAGAAAAACCTGGAATGGAATTATCGTCTCCGCAGGATCGGGGAGAGAACCATAGGAAATTATAATCTCAATAACATTCATTGAGAAAAACCTGGAATGGAATTATCGTCTCCGCAGCATTGGGGAGAGAACCATAGGAAATTATAATCTCAAAAACATTCATTGAGAAAAACCTGGAATGGAATTATCGTCTCCGCAGCATTGGGGAGAGAACCATAGGAAATTATAATCTCAATAACATTCATTGAGAAAAACCTGGGATGGAATTATCGTCTCCGCAGCATTGGGGAGAGAACCATAGGAAATTATAATCTCAATAACATTCATTGAGAAAAACCTGGAATGGAATTATCGTCTCCGCAGCATTGGGGAGAGAACCATAGGAAATTATAATCTCAACAACATTCATTGAGAAAAACCTGGAATGGAATTATCATCTCCGCAGCATTGGGGAGAGAACCATAGGAAATTATAATCTTAATAACATTCATTGAGAAAAACCTGGAATGGAATTATCGTCTCCGCAGCATTGGGGAGAGAACCATAGGAAATTATAATCTCAATAACATTCATTGAGAAAAACCTGGAATGGAATTATCGTCTCCGCAGCATTGGGGAGAGAACCATAGGAAATTATAATCTCAATAACATTCATTGAGAAAAACCTGGAATGGAATTATCGTCTCCGCAGCATTGGGGAGAGAACCATAGGAAATTATAATCTCAATAACATTCATTGAGAAAAACCTGGAATGGAATTATCGTCTCCGCAGGATCGGGGAGAGAACCATAGGAAATTATAATCTCAATAACATTCATTGAGAAAAACCTGGAATGGAATTATCGTCTCTGTAGCATTGGGGAGAGAACCATAGGAAATTATAATCTCAATAACATTCATTGAGAAAAACCTGGAATGGAATTATCGTCTCCGCAGGATCGGGGAGAGAACCATAGGAAATTATAATCTCAATAACATTCATTGAGAAAAACCTGGAATGGAATTATCGTCTCCGCAGCATTGGGGAGAGAACCATAGGAAATTATAATCTCAATAACATTCATTGAGAAAAACCTGGAATGGAATTATCGTCTCCGCAGCATTGGGAAGAGAACCATAGGAAATTATAATCTCAATAACATTCATTAAGAAAAACCTGGAATGGAATTATCGTCTCCGCAACATTGGGGAGAGAACCATAGGCAATTATAATCTCAAAAACATTCATTGAGAAAAACCTGGAATGGAATTATCATCTCCGCAGCATTGGGGAGAGAACCATAGGAAATTATAATCTCAATAACATTCATTGAGAAAAACCTGGAATGGAATTATCGTCTCCGCAGCATTGGGGAGAGAACCATAGGAAATTATAATCTCAATAACATTCATTGAGAAAAACCTGGAATGGAATTATCGTCTCCGCAGCATTGGGGAGAGAACCATAGGAAATTATAATCTCAATAACATTCATTGAGAAAAACCTGGAATGGAATTTTCGTCTCCGCAGCATTGGGGAGAGAACCATAGGAAATTATAATCTCAATAACATTCATTGAGAAAAACCTGGAATGGAATTATCGTCTCCGCAGCATTGGGGAGAGAACCATAGGAAATTATAATCTCAATAACATTCATTGAGAAAAACCTGGGATGGAATTATCATCTCCGCGGCATTGGGGAGAGAACCATAGGAAATTATAATCTCAAAAACATTCATTGAGAAAAACCTTTGATAACTTCTACTGAGTCTTCATCAGAAAAATCTGTTTGGGGTCGATTTAGATGGACTAGAGAAGGCCTTGGACTGGATAAGAAATCTTTGGAGTCCATTAACTGAACCGGTCTAGGTCTTGAAATATGATTGAGAATTTAACTGCATCTTTCCTGAAAGGTAAAGGTGAGTCATATGCAATGCATGATATGGATCAAGCAATGATGTTCTCAACATAAATGAGATTTGTAAGATATGATGCGTCTATGCATGCTATAATGATGTATGTGATGTTTAGGAATGTATGTTTTCGTCTAGGAAAGTAAATCCTTGACGGGTGCCGGGAAGTCATATCCTGGGCTGATGTTGGAGAATGGATTTTGCTTCCGCTGAGGATGATGATTGCAAGAATACCGGTAGGAGAAGATGACTCCGTTGGGGAATAAACTTGGCGAATGGAATAACTCTACGGGGAGGAGAGTACTCTAACGATCTTGCTGGGGAGCAATACTCTGTGGAGAGAGAGATACTTTGTTGAGTTCTTGATGATAACTTGTTGGGGATACCATTGCTGTGTTGGAAGTGTTGATAGACTTCGCTGGGGATAAGAGAGAACTGTGTTGACGACGACCTTTCCGTGGCTTTTGGCTGAGGATAACCCAGTTATATCCTGGTAAGGGAATAACTCTTTGAATAAAGCCGGGCGACGCGTTCGTGCTCTGCGCGGATAAGCTTCTAGAATCTACTGGGGATAAGCTTACTGCTTGGGGAGATGAATTCCAACTTTCCTGGGGAAACTGGATTGGACTCTCTTGGGTAAGTTTTGAACTGTGGGGGAAGTGATTCCTTTGAATGTTTGATATACCTCCGGGGAACAATCTTTAGGCCAAGACTGTCGGGGATGCTTGTCAAGAATATGTATATTGCTGCTGGAGAATGTTGAGATCTGCTGGAGGATACTCAACTTTCTTAAGGTTTGATAGTATAGCTTGGAGAGAGTGTACTGATTTGTTGGCTCACTCTCTGGGGGATTAAGGTGTCTGGTTATGTTCTTCAGCTGAACTCACCTTGGTACTTTGGCGGATGGAGCCATTAGATCGCTTAGACCACTCATCATTACCCCTGTTTCTGTTGGAGAAGAAGGTACCTGTGAAGGTGTTTGACGACCGCCGTTTGACAAATCTTCTTCCGGTAGGCAAGTGACGAGATATCGGGACATAGTCGTACGCTTCGATCCCTAATTTTTGCCTGGACCGCCCTTTCGGGTTTTCAGTCCACCGGGATACCCATTTTTGCCCAAGCCGCCTTTTCAGGTTTTCGACTTGCCGGGTGTACAGATTTTTCATTTTCATCCCTTATTTTTGCCCGAACCCTTTTGGTTCGTCGGGAAGCCCTTGTTTTTGCCTAGGTGTGTCAACCTAGCGGGTCTTTGATTACGCGTAGTATTTTTTCTTCGACTATGTCCGTTCTCAGAAAGTAGGGAGTTGCCCCTGTTAGAAGTGTTTTGTCCTGCCACCAGAAGGTGTTTGATCAGGTCAGATTGTTGTTGGAATTCCCTAAGTGACTCAGGCGGAGACTTGCCCCAGGCTATTTTGGCCTTTGAGAGATTCTCCGAATCTTGACTGAATTGCCCCAGATGATGGACAATAATCACGTCTGCCCCTTGATTGGAAGTGCTTTGGTTCACTAGGTATTCATCGTGCGAATTTCCCTGCTGTTCAAACAAATAGTCATATGCAAACAAAGTTATGTTAAAAATGCAAAGCCTATGTCTGTCTTGAAGATTTTGAAAATGCATGCTTTTCATAAAACAAGTGATTGTTTGTAAAACGTGATGTCAACTCCTTCTTTATGGTGAACCTTAAGGAGTCAGGATACCTTTCGTAACAGTATGCTTTCGAACTAACCCATGCTTCAGCTAGGACTTTTGAGGGTTATAACGTGGCCTGGTTCACGGTTTAAGAAACAAAGGATAAAGGCTCAAATTATTTGTACCCACCCGTTCTTCGTGATATTCTCCAAACCTAAACTCAGTTGATCATACGTTAGACCTTGTTTGAGTCTTTGCTCTGATTTTCTGGTGATGATTCGGATGTTGATAACTTATTTTGAATAGGCAGTCATTCCTTTTTTGTTGAGGGTTTGTAAGAACTCTTTCTTGATTTTTGTTATCCCTTTCTTTTTTTGCCTGAACTGTTTCCTTTTTTGGAATTACAGTCAGCGGGATGCCCCAGTTTTGTAAGTCTCCTTCATGGGTTTTGACTTAATGGGTTTTTTATTTTTTGAGATAATGACTGCCTTTCTTTATTGATTATTCGGAACCATCACGATCTTTCTTCGTTTTGTAAGGACCTCTTTGGTATCATTCGTTATGCACTTGGATCAACTGAGAGACTACCCTGCCCCAGGTTATGATTAAGGGTTTTAAATTTCGAAAAGAAAAAACTCCTACTTCTTTGGCTCAGAGGGGTTGACGAGGGATTATCATCCTTATAACTCCAGTGTTTAGGGATTGAAACAATGCCTGTACCTCATCAGCGGGGTCTGTTCAAAAGCATACTGTAATGATCGCGGTATCGTTTTCGTCATCCTCCCTCAAGAGGCTTAGAATTATTAATTGAGAGTTGATCACCAGAAAAAATATGAAAATAATTTGCGTATAGTGAATACGAATATATTGCTTCAAAACGGACATATGCGATGCATTAATGAAATAACAATGTTTAACATGAGTAAATGTTTGAACAAAAAAGAATTGCAACTTGAACATTCGAATGAACAAAAATTTCCCAATCCTAGCCATGTTTTGGCAAGGGAGCAGTGATCACGTGGGGAGTCTTGGGTACTTTAAACTGAATCTCTCCAGCGTCGATCATGTCTTGGATCTTATTTTTCAAGCTCCAACAATTATCTGTAGTATGCCCCGGGCTGTCAGAGTGATAAGCGCAGCGGGCGTTGGGGTTATACTTCGGTGACGTTGTATTTTGGTTCTTCGGAGCTCCTTTTAGAGTTACCAGCTTGGTCTCCAGCAACTGTGGCAATATCTGGGATAAGGTCATGCTGAGCCGAGTGAACTGCCTTCTCTCGCTCTTTTGTTGGTTGTGATGTTGAACTTGTGACACTGGAGCCATTTGAGGAGCTCTCCCCTTACCTCCTTGTCTCAAAGGTGGTTGAACGATGACTGGCTTTTTACCCTTAGACTTTTGCCCCAGTTGGTTACCCTGAAGCAGTTGGTTGACAAGACACTAGAGCTCATCTTGTCTTTGAGCTAACCCTTGAATGGCAGTCACCTGCCCCAGCATCTGGACCTTCAATGCATCCATCTCAGCTTGTAGGTGTTTCAGCCGTTCATCCTCAGCACTGTTCCTGACCAAAGTCTCCATGAGAAGTGTCCTCAACTCCTCCTGCCCCTTGGATAGATTCAGGAGGATTTCCCCGAACCGAGTTTCTTGAGTAAGAAAGTCCTGATTGTCTTGTTGGGAAGCCATTGCTGAAATAAATAGCGGGAAAGGTAAGTGACCTGCAACAAGGGTACCTGTCATGCAATGATATGTATGATATGCATGCAATGTTTTCAAGAATCTCGCGGGGTAAACAAGAAAAAATTTGTCAGAGTTTGAATCCGGTAGCTTGAGTGAAAGAACTTCATATTTGTTGAGAGTCTTTCTTCCAAGGGTCAAAGGCTCACCATATCTAGTGGGTCATAGCCCCTGACAACCTTGGCTAGAGGAAAATAAATCCTCTTTGCCCCTTGCTAGATGTTTGATTCATCATGACCTGCATCACAAGCCCTTGAGATCCTTGAAATGGGTTAGGATGTATGCAATGGTATGATGTTATGTTATGCATGGGGTAATGTAAGTAACCCTGTTACGAATCCCAATTAAGGACTGCAAACCAAAACCTGCAAGAAACTCAGTACACTCTGTTAGGGGTCCCAATTAAGGACCACAAACAAAACCTGCAAGAATTTAGTAACCCTGTTATGAGTCCCAATTAAGGACTATAAACAAAACCTGCAAGAAACTCAAGTGTCAGATAACAAGCATGCAAGTAGTCAAGTTGGAAGGCACACAAGTCACATAAGAGAAACCCTTAGAGTTTAGGCCAGCATGGGGTCTGGGTATTACCCTCTTGAAGTTGGTGGGTTCAACCTGTCCTACTAGAAGTAACCGGGTTCTAAGGGTCCCAATATCACAGGATTGCTTTCATTGTTCATCGTTTCGATTTAGCCACTGAACTGGCGACCAAAATATTCCAGGAAAGCAACCCTCAATTGAGTGTAGTATCGAGTATCAACCAACCTCGGACTGCACCAAAGTCAGTTATCTCACTACCCTAAAGAGGCCAAGATGGTTCAATTAAGGTTCCTAAGGTCAGTTGATGCTTCACGACACCACGCGGAGGCCCCGTACTCTCCTTGACTGAACTCAAGGGTTACCGGTACACACCAAAGTGCCACATCAACGTAGCAGACTGTTTCAACCATGTCGGTATACCCCGCACAGTTCCCTCACAGCCTTGTTGCTACTTTCTAAGAAGGTATTCCCCAGATCCGGGTTAGGATCTATAGAACTCCCAAGACAGTCCCACAATTTAAAGCAAGCAAAGAAAGCAATTAAAAACACAGTTATGAACTAACCCTAAGGTACACCTCACTTTAAGTTTAAATCCCCAGCAGAGTCGCCAGTTCTGTGATCGGTGGATCTGGAACTGACTGTTTAACGCTGGTCCGCGAAATGTCGCGGAAGCAAGAGTCGCCATCGTCTTTTATTTTCTCCAAATGGAAAGGACAAAAGCACAGAAAAATTCCTTATAGAGATTGCTCTCGGTTCGGGAGGTAGGTTATAGAAAGGGAAGGTGTTAGCACCCTTTCTATCCATGGTTATCCATGGGCTCTTAGATACTTGCTCATCGTGTTGTCAAAAATGGTTTATTTTCTTTTCAACTGTGGGTTTTAAAAAGTTTCTTTGAAAATTTCAGTTCGACTCTTGTATCGGTCCTCAAGAGTGTTTGAAAAATTGCTTTCGAAAGCTTTTTGAAAATGTGTTGGTGTGAAAAGTATTTTGTTTTGTTTTGAAATTTAGAGCAAGTATCTACGAGAACCTACCTACCCTAAGGAATTCGTCTGTGTAAATGTCCTTTAAAGTAGTGCCATCCCACCATTGAGAGGTAGGTAGCACCACCGTTGGAGGTGTTCGGGTCAATTCGAGGTTCGGGACATGGTGATCACCAGAGCAATGGGAAGATACCTTAGAAGCTACCCTCATGCCAGGTTCCCGGATCATGAGGACTTACTAAGACATCCTCTACTCGATGATCACCTTTCGAGGCAAGGCAACAGTGAGGCGTACCCTAGGGGTGGTGTGTGATTTGTGTGTCGTTTTCAGATATTTTGTCTTTTGTCATGTCATTGGTGATCTACGCTTGTTTTTATTCTTATCCATTCATTCTTGCATGCCTTGATTAACAGTTAAAAATTGCGAAAAGTAAAAGTTCTAAGCTATTACAAAAGGCGCGGGTCCACATCACCAAAATTTCCATGACCCAATTTGACAGAAAAATAAAGAATTAAAGAAGAGTAGAGTGCGAGAAATTAATTTACAAGGCCTTGGGAGAGATACATAAATATTAAACGAAAAAAGAAATAAACACGCGAATTAAATAAGAATTAAAACGAGGGTGTTGGACCCTTTTTGCAAAATTAAATTAAATGATGAAATTAATTAATTAAAAAAAGAAAAGAAATTGTTTTTGGTATTTTATGATTTTAATGGTTTTAATGAAAAAAGAATTAATTAAAGTAACATGCTAACCCTAATTCTAATTGTTTTTAGTTTTTTAAGAAAAGATTGAGTTTTAACCTAATATTCAACCCTAATTATTTTACATGCAATTTATTTAAAAAATAAGTATTTAATGTTTAATTATTATGGAAGAAAATAAAAAGGGATAAAAAATTAATTAAACCCTAATTCTACCAATTTTAAATTAATTAAGAAAATATTACAATTAAATCTAATAACTAAAATTAATTAATGCAATTTATTTAAAAAATACTAAAATAAAATATTTATTATTTTTTCATCTTTTCTGATTTTTTTATGTGTTTTTTTATATTTTATGAAAATATTAATTAATAAAACAATAATTAAAAGAAAGTAAAAATAATAAAAAAACAAAGAAAGTAAAAAAAAATTGGCAAACCTAGGGGGGTTGCTGTCCCCAAAGTGGAGGTGTTTCTTTTAGCAATCTGGCCCATTTAAATTCTTGGCCTCTTTGACTTTTCAGGACGCGTGTATACGCGTTGACTAGAGTGCATCGTGTTATTCAATTCTTGGCCTTCTGATCGCTCCATTGGGCACGTGGATGGATAGATTTTATGGACGTATGGTGCTCCACTACGCTGAAACTGCATGCAAGTATTAAAGAAAAAATAATATGAAAGGGGGTGAGGACCTGGGGCTCGAACCCAGGTCCTGATGATTACCAACCAAACGCTTCACCACTGCTCCACTTTGTTTTCTTTGTATATTATATAATAAGCGATCAATATAAAACAAAACAAACGCGTTAGTGGATTTTAGCGCGAATTTTTGAACAGACCAACCAACGCTCGCCACTTCATCATCTCCTTCGCTTGGCTTTATTTTCTTGAAACAAGAACAATTCAGCAACGGTTTTTTAAGCGTTCTTTTAGGCCATTTTCTGGAAAATAGCGAACAGGCCAGGAAGGCTCATAAATTGAGCGCGAGGGTCTCAATCTCTTCGTCCAAATATGCTGAGCATGTTCATGGCATCGTGGTGTCCCAATTTTGCTGTATTCAAAAACCCCCAATTCAGAGCTTCATAAACCCTAAAACACGATAATTGTAGAATCGTATACAATGCTCAAAAACACAATTAATTTACATGGTTAGCATTAGAATCAAACAATGAACACAAATCACATATTGAAAAATGCTAAATGCGCATGAATTGGGATGCAAGAGTATGAAGTTTTTTCTGTACAGGTGAGATCATTCTCACGTTTCTGGGCACGAAAGCTTGCAGTTTTCTATCCAAATCCCTTCTTTGAAGCCTCAGCAAGCTAATGAGATAGAAATCTTGCCTTGAATCGTCCTAGAACTAGGTTTTCAGAATTGGAATTTTTGCCAAAAAAATTGAGTTTTGTAATGGAGTTTATGCGCAGCTTTTTGGTCAATGGCATTAGGTCTTGATTGTGTATGTATAGGAGAGTGATTAGGGTTGAAAAACTTGATCAAAATCCATGAATTAATGAATATGATATTTGATTTTTTAACCATGATTTTCAAATCTTTTTCACATGCTTTTGCTACCAAATCATGACTAATCCAATTGATTCTTTCCATATATGGTTAGGCACGAAATCTTGAGTATATATTATGCATAAAAGGATTGAAAAACTTAGGTTAAGTATTTTTCATGTATTTAATTGATTTAAATGAATTATTATTAATAAAAATTCAAATAAATAAATAAAAAATGAAGAAAAACTTCCCTTTGGGCCAAGTGGTCGTGCACATGCCTTGGATAATGAATTGTGGAAGAAAAATAGGCCCATTAGCAATTTTAGGTCATTTGAATCAATGTTGACTTTTCAAAATATCCAAAAATTTCCCAACTTCCACAAGGCATAACTTGCTCAATTTTTAAGCTTTGCTCATGTTCTTAGACATTTTGGAAAGGTCTTTGAGTCCTCTAACCAATTCCTTTGGTCCCATGTCATTTTGATTTACCAATCTCAAGTTATGGCCTTTGACTTAAAGTCCCTTTTTGTTGACTTTTGAAAATGACCTATAATGTTGAAATTGATAACTTTTTGTGAGATCATTTCTTGGACTTAGAGTATGAATATGAGTTGTAGGGAATGTCTTTCTCTTAAAAATGAGCTTTGGATGGAATTTTTCTGATAATCCATGTGAAAGTTATGCCCTGGTCAATTTACAGTTGACTTTTTCAGCTGTCCAAATAAGGAAACTTTTGCATCTTGATGATTTTTGAGCCAAGCTTTGAGAATCATGATCAAGCATTGATCAAATGATGTTTGTGGCTTCAAAATGAGATGTTGACCAAAAATTTGAACTTTTGACTGTCAAATGACCATTTTGCCCCTACAGTTGACTGTAGTGCAATTAGGGTTTTTGATTGTGCAATTTTGTGCTGAAAGTCTTGAAACTTGGTATGAGGATGCTTGACCATATTTGTAGGCATGTGGGACTTGATTGGACCTTTGGAAACTTCATTTTCTTGATCAGAACCAAAACCCTAATTTTGACTGTTTAGGAGGCTCTTACACTGTGCAACCCTTGGGGAATTTTGAAGCATGACTTGGCAATTTCTTGAAGAATATGGGAGGGCAAATTTTGGGGTACAACATCTACATTATGTTTTTGAACATGCAAATCTGATAATGCTTAGGCAACGTGATAAAAGGCAACAGAAGCTTACCTTGCAGTTGGAAGAGATTTTGTGAACTGGAAGTTGGCCCTGGACTCTGGTGATGTTCTGAGCTGCTTCTTCACGTACTCAGTAAGATGGAAGCTTTCAACTTCTGGAACAACCAAGGGGTGGTATTCTGACTTCTTTGAGGTTGAGGTGAATGGAGAGTGTATGGTAATGGGAATACAGAAGTTGGAATAGCTCCTTAGTTTGTGAATCAGCAACTGTGGGGATGGTTTTAGTCAAGGAACAATGGAGTTTTGATTCTAGAATCAAATGCTAAGGTTTTGGTGTTTTGGTGTTTACAGCTTTTCGGATTCTAGGAATTTTGCAAGGATTCAAGGTTTTTTCTTTTGGTGATTCTCTCTCCCCAAAAACCAACCCTTTGAACGTGTGATGGGACAAACTATTTATAGATGGATTTGCTATGATTTTGGGGGGAATAACAAATGAGTTTTTAACAATTTTGGCATACTGTCCTTTTCTTTTTAAATCACAGTTCTCGTAGGCCAAATTGGTGCAAGAAAAACACAGGTGTGGGCTGGATCAACAGCACCTTGGAGTGTTGTGGCAGCTGGTTGCAGGACTGTGCCATAGGAGGGCAGCAGGTTACTTAAACGAGGTTTTGGTGTTGTTCTTATTGCAGAAGGTCAGAAACGTAACCTCCAAATGCTGAAAGGGCATCTTCTGACCAGAGACTTGAACATAGCCTCCATATGCTGAAGAATCATGTTCTGACTGAAGCATTATGTTCTGACCAAAGAGCAACGCTTCTGCATGTTCTGATTGAAGCGTCATGTTCTGGACCGTGTTTGCAATTTCTGACTGTACTTGCATAGAGGTTGGCTCAGAAGTTATGAAGTATCATATTCTCTAGACACTTAGAAAACTTTCAATATGTTTAGAAAATTTGATTTTTTTTCAAAGTAACTTCTGACTTCTGATTTTTGATGAACCAATTTCATGCCTTAATGAAATGTGATTCTTGGAACTTGATTTTGATTTAAAAGTCAAAGTTTGACTTTTTCAGTGTACTTTTGATCATTTTGCCCTTATGGATGATTTCCTTGAAAAATGATTATTCAAGACTTGGAACTTGATAGAGGCAAAACTGAGAGTCCAAGTTGAATCCCTTGAGAAATGGGAGGGAAAATTTTGGGTTACAACAATACCCCACATGCATAACATGGTCATTTTTTGTAAGGCAACAAAGTGGAATTACCCTAAGGGTGCAAGTGTGCAAGTGTGTTTGATTTACATGCTTGATTTATCTTGAATTAGGGTTTGCCACTTGTTGATTTTGTCTTTCCATACAAACCCTAATTACTAACATTTATATAAAGCGATAAATTGCGGAAAGTAAAATTACTACGCTATTACATCATTAGGGGAAGGGGTATACAAATTTACAAAATGGGGATTGCAAGAAAATTAAACCTAATTATCTATTACAACCATATTTAATAATGTACAAGAATTGAAAATATAATGTACAAATGTAAATGGAAAAAGAAATGATTTTTGTTTGGGTTTCATTTAAAGGTTTTAACCTAATTAAATAAAAATGATTAATTAAAATTAAACAAAATTAAACTTAAACTAATTAAGAAAGAAATTAAGTATGAAATGTTTTTAAGGATTTTTTGTGAAAGGTTTTAAGTTAATGAGAAACAAAAAATGGAAATTAATTAATTAAAGGAAATTTAAGTTCTAAGTTAATTTTAATTAAGAAAAAAATAAAAAAAATAACAAAACCTAAATATAATTATTTATTTATTATAAAAAAGAAGAAATTAAATTGTTAAGAAAATATTTTTGTTCTTTTGTCTTATAAAGAAAGTAAAATAAATAAGTGTGAAAATAATAAATAAAATATTTTTGGATTTTTTAATAATAATAAAAAAAAATAATAAGTAATAAAAGAAAACTGAAATAAAATAAAATAAGGAAAAGAAAATAAATAAAATAAAATAATAAAAAGTTGGGCCAGGTGTGTGAAAGCAGGCAGGGGGTTAGAAGCCAGCAAAAAAGGCAAAGCCCAATGATTTAGGGCCCAGGCGCTGCGGTATGTTACCAAAAAAGAGGAAAATGTTGAAAATTTGCAGAAAAAGTAGCGTTGGGTATTGAACCCAAGACCCTGAGCATACACGCGCGCTACCTTTGCCACTGGGGTGGCTGTACATCCGGTAACATAAACAAAATAATAAATACATAACACAAGTCATGTCCTGAATATGACTTCATCTTCAACCTCCATCCTGAACATCTGTAACTTCACCATTTCTCATCCATTTGCAAAAATGAAAACATCAAACTTGTTCCAAATTTCACAACGATTCAAAAAATGTAAATTACTAAAACTATAAATCAAAGATGAGCATGAATTTTAAATGATACCAAATTCTGACCTAATTTTTCAAAAAGTTCAAACTTAAAATTCTCACTACTCAAGCAATATAAATGAAATCTATGGATATGTACAGTTTCAGGGCAATGATGTCTACATTTTATCTTCACAAATGCAAGCCTAACAATGCCTAAATGAAAAGATAGAAGTTCAGAAAATGTACCTCAAAACTGGAAATCGTGAAATGTAAAGGAGCTTGATTCAAGGTGCTTCAATGATCAGGTTAGCTTCCTCAAGTTCCCAGGAAGCTAATGCAATGATTAGCTTGAGCAATGAGTGGCTGGAATGACCTCGAGAAGTCAACTTGCAGTGCTCTGTTTTTGGTTATGGAAGTAGATGGAAATGGAGTTACAGTTAAGAAACAAGGTCAGAGATGGACTATGCTTGATGTATAAGAGCTTTGTGATTGATTAGGAAGGAAAACGCACGAGGGAATTGTGAGTTTCAAGTTCAAAGTCAGAATCTGTGCATCAATGGAGTTTTTGGACAATTTCTGGCTTAAGGGAGTTTGAGAGAGTTTCAGGGGTGCTTAAGCTCGTGCCTTAGCTCACAAATAATGCCTCTATTTATAAGCAACAAGTTTGGAGGCTTGTATTTGATCAGAATTCAAAATCACATGTTTAAGCTCAACATGTGATTTTCTTGAAAAATCAAGTTTCAAGGCCTTTGTACTTGCTAATGCAGAGTGGTTATGCTTTAAACAAACTTGCTTCTGACTTTGTATATGGAGTGTGATCAGAGGGAATAAGTGGGAGGCTCAATAATTGACTTTGTGCATAAAGTTTGCTTTTCAAGAATGACATTCTTCACTTTCTTCCCAAAATGGCAATTTAAATTGAACAATGCTTAAACCACTTGGATTATAGCTCAAAATTTTGTGTAATCCATTAATTATGGATAGATACACAAGTTAGAAGGCCTGCAAAGCAATATTATGCAGCCTAACATGGAGATTGGATTATGTGTTCATCAAGAAATGGCTTGTAATTCAAAAATGAAACCCTAACTTCTTGCCTTAGATTCTCCTAGATCAAGTATGATCTCAATGACTTCTTGGACATTTTGGAAATCTTGTAACATCCTCTACAACCTCTATGTTGTATATTTTTGAATATTCATCTTGGAACTATGTGAAAAATTGCCATGCAGTTTGGTCAAAATCCTGCCTAAACTAGGGCAAAATTTCACTAAGTTTCCAAGTTTCATGAACATGTCTTCACAAATCATAACTTAAAATCCAAGTATTTCTAGAAAAAGTTATGCTCTAAAATGTTTTATATCTCATTGACATCTACAACTGTCTTGTAAGAAGTTTCCTTTGAATCATCTTGCATCATGGTGAAAATTCGGCTCAAAGTTGTGAAAAAAACATGAATTTTCAACACTTAGAAAAAATTTTAAGTTTAGAAATTTTGACTTTTCAAAATTAAATCTTGAATTTTTGATTTCTTGATGAACAAGTTTCATATTTTTACATGTCTTGATGAATTGTAATCTTTGAAACATGATTTTGATCAAAAAGTCAAAGTTTGACTTTTCAGTGTACAATTGACTTTTCATCAGTTAACTGAAATTCAACTATCAATCAATTGATCTTGAGAAATGTTTTGAGCCATACCATTAGTTTAAAATGAATTATTTGAATTTTTGAGATCATGTCTCAAACCAATAAGTCATTTTCTAGGTCAAAAATCAGAAATTGCACTTTTTCAGTCAAAACCCTAATTTTGACCATTTTGCCCTTTTGATGATTTGTTCAAATTTCTTGAGGAATTATGATTCAAACTTGATCAAATGACATATATGAGTTCATGATGTTGATATGGATAAAAAATTATGAAGTTTGACTGTAAATTGACCATAGTTGACTTTTTCCCCAATACAACTAATTTTAGGTCAACTGTTCAATTGATTGAGCAAATATGTGATCCAAGACTTGAAACTTGACATGAGAAATATTGAGGGTCCAAAATGATCCATGAAAGTCATATGGGGAATTAAAATTCCATTTTCCTTGTGCAATATAAAACCATAATTTGAGTCATCAGTGTTGAGGAGGTGTCTTGAGCTGATTAAACCTTGTGCAGTCTTGAACCAATGGAAATCTTGTGAGAGATTACTTGAGAAATGAGAGGGAAAATTTTGGGGTACAACACATATGTCACACGACACGTGGTGTTGTACCCCAAAATTTGCCCTCCTCGTTTCCACAAGAAATCACGGCTTCGGGCTTTTCATGATTTTTCAAATTGGCGTAAGAATCGGTCAAACAGACTTTTCTTATCAGTCAGACAAAATTAGGGTTTTCATTGATTTTAAAGCAGTTCAGGCAGATTGCTAAGGTTTGGTTGAGTTGGCTCAGGTTTTGATCAGGCGGACGCTTCTGTGACATTTAACCAAGAACCAGGGTTTTGTGCGCACATTCTCAAAAAGAATTAATCCTGCAGTTCTTTTCAGTTTACTCTGAGATTTGGATTGAGGCATTTGAATCAAGAGCTTGCAGTATTTTGTTTAATCAGTAAAGGCTAAGGCATTTGATTTGAGATGAGATAAAAGCTGAGGTACTTAAATTGAGAATCTGCAGTGTTTAATCAGTAAAAAGATAAGTATTTGGATGCTGGTTTGATTAACTGTGCATTGTTTAATTGGAGCGCCGGGTTTATTATTGATTCATGTTAAATGGCAAGACCACAGTGTTTATTAATTATTTTTCTAAAGTCAGAATAATTGGATACTTCCAGTTATTTTTAATTTAAGAAATTCAAATAATTAAATGGATAGTAAATTGAAAGAGGAATTAACTGATAAAAAGGATGTTTATTCATTTTGAATTGTTTGTTACAGATATTATTTAAATACTGTAAATTTATTTACAGTTATTTACATCAATATTATTACAAATAATTTAAATTGAAATAAAATTATGTCCTAAATTCCTAAATCTTCATTCTTCTACTGATGCTCCTTTGCTCAAGTGATTTTATCTGCAAAAACAAGAAACGAAAGAAAAGTCAAAAGCAGGTAAAATTAAAAGCAGACAGATAAAAAGATCATCATTAAAAGCAACTGGCCGGAATCAGTTTGCCCTCTCTGCAAATCATGAGATTTCTCTCGGTTCACAAAGAGGGATAGAAATGCTTGCAAAAAAAAGTATGAATGCACAAAGTTGTAATATTGCACAATTTCAAAATGGTCAAACAAACTGCATAGTTCATGATTCAAAATTGTCAAGCAAGACTGCATAAAATGCCAAACAAAGTCCAAAGGCAAACCAAACTGAATTGCCTAAACCAAATCAAAAGGGAAAACTGAATAAAACTGTCCAAGCTGCCAAAAGGATATCAAAACATCAACAAGTACAAAAGGCTACCCAAAAGCTGTCAAAGAAGCAGAAAATATGGAAAAAGAGATAAGAGATATGCAGAGTAAAGCAACTATTGCAAGCAACATTTCAAAAGTCATCATTTTCAGGCCAGTGCTTTTTCAGAATAGGACAAACATAAGCAATATTAAATGCTTAAATATGAAGAGAGAGAGGAGGGAGAGAGTGAAAGAAGTACAGGCTTACAGGGCTTAGGCTTGAAGAAAGAAATATATAAAACAAACTGTCATCAACACAGTAGAAGAGAGGGCAGAGATAACACAAGAAAAATAACACAAACAAAACTGTAACTTTTGAAACACAGTTCAACCTGTCAAACCAGAACATCAAACAAAAGGCCTAAACCTGGTCAAGCATCAGAAGCCAAGCCTGTAAACACACTAAGCCTAAAACCTACTTGAGCCTTAAACAAAATCACAAGCCTATCAAGCCAAAGCTTCGTGCCTGCATCAAAGCTATACCAAACAACTTGTCCAAGCCTAAACCATAAGCCTTGAACCAGTACCATAAGCCAAGCTTCAAACTGAAGCCCAAGCCTAACCTGTCTCCAAATACCTAAGACCTGTAAACTGTCATCAAGCCTAAAGCCTGCCTCCATAGACAGCTCCCCACAAACTGTCAAACAATAAACCCCTGCTAAACTGTGTCAAAACCTTTCACCATCATCAATATCTCAACACCATAATACACAGAGGCAAGCATCAAATACACAAAAACATTCGAACCAACCACACCCTCAGAAAACTTTCATCATAGGGGGCAACCATACTCAAAATCATCATCAAATAATACAGACACAAGCATACTCAGAAACATATCAGAAATCAACATATCAATCATTTCAAGGCAACTCAGTATACCAAGCGTATCAGGTATCAGCATTTCCTCAAGCAAACATATCAGATATCAGCATTTCATTAAGAGAGCATACAACAGAAGCAATCAAAAGAGAAGAGGAAAAGGAAGGTTGTGCTAGGGTTTTCAGTACCTTCATCATTAAACCACAAAAAAAAGCAAATACAAAAGTACCAGGAATTCCAAAGCGCACATCATCACCAAGCCTCCGCCTCCGGCCGCCCTAGGACGCCACCGTCTTCCTCACTTCCTCTCCAAAGGTATAAACCCTTTTTTTCTTTTATTTTCCACGTCTTGCACAAACATCAAGCAATATAATCAAGAATCAGAAATGAGTAAAAACATGCAAAGGCATAAAACATACAGAACGAGAATCAATACCTTGTAAACCATCACCTACGTGACCATGGAGAAGAAGGAGCTGACGGAGGAGCCCGGTGGCCTTAGGCGAAGAGTGAGTTTCTTTCAGGAATGCTTGGCTTAAAAGATGAAGAGGACGAAAGCAACGAAGTAAACAGCGCGCCTCTGTGTTCTCACAAACCCTAGAATCCAAATGAAACAACAATGTTCAAACCCTTACAAAAACGTTATGAAACAAAATGGGCCTTGCCCTTTCCTAATCAGACTTAAGCCCATTTCCAAATCAGACGCACCCCCCTAGATTGAGTATACTTCCAACCTTGCTTTGGGCCAAGACATCTCTAAGGCCCATTCATCTTTTTTTCATTTTTTTTAACTAATACCTTTTTATCATATCATATCTTTTTTAATAAACTAACCCACTAATTTTTTACACTAAATTTTATTAACTCTTTCATTTTCTTTTTTTTTATATAACACAATTAAATTTTGTAAAATAAAAGATACACTAAACTCTTTTATATATATAAAATTTTCTTAGTATAATTAAAAAATATATATTAATAAATACATAAGAAAAATAGATTTTCTTTTATTTCTTTTTTGACTAAACATTTGTTTATTTAATACATAAAAAATTACACTTAAAGCATTTTCTTTTCTTTTATTAAATTTTCTTGTTTGTACATAATTAACAAAATACAAAATAAGATAAGAATACTTAATAAATACACTTTCTCAACTTGTAAATAAATCTCAATCACTTACACAAATACATTGATACATTTACATTTGCTTATTCGTATACCTTGATACATATTACATTTGAGATCGCAATTCAATTTGGTTGTAAATTATTTGGACACTAATCTCCTATTAAAGTCTCATCCCCATTTGTAAATACTTGTACCCCCACTCCCGGATATTTATTTGTAATAGCGTAGACGTTAAATTCTTGCAATTTATCGCTTTCAAATATACCATGGTTAGACCTAGGGTTTGTATGTACATAAAATCAAACGCTAGATAACCTAATACAAAAACAAATACATGAAATCAATACACCATTCACACTTGCACCCCTAGGGTAATCCCGCTTGTTGCCTTCCAAAATGGGCCATGCTTGCACGTTGAGTTTCTTTGGCAAAACAAAACAAATTCAAATGATCATAGTCACTCGATGACGCTTTCGAAAGTTTCCTAAACGGAATGATCATAGTCCCTTCAAGTAAATTGCCAAAGACACTTGGCACCATTGCATTCATGGTCTAATCGATGACCCGCGCCCGTCCCGTTAAACATCCTAAACGCAAGATTGTCCACCAAATTCAATGGTGGAACAAAATTGTTAAAAAGGTTAAAACATGAGAAAAACCTTTGAGTAAATTTAGGGGTAGACAACTCTTAGTTACTTGATCCAACTTCCAAACACGCTTGCCTACTTTTCAAAACCACACTTCACAAACACAATTTCCAAACAACTTCCAAAAACATTTGAAACATCTTTTCGAAAAGATACACACCTTTGTATATACTCAAACACGAGTCATTACAATGGTTGCCTAGACAAGGCATCTCTTTCAAAACATTTTCAAAAACACACACACACACACACCGCAATTTCAAGCAATTGAAAATCAAGGCAAGTGATCTAAAACCAAGTAACTAAGAGCCCATGGATAACCATGGATGAAAAGGGTGCTAATACCTTCCCTTTTCATAATCTACCCCCCGAACCCACGAAATATCTCAAAAGGTTTTTCCTGTGCTTTTTAACCTTTCCTTTAGGATAAAATAAAAAGTCGGTGGCGACTCTTGCTAAACCGAACAAGTGCGAAAACAAACGCAAAACCTCAAGTCAGTTCTCCCACCGTATCACAGAACTGGCGACTCTGCTGGGGAAAAATCTAAAAGTGGGGTTACCTTAGGGTTTAGATCACCTTTACATTCTTGCTTTGATTGCCTTGATTGCTTTACTTTTTGGGTTCCTTGTTTGGGTTTGTTGTAAATCCTACACCCGGATTTGGGGCACCTTTTTAGGTAAATAGCAATAAAACTGTGAGGGAACTGTGTGGGGTATACCGACATGGTTGAAGCAGTAAGTTATGTTAGTGTGACATATTTGTGAGTACCGGTAACCCTTGAGTTCAATCAAGGAGAGTACGGGGCCGCTGAGTGATGTCGTGAAGCACTAACGAACTCTTAGAACCTTAATTGACCATCTTAGCCTTTTCAGGGGTAGTGAGATGACCGACTTTGGTGCAGTCCGAAGTTGGTAGATACTCGATACTAAACTCATTGAGGGTTGTTTTCTTGGAATATTTTGGTCGCCAGTTAAGTGGCTAAACCAAAACAATGAACACAGAAAACAATCCAATGATATTGAGCTCCTTAGAACCCGGTTTCTATTTTAGGACAGGATGAGCCAACTAACTTCAAGAGGGTACTTACCTAAAACCCCATGCAAGCCTAAACCTAAGGACTTGTTTGCTTTGTGTGAATATGATTGCCTGTATATGCACTCACTTGCTTTCGCATACATGTACATAACATCATGACATCATACCATAGCATTTTCAATAACCATTTCAAGGATCTCGATGGTTCTTTTGATGCAGGGTTACGTTGAACCAGACGTCTACCAAAGGGCAAGAGGTTTCTCCTCTAAACAAATTCAATCAAAGATCAAGTACAACAACTTGAATCAGTGGCTATGACCCACTTGACATGGTGAGCTTGATTATTGTGGAAAGACATCCACAGGTGCACAGTTCTCCAATCAAAGATCAAGTACAACAACTTGAATCAGTGGCTATGACCCACTTGACATGGTGAGCTTGATTCTCGTGGAAAGACATCCACCAGTGCAAAGATCTCCAATCAAAGATCAAAGTTCAACCTCTGACATTCCCTTGTGTTTACCCCAAGAGATCCTTGAAAGCATGCATCCGCATATCATGCATTGCATCATAACAAATTTTTCCCTTTTTCAGGTTTCCTTACTCTCATACTATTTATTTCAGTAAGAGATGGCTCTAGAGAGGACTGTCAAGGATATCCAGGACCAGACTGCTCAGCTGCAGGAAATGTTCTTGAACCTGTCCTTGGGGCAAGAAGAAGTGAAAGCTCTCCTCACAACGGGCATGGTCCAGGGGAATTTAAACAATGCCAGAAGTGATCAGTTGGAGGCACTACAGTCTGAGCTGACTACAATGAGGATCCAAATGATGGGGCAACTGGTGGGCCAGATGGCTCTCATCCAGGACTTGTCTCAAAGACAAGAGGAGCTCAGAGTTCTCGTCAACCAACTGCTTCGGGAAAACCAAGTGGGGAAAACATATGAGGTTGAGGAGCAAGCCACCATTCAACCCCCATCCAGACAAGAAGACAAAGGGAAGGCTCCTCTTCTTGATTCAGGGTCACAAGCCCAACAACAACCTCGCCAGTGTCAATGGGGTAATCGGCGTAATCAAAATATGTCGGGAAGACAGTTCACGAAGACTGACATACCGTCATCTCTGATTCTGGAGCGCTTGTTGGAGGTCAATCTGACTGCTTTGAGGGATCCTATTCGGAAGCCCAATACCTCCGCTCCTAACTATCATCCCGACGCATTTTGTGTGTACCACTCCTATAGCCCGGGACATGACACCGACGACTGTTGGGCCTTGAAGAACAAGATTCAAGATCTGATTGACATTGGAGTACTGAGGTTCATGCCAGACGCCGAGATGAAAATCTTTCGTTAAGGGTTTCTCCACCTGAAGTGACAAAGCTCAAACTGAAAGACTTTTGCTTCATTTGAAATTTTCAAAGTTGTAATTTCTTTTATTCAAACAATTATCTGTTGATGTTAAACTTTGTTTCATTAGTGCATTGCATATGTTTGTCTTGAATTCATCCATTCGTTTTCACTACTATTATGCTTTTCTTTATGATATTTAACTCTTGATAAAAAGTTGCAAGCCTTTAGAGGGAGGATGACGAAACAATATCATAATCTCATGCAGTATGCTTTTGAACAGACCTTGCTGATGATGTGCAGGCATTTCTTTCAAATTCCCAAACATTGGAGTTATAAGGAAGATAATCCCTAGTCAACCCCTTCGAGCCAAAGAAGTAGGAGTTTTCTGTTCTAAACAATCGAAACCTTTGATATAAACCTGGGGCAGGGTAGTATCTCAGTTAATTCAAAAAGATGCGCATTGAAGTCACAAAACTCTCAGTTCGTGACACAACGAACGACGTCAAAAAAAAAGAGACATTCCTTTGGAATCACAAGACAATGATGGTTCCCTATCACCTAGGCAATCAATCTCTCAAAAAAAAAAAAAGCCCACCGAGCCAAAACCTATAAAGGAGGCTTAAGAAACCTGGGGCATCCCGCTGACTGTGATCTTGAAAACAGGAACAGTCAGGCAAAAGTTAGAGATAACAAATCAAAATCAAAATAGAGAGATCATTACAAATCCTCAACAACATGAAAAATGTTGCAAAGAAAAAAGGAGATAATGACTGCCTCCTAAATTCAATTGGTGAGCCATCACCCAAAAATTCGTTCCAAACTCGAATAGAGTGCGACGCACAATTAACTGAACATAGGATTGAAGAACATCACGAAGAGTGGGTGGGTACAAATATACTTTGAGCCTTTATCCTTTGCTTCTTAAACCGTGAACCAAACCACATTACAACCCTTCAAAAGTCCTAATTGAAGCATGGGTTAGTTCGAAAGCATACTGTTACAAAAGGTATCCTGACTCCTGTAAGGCTTTGCTCTAAAATCTTGTGTTGACTTGTCTTATAAAAAGTTTTCTGCTAAAAAACGCATTTTTCAAAACTTCGAGACAAACATAAACTTTGCATTATTTGAATATCATTGTCTGCATGTGGTTATTTGTTTGACAGCGAAGAAATTCATACAGCGAATGTTCGGAGGAACGAAAACTCTCTCAGTGAACAAAAATCACTTCAAAAGGATGACACTTCCATTACAAATCTCCTATCCACAAGGGGCATGACATGTCACCATCCGATTAACCTGGGGCAGTCCGGTCAAGGTTTCAACAGATCTTTCAAAGTTCAGTTAACCTGGGACAGTCCAGTCAAGATTTCAACAAATCTCTCAAAAGTTCAGTGAACCTGGGGCAAGTCTCCTACATCACCACTTGGGGCATTCGAATGTCAAAAGTGTTCAACAATTCCTTCATCACCTGTTGGAAGATACGGTCCAGATGTGCTCCAGACACGGTTTCCATTCTGTCACCTTTCTTAAGTTCCAGATCAACACCTGTAACAAGCCAGGAAAACATCTGTGGACGACTGATTATGGATCAACACCTGTAACAAGCCAGGAAATTATCTACATCACCACTTGGGGCATTCGAATGTCAAAAGTGTTCAACAATTCCTTCATCACCTGTTGGAAGATACAGTTTCAGATATGCTCCAGACACGGTAGCCATTCTGTCACTCATTCAGATCCTAGTTACAGTTTCAGATACACTCCAGACACGGAAGTCATTCTGCTACTCATACAGATCTCAGCTCCAAGATACAGTTTCAGATACGCTCCAGACACGGTAGCCATTATGTCACTCATTCAGATCCTAGTTACAGTTTCAGATACATTCCAGACACGGAAGTCATTCTGCTACTCATACAGATCTCAACTCCAAGATACAGTTTCAGATACGCTCCAGACACGGTAGCCATTTTGTCACTCATTCAGATCCTAGTTACAGTTTCAGATACACTCCAGACACGGAAGTCATTCTGCTACTCATACAGATCTCAACTCCAAGATACAGTTTCAGATACGCTCCAGACACGGTAGCCATTCTGTCACTCATTCAGATCCTAGTTACAGTTTCAGATACACTCCAGACACGGAAGTCATTCTGCTACTCATACAGATCTCAACTCCAAGATACAGTTTCAGATACGCTCCAGACACGGTAGCCATTCTGTCACTCATTCAGATCCTAGTTACAGTTTCGGATACGCTCCAGACACGGAAGTCATTCTGCTACTCATACAGATCTCAACTCCAAGATACAGTTCCAGATACGCTCCAGACATGGTAGCCATTCTGTCACTCATTCAGATCCTAGTTACAGTTTCAGATACACTCCAGACACGAAAGTCATTCTGCTACTCATACAGATCTCAAATCCAAGATGTAGTTTTTACACGAACTCATCATGAAGCAACCCCACATAGGTTCCTTCTCAAATCCAAGATGTAGTTTTACACTGACTCATCATCAAGAAACCCTACATCGGTTCCTTCTCAAACTCAAAAGATTCTTGTAATCCCCAACCAGAGAGCCTTACAGAATCTAATTCCCCTCAGAGTCAAAGTTTCAATATCCCCAGCAGAGCTAAAACTTCCAACTATCAATCCCCAGGCAGAATGTAGACTCTCATTCTCAGTTCCTCACAAAATATTCGAATATTCTCCAGTGAAGATCTCCTCAAAGACAGGAATCCCCAGTAGATTGGCATACAACCCAAGCTCCTGATTCCCCAACAGTGGTCCCAGGACTTCTCATCTGCAGCAATCAAAAGATTCTTGCCCTCCACAGCAGCAGCCAAGGAATTGTTCTCCCCAGCAGCAGTCAAGATTCTTTTGTCTCCGGCCATCCAGGATTCATCTATCCTCAGCAAGATAGCTCATCAACTTACATGCGCATTCATCGCATTCATATCATAAGTATTGATATAACATACATTACATCATGCATCATGACATTGCATACAACTAACTCTTTACCTTTTCAGGTAAGATCAGTCGACAGAAAAAGATCATCATCTTCCGAGATTCATCCAGAAATAATTCAGATGTGACCCAAGATTTGGCGACATTCTGATACTTATTCCAGATTCATCCAGAAAATAGTTCAGATGTGACCTAGACATGGCGGCATTCTGATACTTATTCCGTATTCATTCAGATGCAGTTCTACATGGATTCATCATCAGGAAACCCTACACCGGTTCCTTCTTCAACTTCTGAAAATAGTTTACGGACGCTTCCCAACCAAGGATGCTGCTCTATTGCTTATTCAACTTCAACTCCTGAAAACAGTTTACGGATTCTCCAAGCATGGATATCAATCTATTACTTGTTTGGACCCCCAGTTCAGAGGTTCCAAAACACGGATACCTTGCTGATACTCGTCCACTCACCAATGACGTACAGGTCAACATTTCCAGATGGCATCTTTAAGCCCATCCTCCTACCAGCAACTTCCAAATGGCATCTTTAAACCCATTTCCAGATGGCATCTCTAAGCCCATCCCCCGACAAGATTCTGTCACATCCCTAGATGGCATCTCTAAGCCCATCCCCCAGTCACATCTTCAGATGGCATCTCTAAGCCCATCACCAAATGACATATTTAAGCCCATTCCCTCTACCATCACATCACCGAGTGCAAATTTTTGGGCACTCTAGTGTCCAATCTCCTTTTTCCTTCGAGTCGCGAAAGGCAAACTTGCCAATCTAACTCTTCAGGTTCAAGAAGATTGAACAGGGGCAACTGTTGTACCCCAAAATTTGCCCTCCTCGTTTCCACAAGAAATCACGGCTTCGGGCTTTTCCTGATTTTTCAAATTGGCGTAAGAATCAGTCAAACAGACTTTTCTTATCAGTCAGACAAAATTAGGATTTTCATTGATTTTAAAGCAGTTCAGGCAGATTGCTAAGGTTTGGTTGAGTTGGCTCAGGTTTTGATCAGGCGGACGCTTCTGTGACATTTAACCAAGAACCAGGGTTTTGTGCGCACATTCTCAAAAAGAATTAATCCTGCAGTTCTTTTCAGTTTACTCTGAGATTTGGATTGAGGCATTTGAATCAAGAGCTTGCAATATTTTGTTTAATCAGTAAAGGCTAAGGCATTTGATTTGAGATGAGATGAGATAAAAGCTGAGGTACTTAAATTGAGAATCTGCAATGTTTAATCAGTAAAAAGATAAGTATCTGGATGCTGGTTTGATTAACTGTGCATTGTTTAATTGGAGCGCCGGGTTTATTATTGATCCATGTTAAATGGCAAGACCACAATGTTTATTAATTATTTTTCTAAAGTCAGAATAATTGGATACTTCCAGTTATTTTTAATTTAAGAAATTCAAATAATTAAATGGACAGTAAATTGAAAGAGGAATTAACTGATAAAAAGGATGTTTATTCATTTTGAATTGTTTGTTACAGATATTGTTTAAATACTGTAAATTTATTTACAGTTATTTACATCAATATTATTACAAATAATTTAAATTGAAATAAAACTATGTCCTAAATTCCTAAATCTTCATTCTTCTACTGATGCTCCTTTGCTCAAGTGATTTTATCTGTAAAAACAAGAAACGAAAGAAAAGTCAAAAGCAGGTAAAATTAAAAGCAGACAAATAAAAAGATCATCATTAAAAGCAACTGGCCGGAATCAGTTTGCCCTCTCTGCAAATCATGAGATTTCTCTCGGTTCACAAAGAGGGATAGAAATGCTTGCAAAAAAAAGTATGAATGCACAAAGTTGTAATATTGCACAATTTCAAAATGGTCAAACAAACTGCATAGTTCATGATTCAAAATTGTCAAGCAAGACTGCATAAAATGCCAAACAAAGTCCAAAGGCAAACCAAACTGAATTGCCTAAACCAAATCAAAAGGGAAAACTGAATAAAACTGTCCAAGCTGCCAAAAGGATATCAAAACATCAACAAGTACAAAAGGCTACCCAAAAGCTGTCAAAGAAGCAGAAAATCTGGAAAAAGAGATAAGAGATATGCAGAGTAAAGCAACTATTGTAAGCAACATTTCAAAAGTCATCATTTTCAGGCCAGTGCTTTTTCAGAATAGGACAAACATAAGCAATATTAAATGCTTAAATATGAAGAGAGAGGAGGGAGAGAGTGAAAGAAGTACAAGCTTACAGGGCTTAGGCTTGAAGAAAGAAATATATAAAACAAACTGTCATCAACACAGTAGAAGAGAGGGCAAAGATAACACAAGAAAAAGAACACAAACAAAACTGTAACTTTTGAAACACAGTTCAACCTGTCAAACCAGAACATCAAACAAAAGGCCTAAACCTGGTCAAGCATCAGAAGCCAAGCATGTAAACACACTAAGCCTAAAACCTGCTTGAGCCTTAAACAAAATCACAAGCCTATCAAGCCAAAGCTTCGTGCCTGCATCAAAGTTATACCAAACAACTTGTCCAAGCCTAAACCATAAGCCTTGAACCAGTACCATAAGCCAAGCTTCAAACTGAAGCCCAAGCCTAACCTGTCTCCAAATACCTAAGACCTGTAAACTGTCATCAAGCCTAAAGCCTGCCTCCATAAACAGCTCCCCACAAACTGTCAAACAATAAACCCCTGCTAAACTGTGTCAAAACCTTTCACCATCATCAATATCTCAACACCATAATACACAGAGGCAAGCATCAAATACACAAAAACATTCGAACCAACCACACCCTCAGAAAACTTTCATCATAGGGGGCAACCATACTCAAAATCATCATCAAATAATACAAACACAAGCATGCTCAGAAACATATCAGAAATCAACATATCAATCATTTCAAGGCAACTCAGTATACCAAGCGTATCAGGTATCAGCATTTCCTCAAGCAAACATATCAGATATCAACATTTCATCAAGAGAGCATACAACAGAAGCAATCAAAAGAGAAGAGGAAAAGGAAGGTTGTGCTAGGGTTTTCAGTACCTTCATCATTAAACCACAAAAAAAAAGCAAATACAAAAGTACCAGGAATTCCAAAGCGCACATCATCACCAAGCCTCCGCCTCCGGCCGCCCTAGGACGCCACCGTCTTCCTCACTTCCTCTCCAAAGGTATAAACCCTTTTTTTTCTTTTTTTTTCCACGTCTTGCACAAACATCAAGCAATATAATCAAGAATCAGAAATGAGTAAAAACATGCAAAGGCATAAAACATACAGAACGAGAATCAATACCTTGTAAACCATCACCTACGTGACCATGGAGAAGAAGGAGCTGACGGAGGAGCCCGGTGGCCTTAGGAGAAGAGTGAGTTTCGTTCAGGAATGCTTGGCTTAAAAGATGAAGAGGACGAAAGCAACGAAGTAAACGGCGCGCCTCTGTGTTCTCACAAACCCTAGAATCCAAATGAAACAACAATGTTCAAACCCTTACAAAAACGTTATGAAACAAAATGGGCCTTGCCCTTTCCTAATCAGACTTAAGCCCATTTCCAAATCAGGCGCACCCCCCTAGATTGAGTACACTTCCAACCTTGCTTTGGGCCCATTCATCTTTTTTTCATTTTTTTAACTAATACCTTTTTATCATATCATATCTTTTTTAATAAACTAACCCACTAATTTTTTACACTAAATTTTATTAACTCTTTCATTTTCTTTTTTTTTATATAACACAATTAAATTTTGTAAAATAAAAGATACACTAAACTCTTTTATATATATAAATTTTTCTTAGTATAATTAAAAAATACATATTAATAAATACATAAGAAAAATAGATTTTCTTTTATTTCTTTTTTGACTAAACATTTGTTTATTTAATACATAAAAAATTACACTTAAAGCATTTTCTTTTCTTTTATTAAATTTTCTTGTTTGTACATAATTAAAAAAATACAAAATAAGATAAGAATACTTAATAAATACACTTTCTCAACTTGTAAATAAATCTCAATCACTTACACAAATACATTGATACATTTACATTTGCTTATTCTTATACCTTGATACATATTACATTTGAGATCGCAATTCAATTTGGTTGTAAATTATTTGGACACTACTCTCCTATTAAAGTCTCATCCCCATTTGTAAATACTTGTACCCCCACTCCCGGATATTTATTTATAATAGCGTAGACGTTAAATTCTTGCAATTTATCGCTTTCAAATATACCATGGTTAGACCTAGGGTTTGTATGTACATAAAATCAAACGCTAGATAACCTAATACAAAAACAAATACATGAAATCAATACACCATTCACACTTGCACCCCTAGGGTAATCCCGCTTGTTGCCTTCCAAAATGGGCCATGCTTGCACGTTGAGTTTCTTTGGCAAAACAAAACAAATCCAAATGATCATAGTCCCTCGATGACGCTTTCGAAAGTTGCCTAAACGGAATGATCATAGTCCCTTCAAGTAAATTGCCAAAGACACTTGGCACCATTGCATTTATGGTCTAATCGATGACTCGCGCCCGTCCCGTTAAACATCCTAAACGCAAGATTGTCCACCAAATTCAATGGTGGAACAAAATTGTTAAAAAGGTTAAAACATGAGAAAAACCTTTGAGTAAATTTAGGGGTAGACAACTCTTAGTTACTTTATCCAACTTGCAAACACGCTTGCCTACTTTTCAAAACCACACTTCACAAACACAATTTCCAAACAACTTCCAAAAACATTTGAAACATCTTTTCGAAAAGATACACACCTTTGTATATACTCAAACACGAGTCATTACAATGGTTGCCTAGACAAGGCATCTCTTTCAAAACATTTTCAAAAACACACACACACACACACCACAATTTCAAGCAATTGAAAATCAAGGCAAGTGATCTAAAACCAAGTAACTAAGAGCCCATGGATAACCATGGATGAAAAAGGTGCTAATACCTTCCCTTTTCATAATCTACCCCCCGAATCCACGAAACATCTCAAAAGGTTTTTCCTGTGCTTTTTAACCTTTCCTTTAGGATAAAATAAAAAGTCGGTGGCGACTCTTGTTAAACCGAACAAGTGCGAAAACAAACGCAAAACCTCAAGTCAGTTTTCCCACCGTATCACACGTGGGAAATAGACTGATTTTGGACGAACATAATTACAATTCCCAAACTGAACGACAAAATTTCCAAACTCTATATCGCGCACTTATAAGTTATTCTTTTAATTTGTATTCATAACCTGTGATATTAAAATCGATTTTTTTAGTTATACACATAGTAATGTTTACATTTTAATTCACAGATGAACAACGTTCAATACTTCATACGATTATGGAAGTTGTAGACAAGCAAAAATGAGGGTTGTTTTTTCTACATGGTTATGGAGGGACCGATAAAACTTTCATGTGGAGAACATTATCAAGTGCACTTAGTCCGCAACAAAAAAATTGTTCTTACCTTTGCTTCAAGTGGCATAACTTTGTTATTATTGCCAGGTAGAAGAACTGCTCACTCAAAGTTTAAAATACCAATGCCAACACTTGACAACTCTACTTGCAATATTGACAAAAACGACGAACATTCCCAGTTATTTGAAGCAACCGATGTTATAATATGGGACAAAACACCTATGTCTCATAAAAACTGTTTTGAGGCATTGGATAATACACTCAAAGATGTTATGATCAAACACGGTATTGCGAATACAATCTTTGGTGGAAAAGTTGTTGTTTTTGGAGGAGATTTCAAACAGATACTTCCAGTTGTTCCAAGAGCGGGGCGTTCTGATATTGTCCATGCATCAATATGCTCATCATATGTATGAGACTATTGTCAAGTTCTAACACTAACAAAAAATATGAGGCTGCAACAGGGAAGAGATAATACAAGTTCGAATGAATTAGATGAGTTTTTAAAATGGATCTTAAATATTGAGGATGGTAAGATATGTGAACCAAATGATGAATTGTTGAGATAGAGATTCCTCAAGAATTATTGATATCTAATTTTGATGATCCTATAAAAGCTATTGTTGATAGCACATATCCTAATTTGTGTGACAATTTTCAGGATGTTGACTACTTACAAGGAAAAACTATTCTTGCATCGATCATTGAAGTTGTGGACATAATCAACCACTATGTACTGGATATGATACCATGTAATATAATTTTAACTTTAATCTATACATATGCACACAACTTCTAACAACAGATTTATATCATGTTGATTCTATTAATGTATTAATATTTTCACTTCATGAAATTTTTTTAGGAGAAGAGAAAGAGTATCTAAGTTTTGATTCAATTGATAGAACCGATACAAGTTATACTGAAGCTTATGAAGTTCTAACCCCATAATTCCTAAGTAAACTAAGAACATTGGGGCTTCCAAATCATAGGATCAAATTGAAAATTGGTACTCCATCACACTAATGAGAAATTTGGATCAAACTGATGGATTGTACAATGGAATAAGATTAATTGTTACAAGGTTAGAAAATCACGCCATTGAGGCTAAAATCATGCCAGGAAAGAATATAGGTAACATTTTTTATATTCCTCGAATGTCTATGTGACCTTCTGAGTCACCGTGGCCATTCAAGTTGATTAAGAGACAATTTCCAATCATTGTCTCATATGCAATGACAATTAATAAATCCCAAGATTAATCGTTTGATAATGTCGGATTGTATTTGCCTACACCTATTTTTAGTCATGGAAAATTATATGTTGCAATTTTGAGAGTTACAACTAAAAGTGGTCTTAAAATCTTAATACATGACAAACAGAATGTACGGTGTTCGACCACTACGGATGTTGTATACAAAGAAGTCTTTCAAACATTTTGTTAGTTGGTAATCCTTTTCACATATTCCTTTGTGATACAAATTAAATCTCAATATTTAATTTATGTGTTTAAATACTACATATTTACATTAATTTTTAAAAAATATTTAATATTTAATATCTAATTTGATATATTTTCTCATACATATCCAAAAAAAAAAAAAACATAGGTGTGTGGTCACTTTTGTGAACCCAAAACCCTTAACCGAATAAAACCCTAAGTGATCTAACCGCCCCATCCTTATTTTCATCCGCCTCATTGCTCTCTTCTTCGTTATCTCTCTCGCATTTCCTTCAGTTCATCGCTTCCCCTGTTTCAATTTTCTTTCCCGTAGCAAGATTGTGCATCTAGCCATTGACACATAAATATTGATCTTTCTGGTTTGATTACTCTCTTGACCGTGGATCCTTTGCTTTGTTACTTTTGCAGGACTCACAGTGCTATCAATTTTTGATGGTTTTTCATGTTTTACCTCGTATTGCCTATATGTCGTAACATTTTCAATTTGTTTACCCATTTCACACATGCTCAAGTTCAAGCTGAATCAATCAAATTTGAATTCCAATTCTGATTGATTCTACCTAGAACCAATGTTGACCCTCTCCAAGTTGAAGAAATCATTCCACACCCCTTGCTTATGCGGGTTCCGCAGAATCCACAACAATTCCTCCGATCAACTAGCTCTTCGTTTCTGCATCTGGGTTGCTCTCAAATTCGACACTCTTACCAGCAAGCCCTATTACTTGGTTAGTCGCATCCTTATCCAAAAGAAATGGCATTCCTTTTACTGGGAAGCTCTTGAGCTTCTCAAGAAAAAAGGGGTTTTAGTCACTTCAGATTCCGTTAGAGCTTTAGTTAGGTCTTATTCATACTTTGGTCATACCGAAAAAGCTATAGAGTCATTCAGTAAAATGCGCGAATTTGGTGTTATTCCCGATGCTCATATGTATAACACAGTTTTGAGAGATGTGTTGAAGGAAAAGTTGTACGTGCTTGCTTTTGCTTTGTATAATACCATGCTTAAGTCCAATGTTGATCCTAATGACTATACTTATAACATGTTGATTGATGGGTTTTGTAAAAGTGGTAACATTAAGGGTGCACGTGAGATGCTTGATGAAATGCAGAAGGTTAGTATTGTTCCTAGTGTTGTATCGACTACTTCGATTCTTTATGGATTGTGTCGGGCGAATAATGTAGATGAGGCGCTTATGTTGTTTAATGTTATGAAGGAAAAAGATTGTCCACCGGATATGATTTCTTGTAATGTTGTGTTGAATGGGTTTTGTAAAATGGGGAGGTTAGAGGAAGCGCTTTCTTTTATATGGTTGATAAAAAGAGACGGTTTCTCGCTCAATCAAAATAGCTATAGTTCTCTTATTAATGCCTTTTTTAGGGCTAAGAGATATAGTGAAGCACATGCGTTGTATACGAGGATGTTTAAGGAGGGCTTTGCACCTGATGTTGTTTTGTATGCCATTATGATACGTGGTCTGTCAGAGGAGGGCAGGGTTGGTGAAGCTGCTAGGATGTTAGATGAGATGACTCAGATAGGTTTAACTCCTGATGCTTATTGCTACAATGCTATAATTAAAGGTTTGTGTGACACGGGTCTTTTGGATCGAGCACAGTCTCTTTGTCTTGAGATTTCTGAGCACAACGTTTACACGCATACGATTCTCATATGTGAAATGTGTAAGCAAGGAATGGTTGATAAAGCACAAGGGTTATTTAATCGGATGGAGTCGCTTGGATGTGTTCCATCGGTTGTGACCTTCAATGCGCTTATAAATGGATTGTGCAATGCTCATAAACTCGAGGAGGCAAGTCTTTTACTTTACAAGATGGAGATTGGGAGAAGACCTTCGTTAATCTTAAGCCTTTTTCAGGGTTCTGGTCAGATTTTTGATAGTACTAGTCTCCAGAAAAAAGTGGAGAAAATGTGTGAGGCCGGAAATTTTTTGGATGCTTACAAGTTTCTCACTCAACTTGCTGATAGTGGGGTTGTGCCTGACATTATTACGTACAACACTCTAATCAATGCCTTTTGCGGGGCTTATAATATTAAAGGTGCTTTCATGCTTTTTGAGGATCTGCAAAAGAAGGGTCTCTCACCTGATACTGTTACTTATGGGACACTTATTAATGGGCTATATAAAGTTGACCGAGAAAAGGATGCCTTAAAGATTTATGACCGTATGCAGAAGGCTGGCTGTGAACCCTCCCTTTCATTATATAAAGGGCTTATGACTTGGTTGTGTAGAAAGAGCAAGGTCTCGCTGGCGTTCAGTCTTTATTTGGAATATTTGAAGAGCCTTCCTAGTCGGGACAATGATTCAATCAGTGCGCTGGAGGAATATTTAGTTGGAGGAAAATTGGACCAAGTGATTCAAGGTTTACTTGAACTGGACTTCAGGGCCAGGGATTTTAAATTAGCTCCATATACAATTCTACTTATTGGATTCTGTCAGGTAGGAAGAGTATATGAAGCATTAATCATATTCTCTGTTCTTGACAAGTTCAATATCAAAATCAATGCTACAAGTTGTGTACATTTGATCAAAGGTCTTTGTAAAGAAGGGAGGCTAGATGACGCAGTAAACATATTTCTTTACACTCTTGACAAAGGTTTCATGTTGAGGCCAATTATTTGTAATCATCTCCTTGTGTTTCTTCTTGTTTCCCAAGATTACAAGGACTGGGCTATTGATCTTATTGGTAGGATGGAATCTTTTGGATACAGTTTATGTTCAAATGAATATAGCAGGACAGTGTATCTTATAGACCAATACCAAAAGAGAAAGCAAAGAAAAATTTATCTAAGAAGAGATTAAGTCATGTTGATTGATTCAGATGAACGCGTTTCTTTATGTGGCTCTTCATTGAATATCCCCATCTAGGAAACTGGTCGTGAATCAAGAGGCTCGCTACTCATTGTGATGAACCAACGGTGCCCTTTAACCCTTACAAGAATCAATTAAGAGGTATATTCTTGCATGCTGCCTTGCAAGGCTTTTACTTCAAACTAGGAAATGATATGTCTAACTAATACGGAATCTAAACAATTGATATTTCAGAATTTCTTTATTGCTTTATGATTTTTTAGAGCGATTGTGATATGGGAGTTGTTTTGTACGACGAAATAGGCACATCCATTTTCACTTGGACTTTTGGTCTCTGTTAGGTACTTGGTTTGGGCCTAAGCCCACCAAATATGTCAAATAGAGGAATGAGTTATATTTGCTGATGTGGCTAGTTGGTTAGAGGGGAATAATAGTTATATAAAGGATAGGGATAGCAAGGGAGAGGGTATTGAGAATTATTCAGTTAGGAACCGTAATGGTTTGGGCAGAGAGAGAATTGTCTCTTCTCTGAGGAGTTTTGCTCTGGGATTGTAGGGGGTCTATCTTCTGTAATAGTTACTGTTCTTCCATTGATAATATAATTTCTTTTCCTCTTGAATTTGGGTTCCTAACCGTCTCTGACATGAGATACCCACAAAGTTTCTTTCAGTGTGCGTTTGATTATTCATTTGCACGTGTTCCAATGCATGGAAATGTATGAACATGTCGCTTGGTGCTTATAGAGAAATTATCGTTTGGGCTTGCTACCCCAATGGAAAGACAAACACGCACTATTTTATTTTTTGCTGTGGGATCGTTTTCTATTAAATTCATTAACATTTAAAATGTTTCCGTGATGTTGGGATTATTAATGTCATTATTATTGACAGTTTCGTTAACTTCTTGCAGGGCTGGCTGATTTTGTCGGGGCAATTTTTTGCTCTATTGTTCTGCATGATTGTCATCACATCTTATAGACCATTCATTTGAGGTTTTTTAAGGGTGTTTCAGTTTGTTGTATGCTTCAAAATATTTCTTTGTTTACACCTCATAGTCTCAAGCAAATAATGGCAATGAATACAGAAAGAAGACAACCATTTTCCATACGAACATTAGTTGTGGTGATATCTCATATAGTGTACACTAGTAGGTAAGGCTGTCTTTCTTAGTGTGTTTGGATGGAGTATTTTAATGAGGGAATGTAATTTAATGAAGGAATTTAAAATGATTTCATCAACATCCCTTGTTTGGATAAATAAATGACAGAATTTTTAAAATAATGGAATTTAATTTGATATTTTATGATGACTAATTTTTGAGAATTTACAATTCTAGCTATTTTGATAAAATTGTGAATTCCATCGTTCTCTCTCTATCACGCGCGTTTAGTTTCAGATCTAGCTCACTTCTCTCTCATGGTGTTCTTCTGTGAGATTCAGATCTCAGATTCTCCTCTCAGAAGCTTCTCAATCGTTCGCTTTCTCCTTCTGGTTAGAGCAATCTTTCACATATCACATTATAGATTGCACAGTTAACCATTTGCTATTTAAATAGAAAAAAGGGCTTGAAACCTTTTGCCATTGATTGTGTTCTTTTAAATAGATTAAAAGCATGGAAGCTTTGAAAAGGACTGACGTGGTCATCAATTTGGGATCTGCTTCTGGTCTTTATCCAATGTATCTTTCTTGATCCTATCTATAGTGGTTCTAAAGGTTTGTCATTTAACAATGAATTATGCATCTCCACAAAACTTATACTAACTTACTATTGCTTCCTGGAGTACCCTCTACTCTTAGTATTATATCATTTTTTGTTTTCCAAAAAATTAACTTGCTATAGTTTCCTAAACTGTTTCTTCACTTCACAGGTGTTGTTGTTATGTTTACTAGAGCACTTTGTTTATACAAACGTCAAGGAATCTGAGTCAATGTGCTTTTCGCTAAGGTACGACTTGTTTTAGGACTTGAAAAAATGAATATCTGTTTTCATATTATTACTCTAACCTATAAAAATTTTAGATTCCATTGTTTTTACTTTTTATTTCACCTTAAATCGTTAAATTCTAAGCTATATTACAGTTTACTATATAATCCCCCAAATATTAATGTTTAGTGCAGTTTGTTGAAACTGAGATGGGCTTAAAGGTGGATCCCAAATTCCTTAATATGATGGGGGGCTTTATACCTATGGAAATGGTGGTGAAAGGTAAGTCTACATATCGTTTTGTTATTTGGTGCGCCTTGGCAAAAAGAGCGTGAGTGTTTGTACTTTGTAGACCTTTGAATAAAAAATGAGAATTAGTACGAAACCCATTTCTTCAATACATCAAACTTCACTTACCTTCAGCCGAACTTCGAACTAGTAGGCCTCCCTTCCCAAGGTTTAAGACAAAAAATACACATTATGAGAACATTTAGAAAGTAAAAAACACACATGATGAGAATGTCTCTTAGTTTTTTTGACAGATGAGTGTCCCTGAGTTAATAATTTAGTGATTGGTCTATATTTCTTATCATGTATACATGAATTTTGATGTGAAAATATTTTAACCTCTCAAGGTGCTTTTGAGCTCATCATGGATGAGAGTAAAGCTGGTGATTGCCTATGGATTACTAATCATCAAGGTCTGGAGTATTGGCCAAACCCCATCAGAAGAGGCAAAGCACACAATACATTCTACACATCCCAGGAGAAGAACTGAATACAAAGCTCCATCAGTTAAACTACCCGAGAGTTTTGAGAAAATGTGTGTATTTCTACTCTGATTATCTTGTTATGACACGCATTACATGTATGCCTCTAGAAGGTGTTTATTTTCTTTTTCTATAGTATTAGAAAAGGTGCAATTACATATTTAAATTGGCTGTGAGTTCTTCCTTTAAAGATGAGTTATTTAGTGGTTTCATATTGCTGCTCACTGTTTGCAGAGTTGTTCATACCTTGACTCACAACTTTCGGAATGCTACCGGCTTAGTGAGAGCACCACTGAGATTACCTATCAAATCAAACTATGTTCTTGTTAAGATCATTTATGCTGGTGTAAATGCTAGAGATGTAAGTTTTTACGTATTTCTAGAGGATTTGTGTGTGAGTTTATTTTCTAGCTAGAATTCTGACAAGAACTTGTATTGATAGGTAAATTTTAGCTCAGGCCGCTATTTTGGTGGCAATAACAATGACACTGCAGCCCGTCTTCCATTCGATGCAGGATTTGAGGTATGATGTATCCCCAGACATAGATTTCTTTTATGAAGCTGATCAATTGATGCAGTATGCCTATACTCATGTGTGCTGAATTTCATTTATATTTTAGGCCATGAGAATAATTGCAGTAGTTGGGGAATCTGTCACTGACTTGAAAGTTGGCATGCAGTGTGCATTCATGACTTTTCGCCCCTTGACAAATATAAATTCTATAACCAAAAACCTTTTAGCCCCATATTTCATTTGAAATGCAGACGTGGTCAAGATCTGTTTGCTGACTGTGTCATGTATACCACCATGGACTGGTTATATCTAAGGTCATAACTTAACGCATATACATGTATGCCTCTAGAAGGTGTTTATTTTCTTTTTCTATAGTATTAGAAAAGGTGCAATTACATATTTAAATTGGCTGTGAGTTCTTCCTTTAAAGATGAGTTATTTAGTGGTTTCATATTGCTTCTCTCTGTTTGCAGAGTTGTTCATACCTTGACTCACAACTTTCGGAATGCTACCGGCTTAGTGAGAGCACCACTGAGATTACCTATCAAATCAAACTATGTTCTTGTTAAGATCATTTATGCTGGTGTAAATGCTAGAGATGTAAGTTTTTACGTATTTCTAGAGGATTTGTGAGTTTATTTTCTAGCTAGAATTCTGACAAGAATTTGTATTGATAGGTAAATTTTAGCTCATGCCGCTATTTTGGTGGCAATAACAATGACACTGCAGCCGTCTTCCATTCGATGCAGGATTTGAGGTATGATGTATCCCCAAACGTAGATTTCTTTTATGAAGCTGATCAATTGATGCAGTATGCCTATACTCATATGTGTGCTGAATTTCATTTATATTTTAGGCCATGAGAATAATTGCAGTAGTTGGGGAATCTGTCACTGACTTGAAAGTTGGCATGCAGTGTGCATTCATGACTTTTCGCCCCTCGACAAATATAAATTCCATAACCAAAAACCTTTTAGCCTCAGATTTCATTTGAAATGCAGACGTGGTCAGGATCTGTTTGCTGACTGTGTCATGTATACCACCATGGACTGGTTATATATAAGGTCATAACTTATAACATATTTGCTAACTTGACACCCCCCCCCCCCCCACTTGAAAATCTAGGGTTTACTTTCGCCATTTGGTTCCTACCGTCTTGCTTATTTCTTCTGTCCCTACCGTCTTGCTCATTTCTTCTCTCCCTACCGTCTTGTTCATTTCTTCTCTCCCTACCGTCTTGTTCATTTCTTCTGTCGCGTCTTCCCTCAATTTGTTCCCCGAAATTGATCATTATAACCCTAAGACGTTCAAATAGAGACTAGCAATAGTGTTAGAAGTTGCAATTCGTACGGGCATTCAAAGGTTCCTAGATGTGGATGTTGTTGTCCGATGAAGATCTGGGTTGCTAACACCGTAAAAAATCGTAATAGGAAATTTTAGAAATGTAGGAATGTTGGGGTAAGTACTTGAATCTATGAATTTTGTGAAATACCTAAACCTTTTATGGGGTTAATGTTGTTTTTGTTTGCAGATGGATAATAGCGGATAATAGCTGTGATCTGTTTATTTGGGATGATAAAATTGTTCACTCCATTGGTGAAATCTCAAATTCTTAAATTTATTGCAAACACTGATGTGACAATCATGAAGTTTGATCTGACAGAAAGAAAACTGGAAAAATCCAAGTTGAATAGGAAAATATTCCAACTAAATATGGCAATTTTGATGTCTTGGTTTATCTTTGAAGTGTTGTACAACTATTTGTAATTTGAAGTGTAATGTGCATTTATCATACTCCAAATTTGCCATACCCTTATATTATATTTAGGATTCTATTTAAATAAATTATATTATATAATTTTTATTTTTATGGGAGAGTAAAACATAGAAAAGGGGTGTGTTGATTTAAAATGAACCATCAATATTTGATGGCCCATTAGATTTTTAAAAGAGAGGTTCATTTCAAGTTAAGAAGCAGGGTATATATTGCAAGTCAGGAAGGCCCATATAGGGCACATTTTTGTTAGACCAAATATTTAAAAAAAAAAAGGGGTCCTTTTCAATTTTTGAAATTGTTTTGAAAAATAATGTTTTGTTTTAAACATTATTATTATTATTACTATCAACATCACTATTATTTTTACTATTATTAAATTATATTAATATTATTATTATAAATCAGTATATTCTAAACACTTAATTAGAAAATGTTGTTTTATTTTATTAATGAAAAAACATTTGATTAAGAGAAAGCTAAGATTAGACTTTCTTCACACGGTTCAACTCTCTGCTGCCTTCTAAAACCCAAGCCCAAAAATAAGATAACATTTTTTTAGGCCCGAAAGGAACAAACAAACACTGTGCTAATCATTAAAAACAATAACACATTTTTAAAGCCTGAGAACAACTAGTGTTCAAATTTTGGAAAAGAAATCGAATCGAGTAGCAAAATAGAAACAAGATCAAGCTAAAAACAGAAATTAATTGAATCTTCGTCAATACAAAATCAATACATTTACAACAAGATCAAATTACAATCAAAACAATAATTTTTATTTCCTAATCAACTAACCCCTAAACTGCTATAAAATCTAATATTAAAAAAACAGAATGTGGAGGGAGAAACTGTTACAGTGAAGATTATTACAAGGGAGGAAAAATTGACAGAAAAAACTGTTGCAGGGGGGACGAAATTTGAGAAGAATTTTGAGGAAGAAACTGAGAAGTAGAAGAAGTAGACAAATCTGCCTTCTCGAAGAGAGATCTGAGTTTCAACTTCTGAAACCCTAGATCTGATAGCCCACCACCGCTTTCACCATCATCACTATCCTTCGTCACCCGCGAAAACGAGAAAAGAGAAGAGATCAGAATCCAGAATCAAAGACTCAAAGAAGCACGACGAGGTATTTCTTTTGAAACTTAGCTTAAGGTTGTTGTTCTTGAATTTGTTGTTGTGATTATGATTGAGGTTGATGAAGGTTGTGCCACCACCAGACCTTCGTCGTTAGAGTTTGGCATTCTGGGTTTCTGGGTTGAGGTTTTTCTTTCTCTATTGTATGTGTTGTTAGGTTAGAAAGAAAGAAGAACGAGAGAGAGAGAGAGAGAGAGAGAGAGAGAGAGAGAGAGAGAGAGAGAGAGAGAGAGAGAGAGAGAGAGAGAGAGAGAGAGAGAGAGAGAGAGAGAGAGAGAACATGGGAGGAAAATGAAGATAAATGAGGAGAAATAAAAAAAATAGAAAGTTATACTCTCTCTGCGTGATTCCCCTCCGTTGCGACTCCATGCCTCTTTACCATGCGCCCGCGGTTATACCCCTACGATCTCAATCAAACGCATTATACTGCACGAGATCACTATAGCATCATGCGTGCGTCCACGTGCAATCTCAACGACCCATGAATCCTGTTAGGTCTCTTGATCAACTTTCTGGTCAAATGCCTTTATTATTCACATCCTTCTGTTCCTTATTCTTTGCTCGCCAGGCCAAACACGTACCCCCCTATATTTCTAGACTTAGATCTAATATCTGGATCTAAGACCCATGCTTTTAACACCCCACTATTTTACTAATCTAATATAATTTAAACCCCCCTTGTGTTTTAATTTATTTTCTTCTTTATTTATTATTTTGTAATTTTTATATTTATATATTTATATATTTATAATTATAATATTATATTATTTATTATTATCACATATTTTTTTTAAAATTTTTTAAACTCATTCAAATATTATTTATTTTATTGTATTAAATTATTTCTTAACCATGCATTAAGTAATTTTTTTTTAATAATTAACACTTTTAAATTTTTTTAACAAACATCAAATTATTTTTCATAATAAATTAATTAAACAATTAATTTTTAGAAAATGTTTACGAAGCATTTTTTAATCAACTGCGCGCTTAGTTCAAAATTTCTACTATTCACACATCCGGGCTAATTGCGAGGGAAATTAAAATATCTGCGTAATCTATAAAAAACACAAACCTACCGCGAGCTACAATATGAGACTCTGATTCCTCCTAAGAGGATACGTAGACATACAATCAAAACTCGTGGCGAGTTCCTCTAATTAAAATTAAAACCCTTTTTCTCCTAATTAAAATTAAAACCCTATTCCCTAAAGATTACACTTCTAAATCTAGCATCCTTGTGAACAAGGTAGATGAGAGGTGCCTAACACCTTTCCTTCGTCTAGAACCGAGTCCAAAAACCTAGAATCTCTAACTTTTAGGGTTATCCCTTTATATCCTTTTCCTTAGAATAAAAATTAAGGGTGACGACTCTGATTTAAAAATCAATTACAACAGCTGGCGACTCTGCTGGGGACTCAACCTTAGGTTTAGAAGCCTCTCCTTTAAGTTTTAGAATTTTTTTTTGGATTTTTATTCTTTCTTATTTATTTATTTATTGCTTATTTTGTTTTTATTATTCATTATATTTATTCATTTGTGGTGAAATTTAAATTTTGTAAAAATTATTTTCAAAAAAAATCTTTAGAAAGAAGGTTCGTCTATTAGCCAAAGGGATACATCAATCCTATGAGTTCATGTGACGACTTCGCCTAGAGTCGGTGGAATCCCGCGAAAGGAATACCTCTCGAGAGACATCCTCTTGGGAAGTAGGACTTTGGAATGACACCTATGACTCTTTGTACAACCTAAATTAAAATCTCATGATGAGACCTTTCATGACCTAGAGACAAAAGTTTCGGTATGTAAAGAGGCTCCACTTAAGGGAGATCCTTGTGCCTTTTCCTCTAGTGTTATTCATGATACTCTTAAGAAAACCACCTTATAGGGAGAGTAGAATATCCGTAGACCAATAATAAGAACCTACCTTCTAAGGATACCTTTCATAAGATCTCACCACTAAGCCTTACATTCTTGCATTCATACATTTTTGCATTTCATACACTCATTATCCTCTTTTTTCTATTGTTTGTCTCATTCAGAGGATTAAAAAAGGACAAGTCGAAGGTTTTAGTGAGTGTCTTAAAAATAAATGCCAAGGGAAATAATTTGTCTGTCAAGCCAGATATGACAAACATAATAATCATTAAGGTGAAACTGCCCAAGAGAAATGTGAAGAAATTAATGCTTCCAATAGTTTCTTTTTTGTTCGAATAATTTTTTTCAATATCTGAAATGTATTACCTTTTGAGGAGGTTATTAATAAAACAATTTTTTTTCATATTCAAACCGCACACTTATTTTTAAGATATTCACCGATAAAAAATAAATAAAACCTGGAAAATAAATAAATAAATAAATAAATATATATATATATATATATATATATATATATATATATATATATATATATATATATATATATATATATATATATATATATATATATATATATATATATATATATATATATATATATATATATATATATATATATATATATATATATATATATATATATATATATATATATATATATATATATATATATATATATATATATATATATATATATATCCAAGTGAATAAGATATTCAAAAGTAGAAACCCTAGCATATTCATACATATTCATACGCATGCATTCACAGACACCTGCATTTCATAAAAAAAACTTATTTTTTTCAAAATTCTCTAGTTAAACCATTTGTACAAGGAAGCCATCACCTCCCTGGCCACCCTATCAGACAAGAGCCCACCAACTAAAAGCAATGAAAAAATTGAGGAGAACTAAGCTGCATTCATAGAAGATTTGGAACAAGTCAAAGGCAACGTCGACTCAATGAGAGAAGACATGAGCCAAGTTTTCCTAGTCTTGAAGAAAATTATTGAAAGACCAGAACAAGTTCTTAGGAAAGCCTTTAAATAAATAGCTCAGACCATTGGTGCATCAAGCGGTCACCAACTAAGAAAAGAGCCAGAAGCAGGACTTTAAAAATCAACCATGGCTCAACGAGAGACAAGGCAAGCTGAGACCGAAGGGTTTGTCTCACCTCCACCGAAGGTAAGGGCATCCCATACCATGCAGATTCCGATTAACAACGTAGATGACTACTTATATTTACAGTATAGAGACCACGAACTAGAGGATGTCAATCAAGCACCCTTGAGAATGACCAATACTCAAGCTACTGAGAATACAATGGTGCTCGATCAATACAAATCTCTAGAAGAAAGATTAAAAGTTGTGGAGGGATACAATGCTTTCAATGTAGATGCTCTTGAAATGGGTCTAGTCCTTGATGTGGTAATCTCGCTGAAATTTAAAGTACTTGACTTTGGAAAATATGAGGGAATCACCTGTCCAAGGAACCATCCGCGCATGTATTGCAGGAAGATGTATGCCTATGCTCAAGATCAGAAGCTGATGATTCATTGTTTCCAGGATAGTTTAAGTGGGGCAACCTTGGATTGGTACATACAATTGGAACGGGTTCATGTTCAGACATGGGCAGATCTTGCTAATTCCTTCTTAAAACAATACAAATATAATTTGGATATGGCACCTACCCGCATGCAACTCCAGAACCTTTCATAGAAGAAAGAGGAGTCTTTCAAGGAATATGCCTAAAGGTGGAGAGAAATGGAATCCCGAGTACAATTACCACTTCTGGAGAAAGAACTAGTTGATATATGTTGTACCCCCAAAATTTTCTCTCTCATTTTACTCTATACATGCCCATTGAGATCCTCAATTTGCTCAAGTTTGCCCAAGAGTTGATCAAACAAACTCTCTCCTAAGGCAGTGTGTCTCAAATTAGGGTTTCCATTTTCATCAAGATAGGTGAACTCCAAAGACCTCATATTCTCTCCATGGTCCTAATATGTTCTCAAGACCCTCCATGTCAAATTTCAAGCACTGCACAAGAAGTTTTCTCAATCAACTGCTCAGATGCTCGAGAATCGACTGTATTAGGTCAAAAGTCAACTGTGGCCCAGATACAGTCAAACTTCAAGATTTCTGGTCAACATAAACATTTTGAAGTAATATCCATCATTTGATCAAGGGTTGATCATGATTCTTCAAGGAATGCCCTAAATTTATCAAAACCCAAAAGTTGCTAAATTAGGGTTTCTCAGGAAAAGTCAACCAAACTTTGACCAAGCATAACTTCCACATACTTTATCAGAAATTTACCATTCAAGGCTCATTTTGAAGAGGATTAAATTTCTTATAACTCATATTCATCCCACAAGTTCAAAATATGCACTCATAAAAAGATATGAATTTCTACATTATGGGTCCTTTTGAAAAGTCAACAAAAAACACCTTTTGGGTCAAAGCTTCTTACATGAACATGGAAGACCTAATTGAAATGATTCCAAAAGGGTTACTTAGGGGACATCCTAATATTTCTAAAAAGTCCAAGAACACCTCTCTAGGGTTAAAATTGGAGGAGATATGCCTTGTCAAAGTTGACCTTTTTGGAAAAATTGCCAAAAGTCAAATATGCTCAAAAGTGCATTTTTTTTACCAAATGGGCTTAGCATTTCATGATTGCACCTCACTTGTAGCATGGTACACGACCCAAATGTTCACTCACATATTATTTGCTTCATTATTTATTTTATTTTGATTTTTTATTTATTAAAAATTGAATAAAATCAAATAATTGGTAAATAATATCAAAGATATGTTTTGATATGATTTTTGGACAGGATCTCAATCAAATTAGGCTGAGATATCAAGACCAAATCGAATCAAGCATGATTGGTACAAAAATGGGATGATTTGGCTCAATATAGAAGGTTTGCATATGGATGAAAAATCAAATCAAATCTTCCAAAATTCCAAAGATATCATCTGTTTTTGCAACCCTAATTCGCTCTAGCATATATAATGAACAAGAACCAAGGATACAACAAGGTTTTTCAGTCGTAAAAGAGCAAGAACAAACTCAAAAAAGTTATCAAAAAGTAGGGATCAGATTTCACTCCACAGGCCAGTTCAAAGCATTCTAAGGATCAAACGACATTCCTTGGGAGTTTCTGAAGCTATCCCAATCATTTGCAAGGTCTGAAGCATCAAGAAACACAAGCTGTAACTCACACAGTTTGCATTTTTTTCAAAACCGATTACTGTAATTCCTGCATCATTAGCATGTTTAATTGATATATTTGTGATGTTTGAGATGTTTGCAACATGATTGTATGATTCAATTGTATTTTTGATGCCTATATCTAGATCTGCCATTGCTAGGTTTTCTATGTGCGTTTTAGGGTTTTTGCATACAGGTAAAATCAGGCCATGAACAAGATACCATGATGATCGTGACACCAAAACCAATTGGATTCTGGTCTCCAATTTCATTTATCATGCGTTTTATGAGTTTTTGAAGGTGACAGGGCTATAGCTACAGATGCACGACTGTAGGTAAAAGGTATATAGCTAAAACGACGGAGGAAGGTAGAAGAAGGTCATGTGGCAGCCAACCATTAGAGCGTTTGAATCCTGCACGCGTTTTCCACTAACCCACTTGGCTTTAATATATTACATTTTGTTTCAGTATAATGACAACTAAACAAATTGGCCCAGTGGAAGAGCACGCTAGTGGTAAGCATAAGGACCTGGGTTTGATCCCAGGTCCCAACAATTTACTTTGTATTATTTTTCCTTTGCAGATTCAGTGTATCACACGCTCGAGCGCCTATCATGTGCCGTCACTTCCAACCAACAAATCATAGCTTCTCCAGATCTAATGCTTCAAGCCTGAAGAAGCATGGTGTACCTTCAGGAGAGCTCTACACAGGATCTCACGCAGGCAGGTGGGCCAACAGTCTTGGGCCCAACAAATTCAATTCCTCACACCCCCCAGATTTGCTATTCAACACAGGCCATTTTTTTTAAATTTATTTCTTTTATTTTAATTATTTTGTTTAATTATTTTTCACCAAATTAATTACTTTTTTATTAATCATAAAATCAATAAATCACAAAACACCAAAAAAGCATTTTTTTAAATAAAATATTGATTTTAATTTAATTAGAAATATAGGTTAATTTAATTAGAAATATAGGTTAATTTAATTTCTTTTTTTCATAATTAAAATAAATTAGAAATTAGGGTTTTAATTAATGTGCAATTAAATTCTTTTCTCAAATAAAAATGTACAAAAAATATTTTTCTCTCAATTAGGGTTTTAGGTTATTTTTTTAAGCGTCCTCGCATTTAATTCGCCACGCGTTTAATTAATTCTTTTCATATTTTTGTAACTGTCAATGGTTTGTAATAGTTAAACTAGGGTTTTCATTTATCGCTTTGTCCCCGATTTTGGTTATGTAATTAATCCCTATCCCCGAAGCCTTGTAATAACTAGGTTTATTTTCCCGCACTTTTAATTTCCGCAATCTTTAACTGTTAGATGCATGGTTAATAGGATTGTATGGAAAGATGTTTGAAAATTAAAATGGTAGCTCACTTAATGTGCAAAGACTAATTAATTGCAAAAAAAATTACATGCACATATTTCACTCCTAGGGTTTGCCTCACTTCGGTTGCCTTCGGTAAAATAGTCATTTAAGCATAGGAGATTTTAGTGGTTGCCATCCTGTCTAAAAGATCAAATGTCCCATTCGAATGTTGCCTCAGATATATTGCCTCAGAAATGTTGCCTCGGAAAGATCTTAAGACTCTAGGGTGCTACTAAGGTTTCCTACCCATTGCTCTGGTGATTGTACTTGTCCCTTTCGAACGTCCCTTACAAACTCCAACGATGGGGCTACCTACTCCTTAATAGTAGGATAGCGCTGTCTAAAGGAAATGAGAATAAACAACCTTTTTTCGAGTAGGTAGAATCTTAAGTACTTGCTCAACAAAACTTTTCACACAAACACCTTTCAAAATAATTTTTCAAAACAAACTTCGTCACACCCTTGGGGACTGATACAAGGGTTATCACGAAGTAAAACTTTTTTTTCAAAACAAGCACACACAAACAATTTTAAAAAGATGAGCAAGTACCTAAGAGCCCATGAGAAACCATGGATAGAAAGGGTGCTAACACCTTCCCTTTCTATAATCTACCCCCCGTACTCAGAAATCTAGAAAAAAGGTTTTTTCCGTTCTTTTTCCTTTTCCATGATTGGATAAAATAAAAGTTGATGGCGACTCTTTCTTAATGCATATTTGTGAATACAAAATGCAAACCAGTATTAACAGTCGGTTCTGCCACCGTATCACAATATGTTCATGGGCACCTTACAAGGGATATATTATGAAAAGATAGTTGGAAGCATCTCTTCCAGATTTTATGACTTGGTGACTATCGGTGAGAGAATTGAAGCAGGCATAAAGAGTGGAGAGATACAAGGGGTATCATCTAATACCCCTTATAATTCAAAAAGACATGTTCCTAACTTCTCACAAAAAGGGGAAGGAGAAATTAATGACGTGGCCTCACAATCAAGGGCACAACAACCATTAATAATTCCACGAGAACAACAACAAGATAAAAGGCCGGAAATAAAGTTTGACCCTCTTCCCATACCTCACAGTCAATTACTACAACATATACTTGAAGCATCTTTGGTAGAGCAAATGCCTCTAGCTCCTCCAATTGAAGCACCTGCACCAATGCATGACGCAAATGCCAAGTGCGAGTGTCATGTCAATTCTCCGGGGCACACTTTAGAAAAATGTTGGGCCTTCAGACACAAGGTTCAAGATTTATTGGATTCTCAATATATCACTTTTGACAAACCGAACACCAAGACGAACCCCATGCCTCCACATGGCGGTCCGACTGTGAATGCAATTAAGGTAGTCACTGACCATGGAGGGATTAAAGAGCAGTTTCCTCCCATCCAGAAAGTCTTTATCAACAAAGGAGGGGAGCATGGTGGACAAGTGGCAATGATATCCAACAAGGGCAACATCAAAAGGGCATCTGATTTCATCTATGAGTACGCCTCAGGCAAAGACTTCAAGAGCTGGACAATTGGGGAGACTCCCGAGATCATTTTATTTTCAGAGTAGTTTTTTTCTTGTTTTTAAAAGAACCTATGTCAAGCCCGAGGCATAAGGGTTGCTTGTAAGGGTCCCCCATTTTATTTCAGACAATATTCACGATTAATAAAAGTTATATTTCACATTCAATTAATATCCCTATCTTTATCTTGCATTTATCCCTTATATTTAAAATGACAATACTTTCCTCCATATGCATTTTCGAATTCACATACTAAAAATTGCACCAAAACGTGATAGAAGTTCAAATTCATGCCTAAAATCACCGATAATGTTACTGCTGTTATCCAATATATTTTTGATGCACCCATCAACCAAGCTGAAGAGGAAGATGATGAAGATCCTGAACTTACTAAAGAATTGGCGAGGGAGATAGATCAAAAACTGATAGTATACAACCATACCAGAATCTATTGAGACCGTTAACATTGGCACAAAGGAAGATCCGAAAGAGATCAAGCAAGGGGAAACATTGGAGAAAAGCGTCAAAGAAATGTTGATTAAGCTGTTACATGAATATGCGAATATATTTTCCTAGTCTTACAAAGACATGCCAAAATTGGATACATATATTGTGATGCATAAGCTAGCTCTTAAGGAAGATTGTTCTCCTTCTAGAAGAACTCATCCAAACATGTCTAGCAGGATTCGAGGAAAGGTCCTTAAACAATTCGACGCAGGGTTCTTAGCAGTGGTAGATTATCCACCTTGGGTAGCTAACATCATTCCAGTACCCAAAAAAGGATGGAAAAGAATGTATGTGTGTAGGATTTCAGGATCTGGACAAAACAAGTCCCAAAGACGACTTCCCGTCACCTCACATAGATGGTTTGGCGTACAACACAGCTCGAGCTTCAGCATTCTCACTCATGGACGTTTTCTCGGGTTATAATTAAATTAAAATTGCACTAGAAGATTTGGAAAAGACTACTTTCATGACACCTTGGGGCACTCTCTGTTACAAGGTAATGCCATTCGATCAGAAGAATGTAGGGGCAACTTATCAACAAACAATGGGTCCAATCTGAACAACAAAATGATGAAAGAGTTATGCGATAATTTTAAGATGGAACATCATAAATTCTTCACCATATCAATCCAAAATGAGCGGAGCCATTGAAGCTGCCAACAAAAACATCAAGAAAATCATTCAGAAAATAGTAAAAACATACAAAGATTGGCACAAAAGGCTTCCCTTTGACCTACATGGACATCGTACTTCCATGCGTACCTCAACATGTAACTCCTTTTCCCTGGTACACGATATGGAGGCAATACTCCCAGTGGAAATTGAAATTCCGTCACTCCAGGTTCTAATGTAAATGAAGCTTGAAAACATAATGGGTCCAGACACGACTTGATTAACTCAACCTCATTGAAGAGAAACACTTAACAACTTTGGGCCACGGTCAATTATATCAAAAGCGTATGAAGAAAGCCTTCGACAAGAAGGTCCGCCCTTGAGTACTCAAAGAAGGAGATTTGGTGCTCAAAAAGATTCTGCTACCTCGCCTTGATTCACGTGGTAAATGGACACCCAACCACGAAGGTCCATATATGATGAAAACAATATTCTCCGGTGGTGGTCTTATCCTCACAACAATGGATGGGGAAGAACTACGCATCCGATAAATTCAGACGCAGTCAAAAAATACTATGTATAAAAAAGCTCGCTAAGCACAAACCCTAAACGTGCGACTTAGGCAAAAAGGAGCGTCCTGGTGGATTGAAAATCCTAAGGGGTCGATTCAGGAAAAAATTAGGGACATACACAAAAAAATTATCTCGGTGGATTGAAAACCCAAAAGGGAAATTCACACAAAATTAGGGATCTCATTCAAAGGAATAAAGAATAAAAAGACTGCAATCTAAGAACCGCGATCTACAAACCACGACTACGATCTAAGAACTGTAATGACCTCTTTCTAGGGACTTCATCTTGTACGCTCGCCTATTTAGAGGCGTATTTATCAATAAAAACATTGAAGTTTTCTTCAAATCTTTCAATTGCGTTTCTTTCTTTTTTAGACTTGTTTGCAAAATACTACGATTATTTTTTTATGAATATTGTTTGAAATTATTTTGGGGAATTGACATACAAATAAAATCATTTGATAAAAGCATCAAAAAACATTTTTGGTTAGAAGAGCATCGAAAGAAAATCCACGCCTACGTCCACGACCACACATATTTATGCACCCACGCCTATATCTACGACTATGTCAACGTCCACGCTTATTTCTATGCCCACGCCTATGTCTATGACTATGTCAACGTCCATACCAACATCACGTCTACGTCCATACCTATGCCCGCGCCTACGATATAGACATCAAAACCTTGCTGACACTTTTTCGCCAAATTCAAATCCACTTGGAGATATAACAATTGGAAAAAAAACAATGGTGGAGAGTTGGTGACTACGAGAACCCGATGGTTTAATAAAGGAGAAATATCAAAAAACATTTTACTTAGGGTATACACATATATTTGGTGCATATGTAAATACTTGGGGCATACACATACAAACATTTGAGGCATAAACACATAAGCATTTTGGTACATACACATTGTGAACATTTGGGGCATACATCACACTTGGATAGTACATCAATTTAGGGTATTATGAATGCATGGAAACTTGCAAAGCTATTTTGGTTAAAATTGTGAATTTTCTTGGGGTTCATCGTTAGCAAGCTTATCTGTGCGAACTATATAGTTTACACTTTAAATAAATTTGGGGTTTATTTTCTTCATGTTGATAGTCATGGTTGGAGGCTGACACAACCGACATCATCAATGAATTTGGGGTTTATTTTCTTCATGTTGATAGTCATGGTTAAGGGCTGACACAACCGACATCATCGATGAATTTAGGGTTTATTTTCTTCATATTGATAGTCATGATTGGGGGCTGACACAACCGACATCATCGATGAATTTGGGGTTCATCTCTTCATGATGATAGTCTTGGTTGAGGACTGACACAATCGACATCATCAGTGAATTTGGAGTTTATTTCTTCATGTTAATAGTCTTGGTTGAGGACTGACACAACCAATATCATCAATGAATTTGGGGTTTATTTCTTCATGTTGATGGTCATGGTTGAGGACTGACACAACCGACATCATCAATGAATTTAGGGTTTATTTCTTCATGTTGATAGTCTTTGTTTAGGACTGACACAACCGACATCGTCAATGAATTCAGGATTTATTTCTTCATGTTGATAGTCTTGGTAGAAGAATGACACAACCGACATCATCAGTGAATTTAGGGTTTATTTTCTTCATGTTGATAGTCCTGGTTGAGGACTTTGTTGCAACTGGATTTAAAATCAGTGTCGCCACTATCAGTTTTTATCCTAGGGAAGGGCATCTAATAGGAAACCCTAATTCACAGACAGAGATTCTAGGTTTCGGACTCGGTTCTAGAAGAAAGGAAGGTGTTAGGCACCTTTCATCTACCTTATTCTTAAGGATACTACGTTTAGGTTTAGGTTTGGGTAAAATAGGGTTTTAAATTTTTAATAGGGGAACTCACCATGATTTTTGATCGTATGCCTACGTGTCCTCTTATGAGGAATCAGAGTCCCAATTCGTAGTTCGTATGGGGTTTGTGTTTTTTAGGGGTTGCAAATGTATTTTGAATCGCCTCGCATTTGACCGGGAGTAAAGATTGCGGAGACTTGGCTAAATGCACGATTAGTCAAAATTCGTTTGGAACCCTTTTGTAAAAAAAAGTTTGTTTAAATTAGTTGATTGCGAAAAATTAGGTTTGATGTTTGTTGGTATTTTTTAATCATATTAATTGAAAAATTTATATTTAATGCATGATATAAAAATATTTAATGCAAAGTCTAGAGAATAATATATGAATTTTTGAATAAAAATAAATTATTTACATGTGATAAATAATATAAAAACTAAGCAAAGTAATAATTATTATAAAAGAATAAAATATAAAATATAATAATTATAAAATATAAAGAGAAAGTATAATAATAATTGTTATATAAAAAAATTTAATAATAATAAGAATAAAAATATAATAGATAAAAAAATAATATAAAAGAAATAATAATTTAAATCAAGGGGGTGCATTTTTAGTTATAGAGTAAAACTGAGGGGTGTTGAAAATTAGGCTGGGCTAGGCCCAATGGTTGAAGGGGTGTATTGTTATTATGAATTTAGTAAATATAACAAAGGGGGGTGTTAAAAAGACTGAGATAGGCTCAACTTCAAATTGGAGAGAGGTCGGTTAGTTGTCTACGCGAGGGTGTATGGAGGCTATCGTGAGACTTGGCCTTCGGCCGTCCGATGAAGATCTAATGGACAAATTTGAGAGGCGCATGTTAGTTACTGTGTATGCGCAGGTATTGGATCGTACATAATATAACATTGTTTTTATTCGTTTTGTCATTCATTTTCATTTTCTTGTTACAACAAAGCTTTGTCTTTCTCTCTCTCTCTCTCTCTCTCTCTCTCTCTCTCTCTCTCTCTCTCTCTCTCTCTCTCTCTCTCTCTCTCTCTCTCTCTCTCTCTCTCGCGACACACAACCCCTTCCCTGTAAACCCTAGCGCTGCAACCCCATGGCGGCGCTCTGCTAATCTCCTTCATCCTCGTCGTGATCCAACCCAAACACCAGAAACAAACATAAAAGCTAATAATCTTACCCCTTCTGCGATGATCTTTCTCTGATTTTGAATGTTCTGGGTTTAATCTTCTCCTTCTTTGTTTTTGTAGATTTCAGTGGAGCTTGAGGATGGAAAAGGAAATGGCGACGATGACAACGATAGTTAGCAACGACGATTAGGGTTTCAGATATTGAAACCCTAATCTTCCTTCTTACGGATCTTCGACTAACTCGGCTCGTTCTTTGGGCTTCGTCGTGTTCTTCAATTCTTCTTCTTCAAGTCCCTTTTTTTCCTACCTCTGTCTCTGTATTATCGACCCCCCTCTTCTGTTAATTTGGTTTAGTATTTATAAGCTTTTAGATTAGGGTTTTGGATTGCTGTTACAGGTTAGAGTTACAAATTGCTAGCCTTGATTTAGGAATTAGAGAATTAATTAGGGATTTAGATCTTGTTGATTGATTGCAATTCATTTTGTTTTTCCTATAAATTTCAAATTTTATTGTAATATATGGATTTTCTGCAGATTTGATTTAGTTTATATAATTTTTTTGGATTTGATTTGTAATGCAAATTTGATATTTGATTTTCTGCTGTAATTTCCTAGATTTTACTTGTAATTTTGGAGATTTGATTTAGTCTTTAGTTCCTACAGTAATCGTTTATTGAGAAAACAAGCGTGATTTTTGGTCAATCGCTACAATACTCTTTTTTTAACACTTGGGCCAGCGCGTTATTTTCGATCCAGCAAAAACTCTTTACAGCAAACGCCTTTTTTTGTATAACCCGGCCCAATTGGCGTTCCTTCTTTTTATCTGACCCAATACCAGCTTTAAAATAAAAACTATTAATAAATAAACTTTTAATAAATAATTACCATTTAAAAATGTATTTTAACAAAAACGAAATATTAGAATTTTTTAATAAAATAAAGTTAACAGTAAATGAAAACAAAAAAGAAATATATACATTTCTTCATTAAAGTTAACGAGAATTCTTTTGATAATAATGCCCTTTTCTTAAATTAAAATAGAAAATAGACTGCTGAAGAACCTTAATGGGCTTGTAATTGTATAATCATACCCCCTCTTTTTAAAACAACAATAATCCCTAAATAGGCTTTAATATATTAAAACTTAAAAATTATTTTTTGAAATAATTTTCTATTTTCGAATCGCATGGGCCATTGGCCAACATGCTTCGTAAATGGGCCTACGGATACATGGGTCCTTATGATTTAGAAAGCCCCACTCTTCTGAATTAAAGTACACCCCCTGGCCCCTGGTTGTCTTGGATTTAAGAATGAGCCATCAGATATGCTGAACCATCCTTAACTAAACATTTCTTCTATTTTAAATCTTGAAAAATATGACCGTCGAGATAGGGAAAATTTGGGGTACGACAGCTGCCCCTATTCAATTATCTTCCAATCGAATAGCGTGAGAATACACGAGTCTTGCGCATTCTGATTAGGAGTTTATTGAATACTTGGAATACCCCAAAATTTTTTCGACCAACATAAGGTTACGCTAATATAACATACTCTCAAGAGTATTGAGGAAATAGACGAAGTCGATGATATATCGCTTACCAGGACTTGACGACGAGGCATATGGTCTTGAGCTTGAGAGAGAAATCTTGTATGTCTTGGTTTGCTTTTGCTTATTCATCCATTGGGGGGGGGGGAGTTGAATAAGACAACACCTGATAACACATGGCTGCTTAGAGACTGAGGTAATGGGTTATATTCGCAAATCGCTGCATGGAGACTTAGGCGATAGGCTAGACTTTGGTTTTCGAGCATCGCTGCATGGAGTCTTAGGTAATGGTCTGTATTACAGAATAAGGAAACACACTTCTGCATGGAGTCTTAGGCAATGGGTTAGGTTTGCAAATCGCTGCGTGGAGTCTTAGGCGATAGGCTAGATTTTGATTTTCAAACACTGCTGCATGGAGTCTTAGGAAATGATCTAAGTTTTGTGCATTACGGCATAGGGTCTTAGGTAATGGGTAAAGGAAGGGAAACAAATCGCTGCATGGAGTCTTAGGTAATGGGTTATGTTGCACTGTTGCCTGGGGTCTTAGGAAATGAACTAAGTTTCACGCATTACTGCCTAGGGTCTTAGGTAATGGATGAGAGGAGGGGAATACACTACTGCCTGGAGTCTTAGGCAATGTACCTAACTTCGTACATTACTGCATGGAGACTTAGGTAATGAACTACATTGTAGAGGGAAAACATCACTGCGTGGAGTCTTAAGTGATAGGCTGAACATATCATTGTATGGAGTCTTAGGTGATAGGTCTTATTTGGCTTTGGGACATTGAGGCGTGGAGTTTTAGGAAATGTACTGGGTTTCGTACATTACTGCATGGAGACTTAGGTAATGCTACGTTATAAGGGACATATCACTGCATGGAGTCTTAGGTGATGGGTTGAAAACATCACTACATGGACACTTAGGTGATAGGATGGATTAGACGTGTGCTTTGATGACTGACCCTTAGATAGCTAAATCGAGGGTGAGATTGTTTGTTTGCTGGTGATATATGTGTATGATGTCTGGTGTTGATATGGAACCCTGAGTAGATGTGTATTGAATGTCTGTGTATGTATAATGTATGCAAAGTGTGTGTAAAATGCGTGTATGTCTTAGAACATTATGAAACAATTTTCGACATTCTCTCCTTTAAACCCTTGTCTTTGAGTTACCAATTCCCTAGCGTTGTAAGTTGCATCATTGTGGCGTCGTTGAACTTGATTTGAATGCGGTGAAAAGTGCTAGTAAGTTTTTGATTGATTTTTGTATTGTAAGCGCAATTGTAGATGTAGCCATATGTATTGGACACAGACTTTCATGTTGTGTGTGTAGACATATGGGTAGACATGTGTATTAGACTTCTGTGTTGTGAGCGCAGGCGTAGACGTATGTATGGACTTAGACATAGATTTTCTTTTGATGTTTTTCTAACCAAAATTCTTTTTCGATGTTTTGTCCAATGCTTTTATTTGTTAATTCCCCCAAAATGATTTCGAACGATATTCATAAAAAATAAGCATAGTATTTTGTAAACAAGTTTGAGAAAAGAAAAAACACAATTTGGAAAGAAGCGAGTGTTTTATTGATATGCCTTTGAATATGAGAAAGTACAAGATGCAATTCCTTGAAAGAGGTAATTATAGAAATTTTCAAAACTGTAAATGGCAATGAAAATGACAATTACTATTGTTGTTCCCCAATATCCTTTCAATGGCTCCTGTCTCCTTTGCTGCTGAGTTGTATGATTTAGATCCATCTCTCCCTTCATGGTTCATAGTCGTAGTTCTTAGATCGCAGTCTTTTTGTTCTTTATTTCTTTTTGAATGATCCCTAATTTTTACTGGATCGCCCTTTCGGTTTTTCAATCCACTGGGATAATTTTTTTTGTTTATATGCCCCTAATTTTTTCCTGGATCGCCCTTTAGGGTTTTCAATCCACCGGGATGCTCCTTTTTGCCTAAGTCGCCCGTTTAGGGTTCGAGCTTAGCGAGCTTTTTATACATAGTATTTTTTGACTGCGTCTGAATTGGCCGGATGCGGTAGTTCTTCCCCATCCATTGTTGTGAGATGAGACCACCACCGGGGATTGCTGTTTTCACTACGTATGGACCTTCGTTGTTGGGGGTCCATTTACCACGTGAATTGAGGCGAGGTAGCAGAATCTTCTTGAGCACTAAATCTCCTTGTTTGAATATTCGAGGGCGAACTTTGTTGTCGAAGGCCCTCTTCATCCTCTTTTGATGTAGTTAACTATGGCATAGAGCTATCAAGCGCTTTTCTTCAATGAGGTTGAGATGATCAAATCGCGTCTAAACCCATTCTGCCTCTTCCAACTTTGTTTCCATTAGAACCTGAAGTGATGGTATCTCGATTTCAACTGGAAGCACTTCCTCCATGCCGTATACCAAGGAGAAATGAGTCGCTCCTCTTGATGTGCGCACAGAAGTGAGATAGCCATGTAGAGCAAAGGGAAGCATTTCATGCCAATATTTGTATGTCTTTACCATTTTCTGAATGATTTTCTTGATATTTTATTGGCTGCTTCGACGACTCCATTCATCTTGGGTCTGTATGGTGAGGAGTTATGATGTTCGATTTTGAAATTATCGCACAGTTCTTTATCATCTTGTTATTCAGATTAGACCCGTTGTCTGTAATAATCTTGCCTGGAACTCCGTATCTGCATATGACACTCTTCTTGATGAAGCGTGTAACCACTTGACTTATCACATTAGCGTAGGATGCCGCTTCTACCCATTTGGTGAAGTAGTTGATGGCTACCAGTATGAAATGGTGTTCGTTGGATGCTTTCGGCTCGATCATACCAATCATATCAATTCCCCATATTGAAAATGGCCAAGGGGAGCTCATGACATTCAAAGGAGTTGGTGGCACATTTATCCTATTAGCATGGATCTGGCATTTGTGAGACATTTTCGTGTAGTGATAGCAGTCGGCTTCCATCATTAACCAATTGTACCCTGCTTGCAGAATTTTCCTAGCCATGGCATGCCCATTTGTGTGAGTCCCAAAAGTACCCTCGTGGATTTCTCTCATGAGCGTATCTGCTTCTCGCTTCTCCATACACCTGAGTAGTACCATGTCGTAGTTTCTTTTGTATAACACCCCATTACTCAAAAAATTTCGAGGCTAGTCTCCGGAGAGCTCGTTTGTCAATGATGGAGGCATTTTCCGGACATTCTTGCTTTTCCATGTATTTCTTGATGTCTTAAAACCAAGGCTTGTTATCCGGTCCTTCTTCAATAGCAAGGCAGTGTGCGGGCTCTTCAAAGTGTCTAATTGTGATGTGTGGTTCATGGTTCTGGCAGGTTACTTTGAACATAGGTGAGAGAGTTTCCAGGGCGTCTGCCATTTGATTTTCTTCTCGTGGTATGTGACTGAAAGTGATCTCTGTGAATTCCGCGGCTAGCTTTAAAACATGATCCTGATATGGAATCATTTTTGGGTGTTTAGTATCCCATTCTTCGTTGACTTGGTATATGACTAATGCGGAATCCCCAAATAATCTGAGGTGCTTTATTCTCAGATCAATGGCAGCTTCTGTTCCTAATATACAAGCTTCATACTCGACGATATTGTTGGTACAGTCAAAACACAACCTTGTAGTATAAGGCTTGTGATAATTCTTTGGAGAAGTTAAGACTGCCCCTCTGTCGTACCCTAGTGCATTTGAAGCCTCGTCAAACATGAGTGTCCAACGTGCTCCTGGCTCGGGTCCTTCTTCATATCCTGGTATTTCATAGTCACCTATAACCACGACGTATTCGTCTGGAAAATCAAACTTCATAGGTTGATATTTCGGCAGCGATTGGTGAGCTAGATGATCAGCTACTATACTACCCTTGGTGGCCTTTTGAGTGACATATTGGATGTCGTATTCTGATAGTAGCATCTGCCATCTGGCGATCCTTCCTGTAAGAGCCGGTTTTTTGAACACGTATTTTAGAGGGTCCATTCTTGCTATTAACCATGTAGTGTGGGTTAACATATATTGCTTCAACCTCTTAGTAGCCCAAGCCAAAGCACAACAAGTTTTCTCGAGGAGCAAATATCTGGTTTCGTAGTCAGTAAATTTCTTGCTGAGGTAGTAAATTACATGCTCTTTTCTTCCTGTTTCGTCCTGCTGTCCCAAAACACAACCCATTGATCCTTCAACCACTTTCAGACACATGATCAGTGGTCTTCCAAGAACCGGTGGCATTAAGATCGGTGGCTCTTGTAGATATTGCTTTATTGTCTCGAAGGCTGTTTGGAAATCATCATTCCATACTACCGTTTGATCTTTTCACAATAATTTGAATATCGGCTCACATGTAGCTGTTAGGTGCGATATGAACCTTGAGATGTAATTCAGTCGCCCTAAGAAACCACAAACTTCTTTTTCTGTCCTTGGTGCTGGCATCCCTTGTATAGCTTTTACTTTGTCATGGTCTATCTTAATACCTTGCTGACTTACAATGAAACCCAATAACTTGCCTGATCTGACGCCAAATGTACATTTATTCGGATTTAACATTAGTCTGAACTTGTGCAGCCGTTCAAATAGCTTTTGTAAATGTATAATGTGTTCCTCCCCCGTACGGGATTTGGAGATCATATCATCTACGTACACTTCCACCTCTTTGTGAATCATATCATGGAATAGATTGACCATAACCCTTTGATAAGTTGCCCCTTCATTTTTAAGATCGAATGGCATTACTTTGTAGCAGAAGGTTCCCCAAGGTGTCATGAAAGTGGTCTTTTCCATGTCTTCGGGTGCCATTTTGATTAGATTATAGCCCGAGAAACCATCCATGAATGAGAATACTGAGGCTTGAGCTGTGTTATCTATAAAAATATCTATGTGGGGTAACAGGAAGTCATCTTTGGGACTTGCTTTGTTCAAATCTCGATAGTTCACACACATGCGTACCTTGCCATCTTTCTTGGGTACTGGCACAATATTAGCTATCCATGGCGGATAATTTACGACTGCTAAGAACCCTGTGTCGAATTGTTTAAGCATCTCTTCTCTAATTTTGCTGGACATATCTGGACGTGTTCTCCTGAGTTTTTGCCTAACTGGAGAACAACCTTCTTTGAGAGGTAGTCTATGCACAACAATGTCTGTATCTAATCCTGGCATGTCCCGGTAGTACCAAGCGAATATATCCACATACTCATGCAATAGTTTGATCATCCTTTCTTTGATGCTCTGTTCTAACATTTCCCCTAGCTTGATTTCTTTCGGATCTTCCCCTGTGCCCAGATTTATGGTCTAAATAGCCTCTTGATACGGTTATATGTTGTCAGCCTTTCGTTCTATTTCCCTTTCCATTTCTTCAGAGAGTTCAATATATTCATCATCTTCCTCTTCGGCTTGGTTGATAAGAGCATCAAAATTATATCGGGTCACAGCAGTAACATTATCGATGGTTTTGGGCATGGACCTGCATATTTATCATGTTTTGGTGCAAATTTTAGTATATGAATTTGAAAATGCATTGAAGAGAAAGTATTGCCATTTTTAAATTTAATAGATAAATGCAAGATAAAAACAAGGATCTTAATTGAAAACAAAATATAACTTTTATTAATTATAAATATTGTCTGAAACAAACAGGGGAACCCTTACAAGCAACCCTATGCCTCGAGCTTGGCATAGGTTCTTTCAAAAACAATAAAAAAATTAGTTAGGAAAGAAAAAGATCTCGGGAATCTCCACGGCTGTCCAACTTTTGAGTTCTTCTCCTGGGGCGCATTCTTTGATGAAGTCAGTTTCCTTTTTGGTGTTGACTTTGCTGGATATCATCACCACATGTCCTCCATGCTCTGTTCCCTTGGTGACAAAGGTCTCTTGGATAGGAGGAAACCATAATTTACCTTTCAGAGTAGCTTTCGATGCTTCATAGCCCAAACCAAAGCGATTCTTCTTCTCGGGAATTTTTGGGAGCTTTCCCCAACCTTTTGAGGCATCACATTCCATGGTTGCTTGCAAGTCTCTCCACGAGGTCACCTTAGACTTATTACCTTTTTCCACGAGTAAAGTCACCATTGAAGCAATTTCCAGGGCTTGGAATGGAGTGGCTATACAGTCTTCGTCGACACTGATATATCAGTATAATTCCATGTGACTTACGAAGATGTCCTCCTCACTGTCGATTATAATTAATTTACCTTCTACTAGGAACTTCAACTTTTGATGTAAGATCGAAGTGACTTCCCCTGCGACATGAATCCAAGGTAAGCAAGTGTACGCCGGTTCTATATCCATGACCTAGAAAGTGATATTGAAGATATGCAGACCAATTTTAACTGGAAGGTCCACCTCTCCTAATATCGAGCTTCGAGAACGATCAAACGCTTTCAGTATTGTAGATCTTAGCCTCATCGCTGTGTCATCTATTATTAACTTCATTAGACTTGATTTTGGCAACATATTGAGGGCAGAGCCAGTATCAGTGAGGACCCTGGATAGGCTGGTAGTATCTATATGCATAGTGATATGTAGTGCCTTGTTGTGAGCTCGACCTTGTGGTGGTAATTAATTGTTACTAAAACCCATATATGATCTGGATATTAGATTTGCTACAACAATGTCAAATTGATTCACATTAATCTCTTCCGCAACGTGAGCTGAACTCAGTACCTTCATTAAGGAGTCTCAATGTGCTTCAGAGTTGATGAGTAGTGAGAGTATGTAGATCTTAGCTGGAGTTTGGTGAAGCTGGTCCACCACCCTGTAATCACTTCTCTTGATTATTTTCAGAAACTTATCTGCCTCTTGATCAGTAAAGTTTTTGCTCGGAGGTTCTATTTCTTGACTTGTTTTTACCAATGCTTTTCCCTTGTCTTTTGTTGGGGTTTCATCTTTCTTCTTTGGTGGTTCGACTCCAAAGATTCGACCGCTTTAGGTCATACCCCCTGTCCCTGCTATATTTGAAATTGCAGGTCCTTGACTTGATGAAGGCTCGTTTTCTTGTTTCATGCTATTAATGTATACAGATGAATCGTAATTCCACAACACTGATTTGTCACTTTCATAAGGGATAGGTGACAATCCCTTAATTATCATCGTGGCCTTTGGAATTTATTTTATTTGGAGACCCTTCTTTGGTGCCATCCCTGTGGTTCCTTCCGATGCTTCCCACGGGATCACTAGAGTCTTCTTGTTAAGATTTGGGCCTTGGCAAGGGATTACCAATGGCTTCTTTCCTTCAATAGATGCTACATATTTTTCTTCAGGGTATGGTCCGAACTGAACTATCCCTGGTCCACTAGTTTTTGTAGCCTTTTTTCAAAGGCTTCATTATGCTCCAATAGGAACCCACATTCCTACAGATATTCCTTCAACAAGTTTATTGGGGCTTTTGCTCGTCCGGTTGCCCCAAAGTTAGTGACTAATTCAATTGCATTTATTGTCGGCCCACCGTGCAGAGGCATAGGGTTTGATTTGATGTTAGATTTCTCAAATTGGATGTCTGAGACTCTAACAAATCTTGGACCTTGTGTTTGAATGGCCAACATTGCGCTATGGTGTGCCCCATAGAATTAACATGATACTCGCATTTGGCATCGGCATTGTATTTTTATGGGAGTGGTCCGACTGGAGGAGCTATAGGTTTGAGTTCCACCAAGGATGCCTTAACCAAGTGTTGTAATAACTGGCTAGGTGGCATGAGGAGTGGGTCAAAATTTCTTTGCGGCCTTCCAAATCTGTCTTGTTGCTGTCCTTGTGGGATCTTTAACGTTTGTGGTGCCCTTCATTGTGAGGCTACAACATTAATTTCGCCCTTCTTTCTTTTTGGGAAGTTTGAAGCAGGCCTTTTTGAATTATAGGGGGAATTTGATGCTCCCCCAGGTATTTTCCCACTCTTTATTCCAGTCTCGATTCTTTCTCTGATAGTCACTAGATCTGAGAACCCCGAAGAGATACTTCCAACCATATTCTCATAATACAACCCTTGAAAAGTTCCCATGAACATGTCTACTAATTCCTTCTCTAACAGTGGTGGTTGCACATGGGATTCCATCTCCCTCCATCTCCGAGCATACTCTTTGAAGGACTCTTCTTTCTTCTGGGACAGATTCTGGAGTTGCATGCGGGTAGGCGTCATGTCTAAGTTATATTTGTAATTGTGATACAGTGGGAGAACTGACTTGGTTGTTTTGAATTTTATTGCAAATGTGCGGATAGCAAGAGTCGCCACCGACTTTTCTTTTATCCAATAAGGAAAGGCTGAAAAGAACAGGAAAGACCTTTAGAGATGTTTTCTTGAGTTCGTGGGGTAGATTATGAAAAGGGAAGGTATTAGCAACCTTTTCATCCATGGTTTTCCATGGGCTCTTAGTAGCTTGCTAGATCACTTGCTTTTGTTTGAATGTGCTTGTGGTGTGGGTTTTGAACGTATTTTGAAAATGTCTTTGTAATGGTTCCCGTTTCTATAAGAAAGCGTACAAAGTGTTTGTTTTGAAAATAGTTCAAAGAGGTGTTTGTGTTTTTTGAAAGTGATTTTTGAAAAGGGTTTTCTTTGTAATGACTCTCGTTTCTATAAGAACGCGTACAAAGTGTTGTCTTTTGAAAATATTTCAAATGAGAGTGTTGGTGTAAAAATATTTTGTTGTGAGCAAGCGAGCAACTAGGAGCGAATCTACCTACTCAAAAGGTCTTAAGTGTTCTTTTCTTCCTCCTTTAGATATTGCTATCTTACCATTGATTTTGGTAAGAAGCCCCATCGTTGGATGTGAAGGGACGGGTGCGAGACGTTTATATAGTCATAGAAGGTAACCCATGGAACGTTTTAGCAATATCACTTTAGGGACTAGATCGTTTACCGAAGTCAACATCGAGGGTCATCGAGGGACTACGATCTTTTATCGAGGGTCTTTTGGTACAACGGCCATGTTCGAGGGACATGACTAATTTCCGATAGGCAACAAGTGAGATTACCCTAAGGGTGCGTGTGTGCAAAGTGTGTTTGATTGCATGCGTTTAGTCTTGATTAGGGTGATCTATTTGTTGATTTCATGTCTTGCCATACACACCCTAATCAATAGCATTATATTTGAAAAGCGATAAATTGCGGAAATATAGAGTTCTACGCTATTACAATATTTAGGGATGGGGATACAAATTTACAAATGTGGGGTTATAAGAACTTAAATCCTATTTAACTATTACAACCATATTGAAATGTACCATGCAAGAAAGAAAAAGGATTTGTTTTAAAAATAGTTTTTTTTGTCTTAATGAATAAATAAAAAAGAAATAAATTAACTAAAAAAAGAAAATATTTTTTATGTCTGTTTTTTTTATATTAATAAAAAGGATGTTAATGTTAAAAATGATAGAAAGGAAAATAACGAGAGAAAAGAATCAGCATGTTGCTGAAAGCAAAGAAACGGGGATCAAAAGTTCTGATGCTGGACGCACTGTGGTTCAGCATGAAACATCAGAGGAAATAAGAAGTTAAGTTGATACACTCTGAGGTCCTGCAAGAAACGTTAGAGGGAAAACACAGAAGTTCTGGGTTGCTACGTGCTGAAGTTCTGAGTGTGAGAGCAATGAGAAAATCTTAGAAGCTCTGTACGTGTTAAAACAGTGGGAAGAGCTTAGAAGTTATGTATTGTGCTAAGACAATGAGTGAACATCATAAGTTCAATGCGTTATCAACGTGTGAAAATCAGAAGTTCTAAGTGTTAAAACAGTGAGTGGAAACATCAGAAGTTCAGTGTGTTTAACAGTAAGGAGAACTCAGAAGTTCTGTATTGTACTAAAACAATGAGTGAAAATCAGAGGTTCTAAGCCACATTTCAACTCTTTCCTCATATTAATCAGCACATCAGTAATTTATTCAGTTCTTAATAAACAACAAATCAGAAGGATAAAAGCACAACAATTTATAGAAGTTCTAATCCTAAATTTGAGCCTAGCCCTAATCAAGAAGTTCTGATCCACAGTTTTTCTACTTAGGCAATGATATGGACAACATTTATACTGTGATATTTATGTATTAATGATGTTCTAAATGAAAAGAGGCAAAGTCAAAAAGACTTACCTTGAATCTGAAGCATGTGTTTGGAACTTGAACCGCCGCCTTCAGATGTTCTGGAGTCAGCAAGAGAAACGGAAGAGGAAATGCCAAGTTCTTTAATTCAAAGGGAAGAATAAAGGTTTGGTTTTTTGTTTGGGAATTCTGGATTTTGGACGAAGGTTTCACAGTTTTCTTTTCTCTCCTTTGACGATTCTCTCTCTCCAAAAACCAACCCCTTAAACGTGTGATGGAACAAATTATTTATAGATGGGTTTGTTGTGGTTTTGGGGGGAAAACAAATGGGATTTAAACCATTTTGGTATACTGTTCCATTGCTTTTTAATAACAGTTTTTGTATGCTAATTTGGTGCAAATATAGGGTTGGAGAAAAATGCAGGCGTGGACTAGACCAACAACGATTTGGAGTGTTGTGGCAGTTGGTTGCAGGACTGTGCTATAGCAGTGCAGCAGGCTGCTCAAACAAGGTTTTGGGGCTTTGTGATATTCTGATCGAAGAAGACTAGAGTGAAACTCGAAGGGTGATGCTCTGATCGAAGCATATGCTGAAGAGTCATGTTATGAACCATGTTTGCAACTTCTGACTGCACTTGCGTGGAGGCTGGCTCAGAAATTCTGAAGTATCATATTCTCTTAACACTTAGAAAACTTTCTAAATGTTTAGAAATTTGATTTTTTCAAAGTAATTTCTGACTTCTGATTTTTTGATGAACCAATTTCATGTCTTGATGAAATATAATTGTTGAAACTTGATTTGATCTAAAAGTCAAAGTTTGACTTTTCAGTGTGCTTTTCACCATTTTTCCCTTGTGAATGATTTTCTTGAAAAGTTGCAATTCAAGACTTGAAACTTGATATAAGTAAACTTGAGGGTCCATGATGATCCTTTGAGAAATGAGAGGGAAAATTTTGGGGTACAACAGCTGCCCCTGTTCAATCTTCTTAAACCTGAGGATGTAGATTGATTGGTCTGCCTTTCGTGATCAGAAGGTGGAAGATGATTGGACACTAGAGTGCCCAAAAATTTGCACTATCATGGAGTAATACTGATTGGTGATATCAGGAATGGGCTTACAGATGCCATTTGGAAGGCGACGGAGAATCGTCGGAGATGGGCTTAAAGATGCCATCCATAAAAGATCGGTTGCATAAGAGATTCCTTGGCGAGAATTATTGTACCTGCTGCTGAGGAGGACTTCGCCAGGGAATGTTGATTTATGTCCTGGGAAGTAGAGCCTAGGAGCTCCGGTTGTCCATTACTCTACTGGGGAAATAACTCTTGGTTGAGGAGGAGAAAGTAGAATGCATATCTGGTCAGGGTCCATGCTGCACAACGACTTACTGGGGAAATGTGAAATCGACTGTATCTGGTAAGGTCCAGGTCTTACAGTGTTGTAAACTGTTGTCTGGAGATAAGAGAGAAGGAACCTGGATAGTAGGGTTTCTTCGAGATGAAAACCTGGATAGTAGGGTTGCTTCGAGATGAAAACCTGGATAGTAGGGTTTCTTCGAGATGAAAGCCTGGATAGTAGGGCTATAAGAAGGAACCTGGGTAGTAGGGTTACTTTGAAATGAAAGCTTGGATAGTAGGGCTATGAGAAGGAACCTGGGTAGTAGGGTTACTTCGAAATGAAAGCCTCGATAGTAGGGATATGAGAAGGCACCTGGGTAGTTGGGTTTCTTTGAGATGAAAGCCTGGATAATAGGGTTATAAGAAGGAACCTGGGTAGTAGGGTTACTTTGAAATGAAAGCATGGATAGTAGGGCTATGAGAAGGAACCTGGGTAGTAGGGTTACTTAGAAATGAAAGCCTAGATAGTAGGGCTATGAGAAGGAACCTAGGTAGTAGGGTTACTTCGAAATGAAAGCCTGGATAGTAAGGCTATGAGAAGGAACCTGCGTAGTAGGGTTACTTCGAAATGAAAGCTTGAATAGTAGGGCTATGAGAAGGAACCCGGGTAGTAGGGTTACTCCGAAATGAAAGCCTGGATAGTAGGGCTATGAGAAGGAACCTGGGTAATAGGGTTACTTCGAAATGAAAGCCTGGATATTAGGGCTTACGACATGTATAACTTCATGGGTTTAATCTTGAACTATTGGAATTGTTGATGATAACCATCTTTCCTAAAAAGGTACCAGATTAATTATATGCAATGCATATGATGCATTGTGTGATGATGTTCTCAAAATAAAAGAGATTATGCTGTATGCAATATGTATGCACACGTCATGATGTATGAACATGAAATGCTATTGTGACATGTCCGAGTCTGGGAAAATAAATCCCTAACTGCTGCTGGAGAGTACATCATTTCTGACTGTTGTAAAGAAACTGTGATTCTTCTACTTCCGTTGGGGATGGTGAACGGAAATGACTGTGCCGGAGATTTTCTCTTTGTTTTTTGTGAATATTCTGCCAGGAAGAGACTCTGTATGAGAATATCTCTATGGGGGAATGACTCTGTTGGAAGGTGGACTTCCGTAGCTGAAGTGATAAGCTCTATTGGGGAGATAAAAATTTATGATGATCCGCTCGTGATTATGAAATTCGGCTGGGGGATATAGATGTCAGGTTTCTGGATGACCCTGGCTAGGGAGGTTACTTCCCGTTCTGAGAGAACTGATATCAATGCTTTGATTACCTCTACTCTATGGGGAATACAAATGTTACAAGGTCGTATGTATTGACGACTGTGCTCCAAAGTTGTCTCTGCCCTGGTACCTGCTGGACAGAGTAACTGTCGGGTTTGACATTTCTTATTTTTGCCCCTGCTTCTTAAGTTACGAGCAATTGTCTTTTCGTTTCTTATGTAAATATTTATGAGCAGCAATCATATTCAAATGCATATGTTAAGAATAAACCATTGGACGTTCTTGCAAAACAAAACACAAAAAGAAAAACAAATAGTTTTGTAAAAAAGGTTTGTATTAATTTTCGAAGTTGGCCTGTGTTGTACCCCAAAATTTTCCCTCTCATTTTATCAACATGTTTCATCACAAGGCTTTTGGAACTCAAGATCAAGCCAGTGTTTGCTCTGCTCAAGACATCTCCTTGCACTGATGACCTAAACTAGGGTTTGAGTTTGCACAAGGATTTTTGGACCTTTAATGCTCAAATTGACTTTCATACTTCATATTGGACTCATAAGTTTGTCCATACCAAGTTTCAAGCCTTGAATCAAATTTTTGCCCAGTCAATTGGACAATTGACCTAGAAATCAATTGTATTGGGGGAAAAGTCAATTGTGGCCAATTTACAGTCAAACCTTATGAATTTTGACCCACATAAACATTATGAACTATATGAACCATTGGATCAAGTTTGGACCACAACTCCACAAGAAATTTGATCAGATCACCAAAAGGGCAAAATGGTCATTTTTAGGGTTTTGACTGTACAAAGGCAATTTCTGACTTTTTGACCTAGCCAATGGCAAATTAAGTTCAATAATGGACTCAAGGACTCAATGGCATCATATTGACCTATTCAACAAGTTCAAAAGACCTCAATTGCATTGGATTAACAGATGAATTTTTCAGTCAATTGATCAAAATTTGACTGTACACTGAAAAGTCAAACTTTGACTTTTTGGTCAAAATCAAGTGCCAAGGGTCATTTTTCATCAAGATGTGTCAAATTATGAAACTTGTTCATCAAGAAACCCAAAATTGCAAATTAGGGTTTAAAGTTGAAAAATTTCATAACTTAGAAAATTTCTAAGTTATGAAATTTTCTTAATTTTTCTTAACTTTGCCCCACATTTTCACCATGATGCAAATGGATTCAAACAAAACCTCAAATATGAAAATTGTAGTCCTCCAAAAAGTCTACAACTTTTATTCACAAAGTTTTCTCAAATGAAGCTTGGATCTCAAGTTATGAATTTTGGAACAAGAGTCCCTAAAACTTTTAACTTAGTGAAATTTTGCCCTAGTTTAGGCAGGATTTTGACCCATCTTCTTGGCCATTTTTCACATAGTTCCACTTTGAATCTAAAGTTTCATTTCAAAGATGGATTATATAGCATGTTGCAAGCTTTCCAAATTGTCCAAGAACTCCTCAAACACATTTGTGGTTAGGGAGAATCAAAGACTTGAAGTTGGCAAAAACTCACTTTGTATCCATGGCAAATTCATGTTCATACAAGTTGCATTTTCAAGTCAGCAGACCTTACACTAGGTTGCAGGCCTCTAAACCACTTCACACTCCATAATTTAATGCAAATCAATTGGGCTAATACATTGTTTTGGTCATTAGAGCATTGTACACAAGATTAATCCCTAAATGGTAAAAGGCACATTTCCATTTTTGCAAAAGTTTGCTTTATGTCAAAACCATAGTCCTTGAGCCTTGGTCCAAGATCTCTTGCAGAAAAACAAATCCACAAATTAGAGAGGCCAAGAGGATTGTATGCAAGATGATAAGATGGCCTGTACAGGCCTGTAACTTCACTTCCACATTCTTGCTTCAAAAACAAGAAACTTGTCCAAATCCTTAGAACTTGAAAACCAGCAAAGATCAACTTGTAAAAACACTTTAAACATCTTTATCACACCCCTTTGAGCTAGAAACACGATTACTTGAGCCTCTAAACACCCCATAGCCAGAAATCACATTCCTTTGGCAAAACAGGGCAGGTTCTGCAACTTGAGTGCCATAGCTCATTTGGCTCGTGCGTTTTGCCCCAAGTTGCTTCAAACACCTTCCATTCAACTCACTCAAGCTATCCCAAACCTCAAATACCAACTGTAACTCCATTTACAGTGTTCACCAATTTCATTTTGAGCTTGTGCAGGTTGAGTTCTATAGACTGATTCAAGGACATTCAAGGCAAGCTAGCTATTGGAGAAGGTCAAGTGAAGTTCAGGCAAGCTACCAGACATCTCAAGCCTTGTTGAAAAGCACTACATTGCCCTACACGAATCCAGCTGAAACAAGTTTTTCTTCACTTTCTATCTCTCTATTTATGAACATTTAGCCTTAGGTTTGTGAATAAAAAATGTAGTGTTCATTGCCATGAAGCTCTACATATGCTCAATTTTCATTTATATTAAGTGTGCTAGGAGAATTTCATCCATGAACATGCTGAAAAAACTAGGTCAGATTTTAGGGCCAGAGAAATTCTCTATGGTCTTTGAGAGTTAGAACAAGTTGTTTATATGGTTGGAATCGTCTTGAAATTCTCTACAAGTTTGATGTTGTGTGTTTTTGCAATAGATCACGTATACAGGATGTCCCAAGTTTGTACAGGCGCGCGCGTTTTTTTCAAATGCTGGAGGAAGAAGATGAAGTGGTGGGCTGGGCTTGGCCTGGCTCACTCTTGACACCCCCTCTTTTCATTTTTGCACCCCCTGGCCCAATTTCTTGTATTTTCATATTTTTGTATTTTTGTTTTCATTTCTGATTTTGTTTATTTATTTCAAAATATAAAAAATGCTCAAAAATATTTTCATAATTTTTTCACATTTATTTGGCATTTTATTTTAATTTTTCTAACATAGAAAACATTTTAAATACTTTTATATTATTTATTTAAACTTGAAAATAATATGTAAATTATACTTTTATTTTTATTTCTTTTTTTATTCACACTGGAAATATTTTCCTAAATATATTTTATTTTTGTACATATTTTATTTTATATTATACATATTTAATTTATTTAATATACATATATATACATATATACTTTTATATTATTAAATACTTTAGAATAAAAATATAAAATATTACATTTTTACTTTCATTATTATTCATACTAAAAAAATACCTTTTTTAAGTATATTTTATTTTTGTGCATATTAATATATTTTATTGTATATAAATAATATAACATTTTATTTTGTTAAAAAAATTAGGGTTTTACCCTTAAACAATTAAAATAAATCTTTTTTTATTTACTTCTCTATACTTTTTTTACTTATACATAATAGGTAAACAAAAACCTTTTTGCATAATACATATTATTTGATATTTATTTATTTTATTTATTTAAATATTGTCCATTTAAATATTTACGCATTATGATTCAATTTGGATGTAATAGTAAACTAGGGTTTATCTTTCTTGTCAAATGTCCCCCATTCAAAATTGTACCTCCATCCCTATAATCATGTTGTAATAGCTTAGAATTTTAAATTCTCGCACTTTACGCTTTCAATTATGCCATGATTAGAGAATTAGGGTTTGTATGCAAAAATCCAAATCAACAAATAGTTTGACCTAATCAAAGACAAAGATGCATGAAAATCAAACACAATACACACTTGCACCCCTAGGGTTACAATCCACTTGTTGCCTTCAAAAATGGGCCATGGTATGCATGTTGGGTACTTTGGCAAAACAAAAACAAAACAAAAAGATCATAGTCCCTCGATGACGCTATCTTGGTTGCCTAAACAAAATGATCAAGTCCCTCAAAATTGCCAAAGATACTTAACACAATTGCTATCATGGTCTATACGATGAACCCGCGCCTGTCCCGTTTAACATCCTAACACAAGGTTGTTCACCAAATACAATGGTGAAATAACACTGTCAAAAGGGTTAAAAACATAGGAAAGATCTTTGAGTATAATAGGGTAGTCAACTCTTAGTTACTTGATCAAAAGCTTGCAAAACATCCTTGCTATTTTTAAACACACTTCACAACACAATTTCAAAACATTTCCCAAATCAAACTTTCAAAACATTGAAATCTTTTCAAAAGACAAAAACACCTTTGTATACATTCAAACAAGAATCATTACAAAGGTTGCCACAACGATGGCCTATTTTCAAAACATCTTTCAAAACCACACACAAAGCACCATTTCAAACAATTGAAAAGCAAAAGCAAGTGATCTAAATAAGTAACTAAGAGCCCATGGATAACCATGGATGAAAAGGGTGCTTGCACCTTCCCTTTTCATAATCTACTCCCCGAATCCAAGAAAACATCTCAAAGGTCTTTCCTGTGCTTTTTGACCTTTCCTTAGGATAAAATAAAAAGTCGGTGGCGACTCTTGCTAAACCGAATCATTTGCGAACACAAACGCAAAACCTCAAGTCAGTTCTCCCACCGTATCACAGAACTGGCGACTCTGTTGGGGAATCTTTAAAAGTGGAGTAACCTTAGGGCTTAGATCACCCTTGCATGCTTATCTTGTTTGCTTTGATTACTTTACATTTGGTTCTCTTGTTTGGGTTTGAATCCTCCACCCGGATTTTTGGGAAACATTCATAGGTAAATAGCAATACGTTGTGGAAACTGTGCGGGGTATACCGACATGGTTGAAGCAATAACTATATTAGTGCGACATATTTGTGGGTACCGGTAGCCTTTGAGTCAATCAAAGAGAATACATGGCCGCTGAGTGATGTCATGAAGCACTAATGAACTTTTAGAACCTTACTTGACCATCTTGGCCTTTTTTTAGGGGTAGTGAGATGACCGGCTTTGGTGCAGTCCGAAGTTGGTAGATACTCGATACTACACTCATTGAGGGTTGTTTTCTTGGAATATTTTGGTCGCCAGTTAAGTGGCTAAACCAAAACAATGAACACAGAAAATAATCCAGTGATATTGAGCTCCTTAGAACCCAGTTACTATTTATAGGACAGGTTGAGCCAACTAACTTCAAGAGGGTACTTACCTATGAAACCTCATGCAAGCCTAAAACTAGGATCTTGTGTGACTTATTTGTACATATGCTTGCGCATACATCATGAAAACCATAAAGCATCATATGCATCCACTAACCATTTCAAGGGTTTGGATCTTCATCTTTGTTCTTGTTTTGTAGGTCATGGAATCTCTTCGCAGGAAAACAATTCAAGTCAACCTTGTGAAAATCCCTCCTCAACTCAAGGAGCTTACTTCCAAGATTCCATAGAATTCCCCCTTCAGTGAAAGACATGGTAGACTTCTCAACTTGGTCAACTCCAACATTGAAGAAGACATGGTGAAAGTTCTCTTTCAGTTCTTTGACCCCTACACCACTGTTTCAAATTTCCTGATTACCAACTAGTACCTACTTTGGAGGAATTTTCTAAACTCCTGAGGATTCCTATTCTTCATCAACTACCCTACAACGGTACGGAAAGAGAACCAAAGCCTGAAGATGTTGCTCAAGCATTACACTTGCAACCATCTGATATCAAAGGTCATTGGGAAACCAGAAGTTCTGTCAAGGGTTTCTTGGCAAAGTTTTTGTTTGAGAAGGCACAATACCATTGGAATTCTCTAGATCTACAAGCTTTTGAGGATATTATATCACTCCTCATCTATGGGTTGGTCTTGTTCCCAAACCCTGATCAACTTATAGATGTGAATGCTGTCAAGATTTTCATATCTCGGAATCCTGTGCCTACATTGCTTGGGGACATCCTACACTCATTTCACACACGAACAATGAGGAAAAGAGGTGTTCTCACGTGCTATACTCCTCTTCTAGCAAGGTGGTTTATTTCTGACCTCCCCCAAACAGTTTTGAAGAATGAGCAGGGTTTAAGGTGGTCACAACGGTTGATGACCCTCACACATTCTGATGTTCATTGGTGTTCTCGGTCCAGAGAAAATGTCATCATCATTGATTGTTGTGGAGAGTTCCCTAATGTCCCACTACTTGGCATTAGAGGAGGCATTACCTACAACCCCTGTTTATCTCTAAGGAAATTTGGGTATGCCCGGAGAGATGGCCCTCATGATATGCTGATTCCTGACCAAGTTTTTGACTTTGACAACGATGCGCAAGGACTTCGACAAAGGTTCATCCGAGCTTGGAGGATGCCCAACAAAGTGGATAGTAAGACACTGGGGCACAAGAATTCCATCCCCCTTGAGCCTTATCTCAAGTGGGTACGAACCCGCGCCCAGAATCTTATGATGCCATACCCTCACATTCTCCCCGTGATCAAAGAGCCTGTTATGGAAGGAGAGGTTCCATACACCCTCCTACATCTTGACATGCCAACATCATTGGAAGAATTGCAAAAGAGTTGGATACAGCTCAAGGAAGAACGTAATACTTTTGAAGCCAGCTTCTATGCCAGTGAGAAGAAGGTTTTGGAACTTACCCGCCGACTTCACGAAGAGGAAACTCTCAACACTTACATCGCACCAAAGAGGATGCGCAATGTCTTTTTACATTAAGAATTTTGTAATATTTTGCCCATAGGGCATTTATGTACTAACAAATTTCTTCTTAATATGACGTATGTTCTTTTTGTTTGCAACAAATTTGAATTTCTGAATCCTTGAATGCGTTACATGAATAACATATCATTCATCATATGCATAAACAGGTCTTTACACCAGGTTTCCTTATCTTTTTGCTGTTTATTTCAGCAAGATGGATTTGGAGCAGACAATTAAAGATCTGCAAGCACAAAATTCGCAATTCCAACAACTCCTCATGACCTTAGCAAAGGGTCAAGAGGATCTTAAAGCACTGTTGGAGAAAGATAAAGACAAAGGGAAAAAGAAGAAAAGGACTGGTATAACCACTATGGGAAGAAGGTTTGAAAACCAGGCTAGAAGGATCCTCGAGTTCCCCTCAACGTCTGATGAAGGGGCTGGTAAAGGTAAAGGAGTTGCAATGCCTTCTGAATATGAAGCTGAAGAAGAAGAAGAGGAAGAGGATGAAGATTACTCCGAACAACAATATCCCCCGACGGATGATAAGTATAAAAATCTTGAAGATCGGTTGGCAGCCATGGAGTTACAAAGGGTACCTGGCTTAGATTTCGAAGAACTAGGGTTGGTCGCTGGGATCGTCATTCCTCCCAAGTTCAAAGTACCTACATTCTCTAAGTATGATGATTTGTCCTGTCCAAAGATGCATCTAAGATCCCACGTCAGAAAGATCCAACCTCACTCATCTGATAAGGATCTTTGGGTCCACTTTTTTCAAGATAGTTTTTCAGGCACGCAATTGGACTGGTTCTATCAACTTGAGAGATCCGATGTCCATAACTGGGAAGATTTGGCTGTTGCGTTCTACCGAAAATACCAATACAACGCAGATTTAGCACCTATTCGTAATCAACTATAGAGTATGGGTATGGCCTCTAATGAGGGATTTAAGGAGTATGCCCAGAAGTGGCGGGATTTAGCTGGAAGGGTGAAGCCACCATTGTCAGATAGAGAGCTGGTTGACGTGTTTTTGGGGACTCTGTCATGTCCATTCTTCAATCATTTAATCGGGAGCTCATCTGCAGGGTTCACATAATTAATTCTGACCGGTGAAAGGGTCGAAGCTGGCATTAAAAGTGGTAAAATTCAGAAGGATGCCTCCACTTCCACTGTGATAACGAGAAAACGTATCATATAATTACTACGCTTTTTACCGAATTTATATTACATTAAGTCGTCTAACCCCCGATTATTCCGAGTTTATTTCTCTTTTTACAGGTATAACATTTGTTAACTCAAACCAATGGAAAAGGACAACATGAAGAAGGCTAGACAATAAACAAAGAGAAAAAGAACTAAAAAAAAATATAAAGTTTGGATTTTTGGAGCAGTGACGATCGTCACACCCTTGTGACGGGCGTAACACCCCCAACATGGAATAACGCTCGTCACACATCACTGACGAGCGTAATGCGCTATTTAAGCGTGTTACGACCGTCACCCACCTGTGACGACCGTCACGCGCGTGAAGATGGACATTGTAAATGGGTGGAGACGTGGGCAACGCACAGGCATACTTGTTCTCCTATTTTCCCTCCACTCAGTAACCATGCTCCCTATATTTCCTCCACTCAACCTTTTCTCAAGACACTTTCAACTGCTATTTCCTCTGCTGTATATATGTGTGGTAGTGCAAAGCTGCAGGGGTCGAAGAATTTTCTACAGACCAAATTTCTATTTTTTTCTGCATTATTCTATTTTCTTGTTTTTGCACCCTTTTCTACATTACTATAATTTCTATTTCCAACATTAGTTTTAGAGTGTTAATTCTTCATTTAAGAATTAACACAATTTATTTATTTCAATCAAGCTGCAAGGAATATTGTAACATCCAAGATTACCATAGCAACGTTATTTCCAGGTTTTTATTGCAATTAATATTTATTCATTCTTGTATTATGCCAATTATTTCTATGGAATATATTTTGAATTGCATTGGTATTAAATATATTATGTCCGGCTAAATTATTCGTACCGGTATGTGACTCTTAAGAACCGAAAGAATTCGGTGATACCTTGGCCAAAAATATTTATAAAACAATTTATGGTTTCCAATTTCCATGTTTAATTTAACTACCCTTGTCACGAGAGTGAGAGGATAATTAACACGATTTTGCCACGAGAGTGAGAAATTAATTAAGGCAAGAACCTGCATGCGAGAGCTGGGGTTCAACCCAGATAGTGGTAACGAAACATTAATTTTTAAATACACGAGAGTGTTTTAATAAATTAATTAAACTCAAATTGTTTTCAAAAAGTGTTATTAAATTTAAAGTGCATCCACTAGGTTTAGTAGCATAACTCATTTCATGAACACGAGAGTGTATGTCTCAGGTTTTTAAACAATTAGTTTTTACCGAAATACTTTATAGGCCAAGCGATTCACCGAATTCCCGAAGTCCGACTATCACATACCGGTATAACTATTACTATTACTTTTAATTAAACTGTTTCCCCCCTAAAATCAAATATTCATCGCTTAGTTAAACAAACTGTAACATTAGATCGTATGCGATTGATCCTTAGTCTCTGTGGGTTCGATAATCATTTAAAACTAGAACGACTAAACTGTATACTTGCAGTTAGTATCCCAATAGACTCATAAAGTCCCGATCAAGTTTTTGGCGTCGTTGCCGGGGACTGATTAGTCATTTAAGTACGATTCTTCTGTTACGTGTTTAGACTAGGCAACAGAAACCCTCTTTCGATTTGTATGCCAAATACTCACTCCCGAAGCGAGCCTTTGCATCTACAAATCTTGTCCCAGTTACTATGTATGACCCGAATGTTTTCTACAACCCGCACTCTGAGTATTTCGAGGAATCACAAGAATCCCATAAATCCGACCTCGAAATACTATTGGAGAATCAATGCATCACAGACTCATTCTCACCCGAATTACCTTTCCAACCACCAATCCCAACGTTTTGAGGAATTGCAAGAATATTATAATTCCAACCAAACTTATCCTCAACCAAATTTCCCCTACAATCACTACACCCAATATTTCGAGGAGACACAAGTATCCTATAAATCCGACCTCGAAATATTAATGGGAAATTTTAATGAAATATCAATGATGACAAAGCGCTTTACGGAAACACAAAATGCGACTCTAACTCAATTTGAAGAATAATAAGAATCACATGATTTCAACTTCGAAACATCAATGGAGGATTCCGACGCGATGCTAATTCACTCTAGGTTAGAATCTCTGATGGAGCACTTTGTAGAGACACAAACTGTCCATAACGAAGAGTTTAGAAAACAAAGTCTTCAAAACAGTGAAAACCTTAGGCAACTGACCACTATGGTTGACTCGCTTGCGACCCACAACATAGCCTTAGAGACCCAAATCTCCCAGCTTGAACAAAACCCTCTAGGACCCTTCCCTGAGGAGAAATTGGATGTTGTAACAACCAGTAGTGAAAAACAAGTTGAAAATCCTAAGGAGAGTGATAATGAGGTTGAGGAGAGTGATAATGAGGTTGAGGAGAGTGATGATGTGGATGAGGAGAGTTCAGACGAGAAAAGAATAAAGATTGAGAAAAACCTCCAACACCATCTAAAAGGGAGGTTGTAGAAGAGGTAGAGAAGGAAGAACCTATTGTTGTTCCTCATCCATATACCCCACTGATTCCTTTCTCGAAAAGTTTTATGGAAGCTCAGATAGACTCCAAATCTAAAACGTATATGGAGGTATTGGAAAATATCTTTACCAATGCACCCTTGTTTGAAGTCTTGCATAAAAAGAGAAAATTAGAGGACCATAAAACTAGGGATACTATAAGCGTTAAGAGGGTAAGGTTAACCTTTGAGGTGGTGGATGAAATCACTAAGCACAAAATTGAAAAGTTGATACTCAGGATAGATCCAGAACCACCACCACAAGTTCAGAAGAATGAACCACCCCACAGAAGAAAGAAAAGAAAAGGTGAGGGATATGTGAGATGGCTTGATAAGTGACCATGGAAAATGATGACTACTAAAAGTTGAACCGAGGAGTCATCCTCGAGAGAACCACCATGAGTGCTTGCACTCCTGAGCCGTCGAGCTATCGACGTTAAACAAAGCACTGTGTGGGAGGCAACCCACCTATTTGTTTTTGTTATTATTTCCGTTTGTTTTTATTTTTGATTTTTGATTTTCTTTTCCGTTTCTACATTCATTTCTTTTAAAGCCTTATTTTCATTATTTTCTTTTTTCTTTTTTTTTTCTCAAAAAAAAAAAATTTTATACAACTGCTGCTGGTTTTCAATCAACTTTACAGGTTTTCTGAAAAAGTCTTTTTCTATCCTACCTTCTCCCCTGATTTGCTTTCCCTCTTTGCTATTTACTATGGAAACCACTTTTAGAGGCAGGAACCAAATGAGGAGGTTTGAGGAATTATCACACAGAAATATTGGTATGACCTTATATTATGATGAACCCACAATGGACACTTTAGGCATTAAGGATAGTGTCCATTATCTGCTTAGCCAGCTGGGATGGGAAAAAGCCCACATTAAATCTAGGTTTGTTACATACCGCGAGCTCACCCTTGAGTTTCTGAGCTCCTTAGTTCATATACCCGAGCGCGGTTTCGGAACTAGAAAGGGATTTATAGCCTTTAGGTTATTTGGTATTGAATTTGCTTACACCCATAAAGAATTAGTCGACCTTCTAGGATTCCCTAGCGGGCCTTTTGCTTTTTCTACCACCCAGGCAGAGTTAATGGATTTTGAGCTAGACTATTTTTGGAGGACTTTAACCGGAAACTACCACCCTGAGCCAGATAGCATGGATAATAATGAAATACACAACCTCGCTATCCGCTATTTCCATAAGATTCTAGCACATACCATTTTCGGAAAAGAATAGAACCGCACTGCCGTATCTAAAGATGAGATATTTTTGCTGCAGTGCATGACCCAAGGCCGACCTGTAAATGCAGTGCCATTCTTGATGCAAACATTTACCCGTATTTCTGAGAACCCTAGCGAGCCAATCATCATAGGAGGCCTGGTTACCATGATTGCTAACGCCCTCAGACTTAGATACCAGCTACATAGGTGCACACAATTTGGTTCAATCCGCCCTATGAACATTGATTTTTGTTTCCACCTACGAATAATAGGTAACCTAGGTCCTGCACCCTTCGATTACTTGATAAGGGACGAAGTAGTCACGGTATTTACACTTCCTAACCATGCCAAAACAAGTGCCCACAATCACGACAATTGGTTGTATGAGCTTAACCCTCTCGTCCACCCTTCGACACCTGAGACACCCCAATCCTACCAAGTTTATGATACCACAATGTCTAATGAGAGTGACCCCGAGACCCTCCTGGTTACCATTATGGTAACAACATCGTAGAGGATGTTGATGCCCCTGCAACAACAAAAGGAGAATATGCTAAAAATTTGAATAGGATCTTTTCTACACTGGACGTTTACCAGACGAACATCAATGGAATCAAGAATGAGTTGAAGGGTATGCGTATGGACGTGATAGGATTAACTGATATTACCGTGGAACAATTTTATCACATACATACAGCTTTCGAAGACTTGAAGACACAACTAGGATGAAGCAGCAGAATCAACACTTATTTTTACCTTGTGTTTTATGTTTCTAGGCAGTTTATTTTAAACAAGTTTACTCTTTACAATTTTTAAAGTTCTGTTAGAAACATATATTTATTTCAATTTCAGTTTATTTTCATTTTATTTCATTTTTAGTTTATTTTCATTAAATTTACTGTGTGTTACATCAAATATTCTATTCAATGTTCATATTATCATTTTGTAAAATTTTTTTTGTTATACGTTGTATGTTGGAAATACTCTGCATGTATTGAATTAATGTGTTATAATGTTTTGGAAGTACACGGTTTCGTCCATTTCATAAATATGATTCTTTGCACCTGTAACGCTCGTAACGCCCCCATGACGCATGTAACACGCGTTTCACCGTGTTACGCCCGTCAGCCCATTGTGACGGTCATCACGCGCGCCCAATAGCAGATTCTGCTATTATAGAAGCCGTTCCACTTTCCATTCATTCTTCCCTTTTTTTCTCCCAAATCCGTAACAGTACCCATTCAAATTTTCTCTCAAATTCCAACACTCCAACACTTAAACTCCATCAACCCACTACTCAATCCACATTCCAAACCATTTTCACGATTAAATCTTTTGCATGCACTATGACCAACAACCAGCAAAATCAAATGAGTGCAGCGCTTGAAAGAAGACAGCAGGAGCAATATGAGTATCTATGCGCTCAAAACACTCAGATCTTGACTGGATAATGGAGCATGAATGAGAGGTTGGATGAGGCCCTGTCAGAGCTCAATGCCTTAAGGCTGGACGTTAGCACCCTTGGTTTCCAGGATACTGACACAGAAGCCACTCCTACCATACGCTCTCGCACCAGGAGTAGAGGACGTGGTCACCAGTAGTTTTTCTTTATTTTCTATGTAGTTTATTATTTTTTCTGTTTCATTTCCTTTCCGTTTGTTTTTGTAATTGTACTTCCCCGCCTATATACCGCAACATTGAGGACAATGTCGGATTTAGTGTGGGAGAGGTACCTTTCCACCTTTCCATCTTTTATAAACTAGTAAATTTTTACGATATGTCTCGATTCAAATTCTTCGCTTTATTTAGCCATACCGAAATTTTTTTATCTTCGCATTAGCCCGACATACCTATTTTAACGAAATCCCAGTTGAGGAAGCCGAAAATGACATAACAAGATGGATACGGTTATGACACCGTACACTTCCTATTTACGCGATCCGTTTCAATAACCATTATACCGATATCTGGAGTTTTAAGTTCTAGAGTAACCCCTAGTAGTTTATACTAGCATTCAGCACCGTCCTGACACAAACCACGTGGAGAATCGATGAATATAAGTGTTTGATGCCTGATTCTAAAAATATCCTTCCTATCTCGCTGCTAAAAGAAAAGAAATGTTGTGCACCAAAATATACGGTCACATATAAGAGCTGAGCAAATAATGAAGGAATCCAGTGTTGGTTGGTTCAGAGGTATCTGGTTCTGAACTCGGTAGGGCGTGCTACGGCCAGATCCCCCACAACCTCCAATTTGGATAACATATGTAGGGTTGCCACATTCGTGTACCAGACCCCGTGCTAAAAGGATCAAAGTCACTAACGGGTTACTCCACTACGTGCGTGCTAAGACAAAGGGCTTAATGTGATTGCGCCAGAACGAAACCGGGTGAAATAGATACGAGGAACTCTAGGCAGAATTATAACGGAACTGTTGGATAGCTCGTTTGAAATGGAAGCCTACGACTAAGCTTATTGCTTGTGTCATTAGCGTATCTTTAGTGTTTCACTCAAGTATTGGCCGAACCGACGAGGATTTCCCGAAATTACTTTAAAAATCCAAGGTATGTCATGCTTATGCGCTTGACAAAACATGTCCGACCTTTTGAATGACTATTTGCTTGAGGACAAGCAAAGGTTTAAGTATGGGGGAATTTGATAACGAGAAAACGTATCATATAATTACTATGCTTTTTACCGATTTTATATTACATTAAGTCATCTAACCCCCGATTATTCCGAGTATATTTGTCTTTTTATGGGTATAACATTTGTCAACTCAAACCAATGGAAAATGACAACATGAAGAAGGCTAGACAATAAACAAAGAGAAAAAGAACTAAAAAATACAAAGTTTGGATTTTTGGAGCTGTGACGATCGTCACACCCCTGTGACGGGCGTAACGCCCCCCAACTTGGAATAACGCTCGTTACACATCACTGACGAGCGTAATGCGCTATTTAAGCGCGTTACGAGCGTCACCCACCTGTGAAGACCGTCACGCGCGTGAAGATGGACGTTGTAAATGGGTGGAGACGTGGGCAACGCACGTGCAGACTTGTTCTCCTATTTTCCCTCCACTCAGTAACCATGCTCCCTATATTTCCTCCACTCAACCTTTTCTCAAGACACTTTCAACTGCTATTTCCTCTGCTATATATATGTGTGGTAGTGCAAAGCTGCAGGGGTCGAAGAATTTTCTACAGACCAAATTTCTATTTTTTTCTGCATTATTCTATTTTCTTGTTTTTGCACCCTTTTCTACATTACTGTAATTTCTATTTCCAACATTAGTTTTAGAGTGTTAACTCTTCATTTAAGAATTAACACAATTTATTTATTTCAATCAAGCTGCAAGGAATATTGTAACATCCAAGATTACCATAGCAACGTTATTTCACGATTTTTATTGCAATTAATATTTATTCATTCTTGTATTATGCCAATTATTTCTATGGAATATATTTTGAATTGCATTGGTATTAAATATATTATGTTTGGCTAAATTATTCGTACCGGTATGTGACTCTTAAGAACCGAAAGAATTCGGTGATACCTTGGCCAAAAATATTTATAAAACAATTTTTGGTTTCCAATTTCCATGTTTAATTTAACTACCCTTGTCACGAGAGTGAGAGGATAATTAACACGATTTTGCCACGAGAGTGGGAAATTAATTAAGGCAAGAACCTGCATGCGAGAGCTGGGGTTCAACCCAGATAGTGGTAACAAAACATTAATTTTTAAATACACGAGAGTGTTTTAATAAATTAATTAAACTGAAATTATTTTCAAAAAGTGTTATTAAATTTAAAGTGCATCCACTAGGTTTAGTAGCATAACTCATTTCATGAACACGAGAGTGTATGTCTCAGGTTTTTAAACAATTAGTTTTTACCGAAATACTTTATAGGCCAAGCGATTCACCGAATTCCCGAAGTTCGACTATCACATACCGGTATAACTATTACTATTACTTTTAATTAAACTGTTTCCCCCCTAAAATCAAATATTCATCGCTTAGTTAAACAAACTGTAACATTAGATCGTATGCGATTGATCCTCAGTCTCTGTGGGTTCGATAATCATTTAAAACTAGAACGACTAAACTGTATACTTGAAGTTAGTATCCCGATAGACTCATAAAGTCCCGATCACACTGCCATTAAGAAGACCTTCCCAGCTAAGAAGGAAGTTTATGTTATTCACACCCAGAGAAACCAAGGGAGAACAGAGCGCCGACCAACAGTGGGGGCTGTGATGATCCAAAACTCCTCAGCCGATCAACCTCACAGCAATCAACCAAGAGCTAATCAGCAAAGGGTAGTGTGATCGGTGGATCTGGAACTGACTGTTTAAAGCTGGTTCGCGAAATGTCGCGGAAGCAAGAGTCGCCACCGTCTTTTATTTTCTCCAAATGGAAAGGACAAAAGCACAGAAAAATTCCTTAAAGAGATTGCTCTCGGTTCGGGAGGTAGATTATAGAAAGGGAAGGTGTTAGCACCCTTTCTATCCATGGTTATCCATGGGCTCTTAGATACTTGCTCATTTGTGTTTTCAAAAGTGTTTGCTTTTCAATTGTGGGTTTTAAAAAGTTTCTTTGAAAATTCCAGTTCGACTCTTGTATCGGTCCTCAAGAGTGTTTGAAAAATTGCTTTCGAAAGCTTTTTGAAAAGGTGTCAGTGTGAAAAGTATTTTTGATTTGTTTTTTGAAATTAGAGCAAGTATCTAGAGTCGTCTACCTACCCTAAGGAATTCGTCTGTGTAAATGTCCTTTAAAGCAGTGCCATCCCACCATTGAGAGGTAGGTAGCACCACCGTTGGAGGTGTTCGGGTCAATTCGAGTTTAGGGACATAGTGATCACCAGAGCAATGGGAAGATACCTTAGAAGCTACCCTCATGCCAGGTTCCCGGATCATGAGGACTTACTAAGACGTCCTCTACTCGACGATCACCTTTCGAGGCAAGGCAACAGTGAGGCGTGCCCTAGGGGTGGTGTGTGATTTGTGTGTCATGTTCATTTATTTTTGTCTTGTCATGTCAAAGTGGTCTACGCTTGATTTTATTTTAAGGCCATTCATTCTTGCATGCTTTGTTTAACAATTAAAAGAGTGCGGAAAAGTAAATCTAATCTATTACAACTGGCGCGGGTCCACATCGCCAAAATTAACCAGGACCCGATTTGACAGAAAAGTAAAGAATTAAAAGAATTAAAAAGTGCGAGAAGTAAATGTTACAAAGCTTCGGGAGAGATACATAATTATTTAAGCGGAAAAAGAAATAAGTATGCGAAATTAAACAATTAAAAATATGGGCGTTGGACCCTTTCGCAAAAATTAAAATTAATAAGGAATTAAAATTAAAATTTAAAAGAAAATGTTTTTTTTGGTATTTTTATGTTTTTTTAAGATTTAATAGAAAAAGAATTAATTAAAACTAAAATAAAATGTTAAACCTAGTTCTAATTATTTTTTAAGTTATTAAGAAAAATATTGAAATTTTTAACCTAAATTAACCCTAAATTATTTTCATGCAAATTTAATTATAAAAAAATAAAATAAATATTATTATTGTGAAAAAGAAATATTAAAAAAGAATAAAAATTAACTAAACCTAATTCTACATTTTTTAGATTTTATTATGAAGAAGAATTAAAATTGTAACCTAATTTAAAACTAATTAATTACATGCTAATTTATTTACAAGAAAATATCAAAATAAATAATCATTATATTTTTTATCTTTTTCTGAGTTTTTTATGTGTTTTATATTTTGTAAAAAAAAATAATTAATTAAATTAAACAATAAAGCAAATAAAACAATAATTGAAAAACAAAATAAAAAAAAAGAAATTGCAAACCAGGGGGGGTGGAAGTCCCAATATGGAGGTTTTGATTGTGAAATTCTGGCCCAATAAGACATGGGTCCATTGACTTTTTTGAGTAGCGTACAGCAATGTTGACCAGCGTTTATGGTGCTCTCCCAATCTCCGCCCTTGGCTTGATCTCAGTGTACACGTGGGTGGAAGGATGATGAAGGTGTATGCTGTGCCTTGACATTGAAAACGCACATGAATTCCTGTGGAAAAATAACGTGAAGAATAACGCAGACCTGGGGTTCGAACCCAGGTCTTGGACATTGCAAGCATATGTACCTGCCACTGAGCCACTTCAATTACATTTAATATATAATATCAAACAAACAATATAAAAAGAAAGTGGGTCAACGCTTGGGAACGCGCGCGAGTTTTCAAACTAGCGTATCACTTGTTGACAACACATCATCTTCCTCACCATCCCTGTAAAACAAAAACAAAAGCAACGGTTTTATAACTGTTCTTTTAGTCCGTTTTCAAGAAAATAGCGATCAGCTCTCCTTGGCACATAAATTCAGCGCGATTGTTGCATCTTCTTCGTCCAAGCTTGCTGGTTTGAATGGTGGTGGTTTGGAGTCTCAATTTTTCCTAGTTTCAGAATCCCTAATTTGAAGCTCTGAAAACCCTAAAATTCAATCATGGTATAATCGTATATAGCGCACAAAAATACAATTGAATGCATTGGTTAGCTTCAAAACATCATAATGAACATGAATCCATGAATAAAAATTACAAAAGATGCTTAAATTATGATGCACGATTCTGCAATTTTTCTGAAACAGTTTGAGTCCTAGGTACCGATTCTTGGCGTTTGAGTGGATGATATGGATTGGAACACGTTCAACAGCCTTCAAGGAAGCTAATGGAATAGGTCTTGTGCTTTGAATCGACCTGGAAAGCTGTTTTCAGTTTTGAGTTTTTAAGGAATTTTTCCAAGTTTGCAATGGCCTTTCTTGCGCAGCTAAGAGTCTCTTTGCATTAGGTTTATGATCAAGCCTTTGTAGTGAATGCATTAGGTCAAAAATATTGATCAAATCTCTTGTAATTCATTGTTTTGAATATTTGATTTCTGAAGATCTTTTCCATATCTTTTTCACATGTTTTTGTATCAATTAGCATCCAATTAAGCCAAATCTTTCCATAATTGTACAAGCACGAAATATTGAGTTCAAAACATGTATAAAAAGATTGGTTAGGGTGGATTAAAGATTTTTCATATATTTTAAATGATTTAAATGAATTAATATAAATAATAATTCAAATAAATAAATAAAAAATGAGAAAATACTTCCCTTTGGGCCAAGTGGTCGTGCATATGTCATGGATGATGAATCATGGAAGAAAAATGGGCCCATTAGCAATTTTAGGTCATTTGAATCAATGTTGACTTTTCAAAGTATCCAAAACTTTCCCAACTTCCACAAGGCATAACTTGCTCAATTATTAAGCTTTTCTCATGTTCTTGGACATTTTGGAAAGGTCTTTGAGTCCTCTAACCAATGCCTTTGGTCCCATGTCATTTTGATTTACCAATCTCAAGTTATGGCCTTTGACTTAAAGTCCCTTTTTGTTGACTTTTGAAAATGGCCTATAATGTTGAAATTGATAACTTTTTGTGAGAGCATTTCTTGGACTTGAAGTATGAAGATGAGTTGTAGGAAATGTCTTTCTCTTCAAAATGAGCTTTGGATGGGATTTTTCTGATAATCCATGTGAAAGTTATGCCCTGGTCAATTTCAGTTGACTTTTTCAGCTGTCCAAATAAGGAAACTTTTGCATCTTGATGATTTTCTGAGCCAAATTTTGAGAATCATGATCAAGCATTGATAAAATGATGTTTGTGGCTTCAAAATGATATGTTGACCAAAAATTTGAACTTTTGACTGTCAAATGACCATTTTGCCCCTACAGTTGACTGTAGTGCCATTTAGGGTTTTGACTGTGCAATTTTGAGCTGAATGCCTTGAAACTTGATATGAGGATGCTTGACCATATTTGTAGGCATATGAGACTTGATTGGGCCTTTGAAAACTTCATTCTCTTGATCAGAACACAAACCCTAGTTTTGACTGTATAGGAGATCTTTGCACTGTGTAACCCTTGGGGAATTTTGTGACTTGACTTGGCAATTTCTTGAAGAATATGGGAGGGCAAATTTTGGGGTACAACAGTTGCCTCTGTTCAATCTTCTTAGACCTGAGGATGCAGATTGGCTGACGTGCCTTTCGTAATCCGAGGGTAGAAGATGATTGGACACTAGAGTGCCCAGAAATTTGCGCTCACATGTTAGCAGTGTGATGGGGGAATGGGCTTATAGATGCCATTTGGAGATTGCTGGATAGGATGATGGGCTTATAGATGCCATCTGAGTGTTGATTGCGTAAGAGATTCCTTAGCGAGAACCTGCATACCTGCAACAGAAAAGATGAGTACCTGACACGCTGCAGGAGCTGATTTTAGATGCTTGGCATATATATGTCCTGACTGGTTACAGGAGCTGAGTCTGGAGCTTCAAACGGCGATGCATGAACCAGGGATGGTTACTGCCTTAGCATGAATGGTAATAGAACTTTGGGCGACTTTAACTTCAACAACGCTCGTTGAGAAAAATCTGGGGTGTCTTCTACTGGGATAAGCATCAGGGAGATCTTAGGGTCGATCTGACTGAACCAGAGAAGGCCTTTGACTGGATAAGCATCAGGAAAATCTTAGGGTCGATTTACTGAACCGGTCTAGGTCTTGAAATATCTTCAACTGGATAAGCATCAGGGAGATCTTAGGGTCGATCTGACTGAACCAGAGAAGGCCTTTGACTGGATAAGCATCAGGAAAATCTTAGGGTCGATTTACTGAACCGGTCTAGGTCTTGAAATATCTTCAACTGGACAAGAATCAGGGAGATCTTAGGGTTGATCTGACTGAACCAGAGAAGGCCTTTGGCTGGATAAGCATCAGGAAAATCTTAGGGTCGATTTACTGAACCGGTCTAGGTCTTGAAATATCTTCAACTGGATAAGCATCAGGGAGATCTTAGGGTCGATCTGACTGAACCAGAGAAGGCCTTTGACTGGATAAGCATCAGGAAAATCTTAGGGTCGATTTAACTGAACCGGACAAGGTCTTGAAATATCTTCAACTGGATAAGCATCAGGGAGATCTTAGGGTCGATCTGACTGAACCAGAGAAGGCCTTTGACTGGATAAGCATCAGGAAAATCTTAGGGTCGATTTAACTGAACCGGACAAGGTCTTGAAATATCTTCAACTGGATAAGCATCAGGGAGATCTTAGGGTCGATCTGACTGAACCAGAGAAGGCCTTGAAATATGATTGGGAATTTCGAATGCATCTTTCCTGAAAGGTAAAGGTCAGTCGTATGCAATGCATGATATGGATCAAGCAATGATGTTCTCAACATAAATGAAATTTGTATGATATGATGCGTCTATGCATGCTATAATGATGTATGTGATGTTTTATGTATGTTTTTGTCTAGGAAAGTGAATCCTTGACGGGTGCCGGGAAGTCGTATCCTGGGCTGATGTTGAAGAATAGATTTTGCTTCCGCTGGGGGTAATAACTGCAAGAATACCGGTAGGAGAAAATGACTTCGTTGTGGAATAAGCTTGGCAAATGAGTAATTCTGCGGGGAAAAAAGATACTCTAGCGACCATGCTGGGCACAATACTCTGTGGGAAGAGGGATGTTTTGCTGTATGTTGATAATAGTTTAGCTGGGGATCGGAAGACTTTGTCGACGACGCTCTTTCTATGGCTTTTGGCTGAGGATAACCCAGTTATATCCTGTTAAGGAAATAACTCTTTGAATAAAGCCGGACGACGCGTTCGTGTTTTGCGAGGATAAGCTTCCAGAATTTACTGGGGATAAGCTTACTGTTTGGGGATATGAATTCCAACTTTCCTGGGGAAACTGGATTGGACTCTTCTGGGGAGTTTTGAACTGCTGGGGAAGTGATTCCTTTGAATGTTATGCCGCCGGGGAACAATCTTTAGACCAAGACTGCCGGGGATGCTTGTTAAGAATATATGTATTGCGGCTGGGGAATGCTGAGATCTACTGGAGGATACTCAACTTCCTTGAGGTTTGATAATTTTTCTTGGAGAGGAATGTACTGTTTTGCTGAACCACTCTCTGGGGAATTAAGGTATCTGGTTATATTCTTTAGCTGAACCTACCTTGGTACCTTTGGAGGATAGAACGATTAGACTGCTCGGACAACTCTTTATTGCCCCTGTTTCTAGTGTCACCTGCAATTAATTCCTTTGTTTCGTATGCAAATATTTATGAGTTAGCAAATTATTGTCAATGCATATATCACAAATTGAACCTTGGACGTTCTTCGCAAAACAAAACAGAAAAAGGAAAAATACTTGGCACGTTTAATTGAAAATATATTTGTATTGATTTTTGAATGGCCTGAAAATAGGCGTTTTGTGTACAAGAGGCTGACGTCCTAGTAAGAGAACGCCGCCGAGCAAAGAGAGTTTATACAAGTTTGATATAACAGAAAATAAAACAGCTGTGTGAAATATGAGTGATCCCACTGGGTTTCAACTCTGCTATTGCCTTTATAACTCCGAGCGTCTCATCACTTGATGACCTTGGTTGAGGGCGAAGCTGACTGATCGATGCCGTCTGAACTTGATGTAGATACCGGATTCTGGATGCAAAGTGATCAATGAGACATAGTATTACACTTTATCCATAATTTTTGCCTGGACCGCCCTTTCGGGTTTTCAGTCCACCGGGATACCCATTTTTGCCCAAGCCGCCTTTTCAGGTTTTCGACTTGCCGGGTGTACAGATTTTTCATTTTCATCCCTTCATTTTGCCTGAACCCTTTTGGTTCGACGGGAAGCCCTAATTTTTGCCTAGGCATGTCAGCCTAGCGGGTCTTTTTTATGCGTAGTATCTTTTTACTATGTCTGCATTGGCGGGGTGAGGAAGGTCGTCACCATCCATGTTGGTTAATATCATTGCTCCTCCTGAGAACACATGCTTAACCACAAATGGCCCTTCGTACGTAGGGGTCCATTTTCCCCTTGGATCACTCTGAGGAAGGATGATTCTCTTAATTACCAGATCCCCAACTTGATATTCCTGTGGTCTGGCCTTTTTGTTAAATGCCCTGATCATTCGTTTTTGATACGTCTGACCATGACAGATAGCAGCAAGTCTCTTTTCGTCAATGAGATTGAGCTGATCAAGTCGTGTCTGGATCCAATCATCTTCGTTTAGATTTGCATCCTTCATTATCCGGAGAGAGGGTATTTGCACTTCGATCGGCAAGACTGCCTCCATGCCATAAACCAGAGAGAAAGGAGTTGCCCCGGTTGACGTCCTAGCTGAGGTACGGTACCCATGCAGAGCGAACGGTAACATCTCGTGCCAATCTTTATAGGTCACTGTCATCTTTTGCACGACCTTCTTGATGTTCTTATTTGCTGCCTCTACAGCCCCATTCATCTTCGGTCTGTAAGGAGAAGAATTGTGGTGCTGTATCTTGAACTGTTCGCAGAGCTCAGCGATCATCTTATTATTCAGATTGGTACCGTTGTCTGTAATAATCCGCTCAGGGACGCCGTACCGACAGATCAGGTTGTGCCGAATGAACCGTGCCACAACAGTCTTGGTTACCGTAGCATAGGATGCTGCCTCAACCCACTTCGTAAAATAATCAATCGCTACCAGGATGAAGTGATGTCCATTGGATGCCGTAGGTTTAATCTCACCGATCATGTCTATGCCCCACATTGCAAACGGCCACGGCGCAGTTAGAACATTCAGGGGAACCGGAGGAACATGCACCTTGTCTGCATAAATCTGGCACTTGTGGCATGTCCTTGAGTGTTGGTAACAGTCAGCTTCCATTGTGGACCAGTAATATCCTGCCCGTAGGATCTTCTTAGCCATAGTGTGTCCACTGGAATGTGTACCAAAGGTCCCTTCATGCAGCTCTTCCATGATCCTTTATGCTTCAGTCTTATCCACACAACGCAGTAAGGTTGAATCATGGTTTCGCTTGTATAAGATGCCGTTGCTAAGGAAGAACTTGGCTGCAAACCTCCTCAGGAATTTCTTATCATTGACAGAGGCACCTTCAGGGTATTCCTGAGTTTCCAGATATCTCTTCACTTCGTGGTACCAAGGCTTCTCAGTCACCAATTCAGTTTCGAGATCACAACAGTATGCCGGTTCGTCCAGTTTCCAGATGATGATCCGGGGAGCCTCGTTATCCCATTTGACCTTGAACATTGAAGACATTGTAGCTAACGCGTCCGCTAACTGATTTTCTTCTCTCGGAAAGTGTTCAAAGGTTATCTCTACGAAGTGGGGAATCAGGGTCAACACACATTCTCTGTAAGGAATCAAGTTTGGATGTTTCGTATCCCACTCTCCTTTGATCTGATTGATCACAAGAGCGGAATCTCCGAAGACACTTAGAAATTTGATCCTTAGGTCGATCGCAGCTTGAAGACCCATGATACACGCCTCATACTCCGCCATGTTGTTGGTACAGTTGAAACATAGCCGGGCAGTGAGCGGAGTATGAGTACCTTGAGGCGATATGATTATGGCGCCGATACCGTTACCCAAAGCGTTAGAAGCTCCGTCAAAGTGCATAGACCATCGGGATCCTGGTTCAGGTCCTTCATCCGGTCCAGGTACTTCACAGTCAGTCACTATCATGATGCTCTCGTCCGGAAACTCGAAGTTTATTGATTGATAGTCATCTACAGCTTGATGCGCCAGGTGGTCTGCCAATACACTTCCCTTGATGGCTTTCTGGGTTGTATATTGAATGTCGTATTCTGTCAAGATCATTTGCCATCTTGCGATTCTCCCAGACAGAGCAGGCTTTTCGAATATGTACTTTATAGGATCCATCTTCGAGATCAACAAAGTAGTGTGAGTCAGCATATACTGTCTCAGCCGGCGAGCAGCCCATACCAAAGCGCAGCAAGTTTTCTCAAGCAGTGAGTATCGGGTCTCACAGTCGGTAAACTTTTTGCTAAGGTAATAAATGGCATGCTCTTTTCGGCCAGACTCGTCATGCTGCCCCAGCACACACCCCATTGAGTTGTCCAACACTGTCAGGTATAGTATCAGAGGTCTCCCTTCAACCGGTGGCATAAGGATAGGTGGTTCTTGGAGATACTCTTTGATTCTGTCAAAAGCAGCCTGACATTCATCATTCCAACGTACTACCTGATCTTTCTTCAGCAGCTTGAAGATTGGCTCACAAGTAGCAGTCAGATGTGAGATGAATCGAGCGATGTAATTCAGGCGTCCTAAAAAGCCTCTGACTTCCTTCTCTGTCTTAGGAACTGGCATCTCTTGAATAGCTTTGACCTTAGCAGGGTCCACCTGAATACCTTTATCACTGACCACGAAGCCTAGCAACTTCCCAGATCTTACCCCGAAGGTGCACTTGTTCGGGTTCAATCTTAGCTTGTACAGTTTCAACCGGTCAAACAACTTCTGCAGATGATCTAGATGCTCTTCCTCAGTCTGGGACCTTGCGATCATGTCGTCCACATACACCTCTATCTCGTGATGGATCATGTCATGAAATAAGGCAACCATGGCACGTTGGTAGGTTGCCCCAGCATTCTTTAATCCAAAAGGCATGACCTTGTAACAGAAGGTGCCCCACTGAGTAACAAATGTAGTCTTTTCCATGTCTTCAGGTGCCATCTTGATCTGATTGTAACCTGAAAAGCCATCCATGAAAGAGAACACCTTGTGCTGAGCTGTATTATCAACAAGGACATCAATGTGAGGTAAAGGGAAGTCATCCTTGGGGCTGGCCCTGTTCAGATCCCTGTAATCGACACACATTCTGACCTTACCATCCTTCTTAGGTACCGGCACCATGTTAGCGACCCACTGAGGGTAAGAAGTCACTGCAAGAAACCCGGCATCAAACTGTTTCATGACCTCGGCTTTAATCTTCTCCGACATCTCTGGACGCATCCGACGGACCTTTTGCTTAACTAGAGGGCAGTCTTCCTTAGTTGGCAAATGATGGACCACAATATCGGTATCCAACCCGGGCATGTCTTCGTAGGACCAGGCAAATATCTCCGTATAATCATGCAGCATCTTGGTTAACCGTTGCTTCACGCTGAGCTCTAGGTTGGCACCAATCTTTACCTCTTTCTTGTCTGCTTCAGTACCCAAGTTTATGATTTCCACTGGCTCTTCATGGGGTTGAATTGCCCTCTCTTCCTGAAGCAACAGTCTTGCAAGCTCGCCAGGCACTTTGCAATCATATTCACCTTCGTCTTCGGCTAAGTTGATCGGATTTTCGAAGTCATAATTGGCGGTAGCAGAGTTGTTATCAGTGAGATCCAGAGTGGATTGAAACCTGTATGAGTGAGTGTGTGTGTAAATACAGCTGTTTTGAAAATTATGTAAAGGAAAAGAAAGACAGAAAAGGAGCACAATATTTGCAATGTGAAAAATACGTCCAAGATTTTCATTCATGATATATGAAATGACAGTTTGTATGCCCTCACAAATAGAATCACGGTGCCTCGGGTAAGACACCGGGCCGTAGAGTTTATCATTGTTTATTACAAAATAACAAAACATAGGAATTCATTACTCAGTAACAAGAGAAACAGGGAGATTGTCTTTTGCACTCCAATTGTTAAGTCCACCGTCGGTTGCCGGGTAGATCCAGCTATCAAACTCGGCTTCATCAACTTCCTCTTCATCCCCAATAGCATTAACTCCATGAGCAGGCAGGGGAGCCGTCACTACATTAGGTTTCTTAGATGCCTCAAACTGTACCTCCTGGGCATCAATAAGGTCCTGCAGCTTGTTCTTTAACGCCCAACAGTCATCAGTAGAGTGCCCCGGGCTATCTGAATGATAGGCACAACGAGCATTCGGGTTGTACTTGGGAGATGCAGTATTTGGAAACTTCGGCGCCTCCCTGACAGTCACTAAATTGGTGGATAGCAACTGTGGCAGGATCTGCGACAAAGTCATGCTTAAGCGGGTGAATTCTCTCCGGGGCCTTTCAAACTTTTGAGGATTGTTTGGCCGGGGAGCGGCAGCAGGCTTAGCAATCATCACCGCACTGACAGATTGGCGGTGCTCAGGTCTCTCTGATTTCCTGGAACCATATACGGCACTAGACTCTTTCTTGAAGGGTTTCTTCTCAGAACTAGATGATGTACCCTTCGGAATTTTACCAGACTTTAACCCAGCTTCAATTCTCTCTCCAGTCAAGATTAGATCAGTGAACCCAGCAGAAGAATTCCCAATGAGGTGGTTGAAAAATGGCCCAGATAGGGTCCCTAAGAACATGTCTACCAACTCCCGATCAGTCAACGGTGGCTGCACCCTGCCAGCCAGGTCTCTCCACTTCTGAGCGTACTCCTTAAAACCTTCGCTTGCGCCTAACGACATACCCTGGAGTTGGGTACGTGTGGGGGCAAGGTCGGCATTATATTGATACTGCTTATAGAAAGCAGTAGCCAACTCCTCCCAGTTACGAACTTTGGTCCCATCCAGCTGATAGAACCATTCGAGATGAGTCCCTGAAAGACTCTCCTGGAAGAAGTGGATCCATAAATTCTTATCCGCAGAGTACGGCTGAATTTTCCGAACATAGGACCTTAAATGCAGCTTGGGACAAGACGCCCCATCATACTTAGAGAAGGATGGTGCTTTGAACTTGTGAGGGATGATCACACCAGTTGACAAACCCAAATCTCCGAAATCCAGCCCTGGTACCTGTTGAACCTCCATAGCCTTCAACCTGTCCTCCAATTGCTTATATCTGTCGTCTGCAGGAGGGTACTGCTCTTCATCAAAATCTGTCTCGTTGTCGGAGACCACTGGACTAGGGACCTTCACTTCTGCCTGAGAAGGACTCTTGCCAACAGAAGAACCAGCCTCTTCATGCTGCAGAGTATTGCCAAACCTTCGGCCCGAGTTGAACAGAACAGTTCTTCTCTCTTCTTCTTCTCCTTCTTCAGGAGCATAGCCTTCAGTTCTTCTTGGCCTTGAGCCAGACCCTTGATTAATTCTTGAAACTGCGCATTCTGCGCCTGAAGAGCCTTGATTGATGTCTCAGTTGATGCGGATTCGGGATTCATGATGCTGAAATAAACAGCGAAGAACTGTAAGCAACCTGAAAAGAGGAAAAACCTGCTATGCACATGATGAATGAGATGTGGTTATGCAATGCATTCAAGGGTTCGAAAGTTCAAATTTGTTGTAGACAAAAAAGAAACACACGTTATTATTAGAGAAATCATTGTTTAATACATTAAGGCCTCATGGGCAAAAGTACAAAAATCAAATCAATCCCAAAATACGCTGCGCATCCTCTTTGGAGCTATGTAAGTGTTGAGATTCCTCTCCTCATGCAACAGGCGGGTGAGCTCCAAGACCTTCTTTTCACTGGCATGTAGACTGGTCTCAAGAGAATTTCGTTCTTCCTTAAGCTGGATCCAACTCTTCTGCATCTCTTCCCAGGATGTGGGCATATCAGGGTGCTGAATAGTGTAGGACACTTCCCCTTCCAATACTGGTTCTTTGATTACTGGGAGCATATGAGGATAAGGCATCACTAACTTCTGGGAGCGGGCTCGGACCCACTTGAGATAAGGTTCCAATGGGATGAAGTTCCTGTGCCCCAGTGTCTTACTGTCTATCCTACTGGGCATCCTCCAAGCTCTGATAAATCTCTGGCGAAGTCCTTGAGTATCGTTGTCGAAGTCAAAAACTATGTCAGGAATTAACATGTCATGAGGACCGTCCCTCCGAGCATAACCAAACTGTCTCCAAGCCAGGCATGGGCTGTAAGTAATACCTCCTCTGATTCCAAGTAAAGGAACATTAGGGTACTACCTGCAACGATCAATGATAGTGACATCTTCTCTGGACCTAGGGCACCAATGTATATCTGCATGTGTAAGAGTCATCAACCGTTGTGACCACCTCAAACCCCGCTCATTCTTCAAGACTGATTGCGGAAGGTGCGAAATAAACCACCTTCCCAGGAGAGGAGTGCAACACATAAGGACACCTCTTTTTCTCATGGTTCGAGTGTAACATGAGTGAAGGATGTCCCCCAGCAACGTAGGTATAGGATTCCTGGACATAAAGATCTGGACAGCACTGATATCAATAAGCTGATCTGGGTTAGGAAATAACACCAAACCATAGACAAGGAGGGCCACAACCTCTTCAAAAGCTTGCAAGTCAAGGGAGTTCCAACATTCAAGGGCCTTTTCAAACAGAAACCTGGCTAAGAACCCTTTGATACCACTCCTAACTTCCCAATGTCCCTTGAGGTCAGATGACTGTAGGTGCAAGGCTTTAGCAATCTCTTCAAGCTTAGGTTCCTTTTCTGTACCGTTGAAAGGTAGCTGATCAAGGATAGGGATCTTCAGGAGCCGGGAGAACTCCTCCAATGTAGGTACCAACTGATAGTCCAAGAAGGTGAAACAGTGATGCAGAGGGTCAAAGAATTGGAACAAGACCTTGATCATATCTTCCTCAATGTTGGTGTTGACCAAGCTGATGAGGCTTCCATGCCTTTCACTGAATGAAGAGTTCCCGGGAATCCTGGATATAAGTTCCTTAAGCTGAGGAGGGATCCTTACAAGACTGATTTGAATTGTCTTTCTACGAACAGTTTCCATGTCCTACAAAACAAGAACAAAGATGAAAATTCGAACCCCTGAAATGGTTAGTCAATGCATATGATGCTGGATGATGTCATGATGCTATGATTAAACACACCACAGATATTTACAAAGACAAACATGTAAGGCACACAAGGCACACAAGACAAGCCCTTAAGGTTTAAGGCCAGCATGGGGTCTGGGTAGTACCCTCTTGAAGTTGGTGGGTTCAACCTGTCCTAATCAAAGTAACCGGGTTCTAAGGTTCCCAATATTACGGGATTGCTTTCATTGTTCATCGTTTCGATTTAGCCACTGAACTGGCGACCGAAATATTCCAGGAAAGCAACCCTTAATTGGGTGTAGTATCGAGTATCAACCAACCTCGGACTGCACCAAAGTCAGTTATCTCACTACCCTAAAGAGGCCAAGATAGTTCAATTAAGGTTCCTAAGGTCTGTCGATGCTTCACGACACCACGCGGAGGCCCCGTACTCTCCTTGACTGAACTCAAGGGTTACCGGTACACACCAAAGTGCCACATCAACGTAGCAGACTGTTTCAACCATGTCGGTATACCCCGCACAGTTCCCTCACAGTCTTGTTGCTACTTTCTAAGAAGGTATCCCCCAGATCCGGGTTAGGATCTATAGAACTCCCAAACAACCCACAATTTAAAGCACACAAGGAAAACAATTGAAAACATAGTTATGAGCTAGCCCTAAGGTACACCCCACTTTAAGTTTATCCCCAGCAGAGTCGCCAGTTCTGTGATCGGTGGATCTGGAACTGACTGTTTAAAGCTGGTTCGCGAAATGTCGCGGAAGCAAGAGTCACCACCGTCTTTTATTTTCTCCAAATGGAAAGGACAAAAGCACAGAAAAATTCCTTAAAGAGATTGCTCTCGGTTCGGGAGGTAGATTATAGAAAGGGAAGGTGTTAGCACCCTTTCTATCCATGGTTATCCATGGGCTCTTAGATACTTGCTCATTTGTGTTTTCAAAAGTGTTTGCTTTTCAATTGTGGGTTTTAAAAAGTTTCTTTGAAAATTCCAGTTCGACTCTTGTATCGGTCCTCAAAAGTGTTTGAAAAATTGCTTTCGAAAGCTTTTTGAAAAGGTGTCAGTGTGAAAAGTATTTTTGATTTGTTTTTTGAAATTAGAGCAAGTATCTAGAGTCGTCTACCTACCCTAAGGAATTCGTCTGTGTAAATGTCCTTTAAAGCAGTGCCATCCCACCATTGAGAGGTAGGTAGCACCACCGTTGGAGGTGTTCGGGTCAATTCGAGTTTAGGGACATAGTGATCACCAGAGCAATGGGAAGATACCTTAGAAGCTACCCTCATGCCAGGTTCCCGGATCATGAGGACTTACTAAGACGTCCTCTACTCGACGATCACCTTTCGAGGCAAGGCAACAGTGAGGCGTACCCTAGGGGTGGTGTGTGATTTGTGTGTCATGTTCATTTATTTTTGTCTTGTCATGTCAAAGTGGTCTACGCTTGATTTTATTTTAAGGCCATTCATTCTTGCATGCTTTGTTTAACAATTAAAAGAGTGCGGAAAAGTAAATCTAATCTATTACAACTGGCGCGGGTCCACATCGCCAAAATTAACCAGGACCCAATTTGACAGAAAAGTAAAGAATTAAAAGAATTAAAAAGTGCGAGAAGTAAATGTTACAAAGCTTCGGGAGAGATACATAATTATTTAAGCGGAAAAAGAAATAAGTATGCGAAATTAAACAATTAAAAATATGGGCGTTGGACCCTTTCGCAAAAATTAAAATTAATAAGGAATTAAAATTAAAATTTAAAAGAAAATGTTTTTTTGGTATTTTTATGTTTTTTTAAGATTTAATAGAAAAAGAATTAATTAAAACTAAAATAAAATGTTAAACCTAGTTCTAATTATTTTTTAAGTTATTAAGAAAAATATTGAAATTTTTAACCTAAATTAACCCTAAATTATTTTCATGCAAATTTAATTATAAAAAAATAAAATAAATATTATTATTGTGAAAAAGAAATATTAAAAAAGAATAAAAATTAACTAAACCTAATTCTACATTTTTTAGATTTTATTATGAAGAAGAATTAAAATTGTAACCTAATTTAAAACTAATTAATTACATGCTAATTTATTTACAAGAAAATATCAAAATAAATAATCATTATATTTTTTATCTTTTTCTGAGTTTTTTATGTGTTTTATATTTTGTAAAAAAAAATAATTAATTAAATTAAACAATAAAGCAAATAAAACAATAATTGAAAAACAAAATAAAAAAAAAGAAATTGCAAACCAGGGGGGGTGGAAGTCCCAATATGGAGGTTTTGATTGTGAAATTCTGGCCCAATAAGACATGGGTCCATTGACTTTTTTGAGTAGCGTACAACAATGTTGACCAGCGTTTATGGTGCTCTCCCAATCTCCGCCCTTGGCTTGATCTCAGTGTACACGTGGGTGGAAGGATGATGAAGGTGTATGTTGTGCCTTGACATTGAAAACGCACATGAATTCCTGTGGAAAAATAACGTGAAGAATAACGCAGACCTGGGGTTCGAACCCAGGTCTTGGACATTGCAAGCATATGTACCTGCCACTGAGCCACTTCAATTACATTTAATATATAATATCAAACAAACAATATAAAAAGAAAGTGGGTCAACGCTTGGGAACGCGCGCGAGTTTTCAAACTAGCGTATCACTTGTTGACAACACATCATCTTCCTCACCATCCCTGTAAAACAAAAACAAAAGCAACGGTTTTATAACTGTTCTTTTAGGCCGTTTTCAAGAAAATAGCGATCAGCTCTCCTTGGCACATAAATTCAGCGCGATTGTTGCATCTTCTTCGTCCAAGCTTGCTGGTTTGAATGGTGGTGGTTTGGAGTCTCAATTTTTCCTAGTTTCAGAATCCCTAATTTGAAGCTCTGAAAACCCTAAAATTCAATCATGGTATAATCGTATATAGCGCACAAAAATACAATTGAATGCATTGGTTAGCTTCAAAACATCATAATGAACATGAATCCATGAATAAAAATTACAAAAGATGCTTAAATTATGATGCACGATTCTGCAATTTTTCTGAAACAGTTTGAGTCCTAGGTACCGATTCTTGGCGTTTGAGTGGATGATATGGATTGGAACACGTTCAGCAGCCTTCAAGGAAGCTAATGGAATAGGTCTTGTGCTTTGAATCGACCTGGAAAGCTGTTTTCAGTTTTGAGTTTTTAAGGAATTTTTCCAAGTTTGCAATGGCCTTTCTTGCGCAGCTAAGAGTCTCTTTGCATTAGGTTTATGATCAAGCCTTTGTAGTGAATGCATTAGGTCAAAAATATTGATCAAATCTCTTGTAATTCATTGTTTTGAATATTTGATTTCTGAAGATCTTTTCCATATCTTTTTCACATGTTTTTGTATCAATTAGCATCCAATTAAGCCAAATCTTTCCATAATTGTACAAGCACGAAATATTGAGTTCAAAACATGTATAAAAAGATTGGTTAGGGTGGATTAAAGATTTTTCATATATTTTAAATGATTTAAATGAATTAATATAAATAATAATTCAAATAAATAAATAAAAAATGAGAAAATACTTCCCTTTGGGCCAAGTGGTCGTGCATATGTCATGGATGATGAATCATGGAAGAAAAATGGGCCCATTAGCAATTTTAGGTCATTTGAATCAATGTTGACTTTTCAAAGTATCCAAAAATTTCCCAACTTCCACAAGGCATAACTTGCTCAATTTTTAAGCTTTTCTCATGTTCTTGGACATTTTGGAAAGGTCTTTGAGTCCTCTAACCAATGCCTTTGGTCCCATGTCATTTTTATTTACCAATCTCAAGTTATGGCCTTTGACTTAAAGTCCCTTTTTGTTGACTTTTGAAAATGGCCTATAATGTTGAAATTGATAACTTTTTGTGAGAGCAGTTCTTGGACTTGAAGTATGAAGATGAGTTGTAGGAAATGTCTTTCTCTTCAAAATGAGCTTTGGATGGGATTTTTCTGATAATCCATGTGAAAGTTATGCCCTGGTCAATTTTAGTTGACTTTTTCAACTGTCCAAATAAGGAAACTTTTGCATCTTGATGATTTTCTGAGCCAAATTTTGAGAATCATGATCAAGCATTGATCAAATGATGTTTGTGGCTTCAAAATGATATGTTGACCAAAAATTTGAACTTTTGACTGTCAAATGACCATTTTGCCCCTACAGTTGACTGTAGTGCAATTTAGGGTTTTGACTGTGCAATTTTGAGCTGAATGCCTTGAAACTTGATATGAGGATGCTTGACCATATTTGTAGGCATATGAGACTTGATTGGGCCTTTGAAAACTTCATTCTCTTGATCAGAACACAAACCCTAGTTTTGACTGTATAGGAGATCTTTGCACTGTGTAACCCTTGGGGAATTTTGTGACTTGACTTGGCAATTTCTTGAAGAATATGGGAGGGCAAATTTTGGGGTACAACAGGTAGAAAGGCCACAACGACAATTCACCCGAATCAATATGACACCGGCTCAAGTCCTTCCTCATCTGTTAAAGCTGAACCTTACCAACTTGAAAGAAGCGCCGAAAAACCCTAATACCTCTTCTCCTTATTATCATTCCAATGCAAAATGTGCATACCACTCAGACAGTGTAGGGCATGACACCAACAACTGTTGGGCTCTTAAAAACAAGATCCAAGACTTGATAGACGCCAAGGAGGTAGAATTCGATGCGCCCGAAAATCCGAATGTGATTTCTGCCCCAATGCCCAAGCACGGTCATAATGTCCATGCCGTTATGGAAGATCTTCATGTCACCACCGTTAATGAATTAATGACTCTGTTACCAGTGATTAAAGTGAATTTGATGAAAGCCGGGATATTCCCAGTCTGTGGAAAAGACTGTTACTTTTGTTCAAACTTGCAAACTGACTGCCCAATGTTGAAATCAGGCATCCAATTCCTGATGGATACCCAAGAGATCCTCTTTCAGAAAACCCCTGTTGCTACTATCACTCATGTTACTCCTGTTACCTTTGATACTCCAATCAATGACATTGCTATAATAAACATCTCTGACAATCTTTCCAAGACCTGCAAAAGGCCTGTTAAGATTACGCCTGATCCTAAGTTTGTGCCGCTGAAAATCACCATGCCGGGGCCTATCCCGTATAAATCCAACAAGACGATACCATGGAATTACGGAGGGGAGATCTTCTACCATGGTATCAAGCAGATCGAATCGGACGAAGAGAATTCCGATGATGAAACCCCTAATATAGGGAATATTGCGGGAACGAGCAAGATAACTCGCAGTCTTCGGACCCTCGAGAGTTTCTGTACCTGTCAAGCCATCTGTGCAAAGTCCGATAATTGAAGAAATTGATGTTCCCGAAGCTAGACCCTCTGATGTTACTTCCAATAAAGGTAAGGGGATACAAGAAGCGCCTGTCAGGATGAAGGCTCAGACTGTGGTTATCCTTGAGACCACCCAAAAAGAGATGGAAGAAATCTTAAAGATAATCAAGAAGAGCGACTACGATGTCGTGGAGCAGCTAGGGCAAACCCCTTCAAATATCTCCATGTTGGCTCTCTTACTCTACTCTGAGGCTCATGCTAAATCCTTGATCAAATTTCTAAAGACGACACACGTGCCTCAAGAAACTTCTGCAGATCAGTTTCAAGAGTGCGTGGCTAGCCTTACTGCCGATAATGGTCTTGGTTTTTCCAATGCTAATTTGACCCCTACGGGAAGGAAGCATAACAACGTGCTGCATGTCTCGGTAGAATGCAGAGGGACCACACTTGCCCATGTTTTGGTTGACACCGGTTCATCTTTAAATGTGCTACCGAAGAAGGCGTTGGACAGATTAGACTGTGAACGTTTAACCCTAAAGCCCAGTAACATCATTGTTAGAGCCTTCGACGGGTCTAAGAGGATGGTTCACGGAGAAGTGGACATTCCAATCAAAGTGGGTACAGAAATTTTCAACTCTACTTTTTATGTGATAGATATCCGTCCTTCATATTCATGCTTGTTGGGAAGGCCATGGATCCACAATGCTGGGGAAGTCACTTCCTCCTTACACCAAATGCTAAAGTATCCGGTCCAGGGTAAGATCATAACGGTTCATGGGGAGGAAGAGTATATGATAAATCACCTTAACTCCTTCCGCTATGTGGAGTTAGATGGCGAATTCATAGAAACACCTTTCCAACACTTTGAAGAGGTTTCTCCTGAAGTCGCGGTTGCAAAGACAATGACTGATGTGCCTATCGTTTCCAAGCCTGTGTCTCGGATGGCATCCCTCAAAGATGCGGAGGCTGTAATCAAAGAGGGAAGGAGTACAGTGTGGGGGCAACTGCCTGATTTTCCTCACAAGATGGACAAGTTCAGATTAGGTTTCACTGCTGCTGGCCAGAAAGCTGTGGTCGCTCCCGGGCTGGAGGACCACCCTTAAAAATAACTCACCATGGAATTCATGACTTAGAAGATGATGATGAAGTAGACAACTTTGAAGATTGGATCTTTCCAACCGTTGAAGGAGGATTAAGCAACTGGGAGGCGAAAGACTTCGTTCCCATCACTTTCATCAATCAGTAATTTATCTTTGAACAATTTCCTATTTTGGTATGTAATAATTAAACAATTCATACACTATTTTCACCTTATGCCTTACCCGGGGCATATAGGTCCATTTGTAAGAGTTTGATTTCTTCATTATCATATGCCATTTTTTAATGAATCATTGGATGTTTTCATCTATAAACTGTTGTGTTCATTTTCTTTCCTTTTACATTTTGTTTTGTTTAAGGATGGCTATCCCTTACACACACCCACACTCACAAAATGCAGGTACCCATCCACTCCGGATTCCATGGGTGACTATTCTGCTTTGGCCTTCAGTGACTCTGAAGATTTGGTCAATCATGCTGAGTACGAAGGTAATGAAGACTGTGAAGTGCCTGGAGAGTTAGCTAGACTTTTGCAACAAGAAGAGAGGGCTATTCTGCCCCATGAAGAGTTGCTAGAGACCATCAACTTGGGAAAAGAGGAAGACAAGAAAGAGGTTAAGGTGGGTGCCAACCTGGAGCCAAGTGTCAAAGAGCGTCTAGTTCAGCTGTTGAATGAATATGTTGAGATCTTCGCCTGGTCCTATGAAGAGATGCCGGGATTGGATACAGATATTGTGGTTCACCGTCTCCCTACAAGAGAAGACTGTCCACTGATCAAATAGAAAGTCCGCCGAATAAGGCCCGACATGTCTGAAAAGATCAAAGCTGAGGTGATGAAGCAGTTCAATGCTGGCTTTCTGGTGTTGGCTGAAGATTTCGATAATATTATTTAGAAGCCAAGAGAGTTGAACGTTCTGATCGAAATGGAATTAAACGCCATATTTCGAAGTTGCAGAAGCAGTGTTTCGAATAAGGGTGTCAAAGCGTGAAGCTTCGAACGGCAATTATGGGAACATAGTTAAAGGAGTCTCGGAACAACAGCGAGGATGTGTTTGGGAAGAACGCTCGAAATAGAGAGACACCAAAAGCATTTAAAATTCAAATGGAAGCGGGACTTTCAAAGTTTGAAAGTTATGTGCTGGAGCATTTGGGGACACGTGGAAAGATGAAAGAAGCATTGTCTTGCATGTTCGAAACGTGGCATAATCCTGTAGCGAGACCGTTAGGGTCGAATTAGTATAAATAGAAGTCTTAGTATTAGGATTTCGGTGTGTCATATCTGTTATACAAAATACTCAATAACATTCAAACTACCACATGGCAAGGGAAACGAATGCAAGAGAAATGTATGTATGATAGCACCATGTATTTCTAATTTAATGAAAACCTTTTACCATTTCCAGTACTTTCCTCTATTCTTTTTGTCAGGCAACATTTACAAGTTTTCTTATTTACAGTCTTTTCACTTCGAAGTCTTTTCCTCAAAGTTTTACGTTTTACTGTTTTCTTTATATTTCGAGCACTTTATATTTCAGAGAACTGTCACATTTTCCATACCTTTACCTTCAAGTATTGTCCTTCGAGCGCATACTTTTACTTAAAATCATTTACAGATTTCTTGCATTAAACGCTTTTTGCATATTTTAAACTTCTACAATGGTGTGAAAGGGTACAGAAGGCTCGAACTGTTGCCAGTCCAGAACCTGCAATGAAGAACCATCTCAAACCACTTTTCATTCGGGCGAAAGTGGGTGTCCATGGTGTGAACAAAGTTCTAGTGGATGGGGGTGCTGCAGTCAATCTGATACCCCATTTCATGCTAAAAAGATTAGAGATCCGCGAAGGAGATATCAAGCCCCATAATATGGTTCTGTCCAATTATGAGGGAAAAGTGGGCAAAACACTGGGGGTGGTCCAGTTGGAATTGACAATAGGCTCAAGTTGCAGGCCCACCATGTTTATGGTGATCGAAGCCAAGGCCAACTATAACCTGCTGCTGGGAAGAGAGTGGATCCATGGCGTGGGGGCAGTTCCTTCGTCTATGCATCAACGACTAGTTCTGTGGAGAGATGATGGAATCGTGGAAAACATCGAAGCAGACCAGAGTTACTTTATGTCAATTGTCAATTTGGTTGACAAAAGGGATTATGATAAAAATCTGGCAAAGATTGCTCCATGTGTTCCAAATGATGAGATGAATGAAACTAGAAACGCCCACTACTACATGACACTTCGTCATGATGGCCTTTACTGGGATAGAACAATAATCAGTGAAGAAGAGGAAGTTGAAGGTGCTATACAAAAACGGCCAGCAGGCTGGGACTTCGACAACCTTAACCATGACTGAGTCTACCTTTTTCGAAAGGATTTCGGCCTATATGGCTGAGAATGAATCAAAAGCGGCCTTAGAGGCTGAAATAAATAAATCAACTATAAAGACGAACGAAGTTAGTGGGGAGGTTTCGAAATACTCACCCATCAAGGAATATGAGATGGATCAAAGGTTGGATGCCATCTATGATAAAGAACCCTTAGGCTTCGAAAGGGACCCTATAAACTCAGGTGTCAAAATGTTGGCAGAGGACCCGCTCGAAGAAGTCAACTTAGGGGATGAAAAAACGAAAAGAGTAACCTACATAAGTGCTAAACTTAACCCAGGCCTCAAGAAGAAAGTGATCGAAGTCCTTAAGGAAAACAAAGATTGCTTCGCTTGGGATTATGATGAGATGCCTGGTTTAAAGAGGGAATTGGTCGAACACAGACTGCCAATCAAAGATGGCAAGAGGCCCATCAAAAAAACTCCCAGAAGATTCGCACCAGCGGTTCTCACAAAAATTAAAGCTGAGATCGAAAGGTTGCTGCGCTGCAAATTCATCAGAACAGCAAGGTACGTTGAATGGTTAGCAAACATAGTACCCGTTATTAAGAAAAATGGTTCTTTAAGAATTTGCATAGATTTTAGGGATTTAAACACTGCAACCCCTAAGGATGAATATTCCATGCCCGTGGAAGAAATGCTGGTAGACTCTGCTGCAGGATTCGAATACTTGAGCATGTTAGATGGATACTCTGGATATAACCAGATTTTCATTGCTGAAGAAGATGTTGCAAAAACAGCATTTCGTTGCCCAGGAGCCTTAGGCACCTACGAATGGGTGGTGATGCCTTTTGGTTTAAAAAATGCTGGGGCAACTTATCAAAGGGCGATGAATTCAATTTTTCATGACTTCATCGAAACCTTCATGCAGGTGTATATTGACGATATAGTCATCAAATCTATATCTGCAGAAGTGCATTTGCATCATTTAAGCCAATCATTCGAACGAATGAGAAAACATGGCTTAAAGATGAATCCCCTTAAATGTGCATTTCTTGTGCAGGATGGAGATTTTCTTGGTTTTGTGGTCCACAAGAAAGGAATCGAAATCAACCAGAACAAAACCAAAGCCATAATGGAGACGAAAGCACATGCGTCAAAAAGGGAGTTGCAATCTCTACTAGGGAAAATTAACTTCCTCAGAAGATTCATCTCGAACCTGAGTGGAAGAACCCAAGCTTTCTCTCCGTTACTTCGTCTGAAGCAAGGTCAAGCCTTCGAATGGAACGAAGCTCACCAGGAGGCGTTTGACAAAATAAAAGAATATCTTTCTCAATCTCCTATTTTGTCTCCACCATCATGGGGGAAGCCCATGAGATTGTACATATCTGCCTCTGAAGTTAGTATAGGCAGTATGCTGGCACAAGAGGATAGCAATGGTGTCGAAAGAGCCATATACTATTTAAGTAGAGTGCTAAATGATGCAGAGACCAGATATAGCAATTTAGAAAAGCTATGTCTCTGTTTATATTTCTCTTGTATGAAACTCAAGTATTATATAAAACCTGTTGATGTTTACGTTTCATCTCACTTCGATGTCATTAAACATATGCTTTCAAAGCCAATAATGCATAGTAGAGTTGGCAAGTGGGCTTTAGCCTTAACAGAATATTCATTGACTTTCATGCCTTTAAAAGCTATGAAAGGTCAAGTGATTTCCGATTTCATTGTGGATCATTCATTGGTTGAGCAGACAAGCATGAGTTACGTCGAAATGCAACCATGGAAATTGTACTTTGATGGTTCAACCCACAGGAATGGAAGTGGTGTTGGAGTCCTTCTAGTCTCTCCTGAAGGAATTCCAACAAAATTCAAGTATAAATTGGATGGTCCTCGTTGTTCGAACAACGAAGCTGAGTATGAAGCGCTCATTGTTGGACTTGAAGCTTTGTTGGAATTGGGGGCAACCAGAGTCGAAATTAAAGGAGACTCTGAATTGGTGGTCAAACAAATCACAAAGGAATACAAGTGCATAAAGGAAAATTTAATGGTATACTTCGTCATAGTCAATAGGCTATTAAGGAAATTTGAATACATGGATATTCAACACATACCAAGATTAGAGAACCAAGAAGCAAATGACTTAGCGCAGTTGGCTTCAGGTTATAAAGTGTCTACCAAGAACTTTAAAGATTTGGTCGAAATAAGGGGAAGAGTTATGGCCACTAGATTCACACCATCGGATCTGGAAAATATGAGATTGGGATATGCTGAGAAACAGGGGTTCGAAATACTAGCCATCAATACTTTGTCTGATGCAGATTGGCGAAGTCCATTGAAGAGTTATTTAGCAGACCCAACTCTAAAAGTGGACAGAAAAACAAAATATAGAGCAGTGTCATATCTCCTCATGGGGAACGAATTGTTCAAAAAGACCCAAGAAGGTGTATTATTGAAATGCCTAGGAGAGAGTGAGGCATATTTAGCATTGTCTGAAGTCCATAATGGGGCATGTGGGGCACACCAAGCAGGCCATAAAATGAAATGGTTGCTATTTCGATATGGTTTGTATTGGCCTAGCATGCTCAAAGATTGCATAGACTTTGCTAAAGGATGTGAGGAATGTCAGAAACATGCAGGAATTCAACATGCCCCTGCAAGTGAGTTGCATTCGATCATCAAACCATGGCCATTCAGAGGATGGGCATTGGATTTGATAGGAGAAATAAATCCTGCTTCGTCTAAAGGGCAGAAATACATCTTGGTGGGAGTAGATTATTTTACCAAATGGATCGAAGCTATACCTTTGGTAGTTGCTGATCAAGAGGAAATTATTGAATTTATACAAAAGCACATTATCTATAGGTTTGGATTGCCAGAAAGTATAACTACAGACCAAGGCTCTGTATTTACTGGTAGAAAGATGCAAGGATTTGCCCAAGAAATGGGGTTTAGATTGCTAACATCAACACCATATTATGCTCAAGCAAACGGACAAGTCGAAGCAGCACATAAAGTAATAATAGGATTAATCAAGAAGCATATTGGCAAGAAGCCAAGAAATTGGCACAAAACTCTGGACCAAGTGTTATGGGCTTGTAGAACATCTCCTAAGGAAGCCACTAACACTACGCCTTTCCAACTTACATTTGGTCATGATGCAGTGTTACCAGTAGAAATTCATCTGCAATCAGTTCGAATTCAGAAACAAAACGAAATTCCAGCTGCATTATATTGGGAAATGATGATGAATGAATTAGTTGAGTTGGACGAAATTAGATTACATGCGTTGGAAATTTTGATGAGGCAAAAAGAAAGAGTGGCCAGAACATACAATAAAAGGGTGAAGAAAAAAGTATTCGTTATTAATGACTTGGTTTGGAGAGTCATATTGCCTATGGATAAGAAGAACAAAGCGTTAGGTAAATGGTCACCTCATTGGGAAGGACCTTTTCGAATATTAAAAGTATTCTCAAACAATGCATACGAAGTCGAAGAACTCTTGGATGATAAACGTGTCCTAAAGGTTAATGGGAAATATTTAAAGAAATATAAGCCAAGCCTGCGGGAGATTCGAATAGTAACAACGTAAACAAAATATTATAAAAAGCCAAGATGGCAAGATAGAATGCCAAAATGGCGTTGTTCGAATATTACATGTAAAAAACCAAAGTTATGGTCAGATAAACATCAAAATCTAGAAATAAGCATTGTTTTTCAATCGATTAAAGGTGCTTCGAAATGTTTCAAGTTTCTGCTGAGCGAACCGCCTGGATCCTTCCAAGGTTGCCACTTCTCCTTTAAGCTATTCTGCAGTCTCCATTTCTGCAAGCCCCTGGTTGAGAAGCTCTTCGAATTGGTTACCTGCAGGATTAGTTTCGAAGGCTAGTTGTTGTTCCTTAGCCTCCTTAACTTTCTGTTGAAGTTCCAGAATCTGCCTTTCCCAAATAAGAATGGACTCAGCTCGAGCCTCATATTCAGTTTTCGCCTGCTTCAGATGCATAGCTTGATCCTCAGCTTCTTGAGAAAGTTTCGAAGCTTGTTCATAGGCGGCATCCATGGCAATGCGTTTCTCTTGAACCTTCTTGGCAGCAGATTCGTCTTGGAGAAGGTAGCCAGTTATGTTGTCCAGCAAATTCTGAAGGTCGAACAAGAGAGTACTAACTGGCAAGGAGCAGGTGGAAAGATTGACCTTTGTGAGCAGCTCCTTCATAGTATAGCAAGCAGTACTATCTTGCTTAAGCACTTCGAATATATCCACATTGAGAATAGTTCTCCTAATTTTGTTGAGAAGAACAACTCTTTCATCTGTGGGAAGAGGATAGCTGGTTGAACTTGTGCCAGCCCTAGCGAGTGGGGCGTCCCTCTGAGCCAACTTTGCCTTCATGTACCCAATGGGGTCATTTCGCCTCAGAAGTTCCAGTTCCTCGTCAGTCATTCGAGACGGAGAGGATTGGGGGAATTCCACGCGTAGGGGAACCACATTTGTTTCAACCTCTGGGGTTTCGTTGATTGCATCACCATCCCCTTCATTTGCTTCGTGCTCTTGGTCTTCTTCATCCTCGTCCAAATCTACCACTTCGATACCATCCCTTTCGCCGCTATTTGCGTTAGACTCCGTCCCGGCAGTCGAACCATCATTGACGTTTTCCTCGTCATTGGCGTTTTCCTTCTCAGATTCTTCGTCTGCAGATTCTTCGGCTCCTCGCCCAGAATCAGCTTTTTCTTCTTCAGTCTGAGTATCCTTTGGGTCCTCTTGAAGAGTTTCAAGAGGGGACTTTTGAAGAACCCTTTGCGAATCCTCTGCAGACGTTTGAAGTATCGTTTCGTTCACCTCTTTCAGAGGAATGGAGGTACCTTGGTCATCCGACTGTTCAGAAGTTCCAGCCAGAACCGCCACATTGGAAGAACCTTTGTTTTGGACCAAGTTGCTGGAATCTCCTTGAGGAGAGGAGTTAAGCGGAGCAGCAGCTCTGGATGGTGAGGTCGAAATGGTAGAAGTGGGATTCAAAATGTTCTGCAAAGAGCAGCAGAATGTTAAAGAAAAACATTCACCAAGGTAATAAGAAGTTAAACATTTTTTAGAAGAAGTTCGATTTACCTGTGGACCCTCAGAGGAGAGGTTACTAGCTATGCGTTCCAACGGTGGGTTGGAGGTCGAAGGTGGATTTTTGGATTTAGGTAAGGGAGCAGCATCCCTGGAATCGAGTCCAGAGACACTAGTCGGAACAGTGCTTTTAGGAGTAGCTTTCTTTAGCTTCTTCTTCGAAGCAGTATTTGAGTTTCCTCCAGCCTTGGGGTCTTCCCCAGTAGTGCTTGGTTTCCGCTTCTTGGGAGTAGTAGGAGGAAGCTTGTTGGTCTGAACGAATTTTAACGAAGTTAGATATAAACCACAAAGCTTGAGTGAATTCGAAACATCAAAAACTAAGTGATTACCGTTGGAATTGGGGCACTTGTTGTTGTTGGCGTTATTGTTGTTGTTGTAGTTGCAGCAGTAGTAGTTGTTTCGGGTGGAGTCGTTTTATCAGTGGTTTCAATGGAGGCTTGAGAGGCACTCCCTTCCTTCGACTTCGAGGCAGTCGTCTTTATCCTGATAGCTGAAAATCGAAACAATTAAAGCAAAGGTTAAAGATATGGGAAATAAAAGACATTTGGGATTTTCCCAAGCGTTCGCACCTGTACCTTGATCAGATTTAATTGACATGGCAGAAAGGTCGTATCGAAGTTGTCCTGGGAAATCATGAAGCCAGTATCGAGCCCATGTCACAGTCTCAGATGGCTTTGGTTTCCTTTGAAGATGTTTGAACATCTCTTTGCAAGTAAACCACCATGGATATGGGGGAAACCAAGCCAGAGCCAGTTCTGAGGTAGGTAATCTGGGAAATTTAGGTGGATGCATTTCGAATGCCAACCTATACCTATCCTCAGGTGACAGCCCTGAAGGAAGTTTTAGCTTAGAAACTTTTTGTTTAAATTTTTCCTTCAAGGTCTCAGCTGCTTGATGCACAGTGGAGTCCAAGCGCGTGGGGTCGTAAGTAGTTTCAAAATAATTTTGAAAAGCTTTTATCTCTTTGGCATGAGTAAACATACCTTTCTTTGCTGGTACCTGCACATCGAAGGCATTAATTAGTTTTTGTCGAATTGTAAGTGTATCGAACATACAAGTTTGATAAAACTTAATCCACCACTCCAGAAATCCTTTAGCCGCGAGATGGGTAGGTTCGAAGGCTATTAGCTCAAATTGGGCGAATCCTTGATATTGTTCTTGCTGGATCTTGGCTTCCCTTGCCTTGAAAGTTCGTCCAGAAGTGATGGCGCCCTCAGTTTGGAACAAAGGTTCAGGGATCAGTTGGCATAAGCCAAACTGCCTCGAAACAAAGTTTGGTTGGTAGGCAAAGAGAAGAATTTGGTTCTTGGCTGGGGTTATCCTTGAAGAGATGAGTCTAGGAAGCAAGAAAGCTCTCCATACATCCTGAATCTCCTTGCTCTTGATGGCTTCTGAGAGAGCCATGGTGAACCAAGAAGGTCCATGAGCCCTCGAAGCAAAAGGCGCCATGCTCTCTTCGAACTTGTGCCTTTTGGAGAATGTCATGATGTACTTCGAGAATTGAACCTTGAAGTCATCCTTGTCATCATTAGGAGTTAGTCTTCGAAGCCTAGTGCCTTCGACTATCCTATCACTTATTTCAGAATCTTGCTCATCTATGGTGTTGGCGGTTGATAAGGAAGGTTCGAACATGGCATTTAGCCATAGTTGGAGTAACCAAAATGGGCCCGCTAATAGAATGTTTTTGGAGGTGTGGGATTTGAGGCTCGAAACAGCTGACCTCAGGCTCTCATAGAGGTCAACTAAGAGTAATTCACTTAGGCACACTTTGCGATTTTCGTGTAAATCCCTAGCTAGAGGAATGAACCTACTAGCTACCTGCAGGGATCTACTGCAGAAAACGTATCTAGACAGCCACAGGGTTAAGAAAGCAATGTGCTCTATGTCAGACACATTGTCCCCTTCAGCATGATAATGGCTGATAAATTTGGAAAAGCTGGCTAACTTGACTTCGAAGTCAATTATGCTTGAGTGCTCTTCGTTGTCAGGAACATAAGTTTCTCCCACTGGCGACAACCCAGTAATGGCCGCTATATCGAAGAAGGTTGGGGTAATCATTCCACCTGGGAGATGGAAAGTGTTGTAGGTACTATCCCAGAAATAAAGGGACGCGAACAACAGAGGATGGCTATAGGTGAATCCAGGTTTCGATAGCTTAATGAGGTTATAAATGCCTAATTCTTCCCATTGCTGGGATTTCTTGGTTTCTACTTTCGTGAACCAATTTTGATAAGCAATATCAGAAGTAGGGCAAGATCGAAATGGCTTAAAATTGCTTTTTACATAATCCAAAACAAATGGGTCCTTGGGAGGAACAGTTGGGGTTTCTACAGTATTTGAACTAAGAGATTCTACTGCCCTAGGGGCATCCATTTTGTTGAATAAGGGTTTGAAGCTATAACAGACGGGAAAAATTGTCCTGGTGTCCTTTAATATTTCAAAAACTGTAAGAGGGCCATTTAAGGCTAACCTCTTACCAGCAGCATGGGTAGGGATGAGTACCTGTGATGCATACATCATTTCTTTTTCTTTGGAAATCATTTGAGGAGCAAGAGCAGATTGGCCTTGAATGGTGATGATTTTACTCTCCATGGTTGCTCCTGTAGTTTTTCCTTTCTTCTTGGAGACTTTCTTGAGTTGGGATGAAGTGGAAGAAGACATTTTTGTTGCTTGAAAGCTTGGATTGTTTTATGAGAGAAGAAGGGTAAAAATTCTGAGTATGAAAGGTTTAGAGTGTGAAAAGAAAAGAAGAAGATTAAGTTGATGTTTTATAATGAGAAGTTTAAACATCCACCGAATAAAGGTGTGATACGTGGAGATCATGGGTTGGTGCGATGAAAAGGTGACGTGAAGTTGATATAGGTAATAGGCGTGATTTAAAAATAATCATTACTTATAACTGCACCACGCTGTGAAGTGACTCTGGGCGGTTAAGGAATCCAAAAGGTGCTATGATTGATGTGACTGGAGTCAAACACATTAAATGTTACGATGATTCGAAAGTCCTACCGAAATCTTGTGTAGATGTTTAAAATAGGTATTTCTCAAAGGAATCGAAATACATATTTTAAAGGGGCAATTTGTTGGCTGAAGATTTCGATAATATTATTTAGAAGCCAAGAGAGTTGAACGTTCTGATCGAAATGGAATTAAACGCCATATTTCGAAGTTGCAGAAGCAGTGTTTCGAATAAGGGTGTCAAAGCGTGAAGCTTCGAACGACAATTATGGGAACATAGTTAAAGGAGTCTCGGAACAACAGCGAGGCTGTGTTTGGGAAGAACGCTCGAAATAGAGAGACACCAAAAGCATTTAAAATTCAAATGGAAGCGGGACTTTCAAAGTTTGAAAGTTATGTGCTGGAGCATTTGGGGACACGTGGAAAGATGAAAGAAGCATTGTCTTGCATGTTCGAAACGTGGCATAATCCTGTAGCGAGACCGTTAGGGTCGAATTAGTATAAATAGAAGTCTTAGTATTAGGATTTCAGTGTGTCATATCTGTTATACAAAATACTCAATAACATTCAAACTACCACATGGCAAGGGAAACGAATGCAAGAGAAATGTATGTATGATAGCACCATGTATTTCTAATTTAATGAAAACCTTTTACCATTTCCAGTACTTTCCTCTATTCTTTTTGTCAGGCAACATTTACAAGTTTTCTTATTTACAGTCTTTTCACTTCGAAGTCTTTTCCTCAAAGTTTTACGTTTTACTGTTTTCTTTATATTTCGAGCACTTTATATTTCAGAGAACTGTCACATTTTCCATACCTTTACCTTCAAGTATTGTCCTTCGAGCGCATACTTTTACTTAAAATCATTTACAGATTTCTTGCATTAAATGCTTTTTGCATATTTTAAACTTCTACATTCCAGAAACCTTTTATGTTAAACGTTTTGTAAGTCGAAACCATTTACTTCATTTTTCATGCAGTTTTATATGTCTCTACAATCAGCATTACAATTAGCATTTATTCGTATAACTTAGTTTTCATATACATTTTGACTACATTTTTAGACTCGTAGAGAGAGATCGAAGTAAGCCAAACACTTATACAATATCAACCATGAATAATTGTTCGATTGTGAGAGTAACCTTAATATCCAAGGAGTCCTAGGATCAATCTAGTCGATCCTGTGAGTTACCAGAGAGATTGAATAATAGTAAGAAAGATTATTCGATAGTTTGGAAGACTAGCGGTTGTTTACCAGAAATCACTGGAAACATCTGGCTGTTACTTCCTATCCATAATGGGTTGCTAACATTGTGCCCATGCCTAAGAAGGACGACAAAGTTAGAATGTGTGTGGACTATAGGGACCTAAACAGGGCTAGCCCTAAAGATGATTTTCCACTACTGTTGTACCCCAAAATTTTCCCTCCCATATTCTTCAAGATTTGTCAAGATCAATCTTCAAATGGATCAAGATCTCTCAAAGGGTTGCACAGTCCAAACATCCTCCTAAGCCAGTCAAAATTAGGGTTTTGGTTCTTTCAAGGAATTTGAGGTTTTCAATGGCTCAATCAAGTCCCATAGGCCTACACATATCCTCAAGCATCTACATGCCAAGCTTCAAGTCTCACAATGTCAAATTGCACAGTCAAAAGTTTCATTTGCTTCACAATCAACTGCAGGGGTAAAATGGTCATTTTACAGTCAAAAGTCAGAATTTTTGGTCAACATCTTATTTTGAGGCCACAATCATCATTTGATCAAGTCTTGATCATGATTCCACAAGAATGGCTCAAAAATCATGAAGATGCCAAAAGTTGCTATTTTTGGACAGGAGAAAAGTCAACTGTATCTTGACCAAGGCATAACTCTTTCATGGTTCATCAGAAAAATCCCATCCAATGCTCAGTTTGAATAGGATGACATATCCTACAATTCATCTTCATATTCCAAGTCCAATAAATGCTCTCACAAAAAGTTATCAATTTCTACATTATAGGTCAATTTCAAAAGTCAACAAAAATGCACTTTAAGTCAAAGACCATAACTTGAGATTGGTAAATCCAAATGACATGGGACCAAAGGAATTGGTTAGAGGACTTCAATACCTTTCCAAAATGTCCAAGAACATGTTCATATGATCAAAATTGAGCAAGATATGCATTGAAGAAGTTGGGAAATTTTTATGAATTTGCAAAAGTCAACTTTGCTCAAAACACCATGTTTTTGCTAATGGGCCTCAAATTTATTCTTGAAACTTTATCCAAAGCCTATGCACGACCCATTAAGCTTAAATTGAATTATTTTCTTATTTTTAATTAATTAATTGAATTTTTAATCAACATTAATTCATTTAATTCATTTAATTGTAGGAAAATATCAAGATATGGTTTTGCAATCTTTTCATGAAGCAAAGATGACCAATATATGCTGGAGATTTCGTGTGCCAATCAAGGATGTCAAAAACTCCAAATTTAGCAACTTTCTTTAATAAAAAAGATTGGAAAATATTTGATTTTCAATCAAATATACAAACCATAATTCCATGGATTTTTGGCCCAAACTTTGACCTAATTCCCTTCCATTATATGCACACAACCTAACCCTAATGCCTTGGACGTGAGAATTGCTGCAGAAAAGCCATAAGAACATTGAAAAAAATCAAAGAAAACTCAAAACTAAATTCCACATTCCAACGTGATTCAAAGCATTTTCTTGATTCTAATACGTTGCTGAGGTCCCCAGGAACGTGTAGGGATCAAAACCACACGCTAAAGCTTATAGAATCCAAGGATAATAGTTTCACGGTTTGGAGTTTTTTTTCATAATCGCATACTTTGATTCATGCATCATTAACATGTTTTGTTGATTGTTTCGTGTTCATAGGGACTGTACAAAGCTTTTGGCATAGGTTAATTGGACTGAAACGCCCTGAATCACAAATCACCATTGACAAATATTAGGGTCCCGAAGCTTTGATTTTGGGGCTTTCCCATACAGGAAAAATTGGACCTTCTCATGCATATGGTTGTAATCGTTGCAACTAGACGAATTGAATGCCATACTCGCGCCCTATTTATATAGCCTAGGGAGATAATCGTTATTATTCCTCATGCTATTTTGTGGGGGTTAAAAACCCCCGCTATCCATTTATTTTTACAGGTACATGGCGAAGAAGATGAAGGCGTGTAAGCATATCATTGGGCAGTTAAAATAATACGCGCGCGATTTTGTTTGTACAACACATGTGATTATTTTTATATATTATTTTCACTTATTATCCTACTATCAAATGCAGGCAAGTGGTTCAGTGGTATGTGCGTTGGCTATGTATCATCGGAACCTGGGTTCGATCCCCAGGTCCACCCAAAATTCTCATGATATTTTTCATAAAGTGTTCCTATGCAGATTTCCAACAACGTCCTACCATGCACTCCCAGCAACATCATGCCATGTGTCTCACAATACCAATCCAATGGCCAAAAAGTGGATGACCACCATATTCCTAGTCAATGCATGCGCAGACAATCTCAAAAGTCCAAATGGACTGGCCAACAAATGGGCCAGAATTCCAGAACAAACCTCTATTATTGGGTCATCAACCCCCCTTGGTTTCCTTTTTATTTTCTTTTCCTTTTTACTTTCTTTTCCTTTTTACTTTCTTTTCCTTTTTATTCTTCTTTTAATTATTATTATTATTATTATTATTAACTAACAAATTATTTTCATAATAAATTCAGACAATTAAAAATGTAAATATTTATATTATTATTATTACTTATTAATTTCAATTATTATTTTGTAAATAAATACTAACCAAATTGATTTAATTTAATTAGATTAATTTCGACTATTTTTCATAATATGTAAAATAAATTAGACTTAGGTTTTTACTAACTTTTCATTTTTAATTTATTTTTATTTTCATTAAGACATAAAAAACCACAAAAATATTTTTTCTTGTAAATAATTAATTAATTAGTAAATTAGGTTTAATTTTAATTAAATGCAAAAAAGGACAAAATCCCATTCTTTTCTCAAAAAGGGTCAAAACCCTAAGGACGTCCCCGATTCAATTTCTTTGCGCATACTTTGTTACTTTTGATCATATTTATGTATCTGTGCCGAGTATGTAATAGAGTAATTAGGACTTTTATCGCTTTCTTTACCTTTCTCGCATTTATTTTTCCAAACGGGTTATGCTTTTGGCGATGTATATACCCGCGCCTTGTAATAGCGTAGATTCATTTTCCGCACTTTATTTTCCGCACAACTATTAACTGTTAATTATGCATGACAAGACTTGCCTGAAAATTAAAACCAACTCGTAGCTCACCAATAACATGTACAAGATAATCTTAACATGAAACCTGACACACATGCACATGCCACTCCTAGGGTACGCCTCACTTGGTTGCCTCGACGTGGTCATCAAGTATAGGGTGTTTTAGAGGTCGCCCTCCTGTCTAAAGATCCAGTTGCCTCGAAATGGTTGCCTCAGATAAAAAGGATCTAGGACACTAGGGTTACCGCTAAGGCGTCCTACTATTGCTTTGGTGACCACACATGTCCCTATTATCGAATTGACCCGAATAACTCCAACGACGGTGCTACCTACTTCTCAATAGTTGGATAGTACTGTCTAAAGGACTCTTACACAGCTTAATTCCTTAGAGTAGGTAGATTTCTCCTGGGTACTTGCTCTTTCAAAAACAAAAACAACTTTTTCGCACCTACACTTTCAAAAAGTTTTCAAACAAACACTTCATACACTCTTGAGGACAGATACAAGAGTTACCTAGAAGTTTTCAAAACGAAATTTTTTCAAAACCCACAATCACAAGAGAAGCAAACATTTTTGAAAACATAGTGAGCAAGTACCTAAGAGCCCATGGATAACCACAGATAGAAAAGATGCTAACACCTTCCCTTTCTATAATCCACCTCCCGAACCAAGAAACATCTCGAAAAGGAATTTTGCTGTGCTTTTGTCCTTTCCTTGTTGGAGAAAATAAAAGACGGTGGCGACTCTTGCTTACCGCGACATTTTGCGAACCAGCTTTAAAACAGTCAGTTCTATTTTCACCGATTACAGAACTGGCGACTCTGCTGGGGATATTTATAAGGGAGGTGTACCTTAGGATTAGATCACTTATGTTTTCAATTGTATGCCTTGTTTGCTTTAACTTTGTGGGTTTGCATCGAAGTTTTATAGATCCTAACCCGGATCTGGGGCACCCTTTTTTAGGTAGCAACAAACTATGAGGGAACTGTGTGGGGTATACCGACATGGTTGAAGCAGTTTCTACGTTGATGTGGCACTTTGGTGAGTACCGGTAACCCTTGAGTCAAGTCAAGGAGAGTACGGGGCTGCCGCGTGGTGTCGTGAAGCATCAACTGACCTTAGGAACCTTACTTGACCATCCTGGCCTCTTTAGGGGTAGTGAGATGACCGACTTTGGTGCAGTCCAAAGTTGGTAGATACTCGATACTACACTCATCGAGGATTGTTTTCTTGGAATATTTTGGTCGCCAGTTAAGTGGCTAAATCAAAACAATGAACACAGAAAACAATCCAATGATATTGAGCTCCTTAAAACCCGATTACTATGAATAGGACAGGTTTTGAGCCAACCAACTTCAAGAGGGTAATACCTAAACCCCATGCCAGCCTAAACTTAAGGCTCTTTCATGTGACTCGTGTGCCTCCATACTTGAACTACTTGCATACTTGTTATCTGACAATATGAGTTCTTTGCAGGTTTTGTTTACAGTCCTTAATCTGGGCTTATAACAAGGTTTACTTACATCACTCCACGCATAGCATAACATCATACCATCATACCATTACATACATCCTGCATAAGGACTAATCCATTTCAAGGATCTCAAGGGTTTGTGATGCAGGTCATGATGAGCCAAATATCTAGCAAGGGGAAAAGGGGATTTATTTTCCTCTAGCCAAGGTTGTTGGGAGATCAAACATGATAACTTGAGTCAGGGGCTATGACCCACTCGATATGGTGAGCCTTGACTCTTGAAGAAGGACTCTCAACAACATGAAGTTCCTTCAATCAAGCTACAAAATTCAAAGTCTCACCAACTTCTTGTTTACCCCGCAAGATCCTTGAAAATATTGCATGCATACATACATATCATTGCATTACAGGTACCCCTCTTTTTACAGGTCACTTATCTTCTTCGCTGTTTATTTCAGCAATCATCATGTCTTCTGAGCCTACTACTGAACAAGCTATCAAGGCCCTCCAGGCCCAGAACGCCCAGTTCCAGGAATTGGTTATGAGCCTAGCCCAGGGTCAGCAGGAGTTGAAGACTCTGATTCTGAAGGAAAAGAAGAAGAAGAAGAAGAGGACCGTCTTGTTCAACAATAGACGCAGATTTGGGAATGCACTGCAGAATGAGGTTGAGCTGACTACTTCCTCTGTAGGGAAAGATAGTCCCCAAGAGAGAAGGGTCCCTAGTCCTGTGGTCTCCGACAACGAGACAGATTACAATGATGAACAGTACCCTCCTGCCGAGGACAGGTACAAACAGCTGGAAGACCGTTTAAGTGCAATGGAGATTCAACACGTGCCCGAGTTGGATTTTGGAGACCTAGGCTTATCCTCGGGGGTGGTGATCCCACATAAGTTCAAGGCACCTGCCTTTGCAAAATATGACGGAGCTTCATGTCCTAAGCTGCATCTGAGGTCTTATGTAAGGAAGATCCAACCGTATACAGCTGACAAGAATTTATGGATCCATTTCTTCCAGGATAGCCTTTCAGGGGCTCAACTCGAATGGTTCTATCAGCTGGATGAAGCCAGTATTCGTAACTGGGAGGACTTGGCTACTGGGTTTTATAAGCAGTATCAATATAATTCCGACCTCGCTCCTACACGTACCCAACTCCAGGGTATGTCACTAGGGACGGGCGAAGGATTTAAAGAGTACGCCCAAAATTGGAGAGACCTTGCTGGAAGGGTGCAACCACCCTTAACTGATCGTGAACTTGTGGATATGTTCTTGGGGACCCTGTCTGGTCCATTCTTCAACCATCTGATTGGAAATTCTTCTGCCGGGTTTACAGACCTCATTCTGACTGGGGAAAGAATTGAAGCTGGTATCAAGTCTGGGAAGATACAAAAGGATGCCTCCTCAAGCACTGAAAAGAAGCCGTTCAAGAAGGAATCCAATGCTGTCTACGGTTCAAGGAGACCAAATAGATCTGAACACCGCCAAGATGTCAACGCGGTGGTTATTTCAAAACCGGCCAGTGCTCCTCAACATCGCAACCAACAAAGGAAGGAGAGACCTAAAAGGCAGTTCACTCGCCTCAGCATGACCTTGTCCCAGATATTTCCGCAGTTGCTGAAGACCAATTTGGTAACTCTGAGGGACCCTCCTAAGAATCCCAACACGACACATTCAAGGTATAACCCCAACGCCCGCTGCGCTTATCACTTTGACAGCCCAGGGCACAATACGGATGATTGCTGGACTTTGAGGAACAAGGTTCAGGACCTAATCGATGCAAAGGAGGTCGAGTTCGAAGCGCCCGAGACTCCCAATGTGATCACTGCTCCCTTGCCAAAACATGGCTAAGATTGAGAGACTTTTGTTTATTTGAATTTTCAAGTTGTATTTTTTCTTTGCTTATTCAAACAATCTCATGTCAAACTCTATTATTTCATTAATGCATTACACGTGTCTGTCTTGAATTAATTGTTTTCATTACGCTTAAAATTGCGTTCATTTTTTGTGATGTTCAACTCTCGATCAAAAATTCTAAACCTTTTGAGGGAGGATGACGAAAACGATACCACAATCTACAGTATGCTTTTGAATAGACCCCGCTGATGAGGTACAAGCATTGTTTCCAATCCTAAACAGTGGAGTAATAAGGAAGATAATCCCTCGTCAACCCCTTTGAGCCAAAGAAGTCGGAGTTTTTCTTTTCACAAATTAAAACCCTTAATTACAACCCGGGGCAGGGTAGTGTTATCAGTTAATCCAGGTGCACAATGAATGACATCAAAGGAGTCCTTCCAAAAACAAAAGACAGTGATGGTTCCCTATAATCGTCAAGACAGGCAGTCATTATCTCTCGAAATAAAAGCCCAATAAGTCAAAACCTACGAAGGAGACTTATAAAACTGGGGCATCCCGCTGACTGTAATCATAAAAGAAACAGTTCAGGCAAAAAGACAGGGATAACAAAATCAAAAAGAAAGAGGTCATACAAACCCTCAACAAAAAAAAAGAAATGACTGCCTATTCAAAATAAACTACAGTATCCGAACCATCACTGGTATATCAAAGCAAAGACTCAAACAAGATCTAACGCACGACCAACTGAGTTTAGGATCGAAGAACATCACGAAGAACGGGTGGGTACAAATAAAATTTGAGCCTTTATCCTTTGTTTCTTAAACCGTGAACCAGACCACGTTATAACCCTTAAAAGTCCTAGCTGGAGCATGGGTTAGTTCGAAAGCATATTGTTACCAAAGGTATCCTGACTCCTATTGGGCTTGCTGTAAAATCCTAAGTTGACATCACATTTTACAAAATTTGCTTGTTTTATTGAAAACTGCATTTTCAAAAACTTCAAGACAGACATAAGCTTTGCATTCTTAAAATAACATTGTTTGCATATGACCATTTGTTTGAACAGCAGAGAACTTTGCACGACGAACATCTCGTGAATAAAAGTCTTCTCAACAAAAGAGTCACCTCAAGTGGAAAAACACTTCCAATCAAGGGGCACGACATGAGCATTGTCCATCATCTGGGGCAGTCAAGTCAAGATTCAAGGAATCTCTCAAGATGCCAAATAGCCAGGGGAAAATCTCCACCTGAGTCACTTGGGGCATTGAACATGAATTCCAGCAACGAATCTTGCATGACCAAACATCTTCTGATAGTATGACAACACAATACTACCAACATGGGCACCTCCTTACACTCTGAGAACGTGGACATAGTCGAAAAAAATACTACGCATAATCAAAGACCCACTAGGTCGACTGGCCTAGGCAAAAATAAGGGCTTCCCGGCGAACCAAAAGGGTTTGGGCAAAATAAGGGATGAAAATGAAAAATCTGTATACCCGACAAGTCGAAAACCTGAAAAGGAGGCTTGGGAAAAAAAGGGTATCCCGGTGGACTAAAAACCTGAAAGGGCGATCCAGGAAAAAGTTAGGGATCAAAAGCGTACGACTATGTCCCGTCATATCGTCACTTTCCTACCAGAAGGAGATTTGTCAATCGGCAGCTATCAAGCACCTCCGCAGGTATCTTCTCCCGCAGAAACTGGGACAATAAGGATTGTCCAAACTATACAGTCGCTCTGTCCACCAGGTACCAAGGTAAGTTCATCTGAAGAACATGACCAAGATACCTTCACTCCCTGCAGAGTAGGACAAGTTTCAGCCATGCTCTCCCCAAGCAGAGCTGGTCTCCCATCAGCCCCGAAAAGGCACAGTATCTCCAGCAAGTCAGCGATACTCTCCCCAAGCAGAGTTAGTCTATTGTCAGCCTTAAGGAAGTTGGGTATTCCCAGAAGATCTCAATATTCCCCAGCAGAATATGCAGATGTTCTCAAGCAAGCATCCCCGGCAGTCTTAATATAAGATTGTTCCCCGGCGGAATACCAGACACCCCAATGGAGCCACTTCCCCAGTGCAGTCCAAAGAAGTTTCCCCAGGAGATTAAACCATCTCCCCAGTAGATTCTGGAAGCTTATCCCCAGTAGAGTCTGGAAGCTTGTCCCCTGCAGAGTACAAATATCTCTCCCCGACCATGTTCAGAGGTTATCCCCCATCAGAGCCTAACTGGGTTATCCTCAGCAAATTGCAACGGAAAGATCGTCCTCAACGAAGTTCTTCCTACCCCAAGCGGAGTTCATCAAATCCTCCAACAGAGCTTAGCAACGGTATCCCCAGCGGAGTTATCATTAAAATCTCAGCAGAACATCTCTTCCCCACAGAGTAATTCCCCGTAGAGTAATCTCTCCACCAGGTTTATTCCCCAACGGAGTCATCTTCTCCTACCAGTTTATTCTTGCAATCATCATCCCCAGCGGAAACGAAGAACTCTACTCTTCAAACACCAGCCTAGGATTTAATAAGCTCCTGGCATTCGTCAAGGATTTATTTTCCTAGACGAAAATACATTCACAAACATCACATTTTCATACATCATGATACATGCGTATACGCATCATATCATACAACATCGTTTATTTTTGAGAACATCATGCATTTTCATACATCATGACATTGCATACAACTGGTGTTTTTCCTTTTCAGGAAAAGGTCAATCAGGATATTACCATCAACTTTTGAAGTTCCAGATTCGATACCTGTATCTAGCCAGGGCATATCTGTGAGCGATTGTTTGTAGATTCAATACCTGTATCCAGCCAGGGCATATCTGTAAGCGACTGATTAGAGGTCTACGCTTGTATCCAGCCAGGAAAGCTATCTCGATCAACCTTTTGAAGTTCCAGATTTGATACCTGTATCTAGCTAGGGCACATCTGTGAGCGATTGTTTGTAGATTCAATACCTGTATCCAACCAGGGCATATCTGTAAGCGACTGATTAGAGGTCTACGCCTGTATGCAACCAGGAAAGCTATCTCGATCAACCTTTTGAAGTTCCAGATTCGATACCTGTATCTAGCCAGGGCATATCTGTAGACGATGAATTCCAGATTCGATACCTGTATCTAGCCAGGGCATATCTGTGATCAATCCCGTCACAATAGACAATCCCGTCGCAATAGACAATCCCGTCGCAATAGAAAATCCCATCCCAATAGACAATCTAGTCGCAATAGACAATCCCGTTGCAATAGACAATCCAGTCGTAATAGACAATCTAGTCCAAAGAGATAAAACCCGTCGTTAAAGATAACCCATCATTGAAGACAACCCGTCGTTAAAGACAACCCGTCAGTGAAGACAACCTGTCAATAAAGACAACTCGTCTATGAAAACAACCTGTTAAAAGAGACAACTCGTTAAAGAAGACAAAATCTGGTTCAGTTAAATCGATCCCTAAATATTTTTCTTAGATAATCTGTCAGTAGAGACAACCCATCCACCCTTTGAAGTTCCAGATTTGATACCTGTATCTAGCCAGGGCATGTCTGCGAGCGATTGATTGTAGATCTATACCTGTATCTAGCCAGGAAAGTTATCTACATAAAGAGTCTGAAGATCAACACCTGCAACAGGCCAGGAAATTAACTTTCTTTCTCGGGTACGCAAATTCTTGCTAAGGAATCTCTTACGGGATCGACACCCCTGGATGGCATCTTTAAGCCCATCTCCACAATTATCCATTACACTTCCAAATGGCATCTATAATCCCATTCCCGACGAGATTCTGTTACATCTCCAGATGGCATCTATAAGCCCATCTTCCTATCCATCATATCTCCAAATGGCATCTGTAAGCCCATTCCCGACATCACATTGCTGATACTCCACTATGTGAGTGCAAATTTCTGGGCACTTTAGTGTTCAATCATCTTCCACCTTCGGATCACGAAAGGTACGCAAGCCAATCTACATCCTAAGGTCTAAGAAGATTGAACAGGGGAAACTGTTGTACCCCAAAATTTTTCCTCCCATATTCTTCAAGATTTGTCAAGATCAATCTTCAAATGGATCAAGATCTCTCAAAGGGTTGCACAGTCCAAACATCCTCCTAAGCCACTCAAAATTAGGGTTTTGGTTCTTTCAAGGAATTTGAGGTTTTCAATGGATCAATCAAGTCCCATAGGCCTACACATATCCTCAAGCATCTACATGCCAAGCTTCAAGTCTCACAATGTCAAATTGCACAATCAAAAGCTTCATTTGCTTCACAATCAACTGCAGGGGTAAAATGGTCATTTTACAGTCAAAAGTCAGAATTTTTGGTCAACATCTTATTTTGAGGCCACAATCATCATTTGATCAAGTCTTGATCATGATTCCACAAGAATGGCTCAAAAATCATCAAGATGCCAAAAGTTGCTATTTTTGGACAGCAGAAAAGTCAACTGTATCTTGACCAAGGCATAACTCTTTCACGGTTCATCAGAAAAATCCCATCCAATGCTCATTTTGAAGAGGATGACATCTCCTACAATTCATCTTCACATTCCAAGTCCAAGAAATGCTCTCACAAAAAGTTATAAATTTCTACATTATAGGTCAATTTCAAAAGTCAACAAAAATGCACTTTAAGTCAAAGACCATAACTTGAGATTGGTAAATCCAAATGACATGGGATCAAAGGCATTGGTTAGAGGACTTCAAGACCTTTCCAAAATGTCCAAGAACATGTTCATATGATCAAAATTGAGCAAGATATGCATTGAAGAAGTTGGGAAATTTTTATGAATTTGCAAAAGTCAACTTTGCTCAAAACACCATGTTTTTGCTAATGGGCCTCAAATTTCTTCTTGAAACTTTATCCAAAGCCTATGCACGACCCATTAAGCTTAAATTGAATTATTTTCTTATTTTTAATTAATTAATTGAATTTTTAATCAACATTAATTCATTTAATTCATTTAATTGTAGGAAAATATCAAGATATGGTTTTGCAATCTTTTCATGAAGCAAAGATGACCAATATATGCTGGAGATTTCGTGTGCCAATCAAGGATGTCAAAAACTCCAAATTTAGCAACTTTCTTCAATCAAAAAGATTGGAAAATATTTGATTTTCAATCAAATATACAAACCATAATTCCATGGATTTTTGGCCCAAACTTTGACCTAATTCCCTTCCATTATATGCACACAACCTAACCCTAATGCCTTGGACATGAGAATTGCTGCAGAAAAGCCATAAGAACATTGAAAAAAATCAAAGAAAACTCAAAACTGAATTCGACATTCCAACGTGATTCAAAGAATTTTCTTGATTCTAATATGTTGCTGAGGTCCCCAGGAACGTGTAGGGATCAAAACCACACGCTAAAGCTTAAAGAATCCAAGGATAACAGTTTCACGGTTTGGAGTTTTTTTCATAATCGCATACTTTGATTCATGCATCATTAACATGTTTTGTTGATTGTTTCGTGTTCATAGGGACTGTACAAAGCTTTTGGCATAGGTTAATTGGACTGAAACACCCTGAATCACAAATCACCATTGACAAATATTAGGGTCCCGAAGCTTTGATTTTGGGGCTTTCCCATACAGGAAAAATTGGACCTTCTCATGCATATGGTTGTAATCGTTGCAACCAGACGAATTGAATGCCATACTCGCGCCCTATTTATATAGCCTAGGGAGCTAATCGTTATTATTCCTCATGCTATTTTGTGGGGGTTAAAAACCCCCGCTATCCATTTATTTTTACAGGTACATGGCAAAGAAGATGAAGGCGTGTAAGCATATCATTGGGAAGTTCAAATAATACGCGCGCGATTTTGTTTGTACAACACATGTGATTATTTTTATATATTATTTTCACTTATTATCCTACTAACAAATGCAGGCAAGTGGTTCAGTGGTATGTGCGTTGGCTATGTATCATTGGGACCTGGGTTCGATCCCCAGGTCCACCCAAAATTCTCATGATATTTTTCATAAAGTGTTCCTATGCAGATTTCCAACAACGTCCTACCATGCACTCCCAGCAACATCATGCCATGTGTCTCACAATACCACTCCAATGGCCAAAAAGTGGATGACCACCATATTCCTAGTCAATGCATGCGCAGACAATCTCAAAAGTCCAAACGGACTGGCCAACAAATAGGCCAGAATTCCAGAACAAACCTCCATTATTGGGTCATCAACCCCCCCTGGTTTCCTTTTTATTTTCTTTTCCTTTTTACTTTCTTTTCCTTTTTATTCTTCTTTTAATTATTATTATTATTATTAACTAACAAATTATTTTCATAATAAATTCAGACAATTAAAAATGTAAATATTTATATTATTATTATTACTTATTAATTTCAATTATCATTTTGTAAATAAATACTAATCTAATTGATTTAATTTAATTAGATTAATTTTGACTATTTTTCATAATAAGTAAAATAAATTAGACTTAGGTTTTTACTAACTTTTTATTTTTAATTTCTTTTTATTTTCATTAAGACATAAAAAACCACACAAATATTTTTTCTTGTAAATAATTAATTAATTAGTAAATTAGGTTTAATTTTAATTAAATGCAAAAAAGGACAAAATCCCATTCTCTTCTCAAAAAGGGTCAAAACCCTAAGGACGTCCCCGATTCAATTTCTTTGGGCATACTTTGTTACTTTTGATCATATTTATGTATCTGTGCCGAGTATGTAATAGCGTAATTAGGACTTTTATCGCTTTCTTTACCTTTCTCGCATTTATTTTCCAAACGGGTTATGTTTTTGGCGATGTATATACCCGCGCCTTGTAATATCGTAGATTCATTTTCCGCACTTTATTTTCCGCACAACTATTAACTGTTAATTATGCATGACAAGACTTGCCTGAAAATTAAAACCAACTCGTAGCTCACCAATAACATGTACAAGATAATCTTAACATGAAACCTGACACACATGCACATGCCACTCCTAGGGTACGCCTCACTTGGTTGCCTCGACGTGGTCATCAAGTATAGGGTGTTTTAGAGGTCGGCCTCCTGTCTAAAGATCCAGTTGCCTCGAAACAGTTGCCTCGGATAAAAAGGATCTAGGACACTAGGGTTACCGCTAAGGCGTCCTACTATTGCTTTGGTGACCACACATGTCCCTATCATCTATTTGACCCGAATAACTCCAACGACGGTGCTACCTACTTCTCAATAGTGGGATAGTACTGTCTAAAGGACTCTTACACAGCTTAATTCCTTAGAGTAGGTAGATTTCTCCTGGGTACTTGCTCTTTCAAAAACAAAAACAACTTTTCGCACCTACACTTTCAAAAAGTTTTCAAACAAACACTTCATACACTCTTGAGGACAGATACAAGAGTTACCTAGAAGTTTTCAAAATGAAACTTTTTCAAAACCCACAATCACAAGAAAAGCAAACATTTTTGAAAACAGTGAGCAAGTACCTAAGAGCCCGTGGATAACCACGGATAGAAATGGTGCTAACACCTTCCCTTTCTATAATCTACCTCCCGAACTGAGAAACATCTCGAAAAGGAATTTTGCTGTGCTTTTGTCCTTTCCTTGTTGGAGAAAATAAAAGACGGTGGCGACTCTTGCTTACCACGAAATTTCGCGAACCAGCTTTAAAACAGTCAGTTCTATTTCCACCGATCACAACTACCATACATTGACATCTTGGTTGACAACACAGCTCAACACAAGGTATTTTCCTTCATGGATGGATTATCGGGATACAACCAGATCAAAATGGCCCCCGAAGACATGGAGAAGACTACTTTTGTTACGCAGTGGGGTACCTTCTGCTATAAAGTGATGTCATTTGGACTGAAGAATGCCGGGGCAACCTATCAGCGAGCCATGGTAGCTTTGTTTCATGACATGATACATCATGAAATCGAAGTCTACGTAGACGACATGATAGCCCGTTCACAGACAGAAGAAGAACACCTTGACCATCTGCAAAAGCTGTTTGTCAGATTGAAGTAGTATAAGCTCAGACTGAACCCTAGCAAGTGCACTTTCGGAGTCAGGTCTGGTAAACTTTTAGGATTCATCGTCAGTAACAAAGGCATCGAGGTTGATCCTGCTAAAGTCAAAGATATACAAGAAATGCCTGCCCCCCGCACTGAAAAGGAGGTTAGAGGTTTCTTGGGACGCTTAAACTATATTGTGAGGTTCATCTCTCACCTAACATCTACCTGTGATCCAATCTTCAAGCTGTTGAAGAAAGATCAGGTGGTTGAATGGAACAATGATTGTCAAGTTGCTTTTGATAAGATCAAGGAGTATTTGCTAGAACCTCCTATCTTGATGCCACCCGTCGAAGGAAGGCCTTTAATCATGTATCTGACTGTTTTGGATAACTCAATGGGGTGCGTATTGGGCCAACATGACGAGTCTGGCCGAAAAGAGCATGCCATTTATTACCTTAGTAAAAAGTTTACCGACTGTGAGACTCGCTACTCACTGCTCGAGAAAACTTGCTGCGCTTTGGTATGGGCTGGTCGTCGGCTAAGGCAGTATATGTTGATACATACCACTTTGCTGATTTCTAAAATGGATCCGATTAAGTACATCTTCGAGAAGCCTGCTTTATCCGGAAGAATCGCTAGATGGCAAATGATCCTGACTGAATATGATATCTAGTACACAACTCAAAAAGATATAAAGGGGAGTGTACTAGCTGGTCATCTAGCTCATCAAGCCGTTGAAGATTATCAATCTATGAGGTTCGACTTCCCTGACGAGGACATTATGACTTTGGACAACATTGAAGGTAACGGACCGTATGACAGACCTGAACAAGGATCCCGATAGACCCTGTACTTTCATGGTGCTTCAAATGCACTTGGCAACGATATCGGTGCAGTACTTATTTCTCCTGAAGGTTGCCATACACCTTTCACCGCTAGACTCTGCTTCAGCTGCACTAACAACATGGCCGAGTATGAAGCTTGTATCTTTGGTCTCAAGGCTGCAATTGACCTAGGGATCAAATCTTTGGTCGTATTTGGGGACTCAACTTTGGTTATCAGTCAAATCAAAGGAGAGTGGACACTAAACATCCTAATCTTATCCCATACAAAGAACATGTCTTGATATTGTTGCCTCATTTCAAGTAGATTACCTTCGAGCACTTTCCGCGAGAAGAAAATCAGCTAGCAGATGCTTTGGCTACAATGTCTTCCATGTTTAAACTCAATTGGGATAATGAGGCTCCCCAAATCACCATCGAACGAATGGATGAACCTGCGCACTGTCATGAGATTAATACCGAAGAAGTAGTGGAACAACCCTGGTTTCATGAAATCAAAAGGTATCTCCAGACTCGGGAATACCCTGAAGGAGCTTCCGTCAATGACAAAAAGTTCTTAAGGAGATTTGCTTCCATGTTCTTCCTGAGCAATGGTATCTTATATAAGCGCAGTCATGATTGTGTTCTACTTCGTTGTGTGGAAAAGGTTGAAGCAGAGTTGATCATGACCGAAATACATAGCAGCACATTTGGCACCCACTTAAGCGGACATACGATGACTAAGAAGATTTTAAGGGCAGGCTACTACTGGTCTACCATGGAAGCTGATTGTCATCAACATTCCCGTACTTGTCACAAATGCCAAGTCTATGCTGACAAGGTACATATTCCTCCAGTTCCTCTCAACGTTCTAACAGCTCCTTGGCCATTCGCGATGTAGGGAATTGACATGATTGGAGAGATCAAGCCTACAGCATCCAATGGATATCGCTTCATCTTGGTCGCTATTGATTATTTTACCAAGTGGGTCGAAGCAGCTTCGTTCGCCTCCGTTACAAAGAATGTGGTTACCCGCTTCATCAAGCAGAATCTCATATGCCGGTATGGTATCCCCGACAGGATCATCACGGACAACGGTACAAATTTGAACAACACTGTGATCACCGCTCTGTGCGAGCAGTTCAAGATTCAACATCACAATTCATCTCCCTATCGGCCAAAGATGAACGGTGCTGTTGAAGCCGCAAACAAAAATATCAAGAAGATCATTCAAAAGATGACAGTCACCTACAAGGACTGGCATGAGATGTTACTGTTTTCTCTGCATGGATATCGTACCACGACGCGTACTTCAACTGGGGCAACCCCCTTTTCTTTGGTATATGGCATGGAGGATGTTTTACCTATGGAAGTTCAGATTCCTTCTTTAAGGATTATGAAGGATGTTGGTTTAAGTGAAGACGATTGGATTCAGACCCGGCTTGATCAACTTAATTTGATCGGCGAGAAGCGACTTACTGCTGTTTGTCATGGTCAGACGTATCAAAAACGAATGATCAAGGCTTTCAACAAGAAAGTCAGGCGTCAGGTATATCAAGTCGGAGATCTTGTAATCAAGCGAATCATCTTGCCGCAAAGTGATCCCAAGGGCAAGTGGACTCCTACTTACGAAGGACCATTTTTGATCAAGAACATATTTTCTGGTGGGGCAATGATTCTGACCACCATGGACGGTGATGACTTGCTGCACCCTGCGAACGCAGACATAGTCAAAAGATACTACGCATAAAACAACCCGACAAGTGGAAAACCCAAAAGGGCGACTTGGGCAAAAATGGGCATCCCGGTGAATCGAAAACCCGAAATGGCAGTTCAGGCAAAACTTAGGGATAAATAAAAGAAAAATCTGTACACCCGGCAAGTTGAAAACCCGAAAGGGCGGCTTGGACAAAAAAGGGTTTCCCGCTGGATCGAAAACCCGAAAAGGCGGTCCAGGAAAAAGTTAGGGAATTAAAGCGTATGACTATGTCTCGTCGGATCACTTTAAGGACAATCTCTTCACGACCAAACTCTGGACTTCTGATCAACTCAATCACCTTCGGACGAAGCAACGAATGGACAAGACACTCAGAGTTGTGAAGGCTATAGTAGAACGGGAACCCCATGGAATTGTTGCATATAGCCATCTTTCTTTGTATAAATTTTTCTCAATTTTACGACAACATTCTCTTACTAGGATGTCTGTCTCCTTTGTACAAAAATACTTACAAAAGTTAATACAAAGATACTTCAAAATGCAGAAATTTGCTTGCCTTTCCTTTCTTTTTTACACTTATGTTTTATTTGAAAACGTCCAATGGTTTATTAAAGAGGCATATGCATTTGAATATAATCACTGCTTATAAATAAAACAAAATAAGAAAGGATAATTACTGATAGGTTGAAAGTATAGGAAAACGTCTTTAGGCTATTCCAGAAGAAATCCCCTACAGTATGTCATTCAGATCCTCAACAGAGCTAAAACCTTGAAGTACATATCCCCAGCGGAGTTAAATTTCAAAATTCCCATCAAAGTTAAGTTTCTAAAACACTCCCGATCCCCAGCGGAGCCAGAGTATTCTAAGCTTTCTTCCCCAGCGGAGCCCTGCTACTCTAAACTTTCATCACCAACAGAGTTCTCCACAAAACAAGGAATCCCCAATAGATTGGCATACAAACCAAGCGCCTGATTTCCCCGGCAGAATAAACACTCTCCCCACAGAATTATTTCCCGACAGAACGAAGATTTTAGTTCCCATTTTTCCATTTGAAGCCTCCCAGGTTTTAATTCCCCAATAGAGATCGTCGGTTTCTTTCCTTATTTCCCCAGGAAAGTCATGAAGGATTCTCACATCCCCACAGAAGTTGTCAAAGTTTTGATAATCCACGCAGGTTTCCAAGGATTTTCTATCCCCAACAGTAATCAGCAAGGTTTTCTCATCTTCAACAATCAAAGATTTTTGGAATCCCCAACATCGGTCAAGGATTTACTTTCCTCGACAACAGTCAAAGATTTCATTATCTCCAGCTATCAAGGATTTATTTTCCTCAGCAAGACAACTAATCAACTTACATGCACATCCATTACATTCATATATCATAAACATTGATGGAACTCATTTTATTGCATCATACATGGCATACAACATAACTTTGTGTTTTAAGCTAACATTCTACCCTTTCAGGATAAGATTAAAATCCACCTTTAGCAAATATTCAAATATTTCAGATACAGTATGGATACACCCCCAGACACGACGGTAATTCTATTACTCATTCAGAATTTCAAGTCAAGATACAGTATGGATACACCCTAGACGTGGCGGTCATTCTATTACTCATTCAGACTTCAGCAATCAGATACAGACTATATACGCTCCAGACACGGTAGCCATTCTATTTCTCATTCAGATTCAACTATCAACTTCAAGTTCAGATACACTCCAGACACGGAAGTCATTCTGTCACTTGTCCGGATCCCAGTTACAATACGAATACACTCTAGACACAAAAGTCATTCTGCTACTCATACATATCTCAACTTCAGATACAGTCTAGATACGCTCCAGACACGGTTGCCATTCTGTCACTCATTCAGAATTTATCCCCAACACATAGATGCTCCATACACAGATGTTTTTCTGTCGCCCATTCAGAATACAGATACACTCCAGACACGGCAGACATTCAGATATTCATTCAAGAGTTAAATACAGTTACAACTCGGATACGCTCTAGACACGGACGCTATTCCCTTGTTCATACGAACCCAGTCTCCAGATACAACTCAGATACATTCCAAATGCGGATACCATTCTAATGTTCATTCTCCTGGTTTTCAACAAACAGTTTTGGATGGCATCTCTAAGCCCATCTCCAGCAAGATTCTACCATTTCCAAATGGCATCTTTAAGCCCATTCCCTCAGCTACATCTTGATGAGTGCAAATTTACGGGCACTCTAGTGTCCAATCCTCTTTTACCTTCGAGTCACGAAAGGCAAAATTGCCAATCTAACTCTTCAGGTTCAAGAGGATTGAACAGGGGAAACTGTTGTACCCCAAAATTTGCCCTCTCATTTTATCAACATGTTTCATCACAAGGCTTTTGGAACTCAAGATCAAACTAGGGTTTGAGTTTGCACAAGGATTTTTGGACCTTCAATGCTCAAATTGACTTTCATACTTCATATTTGACTCATAAGTTTGTCCATACCAAGTTTCAAGCCTTGAATCAAATTTTTGCCCAGTCAATTGGACAGTTGACCTAGAAATCAACTGTATTGGGGAAAAAGTCAACTGTGGCCAATTTACAGTCAAACCTCATGAATTTTGACCCACATCAACATTATGAACTCATATGAACCATTGGATCAAGTTTGGACCACAACTCCACAAGAAATTTGATCAGATCACCAAAAGGGCAAAATGGTCATTTTTAGGGTTTTGACTGTACAAAGGCAATTTCTGACTTTTTGACCTAGCCAATGGCAAATTAAGTTCAATCATGGACTCAAGGACTCAATGGAATCATCTTGACCTATTCAACAAGTTCAAAAGACCTCAATTGCATTGGATTGACAGATAAAATTTTCAGTCAACTGATCAAAATTTGACTGTACACTGAAAAGTCAAACTTTGACTTTTTGGTCAAAATCAAGTGCCAAGGGTCATTTTTCATCAAGATGTGTAAAATTATGAAACTTGTTCATCAAGAAACCCAAAATTGCAAATTAGGGTTTAAAGTTGAAAAATTTCCATACTTAGAAATTTTCTAAGTTATGAAATTTTCTTAATTTTTCCTAACTTTGCCCCACATTTTCACCATGATGCAAATGGATTAAAAGAAAACCTCCAACATGAAAGTTGTATTCCTCCACAAATTATACAACTCTGATTCACAAAGTTTTCTCAAAAGAAGCTTGGATCTCAAGTTATGATTTTTGGAATAAGGGTCCCTAAAACTTTAAACTTAGTGAAATTTTGCCCTAGTTTAGGCAGGATTTTGACCCATCTTCTTGGCCATTTTTCACATAGTTCCACTTTGAATATAAAGTTTCATTTCAAAGATGGATTATAGAGAATTTTTCAAGCTTTCCAAATTGTCATAGAACTCCTCAAACACATTTGTGGTTAGGGAGAATCAAAGGCTTGAAGTTGGCAAAAACTCACTTTGTATCCATGGCAAATTAATGTTCATACAAGTTGCATTTTCAAGTAAGCATGCCTTACACTAGTTTGCAGGCCTCTAAACCACCTCACACTCCATAATTTAATGCAAATCCATTGGGCTAATACATTTTTTTGGTCATTAGAGCATTGTACACAAGATTAATCTCTAAATGGTAAAAGGCACATTTCCATTTTTGCAAAAGTTTGCTTTATGTCAAAACCATAATCCTTGAGCCTTGGTACAAGATCTATTGCAGCAAAACAAATCCACAAATTAGAGGGGCCAAGAGGATTGTACTCAAGATGATAAGATGGCCTGTACATGCCTGTAACTTCACTTCCACATTCTTGCTTCAAAAATAAGAAACTTGTCCAAATCCTTAAAATTTGAAAACAAACAAAGATCAACTTGTGCAAACACTTTAAACATATTTCTCACACCCCTTTGAGCTAGAAACACGATTGCTTGAGCCTATAAACACCCCATAGCCAGAAATCACATTCCTTTGGCAAAACAGGGCAGGTTTTGCAACTTGAGTGCCATAGCTCATTTGGCTCGTGCGTTTTGCCCCAAGTTGCTTCAAACACCTTCCATTCAACTCACTCAAGCTATCCCAAACCTCAAATACCAACCGTAACTCCATTTACAGTGTTCACCATTTTCATTTTGAGCTTGTGCAGGTTGAGTTCTATAGACTAATTCAAGGACATTCAAGGCAAACTAGCTATTGGAGAAGGTCAAGTGAAGTTCAGGCAAGCTACCAGACATCTCAAGCCTTGTTGAAAAGCACTACATTACCCTACACAAATCCAACTGAAACAGGTTTTTCTTCACTTTCTATCTCTCTATTTAGGAACATTTAGCCTTAGGTTTGTGAATAAAAAATGTAGTGTTCATTGCCATGAAGCTCTACATATGCTCAGTTTTCATTTATATTAAGTGTGCTAGGAGAATTTCATCCATGAACATGCTAAAAAAACTAGGTCAAATTTTAGGGCCAGAGAAATTCTCTATGGTCTTTGAGAGTTACAACAAGTTGCTTATATGGTTGGAATCGTTTTGAAATTCTCTACAAGTTTGATGTTGTGTGTTTTTGCAATAGATCACGTATACAGGATGTCCCAAGTTTGTACAGGCGTGTGCGTTTTTTTCAAATACTGGAGGAAGAAGATGAAGTGGTGGGCTGGGCTTGGCCTGACTCACTCTTGACACCCCCTCTTTTCATTTTTGCACCCCCTGGCCCAATTTCTTGTTTTTTCATATTTTTGCATTTTTGTTTTCATTTCTGATTTTGTTTATTTGTTTCAAAATATAAAAAATGCTCAAAAATATTTTCATAATTTTTTCACATTTATTTGGCATTTTATTTTAATTTTTCTAACATAGAAAACATTTTAAATACTTTTATATTATTTATTTAAACTTGAAAATAATATGTAAATTATACTTTTATTTTTATTTCTTATTTTTATTCACACTGAAAATATTTTCCTAAATATATTTTATTTTTGTACATATTTTATTTTATATTATACATATTTAATTTATTTAATATACATATATATATATATATATATATATATATATATATATATATATATATATATATATATATATATATATATATATATATATATATATATATATATATATATATATATATATATATATATATATATATATATATATATATATATATATATATATATATATATATATATATATATATATATATATACTTTAGAATAAAAATATAAAATATTACATTTTTACTTTCATTATTATTCATACTAAAAAATACCCTTTTTAAGTATATTTTATTTTTGTGCATATTAATATATTTTATTGTATATAAATAATATAACATTTTATTTTCTTAAAGAAATTAGGGTTTTACCCTTAAACAATTAAAATAAATCTTTTTTTATTTACTTCTCTATACTTTTTTTACTTTTACATACATAGGTAAATAAAAACCTTTTTGCATAATACATATTATTTGATATTTATTTATTTTGTTTATTTAAATATTGTCCATTTAAATATTTACGCATTATGATTCAATTTGGATGTAATAGTAAACTAGAGTTTATCTTTCTTGTCAAATGTCCCCCATTCAAAATTGTACCCCCATCCCTATAATCATGTTGTAATAGCTTTGAATTTTAAATTCTCGCACTTTACGCTTTCAATTATGACATGATTAGAGAATTAGGGTTTGTATGCAAAAATCCAAATCAACAAATAGTTTGACCTAATCAAAGACAAAGATGCATGAAAATCAAACACAATACACACTTGCACCCCTAGGCTTACAATCCACTTGTTGCCTTAAAAATGGGCCATGGTATGCATGTTGGGTACTTTGGCAAAACAAAAACAAAACAAAAAGATCATAGTCCCTCGATGACGCTATCTTGGTTGCCTAAACAAAATGATCAAGTCCCTCAAAATTGCCAAAGATACTTAACACAATTGCTATCATGGTCTATACGATGACCCGCGCCTGTCCCGTTTAACATTCTAACACAAGGTTGTTAACCAAATACAATGGTGAAATAACACTGTCAAAAGGGTTAAAAACATAGGAAATATCTTTGAGTAAAATAGGGTAGACAACTCTTAGTTACTTGATCAAAAGCTTGCAAAACATCCTTGCTATTTTTAAACACACTTCACAACACAATTTTAAAACATTTCCCAAATCAAACTTTCAAAACATTGAAATCTTTTCAAAAGACAAAAACACCTTTGTATACATTCAAAGAAGAATCATTACAAAGGTTTCCACAACGATGGCCTCTTTTCAAAACATCTTTCAAAACTACACACAAAGCACCATTTCAAACAATTGAAAAGCAAAAGCAAGTGATCTAAACAAGTAACTAAGAGCCCATAGATAACCATGGATGAAAAGGGTGCTTGCACCTTCCCTTTTCATAATCTACTCCTCGAACCCAAGAAAACAACTCAAAGGTCTTTCCTGTGCTTTTTGACCTTTCCTTAGGATAAAATAAAAAGTCGGTGGCGACTCTTGCTAAACCGAAACATTTGCGAACACAAACGCAAAACCTCAAGTCAGTTCTCCCACCGTATCATAGCCTGTAATAGGCATTTTTTGTACAAGGAGACTGACGCTCTAGTAAGAGAACGCCGCAGTAAAAATAGAAGCTATACAATATTGTGTAAAAAGAAAACAGCTATGTGCAACAATCCCATTGGGTTCTGTTGTATCCCAAAATTTGCCCTCCCATTTTTCATAGAAAGCACAACCCTAGGGTTTCTCAGATATTTAAATTGGCTCAGGAATCAATGAGATAAATTTTCTCCTTTGGCAGTAAACCAGCAATTAGGGGTTTTCTCGCAATTCATCATTTCCCATTTTTTTGCAAACTTTTTAGAAAAAAGGGGCAAAAAGCAATGTGCTTTTTATCATTGAGAGAGGAGAGAGGAAAGAAATCACCTAAGTTATTGGAATTGCACAAAAGGTACAACTTTGCTGCCATGCCCATAGCCTGTCACAAGTTGCATAGAGTATGCTGAAAAACAAAACTGCAACAAAGAGAGCAAAAGAACAAAAGGCCAAAGTATTCAAAATATGAGGTTTTCCACCCTTTTTTAAGCTGTCAAAAGGCAACTAATATAACAGTAGAAAGGGATCAAGCAAAGAAAGAGGGGAGAACATTTTATCAAACTCAGAAATTTCAACAACAAAAATCTCAAGTATAAAAAACTTTCAAACTACCATCTTCCATCAAACACAACCAAAACCTGTTAACCAACATCCCAAGCCTAATCTCAAGCCAACAAACATAACCTTCAAAAAACTGTAACAAGTTCAAACCATAAAAAACCTGCAAACTGTAACTCAGAAAAAAGCATCAAAACCTGCAAAAACATCAACAAAACCCCAAACCTGCATAACCAAACCTGCATAACCAAAAACCTGCATAACCAAAAAACCTGCATAACCAAAGGCAACCAAAAAACCTGTCAAGACTTCCAAAAGTATCAACCCAAAAACAACAAACTCAGAAACATGGCCAAACCAACAGCAACATAGCAAATCTCAAATATTCAAACCATCAACCTCAATATTGTCAAACCAGTTTTCAAACCTCAACAACCAACCTTCCAACCATTTCAATACCATAACCAAATCTGAACAAACCCCTCAAACCTATTAAACATTCAAAATCCAAAACAACAAAAACATTCAAAATCCAAAACAACAAAAACATTCAAAAAGATCCCAAACTTTCAAACAGTTCAAGCCAAACTACCATCAAAAGACCTCAAAGTCTGAAACTAATCAAGAAGTAACAACACCCAAACCAACAACCTTAGAGAACTAGTAGACCGTTCAAGTTGATAAAACAACATTCAACAAATCACAAAAATCACAAAGTCCAGAAAGACAGTATCATCATCACTCAAAGCAAAGAGGATAGAAAAAGGTTACCAGAAACCCTAGCACCTTCAATCTTCATCTCCTCCCTCGTGAAATACGCCACCAGGGAGCGCCTCCCTCCGTCTCACCATTCCCTTCCATGTCACAAAAAAACTCTAAACAGGTATGGCTTCTTCACCCTCTTTACAAACTATTTACTGCATCTCAAATGAATAGCAAGTAGATTAACAGAAGAGCATGAATAAGACAAAAAAGAATGATGAAACTGTTAAGCCTTAAACAAAAACAGAACTTTACCTTTCAAGAACAAAACCGTTAGCATTTGGTTAGGAAGTGAGGTTGAGAGGAGCTCCGGCAACGGAAGTGAGGGGAAGATCAGATCAAAACAAATTTCAAACCTTTTAGACAAATCCATTTTAGAACCTAGGGTTTCCAGAAAAAAACGTGAATCAGTTTGAGTCGGAGAGGCCAAGAGAGGTTTTTGTTCACAAAATTAGGAAGAAGTCCATTTTTTTATTTGTTTTTTTAATTTAATTTAATTTCTTTTTTTTTTAACAATATACTAATAAAACCTAAAGCATTTTATTAAGTTAATTTAGTTTTTAGTGATTAGTTTTTTTACCACTTTCTCTTTTTTTTATAAAAACTCATTTTTATTATTTTTCTTACAAACACCAAAAACATTAATTTAGTTAGTTTTATTTCTTTAAGTTTGTTTACATGATTAATAAAAATACACAAAAAATAATAATAATATTTTTAATTTAAATCAACTTCTTTGTTAGAATAGGTTTTATGTTTCTTTTTCATGTAAATACATTTCATACTTTGTTGATTTTTATTTTTATAAATTGTCATAGCTTTATATTAAATCGCACAACAATTCGATTTGGTTGTATTGTTTGATATTTGGACATTGCTATTTCATTTGATTCATCTCTATTTGTAACAATTGTACCCCCATTCCCGAACATTTTTTAATAGCGTAGAATTTCAATTCCTGCAATTTACTGTTTACCATATACTGTATAGTAACTAGGCATGTATGGCAAGATTCAAAAATCAATCGCTAGATGACCTAATCAAAGAATAAATAACTTGAAACCAAAACACTTTCTCACACACGCACCTCTAGGGTAACCTTGATCGTTGCCTCGGAAATACAATCGTGTCCCTCAAATATGCGACACTCTAGCAAATGACCCTTTGATAAACAAAGATCATAGTTCCTCGATGACCCTCGATATTGCCTTCGGTTAAAATGATCTCGTCCATTACAAAAAATTGCTAGAGCGTCTCACAAGTTGCCTTCAGTGATTGTAAAATTGAACCGCGCCTGTCCCTTCACATCCAATGGCGGGGCTTCTTACCAAATCAATGGTAAGATAGCACCATTAAAAGGAAGAAAAGAACAACTTAATACCTTTCGAGTAGATAGATTCGCTCTTAGTTACTCGCTTGCTCACGAAAAAAACCTTTACACCTACACCTCCATTTCAAAACATTTTCAAAAGACAAGACGTTTTGTATACGTTCTTATAGAGACGAGAACCATTACAAAACCTATTTTCAAAACACTTTTCAAAACACGATTAAAAAACACCTCTTTGAACCATTTTTTGAAACAAAACTTTGTATACGTTCTTATAGAGACGAGAACCATTACAAAGATATTTTTCAAAATACTTTCAAATCCCACACCACAAGCACACAAATAGAACAAAAGCAAGTGATCTAAACGAGTAACTAAGAGCCCATGGAAAACCATGGATGAAAAGGGTGCTAATACCTTCACTTTTCATAATCTACCCCCCGAACCCGAGAAAATTCTCGAAAGGTATTTCCGGTGCTTTTTTACCTTTCCTTTTGGATAAAAGAAAAGTCGGTGGCGACTCTTGCTAACTGCACAAGTGCGAACGAAACGCAAAACCTCTAGTCAGTTCTCCCACCGTATCACAAAACTGGCGACTCTGCTGGGGAAATAATAAAAGTGGGGTTACCTTAGGATTAGACCACTTTTACTTGCTTTCATTGTTTGATTTGTTTGATTTGCATTTTAGTTCCTTGTTTGGGTTCATTTTAAATCCTACACCCGGATTTGGGGACACCTTGTAGGTAAGTAGCAATATACTATGAGGTAACTATGCGGGGTATACCGACATGGTTGAAGCAGTAGCTACGTTGATGTGGCACTTTGGTTGGTAACGGTAACCCTTGAGTTGAATCAAGGAGAGTACAGGGCCGTCGCGTGGTGTCATGAAACATCAGTACGGATACACTCCAGACACGGAAGTCATTCTGTTACTCATTCAGATTCCAAGTACCGATACAGTCCAGATACGCTCCAGACTTGGAAGCCATTCTGTCACTCATTCAGACTTAATTTCAAGATACAATTCAAATACAATACAGATACGCTCCAGACACGGAAGCCATTCTGTTGCTTATTCAATTTCAAGTACATATACAGTTCAGATACGTCCCAAATACAGACACCATTCTGATGCTTATTCTGTCGATTTACAACCAAACATTCTTGGATGGCATCTGCAAGCCCATCTCTAACAAGATTCTAACATCTCTCCAAATGGAATCCTTAAGCCCATTCCCTCAATTACACTTTTTTCGAGTGCAAATTTATGGGCACTCTAGTGTCCAATCATCTTTTACCTTTGAGTCACGAACGACAAAACTCGCCGATCTAACTCTTCAGGTTCAAGAAGATTGAACAGGGGCAGCTGTTGTACCCCAAAATTTACCCTCCCATTTTTCATAGAAAGCACAACCCCAGGGTTTCTCAGATATTCAAATTGGCTCAGGAATCGATCAGACAAATTTTCTCCTTTGGCAGTAAACCAGCAATTAGGGTTTTTCTCGCAATTCTAAAAAAAATGAATTCTCAAAGATCCAATTGGCTTTCACATGTTTTCATGCTTTCTCAAGATTACTGAAAAAAATAGTGTTTGTTTTCAAGGTTAACCAGATGATTTGCGTCTTCTAAAAACATTTGCTTGTTTAAGAATTGGAATAGACAGTGTGTGTTTTGATTAGAATGCAGTTGCAAGATTACGGAGTTATTGGATTACTTGGAATTTAAGTTATTTTGATTGGAATTATTGGAATGCAATTTCAATTATCTTGATCGAGAATCTTTAAGAATCAGTGAAGATGCGAAGAGAAAATTGCGAGTTATTGACAGTAAAGGATTTTAATGGACATTAGAATATCTCATAAGACTTTCTCCATTTATTTCAAAAGTTGTTACAAAATAATTTATTATTTAAATGCTTTAGGTTTTATAACTTATCGTATTTGAAAAATAAATTAGTACAATTAATTGAATGTTTCTCTCTAAATTATAAAAAAATTGAATCTATGCCTAAGGTTGACTGGGATTCCATTGCTTCCATGCTTGCCACAGAGTCTCTTGCTTCCCCTGCTTTGCCACCATCCAGCTGTGCTCACATGAAAATGAAAGACAAGAAGAAAAAGTTAGTACAGTTAATTGGACATGAGCAAAAAAATTTCAAAAGAAAAAAAAGTGTTCATCATTAAAGTTTGCAATTTGGAATCAGAAGGCTATTTTTAATTCATCATATTTTTATTTGCAAATCACAAGAGAATTATTCCTATTGGTTCACAAACAAGAGAAATGTAAGCAAGTTATCCAAATAAGAGAAATGCAGCAAGGCTGTCCAATTTGTAACAAACAGCAAAAGCAAACAGAATAATACAAACTGGATGCAGCAGGCTGTCCAAACAAACAATAAGGCTGTCCAAACAAGCAGCATAACAGTACAAACAAACAAGCAGCATAGCAGTAGACAGCATGCAACACAAAGAAAGTACAACAATATAATAAACTAAGTCAACAAGCAAGAGGCTTGTACAATAGACTTTTCATTATTTCCCTTTTTTTTGCAAACTTTTCAGAAAAAAGGGGCAAAAAGCAATTTGCTTTTTATCATTGAGAGAGGAGAGAGGAAAGAAATCACCTAAGTTATTGGAATTGCATAAAAGGTACAACTTTTCTGCCCTGCCCATAGCCTGTCAAAAGTTGCATAGAGTATGCTGAAAAACAAAACTGCAACAAAGAGAGCAAAAGAACAAAAGGCCAAAGTATTCAAAATATGAGGTTTTCCCCCGTTTTTTAAGCTGTCAAAAGGCAACTAATATAACAGTAGATAGGGCTCAAGCAAAGAAAGAGGGGAGAACATTTTATCAAACTCAGAAATTTCAACAACAAAAATCTCAAGTATCAAAAACTGTCAAACTGCCATCTTCCATCAAACACAACCAAAACCTGTTAACCAATATCCCAAGCCTAATATCAAGCCAAAAAAACATAACCTTCAAAAAACTGTAACAAGTTCAAACCACAACAAACCTGCAAACTGTAACTCAGAAAAAAGCATCAAAACCTACTAAAACATCAACAAAACCCCAAACCCGCATAACCAAACCTGCATAACCAAACCTGCACAACCAAAAAACTGCATAACCAAAAAACCTGCATAACCAAAGGTAACCAAAAAACCTGTCAAGACTTCCAAAAGTATCAACCCAAAAACAACAAACTCAGAAACATGGCCAAACCAACAACAACATAGCAAATCTCAAATATTCAAACCATCAACCTCAAGACTGTCAAACCAGTTTTCAAACCTCAAGAACCAACCTTCCAACCATTTCAATACCATAACCAAACCTGAACAAACTCCTCAAACCTATTAAACATTAAAAATCCAAAACAACAAAAACATTCAAAATCCAAAACAACAAAAACATTAAAAAAGATCCCAAACTGTCAAACAGTTCAAGCCAAACTACCATCAAAAGACCTCAAAGTCTGAAACTGATCAAGAAGTAACAACACCCAAATCAACAACCTTAGAGAACCAGTAAAATGTTCAAGTTGATAAAACAACATTCAATAAATCACAAAAATCACAAAGTCCAGAAAGACAGTATCATCATCATTCAAAGCAAAGAGGATAAAAAAAGGTTACCAGAAACCCTAGCACCTTCAATCTTCATCTCCTCCCTCGCGAAATCCGCCACTAGGGAGCACCTCCCTCCATCTCACCATTCCCTTCTATTTCAAAGAAAAGCTCTAAAAAGGTATGGCTTCTTCACCCTCTTTACAGACTATTTACTGCATCTCAAATGAATAGCAAGTAGATTAACAGAAGAGCATGAATAAGATAAAAAAGAATGACGAAACTGTTAAGCCTTAAACAAAAACAGAACTTTACCTTTCAATAACAAAATCGTTAGCATTTGGTTAGGAAGTGAGGTTGAGAGGAGCTCCGGCAACGGAAGTGAGGGGAAGATCAGATCAAAACAAATTTCAAACCTTTTAGACAAATCCATTTCAGAACCTAGGGTTTCCAGAAAAAACGTGAATCAGTTTGAGTCAGAGAGGCCAAGAGAGGTTTTTGTTCACGAAATTAGGAAGAAGAATAAAGACGTTTAGTGAGAAAGATGAACAAAATTGGAAGAGGAGAACGAAAGGGACAGAGCGGCGCCGCTGTGAGCGAGTGAAGCACAAAGCCCTAATTTGCATGTTTCCCCTTAATCAAACGCGTTAAACAGATTTAGTATAATGAGCCTGCTTTGTCACATATCCCTTGAAGCCCACCCGTTTCACGGTTGCACCCCCCCTTTGCTCATTTTTTTTTGTTTACAGCAAATCATCTTTGGGCCTAACACCCATTACATTCCCTTAAGCCCATTTTTATTTGTTTTTTTAATTTAATTTAATTTCTTTTTTTTAACAATATACTAATAAAACCTAAAGCATTTTATTAAGTTAATTTAGTTTTTAGTGATTAGTTTTTTTTACCATTTTCTCTTTTTTATAAAAACTCTTTTTTATTATTTTTCTTACAAACACCAAAAACATTAATTTAGTTAGTTTTCTTTCTTTAAGTTTGTTTACATGATTAATAAAAATACACAAAAAATAATAATAAGATTTTTAATTTAAATCAACTTCTTTGTTAGAATAGGTTTTATGTTTCTTTTTCATGTAAATACATTTCATACTTTGTTGATTTTTATTTTCATAAATTGTCATAGCTTTATATTAAATCACACAACAATTCGATTTGGTTGTATTGTTTGATATTTGGACATTGCTATTTCATTTGATTCATCCCCATTTGTAACAATTCTACCCCCATTCCCGAACATTTTGTAATAGCGTAGAATTTCAATTCCCGCAATTTACTGTTTTCCATATACTGTATAGTAACTAGGCATGTATGGCAAGATTCAAAAATTAATCGCTAGATGACCTAATCAAAGAATAAATAACTTGAAACCAACACACTTTTTCACACGCGCACCTCTAGGGTAGCCTTGCTCGTTGCCTCGGAAATACAATAATGTCCCTCGAATATATGACACTCTAGCAAATGACCCTTCGATAAACAAAGATCGTAGTCCCTCGATGACCCTCGATATTGCCTTTGATGATTGTAAAATTGACCCGCACCTGTCCCTTTACATCCAATGGTGGGGCTTCTTACCAAATAAATGGTAAGATAGCACCATTAAAAGGAATAAAAGAACAACTTAAGACCTTTCGAGTAGATAGATTCGCTCTTAGTTACTCGCTTGCTCACGACAAAAACTTTTACACCTACACCTCCATTTCAAAACATTTTCAAAAGACAAGAAGTTTTGTATACGTTCTTATAGAGACGAGAACCATTGCAAAACCTATTTTCAAAACACTTTTCAAAACACGATTCAAAAACACCTATTTGAACCTTTTTTCGAAACAAAACCTTGAATACGTTCTTATAGAGACGAGAACCATTACAAAGAGATTTTTCAAAATACTTTCAAAGCCCACACCACAAGCACACAAATCAAACAAAAGCAAGTGATCTAAACGAGTAAGTAAGAGCCCATGGAAAACCATGGATGAAAAGGGTGCTAATACCTTCACTTTTCATAATCTACCCCCCGAACCCGAGAAAATTCTCGAAAGGTCTTTCCTATGCTTTTTTACCTTTCCTTTTGGATAAAATAAAAGTTGGTGGCGACTCTTGCTAACCGCACAAGTGCGAACGAAACACAAAACCTCTAGTCAGTTCTCCCACCGTATCACAGGTTCCAACTCTGATATTGCCCTTATGTCTTCGAGCGTCTCATCACTTTACTGCTTGTCTGAAGTTGATTAGGTTGATCAATGCCGTTCGAGTTTGACAGTTGATACTGAGGTATGATCGCAGGGTGGTCCAATGGGACATAGTGATATGCTTTTCATCCCTAACTTTTTCCTGGACTGCCCTTTCGGGTTTTTAGTCCACCAGGATACCCTTTTTTGCCCAACTCGCCTTTTCAGGTTTTCGACTTGCCGGGTGTACAAACTTTTTTCATTTTCATCCCTTATTTTTGCCCAAACCCTTTTGGTTCGCTGGGAAGACCTTATTTTTGCCTAGGCCAGTCAACCTAGCGGGTCTTTTATCATGCGTAGTATCTTTTCACTATGTCTGCATTGACAGGGTGAAGGAGATCGTCATCGTCCATGGTGGTCATAATCATGGCTCCACCTGAGAAAATGTTTTTAATCACAAATGGCCCTTCATAGGTGAGAGTCCATTTGCCCCTGGGATCACCTTATGGCAGTATGATGCGCTTGATTACTAGATCCCCGATTTGATACTCTTGACATCTAAATTTTTTGTTGAAAGCCTTGATCATCTGCTTTTGATACGTCTGACCATGACAGACAGTAGTAAGTCTCTTCTCTTCAATCAAATTCAGTTGATTAAGTCGGGTCTGGATCCAGTCGTCTTCATTCAAACTTGCATCTTCCAAAATCCTTAAAGAAGGAATCTGGACCTCAATGGGTAGGACTGCCTCCATGCCATATACCAGAGAGTAAGGTGTTGTCCTTGTCGATGTTCGTGTTGAGGTACGGTACCCATGAAGAGCGAATGGTAGCATCTCATGCCAATATTTGTATGTCACCATCATCTTTTGTATAATTTTCTTGATGTTCTTGTTAGCTTCTTCAACAGCGCCATTCATATTTGGCCGATAGGGAGAAGAGTTATGATGTTGTTTCTTTAATTGCTTACAGAGTTCGGTGATCACCGTATTATTGAGATTCGTACCATTGTCCGTGATAATTCTCTCTGGAACACCGTACCGACAAATCAAATTATGTCGGATAAACCGCGCCACGACGTTCTTGGTCACAGTAGCAAAAGAGGATGCCTCAACCCACTTTGTGAAGTAATCGATAACTACCAGGATAAAGCGATTCCCAGTGGAAGCGATAGGCCTGATTTCTCCAATCATGTCAATGCCCCATATTGCAAATGGCCACGGAGCCGTCAAGACATTCAAAGGAACCGGAGGCACATGCACCTTATCAGCATAGATTTGACACTTATGACTGGTTCGGGAGTGTTGATAACAATCTGCTTCCATAGTGGACCAGTAGTATCCTGCCCGTAGGATCTTCTTAGCCATGGTATGTCCATTGGAATGGGTTCCGAAGGTACCTTCATGTAGATCTGTCATAATCCTCCCTACTTCGCTCTTGTCTACACACCGCAGTAAGGTAGTGTCATAGTTGCACTTGTAGAGGATTCCATTATCGAGGAAGAATTTTGCAGCGAACCTTCTCATAAACTTCTTATCATTGACAGATGCCTCTTTGGGATACTCTTGAGTGTCGAGGTACTTCTTCACTTCATGAAACCAGGGTTTATCTGCTACCTCTTCGGTGGTGATCTCACAGCAGTGCACTGGTTCATCCAACCTCTCAATGGTGATTCGGGGAACTTCGTTGTCCCACCTGACTTTGAACATATAAGACATGGTAGCTAGCGCGTCTGCTAACTGACTCTCCTCTCGCGGGAAATGTTTAAAGGTTACTTGCTCAAAGTGTGGGAGCAATGTCAGTTCGTGCTCTCTGTATGGGATGAGGTTTGGATGTTTCGTATCCCATTCGCCTTTGATCTGACTTATCACTAAAGCTGAATCCCCGAAGACATTTAAGAACTTGATCCCGAGGTTGATAGCAGCTTTGAGACCCATGATACAGGCTTCATACTCCGCCATACTGTTAGTGCAATTGAAACAAAGCCGGGCAGTGAAAGGAGTATGACAACCCTCAGGAGATATGATTACGGAGCCAATGACATTACCGAGTGTGTTCAAAGCTTTGTCAAAAAACATAGTCCATAGGGATCCCTCCTCGGGTCCTTCATCCGGTCCAGGTTCTTCGTAGTCAGTCACCAGCATGATATTCTCGTCCCGGAACTCAAAATTCATGGACTGGTAGTCATCCACGGCCTGATGAGCCAAATTATCAGCCAATACACTTCCCTTGATTGATTTCTGGGTTGTATATTGTATATCATATTCAGTTAAGATCATCTGCGATATCGCTATCCTTCCGGAGAGAGTGGGATTCTCGAAGATGTATTTGATTGGATCCATCTTAGATATCAACAGAGTAGTGTGAGTCAGCATGTACTGTCTTAGTCGGTGAGCAACCCATGCCAAAGTGCAACAAGTTTTCTCGAGCAGTGAGTATCGTGTCTCAAAGTCGGTAAAATTTATGCTAAGGTAGTATATTGCATGCTCTTTTCGACCAGACTCGTCATGCTGCCCCAACACACACCCCATTGAATTGTCTAGCATTGTTAAGTACAATATCAAAGGTCTTCCTTCAACCATAGGAATCAGAATTGGTGGTTCCTGAAGGTATTCCTTGATTCTTTCAAAAGCAATCTGGCATTCGTCATTCCACTTTACCACTTGATATTTCTTCAGAAGCTTGAAGATGGGATCACAAGTAGCAGTTAGATGTGAAATGAATCTGGAGATATAATTCAAGTGTCCTAAGAAACCTCTAACTTCCTTCTCTGTATTGGGAGCCGACATATCTTGTATGGCCTTTACCTTTGTGGGGTCTACCTGAATACCTTTATCACTGACGATGAAACCTAGAAGCTTACCAGACCTTACCCCAAAGGTGCACTTGTTCGGATTCAACCTCAACTTGTATATCATCAACCTGTCAAACAACTTTTGTAGATGATACAGGTGTTCCTCTTCAATTTGAGACCTGGCTATCATGTCATCAACATAAACCTCAATCTCACGGTGAATCATATCATGGAACAAAGCGACCATGACTCGCTGATAAGTTGCCCCAACATTCTTCAACCCAAAAGGAATCACCTTGTAACAGAAGGTGCCCCACTGTGTAAAGAAGGTTGTCTTCTCCATGTCTTCAGGAGCTATCTTGATCTGGTTGTAGCCAGAGAAACCATCCATGAAGGAGAAGATTTTGTGCTGCACGGTGTTATCAACAAGAACATCAATGTAGGGAAGCGAGAAGTCACCCTTGGGGCTTGCCCTATTCATGTCTCTGTAATCCACACATATCCGTACCTTGCCGTCCTTCTTAGGTACTAGAACAATGTTAGTAACCAACTGCGGATAGGAGGTGACAACTAAGAACCATGCATCGAACTGCTTCATAAACCCTGCCTTGATCTTCTCTGACATTTCAGGGTGCATACGGTGGACCTTCTGTTTAACCGGAGGACAATCCTCTTTAGTTGGCAGACGGTGTACCACGATGTTAGTGTCTAAACCAGACATGTCTTCATATGACCAGGCGAAGATTTCAACATAGTCGTGCAACATTTGTATCAGTCGCTGTTTGATCTTAGTCTCCAGATTTGCACCGATCTTGAATTCTTTTCTGTCCATCTCTGTGCCCAAGTTTATTGTCTCAACTGGCTCTTCATGAGGTTGTATAGCCCTCTCTTCCTGTTGTAATAGTATAGCCAGTTCTCCAGGCACCTCACAATCGTTCTCACTTTCGTTCTCGGCTTGGTTGATCGGATTTTCGAAGTCATAGCTGGAAATAGCAGGATGGTTATCAATGGGATCCAAAGTGGATATGGATCTGCAGTTTGATACATGAGTGTGTGTAAGAGCATAGCTGAATTGATAAAGTAAAAACAGAAAAGAAAAACAGAGAGCGCAAAACTTGTATGCAAGGAACGTACAATGCTTTATTGATGACATATGAAATGACACATAATAACCCTCGCAGATAGAACCATCGTGCCTCGGGTAAGACACGAGGCCAAAAAGTTAAAAATTGTTTATTACAAATTCAAAACACAAGTAAGACAATTACCGCGGAATAAAAGAAACTGGTATAAAATCTCTAGCCGTCCAGTTACTCGGTCCACCGTTGGTAGTCAGGTAGATCAAGCTGTCAATGTCAGAGTCTTCCTCGCTGTCTTCAATAGCGTTGACCCTACGATTGCTGATGTGTAGGGGAGGTGCTCCATCCAGAGTGTGTCGAACAACCCTTTGAGCCTCTGAAGTAAAGCCCAAGCCAAATATGTCAGTTTTGTGAGTAAAATCAGGGAGCTGTTCCCAATTGATACACCCACCTTCTTCGACCACTGCTCTGGCATCCTTGAGAGAAGCCATCTTCAGAGGAGGTTTGGTGCCGGTGGTAGTCTCGGTTGACGCCAAAATCTGGGGAACCTCTTCAAAGTTTTGACAAGGAGTCTCTATGAATTCCCTGTCCATCTCCACATACCTGAAGGAGTTAAGGTGGCTCACCATATACTCCTCTTCGCCACGCACAATGACAATTTTCCCCTTCATCGGATACTTTATCATTTGGTGCAGTGTGGAAGTAAAGGCCCCAACTTCATGGATCCAAGGACGACCCAACAGACAAGAGTATGACGGCCTGATGTCCATCACATAGAAAGTGGATTCAAAGGTCTGGGAGCCTACCTTGATAGGTATGTCCACCTCTCCATGCACCATTCTCTTCGACCCGTCAAAAGCCCTTACTACAATGTTATTGGGCTTTAAGGTTAAGCCTTCACAATCCAACCGATCAAGGGCCTTATTAGGCAGAACATTCAGTGAAGACCCAATATCCACCAGCACATGAGCCATAGTAGTGCCTCTGCATTCGATCGTGACATGCAGAGCATCGTTATGCTTCCTCCCTTTCGGTATTAAGTCGGCATCTGAAAAACCCAGCCCATTGTTAGCAGTCAAGCTGGCCACATAGTCTTTGAATTGATCGACAGAGGTTTCTTGCGGCACATGCGCGGTCTTGAGGAATGCAATCAAAGCCTTTGCATGGGCCTCAGAACATAACAATAAAGACAACATCGATATCTTCGAGGGGGTCTGCCCCAACTGCCCGACCACATTGTAATCTCTCTTTTTGATTATTTTTAAGATTTTCTCTATCTCTTGTGTAGAGGTAGAAATGTTCAAGACTAAGCCATTAGATTGACTGGACTTTATACAAATCAAAATAAAAATCTCCACCGCGCTTTATTGTTTCCAAAGAAATGGGAAAAGAGAGAATAACCCAAAAGAGGGGGAAATAATCAAGGTAAGGGGGTTGGTTATGCAAAGGGAAGGTATTATCAACTTAAACATCTACGGTACTCCGTAGGAACCTCTTTGTAAAATCTGTATATTTTGGCTATAAAATGTGTTGTATATAAAATGGATGGTGGAGGTTAGAAAAGAAATATATATTTTTATATGATTTTTGCACCCGCCGCGGTTGCGAACCTTTAGTGCCTATGTACCACCTTTTGTGCAATAGGGGATCAGGGTACACGTAGTTCCTCTTTTAAAAAATTTGAAACACAAGTGTGTTGGTTAATTTTAAGAGATAAGACATCATCGTCATTGTCTGTGTGGAAAACATATTTACTACCCACAATCATGAGAAATGAGAATTTGAATCATCTCAAAGTGGAGGATATGGCTTGGATTTTAAAATCAACAATGCCCCACTCAACACCCAAGTGGAAAATATCTCACTTCACTACATATCGTAGAAGTATAGTTGTTTGCATCACTACAAGGATTGACAAGAGTCTAACCTTTTGAGAAAAAGTTTAAAGATAAAAGCCAAATTGGCAAAATGATTTGAAATGAGATTGATTGACTTTTAGTCTTCTCACAAAAAATGTCAAGGTATTATTAAATTGATTGAAGTTTATTTATGAGAAAATTTTGAAAATGCATGGGCATAAGTCCAAGTTTATTATGAAAGTGGTTTAAGTTTCAAAAAGCAAGAAGAGTTTTCAAAAGGAGGGAGAATATTTTTGAAATTAAAGAAGATGGGAGGAGAAGAAGAGACTATCCTAAAGCATAAGGTAAAATCTAAGGAAAAGAATCATCTAACCAACAAGAAGCCAATACTTGACATTATGTGTGTCAAGATAGAATTCTCATTCTTTGGATTGAAATCAAGCAAGTAAAGATACTAGACCTCTTGAGAGAACCAAAACTTCAAGTGTATTAAGTCTTCACAAAAATTTGGCAGAGTAACGGCTGTATACGGGTGAATTCCAGATTACAAACAGAGAATGTAATCACAAAAACCTACACACAAAAACAAACAAGCAACCCAATGTCTTGAGGTAAACCTCAAGAACTCTAGACAAAATAATCAGATAAGATCACAAGGTCTTCAAGATAGGCCAAGATTTCTAATCCTAAGTCCAAGAAATAGTCCCATGCTCCATCATGCCAAGGATAGTAACCAAATAGTCCAAGTACCATTAAGAGTTTTTTAGGGTTTATGTTGATTATTAAGTATCTTAAGAAAAGAAAAGTTCAAGTGAGCAAAGTAAAAATGACAAGAAAATAAATGCTCAAATGAGCAAAGATAAAAATGGCATGAAATGTAAATGCTAAAAAATAAATAGTTCATAAAGCATAAAATAATAAAAGCATAAGATAAACAAGTCAATAATTAGTGGTTAGTTGGATGACCGTCTTGAAACTTGCATTTGGAACTCATTAGAGGATTAGTAGAACCAAAGCCTCCACACAACAAGTTGCATTTGCTTTTTGTCAAGTATATCATCCATTTAGAATTCTCACAAGTACCATTTAATGATCAATGATGTTTAAGTGATCCGTGTTGACCAAAGGTGTTATAGATCCATTAGAGGATTGGTAGAACCAAAGCCTCCACACAATGAATCTTAAGTTTATTGGATCAAAGAGATCAAATTAACATACTTGGGTTTGCAATCATAAGTTTGGGCCACGAATGATCATTTATTCGAATCAGGACAAAATTTAGCGCTATGTTAAGCAATCGTAAGTGGACTTATATAGAAGCCACACCTATTTTGAGGCCGGTCAATAGCAATCTATGCACCATTTTTTTTGAGACATGATATAGAGATTATGCTCCAACAACATTTAGTACAATGAGAAGGGGATGATATGAAGAGGGATTAGGGCAAAAAGATGAATAAACCACTTTTGAATTAAAAATTTAATCAAACTATTATTAAAATCATTCATCCATTTTGATGTAGTTAAACTCAACACCATGGATCCAATGATGTTAATAAAGTCATGATAAAAAAAAATCAACTCAAGGCAGCCAGAAAATAATCACAAAATAATATCACATTTAATATATACATTAAAAGGTAAAAAATGTTTAAAAATGGAAAATAATGAGAAAATTATCAATTATGTTCAAATTAATCAAGAAATGAAAAATAAAGCCATAGAAAAATAAAAAATGGATCCAAATATTTTTATAAAAAAATTGATAATTTTTAAAAGTCAGAAACTATTTTTAAACTATTTAAAATTGCTAAAACAAACATAAAATAGATCAAAAACAATAAAACTCCATATAAAATTTCCAGAAAGTCAAAAATATCCAAAATAATATTTATGAATTTTTTTCAGAATTAAAAAATGTCAGAAAGTATTTTGTTAAGTAATTAAAAGAAAGCAAATAATACAAAAAATAAAAAATACCAAATGTTAAAATAAAAATGTGAAAATATATTCATGAGATCAGAAATAATTCAAAGTATTTTTGTGAATTTTTTCATAATTTTTTGGATAAAAAATAAAATAGTTATGAATTTTTGAAAATTTGATCAAATAAAATATAAAATCAGAAAATAAAATAAAACCAAAAAGATGTGGACCATCAGATCAAAGTCAAAACACGTTAGTAAGCTAATCCAATGGACCAGACACGCTGTGCTTGATATGGACCTTAGTGAAACACACATGTGATCCAAAAAAGGGCAACCAATGAAATTAAAACGCTTGGCGTGCTATCATTGGCTGAGACGAGACATGTCATCGTCTTTAACCTCCAAACACCCTGTAATGGGGATTTTGTGAGATCCTTCAAATGTAAAAATTAGGATCTTTGGCTATCATCATTGAAATCGTCTCTTCAAGACGATTCTAACACAACCATCGCGCCAAATTTATATAAAGTATGAAGAGAGATATGAATCAAAAACTCAGAAAATAGCAAGCACCTTCAATTTGGGATTTCTCTCTCAATTCTCAATGGATTTAAAAATTGTAAGCAACATTAGAATCAGACAGAGGAGTATAATAGATTAGTGCTTGATTTGGATTCAATTTGTGGAGAATTCTACCTTTTCGAAGTTCAAGTAAGAAGCTCTGAAACTGGACTTCTGTAGCTTGAATTATGGGTCGTTTTGATTGGTTTAAGTGCTGGGGAGTTTGTATGAAGTTCAAGGATGATGAATGCGCAAATAATTTTTGAAAAGGAAGCTTAAATTTCAAAAACTGAATTCAGAAAAAGTGGGTTCGTGTGAGGTTTTGGCAGGGTGTTCTTGGCTCTCTAAGCTTGGTAAAATGGATGTGGGATGACCCTCTATTTATAGGGAAGCAAATGGGATCAAAAGAAAGAGTGAATGATGCGTTTTGGAGGGAATTCGTGTGGGTCTGCATCATGAAGAAAGTATGACTCAAACTTGATCAAAACTCATCCAAATCGTGCGTTTTATGATGCTAATCACTTATGGGAAGTTTCTAATCATGATTAGAAACAAAAACGCGTGGAAAACTTGTGATTAGAAGCCAAAATAAAGATTTCAAAATCCTGACTTTGTGAAAAATTTAGTTTCAACTTACCAAATTCAAATCCATGGTATTTCCAACTCAAGGGGTCTTAGGGCATAATTCTTGATGCTTTGGAAAGATGAGGTTACAAGCTTTGAGATGGAAAAAGAATGGAATCAAATGGATGCTTGAGCTGAAAGTTACATGGAGTCAAAGTTGAAGAAAAAGAGTTGACTTTCAATACTTAGAAATATTTCAAATTCTTCTTTAAAAATGACCTATAATCTTTTGCATTCAAACATGGCCTTCCACTTAGAATTTGCTCTTTAACAAAAAATATGGGATGAATTAGATCTCTTGAATGACATTTTGGAATTTGAACCACTTAAAATCTCCAAAAAATGAGCAAGTTATGACTTGTTTAAGTTGGCCAAAAATCATGAAATGACCTATAATCTTTTGCATTCTTAAGGCAACTTCCATCCATTTTCTCACTTTGCACATAAAAGAAGGAATAAATTAACCATCTTTAAGATCATCATGGAAAAAGAATGGACTCAAGGTGATAAAAATTGACCAAGTTATGACCATTTGAAGTCACATATGGAAAATTGGGGATTCATCTAGATGACTTGTAATCTTTCTTTTTCACCAAGTTCCTTACACATGAAAACTCCTTGGAACTTTTGAAGTGATTTGTTGGTAACTCTTTGAAGAGAAGGATGTCCTTGGAACCACTCAAAAATACCAAAAGATGAGCAAGACATGCTCCTTTGAAGATTAAAATGTAGCGGTAGAAATGTTCAAGACTAAGCCATTGGATTGACTAGACTTTATACAAATCAAAATAAAAATCGCCACCGCGCTTTATTGTTTCCAAAGGAATGGGAAAATAGCGAATAACCCAAAAAGGGGGAAATATTCAAGGTAAGGGGGTTAGTTATGAAAAGGGAAGGTATTAGCACCCTAAACATCTACGGTACTCCGCATAAACCTCTTTGTAAAATCTGTATAATTTGGCTATAAAAAATGTGTTGTATATAAAATGGATGGTGGAGGTGAGAAGAGAAATATTTTTTTATGATTTTTGCACCCGCCGTGGTTGCGAACCTTTAGTGCCTACGTACCACCTTTCATGCAATAGGGGATCAGGGTACACGTAGTTCCTCTTTTAAAAATTTGAAACACAAGTGTGTTGGTTAATTTTATGAGATAAGACATCATCGTCATTGTCCGTGTGGAAAAACATACTTACTACACACAATCATGAGAAAGGAGAATTTGCATCATCTCAAAGTGGAGGATATGGCTTGGATTTTAAAATCAACAATGCCTCACTCAACGCCCAAGTGGAAAATATCTCTCTTCACTACATATTGTAGAAGTATAGTTGTTTGCATCACTACAAGGGTTGCCAAGTGTCTAATCTTTTGAGAAAAGTTTTAAAGATAAACACCAAAGTGGAAAAATGGTTTGAAATGAGATTGGTTGACTTTTAGTCTTCTCACAAAAAATGTCAAGGTATTATTAAATTTATTGGAGTTTATTTATGAAAATATTTTGAAAATGCATGAACCTAAGTCCAAGTTTATTATGAAAGTGTTTAAGTTTCAAAGCAAGAAGGGTTTTCAAAAGGAGGGAGAAGATTTTGAAATTAAATAAGATGGGAGGAGTAGAAGAGGCTATCCTAAAGCATAAGGTAAAAGCTAAGGATAAGGACCATCTAACCAACAAGAAGCCAAAACTTGACATTATGAGCCAAGATAGAATTCCCATTATTTGGATTGGAACCAAGAAAGCAAAGATACTAGACCTCTTCAAATTTGTTAAGTCTTCACAAAAATTGGGCAGAGTAACAACTGTATACGGGTGAATTCCAGATTACAAACAAAGGATGCAATCACAAAAACCTGCACACAAAACAAACAAGCAACCCAATGTCTTGAGGTAAACCTCAAGATCTCCAGACAAAATAATCTGATAAGATCACAAGGTCTCCAAGATAAGCCAAAGTTTCTAATCCTAAGTCCAAAAAGTCCACTGCTCCATAATGCCAAGGATAGTAACCAAATAGTCCAAGTACCATTAAGAGTTTTTTAGGGTTTATGTTGATTATTAAGTGTCTTAGGAAAAAGAAAAAGAAAAGCTCAAGTGAGCGAAGTAAAAATGACAAGAATATAAATGCTCAAATGAGCGAAGATGAAAATGGCATGAAATGAAAAATGCTAAAATAAATAAATAGTACATAAAGCATAAAAGAATAAAAGCATAAAATAAAACAATTCAATAATTAGTGGTTAGTTGGATGACCATCTTGAAACTTACATTTGGAACTCATTAGAGGATTGGTAGAACCAAATCCTCCACACAATAAGTTGCATTTACTTTTTGTCAAGTATATCATCCATTTGAAATTCTCACAAGTACCATTTAATGATCAATGATGTTTAAGTGATCCGCGTTGACCAAAGGTGTTGTAGATCCATTAGATGATTGGTAGAACCAAAGCCTCCACACAATGAAACTCAAGGTTATTGGATAAAAGAGATCAAATTAACATACTTGGGCTTGCAATCATAAGTTTGGGCCACGAATGATCATTTATTCGAATCGGGACAAAATTTAGCGCTATGTTAAGCAATCGTAAGTGGACTTATATAGAAGTCGCACCTATTTTGAGGCCGGTCAATAGCAATCTATGCACCGTTTATTTTGAGACATGATATAGAGATCATGCTCCAACAACATTTAGTGCAATGAGAAGGGGATGAGATGAAGAGGAATTAGGGTAAAAAGAAAAAACCATATTTGAATTAATATTTAATCAAACTATTATTAAAATCATTCATCCATCTTTTGTGGAGTTAAACTCAACACCATGGATCCAATGATGTTAATAAAGCCATGATCAAAAAATCAACCCAAGACAGCCAGGAAATGTTCACAAAATAATAATATATTTAATATATACATTAAAGGATTTTAAAAAATGGAAAAATAGTAAGGAAAATGTCAATCATATTCAAATTAATCAAGAAATGAAAGATAAGACCATAGAAAAATCAGAAAATAGGTCAAGTAATTATGCAATTTTTTTGGGAATTTTTAAAAGATCAGAAACTATTTTTAAAAATTAACATAAATGGGTAAACTAAACAAAAATAGTAAAAAATAGTAAAGTCAGAAACAAAAATAAAATAAGGTCACCAATATTTGTCACAATATCATTGGATCATTCCATAATTTTTTTTCAGAATTTAAAAATGTGCAAAAGTATTTTTAAACATTTTAAATAAATCAAATAAGTGTAAAATTCATTAAAAAAATACCAAAACACAAAATTAAATTGTGAAAAAATAAAAATCAGAAAGAGAATAATCAAAAATATTTTTCATAATTTTTTTGGATTTTTTGGACTAAAAATGAATTTTCTATGATTTTTTGAAATTTAAAACAATTAAAATATAAAAATCAGAAAAAGAAAATAAAAGAAAAAGATGTAGACCATTGGATGAGAGTTAAAACGCGTTAGTAATCAAATCCAAAGGATCTGGCGTGCTGTGAATATCATGGTCTTTAGTGAATAATGTACAGAATCATTAATAAATCAGATTTTTGAAAAAAAACAAATGGCACACTTTCATTGGTTAGAAGGTGACGCGTTGGTCATCTTCAACCTCCATCCCTCACGAATTGTAGGTCTCTCAAACTGTAAAATCAGAAGCTCAGACCTATGCCATTCGCTTCGTCTCTTCAAGACGAAGACAACCATACCCTCGCGCCATATTTATATAAACTGTAACTCAAGCAATTTGGAAAGAAAGTTTTGAAAAGGGATTTGAAAATTCATGGTCAAAATGTGCTTCCAGATAAAAGTAAGTGTGCGACTAGAACCAGGGCAATGAGAGCAACACAATGATACCAAAGTTTTGAAGAATTGATGAAGGAATCTACCTATTGAAGTTGAGTTGCAGAGCTTTGAAACTGGACTTCTATGGAGCAATATAAGGCATGATTATTGAATGTGATTATATAGTTAGCTTCAGGGAAGATCAAGGATGGTGAATTGATGAAGAAAATGGATTGAAAAAAGGCTTGAGAATAGGATTCGAAGTAGCTGAATTCTGAGTTGTGAAGCAAGTTTGGCAGGGTGATTCTGGCTATCTAAGCTTGGGAAATTGAATGGGGGATGACCCTCTATTTATAGGGAATCAAATGGGATGCTCAAGCGTGTGGAATAATGCAAATTGGAGGGAAATCGTGTGAACCTGATGCACGAGCAAAGTGTGATCTGATTTGCATCAAAACTCATCTAATCCTTGCGTTTCAAGGCTCTAATCCACTTTGGCAACTTTGTTAAACACGTTTAGATCACAAACGCGTGCTAATTTGATGTTTAAAGGCCAAAACATGGATTTCAAATTCTGACTTATGGAGAAACTTCAGTTACAAGTTACCAAGTTCAATCCAATGGCATTTCCACCTCAGGGGGCCTTAGGGCAAAATTCTTAATGCTTTGGAAAAATGAGGTAACAAGCTTTGTAATGGAAAAATAATAGAATCAAATGGAGGCTTGAGCTGAAAATTACATGGAGTCAAAGTTGAAGAAAAAGAGTTGACTTTCCATACTTAGAAATATTTCAAATTCTTCTTTAAAAATGACCTATAATCTCTTGCATCCAAACATGGCTTTCCACTTAGAATTTGCTCTTGAACAAAAAAGATGGAATGAAGTAGATATCTTGAGTGACATTTTGCAATTTGAAACACTCAAAATTTCCAAAAATTGAGCAAGTTATAACTTGTTGAAGTTGGCCAAAAATCATGAAATGACCTATAATCTTTTGCATTCTTAAGGCAACTTCCATCCATTTTCTTACTTTGCACATAAAAGAAGGCATGAAGTGCACATCCTTATGATCATCATGAAAAAAGAATGGGATCAATGTGATAAAAATTGACCAAGTTATGACCATTTGAAGTCACATATGGAAAATTGGGGATTCATCTGGATGATTTGTAATCTTCTCTCTTCACCAAGTTCCTTCCACATGAAAACTCCTTGGAACTTTTGAAGTGGTTTGTTGGTGACTCTTTGAAGAGAAGAATGTTTTTGGAATCACTCAAAAATACCAAAAGATGAGCAAGATATGCCCCTTTGAAGTCCAAAACCCTAGCCTCTAGATCAAGAGAATGCTTGGTGGAACTTTGCCAAATTTGAACAAACTTTTGGTGCCAATATTTTTCCTTTGTGAATAGAAATTGTTGCGGATGATGATGAGGACTCATGGCCACCAAAACCACTTCCATACCAACTTCAAAACAACTTCAATGGTGAGGTTTGAATCTCTCAAGCTCTTGACTAGGGCATGGAAATAAACTCATGAACCCATGAAGCAACTTGCTAAACCTCATTGCCTTTACCTACATTATTAACAAGTAAGACAAACTAATATTACATTTTGTTAATTAGAGAGAAAAATCAAAGCAAAATATCTATGATCACAACAGAAAACAAGTAAAGGTGCTTGGTAACTCCTCAAAGAGCAAAGCTAAAGATAAGGAGAAGAGCCAAAAGCCCTAATGTGATTTTGTGGTGATTGAAACAATATGGTATGATGAAGGGATCTTAGGGGCAAAAATTAGGGTACAACACAAAACCCCAGCCTTTATATCAAGAGAATGCTTTGAGGAACTTTGATAAGTTTGAACAAACTTCTTATGCCAATATACTTTCTTTGTGAATAAAAGTTGTTGAGGATGATGATGAGGACTCATAGCAACCAAAACCACTTCCATATCTTGAAATTTGAGAGAAATGTGCTCTTATGACCAACAGGAACAAGACCTTGTCCAATCATGACAACTTCTTCCCTCAACCCTTTGTACTTTTGAATCAATTTTGATAACTTTGGAATATGTTGAACCAAAGTAAGCCTTGTCATACCATTTATTCCAAAACCACTCCAATAGTGAAGTTTGAACTCCTCAAGCTATGTTGACTAGGGCATGGAAATAAACTCATGAACCCATGAAGCAACCTGCTAAACCTCATTGCCTTTACCTACATTATTAACAAGTAAGGCAAACCAACATTGCATTTTATTAATTAGAAAGAAAATCAAAGCAAAATATTCATGATCACAAAAGACAACAAGTCAAGGGGCTTGGTAACTCCTCAAAAGACAAAGCTAAATATAGGGAGAAGAACTAAAGGCCCTAATGTGATCTTGTTGTGATTGAATCAACATGGTATGATGAAGGGATCTTAGAGGCAAAAATTGGGGTACAACATCTTGCTTAGAGGATTCCACAACAACTTTTCTAGGTGCCTCCGTCCGGGCAAGCTCACCTACAACTTCATTTCCTCGAGTCCCAGATGACTCATCGGCAGGGGTAACAACTGGAGCAAGAACGGGAGTAGTAGCTGAAGTACTAGCAGGAATAACAGATGGAATAACAACAGGTTTATTGACAGTCTTTGGGGAAATCACGGGAGAGAAAACCCTTCCACTTCTGGTAATCTTACTGGTCCCGACAATGTTACTGACATTGGGATAAGCCTCTTCATTCTTCAAATCCCGTTTAATGCCATGATAGTAAACATCAGCGCCATAATGCCAAGGGACAGCCTTGTCCGAGGCGTACGGGGTAGGACCAGGAAAGGTGATTATCAACGGAGCAACTCTCAGAGCAGGTTTAATCATAACATGTCTTCTCGAGGAGACCATGGAAGGATTGGCGGAAATGGTTATAATAACAACGTCTTCAAACAGAACAACTGGAATCAAAGTTTTCTCGAACACAATTTCTCTACTGTCCATCAGGCGCTAGACACATGTCTTCAGCAAATAGCAACCAGAAGGCAGAGATGAACACATGTGGCAACCTTCACCATAACCCGAAAATAAACCGGCCAACAAAAAATTCTTCTTAACAGTCATAAGGGGAGTAGAAAATTCATCAACTGAGGTCACAAACAGATCGGTATCAACGACATTAACTCCACGGTTGTGTTTAGGCATGGGAGCAATTATGATATTGGTCTTCTCTGAAGCATCAAACTCAATTTACTTGGCTTCAATCAGATCCTGTACTTTATTTCTTAGAGCCCAGCAGTCATTTGTATCGTGACCAGGACTCTCACAATGGTAGGCACACCGAGCATTTGGATTGTACCGAGGAGAGGTGGTATTAGGATTCCTGGGAGTCTCCTTCAAGGTTGCCAAGTTGGATTTCAGCAGATGGGGTAGAACCTCTGTCAATGTCATGTTAATCCGGGTAAACTGCCTTTGTGGTCTTTCTACCCTTTGTTGATTGTTGCATTATGGAGCAGCCGCATGCCTAGGTATCATTACAACACTTACCGTCAGATGGTGTTCAGCTCTGCTCTGACCTCTTGGTCTATATATAACACTGGCTTCCTTTTTACCAGCAAAGGGCTTCTTTACTGAACTCGAGGAGGTGTCTCTCTATATTTTACCGCTCCGGATCCCAGCTTCTACCCTCTCTCTAGTTAATATCAGTTCAGTAAAACTAGCTGATGAACTACCGATCAAATGGTTGAAGAATGGACCAGACAGTGTCCCAAGAAACATGTCTACTAACTCCCTATCAGACAAAGGGGGTTGGACTCTCCTAGCCAAATCTCCCCACTTCTGCGCATACTCCTTAAAGCCTTCACCTGCACCCATGGATATACTCTGGAGTTGAGTACGAGTAGAGGCCAGGTCGGCATTGTATTGATACTGCTTGTAAAAAGCAGAAACCAAATCCTCCCAGTTTCTGACATTGATTCCCTCCAATTGGTAGAACCATTCAAGCTGAGTCTCTGACAGACTGTCTTGAAAGAAGTGAACCCACAAGTTTCTATCAGCGGTGTGAGGTTGGATCTTCCTTACATAGGAACAGAGATGGAGCTTTGGGAAAGACACCCCATCATACTTTGCGAAAATTGGAGCCTTAAATTTCTGCGGGATGACCACTCCCGACACCAATCCCAGTTCTTCGAAGTATAACCCAGGTATTCTCTAGACTTCCATAGCGCTCAACCGATCATCTAACTGCTTGTATCTATCCTCAATGGGAGGATATTGCTCATCATTATAATCGGTATCATTGTCAGAAACTTCAGGACTGGGGTCCTCTTCCCTTGTCTCCCTCTCTTGATTCTCCCCTTCTTTGGACGAGGAGGTCAGATCGAATGGTTGCTTTAGCGGCCCCCCGAATCTTCAGCCCATATTAAGGATACCAGCAGGTTTCTTCTTCTTCTTCTTTTTCTCTTTCAGGATGAGGGCCTTCAGATCCTCCAGCCCTTTTTCCAGAGTTATGAACATCTGTTGAATTGGGCATTTTGTGCCTGAAGATCATAAATGCTTTGTTCAGAAGACATCTTTGCTGAAATAAACAGCGAAGAAGATGAGAAACCTGTAATGGTACCTGTTTATGCAATGTCATGGATGGTATGCATATGCAATGATTTCAAGGATTCTTAAAAGCTCAAATTTTCTTAACCATAAAAGAAACACACGTTAATTGTATTAATGAGTTTGAATTGTTACAAAGAATGCCCTCTAGGCTTACAGTTTAAACAAAACAAAACTTAAAGCAAAAAGAAACTAGGTCTCTCATGAGCACATCCTCTTTGGTGCAATGTAGGCGTTTATGTTCCTTTCTTCTTGAAGTAGCCTAGTGAGCTCCATGACCTTCTTCTCGCTGGAATAAAACTGAGCTTCAAATGTGTCCCGCTCCTCTTTAAGTTGAACCCAGGACTTCTGTAACTCCTCATGATCAGTTGTCATGTCAGGATGATGAACAAGGGAAGCAGCATCTCCTTCAGCAACTGGTTCCATAATTATTGGTAGGACAGCAGGGTAAGGCATCATAAGACTTTGAGCGTGGGCTCGTACCCATCAGTGATACGGCTCAAGAGGGATGGAATTCTTATACCCCAGTGTCTTGCTATCAAATTTATGTAGCATGCACCAAGCTTTTATGAACCTTTTGCGGTAACCCTGAGTATCATTCTCATAGTTGAAAGCGATTCCTTGGATAAGCGTATCATGAGGGCCATCCCTCCTTGCATAACCGAACTGTCGCAGTGCCAAACAAGGGTTATAAGTGATTCCTTCCCTAATTCCTAAGAGAGGGACATTAGGGAATTCACCATAACGATCGATGATGGTAACATCTTCCGAGGACCGTGAACACCAATAAATGTCTGAATATGTAAGGGACATCAGCCTCTGAGACCATTTCATACCTTGCTCATTCTTCAAAATAGATCTGGGTAGGTGCGAAATAAACCACCTAGCCAATAGAGGAGTGCAAAACAATGTTGTACCCCAAAATTTCCCCTCCTATTTTATTCAACATATGTTCATTGAGACCCTCAACTTGCTCAAGGATGCCCAAGATTTGACCAGACAAACTCTCTCCTAAAGCAATGAACCTCCAACTAGGGTTTCCATTTTCATCAAGATGGGTGAACTCCAAAGGCCTCAAATATTTTCCATGGTCCTAATATGTTCTCAAGATCATCCATGCCAAGTTTCATGCCTTGCAAAAAAATTTTGCTCAGTCAACTGCTCAGATGCTTGAAAATCAACTATATTAGGTCAAAAGTCAATTGTGGCCCACATACAATCAAACTTCAAGATTTTTGGTCAACATCAACATTTTGAAGTGATATATCAAGGGTTGATCATGATTCCTAAAGGAATGATCCAAACTTTGACCAAGCATAACTTTCTCATACTTTATCAGAAATTCTCATCCAAGGCTCATTTTGAAGAGAACCCAATTTCCTATAACTCATATTCATCCCTCAAGTTCAAAAAATGCACTCATAAAAAGATACGGATTTCTACATTATAGGTCCTTTTGAAAAGTAAACAAAAACACCTTTTGGGTCAAAGCTTCTTACATGAATATGGAAGACCCAATTGAGATGAAACCAAAAGGCTTGTTTAGTGGACATCCTAAGCTTTCTAAAAAGTCCAAGAACAACTTCCTAGGGTCAAAATTGGAAGAGATGTGCATTGTCAAAGTTGACCATTTTTGGAAAATTGCCAAAAGTCAAATGTGCTCAAAAGTGCATTTTTTGTCAAATGGGCCTAGCTTTTCATGACTGCATCTTGTTTAGGACATGGTCCACGACCCAAATAAGCATCCATATATTATTTGCTCTATTTATTTATTTTATTTTGATTTTTATTTATTAAAATCTAAATTAAATCAAATAAATGGCAAAAAATATAAAAGATTGATGTTTTGATCTGATTTTTGTAGGAATCAAATCTAATTAAGCTGGCCTAATCAGATCAAATCGAATCAAGGAAAATTGAGGCAAAAATAGCATGATTTGAATATTTTTGGAAAGATATCATATAACAAACAAATCACATTCAATTTCCATAATTCCAAAAGATTCAGGTCGTTTTTGTTGCCCTAATTCATCACACTACATATACTGAACATAAACAATGCAAAAGAACAAGGGTTGCAGTCGTGAGAGCTGAAGAACAAAACTCAAATTTTGGAAAAAAAAGTGGTGGATTGTTTTCTCACATAGGGGGTGATTCAAAGAATTCCAAAGCTTCTAATCGCTTCCTGGATATCTCCTGAAGCTAACACGATCAATTACAAGCATTCCCAAGCCCAGAATCGTCCCATAGCCTTCACACGGTTTGCCCTTTTTTTCAAAATCAATTACGATAATTCTTGCATCCTAAGCATATTATAATGATGTATTTGTGATTATTGACATATTTGCAACATGCTTGAATGATTTAATTGACGTTTTGATGCATATATTGATGGTTGCCATGGTTAGGGTTTAAGAAGCCGTTTTGGGGCTTCTCTGTACAGGTGAAATTGGACCAAGAAAATAATTCCATGATACTCGTGAGATCAAGACGGGTTGATTGGTATAGCTAGAATTAATTTATCATGCATCATATGAATTTTTGAAGCTTGCAGGTTTATAGCTATGGAGTTTTGTCCGTAGGTATAAGTTGGGTACCTAAGATGACGGACAGGGAAGAAGATGATGACTTGTCACCATCCCACTGGTCCATTTGAATTACGCGCATTTTTTCAGTTTACTCACCTTGTTTTACATATTATAATTTAATCTTATTATAAAAACAACTAAACAATGTAGCACAGACGGCCAAGGCACGCGTTGTATGAGTGGGAGGACCTGGGTTCGATCCCAGGTCCCAACATATTTTCTTTATTTTCTTAACATATGATTACAGATCCGATGCGTTACATGGCAAGATATCCATCATGTGCCCCACTAATCCAGTCACTGGATCATGGCCAACACAGATCCAACGCTCAAACCAAGGAAGGACCATGGTGCACTCTCCAGGCGTACCAACACAAAATCAAGCGCAGGAGTGGGCTCAGTCATAATGGGCCTGGACAAATTCAGAAGCGCACCCCCCCTATTTGCTCATCATATCATGCCCAACTCTATTCTTTTTTTTATTATTTCAATTCTTTTTTTATTATTTATTATTTATTTATTTTTTCAAATAACACCAAAAATCATGTTTTTTTATTTAATCAGAAAATCATAAAAAATATCAAAAATCATTTTTTCATAAAAAATATTTTATTGATTAATTAGTTTAATTAAATTAGGGTAATTTAATTCCTTTTTATTATAATTTAAAGTAAATAGAATTAGGGTTAAATTTGCACATAACCTAATTTTTTCTCAAAAATAACCTAAATATTTTCTCAATTAGATTTTTAGGTTTTCCAATTATTTCTCGCATTTAATTTGCCGCACGCGCCTTTAATTTTCTTTTTTTTATTATTATAGTAACTGCTCAGAGTTTGTAATAGTAATTAGGATTTTAATTCCACATTTTATTTTCAGTTAAAATAATTATGTATCTGCCCAAAGTCTTGTAATAGCTAGGACTCTAGTTTCTCGCATTTTAATTTCCGCAAACTATAAACTGTTTAGATGTATGTTAATAGGATTGTATGGAAAGACAAATTGAAATTAAAATAGTAAAAAGCCCTAATTGTGCAAAGATAACTAACTGAAAAAATACAATTGCACATGCTCACTCCTAGGGTTTACTCCACTCCGGTTGCCTTTGGTAAACGGTCATAAAGTATAGGAAATGTTAGTGGTCGTCCTCTAGTCCCAAAATATCTAAAATGACCCATTTGGATGTTGCCTCGGAAAAAGATCTTTAAGACTTTAGTATGATTACTAAAATTTCCTAGCATTGCTTTTGTGATCGTACTTGTCCCTTCGAACGTCCCTTAAAATTCCAACGACAGTGCTACCTATTCCTTAATAATAGGATAATGCTGTCTATAGGAAAAGGAACAGACCTTTTTCGAGTAGGTAGAAAATCTTAAGTACTTGCTCAAAACAATAAAAACTCTTTTACACAAACACTTTCAAAATAGTTTTCAAAAACAACTTCGTCACACTCTTGAGGACCGATACAAGGGTTACCACGAAGTAAAACTTTTCAAAACAAGCACACACAAGCAATTTTAAAAATGAGCAAAGTACCTAAGAGCCCATGGAAAACCATGGATAGAAAGGGTGCTAACACTTTCCCTTTCTATAATCTACCCCCCGTACTCAAACATTATCGAAAAAGGTTTTTTCTATTCTTTTTACTTTTCCTTAGTTGGATGAAATAAAATTCGGTGGCGACTCTTGCTTACCGCGACATTTACGAATATAAAATACAAACCAGTATTAACAGCCGGTTTTGCCACCGTATCACAGAACTGGTGACTCTGCTGGGGATTTTAAATAAGTGGGGTATACCTTAGGATCTAGGTCACTTTTAAAATTGCTTTCTTGTTTGCTTTGCCTGCTTTATACTCAAGGGTTTTGTTTGGGTAATATTGAAGATCCTACACCCAGATCGGTAACACCTTTTAGGTAAGTAGCAATAAACTATGAGGGAACTGTGCAGGGTATACCGACACGGTTGAAGCAGTAGCTACGTTGATGTGGCACTTTGGTTGGTACTGGTAACCCTTGAGTCAATCAGGGAGAGTACGAGGCCTTCACTTGGTGTCGTGAAGTATCAACTGACCTTATAACCTTTAATTGCACAACTTGGCCAGTAGGACGTAGCAAGATGGCCGACTTTGGTGTATTCTTAAGGTCGACAGATACTCGATGCTACACTCATTGAAGTTTGGCTCTTGAGTTTTGTTTGGTTGTGAGTCAATGCCTATTGAATGAAGCTGGGGGAAAGATCAGTGATATTGAGATCCTGTTGTACCCCAAAATTTACCCTCCCATATTTCTCAATACATGTCAAGTGAGGTCCTCAAATTGCTCAAGGAAGTCCAAGGGTTGGCCAGACAAACTCTCTCCTAAGGCAGTCTACCTCAAATTAGGGTTTCATTTTTCACCAAGATATATGAACCACAAAGGACTAAAATTCTCACCATTGTCCTAATATGTTCTAAAGATCATCCATGTCAAGTTTTCAGCCTTGCAGAAAGAGTTTGCTCAGTCAATTGCTCAAAGGCCTGAAAATCGACCGTGCTAGGTCAAAAGTCAACTGTGGCCCACATACAGTCAAACTTAAATATTTTTGGTCAACATAAGCATTTTGAAGTATCATTCATCATTTTATCAATGGTTGATCATGATTCATCAAGGATTGCTCACAATTCATCAAATCCCAAAAGTTGCTAAATTAGGGTTTTACAGGAAACGTCAACTCAACTTTGACCAAGCATAACTTTCTCACACTTTATCAGAAATGACCCATCCAAAGCTAATTTATAAGAGGATGCAATTCCCTACAATTAATAATCAGCTCCCAAGTTCAAAATATGCACTCACAAAAAGATATAAATTTTGACATTATAGGTCATTTTGAAAAGTCAACAAAAACACCTTTTGGGTCAAAGCTTCATACATGAACATGGAAGACTCAATTGAGATGAGACCAAAAGGATTACTTAGAGGACATCCTAAGATTTCTAAAAAGTCCAAGAACACCTCTCTAGGGTCAAAATTGAGAAAGTTATGCATTGTCAAAGTTGGCAATTTTTAGGAATTTGCACAAAGTCAACAATGCTCAAAATTGCATTTTTTCCACATGGGCCCATCTTTTCAAGATTGCATTTCATTCCTAGCATATTCCACGACCTATGGGACCCTCCATGCTTTATTTATTTAATTTATTTGATTTTTATTAATTGAAAATTCAAATAAAATCAAATAAATCCAAATAAATCATATAATGTGTTTTAAGGATGATTTTTGCATTGAAGGAAGATCTTATGTGCTGTCAAATGAGAACCAATTCGTACAAGACTGATTTGGGTTGAAAAATATTGGATTGAAGCAAATTTGGAAGGATATCATATACCATGTGTGATACGGTGGGAGAACTGACTTGAGGTTTTGCGTTTGTTTTCGCAAATGTTTCGGTTGAGCAAGAGTCGCCACCGACTTTTTATTTTATCCTAAAGAAAGGTTAAAAAGCACAACAAAAACCTTTGAGATGTTTTCTTGGGTTCGGGGAGTAGATTATAGAAAGGGAAGGTATTAGCACCCTTTCTATCCATGGTTATCCATGGGCTCTTAGTTACTTGATTAGATCACTTGCCTTGCATTTTCAATTGTTTGAAATGGTGCTTTGTGTGTGTGGTTTTGAAAATGTTTTGAAAAATATGCCTTGTCTAGGCAACCCTTGTAACAATTCTTTACTCGAATGTTTTACAAAAGGTGTTTGTCTTTTTGAAAATATGTTTCAAGGTTTTGAAAGTGAAGTGTGTTTTGAAAAATGGCAAGGATTTGTTTTGCAAGATTGGGAAAGTAACCAAGAGCTATCTACCCTAAATTTCTCAAATATTTTTCCTACGTTTTAACCCTTTTAACAGTATTGTTCCACCATTGTATTTGGTGGCCAATCTTGTGTTAGGATGTTAACGGGACGGGCGCGGGTCATCGTTTAGACCATGAATGCAATGGTGCCAAGTGTCTTTGGCAAGTTTTTCTTTAAGGGACTTGATCATTTTTTAAGCAACTTTGAGAAAGCGTCATCGAGGGACTATGATCATTTTGATTTGTTTTTGTTTTGCCAAAGACACTCAACATGCAAGCAAGGCCCATTATTGAAGGCAACAAGTGGAGTAACCCTAAGGGTGCAAGTGTGATTGGTGTTGTCCATTTTCATGCTTTTTTGTCTTTGAATTAGGTCAAGCTATTTATTTGATTTTTTTGCATACAAATCCTAAGTCTATCATGGCATAATTAGAAAGCTTTTAAATGCCGAAAATAAAGATCCTAAATTATTACAACATAATTATGGGATGGGGGGTACAAATGTTCAAATGGGGGATATTTAGCAAGAAATTTAAATCTAAACTATTACATCCAAATTGAATATACAAGTTATTTAATTGCACAATAATAAGACAAATATAATAAATATGCAAAAATGTATTATGCACAAAAATGTTTTTTTTTATGTATGTAAAAGTGTTTTTCAATGTAAAATATAGACAAAAATAAAAATTCAATTTTTGGATATTTTCATGGTTTAGGGCAAAACCCTAATTTTCTAACTAAATAGTATTTATTAATTATATTATATACAATATTCGTCAATTATATACAAAAATAAAAAAAAGAAGTATATTGTAAAAAAAAGAGGCATTTTTGATGTCATATATTAACAAAAATAAAATGTATCATTTTCATATTTTTTGTCCTAAATATTTAATGAAATATGTATAAGTATTTATCTTATTTATTAAATATACTAAATATGTACAAAAATAAAAATATTAATTATTTACAAAAAAAAAAAATATTTTTTAGAAAATGTTTTCAAAAGGTAAATAAAAAATAATGACTAAAAAAAATATATTTGGTATTATTTTCTAGGGTTTTTTTTAAAAAGTATGTATATATATATATATATATATATATATATATATATATATATATATATATATATATATATATATATATATATATATATATATATATATATATATATATATATATATATATATATATATATATATATATATATATATATATTTATTTACATGCATATATCAAATAAAACAAATAAATACCTAATAAATGCAAAAAAGGGGTGAAAAAATATTTTCATGTTTTTTATATGTTTGAATAAAAATATAAAATCAGAATCAAAAAGAAAAAAAATCAAAAATGGTAAAAATATCACACAATGGGCCAAGGGGGTGTAAGTGGAAAAATGAGGTGCAAACAGAAAAACAAATCAGGCCCAGCCCAAGGGGCTTGTCTTCAACCTCCAGCCATTCAACCAGAAGCAAAAACGCGCGCTTTTCCTTGTCAACCACAGATCTTGATTCCTTGACTTTTAACAAAAACTTACAACATCAAAAGTGTAGAGCATCTTGTCACGATTCCAAATATATAAAAAAATTGTTCTAACTCTCAGAAATGAGAGAGAATTTCTTATCCCCCAATTTTTAACCTAAGTTATTTCCAATGTTCATGTTCAAAATTCGTGCAGCACACACAATATAAATGAAAAGTAAGGATATGGGTAGCTTCAGGGCCATGAGTAGGACATATTTTCTTCACAAACTTAAGCCTAAATATGCTTGGATAGAGAGATAGAAGTTCACATTTTACCTGTCTCAGCTTGACTCGAACAGAGTAATATGGCCAACTTCAATGGTGTTTGAGGACTTGTACAACTTGCTTGAGGTCCCAGGAACCTTCTCCTATGCTTGGTGTTCCTTGAATCTTTCTGAGTCAAGCTATGGAAGTCAACCCGCAACAATGAAAAGTGAAAATGGCAAACTTGGTTAGGGGTGTTACAATCTGTATCTAGGGCTTGGGATAGTTTGTATGGATGATAGGGAATGTGTTTGAACAAGCTTTGGCCAAAACGCACGAGGGGGATGAACTGTTGAAGTCAATCTGCAACAAGGACTCTGTTTTGCAGAAAAAATGTGCTTTGATGGATGAGGAGGTATTGAGGATCAAGGGCTCGTGTTTTAGGTCAGTTAGGGAGTATGGAAAATGTTCACAAAGTTTGCTTCAGTTGGTCTTTGCAGGAATGTGTGTTATGGTTCAAAATGCAAGTTTTCTTCTTATCTAAGCAAAGGTTGTCAAGTTGGATTATAGGCTACTACAGGCCCCTCAAGCATGCTGCATTTTTCCTTCTTGATCAGTGGGATATGTCCATAATCTTGTGCCCAAAAGATCTGTCCTGTACCTCTTTGATTTGTGTTTTGACATAAAGTGTATCTTTACAAGAATGGCTAAAATTCTTTTTCCATATATGGCTTAATCTTGCATGTAATGGTTAAATACACAAAGTAAGACTTGAACACAAAGGATATGCATTAAATTATTGAGTGTGAATGAGATTAAAGGCCTGTAATCTAGCTTGGAACATGCTGACTTGAAAATGGCAAAGTGTATGAACATGGCTTGGTCAAGAACAAAAGTGGATTTTGCCCAACTTTGCAAATTCGATTCTCCCTAACCACAAGGGTGTTTGAGAAGTTCTTGGACAATTTGGAAAGCTTGGAATGTGTACTACAATCCATCTTTGTAATGAAAATTGAAATTCCAAGTGGAAGCATGAGAAAAGTGGCCATGAAGTTAGGCAAAAATCCTGCCCAAAATAGGTCAAAAAATTTCTAAGTTAAGAATGTTTTGCACCCCTATTACAAAAATCATAACTTGAGATACAAGCTTCTTTTGAGAAAACTTTGTGAATCAAAGTTGTAGATTTTGCAATAGACTACAACTTTCATGTTTTGAGTTTTGCTTGAATACATTTGCATCTTGATGAAAAAATGGGACAAAGTTTGGAAAAAATTAGGAAATTTCATAACTTAGAAAATTTCTAAGTTATGAAATTTCTTCATTTCAAACCCTAATTTGTAATTTTTGGTTTCTTGATGAACAAGTTTCATAATTTGACATGTCTTGATGAAAAATGAATCTTGGCACTTGATTTTGACCAAAAAGTCAAAGTTTGACTTTTCAGTATACAGTCAAATTTTGATCAGTTGACTGGAAAATTCATCTGTCAATCTTGTGCATTTGAGATCTTTTGAACTTGTTAAACATGTCAAGACAATGCCAATGAGTCCTTAAGGCCATATGTGAGCTTGGTTTGCCATTGGTTAGGTCAAACAGTCAAAAATTGCCTTTGTGCAGTCAAAACCCTAAAAATGACCATTTTGCCCTTTTGGTGATCTGATCAAATTTCTTGTGGAGTTGTGATCCAAACTTGATCCAATGGTCCATATGAGTTCATTATGTTGACGTGGGTAAAAAATTATGAAGTTTGACTGTCAATTGGCCACAGTTGACTTTTTCCCCAATACAGCTGATTTTTAGGTCAACTGTCCAATTGACTGGGCAAAGATTGGAATCAAGGCTTGAAACTTGGTATCGATGAACTTGTGAGTCCAACATGAAGCATGAAAGTCACTTTGGGAATTTTAGGTCAAAACATCTTTGTGCAAACGCAAACCCTAATTTGGGTCAACAATGCAAAGAGGAGTCTTGGGCAGTGCAAACCCTAGCTTGATCTTGAGCTCCAAGAGTTTTGTGATGAGAAAAAGTTGATGAAATGGGAGGGCAAATTTTGGGGTACAACAGTTTCCCCTATTCAATCTTCTTGCACCTGAAGAGTTAGATTGGTAGGTTTGCCTTTCGCGTCTCGAAGGTAAAAGGAGATTGGACACTAGAGTGCCCTTAAATTTGCACTCGCCAAGACATGGATGCGGGAATGGGCTTAGAGATGCCATTTGGAGATGGGCTTAAAGATGCCATCTAGAGGGGTGACAGAATCTTGCCGGGGATGGGCTTAAAGATTCCATCTGGAATGAGTATCAGAAAGGTGTCCATGTTTTGGAACATCTCTGAACTGGGGGTCTTGAATAAGCAATGGATTGATATCCGTGTTTGTAGAATCCGTAAACCGTTTTCAGAAGTCTTGAAGTTGAATAAGCAAAAGAGCAGTATCCGTTGATGGGGAAGCGTCCGTAAACTGTTTTTCAAAAGTTGAGAAGAATCTGAACAAGCGATAGGTTAACATCCGTTACTGGAGAACCCGTGAACTGTTTTCAGAAGTCTTGAAGTTGAATAAGCAATAGAGCGGCATCCGTTGATGGGGAAGCGTCCGTAAACTGTTTTTAAAAGTTGAGAAGAATCTGAACAAGCGATAGGTTAACATCCGTTACTGGAGAACCCGTGAACTATTTTCAGAAGTCTTGAAGTTGAATAAGCAATAGAGCAGCATCCGTTGATGGGGGAGCGTCCGTAAACTGTTTTCAGAGGTGGAAGAATCTGAACAAGCGATAGGTTAACCTCCGTTACTGGAGAACCCGTGAACTGTTTTCAGAAGTCTTGAAATCTGTACAAGTAATAGGTTAACATCCGTGTCTGGAGAACCCGTGAACTATTTTTAGAAGTTGAAATCTGTACAAGTAATAGGTTAACATCCGTGTCTGGAGAACCCGTGAACTGTTTTCAGAAGTCTTGAGGTCGAATAAGCAATAGAGCAGCATCCGTTGTTGGGAAGCGTCCTTAAACTGTCTTCAAAAGTTGAGAAATCTGTACAAGTGATAGATTAACATCCATGTTTGGAGAATCCGTGAACTGTTTTCAGAAGTCTTGGAATCTGTACAAGTAATAGGTTAACATCCGTGTCTGGAGAACCTGTGAACTGTTTTCAGAAGTTGAAATCTATAGCTTATCAATCTTATCCTGAAAAGGGTAAAATATTAGCTGAAACACAAAGTTATGTTGCATGAAATGTATGATGCAATATATGTTATATCAATGTTTATGATATGAATGTGATGAATGCGCATGTAAGCTGATGAGCTGTCTTACTGAGGATAAATGAATCCTGGATAACTGGAGATAAAAGAATCTTGACTGCTGTCGGGGAAAGTAATTCCTTGACTGCTGCCAGGGGATTGAAAATCCTTTGATTGTTGAGGATGAGACATCCTTGCTGACTGTTGGTTGCTTGGGGGAATAAAATCTTCAGTTGATGAGGGATCTTAGGACCACTGATGGGGATTGGAACCCCTTGGTGACTTGTAGGGAATGAGAAATCCGATGATCTCTACTAGGGAGTTCAGAACATGGGAGACTCATGCTGGGGAAGTAAGACTGAGAATCTTCAATCTGATGGGAAGTATCTCTGTGGGGAGAAGGTTTACTAGTCTGGTTCCGCTGGGGGTTGACAGTTGGAAGTTTTAGCTCTGCTGGGGATAGGATTTTAAGATTTTTAAGGCTCCACTGGGGATATTAAAACTTAAATCTGAGGGGAAATGAGTCCTGGAAGGCTCTATGGCTGAGGAAATCAGTTTTGAGAAACCTTTTCTGTTGAGGATACTGAAGTTTAACTCTGCTTGGGGAATTAAGTCCTGGATTTTAACCTTGTCGAGGAATTTGGAGTTTAGAACTGTTGGGGATTCTTTCTGAAAGAGCATCAAGATATCTATCTGTACCTTCAACCCATCAGTAATCATCTTTTCCTAGTTTGTAAGGAAAATGATTATGTTCAAATGCATATGCCTATTTAACAAAACATTGGATGTTTCTCAAATAAAACATAAGTGCAAAAGAGAAAAAAGGAAAACAAAGCGAATTTCTGTATATGGAAAGGTATTTGTATTGACTTTTTATGAGTATCTTTGTACAAAGGAGACAGGCATCCTAGTAAGAGGATGTTGTCGTAAAAAATTGAAAAATTTATACAAAAGATGGCTATGTGTAATAATTCCATGGGATCCCATTTTGCCTTAGCCTTCATAACTCTGAATACTTGTCCATTCGCTGCTTCATCTGCCGATGATTGGATTGATTAGAAGCTCGGAGCTGGTTGGTGAAGAGATTGTTCTTAAAGTGATCCGACGAGATATAGTCATACGCTTTAATTCCCTAACTTTTGCCTGAATCTCCCTTTCGGGTTTTCGATCCACCGGGAAACCCTTTTTTGCCCAAGCCGCCCTTTCGGGTTTTCAACTTGCCGGGTGTACAGATTTTTTTGTTTTATCCCTAATTTTTGCCTGAACCGCCCTTTCGGGTTTTCGGTTCACTGGGATGCCCATTTTTGCCCAAGCCGCCCTTTCGGGTTTTCGACTTGTCGGGTTATTTTATGCGTAGTATCTTTTTACTATGTCTGCATTCGCAGGGTGCGGCAAATCGTCGCCGTCTATGGTGGTTAGAATCATTGCACCACCAAAAAATATGCTCTTGATCACAAATGGTCCTTCGTAAGTAGGAGTCCATTTACCCCTGGGATCACTTTGCGGCAAGATAATCCGCTTGATTACGAGATCCCCGACTTGATATACTTGACGTCTGACTTTCTTGTTGAAAGCCTTGATCATCCGTTTTTGATACGTCTGACCATGGCAAACAACAGTGAGTCGCTTCTCATCGATCAAATGGAGTTGATCAAGTCGGGTTTGAATCCAATTGTCTTCACTCAAACCAGAGTCCTTCATAATCCTTAAAGAAGGAATCTGAACCTCCATGGGTAGGACAACTTCCATGCCATATACCAAAGAAAATGGGGTTGCCCCGGTTGAAGTACGTGCCGTGGTACGGTATCCATGCAGAGCGAACGGTAACAACTCATGCCAGTCTTTGTAGGTGACTGTCATTTTCTGAATGATCTTCTTGATGTTTTTGTTCGCATCTTCAACAGCACCGTTCATCTTCGGCCGATAGGGAGATGAATTATGATGATAAATCTTGAACTGTTCGCATAGAGCGGTGATCACAGTATTGTTCAGATTTGTACCGTTGTCCGTGATGATCCTGTCGGGAACACCTTACTGGCATATGAGGTTTTGCTTGATGAAGCGGGCAACCACATTTTTTGTGACAGAGGCGAAGGAAGCTTCTTCGACCCATTTGGTGAAGTAGTCAATAGCAACCAGGATGAAGCGGTGTCCATTGGACGCTGTGGGCTTGATCTCTCCAATCATGTCAATGCCCCACATTGCGAATGGCCAAGGAGCTGTCAGAACATTGAGAGGAACAAGAGGAATGTGCACCTTATCGGCGTAGATCTGGCATTTATGACAGGTACGGGAGTGTTGATAGCAGTCAGCTTCCATGGTAGACCAGTAATAGCCTGCCCTTAGAATCTTCTTAGCCATCGTATGCCCGCTCAAGTGGGTGCCGAAGGTGCCACTGTGGATATCGGTCATGATCAACTCCGCTTCAGCTTTGTCCACACATCGGAGTAGAACACAATCATGGCTGCGTTTGTAAAGAATGTCGTTGCTCAGGAAGAACTTGGCAGCAAATTTCCTTAGGAACTTTTTGTCATTAACGGAAGCTCCTTCGGGATATTATCTGGTCTGGAGATACCTTTTGATTTCGTGAAACCAGGGTTGTTCCACTATCTCTTCAGTATTAATCTCGTGACAATGCGCAGGTTCATCCATTCGCTCGATGGTGATTTGGAGAGCCTCGTTATCCCAGTTGAGTTTAAACATGGAGGACATTGTTGCCAGAGCATCTGCTAGCTGATTCTCTTCTCGCGGGAAATGCTCGAAGGTGATTTGCTCGAAATGAGGCAGCAATGTCAGAACATGTTCTTTGTATGGGATAAGATTGGGATGTTTGGTGTCCCACTCTCCTTTGACTTGACTGATAACAAAAGCCGAGTCCCCAAATACAACTAAAGATTTGATCCCTAGGTCTATAGCATCCTTGAGACCAAAAATGCAAGCTTCGTATTCAGCCATATTGTTGGTACAGCTGAAGCAAAGTCGGGCCGTGAAAGGTGTATGGCAACCTTCCGGGGAAATGAGTACCGCACCGATACCGTTTCCAAGTGCGTTTGAAGCACCATCAAAGTACAGGGTCCATCGGGATCCATTTTCAGGTCCGTCATACGGTCCGTTACCTTCGACGTTGTCTAAATTCATGATGTCCTCGTCTGGGAAGTCGAATCTCATGGGTTGGTAATCTTCGACAGCTTGATGAGCTAGATGGTCAGCTAGCACACTCCCTTTTATAGCTTTTTGGGTAGTGTACTGGATGTCATACTCAGTTAGAATCATTTTCCATCTAGCAATTCTTCCAGATAAAGCCGGCTTTTCGAAGATGTACTTGATAGGATCCATTTTGGAAATCAATAAAGTGGTATGAGTCAACATATACTGCCTTAGTCGGCGAGCATCCCATACCAAAGTGCAGCAAGTTTTCTCGAGCAGTGAGTAGCGAGTCTCACAGTCGGTAAATTTTTTGCTAAGGTAATAAATGGCATGCTCTTTTCGACCAGACTCGTCATGCTGGCCTAGTACGCACCCCATTGAGTTATCCAAGACGGTTAGATACATGATCAACGGTCTTCCTTCGACGGGTGGCATCAGAATAGGAGGTTCCAATAAGTACTCCTTGATTTTATCAAAAGCAGCTTGGCAGTCGTCGTTCCATTCAACTACCTGATCTTTCTTTAATAGTTTGAAAATTGGCTCACAGGTAGATGTCAGGTGAGAGATGAACCTGGCGATATAGTTCAAGCGCCCCAAGAATCCCCTAACCTCCTTTTCGGTACGAGGAGCAGGCATTTCTCGAATAGCTTTTACTTTTGCTGGATTGACTTCAATACCCTTGTTGCTGACAATAAATCCCAAGAGCTTACCAGACCTAACTCCAAAAGTGCATTTACTTAGATTCAGCCTGAGTTTGTACTCTTTCAACCTGGCAAATAGCTTATGCAGATGTTCAAGGTGCTCCTCCTCTGTTTGTGATCGAGCTATCATATCGTCTACGTAGACTTCAATCTCATGATGTATCATATCATGAAACAGAGCTACCATGGCACGTTGATAAGTTGCCCCTGCGTTCTTCAGTCCGAACGGCATCACCTTGTAGCAGAAGGTACCCCATTGTGTAACAAAGGTAGTTTTCTCCATGTCCTCGGGGGCCATTTTGATTTGATTGTAACCCGAGAATCCGTCCATGAAGGAAAACACCTTATGTTGAGCCGTGTTGTCAACCAGAATGTCAATATGCGGTAGCGGGAAATCATCTTTAGGGCTGGCCCTGTTCAAATCCCAATAGTCTACACACATCCTGACCTTGCCATCTTTTTTAGGTACTGGCACGATGTTAGCAACCCATTGTGGATAGGATGTAACAGCCAGAAAACCCGCATTGAACGGTTTCATTACTTCAGCCTTAATCTTCTCTGACATGTCAGGTCTCATTCGGCGGACCTTTTGCTTGATAGGTGGACAATCTTCTCTTGTAGGGAGACGATGAACCACGATATCTGTGTCTAACCCTGGCATGTCTTCGTAGGACCAGGCGAAAATTTTAACATACTCATTCAACAGCTGTATCAAGCGCTCCTTGACACTTGGCTCCAGATTGGCACCCACTTGTACTTCCTTCCTGTCTTCCTCTGTTCCTAAATTGACAGTTTCCAACAACTCCTCATGAGGCAAGATGACCCTTTCTTCTTGTTGTAGAAGTCTAGCTAGTTCCCTCGGTACTTCACAAACTTCGTCATCTTCGTATTCGGCTTGATTGACCAAATCTTCAGAGTTGTCGAAGGATACGGCAAAATAGCCACCCATAGAATCCAGAGTGGATGGGTACCTGCATTTGTGAGTGTGGGTGTGTGTAAGGGATAGCCATCCTTAAACAAACAAAAATGTAAAAGGAAAGACAATGAACACAGTTGTTTATAAATGAAAAACGTCCAATGATTCATTAAACATCGCATATGAATATGAAGAGAATCAAAACCCTTACAAATGGACCTACATGCCCCGGGCAAGGCATGAGGTGAAAAAGTAGTGTGCGAATTATATCAGTTATTACAGACCATAAAAACTGGAAATTGTTCAAAGATAAAGATTACTGATGAATAAAGGTAATGGGAACGAAGTCTTTCGCATCCCAGTTGTGCAATCCCCCTTCAATGTTTGGGAAGATCCACTCTTCAAAGTTACCCCCTTCGTCTTCGTCTTCCAAAGCATTGATTCCTTGAGGAGAAATCTTGATAGGTGCCTTTTCAATTCTGGAACGGCACATGGCTTTCTGCCCCGCAGCGGTGAACCCCAAACCAAATTTGTCTGTCTTGTGGGGGAAGTCAGGCAACTGTCCCCATGTTGAGCTTTTTCCTTCTTTTATTGCAGCCTGTGCGTCTTTCAGAGATGCCATCCTGGCCATCTGCTTGGGTACCTCAGCTACTGTCTTTGCTGCCGCCACCTCGGGAGAAACCTCTTCGAAGTGCTGAAAGGGTGTTTCTATGAACTCGCCTTCTACCTCCACATATCGAAAGGAGTTCAGATGACTGATCATATATTCCTCTTCACCGTGTACAGTTATGATCTTTCCCTTGACAGGGTACTTCAACATCTGATGTAAGGAAGAGGTGACTGCCCCAACATGATGAATCCATGGTCTTCCTAGCAAGCAAGAGTATGATGGACGGATGTCCATCACATAGAAAGTAGATTTAAATACCTCAGTGCCCACCTTGATGGGAATATCAACTTCCCCATGGACCATTCTCTTCAAACCGTCAAAAGCTCTGACGATAATATCACTTGGCTTCAGCTCCAAACCCTCACAATCCAGCCGGTCCAGAGCTTTCTTAGGCAGCACATTTAGCGAAGAACCAGTGTCGACCAGGACATGGGCGAGAGTGGTCCCTCAGCACTCGACCGAAACATGCAATGCATCATTGTGGTTTTTGCCTTTAGGAGTCAGGTCGGCATCAGAGAAACCCAGACCGTTGTTGGCAATCAGGCTGGCCACACAGTTTTGAAATTGATCGGCTGAGGTTTCTTGTGAAACATGGGCTGTCTTCAAGAATTTTATCAGGGCTTTGGCATGAGCCTCCGAACAAAGCAATAGGGCCAACATTGAAATTTTCGAGGGGGTCTGCCCCAATTGTTCCACCACATCAAAATCACTCTTCTTAATTATTTTCAGGATCTCCTCCACTTCTTTCTTAGAGGTTTCGGGGATGACCAATGGCTGAGCCCTCGTCCTGACGAGCTCATCTTGGATCCCTTTCCCCTTATCAGCAGAAGTAGGAGGGACAACCACATGAGTAACAACTTCTTCAATCAACGGAGTTCTTGCAGAAAGTTCTATCGGTGCAGGAGTAACTTTGGCAGCAGCTAAGGGTCCAAAAATTGCCTTTGGAGGGGCAATCTCTGGAGAGAAAACTCTCCCACTTCGGGTAATCTTACTCGTACCGGCAATGTTTCCAATGTCGGCATCTTCTTCGTCAGAGCTCTCTTCAGTTATCTCAACTTGTTTAACACCGTGGTAGTAGATTTCTCCACCAAAATTCCACGGTATTGACTTGTCAGATTTGTAGGGGACTGGCCCAGGCATGGTTATTTTCAGAGGAACAAACTTCGTAGCGGATGTAATCTTAACGGGCTTTTTAGGGACCCTGGAAAGATTGGTGGAAATGGTGATTATTGAAACATCTTCGATAGGGGTTGGAGTAATAGGAATCTTTTCGAAAGTAATTTGTTGGCTGTCCATCAGGCCTTGGATGCCTATCCTCAGCAATGGACAGTCGATTGGTAGGCAGGAACAACAGTAGCAGTCTTCTTTACATCCTGGGAAAATCCCAGCCTTCAATAGATTCAACTTGATTGTTAGCAGTGGATTTACCAGGTCATCAACAGTAGCAATATATAGATCTTCTTCAATAGCATGGACATTGCGATTATGCTTCGACATTGGGGCGGATATTACGTTCGGCTTCTCTGGAGCATCAAACTCAACCTATTTTGCATCTATCAAGTCTTGAATTTTATTCTTAAGTGCCCAACAATCGTTGGTGTCATGCCCGGTGTTGTACCCCAAAATTTGCCCTCCCATATTCTTCAAGAATTGCCAAGTCAAAGCTTCAAAATCTCCCCAAGGGTTGAACAGTTCAAGGGCCTCCTAAACAGTCAAAATTAGGGTTTTTATTCTGATCAAGAAAATGAAGTTTCCAAGGGTCCAATCAAGTCCCACATGCCTATAAACATGGTCAAGCATCCTTACACCAAGTTTCAAGACTCTCAGCATAAAATTGCACAGTCAAAAACCCTAATTGCACTACAGTCAACTGTAGGGGCAAAATGGTCATTTGACAGTCAAAAGTCCAAATTTTTGGTCAACATCTCATTTTGAAGCCACAAACATCATTTGATCAATTCTTGATCATGATTCTCAAAGCTTGGCTCAAAAATCATCAAGATGCAAAAGTTTCCTTATTTGGACAGCTGAAAAGTCAACTGTAAATTGACCAGGGCATAACTTTCACATGGATTATCAGAAAAATTCCATCCAAAGCTCATTTTGAATAGAAAGACATTTCCAACAACTCCTCTTCACACTTCAAGTCCAAGAAATGCTCTCACAAAAAGTTATCAATTTCAACATTATAGGTCATTTTCAAAAGTCAACAAAAAGGGACTTTAAGTCAAAGGCCATAACTTGAGATTGATAAATCAAAATGACCTGGGACCAAAGGAATTGGTTAGAGGACTCAAAGACCTTTCCAAAATGTCCAAGAACATGAGCAAAGCTTAAAAATTGAACAAGTTATGCCTTGTGGAAGTTGGGAAATTTTTGGATATTTTGAAAAGTCAACATTGCTTCAAATGACCTAAAATTGCTAATGGGCCTCTTTTTCTTCCACAATTCATCATCCAAGACATGTGCACGACCACTTGGCCCAAAGGGAAGTTTTTCTTCATTTTTATTTATTTATTTGGATTTTTATTATTAATAATTCATTTTAATTAAATAAAATACATTAAAAATATAAATCCTAATGTTCCAAATCTTTTTGTGCATATAATATCTCTAATATTTCGTGCAAAGCAAATTAGGGAAGAATTAGGATGATTGGATATGATTTGGTAGAAAAAGCATGTGAAAAAGATTGCAAAATAATGGCTTGAAAATCAAATATTGCATAATCAATTCCTTGATTCTTTTGATCAGATTTTTGACCTAATTGGTTCCATACATAAGCATGATCAAGACCTAATGCTCACTAACCAAAAAGCTGCGCCAGAAATCCTTACACAAACTTGAAAATTTTGCTTGAAAACTCAAATCTGAAAACATATTTGCAGGTCGTTTCAAGCCACAAAACTCATTCCATTGCATTCCTGGGACATCAAGCAACATACCTGGATCAAGAACACAGTCCCTAACCCTTGGAATCATTGTACAGAAGTCAAGCTTTCTTCACTTTTTTTCATAATCGTGTTTCCATATTTAGGCATTTACATAGCATTTTGTTTGTGTATTCATACTGATTGATGTGTTCTGAAGCTAACCACATAACTTGATTGAAGTTTTGGGCATCGTACGCGAATCTACCATTGTTGTTTTTTAGGGTTCTTCAACCTTCAAATTGGGGGTTTTTGAATACAGCAAAATTAAGACTTCTCAATACCATGATCAAAACCAGGACACTTAGACGAATCAATTGACATGGTCGCGCCTAATTTATACTCCACAACGGCCTATTCGCTATTTTTCCAAAGATGGTGTTTGGGAACGGTTCAAAACCGTTGCCCATTGTTTTTATATTTCAGGAACGAGGAAGAAGAAGACCCGGTGGCCAGCAATGATTGGTTCTTTTGAATTCAGCGCGCGCTTTTTCATATTTTTAGGCCACTAACCAATTTTTGTTTTTGTTATTTATTCATTATTATATGTATAACATGCGTTGATGGCTCAGATGGTGGAAAGAGGCGTTGGTAAGCTTTGGGACCTGGGTTCGATTCTCAGGTCCCCTATCCTTTCAATATTATTTTGCCTTATATCTTCCTATGCAGCGCGTTACTTGATGATCACCATATGCCTAAAATCTCAGCCTGCCACGCGCTCAATAACATCCCTCCAAGGGCCCAGATCTGATGAGCTCAGTGCACACTAGTCAACAAAGCTACATGCTGGCGCAAAAGTCAACCAGGCCAAAGAGTAATTGGGCTCAAATTGCTGGGCTTTCACCTCACAATTGGGGGCAGACCCCCTAGGTTTGAATTTTTATTTCTTTTCTTTATTTTACTTATTTTCAAATATTATTTTTTAATCAGTTTTATTAATTTAATATTTTTATAATATATAAAAAACACATAAAAAAATCAGAAAAGATGAAAAAATAATAAATATTTTATTTTAGTATTTTTGTAAATAAATTGCATTAATTAGTTTTAGTTATTAAATTAGGTTTAATTGTAATATTTTCATAATAAAAATCTAAAATTGGTAGAATTAGGGTTTAATTAATTTTTTATCCCTTTTTATTTTCTTTCATAATAATTAAATATTTACTATTACTTATTTTTGTAATTAAATTGTATGTAAAATAATTAGGGTTAATTTTAGGTTAAAACTTTAATATGTTTTCATAATAAAATAAAAATTGTAGAATTAGGTTTAATTGCATTAAATTCTCCTAAATACCAAAAAATACCAAAAAAATACCAAAAACAATTCCTTTTCTTTTAATTTTAATTAATTTAATCATTTAATTTAATTTAGTTAAAAAAGGGTCCAACGCCCTCGTTTCAACTTTAATTCCGATTCGCATATTTATTTTTTATTCTTTATAATTTTTATGTACCTCTCCCAAGGCCTTGTAAATTAATTTCTCGCACTTTACTTTTCATTAATTCTTTATTTTCTGTCAAATCGGGTCCTGGATTTATTTTGGCGATGTGGACCCGCGCCTTTTGTAATAGCTTTAGAATTTTTACTTCTCGCAATTTTTAACTGTTAATCAAGGCATGCAAGAATGAATGGATAAAATAAAAACAAACGCGTAGATCACCATAACATGAAAAGACAAAAATATCTGAAAAGACACACAAATCACACACCACCCCTAGGGTACGCCTCACTGTTGCCTTGCCTCGAAAGGTGATCGTCGAGTAGAGGATGTCTTAGTAAGTCCTCATGATCCGGGAATCTGGCATGAGGGTAGCTTCTAAGGTATCTTCCCATTGCTCTAGTGATCACCATGTCCCGAACCTCGAATTGACCCGAACACCTCCAACGGTGGTGCTACCTACCTCTCAATGGTGGGATGACACTACTTTAAAGGACATTTACACAGACGAATTCCTTAGGGTAGGTAGGTTCTCGTAGATACTTGCTCTAATTTCAAAACAAATCAAAAATACTTTTCACACCGACACCTTATCAAAAAGCTTTCGAAAGCAATTTTTCAAACACTCTTGAGGACCGATACAAGAGTCGAACTGAAATTTTCAAAGAAACTTTTTTAAAACCCACAGTTGAAAAGCAAACAAACCATTTTTGAAAACACAATGAGCAAGTATCTAAGAGCCCATGGATAACCATGGATAGAAAGGGTGCTAACACCTTCCCTTTCTATAACCTACCTCCCGAACCGAGAGCAATCTCTATAAGGAATTTTTCTGTGCTTTTGTCCTTTCCATTTGGAGAAAATAAAAGACGGTGGCGACTCTTGCTTCCGCGAAATTTCGCGAACCAGCGTTAAACAGTCAGTTCCAGATCCACCGATCACAGAACTGGCGACTCTGTTGGGGACATTTACTTAAAGTGAGGTGTACCTTAGGGTAGTTCATAACTGTGTTTTCAATTGTATTGCTTTGCTTGCTTTAAATTGTGGGACTGTCTTGGGAGTTCTATAGATCCTAACCCGGATCTGGGGATACCTTCTTAGAAAGTAGCAACAAGGCTGTGAGGGAACTGTGCGGGGTATACCGACATGGTTGAAACAGTCTGCTACGTTGATGTGGCACTTTGGTGTGTACCGGTAACCCTTGAGTTCAGTCAAGGAGAGTACGGGGCCTCCGCGCGGTGTCGTGAAGCATCAACAGACCTTAGGAACCTTAATTGAACTATCTTGGCCTCTTTAGGGTAGTGAGATAACTGACTTTGGTGCAGTCCGAGGTTGGTTGATACTCGATACTACACTCAATTGAGGGTTGCTTTCCTGGAATATTTTGGTCGCCAGTTCAGTGGCTAAATCGAAACGATGAACAATGAAAGCAATCCAGTGATGTTGGGACCCTTAGAACCTGGTTACTTCTAATAGGACAGGTTTTGAGCCCACCAACTTCAAGAGGGTAGTACCCCAAACTTCATGCTGGCCTAAACTCTAAGGGCTTTCTCTTGTGTGACTTGTGTGCCTTCAAACTTGGATTACTTGCATGCTTGTTATCTGACATCTGAACTTCTTGCAGGTTTTGTTTATAGTCCTTAACTAGGACTCATAACAGGGTTTACTGAATTTCCTGCAGGTTTTGTTCATAGTCCTTAACTAGGACTCATAACAAGGCTTACTAAGTTTCTTGCAGGTTTTTGTTTTAGTCCTTAACTAGGACTCATAACAAGGTTTACCGAGTTTCTTGCAGGGTTTGTTTTAGTCCTTAATTGGGACTCATGACAGGTTTTACTGAATTTCTTGCAGGGCTTGTTTATAGTCCTTAATTGGGACTCATAACAGGGTTTACCTACATCACCCCATGCATATCATGACATCATACCATTGCATACATCCTAACCCATTTCAAGGATCTCAAGGGCTTGTGATGCAGGTCATGATGAATCAAACATCTAGCAAAGGGCAAAGAGGATTTATTTTCCTCTAGCCAAAGTTGTCAGGGGCTATGACCCACTTGATAAGGTGAGCTCTGACTCTTGAAGAAGGTTCCCTTAACCAAGGTTGTTTGGAAATCAAAACTAGACATGATGACTGAAGTCAGGGGATATGACCCACTTGATATGGTGAGCTCTGACTCTTGAAGAAGGTTCCCTTAACCAAGGTTGTTTGGAAATCAAAACTAGACATGATGACTGAAGTTAGGGGCTATGACCCACTGGATATGGTGAGCCTTTGACCCTTGGAAGAGAGACTCTCAACAAATATGAAGTTTCTTTCAATCAAGCTACCGGATCCAAACACTAGCAAATTATCTTGTTTACCCCGCGAAGTCCTTGAAAACATTACATGCATGTCATACTCATCATCATCATCATAACAGGTATCCTTGTTGCAGGTCACTTACCTTTCTCGCTGTTTATTTCAGCAATGGCTTCACAACCAGACAACCAGGACTTTCTTGCTCAAGAGACCCGGTTCGGGAAAATCCTCTTGAATCTATCCAAGGGGCAGGAAGAGCTAAGGACACTTCTCATGGAGACCTTTGTCAGGAACAATGCTGAGGATGAAAGGCTGAAACACCTACAAGCTGAGGTGGATGCATTGAGGGTCCAGATGCTGGGGCAGGTGACTGCCATTCAAGAGTTAGCTCAAAGACAAGATAAGCTCTGGTTTCTCGTCAACCAACTGCTTCAGGGTAACCAACTGGGGAAAAGTCTAAGGGTAAAAAGCTAGTCATCGTTCAACCACCTTTGAGACAAGGAGGTAAGGGGAGAGCTCCTCAAATGGCTCCAGTGTCACAAATTCAACATCACAACCAACAAAAGAGCGAGAGAAGGCAGTTCACTCGGCTCAGCATGACCTTATCCCAGATATTGCCACAGTTGCTGGAGACCAAGCTGGTAACTCTAAAAGAAGCTCCGAAGAACCAAAATACAACGTCACCGAAGTATAACCCCAACGCCCGATGCGCTTATCACTCTAACAGCCCGGGGCATACTACAGATGATTGTTGGAGCTTGAAAAATAAGATCCAAGACATGATCGACGCTGGAGAGATTCAGTTTGAAGTACCCGAGACTCCCAACATGATCATTGCTCCCTTGCCAAAACATGGCTAGGATTGAGAAATTTCTGTTCATTCGAATGTTCAAGTTGCAATTTTCTTTTGTTCAAACATTTACTCATGTTAAACATTGTTATTTCATTAATGCATCGCATATGTCTGTGCTGAAACAATATATTCGTATTCACTAAATGCAAATTATTTTCATATTTTCTCTGATGTCAACTCTTGATCTAAAATTCTAAGCCTCTTGAGGGAGGATGACGAAAACGATACCACGATCTTTACAGTATGCTTTTGAACAGACCCCGCTGATGAGGTACAGGCATTGTTTCAATCCCTAAACACTGGAGTTATAAGGAAGATAATCCCTCGTCAACCCCTCTGAGCCAAAGAAGTAGGAGTTTTTCTTTTCGAAAATTAAAACCCTTAATCATAACCTGGGGCAGGGTAGTTCTCTCAGTTGATCCAAGTGCATAACGAATGGCACCAAAGAGATCCTTACGAAAAAAGACAGTGATGGTTCCGAATAATCAATAAAAAAAGGCAGTCATGATCTTTCAAAATAAGAACCCAATAAGTCAAAACCTATAAAGGAGACTTACAAAACTAGGGCATCCCGCTGACTGTAATTCCAAAAAGGGAATAGTTCAGGCAAAAAAAAGAAAAATAGGGATAATAAAATCAAAAAGAAAGAGGTCATACAAACCCTCAAACAACAATAACAAAAAATGACTGCCTATTCAGAATAAATCATCAATATCTGAACAATCACTGGAAAATCAGAGCAAAGACTCAAACAAGGTCTAACGTATGATCAACTGAGTTTAGGTTTAGAGAACATCACGAAGAGCGGGTGGGTACAAATAATTTGAGCCTTTATCCTTTGTTTCTTAAACCGTGAACCAGGCCACGTTATAACCCTCAAAAGTCCTAGCTGAAGCATGGGTTAGTTCGAAAGCATACTGTTACGAAAGGTATCCTGACTCCTTAAGGCCTACGGTAAAATACGGAGTTGACATCACGTTTTACAAACATTCATTTGTTTTATGAAAAAGAATGCATTTTCAAAATCTTCAAGACAGACATAAGCTTTGCATTTTTAACATAACTTTGTTCGCATATGACTTTTTGTTTGAACAGCATAGAAGTTCACACGAAGAAAGCCTAATGAACAGAAGCACTTCCAATCAAGGGGGATGGCATGACTATTGTCCATCATCTGGGGAAGTTAAGTCAAGATTCAGAGAATCTCTCAAAGGCCAAATAGCCTGGGGCAAATCTCCGCCTGAGTCACTTGGGGCATTTCAACAACGAATCTTGCCTGATCAAACACCTTCTGGTGGCACGACAAAACACTTCTAGTAGGGGCAACTCCCTACATTCTGAAAGCATGGACATAGTCGGAAAAAAATACTACACAAAATCAAAGACCCGCTAGGTTGACGTACCAAGGCAAAAATTAGGGCTTCCCGGCGAACCAAAAGGGTTCGGGCAAAATGAAGGGATGAAATGAAAATAATCTGTACACCCGGCAAGTCGAAAACCTGAAAAGGCGGCTTGGGCAAAAATGGGTATCCCGGTGGACTGAAAACCCGAAAGGGCGGTCCAGGCAAAAGTAGGGATCAAAGCGTACGACTATGTCCTATCACCTGCCTACCAGAAGAAGGTTTGTCCATTAACAACTATCAGCACCTCACAGGTCTTCCTCTCATACCTCAGAAACAGGGGCAATAAAGAGTTGTCAAAGCGATCTAATTGTTCTACCCTCCAAGGTATCAAGGTAGGTTCAGCTGAAGAACACAACCAGGTATCTTAATTCCCCAGAGAGTGAGCCAGCAAGCAGTATACTCTCATCAAGCAAAGCAGTTATCAATCTTAAGGAAGTTCGGTATCCTCCAGTGGATCTCAACATCTCCCCAGCAGCATATGTATTCTTAACAAGCATCCCCGGCAGTCTTGGTCTAAAGATTATTCCCCGGCGGCATACCAACATTCAAAGGAATCACTTCCCCTGTAGTTCAAAACTCCCCCAGGAGAGTCCAATCCAGTTTCCCCAGGAAAGTTGAAATCCATCTCCCCAAGCCGTAAGCTCATCCCCAGTAGATTCTGGAAGCTTATCCTCGCAGAGCACGAACGCGTCGTCCGGCTTGCCTCGAAAGGTGATCGTCGAGTAGAGGATGTCTTAGTAAGTCCTCATGATCCGGGAATCTGGCATGAGGGTAGCTTCTAATGTATCTTCCCATTGCTCTGGTGATCACCATGTCCCGAACCTCGAATTGACCCGAACACCTCCAACGGTGGTGCTACCTACCTCTCAATGGTGGGATGGCACTACTTTAAAGGACATTTACACAGACAAATTCCTTAGGGTAGGTAGGTTCTCGTAGATACTTGCTCTAATTTCAAAACAAATCAAAAATACTTTTCACACCGACACCTTTTCAAAAAGCTTTCGAAAGCAATTTTTCAAACACTCTTGAGGACCGATACAAGAGTCGAACTGAAATTTTCAAAGAAACTTTTTTAAAACCCACAGTTGAAAAGCAAACAAACCATTTTTGAAAACACAATGAGCAAGTATCTAAGAGCCCATGGATAACCATGGATAGAAAGGGTGCTAACACCTTCCCTTTCTATAACCTACCTCCCGAACCGAGAGCAATCTCTATAAGGAATTTTTCTGTGCTTTTGTCCTTTCCATTTGGAGAAAATAAAAGACGGTGGCGACTCTTGCTTCCGCGACATTTCGCGAACCAGCGTTAAACAGTCAGTTCCAGATCCACCGATCACACCCGGCACTGTCAGAATGGTAAGCGCATCTGGCTTTAGAATTGTAATTTGGGGAAGTGGTAAGCACATTCTTTGGCGCTTATCTAATATTGGCGAGATTCAACTTCAAGAGATGTGGAAGGATTTGAGCAGGTGTCATGTTTACTGGAGTATACTTCCGTGGTGGCCTTTGTTGATAAGCTCGGGGCTGATCATTCCTTGGTTGGTTGTTTCTAGGTTGATCTGATGCAGAGTTCTGGATTAACACAGCCCCCACTGTTGGTCGACGCTCTACTCTTTCCCGGTTCCTTTGAGAGTATACTGCAGATGCTTCTTTCTTGGCTGGGAAAGATTTCCTTTCAGCCGTAGATGCAGAAGCACCCTTTTCAATCTTCCCACTCTTGATACCGGCTTCTACCCTCTCGCCAGTCAGAATCAAATCAGTAAACCCTGCCAAAGAGCTCCCGATCAAGTGGTTGAAAAACGGGCCAGATAGGGTCCCCAAGAACATATCAACTAGTTCCCTATCAGAAAGAGGTGGCTGCACTCTTCCGGCCAAGTCGCGCCATTTCTGGGCGTATTCTTTGAATCCTTCATTTTCGGTCATTCCCATACTCTGTAGCTGAGTACGGGTTGGCGCCAGGTCGGCGTTGTATTGATACTGGCGATAGAAGGCAGCTGCCAAGTCTTCCCAGTTATGCACTTCTGACCTCTCGAGTTGGTAAAACCAATCTAGCTGATTACCGGACAAGCTATTCTGAAAGAAGTGTACCCAAAGGTTTCTATCGGGTGTATGAGGTTGAATTCTTCGGACATATGACCTTAGGTGCATTTTTGGGCAAGACAGCCCATCATACTTTGCAAAAATTGGCACCTTAAACTTTGGAGGGATCACAATTCCAGCAATCAGTCCCAATTCTTCAAAATCTAACCCGGGAACCCTTTGCAGCTCCATAGCTGCCAGCCTATCCTCCAGGTTTTTGTACTTGTCGTCCGCTGGCGGGTATTGCTGCTCTGAATAGTCTTCATCTTCTTCAGCCTCTTCCTCTTCAGCCTCGGACTCAGAAAGTGGTGCAGCTCCTTTTCCCTTACCGGTCCCCTCATCAGATGTGGAGGGGAATTCAAGAACCCTTCTAGCTTCATTCTCGAATCTTCTTCCCAGTGTAGCTACCCCAACTCTTTTCTTCTTCTTTTTCACTTTTTCTTGCTCTTTGTTCCCCAACAGTGCTTTAAGATCCTCCTGACCCTTTGCTAAGGTCATAAGGAGCTGTTGAAACTACGAGTTTTGAGCCTGTAAGTCCTTCACTGTCTGTTCCACATCCATCTTGCTGAAATAAACAGCAGAAAGATAAGGAAACCTAGCTTGAATACCTGTTTGTGCATATGATGAATGATATGTTTGTTCATGCAATGCATTCAAGGATTTAGAAATTCAAAATTGTTGCAAACAAAAAGAACACACGTCATATTAATAAGAAGAAATTTTGTCAGTACATAAATGCCCCATGGGCCAAATATTACAAAAACTTCTTAAGGTAAAAAGACGTTGCACATCCTCTTTGGTGCGATGTAGGTGTTGAGGGTCTCTTCCTCGTGGAGTCGGCGGGTGAGCTCTAAAACCTTCTTCTCACTGGCGTAGAAGCTGGCTTCAAAAGTATCCCTTTCTTCCTTGAGTTGGATCCAACTCTTCTGCATCTCCTCCCATGATGTTGGCATGCTAGGATAAAGGATGGTGTATGGAACCTCCCCTTCCTTGACAGGCTCTTTAATCAGCGGGAGAATGTGAGGATAAGGCATCATAAGATTCTGAGAGCGGGTTCGCACCCACTTGAGATAAGGCTCAAGAGGGATGGAATTCTTGTGCCCCAGTGTCTTAGTATCTACCTTGTTAGGTGTGATCGGTGGGAATAGAACTGACTGTTTAAAGCTGGTTTCGCGAAATGTCGCGGTAAGCAAGAGTCGCCACCGTCTTTTATGTTCTCCAACATGGAAAGGACAAAAGCACAACAAAATTCCTTATCGAGAATGTTTCTCGGTTCGGGGGGTAGATTTATAGAAAGGGAAGGTGTTAGCACCCTTTCTATCCGTGGTTATCCATGGGCTCTTAGGTACTTGCTCACTATGTTTTCAAAAATGTTTGCTTTTCAAATGTGCGTGGGTTTTGAAAAAGTTTCGTTGAAATATTTCTAAGTAACTCTTATATCTGTCCTCAAGAGTGTATGAAAAATTTGTTTTGAAATCTTTTAGAAAGTGTCAGTGTGAAAAGTATTATTGTCTTTTAGAAAGAGAGCAAGTACCTATGAGTCATCTACCTACCCTAAGGAATTAGGCTGTGTAAGAGTCCTTTAGATAGTGCCATCCCACCATTGAGAGGTAGGTAGCACCATCGTTGGAGGTATTCGGGTCAATTCGATTGTAGGGACAGTGTGGTCACCGAAGCAATAGTAGGACACCTTAGAAGTAACCCTAATGTCCTAGATCCTTTTTAATCCGAGGCAACCGTTTCGAGGCAACTGGATCTTAGACATAAGGGCGACCGCTAAAACACCCTATACTTGACGACCACATTCGAAGGCAACGAGTGAGGCGTACCCTAGAAGTGGCATGTGCTTTGTATGTTGTTTTCATGTTAACATTTATCTTTGATCATGCAATGGTGAGCTACGAGTTGTTTTTAATTATTCATACATTCTTTCATGCAATTTAACAGTTAAGAGTGCGGAAAATAAAATACGGAAAGGTAAAGCTACGCTATTACAAGGCGCGGGTCTATACATCGCCAAAAACATAACGCGTTTTGATAAAGTGCGGAAAGTAAAGAAAGCAATAAACCTAATTACTATTACACTCTTGGAAGCAGGTACATAATAATCAAATAAATAATAACGCGCGAACGAATTAAATTGGAACGTCCTAGGGCTTTTGACCCTTTTGAGAGAATATGAGTTTTTGTCCTTGGCTTGAAATTAAATTAAAATTAAACCTAATTACTTAATTAATTATTTACAAGAAAGATATTTTTATGTTTTTTAATAAAAAGAAGAAAAGGAAATTAAAAAATCAAAAGAAAACCCTAGTTTCCAAATTATTTTACTTATTATAAAAAAATGTCAAATCTTACCTAATTAACTAAATTAATTAATTTGTATTTTATGTACAAAAATAATAATTAGTAGGAATAATGATAATTAATAAAATATGATTGAAAATGTCAAACCCTAATTCTACATAATTTTATTTATTGAGAAAAAGATTAAAATTTAAACCTAAATTAAACTAAGTTAATTGTTAGTATTTATTTACAAAAAAAATAATAGTTAATGAATTTAATAAATAATAAAATATATTTACAATTTTTGATTTCTGAATTTATTGTGAAAAATTAGTTTGTTAGTTAATAAATAATAATAATTAGTTATGAAATAATTAAAAGGGAAAAGAGAAAAAAGAAATAAAATAGCAAACCAAAGGGGGTGTTGACCCAATTAGGAGGTTTTTGTGAAGTAATTCTGGCCCAACAATGCAAAGCCCTTGTTGACTTTCTAGATTGGCCATGGCGCAGTTGACTGAGGAGCATGATAGTCCACCTTTCTTAGCCTTTAGATTGTTGATCATGGCCACTTGGCATGTGGAGTGCTGAGGTTTATGGTGGAACATTGTACAAGCACTGCATGAGATAACATTATGAAAAATAACATTGAATTTGGGTGGACCTGGGAATCGAACCCAGGTCCCAGCAATTACCAAGCGTGTCACCAGCCACTAAACCAAACGCATGCTTTTGTTATTATACTGGCTAATGAAAATAATATATTAAAAACTCAATTATGCTTGGACAGAAAAAAAAACGCGCGCCACGTTTGAATGAACCAGTAGCTGGCTTCCACGTCTCATCTTCTTCATCTTTTTCCTGTAAAACAACAATCAAATAGCGGGGGTTTTAAACCCCCACAAACTGCAAGTGTCAAAAATAACGATTAGGGTTACAGGCAATATAAAAAAGGCGCGATGGTTGGGTTGAATTCGTCTGGCCTTGACGAATTCAACCATGCACGTTTCAAGGTCCAATTTTTCAGCATATGCAAAGCCCTAAAATTCAAGCTTCGAAACCCTAATGTTCTTCAATGGTGGTTTTTAACCCAGAGTGCCATAATCAAATTGGATTATACCAATAGCTTCAGGATGTTCCTATTAACATAAATCAATCCAAAAAAATGGTTAAAAACGCATGAATAATGATATGCAATTATGGAAAAATATCCAAACCATGGGACTTGTTGTGAACGATTCCTTGAGTGTTTGGGCTTGTTCTTGAGTGCAAATCGTTCCTGGGAATGTCAGCAAGGTATTGGAAACAAGAAAAGGGTTTGAATTTGCTTGGAATATTGATTTCAGTTTTCAAATATTTCTTGATTTTTTGGAATTTGATTATGGGGTTTTAGAAGCTCTTGCACGTGTGTGATTTTAGGTTAAGCTTCAGTACATATAGCACAATAGAATTAGGGTAAATCTTGGCCCAACAATCCATGGCATTATGGTTTGAATATTTGATTTCCAATCACATAATTTCGAATCTTTTTTATTGACAAAACATGCCAAACATGGAGTTTTTTGCATCTTTGATGGATGCACGAAATTGCCAGCTTGCCTTGATCTTATTTGCTTCACAAAAGATCTAAAAATCATATCTTTTGAATTTTCCTACAATTAAAATCAATTAAATGAATTAATATGAATAAAAATTCAATTAATTAATTAAAAATATGAAAATAAATCAAATTATTCTCAATGGGTCGTGGATAAGCCTTGGGTAAAGATTCAAGAAGGAATTTGAGGCCCATTAGCAAAAATGAAGTGTTTTAGGTAAAGTTGACTTTTGAAAGTTCCCAAAATTTTTCCCAACTTCTCCAATGCATATCTTGCTCAATTTTGAAGCTATGAACATGTTCTTGGACATTGTGGAAAGGTCTTGAAGTCCTCTAACCAATGCCTTTGGTACCATATCATTTTGATTCACCAATCTCAAGTTATGGTCTTTGACTTAAAGTGCCTTTTTGTTGACTTTTGAAAATGACCTATAATGTTGAAATTGATAACTTTTTGTGAGAGCATTTCTTGGACTTGGAATGTGAAGATGAGTTGTAGGAAATGTCATCCCCTTCAAAATGAGCATTGGATGGGATTTTTCTGATGAACCATGAAAAAGTTATGCCTTGGTCAAGTTACAGTTGACTTTTCAGCTGTCCAAAAATAGAAACTTTTGCATCTTGAGACTTTTTGAGCCATTCTTGAGGAATCATGATCAGGAATTGATCAAATGATGATTGTGGCTTCAAAATAAGATGTTGACCAAAATTTTTGACTTTTGACTGCCAAATGACCATTTTGCCCCTACAGTTGACTGTGAAGCAATTAGGACTTTTGACTGTGCAACTTGATGTTGTGAGTCTTGAAACTTGACATGTAGATGCTTGACAATGTATATATGCATATGGGACTTGATTGGACCCTTGAAAACCTCAACTTTCTTGCAAGAACCAAAACCCTAGTTTTGACTGTGTTAGGAGGGTGTTTGAACTGTGCAATCCTTAATCCATTTGAAGCTTGATCTTGACCAATCTTGAAAAATATGGGAGGGCAAATTTTGGGGTACAACAGTTGCCCCTGTTCAATCTTCTTAGACCTGAGGATGTAGATTGGCTTGCGTGCCTTTCGTGATCCGAAGGTGGAAGATGATTGAACACTAGAGTGCCCAGAAATTTGCACTCACATAGTAGAGTATCAATAGTGTAATGGCGGTGTGATCGGTGGATCTGGAACTGACTATTTAACGCTGGTTCGCGAAATGTCGCGGAAGCAAGAGTCGCCACCGTCTTTTATTTTCTCCAAATGGAAAGGACAAAAGCACAGAAAAATTCCTTATAAGAGATTGCTCTCGGTTCGGGAGGTAGGTTATAGAAAGGGAAGGTGTTAGCACCCTTTCTATCCATGGTTATCCATGGGCTCTTAGATACTTGCTCATTTGTGTTTTCAAAAATGGTTTGTTTGCTTTTCAATTGTGGGTTTTTAAAAAGTTTCTTTGAAAATTCCAGTTCGACTCTTGTATCGGTCCTCAAGAGTGTTTGAAAAATTGCTTTCGAAAGCTTTTTGAAAAGGTGTCGGTGTGAAAAGTATTTTTGATTTGCTTCGAAATTTAGAGCAAGTATCTAGAGTCGTCTACCTACCCTAAGGAATTCGTCTGTGTAAATGTCCTTTAAAGTAGTGCCATCCCACCATTGAGAGGTAGGTAACACCACCGTTGGAGGTGTTCGGGTCAATTCGAGGTTCGGGACATGGTGATCACCAGAGTAATGGGAAGACACCTTAGAAGCTACCCTCATGCCAGGTTCCCGGATCATGAGGACTTACTAAGACATCCTCTACTCGACGATCACCTTTCGAGGCAAGGCAACAGTGAGGCGTACCCTAGGGGTGGTGTGTGATTTGTGTGTCGTTTTCATTTATTTTTGTCTTTTGTCATGTCATGGGTGATCTAGCGTTTGTTTTTATTTTTGTCCATTCATTCTTGCATGCCTTGATTAACAGTTAAAAATTGCGAAAAGTAAGAGTTCCTACGCTATTACAAAAGGCGCGGGTCCACATCGCCAAAATTTCGGGAACCCCATTTGACAGAAAAATAAAGAATTAAAGAAGAATAAAGTGCAAGAAATTAATTTACAAGGCCTTGGGAGAGATACATAAAAATTATACGAAAAGGGAAATAAAATAAATATGCGAATTAAATAAGAATTAAAACGAGGGCGTTGGACCCTTTTTGCGAAATTAAATTAAATGGCGGAATTAATTAATTAAAAAAGAAAAAAGAAAAGAAATTGTTTTTTGGTATTTTTTGGTTTTAATGAAAAAGACTTAATTAAAATAACATGCTAACCCTAATTCTACAATTTTTATTTTATTATGAAAACATGTTAAAGTTTTAACCTAAAATCAACCCTAATTAATTTACATGCAATTTAATTACAAAAATAAATATAGTAAATATTTAATTATTATGAAATAAAATAAAAAGGGATAAAAAATTAATTAAACCCTAATTATACCAATTTTAGGTTTTTTATTATGAAAATATTATAGTTAAACCTAATTTAATAACTAAAATTAATTAATGGACTTTATTTACAAAAATACTAAAATAAAATATTTATTATTTTTTCCATCTTTTCTGATTTTTTTTTGTATGTTTTTTATATTTTATGAAAATATTAAATTAATTAATAAAACAATAATTAAAAGAAAGAAAAATAATAATAAAACAAAGAATGAAAAAAGTTTGCAAACCTAGGGGGTCTGCCCCTAATTTTGGAGGTGAAGCCCAGCAATTTAGGGCCCAATTCCTTAAGCCTCGTTGACTTTGACACTAGGGTGTGAGGTGGTTGACTGCAGTCCATGGAACGCTTCAGATTGTGGCCATTTGATCCATCTCCATAGGCACGTGGATGGCCAGATTGTATGGACATAGGGTGCTCCTTCAGGCTGAAACTGCATGGGAACATTTAATAGAAAATAATATGAAAGGGGGTGAGGACCTGGGGCTCGAACCCAGGTCCTATGGTTTACCAATCAACGCGCTTGCCATCCCTGCTGTTTTGCTTATCTGTAAATAATATAATTAATAAACATAATAAAGCAAACATGCGTTAGTGCTTTGTTTTCCGCGCGAAAGTTTAAACCAACCAATTGCTCCTTGCCACCTAGTCATCTTCCTCATTGTATTATTTTTCCTGAAACATAAAAACATAGGCCACGGTTTTCATATTGTTCCCTTAGGCCCTTTCTGGAAAATAGCGAATGGCCCAGGGATGCTCATAAATTGAGCGCGAGGGTGGCCTTGTGATCGTCCAATCATGCTTGATTCAGTGGTCTAAGTCCTGAAGGCTAATTTTTCCTTAAACGAAAACCCCCAATTCCAAGCTTCACAAACCCTAAATATTGTTAATGGTAAATCTTCATATAGGGCACGAAAACAAAATTAAACTATTGGGTTAGCATTAGAATCAAACCATGAACATGAATCAAGCGTTAAAATTTACAAAAGATGCATGAATTGAGATGCACGATTATGAATTTTTTTCTGTACAGGGCACATTTGTTTTACCAATTCTTGATGTTATGATGAACGATTTTGATTGGAAATCCTTCCTTGAAGCTTCAGAAAGGTGATGGCACAAGTCTTTTGCCTTGAATCATCCTCTAACCTTGTTTTCAGTTTTCAAATTTTCAACCAAAAACTCAAGTTCAATGCTTGGTCTGTAGCGCAGCTTAGGGGTTTTTAGGATTAGGTTTTGCCTCTATATGTACCTGTGAATGATTAGGGTTAAAGAAATTTGATCAAAATCCATGCATTAATGAATATGATATTTGATTTTTTAACCATGATTTTCAAATCTTTTTCACATGCTTTTGCTACCAAATCATGACCAATTCAAATGATTCTTTCTCTATTTGGTTAGGCACGAAATCTTGAGTATATTATGTGCATAAAAAGATTTAAAACCTAGGTTTAGCATTTTTCATGTATTTATTTAATTAAAATGAATTATTAATAATAAAAATCCAAATAAATAAATAAATAGTGAAGAAAAACTTCCCTTTGGGCCAAATGGTCGTGCACATGTCTTGGATGATGAATTATGGAAGAAAAATAGGCCCATTAGCAATTTTAGGTCATTTGAAGCAAAGTTGACTTTTCAAAATATCCAAAAATTTCCCAACTTCCACAAGGCATAACTTGCTCAATTTTTAAGCTTTGCTCATGTTCTTGGACATTTTGGAAAGGTCTTTGAGTCCTCTAACCAATGTCTTTGGTCCCATGTCATTTTTATTTACCAATATCAAGTTATGGCCTTTGACTTAAAGTCCCTTTTTGTTGACTTTTGAAAATGACCTATAATGTTGAAATTGATAACTTTTTGTGAGAGCATTTCTTGGACTTGAAGTATGAAGATGAGTTGTAGGAAATGTCTTTATCTTCAAAATGAGCTTTGGATGGAATTTTTCTGATAATCCATGTGAAAGTTATGCCCTGGTCAATTTACAGTTGACTTTTTCATCTATCCAAATAAGGAAACTTTTGCATCTTGATGATTTTTGAGCCAAGCTTTGAGAATCACGATCAAGCATTGATCAAATGATGTTTGGGGCTTCAAAATGATATGTTGACCAAAAATTTGAACTTTTGACTGTCAAATGACCATTTTGCCCCTACAGTTGACTGTAGTGCAATTAGGGTTTTTGACTGTGCAATTTTGTGCTGAAAGTCTTGAAACTTGATATGAGGATGCTTGACCCTATTTGTAGGCATGTGAGACTTGATTGGACCCTTGGAAACTTCATCTTCTTGATCAGAACCAAAACCCTAATTTTGACTGTTTAGGAGGCCCTTGAACTGTGCAACCTTTGGGGAGATTTGCAGCTTGACTTGGCAATTTCTTGAAGAATATGGGAGGGCAAATTTTGGGATACAACAGTTGCCCCTGTTCAATCTTCTTAGACCTGAGGATGCAGATTGGTTGACGTGCCTTTCGTAATCCGAAGGTGGAAGATGATTGAACACTAGAGTGCCCAGAAATTTGCGCTCACATAGTAGCAGTGTGATGGAAATGGGCTTATAGATGCCATTTAGAGATTGATGAATAGGATGATGGGCTTATAGATGCCATCTGGATGTTGATCGCGTAAGAGATTCCTTAGCGAGAACCTGCGTACCTGCAAAAGAAAAAATGAGTACCTGACATGTTGCAGGAGCTGGTTTTCAGATGCTTGGTATAGATGTGTCCTGACTGGTTACAGGAGCTGAGTCTGGATCTTCAAGAGGTGATGAATGAACCAGGGATGGTTACTACCTCAACAGGAACGGTGAGAGAACCTTGGGCGACTTCAACTTCAACAGCAAACGTTGAGAAAATCTTGGATAACTTCACTTCAACAACAATCATTGAGCGAAATCTTGGTGGGAATTACCATCTCCGCAGTATCGGGGAGAGAACCATAGGCGATTATAATCTCAAAAGCAAACATTGAGAAAAACCTGGATTGGAATTATCGTCTCCGCAGCATTGGGGAGAGAACCATAGGAAATTATAATCTCAATAACATTCATTGAGAAAAACCTGGAATGGAATTATCATCTCCGCAGCATCGGGAGAGAACCATAGGAAATTATAATCTCAATAACATTCATTGAGAAAAACCTGGAATGGAATTATCGTCTCCGCAGCATTGGGGAGAGAACCATAGGAAATTAAAATCTCAATAACATTCATTGAGAAAAACCTGGAATGGAATTATCATCTCCGCAGCATTGGGGAGAGAACCATAGGAAATTATAATCTCAAAAACATTCATTGAGAAAAACCTGGAATGGAATTATCATCTCCGCAGCATTGGGGAGAGAACCATAGGAAATTATAATCTCAAAAACATTCATTGAGAAAAACCTGGAATGGAATTATCGTCTCCGCAGCATTGGAGAGAGAACCATAGGAAATTATAATCTCAAAAACATTCATTGAGAAAAACCTGGAATGGAATTATCGTCTCCGCAGCATTGGGGAGAGAACCATAGGAAATTATAATCTCAAAAACATTCATTGAGAAAAACCTGGAATGGAATTATCGTCTCCGCAGCATTGGGGAGAGAACCATAGGAAATTATAATCTCAAAAACATTCATTGAGAAAAACCTGGAATGGAATTATCATCTCCGCAGCATTGGGGAGAGAACCATAGGAAATTATAATCTCAACAACATTCATTGAGAAAAACCTGGAATGGAATTATCATCTCCGCAGCATTGGGGAGAGAACCATAGGAAATTATAATCTCAAAAACATTCATTGAGAAAAACCTTTGATAACTTCTACTGAGTCTTCATCAGAAAAATCTATTTGGGGTCGATTTAACTGGACTAGAGAAAGCCTTGGACTGGATAAGAAATCTTTGGAGTCGATTAACTGAACCGGTCTAGGTCTTGGAATGTCTTCAACTGGGTCTTTATCAGAAAAATCTGTTTGGGGTCGATTTAACTGAACCAGAGAAGGCCTTGGACTGGATAATAACCAGAGAAATCTTTGGAGTCGATTTAACTGAACCAGATAAGGTCTTAGAGTCTTGAAATATGATTGAGAATTTAGCTGAATCTTTCCTGAAAGGTAAAGGTCAGTCATATGCAATGCATGATATGGACCAAGCAATGATGTTCTCAACATAAGTGAGATTTGTAAGATATGATGCGTATATGCATGCTATAATGATGTATGTGATGTTTATGTATGTTTTCGTCTAGGAAAGTAAATCCTTGACGGGTGCCGGGAAGTCACTCCTGGGCTGATGTTGAAGAATAAGCTTTTGCTTCCGCTGGAGATGATAGTTGCAAGAATACCGGTAGGAGAAGATAACTCCATTGGGGAATAAACTTGGCGAATGGAATAACTCTGCGGGGAGGAAAGTACTCTAACGATTTTGCGGGGAAGCAATACTCTGTGGGGAGAGAGATACTTTGTTGAGTTGTTGATAGTAACTTGCTGGGGATACCCTTGTTGTATCGGAAGTGTTAATAGACTTCGCTGGGGATAAGAAGACTTTGTCGAGGACGCTCTCTCCGTGGCTTTTGGCTGAGGATAACCCAGTTATATCCTGGTAGGGAAATAACTCTTTGAATAAAGTCGGACGACGCGTTCGTGTTCTGCGAGGATAAGCTTCCAGAATCTACTGGGGATAAGCTTACTGCTTGGGGGGATAAATTCCAACTTTCCTAGGGAACTGGATTGGACTCTCCTGGGGAAGTTTTGAACTGCGGGGGAAGTAATTCCTTTGAATGTTTGATATGCCGCCGGGGAACAATCTTTAGACCAAGATTGCCGGGGATGCTTGTTACGGATGTACATATACTGCTGGGGAAGGTTAAGATCTGCGGGAGGATACCCAACTTCCTTAAGGTTGATAATATAGCTTGGCTTGAGGAGGGTATATTACTTGCTGGCTCACTCTCTGGGGAATTAAGATATCTGGTTGTATTCTTCAGCTGAACCTACCTTGATACCTTGGTGGAACAGAGCCATTAGATTGTTTGGACAACTCCTCATTGCCCCTGTTTCTGAAGTAGGAGAGGAAGACCTGTGAGGTGCTGATAATTGTTGATGGGCAAACCTTCTTCTGGTAGGCAGGTGACAAGATAACAGGACATAGTCGTACGCTTTAATCCCTAACTTTTGCCTGGACCGCCCTTTCTGGTTTTCAGTCCACCGGGATACCCATTTTTGCCCAAGCCGCCTTTTCAGGTTTTCGACTTGCCGGGTGTACAGATTATTTTCATTTCATCCCTTCATTTTGCCCGAACCCTTTTGGTTCGCCGGGAAGCCCTTATTTTTGCCTAGGTACGTCAACCTAGCGGGTCTTTGATTTTGCGTAGTATTTTTTTTCGACCATGCTCTTAGAATGTAGGGAGTTGCCCCTGTTAGAAGTGTTTTGTCATGCCACCAGAAGGTGTTTGATCAGGCAAGATTCGTTGCTGGAGTGCCCCAAGTGACTCGGGCGGAGATTTGCCCCAGGCTATTTGACCTTTGAGAGATTCTCCGAATCTTGACTGGACTGCCCCAGATAGTAGACCATGGTCATGTCTGCCCCTTGATTGGAAGTGTTTTTGTTCATCAGGCATTCATCGTGCGAATTTCCCTGCTGTTCAAACAAATAGTCATATGCAAACAATGTTATATCAAAAATGCAAAGCTTATGTCTGTCTTGAAGATTTTGAAAATGCATTCTTTTCCATAAAACAAGTGAATGTTTGTAAAACGTGATGTCAACTCCGTATTTTACCGTAGGCCTTAAGGAGTCAGGATACCTTTCGTAACAGTATGCTTTCGAACTAACCCATGTTTCAGCTAGGACTTTTGAGGGTTATAACGTGGCCTGGTTCACGGTTTAAGAAACAAAGGATAAAGGCTCAAATTTTGTTTGTACCCACCCGCTCTTCATGATGTTCTCCAAACCTAAACTCAGTTGATCATACGTTAGACCTTGTTTGAGTCTTTGCTCTGATTTTCCGGTGATGGTTCAGATATTGATGATTTATTTGGAATAGGCAGTCATTTCCTTTTTTTTTGTTGAGGGTTTGTAGGACCTCTTTCTTGTCTGATTTTTTTGTTATCCCTTTCTTTTTTGCCTGAACTGTTTCCTTTTTTGGAATTACAGTCAGCGGGATGCCCCAGTTTTGTAAGTCTCCTTCATGGGTTTTGACCTACTGGGTTTTTTATTTTTTGAGATAATGACTGCCTTTCTTTATTGATTATTCGGAACCATCACTGTCTTTCTTTGTTTTGTAAGGACCTCTTTGGTGCCATTCGTTATGCACTTGGATCAACTGAGAGACTACCCTGCCCCAGGTTATGATTAAGGGTTTTAAATTTCGAAAAGAAAAACTCCTACTTCTTTGGCTCAGAGGGGTTGACGAGGGATTATCATCCTTATAACTCCAGTGTTTAGGGATGGAAACAATGCCTGTACCTCATCAGCGGGGTCTGTTCAAAAGCATACTGTAGATTATGGTATCGTTTTCGTCATCCTCCCTCAAGAGGCTTTAGAATTATTATTTAAGAGTTGATCATCATAAAAATATGAAAATAATTTGCATTTAGTGAATACGAATATATTGTTTCAGAACAGACATATGCGATGCATTAATGGAATAACAATGTTTAACATGAGTAAATGTTTGAACAAAAGAGAATTGCAACTTGAACATTCGAATGAACAAAAATTTCTCAATCCTAGCCATGTTTTGGCAAGGGAGCAGTGATCACGTGGGGAGTCTTGGGTACTTTAAACTGAATCTCTCCAGCGTCGATTATGTCTTGGATCTTATTTTTCAAGCTCCAACAATCATCTGTAGTATGCCACGGGCTGTCAGAGTGATAAGCGCAGCGGGCGTTGGGGTTATACTTTGGTGACGTTGTATTTTGGCTCTTCGGAGCTTCTTTTAGAGTTACCAACTTGGTCTCCAGCAACTGTGGCAATATCTGGGATAAGGTCATGCTGAGCCGAGTGAACTGCCTTCTCTCACTCTTTTGTTGGTTGTGATGTTGAATTTGTGACACTGGAGCCATTTGAGGAGTTCTCCCCTTACCTCCTTGTCTCAAAGGTGGTTGTACGATGACTGGCTTTTTGCCCTTAGAATTTTGCCCCAGTTGGTTGCCCTGAAGCAGTTGGTTGACGAGAAACCAGAGCTCATCTTGTCTTTGAGCTAAACCTTGAATGGCAGTCACCTGCCCCAGCATCTGGACCTTCAATGCATCCACCTCAGCTTGTAGGTGTTTCAGCCTTTCATCCTCAGCACTGTTCCTGACAAAAGTCTCCATGAGAAGTGTCCCTAGCTCCTCCTGCCCCTCGGATAGATTCAGGAGGATTTCCCTGAACTGAGTCTCTTGAGCGAGAAGGTCCTGGTTATCTGGTTGGAAGACCATTGCTGAAATAAACAGCGAGAAAGGTAAGTGACCTGCAAAAGGGATACCTGTAATGCAATGATGGGTATGACATGCATGTAATGTTTTCAAGGACCTCGCGGGGTAAACAAGAAAATTTGTTAGCGTTTGGGTCCGGTAGCTTAATTGAAGGAACTGCATATTATGGAGAGTCTTTCTTCAAAGGGTCAAAGGCTCACCATATCCAGTGGGTCATAGCCTCTGACTACCTTGGCTAGAGGAAAATAAATCCCCTTTGCCCCTTGCTAGATGTTTGATTAATCATGACCTGCATCACAAGGCCTTGAGATCCTTGAAATGGGTTAAGATGTATGCAATGGTATGATGTCATGATGCATGGGGTAATATGAATAAACCCTGTTATGAGTCCCAATTAAGAACTGCAAACCAAAACCCGCAAGAACTCAGGTAAAACCTGTCATGAGTCCCAATTAAGGACTAAAAACAAAACCTGCAAGAAACTCGGTAAACCTTGTTATGGGTCCTAATTAAGGACTACAAACAAAACCTACCAGAAGCTCAAGGGTCAGACAACAAGCATGCAAATAGTCAAGTACGAAGGCACACAAGTCACACAAAAGAGCCCTTAGAGTTTAGGCCAGCATGGGGTCTGGGTATTACCCTCTTGAAGTTGGTTGGTTCATACCTGTCCTATCAAAGTAACCGGGTTCTTAGAGGATCCCAACATCATTGACTACCCTCAATCGGTCATAACTCCAGCATCACAATCTTTTCTTGCGGCCAGAACCATCACGAGAGTTTAGCCTCAATGGGCGTAGCATACTGCTACTGTTCTAATGGCCAAGTTGGGTCATTTAAGGTTCTAAGGTCTGTTGGTGCTTAATGACTCCTTGGAAGACCCATATTCTCCCCGTTTCAACACGAGGGATATCGGTACAGACCAAGGCGCCACACCAACGTAGCCACTGCTTCACCCATGTCGGTATACGCCGGACAGGTCCCTCACAGCTTATGCTACCTAAACAGGGTATCCCCAGATCCGGGTTAGGATCTATGTAACTCCCATGCAACCCACAAATTTAAAGCAGTCAAGTCAATACAATTGAAAACACAGTTATGAACTAACCCTAATGTACACCTTACTTTAAGTGTCCCCAGCAGAGTCGCCAGTTCTGTGATCGGTGGATCTGGAACTGACTGTTTAACGCTGGTTCGCGAAATGTCGGGGAAGCAAGAGTCGCCACCGTCTTTTATTTTCTCCAAATGGAAAGGACAAAAGCACAGAAAAATTCCTATAAGAGATTGCTCTCGGTTCGGGAGGTAGGTTATAGAAAGGGAAGGTGTTAGCACCCTTTCTATCCATGGTTATCCATGGGCTCTTAGATACTTGCTCATTTGTGTTTTCAAAAATGGTTTGTTTGCTTTTCAATTGTGGGTTTTTAAAAAGTTTCTTTGAAAATTCCAGTTCGACTCTTGTATCGGTCCTCAAGAGTGTTTGAAAAATTGCTTTCGAAAGCTTTTTGAAAAGGTGTCGGTGTGAAAAGTATTTTTGATTTGCTTCGAAATTTAGAGCAAGTATCTAGAGTCGTCTACCTACCCTAAGGAATTCGTCTGTGTAAATGTCCTTTAAAGTAGTGCCATCCCACCATTGAGAGGTAGGTAGCACCACCGTTGGAGGTGTTCGGGTCAATTCGAGGTTCGGGACATGGTGATCACTAGAGTAATGGGAAGACACCTTAGAAGCTACCCTCATGCCAGGTTCCCGGATCATGAGGACTTACTAAGACATCCTCTACTCGACGATCACCTTTCGAGGCAAGGCAACAGTGAGGCGTACCCTAGGGGTGGTGTGTGATTTGTGTGTCGTTTTCATTTATTTTTGTCTTTTGTCATGTCATGGGTGATCTAGCGTTTGTTTTTATTTTTGTCCATTCATTCTTGCATGCCTTGATTAACAGTTAAAAATTGCGAAAAGTAAGAGTTCCTACGCTATTACAAAAGGCGCGGGTCCACATCGCCAAAATTTCGGGAACCCCATTTGACAGAAAAATAAAGAATTAAAGAAGAATAAAGTGCAAGAAATTAATTTACAAGGCCTTGGGAGAGATACATAAAAATTATACGAAAAGGGAAATAAAATAAATATGCGAATTAAATAAGAATTAAAACGAGGGCGTTGGACCCTTTTTGCGAAATTAAATTAAATGGCGGAATTAATTAATTAAAAAAGAAAAAAGAAAAGAAATTGTTTTTTGGTATTTTTTGGTTTTAATGAAAAAGAATTAATTAAAATAACATGCTAACCCTAATTCTACAATTTTTATTTTATTATGAAAACATGTTAAAGTTTTAACCTAAAATCAACCCTAATTAATTTACATGCAATTTAATTACAAAAATAAATATAGTAAATATTTAATTATTATGAAAGAAAATAAAAAGGGATAAAAAATTAATTAAACCCTAATTCTACCAATTTTAGGTTTTTTATTATGAAAATATTATAGTTAAACCTAATTTAATAACTAAAATTAATTAATGGACTTTATTTACAAAAATACTAAAATAAAATATTTATTATTTTTTCCATCTTTTCTGATTTTTTTTGTATGTTTTTTATATTTTATGAAAATATTAAATTAATTAATAAAACAATAATTAAAAGAAAGAAAAATAATAATAAAACAAAGAATGAAAAAAGTTTGCAAACCTAGGGGGTCTGCCCCTAATTTTGGAGGTGAAGCCCAGCAATTTAGGGCCCAATTCCTTAAGCCTCGTTGACTTTGACACTAGGGTGTGAGGTGGTTGACTGCAGTCCATGGAACGCTTCAAATTGTGGCCATTTGATCCATCTCCATAGGCACGTGGATGGCCAGATTGTATGGACATAGGGTGCTCCTTCAGGCTGAAACTGCATGGGAACATTTAATAGAAAATAATATGAAAGGGGGTGAGGACCTGGGGCTCGAACCCAGGTCCTATGGTTTACCAATCAACGCGCTTGCCATCCCTGCTGTTTTGCTTATCTGTAAATAATATAATTAATAAACATAATAAAGCAAACATGCGTTATTGCTTTGTTTTCCGCGCGAAAGTTTAAACCAACCAATTGCTCCTTGCCACCTAGTCATCTTCCTCATTGTTTTATTTTTCCTGAAACATAAAAACATAGGCCACGGTTTTCATATTGTTCCCTTAGGCCCTTTCTGGAAAATAGCGAATGGCCCAGGGATGCTCATAAATTGAGCGCGAGGGTGGCCTTGTGATCGTCCAATCATGCTTGATTCAGTGGTCTAAGTCCTGAAGGATAATTTTTCCTTAAACGAAAACCCCCAATTCCAAGCTTCACAAACCCTAAATATTGTTAATGGTAAATCTTCATATAGGGCACGAAAACAAAATTAAACTATTGGGTTAGCATTAGAATCAAACCATGAACATGAATCAAGCGTTAAAATTTACAAAAGATGCATGAATTGAGATGCACGATTATGAATTTTTTTCTGTACAGGGCACATTCGTTTTACCAATTCTTGATGTTATGATGAACGATTTTGATTGGAAATCCTTCCTTGAAGCTTCAGGAAGGTGATGGCACAAGTCTTTTGCCTTGAATCATCCTCTAACCTTGTTTTCAGTTTTCAAATTTTCAACCAAAAACTCAAGTTCAATGCTTGGTCTGTAGCGCAGCTTAGGGGTTTTTAGGATTAGGTTTTGCCTCTATATGTACCTGTGAATGATTAGGGTTAAAGAAATTTGATCAAAATCCATGCATTAATGAATATGATATTTGATTTTTTAACCATGATTTTCAAATCTTTTTCACATGCTTTTGCTACCAAATCATGACCAATTCAAATGATTCTTTCTCTATTTGGTTAGGCACGAAATCTTGAGTATATTATGTGCATAAAAAGATTTAAAACCTAGGTTTAGCATTTTTCATGTATTTATTTAATTAAAATGAATTATTAATAATAAAAATCCAAATAAATAAATAAATAGTGAAGAAAAACTTCCCTTTGGGCCAAATGGTCGTGCACATGTCTTGGATGATGAATTATGGAAGAAAAATAGGCCCATTAGCAATTTTAGGTCATTTGAAGCAAAGTTGACTTTTCAAAATATCCAAAAATTTCCCAACTTCCACAAGGCATAACTTGCTCAATTTTTAAGCTTTGCTAATGTTCTCTGACATTTTGGAAAGGTCTTTGAGTCCTCTAACCAATGTCTTTGGTCCCATGTCATTTTGATTTACCAATCTCAAGTTATGGCCTTTGACTTAAAGTCCCTTTTTGTTGACTTTTGAAAATGACCTATAATGTTGAAATTGATAACTTTTTGTGAGAGCATTTCTTGGACTTGAAGTATGAAGATGAGTTGTAGGAAATGTCTTTCTCTTAAAAATGAGCTTTGGATGGAATTTTTCTGATAAACCATGTGAAAGTTATGCCCTGGTCAATTTACAGTTGACTTTTTCAACTGTCCAAATAAGGAAACTTTTGCATCTTGATGATTTTTGAGCCAAGCTTTGAGAATAATGATCAAGAATTGATCAAATGATGTTTGGGGCTTCAAAATGATATGTTAACCAAAAATTTGAACTTTTGACTGTCAAATGACCATTTTGCCCCTACAGTTGACTGTAGTGCAATTAGGGTTTTTGACTGTGCAATTTTGTGCTGAAAGTCTTGAAACTTGATATGAGGATGCTTGACCCTATTTGTAGGCATGTGAGACTTGATTGGACCCTTGGAAACTTCATCTTCTTGATCAGAACCAAAACCCTAATTTTGACTGTTTAGGAGGCCCTTGAACTGTGCAACCTTTGGGGAGATTTGCAGCTTGACTTGGCAATTTCTTGAAGAATATGGGAGGGAAAATTTTGGGGTACAACAGGCGGGAATGGGCTTATAGATGCCATTTGGGAGGGATGGTGGATAGAAGGATGATGGGCTTATAGATGCCATCTGGAGGTGTCGATCGCGTAAGAGATTCCTTAGCGAGAACTTGCGTACCTGAGAAAGAAAGATAATTACCTGGCCTGTTACAGGGGTTGATCCTCAAACTCTTTATGTAGATATGCCCTGGCTGGATGCAGGTATCGAATCTACGAACAATCGCTCACGGACGTGCCCTGGCTAGATACAGGAATCGAATCTGGAACTTCAAAAGGTTGCTTACAGACGTGCCCTGGCTGGATACATGTATCCAATCTAAAACAAACACTCATAGATATGCCCTGGCTGGATACAGGAATCGAATCTTCAAACTCTTCAGACGTGCCCTGGCTAGATACAGAAATCGAATCTGGAATTAGTCGTCAACAGACATGACCTGGCTGGATACAGGAATCGAATCTTCAAACTCTTCAGACGTGCCCTGGCTAGATGCAGGAATCGAATCTGGAATTAGTCGTCAACATATATGCCCTGGCTTGATACAGGAATCAAATCTTCAAACTCTTCAGACGTGCCCTGGCCTGATACAGGAATCGAATCTGGAAATAGTCATCAATAGATATGCCCTGGCTGGATACAGGAATCGAATCTTCAAACTCTTCAGACATGCCCTGGCTAGATACAGGAATCGAATCTGGAATTAGTCGTCAACAGACATGCCCTGGCTGGATACAGGAATCGAATCTTTAAACTCTTCAGACGTGCCCTGGCTAGATGCAGGAATCGAATCTGGAATTAGTCGTCAACAGATATGCCCTGGCTTGATATAGGAATCGAATCTTCAAACTCTTCAGACGTGCCCTGGCTTAATACAGGAATCGAATCTGGAAATAGTCATCAACAGATATGCCCTGGCTAGATACAGGAATCGAATCTTCAAACTCTTCAGACGTGCCCTGGCTAGATGCAGGAATCGAATCTGGAATTAGTCGTCAACAGATATGCCCTGGCTTGATACAGGAATCGAATATTCAAACTCTTCAGACTTGCCCTGGCTTGATACAGGAATCGAATCTGGAAATAGTCATCAACATATATGCCCTGGCTGGATACAGGAATCGAATCTTCAAACTCTTCAGACGTGCCCTGGCTAGATACAGGAATCGAATCTGGAAATAGTCATCAACAGATATGCCCTGGCTTGATACAGGAATCGAATCCGGAATTGCGATAGTTGATAGTAATCATCTTTGTATTGACCTTTCCTGAAAAGGAAAAACATTAGTTATATGCAATATCATGATGCATGAAATGCATGGTGTCATGATGCTCACAATAAATGGGATTGTATAATGTGATGTGTATATGTATATATGAAAATGTGATGTTTGCGAATGTATTTTTGTTTAGGAAAATAAATCCTTGACGAATGCCGGGAGCTTATCCTGGGCTGATGCTGAAGAGAGAGTTCTTTGTTTCCGCTGGGGATGATGATTGCAAGAATAAACCGGTAGGAGAAGATGACTCCATTGGGGGATAAACTTGGTGGAGAGATTACTCTGCGGGGAATTGATTTGTGGGAAGAGATACTTCGCTGAGATGTTGATGATAACTCCGTTGGGGATACCGTTGATGAGCTTTGTTAGAAGATTGATGGACTCCGTTGGGGATAGGAAGACTTCGCCGGGGACGATCTTTCCGTTGTAATTAGCTGAGGATAACCCAGTTATAAGCTCTGGTGAGGAATAACCTTTGAATAAAGACGGGGAGAGATATGCTCTGTAAAGGATAAGCTTCCAGAATCTACTGGGGATAAGCTTCCTACTGGGGAGATGGATTCAACTCTTCTGGGGAGTCCTTGGACTGTACTAGGGAATGGCTCCACTGGATGTCTATATTCCACCAGGGAACAATCTTATATCAAGACTGCCGGGGATGCTTGTTGAGGAATATCTGTACTCCGCTGGAGAATGTTAAGATTTTCTGGGAATGCCCAACTTCCTTAAGGCTGACCAAAGGCTAACTCTGCTTGGGGAGAGTATCGCTGACTTGCTAGGGATACTGTGCCTTTTTGGGGCTGATTGGAGATCAAATCTGCTCGGGGGAGAGTATTGTTGAACCTGGTCTTACTCTGCGGGGAGTGAAGGTATCCCGGTTACATTCTTCAGCCGAACTTACCTTGGTACCTTGGTGGACAGAGCAACTAGATTGCTTAGACAACTCATTATTGCCCTTGTTTCTGTGGGAGATAGGTATTTGTGGAGGTCTTGATAACTGCCGATTTGACCAATCTTCTTCTGGTAGGCAAGTGACGAGATGACGGGACATAGTCGTACACTGTGATCCCTAATTTTTTCCTGGACCACCCTTTCGGGTTTTCAGTCCATCGGGATACCCCTTTTTGCCCAAGCCGCCTTTTCAGGTTTTCGACTTGCTGGGTGTACAGATTTTTTTCATTTCATCCCTTATTTTTGCCCGAACCCTTTTGGTTCGCCGGGAAGCCCTTATTTTTGCCTAGGTGTGTCAACCTAGCGGGTCTTTGATTATGCGAAGTATTTTTTCGACTATGTCCACGCTCTCAGGATGTAAGGAGTTGTCACTGTCAGTAGTGTTGTGTTGCCATATTACCAGAAGGTGTTTGGTCATGCAGGGTTCGTTGCTGGAATTAATGCCTAATGCCCCAAGTGACTCAGGCGGAGATTTGCCCCAGGCTGTTTGGCACCTTGAGAGATTCCCTGAATCTTGACTTGATTGCCCCGGATGATGGACAATGCTCATGTCGTGCCCCTTGATTGGAAGTGTTTTTCCACTTGATGTGATCCTTTTGAGAAGATTTTTGTTAATTGAGAAGGCCTTTGTTCATCGGATATTCGTTGTGCGAATTTCTCTACTGTTCGAACAAATAGTCATATGCAAACAAAGTTATTTTAAGAATGCAAAAGCTTATGTTTGTCTTGAAGTTTTTTGAAAATGCATTTTTCAGTAAAATAATTGAATTTTGTAAACTGTGACGTCAACTCAGGATTTTACAGCAGACCTTCAGGAGTTAGGATACCTTCGGTAACAGTATGATTTCGAACTAACCCATACTTCAGTTAGGACTTTTAAAGGTTATAACGTGGCCTGGTTCACGGTTTAAGAAACAAAGGATAAAGGCTCAAATTTTATTTGTACCCACCCGTTCTTCGTGATGTTCTTCGATCCTAAACTCAGTTAATCGTGTGTTAGACCTTGTTTGATTCTTTGCTCTGATATTCTGGTGATGGTTCGGATACTGACAGTTTATTTTGAATAGGCAGTCATTTCTTTTTTTTTTGTCGAGGGTTAGTAGGACCTCTTTATTTTTGATTTCGTTATCCCTGTTTTTTGCCTGAACTGTTTCTTTTGTGATTACAGTCAGCGGGATGCCCCAGTTTTGTAAGTCCCCTTCATAGGTTTTGACTTATTGGGCTTTCATTTTGAGAGATAATGACTGCCTGTCTTGACGATTATAGGGAACCATCACTGTCTTTTGTTTTTGGAAGGACTCCTTTGGTGTCATCCATTGTGCACCTGGATTAACTGAGAGAACTACCCTGCCCCAGGTTATAATTGAGGGTTTTAATTTTTTTTTGTGAAAAGAAAAACTCCAACTTCTTTGGCTCAAAGGGGGTGACGAGGGATTATCTTCCTTATAACTCCACTGTTTAGGATTCGAAACAATGCCTGTACCTCATCAGCGGGGTCTTGTTCAAAAGCATATTGTAAAGATCATAGTATCGTTTTCGTCATCCTCCCTCAAAGGTTTAGAATTTATTAATCGAGAGTTGATCATCACAAAAAATGAAAGCAGTTTGAATATAGTGAATACGAATGGATTGATTCAAAACAGACATATGCAATGCATTGATAAAGTGAAAAAAAGTTTGCCATGACAATAATTGTTTGAATAACAAAGAGATTACAACTTGAAAATTCTAATAAACAAAAGGTCTTCTCGTCTCAGGATTTGTCACTTCAAATGGTGAACCTTGCAGGGATAGTAGAAGAACTCAGCCTGGCCATCTTGGGTGAATTCCACTGCTCCTTCATCAATCAGGTCTTGGATTTTGTTCTTCAAGGTCCAACAATCATCTGTAGCATGCCCTGGGCTGTCAGAATGGTAGGCGCAGCGGGCGTTGGGGTTGTACCGTGAATGTGTAGTGTTTGGATTCTTAGGAGGGTCCCTTAGAGTTACCAAATTCAACCTCAACAGGTGTTGTAAAGCTTGAGACAGCGATGCGTTGAGCTTGGTAAATTGCCTTCTGGGCTTGCTCTGATCAACCCGTTGCTCCGGGCGAGGTTGTTGTTGGACCTGTGAGGTAGTGGCACCCTGGAGAGGTATATTCTTCACCATATCAGCCCCTTGTCTTCTTGGAAGCTGATCAATGACCTGGTCCCTGACTTTGACTGTTTGCTTCATGTTGTATCCGTCTTGATTAAGCTGACTGATCATGGTCCTCAACTCTTCTTGCTCCCGAGCTAAGCCTTGGATAAGAGCCATTTGCCCCAGCATCTGGGTTCTCATTGCATCTACCTCAGCTTGCAGATGTTTCAGCCGTTCGTCCTTATCGTCCTCGGGACTTTTCTTGGCCATATTCCCCATGAGGAGTGTTCTTAACTCTTCCTGCCCCTTGGATAGGCTTAGGAAGATCTCCCTGAAATGAGTCTCTTGAGTATGGAGCTCCTGGTTGTCTGGTTGGAAAGCCATTGCAGAAATAAACAGCGAAGGAGGTAAGTGACCTGTAACAAGGGTACCTGTTATGCAATGATATGTATGTATGCATGTGTGATCGGTGGATCTGGAACTGACTGCTTAACGCTGGTTCGCGAAATGTCGCGGAAGCAAGAGTCGCCACCGTCTTTTATTTTCTCCAAATGGAAAGGACAAAAGCACAGAAAAATTCCTTAAAGAGATTGCTCTCGGTTCGGGAGGTAGATTATAGAAAGGGAAGGTGTTAGCACCCTTTCTATCCATGGTTATCCATGGGCTCTTAGATACTTGCTCACTTGTGTTTTCAAAAATGGTTTGTTTGCTTTTCAACTGTGGGTTTAAAAAAAGTTTCTTTGAAAATTTCAGTTCGACTCGTACGTCAGAGTGTTTGAAAAAATTGCTTTGAAAGCTTTTGAAAATGTGTTGGTGTGAAAAGTATTTTTGTTTGAAATTAGAGCAAGTATCCTTGAGAACCTACCTACCCTAAGGAATTCGTCTGTGTAAAAGTCCTTTAAAGTAGTGCCATCCCACCATTGAGAGGTAGGTAGCACCACCGTTGGAGGTGTTCGGGTCAATTCGAGGTTCGGGACGTGGTGATCACCAGAGCAATGGGAAGACACCTTAGAAGCTACCCTCATGCCAGGTTCCCGGATCATGAGGACTTACTAAGACATCCTCTACTCGACGATCACCTTTCGAGGCAAGGCAACAGTGAGGCGTACCCTAGGGGTTGTGTGTGTGCGATTCGTGTGTCATTTTCATTGATATTTGTCTTGTCATGTTCGTTGTGATCTACGCTTGATTTTATTTAAGGCCATACATTCTTTCATGCTTTTGTTAACAGTTAAGAATATTTGCGGAAAAAATAAATTCTAAACTATTACAAATGGCGCGGGTCCACATCGCCAAAATTAAACCGAACCCGATTTGACAGAAAATAAATAAAGCAAAGTAAATAACGAAATTGAAAAGTGCGAGAAGTTTAAGTTACAACGCTTTGGGAGAGATACATAATTATTTAAGCGATAAAATAAATACGCGAAATTGAACAATTAAAAATATGGGCGTTGGACCCTTTTGCAAAATTAAAATTAATAAGGAATTAAAATTAAAATTAAAAGAAAAGGTATTTTGGTATTTTTATGTTTTTTAAGATTTAACAGAAAAAAGAATTAATTAAAATTAACTAACCCTAATTCTAATGGTTTTTAAGTTTGTTATGAAAATATTAAAATATAACCTAAATTAAACCTAAGTTAATTTATGTACAATTTAATTATGAAAATAAAATAAGTAATATTATTATTATGAAAAAAGGGAAAATTAAAAAGGAATAAAAGTTATTAAACCTAATTCTATATTTTTGGATTTTTAGTTATTAAAAGAATTAAAATTAAAACCTATTTAATACTAAATTTATTTACATGCAATTATTTACAAGAAAATATGAAAATTAAATATTTTATTATGTTTTTATCTTTTTTCTGATTTTTATGAAGTTTTTATATTTTGTAGAAAAATAATTAATTAATTTATAACAATAAAGCAAATAAAATAACAATTGAAAAAATAAAAATATAAAAAAATAGAGAGGGCAAACCAGGGGGAGGTTCAGGCCCCAATATGGAGGTTTTATTGTGAAATTCTGGCCCAGCAAGCTTTGATCCATTGACTTTTTCCAGATGCAATATGGCACGTTGACTGGGGTTTAGGATGTCCCTTCAATCTCAGCCTTTAGATTGATCTCTAAGGGGACGTGGCAAGTTGGATTGGAGAGACGCATGGTGGTCGCTAGCGCTGAATCTGCATGGGATGACATATAGAAAAACAATATTAAAAGATGCAAGACCTGGGACTTGAACCCAAGTCATGAGGGTTAATAACAATCACACCTTGCCAGCTGAGCCACTAAGTTCTTTTGATATATTAATAACAAAGAAATAATATGAAAGAAAAACAAAGCGTTAGTGGGTCCGCGCGCCACTTTTTTAAACGGACCAACCACTTGATGCCACGACTCCATCTTCTCCATGCGTTCCTGAAAACAAAAACATATGGCAACGGTTTCTTAAGCGTGGTTTTAAGGACGTTTTGAGAAAATAGCGACTAGCCCCTCAACGCTCATAAATTGAGCGCGAGGGTAGATTCCTCTTCGTCTCCATGTGCTGAGTCTAATGGTCATGGTTTTGAGGCTTAATTTTTCCTCTTTGCAAAAGCCCTAAATCCAAGCTCTGAAAACCCTAGAAAACTAACATGGTGAAATCGCGTTGGGAGCACAAAAACACAATTAAATGGTACAGTTAGCATCAGAAATCATCAATGAGTAATAATCCATAAAAAAAATGCAATGATTATGCTTCAAAATTAAAACACGATTAAGCAATTTTCTTGATGCAGTTTGCGTTCAATCTACCAATTCTTGGAGTTTGAGTTGATGTTTTGGATTGGAACGTGTTCAGGGAGACTTGAGGAAGCCAATGGAATGAATATTAGGGCTTGAATCGACCTAGAACACTGATTTCAGTTTTGAGTTTTATGGAGTTTTTCCAAGTTTGTCAATGAGGTTTCTTGCGCAGCTTTCAGTCTATGGGCATTAGGTTTAGGTTTCTGATTATGTAGTGAAGGCATTAGGTCAACAAAACTCAATAAAATCCATGGCATTGATGATTTTTGAAAATTTGATTTTAAAGATCTTTTCATATCTTTTTTTCATGTGTTCTTTGTTCAAATCATGCCAATCACTCCAATTCTTTCCTAATCAGCATGTGCACGAAATCTTGACCTTAAAACATGTATAAAAAGATTGGTTTGGTTAATTTAAACATTTTTCATATATTTAATTGATTTAATTGAATTAATATAAATAAAAATCCAAATAAATAAATAAAAAATGAGAAAATACTTCCCTTTGGGCCAAGTGGTCGTGCATATGTTTGGAATGATGACTCATGGAAGAAAAAATGGGCCCATTAGCAATTTTAGGTCATTTGGATCAAAGTTGACTTTTCAAAATATCCAAAAATTTCCCAACTTCCACAAGGCATAACTTGCTCCATTTTTAAGCTTTTCTCATGTTCTTGGACATTTTGGAAAGGTCTTTGAGTCCTCTAACCAATGTCTTTGGTCCCATGTCATTTTGATTTACCAATCTCATGTTATGGCCTTTGACTTAAAGTCCCTTTTTGTTGACTTTTAAAAATGACCTATAATGTTGAAATTGATAACTTTTTGTGAGAGCATTTCTTGGACTTGAAGTATGAAGATGAGTTGTAGGAAATGTCTTTCTCTTCAAAATGAGCTTTGGATGGAATTTTTCTGATAATCCATGTGAAAGTTATGCCCTGGTCAATTTCAGTTGACTTTTTCAACTGTCCAAATAAGGAAACTTTTGCATCTTTGATGATTTCTGAGCCAAATTTTGAGAATCATGATCAAGCATTGATCAAATGATGTTTGTGGCTTCAAAATGATATGTTGACCAAAAATTTGAACTTTTGACTGCCAAATGACCATTTTGCCCCTACAGTTGACTGTAGTGCAATTAGGGTTTTGACTGTGCAATTTTGAGCTGAATGCCTTGAAACTTGATATGAGGATACTTGACCACATTTGTAAGCATGTGAGACTTGATTGGCCCTTTGAAAACTTAATTTCCTTGATCAGCACATAAACCCTAGTTTTGACTGTATAGGAGACTTTTGCACTGTGTGCCCCTTGGGGAATTTTGTGACTTGGCTTGGCAATTTCTTGAAGAATATGGGAGGGCAAATTTTGGGGTGCAATAGTTGCCCCTGTTCAATCTTCTTAGACCTGAGGATGCAGATTGGCTGACGTGCCTTTCGTAATCCGAGGGTAGAATATGATTGGACACTAGAGTGCCCAGAAATTTGCGCTCACATAGTAGCAGTGTGAGGGAGATGGGCTTATAGACGCCATTTGGTGATTGCTGGATAGGATGATGGGCTTATAGATGCCATCTGGACGTCGATTGCGTAGGAGATTCCTTGGCGAGAACCTGCATACCTGCAAAAGAAACAAATGAATACCTGACACGTTGCAGGAGCTGGTTTTCCGATGCTTAGTATAGATATGTCCTGACTGGTTACAGGAGCTGAGTCTGGAGTCTTCACATGATGATGAATGAACCAGGGATGGTTACTGCCTTAACCTGAATGGTAAGAGAACCTTGGGCGACTTTAACTTCAACAACGCTCGTTGAGAAAATCTTGATGGGAATTATTATCTTCGCAGTATTGGGAAGAGAACCATAGGCAATTATAATCTGAAAGGAATGATCACCTCACTCACCGTCGGAGAGGGAAACATCTGAAAAGGACTTACCACCTCACACACCGTCGGAGAGGGAACCATAAGAGACTATCACCTCACACTCACCGTCGGAGAGGGAAACATCTGGGATAACTTCTACTGAGTCTTTATCAGAAAAATCTGTTGGGAGTCGATTTAGCTGGACTAGAGAAGGCCTTGAAATATGTTTGAGAATTTCAACTGCATCTTTCCTGAAAGGTAAAGGTCAGTCGTATGCAATGCATGATATGGATCAAGCAATGATGTTCTCAACATAAATGAGATTTGTATGACATAATGCGTCTGTGCATGCTATAATGATGTATGTGATATTTTATGAATGTTTTCGTATAGGAAAGTAAATCCTAGACGGGTGCCGGGAAGTCATATCCTGGGCTGATTGTTGAAGAATAGATTTCGTTTCCGCTGGGGATGATAACTGCAAGAATACCGGTAGGAGAAGATGACTCCGTTGCGGAATAAACTTGGCAAATGGAAGATTCTGCGGGGAGAAAAGATACTCTAACGACCATGCTGGGAAGCAATACTCTGTGGGGAGAGGAATGCTTTTGCTGAATTGTCGATGGTAACTTGCTGAGGATACTTGTTGTATTGGGAGTATTGATAGACTTCGCTGGGGATAGGAAGACTATGTCGACGACGCTCTTTCCGTGGCTTTTGGCTGAGGATAACCCAGTTATATCCTGTTAAGGAAATAACTCTTTAAATCAAGCCGGACGACGCGTTCGTGCTCTGCGAGGATAAGCTTCCAGAATCTACTGGGGATAAGCTTACTGCTTGGGGGATATGAATTCCAAATTTCCGGGGAACTGGTCTGGACTTTCCTGGGGAAGTTTTGATATGCTGCAATTTTATAAGTTGAAGGAGGGAACCTATGTAGGGTCGCCTGCTGATGAGCTCGTGTAAAACCGCATCTGAAATGGAGAAGGAATCTGTGTAGGATTACTTTGATGATGAGTTCGTGTAAAACTTCGTTCTTGGAAAGGGAGATCCTGTGTAGGGTTTCTGGGTGGCGAGTCCATGTAAAACTGCATCTGGAGGAGGAGAACCTGTGTAGGGTTGCTTGATGTCGAGTCCATGTAAAACTACGTCTAGAGGAGGAGAACCTGTGTAGGGTTGCCTGGTGAGGTATGTTCATGTAAAACTTCTTGATGAACCGGGGTGAGGTTATCTTGAGGTAAATCCATGTAAGATTTTTGGAGGAACCGGGGTTAGGTTACGGCAGGATAAGTTTGTGTAAAAACTTCTTGATGAACCGGGGTTAGGTCATCTTGAGATAAATCCTTGTAAGATTTCTGGAGGAACCGGGGTTAGGTTACCTGGATAAGTTTGTGTAAAAACTTCTTGATGAACCGGGGTTAGGTCATCTTGAGATAAATCCATGTAAGATTTCTGGAGGAACCGGGGTTAGGTTACTTGGATAAGTTCGTGTAAAAACTTCTTGATGAACCGGGGTTAGGTCATCTTGAGATAAATCCTTGTAAGATTTCTGGAGGAACCGGGGTTAGGTTACCTGGATAAGTTCGTGTAAAAACTTCTGGGGGAACCGGGGTTAGGTTACCTTGGATAAGTTCGTGTAAAAACTTCTGGGGGAACCGGGGTTAGGTTACCTTGGATAAGTTCGTATAAAAACTTCTGGATGAACCGGGGTAAGGTTACTTGCGGAGAATGAGTCTGTGTATGACTTTGTCTGAAAATTGAGAAGGAACCGGTGTAGGGTTACATGATTTGGATTAAGTGGATGATTGTCCTGTTTGGTTTCGGATGTTAACCCACGATCTGGAATTTGTAAAGGTAGATGGTAATCATCCTTATGTTGATCTTTCCTTTGTATTTTGGTTGACAGAGCAATTAGATCGCCTGGATAACTCATCATTGCCCCTGTTTCAGAGGTGAGGGAAGAGGATACCTGTGTGGGTGATTGACAAATCTTCGGGTAGACAAGTGACGAGATGTCGGGACATAGTCATACGCTTTGATCCCTAACTTTTGCCTGGACCGCCCTTTCGGGTTTTCAGTCCACCGGGATACCCATTTTTGCCCAAGCCGCCTTTTCAGGTTTTCGACTTGCCGGGTGTACATATTTTTCGTTTCATCCCTTGTTTTTGCCTAGGTATGTCAACCTAGCGGGTCTTTGATTACGCGTAGTACTTTTCCGACTATGTCCACGCTCTCAGAATGCAGGGAGTTGCCCCTGTTGGAAGTATTTTGTCATGCCCCAGATACTGGGCAATGCTCCTACTGTGCCCCTTGATTGGAGGTACTTCTGTTCACAATGTGTTCATCGTGCGAATTTCCCTGCTGTTCAAACAAATAGTCATATGCAAACAAGGTTATTTTAAGAATGCAAAAGCCTATGTCTGTCTTGAATTTTGAAAATGCATTTTTTGTAATACAGTGCGGTGTCAACTCAAGATTTTATAGCAAACCTTCAGGAGTCAGGATACCTTCGTAACAGTATGCTTTCGAACTAACCCATGCTTCAGCTAGGACTTTTAAGGGTTATATCGTGGCCTGGTTCACGGTTTAAGAAACAAAGGATAAAGGCTCAAATTATTTGTACCCACCCGCTCTTCGTGATGTTCTCCAAACCTAAACTCAGTTGATTGTGCGTTAGACCTTGTTTGAGTCTTTGTTCTGATGTTCCAATGATGGTTCAGATGTTGATGATTTCTTTTGAATAGGCAGTCATTTTTGCTTTGGTTGTGAGACCTCTTGCTTGATTTTTGTTATCCCTTTCTTTTTTGCCTGAACTGTTTCCTTTTTGGGATTACAGTCAGCGGGATGCCCCCAGTTTGGTAAGTCTTCTTTATTGGTTTTGACTTTTTGGGCTTTTCATTTATGATTTTTTTTTTTGATAATGACTGCCTGTCCTTATGATTGTTCTGAACTATCACTGTCTTTTGTTTTTGAAAAACTCATTTGGTGCCATTCATTGTGCACTTGGATCAACTGAGAGAACTACCCTGCCCCAGGTTATGATTAAGGGTTTTGATTTTCGAAAATAAAAACTCCTACTTCTTTGGCTCTGATGGGTTGACGAGGGATTATCATCCTTATAACTCCAGTGTTTAGGGATTGAAACAATGCCTGTACCTCATCAGCGGGGTCTGTTCGAAAGCATACTGTAAATTATGGTATCGTTTTCGTCATCCTCCCTCAAGAGGTTTAGAATTTTCAATTAAGAGTTGACTATTGCAAAAATATGAAAGCAATTTCTAAGCATAGTAAACATAATTAAATCAAGACAGACATGTGTAATGCATTCATGAAATAAAAGAGTTTAACATGATAATTGTTTATCTGAACAAGAAAAGAAAAATACAACTTGAATTCAAATGAACAAAATCTCTCGATCCTAGCCATGTTTTGGCAATGGAGCAGTGATCACGTTGGGAGTCTCGGCAGGCTCGAACTCGATCTCTTTGGCATTGATCATGTTCTGAATTTTGTACTTCAGTGCCCAACAGTCCTCAGTATCGTGCCCCGGGCTATCAGAATGATAAGCACACCTCGCTTCTGGGTTGTAGCTTGGAGAAGAGGTCTTAGGATTGGCAGGAGGGTTGATCACTGCAATCAGGTTCATCTTCAACATGTGTTGCAATGCTTGTGACCATGGCATGTTAATGTTGGTGAACTGCCTTTTAGGCCCGTCCGACCTTTGCTGGTTTCCCCTTTGTGGTTGGCGGCATGGTGCAGAACCAGAGATCATGACTGCCCCTGCATGTTGATCACGGCGACTCTTTTGACTGTATGCAGCATTAGATTCCTTCTTTCCCGTGTAAGGCTTTTTATGAATATCAGAAGGTGTGGCCTCTTGAATTTTCCCACTCTTGATACCAGCTTCAATTCTTTCGCCAGTCAGGATGAGGTCGGTAAATCCAGCAGATGAGTTACCAATGAGGTGATTGAAGAATGGCCCGGATAGGGTCCCCAAGAACATATCAACGAGCTCCCGGTCAGTTAAGGGAGGTTGCACCCTTCCAGCAAGGTCTCTCCACCTTTGTGCGTACTCCTTGAAACCTTCACTTGACCCCAACGACATACCCTGGAGTTGGGTACGTGTGGGAGCAAGGTCGGCGTTGTACTGGTACTGCTTATAGAAAGCAGTTGCCAACTCCTCCCAGTTGCGAACTTTGGTCCCATCCAGTTGATAGAACCATTCGAGGTGAGTCCCTGAAAGACTTTCCTGGAAGAAGTGGATCCACAAGTTCTTATCTGCTGAGTATGGTTGGATTTTCCGAACATAAGACCTGAGATGTAGCTTGGGACAAGACGCCCCGTCATATTTAGTGAATGATGGTGCTTTGAACTTCCGAGGGATGATCACACCAGTAGACAAACCCAGATCTCCGAAATCCAGTCCAGGGACTTGTTGGATCTCCATAGCCTTCAAACGGTCTTCCAACTGCTTGTACTTGTCCTCAGCCGGAGGGTATTGCTCGTCGTTGAAATCTGTCTCGTTGTCGGAGACCACTGGACTAGGAACCTCTCTCTCATGGTGAGTGCTTTCCCTCACAGATGGAGTAGTCCTCTCAGTTTCAGTCTGCGGTATGTTCCCAGATCTGCGTCTAGGGCTGAACAAAACAGTCCTCTTCTTCTTCTTTTCCTTTTTCAGGAGCAAAGCCTTCAGATCTTGTTGCCCCTGGGTCAAATTCATAATCAGCCCTTGGAATTGGGCGTTCTGAGCCTGGAGGGCCTTGATGGACTGCTCAGCGGATGATTCAGGATTCATGTCGATCGGCTGAAATAAACAGCGAAGAAGGGTAAGCAACCTGTCAAAGGGATACCTGTAATGCAATGAGATGTATGGCATGCATGCAATGATTTCAAGGATCTCGCGGGGTAAACAGAGAAACTTGTTAGAGTTGAAAACCGGTAACTTGATTGAAGAAACTTCCTGTTGTAGAAAATCCTTCCTCAAGGGTCAAAGGCTCACCATATCCAGTGGGTCATAGCCCCTGACACCCTTGGCTAGAGGAAAATAAATCCCCTTTGCCCCTTGTTGGGTGTTTGATTCATCATGACCTGCATCACAAGCCCTTGAGATCCTTGAAATGGGTTAGGATGTATGCAATGGTATGATGTCATGATATGCATGGGGTAATGTAGGTAACCCTGTTATGAGTCCCGATTAAGGACTGCAACCTAAAACCTGCAAGAAACATAGGATACCCTGTTATGAGTCCTAATTAAGGACTACAAACATAACCTGCAAGAAACAAGTGTCAGGTAACAAGCATGCAAATAGTCAAGTACGAAGGCACACAAGTCACACAAGAGAAGCCCTTAAGGTTTAAGGCCAGCATGAGGTTTGGGTAGTACCCTCTTGAAGTTGGTGGGTTCAACCTGTCCTAATCAAAGTAACCGGGTTCTAAGGTTCCCAATATCACAGGATTGCTTTCATTGTTCATCGTTTCGATTTAGCCACTGAACTGGCGACCGAAATATTCCAGGAAAGCAACCCTCAATTGAGTGTAGTATCGAGTATCAACCAACCTCGGACTGCACCAAAGTCAGTTATCTCACTACCCTAAAGAGGCCAAGATAGTTCAATTAAGGTTCCTAAGGTCTGTTGATGCTTCATGACACCACGCGGAGGCCCCGTACTCTCCTTGACTGAACTCAAGGGTTACCGGTACACACCAAAGTGCCACATCAACGTAGCAGACTGTTTCAACCATGTCGGTATACCCCACACAGTTCCCTCACAGCCTTGTTGCTACTTTCTAAGAAAGGTATCCCCAGATCCGGGTTAGGATCTATAGAACTCCCAAGCAACCCACAATTATAAAGCAAGCAAAGAAGACAATTGAAAACATAGTTATGACCTAGCCCTAAGGTACACCTCACTTTAAGTATCAGTCCCCAGCAGAGTCGCCAGTTCTGTGATCGGTGGATCTGGATCTGACTGTTTAACGCTGGTTCGCGAAATGTCGCGGAAGCAAGAGTCGCCACCGTCTTTTATTTTCTCCAAATGGAAAGGACAAAAGCACAGAAAAATTCCTTAAAGAGATTGCTCTCGGTTCGGGAGGTAGATTATAGAAAGGGAAGGTGTTAGCACCCTTTCTATCCATGGTTATCCATGGGCTCTTAGATACTTGCTCACTTGTGTTTTCAAAAATGGTTTGTTTGCTTTTCAACTGTGGGTTTAAAAAAAGTTTCTTTGAAAATTTCAGTTCGACTCGTACGTCAGAGTGTTTGAAAAAATTGCTTTGAAAGCTTTTGAAAATGTGTTGGTGTGAAAAGTATTTTTGTTTGAAATTAGAGCAAGTATCCTTGAGAACCTACCTACCCTAAGGAATTCGTCTGTGTAAAAGTCCTTTAAAGTAGTGCCATCCCACCATTGAGAGGTAGGTAGCACCACCGTTGGAGGTGTTCGGGTCAATTCGAGGTTCGGGACGTGGTGATCACCAGAGCAATGGGAAGACACCTTAGAAGCTACCCTCATGCCAGGTTCCCGGATCATGAGGACTTACTAAGACATCCTCTACTCGACGATCACCTTTCGAGGCAAGGCAACAGTGAGGCGTACCCTAGGGGTGGTGTGTGTGCGATTCGTGTGTCATTTTCATTGATATTTGTCTTGTCATGTTCGTTGTGATCTACGCTTGATTTTATTTAAGGCCATACATTCTTTCATGCTTTTGTTAACAGTTAAAAATATTTGCGGAAAAAATAAATTCTAAACTATTACAAATGGCGCGGGTCCACATCGCCAAAATTAAACCGGACCCGATTTGACAGAAAATAAATAAAGCAAAGTAAATAACGAAATTGAAAAGTGCGAGAAGTTTAAGTTACAACGCTTTGGGAGAGATACATAATTATTTAAGCGATAAAATAAATACGCGAAATTGAACAATTAAAAATATGGGCGTTGGACCCTTTTGCAAAATTAAAATTAATAAGGAATTAAAATTAAAATTAAAAGAAAAGGTATTTTGGTATTTTTATGTTTTTTAAGATTTAACAGAAAAAAGAATTAATTAAAATTAACTAACCCTAATTCTAATGGTTTTTAAGTTTGTTATGAAAATATTAAAATATAACCTAAATTAAACCTAAGTTAATTTATGTACAATTTAATTATGAAAATAAAATAAGTAATAGTATTATTATGAAAAAAGGGAAAATTAAAAAGGAATAAAAGTTATTAAACCTAATTCTATATTTTTGGATTTTTAGTTATTAAAAGAATTAAAATTAAAACCTATTTAATACTAAATTTATTTACATGCAATTATTTACAAGAAAATATGAAAATTAAATATTTTATTATGTTTTTATCTTTTTTCTGATTTTTATGAAGTTTTTATATTTTGTAGAAAAATAATTAATTAATTTATAACAATAAAGCAAATAAAATAACAATTGAAAAAATAAAAATATAAAAAAATAGAGAGGGCAAACCAGGGGGAGGTTCAGGCCCCAATATGGAGGTTTTATTGTGAAATTCTGGCCCAGCAAGCTTTGATCCATTGACTTTTTCCAGATGCAATATGGCACGTTGACTGGGGTTTAGGATGTCCCTTCAATCTCAGCCTTTAGATTGATCTCTAAGGGGACGTGGCAAGTTGGATTGGAGAGACGCATGGTGGTCGCTAGCGCTGAATCTGCATGGGATGACATATAGAAAAACAATATTGAAAGATGCAAGACCTGGGACTTGAACCCAGGTCATGAGGGTTAATAACAATCACACCTTGCCAGCTGAGCCACTAAGTTCTTTTGATTTATTAATAACAAAGAAATAATATGAAAGAAAAACAAAGCGTTAGTGGGTCCGCGCGCCACTTTTTTAAACGGACCAACCACTTGATGCCACGACTCCATCTTCTCCATGCGTTCCTGAAAACAAAAACATATGGCAACGGTTTCTTAAGCGTGGTTTTAAGGACGTTTTGAGAAAATAGCGACTAGCCCCTCAACGCTCATAAATTGAGCGCGAGGGTAGATTCCTCTTCGTCTCCATGTGCTGAGTCTAATGGTCATGGTTTTGAGGCTTAATTTTTCCTCTTTGCAAAAGCCCTAAATCCAAGCTCTGAAAACCCTAGAAAACTAACATGGTGAAATCGCGTTGGGAGCACAAAAACACAATTAAATGGTACAGTTAGCATCAGAAATCATCAATGAGTAATAATCCATAAAAAAAATGCAATGATTATGCTTCAAAATTAAAACACGATTAAGCAATTTTCTTGATGCAGTTTGCGTTCAATCTACCAATTCTTGGAGTTTGAGTTGATGTTTTGGATTGGAACGTGTTCAGGGAGACTTGAGGAAGCCAATGGAATGAATATTAGGGCTTGAATCGACCTAGAACACTGATTTCAGTTTTGAGTTTTATGGAGTTTTTCCAAGTTTGTCAATGAGGTTTCTTGCGCAGCTTTCAGTCTATGGGCATTAGGTTTAGGTTTCTGATTATGTAGTGAAGGCATTAGGTCAACAAAACTCAATAAAATCCATGGCATTGATGATTTTTGAAAATTTGATTTTAAAGATCTTTTCATATCTTTTTTCCATGTGTTCTTTGTTCAAATCATGCCAATCACTCCAATTCTTTCCTAATCAGCATGTGCACGAAATCTTGACCTTAAAACATGTATAAAAAGATTGGTTTGGTTAATTTAAACATTTTTCATATATTTAATTGATTTAATTGAATTAATATAAATAAAAATCCAAATAAATAAATAAAAAATGAGAAAATACTTCCCTTTGGGCCAAGTGGTCGTGCATATGTTTGGAATGATGACTCATGGAAGAAAAAATGGGCCCATTAGCAATTTTAGGTCATTTGGATCAAAGTTGACTTTTCAAAATATCCAAAAATTTCCCAACTTCCACAAGGCATAACTTGCTCCATTTTTAAGCTTTTCTCATGTTCTTGGACATTTTGGAAAGGTCTTTGAGTCCTCTAACCAATGTCTTTGGTCCCATGTCATTTTGATTTACCAATCTCAAGTTATGGCCTTTGACTTAAAGTCCCTTTTTGTTGACTTTTGAAAATGACCTATAATGTTGAAATTGATAACTTTTTGTGAGAGCATTTCTTGGACTTGAAGTATGAAGATGAGTTGTAGGAAATGTCTTTCTCTTCAAAATGAGCTTTGGATGGAATTTTTCTGATAATCCATGTGAAAGTTATGCCCTGGTCAATTTCAGTTGACTTTTTCAACTGTCCAAATAAGGAAACTTTTGCATCTTTGATGATTTCTGAGCCAAATTTTGAGAATCATGATCAAGCATTGATCAAATGATGTTTGTGGCTTCAAAATGATATGTTGACCAAAAATTTGAACTTTTGACTGCCAAATGACCATTTTGCCCCTACAGTTGACTGTAGTGCAATTAGGGTTTTGACTGTGCAATTTTGAGCTGAATGCCTTGAAACTTGATATGAGGATACTTGACCACATTTGTAAGCATGTGATACTTGATTGGCCCTTTGAAAACTTCATTTCCTTGATCAGCACATAAACCCTAGTTTTGACTGTATAGGAGACTTTTGCACTGTGTGGCCCTTGGGGAATTTTGTGACTTGGCTTGGCAATTTCTTGAAGAATATGGGAGGGCAAATTTTGGGGTGCAACAGCATGCAATGTTTTCAAGGATCTCGCGGGGTAAACAAGAAAAATTGTTAGAATTTGAATCTGGTAGCTTGATTGAAGGAACTTCATGTTGTTGAGGGTCCTTCTTCAAGAGTCAAGGCTCACCATATCGAGTGGGTCATAGCCCCTGACTCGAGTTGGCATGTTTTAATCTCCAAACAACCTTGGCTAGAGGAACCTTCTTCAAGAGTCAAAGCTCACCATATCAAGTGGGTCATAGCCTCTGACTCAAGTTATCATTTTGATCTCCAAACAAACTTGGCTAGAGGAAAATAAATCCCCTGTGCCCCTTGCTAGAAATTTGATTCTTCATGACCTGTATCACGAACCCTTGAGATCCTTGAAATGGATTAGTCCTTATGCAGGATGTATGCAATGGTATGATGTTATGCTATGCATGGAGTGATGTAAGTAAACCCTGTTATAAGCCCAGATTAAGGACTGCAAACAAAAACCTACAAGAACTCATGTTGTCAGATTACAAGTATGCAAGTAGTTCAAGTATGAAGGCACACAAGTCACACAAAAGAGCCCTTAGATTTAGGGCCAGCATGAAGTTCAGGTACTACCCTCTTTCAGTTTGTTAGTTAAGACCTGTCCTAGAAAATAGTAACCGGGTTCTAGAGGATCTCAATATCACTGACTACCCTCAATCGGTCATAACTCCAGCTTCGCAATCTTTTCTTGCGGCCGGAACCATCACGAGAGTTTAGCCTCAATGAGTGTAGTATACTGCTACTGTTCTATGGCCAAGTTGGGTCAATTTAAGGTTCTAAGGTCAGTTGGTGCTTAATGACTCCTCAGAAGACCCATATTCTCCTCGTTCCAACACAAGGGATATCGGTACAGACTAAGGTGCCACACCAACGTAGCTACTGCTTCACCTGTGTCGGTCTACGCCGGACAGGTCCCTCACAGTTTATTGCTACCTAAAGGGTATTCCCCAGATCCGGGTTAGGATCTATGAAACTCCGATGCAAGCCCACAAAATTAAAGCAATCAAGGCATACAATTGAAAACATAAATGATCTTAATCCTAAGGTACACCTCACTTATCTTAATATTCCCCAGCAGAGTCGCCAGTTCTGTGATCGGTGGGAATCGAACTGACTGTTTAAAGCTGGTTTCGCGAAATGTCGCGGTAAGCAAGAGTCGCCACCGTCTTTTATGTTCTCCAACATGGAAAGGACAAAAGCACAGCAAAATTCCTTATCGAGAATGTTTCTCGGTTCGGGAGGTAGATTTATAGAAAGGGAAGGTGTTAGCACCCTTTCTATCCGTGATTATCCACGGGCTCTTAGGTACTTGCTCACTATGTTTTCAAAAATGTTTGCTTTTCGAATGTGCGTGGGTTTTGAAAAAGTTTCGTTGAAATATTTCTAAGTAACTCTTGTATCTGTCCTCAAGAGTGTATGAAAAATTTGTTTTGAAATCTTTTAGAAAGTGTCAGTGTGAAAAGTATTATTGTCTTTTAGAAAGAGAGAAAGTACCTATGAGTCATCTACCTACCCTAAGGAATTAGGCTGTGTAAGAGTCCTTTAGATAGTGCCATCCCACCATTGAGAGGTAGGTAGCACCATCGTTGGAGGTATTCGGGTCAATTCGATTGTAGGGACAGTGTGGTCACCGAAGCAATAGTAGGACACCTTAGAAGTAACCCTAATGTCCTAGATCCTTTTTAATCCGAGGCAACCGTTTCGAGGCAACTGGATCTTAGACATAAGGGCGACCGCTAAAACACCCTATACTTGACGACCACATTCGAAGGCAACGAGTGAGGCGTACCCTAGAAGTGGCATGTTCTTTGTGTGTTGTTTTCATGTTAACATTTATCTTTGATCATGCAATGGTGAGCTACGAGTTGTTTTTAATTATTCATACATTCTTTCATGCAATTTAACAGTTAAGAGTGCGGAAAATAAAATACGGAAAGGTAAAGCTACGCTATTACAAGGCGCGGGTCTATACATCGCCAAAAACATAACCGTTTTGATAAAGTGCGGAAAGTAAAGAAAGCAATAAACCTAATTACTATTACACTCTTGGAAGCAGGTACATAATAATCAAATAAATAATAACGCGCAGACGAATTAAATTGGAACGTCCTAGGGCTTTTGACCCTTTTGAGAGAATATGAGTTTTTGTCCTTGGCTTGAAATTAAATTAAAATTAAACCTAATTACTTAATTAATTATTTACAAGAAAGATATTTTTATGTTTTTTAATAAAAAGAAGAAAAGGAAATTAAAAAAATCAAAATAAAACCCTAGTTTCCAAATAATTTTACTTATTATAAAAAAATGTCAAATCTAACCTAATTAACTAAATTAATTAATTTGTATTTTATGTACAAAAATAATAATTAGTAGGAATAATGATAATTAATAAAATATGATTGAAAATGTCAAACCCTAATTCTACATAATTTTATTTATTGAGAAAAAGATTAAAATTTAAACCTAAATTAAACTAAGTTAATTGTTAGTATTTATTTACAAAAAAAATAATAGTTAATGAATTTAATAAATAATAAAATATATTTACAATTTTTGATTTCTGAATTTATTGTGAAAAATTAGTTTGTTAGTTAATAAATAATAATAATTAGTTATGAAATAATTAAAAGGGAAAAGAGAAAAAAGAAATAAAATAGCAAACCAAAGGGGGTGTTGACCCAATTAGGAGGTTTTTGTGAAGTAATCCTGGCCCAACAATGCAAAGCCCTTGTTGACTTTCTGGATTGGCCATGGCGCAGTTGACTGAGGAGCATGATAGTCTACCTTTCTTGGCCTTTAGATTGTTGATCATGGTCACTTGGCATGTGGAGTGCTGAGGTTTATGGTGGAACATTGTACAAGCACTGCATGAGATAACATTATGAAAAATAACATTGAATTTGGGTGGACCTGGGAATCGAACCCAGGTCCCAGCAATTACCAAGCGTGTCACCAGCCACTAAACCAAACGCATGCTTTTGTTATTATACTGGCTAATGAAAATAATATATTAAAAACTCAATTATGCTTGGACAGAAAAAAAAAACGCGCGCCACGTTTGAATGAACCAGTAGCTGGCTTCCACGTCTCATCTTCTTCATCTTCTTCCTGTAAAACAACAATCAAATAGCGGGGGTTTTAAACCCCCACAAACTGCAAGTGTCAAAAATAACGATTAGGGTTACAGGCAATATAAAAAAGGCGCGATGGTTGGGTTGAATTCGTCTGGCCTTGACGAATTCAACCATGCACGTTTCAAGGTCCAATTTTTCAGCATATGCAAAGCCCTAAAATTCAAGCTTCGAAACCCTAATGTTCTTCAATGGTGGTTTTCAACTCAGAGCGCCATAATCAAATTGGATTATACCAATAGCTTCAGGATGTTCCTATTAACATAAATCAATCCAAAAAAATGGTTAAAAACGCATGAATAATGATATGCAATTATGGAAAAATGTCCAAACCGTGGGACTTGTTGTGAACGATTCCTTGAGTGTTTGGGCTTGTTCTTGAGTGCAAATCGTTCCTGGGAATGTCAGCAAGGTATTGGAAACAAGAAAAGGGTTTGAATTTGCTTGGAATATTGATTTCAGTTTTCAAATATTTCTTGATTTTTTGGAATTTGATTATGGGGTTTTAGCAGCTCTTGCACGTGTGTGATTTTAGGTTAAGCTTCAGTACATATAGCACAATAGAATTAGGGTAAATCTTGGCCCAACAATCCATGGCATTATGGTTTGAATATTTGATTTCCAATCACATAATTTCCAATCTTTTTGATTGACAAAACTTGCCAAACATGGAGTTTTTTGCCTCTTTGATGGATGCACGAAATTGCCAGCTTGCCTTGATCTTATTTGCTTCACAAAAGATCTAAAAATCATATCTTTTGAATTTTCCTACAATTAAAATCAATTAAATGAATTAATATGAATAAAAATTCAATTAATTAATTAAAAATAAGAAAATAAATCAAATTAATCTCAATGGGTCGTGCATAAGCCTTGGGTAAATATTCAAGAAGGAATTTGAGGCCCATTAGCAAAAATGAAGTGTTTTAGGCAAAGTTGACTTTTGAAAGTTCCCAAAAATTTTCCCAACTTCTCCAATGCATATCTTGCTCAATTTTGAAGCTATGAACATGTTCTTGGACATTTTGGAAAGGTCTTGAAGTCCTCTAACCAATGCCTTTGGTCCCATGTCATTTTGATTCACAATATCAAGTTATGGTCTTTGACTTAAAGTTCCTTTTTGTTGACTTTTGAAAATAACCTATAATGTTGAAATTGATAACTTTTTGTGAGAGCATTTCTTGGACTTGGAATGTGAAGATGAGTTGTAGTAAATGTCATCCCCTTCAAAATGAGCATTGGATGGGATTTTTATGATGAACCATGAAAAAGTTATGCCTTGGTCAAGTTACAGTTGACTTTTCAGCTGTCCAAAAATAGAAACTTTTGCATCTTGAGACTTTTTGAGCCATTCTTGAGGAATCATGATCAGGAATTGATCAAATGATGATTGTGGCTTCAAAATAAGATGTTGACCAAATTTTTTGACTTTTGACTGCCAAATGACCATTTTGCCCCTGCAGTTGACTATGAAGCAATTAGGGCTTTTGACTGTGCAACTTGATGCTGTGAGTCTTGAAACTTGAAATGTAGATGCTTGACAAAGTATATATGCATATGGGACTTGATTGGACCCTTGAAAACCTCAACTTTCTTGCAAGAACCAAAACCCTAGTTTTGACTGTGTTAGGAGGGTGTTTGAACTGTGCAATCCTTAATCCATTTGAAGCTTGATCTTGACCAATCTGGAAAAATATGGGAGGGCAAATTTTGGGGTACAACATTAGGCATCCTCCAAGCTCTGATGAATCTTTGGCGAAGTCCTTGCGCATCGTTGTCGAAGTCAAAAACTAGGTCATGAATCAACATGTCATGAGGGCCATCCCTCCGTGCATATCCAAATTGTCTCAAAGCTAGACAAGGGTTGTAGGTAATGCCACCTCTAATGCCAAGTAATGGAACATTAGGGAACTCACCACAACGATCGACGATGATGACATTTTCTCTGGACCGAGAACACCAATGTACATCAGAGTGTGTGAGGGTCATCAATCATTGTGACCACCTTAAGCCTTGTTCATTCTTCAAAACAGATTGTGGAAGGTGCGAAATAAACCACCTTGCAAGGAGAGGAGTACAGCACATGAGAACACCTCTCTTTCTCATTGTTCGTGTGTAAAATGAGTGGAGCATGTCCCCAAGCAATATAGGTATGTGATTCCTGGATATGAAGATCTTGGCGGCGTTGACATCTATAAGCTGGTCAGGATTTGGAAACAAGACCAACCCATAAATGAGGAGTGCCACAATTTCTTCAAAGGCTTGCAGATCCAAGGAGTTCCAACACTCTTGTGCTTTCTCAAACAAGAACTTTACCAAGAAGCCCTTGACACCACTCATAGTTTCCCAATGCCCCTTGATGTCAGATGGTTACAAGTGTAGTGCTTGAGCAACATCTTCAGGTTTTGGTTCTTTTTCCGTACCGTTGAAAGGTAGTTGATTAAGAATAGGAACTCTCAGGAGTTGAGAAAATTCCTCCAAAGTAGGCACCAATTGATAGTCGGGGAATGTGAAACAGTGGTGAAGGGGGTCAAAGAATTGGAACAACACCTTTACCATGTCTTCTTCAATGTTGGTGTTGACTAGGCTGAGCAGTCTACCATGTCTTTCACTGAAGGGAGAGCTTTCTGGAATTCTGGATGTAAGTTCCTTGAGCTGAGGAGGGATCCTCACAAGATTGATTTGGATAGTTTTCCTCCGAAGAGTTTCCATGACCTACAAAACAAGAACAAAGATGAAGATCCAAATCCTTGAAATGGTTAGTGAATGCATATAATGCTTTATGATGTTCATGATGTATGCACAAACACATGTTCAAGCAAGTCACACAAAACCCTAGTTTCAGGCTTACATGAGGTTTCATAGGTAAGTACCCTCTTGAGTTTAGTTGGCTTAAAAACCTGTCCTATAAATAGTAACCGGGTTCTAAGGATCTCAATATCATTGGATTGTTTTCTATGTTCATTGTTTTGGTTTAGCCACTTAACTAGCGACCAAAATATTCCAAGAAAACAACCCTCAACGAGTGTAGTATCGAGTATCTACCAACTTCGGACTGCACCAAATCCGGTCATCTCACTACTTCTAATAAAAGGCCAAGATGGTCAAGTAAGGTTCTAGGTCATTAGTGCTTAGTGACATCACTCAGCGGCCCCGTACTCTCCTTGATTGAACTCAAGGGTTACCGGTACTCACAAATATGTCGCACTAATATAGCTATTACTTCAACCGTGTCGGTATACCCCGCACAGTTTCCACAACGTATTTCTATCTATGAAATGTTTCCCAAATCTGGGTTAGGATTTCAAGCCCAAACAAGAGAACCAAAAGATAAAGCAAACAAAGCAAACAATTAGTCATGCAAGAGGGTGATCTAAGCCCTAAGGTTACTCCACTTTTAAATTGTCCCCAGCAGAGTCGCCAGTTCTGTGATACGGTGGGAGAACTGACTTGAGGTTTTGCGTTTGTTTTCGCAAATGTTTCGGTTGAGCAAGAGTCGCCACCGACTTTTTATTTTATCCTAAGGAAAGGTTAAAAAGCACAACAAAAACCTTTGAGATGTTTTCTTGGGTTCGGGGAGTATATTATAGAAAGGGAAGGTATTAGCACCCTTTCTATCCATGGTTATCCATGGGATCTTAGTTACTTGCTTAGATCACTTGCCTTGCATTTTCAATTGTTTGAAATGGTGCTTTGTGTGTGTGGTTTTGAAAATGTTTTGAAAAAGATGCCTTGTCTAGGCAACCCTTGTAACAATTCTTTACTCGAATGTTTTACAAAAGGTGTTTGTCTTTTTGAAAATATGTTTCAAGGTTTTGAAAGTTGTTTTTGAAAGTGAAGTGTGTTTTGAAAAATGGCAAGGATTTGTTTTGCAAGATTGGGCAAGTAACCAAGAGCTATCTACCCTAAATTTCTCAAATATTTTTCCTATGTTTTAACCCTTTTAACAGTATTGTTCCACCATTGTATTTGGTGGGCAATCTTGTGTTAGGATGTTAACGGGACGGGCGCGGGTTATCGTTTAGACCATGAATGCAATGGTGCCAAGTGTCTTTGGCAAGTTTTTCTTTAAGGGACTTGATCATTTTTTAAGCAACTTTGAGAAAGCGTCATCGAGGGACTATGATCATTTTGATTTGTTTTTGTTTTGCCAAAGACACTCAACATGCAAGCAAGGCCCATTATTGAAGGCAACAAGTGGAGTAACCCTAAGGGTGCAAGTGTGATTGGTGTTGTCCAATTTCATGTTTTTTTGTCTTTGAATTAGGTCAAGCTATTTATTTGATTTTTTTGCATACAAACCCTAAGTCTATCATGGCATAATTAGAAAGCTTTTAAATGCGGAAAATAAAGATCCTAAATTATTACAACATAATTATGGGATGGGGGGTACAAATGTTCAAATGGGGGATATTTAGCAAGAAATTTAAATCTAAACTATTACATCCAAATTGAATATACAAGTTATTTAATTGCACAATAATAAGACAAATATAATAAATATGCAAAAATGTATTATGCACAAAAATGTTTTTTTTTATGTATGTAAAAGTGTTTTTCAATGTAAAATATAGACAAAAATAAAATTCAATTTTTGGATATTTTCATGGTTTAGGGTAAAACCCTAATTTTCTAACTAAATAGTATTTATTAATTATATTATATACAATATTTGTCAATTACATACAAAAATAAAAAAAAGAAGTATATTGTAAAAAAAAGAGGCATTTTTGATGTCATATATTAACAAAAATAAAATGTATCATTTTCATATTTTTTGTCCTAAATATTTAATGAAATATGTATAAGTATTTATCTTATTTATTAAATATACTAAATATGTACAAAAATAAAAATATTAATTATTTACAAAAAAAAGTATATTTTTTAGAAAATGTTTTCAAAAGGTAAATAAAAAATAATGACTAAAAAAAATATATTTGGTATTATTTTCTAGGGTTTTTTTTAAAAAGTATATATATATTTATTTACATGCATATATCAAATAAAACAAATAAATACCTAATAAATGCAAAAAAGGGGTGAAAAAATATTTTCATGTTTTTTATATGTTTGAATAAAAATATAAAATCAGAATCAAAAAGAAAAAAAAGTCAAAAATGGTAAAAATATCACACAATGGGCCAAGGGGGTGTAAGTGGAAAAATAAGGTGCAAACAGAAAAACAAATCAGGCCCAGCCCAAGGGGCTTGTCTTCAACCTCCAGCCATTCAAACAGAAGCAAAAATGCGCGCTTCTCCTTGTCAACCACAGATCCGGATTCCTTGACTTTTAACAAAAACTTACAACATCAAAAGTGTAGAGCATCTTGTCACGATTCCAAATATATAAAAAAATTGTTCTAACTCTCAGAAATGAGAGAGAATTTCTTCTCCCCCAATTTTTAACCTAAGTTTTTTCCAATGTTGATGTTCAAAATTCGTGCAGCACACACAATATAAATGAAAAGTAAGGATATGGATAGCTTCAGGGCCATGAGTAGGACATATTTTCTTCACAAACTTAAGCCTAAATATGCTTGGATAGAGAGATAGAAGTTCACATTTTACCTGTCTCAGCTTGACTCGAACAGAGTAATATGGCCAACTTCAATGGTGTTTGAGGACTTGTACAACTTGCTTGAGGTCCCAGGAACCTTCTCCTATGCTTGGTGTGCCTTGAATCTTTCTGAGTCAAGCTATGGAAGTCAACCTGCAACAATGAAAAGTGAAAATGGCAAACTTGGTTAGGGGTGTTACAGTCTGTATCTAGGGCTTGGGATAGTTTGTATGGATGATAGGGAATGTGTTTGAATAAGCTTTGGCCAAAACGCACGAGGGGGATGAACTGTTGAAGTCAATCTGCAACAGGGACTCTGTTTTGCAAAAAAAATGTGCTTTGATGGATGAGGAGGTATTGAGGATCAAGGGCTCGTGTTTTAGGTAAGTTAGGGAGTATGAAAAATGTTCACAAAGTTTGCTTCAGTTGGTCTTTGCAGGAATGTGTGTTATGGTTCAAAATGCAAGTTTTCTTCTTATCTAAGTAAAGGTTGTCAAGTTGGATTATAGGCTACTACAGGCCCCTAAAGCATGTTGCATTTTTCCTTCTTGATCAGTGGGATATGTCCATAATCTTGTGCCCAAAAGATCTGGCCTGTACCTCTTTGATTTGTGTTTTGACATAAAGTGTATCTTTACAAGAATGGCTAAAATGCTTTTTCCATATATGGCTTAATCTTGCATGTAATGGTTAAATACACAAAGTAAGACTTGAACACAAAGGATATGCATTAAATTATTGAGTGTGAATGAGATTAAAGGCCTGTAATCTAGCTTGGAACATGCTGACTTGAAAATGGCAAAGTGTATGAACATGGCTTGGTCAAGAACAAAAGTGGATTTTGCCCAACTTTGCAAATTCGATTCTCCCTAACCACAAGGGTGTTTGAGAAGTTCTTGGATAATTTGGAAAGCTTAGAATGTGTACTATAATCCATCTTTGTAATGAAAATTGAAATTCCAAGTGGAAGCATGAGAAAAGTGGCCATGAAGTTAGGCAAAAATTCTGCCCAAAATAGGTCAAAAAATTTCTAAGTTAAGAATGTTTTGCACCCCTATTACAAAAATCATAACTTGAGCTACAAGCTTCTTTTGAGAAAACTTTGTGAATCAAAGTTGTAGATTTTGCAATATACTACAACTTTCATGTTTTGAGTTTTTCTTGAATCCATTTTCATCTTGATGAAAAAAAGGGACAAAGTTGGGAAAAATTAGGAAATTTCATAACTTAGAAAATTTCTAAGTTATGAAATTTCTTCATTTCAAACCCTAATTTGTAATTTTTGGTTTCTTGATGAACAACTTTCATAATTTGACATGTCTTGATGAAAAATGAATCTTGGCACTTGATTTTGACCAAAAAGTCAAAGTTTGACTTTTCAGTATACAATCAAATTTTGATCAGTTGACTGGAAAATTCATCTATCAATCTTATGCATTTGAGATCTTTTGAACTTGTTGAACATGTCAAGACAATGCCAATGAGTCCTTAAGGCCATATGTGAGCTTGGTTTGCCATTGGTTAGGTCAAACAGTCAAAAATTGCCTTTGTGCAGTCAAAACCCTAAAAATGACCATTTTGCCCTTTTGGTGATCTGATCAAATTTCTTGTGGAGTTGTGATCCAAACTTAATCCAATGGTCCATATGAGTTCATTATGTTGATGTGGGTAAAAAATTATGAAGTTTGACTGTCAATTGGCCACAATTGACTTTTTCTCTAATACAGCTGATTTTTAGGTCAACTGTCCAATTGACTGGGCAAAGATTGGAATCAAGGCTTGAAACTTGGTATGGATGAACTTGTGAGTCCAACATGAAGCATGAAAGTAACTTTGGGAATTTTAGGTCAAAACATCTTTGTGCAAACTCAAACCCTAATTTGGGTCAACAGTGCAAGGAGGAGTCTTGGGCAGTGCAAACCCTAGCTTGATCTTGAGCTCCAAGAGTTTTGTGATGAGAAAAAGTTGATGAAATGGGAGGGGAAATTTTGGGGTACAACACCATGAAATACCAAATCAAATCTTCATAATGAGCAAGATTCAATTCGTTTTTGTTGACCTAATGTGTTGCATTACATATACAGAAGGTATCCAAGGCAAGAGGAGGAGGCTAGCAGTCGTGAAAGAGGCAGAACAAACTTCAAAAAGTCAAGAAAAAGTGGTGATCCAATTTCTATCCTAGATGCCAATTCAAGCCATTCTCACAATACCAACAGACTCCTGGACATCTCCAGAAGGGATTCCAATCAATTGCAAGCTTTCTCACGCCTGGAATCGTAAGTACAGAAGCCACAGTTTGTCCCAAAAATTGGATTTTGTTTTCATTGATTTATGCATCATTTGCATGTTTGATTCATATATTCTTGTTTATCATTAAGTTTTCAAGCCTTTGGTATTGCTTAATTGCATTTATAGTACAGGAATCAAGATACGCCATTGTTACGTTTTCTTAGTTAGTTTTAGGGCTTTGCTGTACATGTTAAATTGGGCGTTGATTCTGGTACCAAGATGATCGTGAGGATGAGACGAGTTGATTGGTACCAGCCATGGTCATTTATCTTGCTTGTGGACAATTTTTGAGATGCACGGGTCTTTACCTACAACAAGGTGTCTGTAGGTAAAAGTCCATAAACCTAAGACGACGGCTCCTTGGAGAAGAAGATGCGTGTCAGCCAACCACTCGCCCATTCAAATTTCGTGCGTTTGGGTTTCAGCATATTTGTTTTCATTATATTATATTTTTCTTTTATTGTATAGACAAATAACAATTGCAGCGCAGCTGGCAACATGGTATTGGCAGAAGGCATAAGGACCTGGGTTCGATCCCAGGTCCAGACAACTTTCTTTATTTTCTTTTCCTTCCACAGATTCAGTGAAAATCTCTTTCACACGCCTACCATGCACCTTCAATAATCAACCAGTGGATGCAGCAGTCAGTCAGGTGTACGCGTTCCAGCCTGAAAGACCACCATACGCCCCAGGTCAGTGTATGCACTGAATCAGGCAAAGTCAAAAGGGCTGAGATTTGGTTTGGGCCCAAAAATTCAGACTCCAACCCCCACAATTACTAAATGATATCAGGCCCATCTCTAACCTTTTTTTATTTATTCCCTTCCTTTAATTATTTTTAATTTTTCTTTTAATCTTTTTTAATTAACAAATTAACTATTTTCCATAAAACCATAAAATCAAGACTTCATAAAAAATTAGGATTAGTTTTTTTTATTATTATCAAAATTAATTTAATTTATTTTAACTTAGGGAAATTTTAATTTACCTTCATAAATAAAATCAAATAGAAATTAGGTTAAAACTCTTGATTTAATTTTATTTCTCTTTTTCTCAAATAAATAAAAATACAAAAAAATAGGTTTTTTAGAATAAATTAATTTATTTTTTCTCAATATTAAAATTAATTAGAATTAGGATTTTCTTTTTAATTTAATGATTTATTTATTTTCTTAAATAACAAAACATGACAAAAACATTTTCTTAATCAATCGCAATTAGGTTTAGACAAGGGTCAAAACCCTAGTTGTCTCGTATTTGATTCATCGCGCGCGCGTTAATTTATTTTGCCAATATTTTTTTGTAACTATTCATGCTTTGTAATAATTCAATCTAAGACATTTTACTTATCGCTTTTCCCCGGGTTTTTGGCTATGTAATTAATCCCCCTCCCCAAAGCCTTGTAATAGCGTAGATTTACTTTCTCACATTTTAATTCCCGCAAATAATTTACTGTTTAGATGTATGCTAATAGGATTGTATGACAAGAATGCATGACAAAAATAATACAGTTAGAAAACCTTAATGTGCAAAGATAAATAATTGAAACAAATCACTCGCACATATTCACTCTTAGGGTATACTCACACTTCGGTTGCCTTCGGTGAACGATCATTAAGTATAGGGTGTCTTAGTGGTTGCCCTCCTGTCTAAAAAGATCAAACGTTGCCTCGGAAGTGTTGCCTCGGAAATGTTGCCTCAAATATAATCTTAAGACTCTAGGGTTATTACTAAGGTGTCCTAACATTGCTTTAGTGATCGTACGTCCCTTTCAAATTGACCCTTACAACTCCAACAACGGTGCTACCTATTTCTCAATAGTAGGATAGTGCTATCTAAAGGAAACAAGAATAGAAACGATCTTTTTTCGAGTAGGTAGATGCTAGTAGGTACTTTGTCAAATCAAGCTTTTTCACACTTACACATTTCAAAACAACTACGTCACACCTTTGAGGACTGATACAAGGGTTATCACGAAGTAAATTTTTTTTTTCAAAACAAGCACACACAACCAATTTAAAAAAGATGAGCAAGTACCTAAGAGCCCATGGAAAACCATGGATAGAAAGGGTGCTAACACCTTCCCTTTCTATGATCTACCCCTCGTACTCAGAATATCTCGAAAAAGGATTTTTTATGTACTTTTTTCCTTTCCGCTTAGATGAAATAAATGTCGGTGGCGACTCTTGCTTACCGCGACATTTTGCAAACACAAAACGCAAAACACAAACCAGCGTCAAACAGTCGGTTCTGCCACCGTATCACAGATCCCTTAGAACCCGATTACTATTTATAGGACAGGTTGAACCAATCCAACTTCAAGAGGTTATGACCTTAAAACTCATGCATGCCTTAAACCTAAGGACTTGGTGTGACTTATTGTTGTTTGCTATACCTGTGACTTTCTAGCATAATCATGGCATCATAAGCATGGCATATCATGACTAACCATTTCAAGGATTTCCTAGGGCTCATTTTTGCTTTGTTTTGTAGGACATGGCATCCGCCCGTAGGAACACTATACAAATTAACCTTGTAAAAGTGTCTCTCCAACTAAAGGACCTGTCATTAATGGTCCTTGAAAGTTATCATTTCACTAAAAAGCATGGTCAGTTGCTCAATTTGGTCACTATAAAATCTGATAAAGAATTGTTAAAAGTGTTGTTCCGATTCTTTGATCCTATGCACCATTGTTTCACCTTCCCGGATTACCAACTAGTACCTACTATGGATGAATTTTCTCAGTTGTTAGGGGTACCTATTCTTGATCAGTTACCTTTCAACAGTATGAAAGAATATCCAAAGCCTGAAGAGATTGCTAGAGCTCTGTCCTTACAACGGGCTAACATAATGACAAGTTGGGAGACTAGAGGGAGTGTCCAAAGAATTCCGGTTAAGTTTCTATTCGAGAAGGCTTACCATTTTTGGGATACCCTAGATTTACAAGCTTTTGAAGAGGTGCTGGCACTTCTCATTTACGGGACGATACTTTTCCCTAATGCGGATCAACTCATAGATGTGAACACTATTAAGGGTTTTCTGTCTCATAATCCAGTGCCTACATTACTTGGGGATATTCTACACTCTCTGCATGCTCGCACTCTAAAAAAAAGGGGGACCCTCATGTTTTGCACTCCTCTATTGGCTAGGTGGTTTATTTCGCACCTACCCAGGCCTGTTTTGAAGAATGAATAGGGTTTGAAATGGTCTCGTAAACTGATGTCCCTTAAGCATTCAGACATTCATTGGTGTTCACGATTCTCGAAAGATGTTACCATCATTGATCGCTGTGGTGAATTCCCTAATGTCCCTCTCTTAGGCATTAGGGGAGGAATCACTTACAACCCTTGTTTGGCCTTGCGTCAGTTTGGTTATGCGATAAGAGATGGTCCTCATGATACATTTATCCAAGGAATCGCCTTCAACTATGAGAATGATGCTCAGGGATACGGCAAAAGGTTCATAAAAGCTTGGGGCATGGTGCATAAAATTGATAGCAAGATGCTAGGGCACAAGAATTCCATTCCTCTTGAGCCTTATCTCCGATGGGTACAAGCTCGCGCCCAAAGTCTTATGATGCCTTACCCTTCTGTCCTACCAATAATTTTGGAACCAGTTGTTGAAGGATATACTACTTCACTTGGTCATCATCCTGACATGCCAACTGATCATGAAGAGTTACAGAAGTCCTGGGTTCAACTCAAAGAGGAGCGGGATACGTTTGAAGCTCAGTTCTGTGCCAGCAAGAAGAAGGTCCTGGAGCTCACCAGGCTACTTCATGAAGAAAGGAACATAAACGCCTATATTGCACCAAAGAGGATGCGCTCCTGGGAGACCTAGTTTCTTTTTTTGCTTTAAGTTTTTTTTTGTTTTATTGTAAGCCTAAAAGGCATTCCTTGTAACAATTCGAACTTATTAATGCAATTAATGTGTGTTTTCTTTTGGTTAAACAAATATGAGCCTTTAAGAATCCTTGAAATCATTGCATACACATCCCATTCATAGCATTGCATAAATAGGTGCCCTTACAGGTTTCTCATCTTCTTCGCTGTTTATTTCAGCAGAAATGTCTTCTGAACAAAGCATCAAGGATCTTCAGGCATAAACTGCCCAATTCCAACAAATGTTCATAAATCTGGCGAAAGGGCAAGAGGATCTGAAATCCCTCATCCTGAAGAAGAAAAAGAAAAAGAAAAAGAAGAAGGTCGCTGGTATTCTGAATATGGGCAGAAGGTTTAGGGGGCCGTTAAAGCAATAAGTCGATCTGACCTCTTCATCCAAGGAAGGGGAGAATTAAGAAGGAGAGACAAGAGAAAAGGACCCCAGTCCTGAAGTTTCTGACAATGATACAGACTACAATGATGAGCAGTATCCTCCTACTGAGGATAGATACAAGCAGTTGGAAGATCGTCTGAGTGCTATGGAAGTCCAGAGGATACCTGGGTTGGATTTCAAAGAATTGGGATTGGTGTCGGGAGTGGTCATCCCAAAGAAGTTCAAGGCTCCAATTTTTGCAAAGTACGATGGGGTGTCTTGCCCAAAACTACATCTCTGTTCCTACGTTAGAAAGATCCATCCCCACACCACTGATAGAAATTTGTGGGTTCACTTCTTTCAAGACAGTCTGTCAGGGACTCAACTTGAATGGTTCTACCAACTAGAGAGAGCCAATGTCCGAAACTGGGAAGATCTGGATGCTTCTTTTTATAAGCAGTATCAATACAAAGCCGACCTTGCTCCTACTCGTACTCAACTCCAGAGTATGTCCATGGGTGCAAGTGAAGGCTTTAAGGACTATGCACAAAAGTGGAGAGACTTGGCTGGAAGAGTCCAACCCCCGTTGTCTGATAGAGAGTTGGTCGATATGTTTCTGGGGACGCTATCTGGTCCATTCTTTAATCATTTGATAGGCATCTCGTCAGCTGGTTTCACCGAGCTGATTCTAACTAGAGAGAGAGTAGAAGTTGGGATTCGGAGCGGTAATATATAGAAGGATGCCTCTTCGAGTTCAGTAAAGAAGCATTTTATTGGTAAGAAGGAAGTCAGTGCCATCTATAGGCCGAGAGGCCAAAGCAGAGCTGAACACCGTCAGACAGTAAGTGCCGTAATAATACATAGGCCTGCAGTTGCTCCACAATGCAACAATCAACAAAGGGTTGAAAGACCACAACTGCAGTTTACCCGGATTAACATGACATTGGCTGAAGGTCTACCCCATCTGATGAGATCCAACTTGGCAACCTTGAAAGAGGCTCCCAAGAATCCAAATACCACATCTCCTCGGTATAATCCAAATACTCAGTGTGCCTATCATTCTGAGAGTCCTGGCCACGATACCAATGACTGTCGGGCTCTGATAAATAAGGTACAGGATCTGATCGAGGCTAAGGAGAGTGAGTTCGATGCTCCGGAAAAGCCCAATGTCATAACTGCTCCCAAGCCTAAGCACAATCACAGAGTTAATGTTGTTGATATCGATCTGTTTGTGACCTTAGTTGATGAAGTTTCTACTCCTCTTATGACGGTTAAGAAGAATTTGTTGTTGGCCGGTTTATTTCTGGGTTATAGTGAAGGTTTCCACATGTGTTCATCTCTGCCCTCTGGTTGCTTTTTGCTGAAGTCGGGTGTTCAGCGCCTGATGGACAACAAAGAAATCTTGTTCGAGAAAATTTGGATTCCCGTTGTTCCGCTTGAAGATGTTGCCATTATAACCATTTCCACCAATCCTTCCAAGGCCTCCTCGAGAAGACCTGTTAGGATTACATCTGCTCCAAGAGTCACTCCGTTAATAATCACCTTTCCTGGTCCTATCTCGTACACCTCGGAAAAAGCTGTCCCTTGGCATTATAGTGTAGATGTGTACTATCATGGCATCAAACAAGAACTGAAGAATGAAGAGGCTGATCCTGATGTCAGTAACATTTTCGGGACCATCAAGGTTACCAGAAGTGGAAGGGTCTTCTCTCCCGAGATTTCCCCAAAGACTGTCAATAGGCCTATTATTATTCCATCTGCTACTCCTGCTGGTACATCAACTACTACTCCTGTGCTTACTCTAATTATCACTCCCGCCGTCGAGTCATCTGGGACCCGAGGCAAAGAAGTTATAGGTGAGCCTGCCCGGACAGAGGCACCTAAAAAAATTGTCGTAGAAGCCTCTAAGCAAGAAATAGAGAAAATACTGAAAATCATCAAAATGAGTGACTACAATATGGTCGAGCAGCTGGGGCAGACCCCCTCAAAGATATCCATGTTATCCCTGCTTTTTTTCTTCGAGGCCCATGCTAAGGCTTTGATTTCATTCCTCAAGACTGCACATGTGCCGCAAGAAACCTCCGCCGATCAATTCAAAGATTGTGTGGCCATCCTGACTGCCGAAAATGGGCTGGGTTTTTCAGATGTAGACTTGACACCAAAAGGGAGGAAGCATAATGATGCTCTGCATGGCTCGATTGAATGCAGGGAACCACTATGGCTCATGTGCTGGTAGATACCGGGTCTTCGCTGAATGTTCTGCCTAAGAAGGCGCTGGATCGGTTGGATTGTGAAGGTTTGATCCCTAAAGCCTAGTAACATTATGGTAAGGGCTTTTGATGGGTCAAAAAGAATGGTGCATGGAGAAGTGGACATCCCCGTCAAAATAGGTTCCCAGACTTTTGATCCACTTTCTATGTAATGGACATCCGGCCGTCATACTCTTGTTTGCTGGGTCGTCCTTGGATCTACGAAGCTAGGGCTGTTATTTCTACACTGCACCAAATGCTGAAGTATCCAGTGAAATGAAAGATTGTCACTGTACGTGGTGAAGAGGATTATATGGTGAGCCACCTTAACTACTTCAAGTACATAGAGATGGACGGGGAATTCATAGAAACTCCTTTCCAGAACTTTGAAGAGGTTCCCCAGATCTTGGCATCGACTGAAACTACTACCAGTAACAAACCTCCTCTGAAGATGGCTTCTCTCAAAGATGCCAGAGCAGTGGTTGAAGAAGGTGGGTATACCAATTGGGGACAGTTTCCTGATTTTACTCACAAAACTGACAAGTTTGGTTTGGGCTTTACTTCAGGAGCTCAAAGGGCTGTTCGACGCGCTCGGGCTGGAGGACCTCCCATACGCATCAGCAATCGGGGAATTAATGCCATCGAAGACAGTGAGGAAGACTCTGACATTGACAGTTGGATCTACCCAACTACCAACGGTGGACCGAGTAACTGGACGGCTAGGGACTTTATACCAGTTTCTTTTATTCCGTAGTAATTGTCTTACTTGTTTTGAGATTTTGTAATAAACAATTTAAACTCTACAGCCTTGTGCCTTTCCCGAGGCACATTAGCTTTGTTTGTGAGGGCCATTATTTTTCATTTCATATATCATCAATAAAACATTGGACGTTCTTTGCATACAAATGTTGCGCTCTCTGTTTTTCTTTTCTGTTTTCACTTTGTCAAAATAGCGATGCTCTTACACACACTCACGTATCATACTGCAGATTCATATCCACTCTGGGTCCCATTGATAACAGCTCTGTTACTGCCAGTTATGACTTTGAAAATCCGATCAACAAAGCCGAGGACGAAGGTGAGGATGATTGTGAGGTGCCTGGAGAGCTTTCTAGACTATTACAGCAGGAAGAAAGGGCTATACAGCCTCATGAAGAGCCGGTTGAGACGATAAACTTGGGCACGGAGAAAGGATAAAAGAGGTCAAGATCAGCGCGAATCTGGAAGTTAAGATCAAACAACGGTTGATACAAATGTTGCACGACTACGTTGAGATCTTCGCCTGGTCATATGAAGACATGCCAGGTTTAGACACTGATATTGTGGTACATCATCTGGCGACTAAGGAAGACTTTCCTTTGGTTAAACAGAAGGTCCGCTGTCTGCACCCTGAAATGTCAGAGAAGATCAAAGCAGAGGTCATGAAGCAGTTTGATGCAGGGTTCTTAGCTGTCACCTCCTATTCATAGTGGGTTGCTAACGTTGTTCCGGTACCTAAGAAGAACGGTAAGGTACAGATGTGTGTGGATTACAGAGGTCTGAACAGGGCAAGCCCCAAGGATGACTTCCCACTTCCTCACATTGACGTTTTGGTTGACAACACCGCGCATCACAAAATCTTCTCCTTCATGGATGGTTTCTCTGACTACAACCAAATCAAGATGGCTCCTGAAGACATGGAGAAGACAACCTTCATCACACAGTAGGGCACCTTCTGTTACAAGGTGATGCCTTTTGGGTTGAAGAATATCGGGGAAACTTATCAGCGAGCCATGGTTGCCTTGTTCCACGATATTATTCACCATGAGATCGATGTATATGTTGATGACATGATAGCCAAGTACCAAACTGAAGAGGAACACCTCGATCATCTACAAAAGTTGTTCGACAGGTTGAAGACGTACAAGCTGAGGTTGACTCTGAACAAATGCACCTTCGGGGTAAGGTCTGGTAAGCTTTTGGGATTTATTGTCCGTGACAAAGGCATTCAAGTAGACCCTGCAAAGGTAAAGGCTGTTGTACCCCAAAATTTTCCCTCTCATTTTATCAAGATTTCCCCTCACAAGACTCTTTGGACTCAAGACTAAATTAGGGTTTTGCTCTGCTCAAGACATCTCCTTGCACTGATGACCTAAATTAGGGTTTGAGTTTGCACAGGGATTTTTGGACTTCCAATGCTCAAAGTGACTTTCATACTTCATGTTGGAATTATAAGATTGCCTCTACCAAGTTTCAAGCTTTGAATCAAATTTTTACCCAGTCAATTGAACAGTTGACCTAAAAATCAGCTGTATTAGGGAAAAAGTCAATTGTGGCCAATTTACAGTCAAACCTCATAAATTTTGACCCATATCAACATTATAGACTCATATAAACCATTTGATCAAGTTTGGACCACAACTCAAGAAATTTGATCAGATCATCAAAAGGGCAAAATGGTCATTTTTAGGGTTTTGACTGCACAAGGGAAATTTCTGGTTTTTTAACCTAGCCAATGGAAAATTGGGTTCAAGAATGGATTCAAGGACTCAATGGAATCATCTTGACCTATTCACAAGGTTCAAAAGATCTCAAATGCATTGGATTGACATATTAATTTTTCAGTCAACTGATCAAAATTTGATTGTACACTGAAAAGTCAAACTTTGACTTTTTGGTCAAAATCAAGTGCCAAGGGTCATTTTTCATCAAGATGTGTCAAAACATGAAAATTGTTCATCAAGAAACCTAATTTTGCAAATTAGGGTTTAAGATTGAAAAATTTCATAACTTAGAAGTTTTCTAAGTTATGAAATTTCCTTAATTTTTCCCAACTTTGCCCAACATTTTCACCATGATGCAATTGGATTCAAACAAAACTTCCAACATGAAAGTTGTATTCCTCCACAAAGTATACAAGTTTGATTCACAAAGTTTTCCCAAAAGAAGCTTGGATCTCAAGTTATGATTTTTGGAACAAGGGTCCATGAAACTTTTAACTTAGTGAAATTTTGCCCTAGTTTAGGCAGGATTTTGACCTATCTCCATGACCATTTTTCACATAGTTACACTTGGAATCTCAAAATTCATTTTAAAGATGGATCATAGATAATGTTACAAGCTTTCCAAAAAGTCAAAGAACTCTCCAAAATCATTTGTGGTTAGGGAGAATCGAAGGCTTGAAGTTGGAAAAAACTCACTTTTGATCCATGGCATTTTCATATTGATACAAGTTGCAAACTCTAATCAGCCTTGTTTGTACTTGATTACAGGTCCCAAAACCCTTCCATACTCAATAATTAAATGCAATTCCATTGGTTTTAGGTTTTGTTCTGGTCATGGGAGGATTGCACACAAGATTAATCCTTAAATAGCAAAAAGGCAACATTGCCATTTTTGTCAATTTTGCTTTATGTCAAATAGAATCCTTGAGCCTTGAACAAAGATCTGGTACATCACATAATATCCACCAACTTGAGGGGCCAAGATCACAATGTGTAAGCTGGTAGATAGCCTGTACAGGTCTATCTTGCATCATTGCTCACTTTTGCTTAAAATACAAGAAACTTGTCAAATACAACACAACTTGCACATCTGTTATAACCAAGCTTAGAAAGCATTTGAAACAACTTATTGACATTGCATTGAGCCTGAAACACGAGCCTTTGATCCCTCAAACACTCTTGAAAATCAAATCACCTTCCTCTTGCAAAAACAGGACAATTCCTACACTTGGAGTTCCATAGCAAAAACCCCTCGTGCGTTTTGTCCCAGACCTGTTCAAACACATTCCATATAGCCTATCCAAGCTATCCCAACCAATGGCCTTGAACTGTAACTCCATTTGCAAGCTTCACCATTTCTGTTTTCAGCTTGTGCAGGTTAACTTCTACAGGCTTGTTTAAGCACATCCAAAGCAAACTAGGCATTGGGGAAGGTCAGAGGAAGTTCAAGCAAGCTCCCAAACATCTCAGGCCTCACTGAAAAGCTCCACATTGCCATACACGAAGTCAACTGAAACAGGTTTTTGTCAACTTCATATCTCTCTATTTAGGAATCATTAGGCTTAGGTTTGTGAATAAAAAATGTAGTATTTATAGCCATGAAACTGTACATATGCTCAGTTTTCATTTAAGTTAAACGTGTTAAGAGAATTTGATTCATGAACTTTCTGAAAAAGTTAGGTTAGAAATTAGGGCCAGAGATATTCTCTCTGGTCTTTGAGAGTTAGATTAAGTTTCTTATATGGTTGAATTCGTCTTGAAAAATGCTACAACTTTGATGTTATGAGTTTTTGCATTAGGGCACGTATGCAGGATCTGGACATTTGTACAGGGCGCGCGTTTTTGATTTTTGACAAAGGTTGAAGATGAAGTTCATGGGCTTGGCTTGGTTCTGGCTCACTTTTTGCACCCCCTGCCTTGCTGACTGCACCCCCTGGCCCATTTCTTTATATTTTTGTATTTTTGCATTTATTTTTCATTTCATATTTTATTTTATTATTTTCTAAACATAAAAAATACCAAAATTATTTTTATAAATTTTCAGATTTATTTTTGTATTTTATTTTATTTTTCTAACATAAAAATAATTTAGTTAGTATATACTTTTATTTTATTTAATGAAAACTTGAAAATAATACATAAAAATATTATACTTTTACTTTTTTTTATTATTTATACTTAAATGATATTTTTTCTAAATATATTTTATTTTTGTATATACATTATTTTATTTTATTGTACATAAAAAATATATTTAATATATATTTACTTTCTTAAAAGAAAATTAGGGTTTTTACCCTTATTAAAAAAATAATAATCTTTTATTTCTTTTTTTTATATATACATTAAATATTTTATTTATATATACATTAAATATTTTATTTTTACATACATAAAAATAAACAAAAACATCTTTTGCATATTCATAATATTTTGCATATTTATTTAAATTGACCATTTAAATACTTGTCTATTTATTATTTGTACCATTTATTCAATTTGGATGTAATAGTAAATATTAGGGTTTTATTTTCTTGCAAATATCCCCCATTCAAAAATTGTATCCCTCTCCTCATATCAAATGTTGTAATAGTGTAGATTTATTTCGCGCACTTTATGCTTACAAATATGCCATGATAGAGATTAGAGTTTGTATGCAAAAATCCAAAATCAAACAAATAGCTTGACTAATACAAAGACAAAAAGCATGTAAATTGACAACACAATGCACACTTGCATCCCTAGGGTTTCATCCACTTGTTGCCTTTAAAATGGCCATGTTATGCATGTTGAGTATCTTGGCAAAACAAAAACAAAAACAAAAGATCATAGTCCCTCGATGACGCTATCTTGGTTGCCTAAACAAAATGATCTAGCCCCTCAAAAAATTGCTAAATATACTTAGCACAATTGCTATCATGGTCAATACGATGACCCGCGCCTGTCCCGTTTAACATCCAAATACAAGGTTGTTTACCAAATGTAATGGTAAAATAACACTGTCAAAAGGGTTAAAAACGTATAGAAAAGATCTTTGAGTAAAATAGGGTAGACAACTCTTAGTTACTTGATCAAAACTTGAAAAAACATCCTTGCTATTTTCAAACACACCTCACAACACAATTTCAAAACATTTGCTAAAACAAACTTTCAAACATTGAAATATCTTTTCAAAAGACAATACACCTTTGTATACATTCAAACAAGAATTGTTACAAAGGTTGCCACAACGATGGCCTCTTTTCAAAACATTTTCAAAAACCACACACAAAGCACCATTTCAAACAATTTAAAAAGCAAAGCAAGTGATCTAAACTAGTAACTAAGAGCCCATGGATAACCATGGATGAAAAGGGTGCTTGCACCTTCCCTTTTCATAATCTACCCCCCGAACCCAAGAAAACATCTCAAAGGTCTTTCCTGTGCTTTTTGACCTTTCCTTTGGATAAAATAAAAAGTCGATGGCGACTCTTTCTAAACCGAAACATTTGCGAACACAAACGCAAAACCTCAAGTCAGTTCTCCCACCATATCACAAAGGCCATACAAGAAATGCCAGCTCCCCATACAGATAAGGAGGTTAGAGATTTCTTGGGACGCTTGAATTATATCTCAAGGTTCATTTCACATGTAACTGCTACTTGTGAGCCCATCTTCAAGCTTCTGAAGAAAGATCAAGTGGTAAAGTGGAATGATGAATGCCAGACAGCTTTCGAAAGAATCAAGAAATACCTTCAAGAACCGCCAATTCTGATGCCTCCGGTTGAAGGAAGACCTTTGATATTGTACTTAACAGTGCTAGACAATTCAATGGGGTGTGTGATGGGGCAGCATGAAGATTCTGGTCGAAAAGAGCACGCAATATACTACCTTAGCAAAAAGTTTATCGACTGTGAGACACGATATTCACTGCTCGAGAAAACTTGCTATGCTTTGGCATGGGCTGCTCGCCGACTAAGACAGTATATGCTGACCCACACTACTTTGTTGATATCTAAGATGGATCCAATCAAATACATGTTCGAAAAACCCGCTCTCTCCGGAAAAATAGCAAGACGACAAATGATCTTAACTGAGTATGACATACAATATACCACCCAGAAAGCAATCAAGGGGAGTGTTTTGGCTGATCTTTTGGCTCATCAGGCCGTTGATGACTACCAGTCCATGAATTTTGAGTTCCCGGATGAGAATATTATGCTGGTGACTGACTACGAAGAACCTGGATCAGATGAAGGGCCTGAAAATGGATCTCGATGGAGTATGGTTTTTGACGGAGCTTCAAACGCACTAGGTAATGGCATTGGCGCTGTAATCATATCTCTTGAGGGTTGTCATACTCCTTTCATCGCTCGACTATGTTTCAACTGCACTAATAACATGGCAGAGTATGAAGCTTGTATCATGGGTCTCAAGGCCGCTATTGACCTCAGGATCAAGTTCTTGGACGTTCTCAAGGATTCAGCCTTGGTAATAAGTCAGATCAAAGGTGAATGGGATATGAAGCATCCGAATCTCATCCCATACAAAGAACACGTGCTGACATTTCTCCTGCACTTTGAGGAGGTAACTTTTGAAAATTTCCCGCGAGAGGAGAATCCGTTAGAGGACGTGCTAGCTACCATGTCTTCTATGTTCAAAGTCAGGTGGGGAAATGAAGCTCCCCAAATCACCATTGAGAGGTTGGATGAACTAGCACACTGCTGTGAAGTTGGTACTGAAGAGGTAGCAGAAAAACCCTGGTTTCACGAAGTCAAAAGGTATCTCTAGGCTCAAGAGTATCCCGAAGGGGCATCTGCCAACGATAAGAAGTTTCTGAGAAGGTTCGCTGCAAAGTTCTTCCTCAGTAATGGAATCCTCTACAAGCGCAATCATGACTCTATATTACTACGGTGTGTAGACAAGAGCGAAGCAGAGAGGATTATGACAGATCTACATGAAGGTACCTTCGGAGCCCATTCCTGTGGAAATACCATGGCTAAGAAGATCCTATGGGCAGTATATTACTGGTCCACTATAGAAGCAGATTGTTATCAGCACTCCCGAACTTGTCATAAGTGCCAAATCTACGATGATAAGGTGTATGTGCCTCCGGTTCCCTTGAACATATTGACAGCTCCGTGGCCCTTTGCAATGTAGGGCACTGACATGATCGAAGAAATCAGGCCCACTGCTTCCAATGGACATCGCTTTATTCTAGTAGCCATTGATTACTTCACGAAGTGGGTTGAGGCGGCCTCTTTTGCTACTGTGACCAAGAACATTGTGGTGCGGTTTATCTGACATAATCTAATCTATCGGTATGGTGTGCCAGAGAGAATTATTACTGACAATGGTACGAATCTCAACAATACAATCATCACCGAGCTCTGTAAACAGTTCAAGATACAATATCATAACTCTTCTCCATACCGACCGAAGATGAATGGCGCTGTTGAAGCGGCTAACAAGAACATCAAGAAAATTATACAGAAGATGACGGTGACATACAAAGACTGACATGATATGTTACCATTTGCTCTTCATGGATACCGTACCTCCGCACGGACGCCGACAGGGGAAACACCCTACTCCCTGGTATATGGCATGGAAGCAGTCCTACTCATCGAAGTCCAAATACCTTCTCTTAGGATTATGAAGGATGAGGATTTGAATGAACACGACTGGATCCAAACTCGACTTGATCAGCTAAATCTAATCGACAAGAAAAGACTTACCTCTATCTGTCATGGTCAGACGTATCAAAAGAGAAAGATCAAGGCTTTTAACAAGAAAGTCAGACGTCAAGAATATCAAGTCGGGGATCTAGTGATCAAGCGCATCATACTGCCGCAAGGTGATCCCAGGGGAAAATGGACCCCCACATACGAAGGGCCATTTATGGTTAAGAACATTTTCCCGGGTGGAGTTATGATTCTAACCACCATGGACGGTGACGACCTTCCTCACCCTGTCACTGCAGACATAGTGAAAAAATACTACGCCTGATTAAAAGACCCGCTAGGTTGACCGACCTAGGCAAAAATAAGGGCTTCCCGGCGAACCAAAAGGGTTCGGGCAAAAATAAGGGATAAAAATGAAAAAAATATGTACACCCAGCAAGCCGAAAACCTGAAAAGGCGGCTTGGGCAAAAAAGGGTATCCCAGTGGACTGAAAACCCGAAAGGGCAGTCCAGGCAAAAGTTAGGGATGTAAAGCATATCACTATGTCCCATTGGATCATCTTGCGACTAGAATTCGGTATCGACTATCAAGCTTGGACATCACCAATCAATCTAATCAACCTTTGGCCAAGTAGCAAAGTGATGAGACACTCGAAGACATAAGGGCGATAGCAGAGCTGGAACTCAATGGGATTGTTTCACATAGCTGTTTTCTTTTACACAAAATTGTATAGCTTCTATTTTTATGGCGGTGTTCTCTTACTAAAGCGTCAGCCTCCTTGTACAAAAACGCCAATTACAGGCCAACTTCAAAAATCAATACAAAATCATTTTCACAAGAAACTTCGAGTTTTTTCTTTTTCTGTTTTGTTTTGTAATAACGTCCAATGATTTATTCTTGACATATGCATTTGAATATGATTACTGCTCATAAATATTTACATAAGAAACAAAAAAACAATTACTCGTAATTCCAGAAACAGGGGCAAAAAACAAGAAGTGTCAAACCCGACAGTTATTTTGCCCAGCAGGTACCAGGACAGAGACAGCTTTAGAGCATAATTATCAGTGCATACACTCCCCATAGAGTAAAAGTATTGAAAAGCATTGATGTCGGCTTTCCCCAAACAAGAAGTAATCTCCCCAGCCAGGGTCATTCAGAAACCTGACAGCTATATCCCCCAGCCAAATTTCATAATTGCAAGCGGGTCAGTAAATTTTATCTCCCGAGCAGAGTTTATTTCTCTGGATACAAAAGCTCAATCCCCGACAGAGCTCATCCCTTCGGCTATGGAAATTCATCCTCCAACAGAGTTATTTTCCCGCAGAATTATTCTTAAACAGAATCTCTTCCTGACAAAATATTCATGCATAACAAAGAGTAAATCTCCAGCATAGTCATTTCCATTCACCATTCCCTAGCGGAAGTAGAAGAACCACGGTTTTCTACAACAGTAAGGAATTCTACTTCCAATACTCTCCAGCAGCAGTCAGGGATTTATTTTCCCAGACCCGGATATGTCATAGTAGCATCTCATGTTCATACATCATGACATGCACATACATATCGCATACAAAATAATCTTATTTATTTTGAGAACATCATCCCACAAGGCATTTCATGAATTGTATATAATTAACCCTGGTATCTTTTCAGGAAAGACAATTACCTTCAACAAACCCAGCAATTATACAGGTCGCGTCTGTAGACGACTAATGGAAACTCAGTTCCCGAAACCAAACGCGTCAACTAATATACACCATCGCTTCGAAGTAACCCTAAGACCCAGGTTCCTTCCCATAGCCCTACTATCTAGGCTCTCATTTTGAAGTAACCCTACGACCCAAGTTCCTTTCCATAACTCTATTATCCAGGCTCTCATCTTGAAGTAACCCTACTATCCAGGTTCCTTCCCATAAGACCTACTATCCAGGCTTTCATCCCGAAGTAACCCTACTATCCAGGTTCCTTCTCATAGCCCTACTATCCAGTCTCTCATGCCGAAGTAACCCTACTATCCAGGTTCCTTCTTATGGCCCTACTATCCATGCTTTCATTTCGAAGTAACCCTACTATCCAGGTTCCTTCTCATAAGCCCTACTATCCAGGCTTTCACCTCGAAGCAACCCTATTATCCAAGTTCCTTCTCTCTTATCTCCAGATAACAGTTTACAGCACTGTAAGACCTGGACCCGACCAGTTACGGTCGAGTTCGCCCTTCCCCAGTAAGTCACTATGTAGCACTGGACCCTGACCAGATATGCAGTTTACTTCCACCTCCTCAATCAAGAATTAAATCCCTAGTAGAGTAATGGACAACCGAAGCTCCTATAATCTATTTCCCAAGACCTAAATCAACTTTCCTCGGTGAAGTCCTCCTCAGCGACATGTACAGGAATTCTCGCAAAGGAGTCTCTTTTGCAACCAATATCTTTTCTAGATGGCGTCTTTAAGCCCATTTTGACGGTTCTATGTAACCTTCCAAATGGCATCTGTAAGCCGATTCCTGATATTATCAATTGACATTCACTTCGTGCGAGTGCAAATTTCTGGGCATTCTAGTGTTCAATCATCTTCCACCTTCAGATCACGAAAGGCAGACCAACCAATCTACCTCCTCAGGTTTAAGAAGATTGAACAGGGGAAGCTGTTGTACCCCAAAATTTTCCCTCCTATTTTATTCAACATATGTTTATTGAGACCCTCAACTTGCTCAAGGATGCCCAAGATTTGACCAGACAAACTCTCTCCTAAAGCAATGAACCTCCAACTAGGGTTTCAATTTTCATCAAGATGGGTGAACTCCAAAGGCCTCAAATATTTTCCATGGTCCTGATATGTTCTCAAGATCATCCATGCCAAGTTTCATGCCTTGCACAAGAAGCTTGCTCAGTCAACTGCTCAGATGCTTGAAAATCAACTATATTAGGTCAAAAGTCAACTGTGGCCCACATACAGTCAAACTTCAAGATTTTTGGTCAATATCAACATTTTTAAGTGATATTCATCATTTGATCAAGGGTTTATCATGATTCCTCAAGGAATGCTCCTAATTCATCAAAACTCAAAAGTTGCAAAATTAGGGTTTCATTGAAAAAGTCAACCAAACATTGACCAAGCATAACTTTCTCATACTTTATCAGAAATTTCTCATCTAAGGCTCATTTTGAATAGAATCCAATTTCCTATAACTCATCTCCATCCCTCAAGTTCAAAAAATGCACTCATAAAAAGATATGGATTTCTACATTATAGGTCCTTTTGAAAAGTCAACAAAAACACCTTTTGGGTCAAAGCTTCTTACATGAACATGGAAGACCCAATTGAGATGAAACCAAAAGGGTTGTTTAGGGGACATCCTAAGATTTCTATAAAGTCCAAGAATACCTTCCTAGGGTCAAAATTGGAATAGATATGCATTATCAAAGTTGACCATTTTTGGAAAATTGCCAAAAGTCAAATGTGCTCAAAAGTGCATTTTTTGTCAAATGGGCCTAGCTTTTCATGATTGCATCTTGTTGAGGACATGGTCCACGACCCAAATCAGCATCCATATATTATTTGCTCTATTTATTTATTTTATTTTGATTTTTATTTATTAAAAGCTAAATTAAATCAAATAAATGGCAAAAAATATAAAAGATTGATGTTTTGATCTGATTTTTGTAGGAATCAAATCTAATTAAGCTAGCCTAATCAGATCAAATCGAATCAAGGCAAATTGAGGCAAAAATAGCATGATTTGAATGGTTTTGGAAAGATATCATATAGCAAACAAATCACATTCAATTTCCATAATTCCAAAAGATCTAGGTCGTTTTTGTTGCCCTTATTCATCACACTACATATACTGAACATAAACAATGCAAAAGAACAAGGGTTGCAGTCATGAGAGCTGAAGAACAAAACTCAAATTTTGGCAAAAAAGTGGTGGATTATTTTCTCACATAGGGGGTGATTCAAAGCATTCCAAAGCTTCTAATCGCTTCCTGGATATCTCCCGAAGCTAACACGATCAATTGCAAGCATTCTCAAGCCCAGAATCGTCCCATAGCCTTCACAAGGTTTGCCCTTTTTTTCAAAACTGATTACGACGATTCTTGCATCCTAAGCATATTCTAATGATGTATTTGTGATTATTGACATATTTGCAACATGCTTGAATGATTTAATTGAAGTTTTAATGCATATATTGATGGTTGCCTTGGTTAGGGTTTAAGAAGCCGTTTTGGGGCTTCTCTGTACAGGTGAAATTGGACCAAGAAAATAATACCATGATACTCGTGAGATCAAGACGAGTTGAATGGTATAGCTAGAATTAATTTATCATACGTCATATGAATTTTTGAAGCTTGCAGGTTTATAGCTATGGAGTTTTGTCCGTAGGTAAAAGTTGGGTACCTAAGACGACAGACAGGGAAGAAGACGATGACTTGTCACCATCCCACTGGTCCATTTGAATTACGCGCGTTTTTTCATTTACTCACCTTGTTTTGCATATTATAATTTAATTATATTATAATAACAACTAAACAATGTAGCACAGACGGCCAAGGCACGCGTTGTATGAGTGGGAGGACCTGGGTTCGATCCCAGGTCCCAACACATTTTCTTTATTTTCTTAACATATGATTGCAGATCCCATGAGTTACATGGTAAGATATCCATCATGCGCCCCACTAATCCAGCCACTGGATCATGGCCAACACAGATCCAACGCTCATACCAAGGAAGGACCATGGTGCACTCTCCAGGCGTACCAACACAAAATCAAGCGCAGGAGTGGGCTCAACCATAATGGGCCTGGACAAATTCAGAAGCGCACCCCCCTATTTGCTCATCATATCAGGCCCAACTCTATTCTTTTTTGTATTATTTCAATTCTTTTTTATTATTTATTAATTATTTCTTTTTTCAAATAACACCAAAAATCATGTTTTTTTAATTTAATCAGAAAATCATAAAAAACTTCAAAAATCATTTTTTCATAAAAAATATTTTATTAATTAATTAGTTTAATTAAATTAGGGTAATTTAATTCCTTTTTATTATAATTTAAAGTAAATAGAATTAGGATTAAATTTGCACATAACCTATTTTTTTCTCAAAAATAACCTAAATATTTTCTCAACTAGATTTTTAGGTTTTCCAATTATTTCTCGCATTTAATTCGCCGCGCGCGCCTTTAATTTTCTTTTTTTATTTATTATTATTGTAACTGCTCCGAGTTTGTAATAGTAATTAGGGTTTTAATTCCACATTATATTTTCAGTTAAAATAATTATGTATCTGCCCAAAGCCTTGTAATAGCTAGGACTCTAGTTTCTCGCATTTTAATTTCCGCAAACTATAAACTGTTTAGATGTATGTTAATAGGATTGTATGGAAAGACAAATTGAAATTAAAACAGTAGAAAACCCTAATTGTGCAAAGATAATTAACTAAAAAAATACACTTGCACATGCTCACTCCTAGGGTTTACTCCACTCCGGTTGCCTTCGGTAAACGGTCATAAAGTATAGGGAATGCTAGTAGTCGCCCTCTAGTCCCAAAAGATCTAAAATGACCCATTCAGGTGTTGCCTCGGAAAAAGATCTTTAATACTTTAGGATGATTACTAAAATTTCCTAGCATTGCTTTTGTGATTGTACTTGTCCCTTCGAACGTCCCTTAAAATTCCAACGACGGTGCTACCTATTCCTTAATAATAGGATAACGTTGTCTAAAGGAAAACGAACAGACCTTTTTCGAGTAGGTAGAAAATCTTAAGTACTTGCTCAAAACAATAAAAACTCTTTTACACAAACACTTTCAAAATAGTTTTTAAAAACAACTTCGTCACACTCTTGAGGACCAATACAAGGGTTACCACGAAGAAAAACTTTTCAAAACAAGCACACACAAGCAATTTTAAAAATGAGCAAAGTACCTAAGAGCCCATGGAAAACCATGGATAGAAAGGGTGCTAACACCTCCCCTTTCTATAATCTACCCCCCGTACTCAAACATTCTCGAAAAATGTTTTTTCTATTCTTTTTCCTTTTCCTTAGTTGGATGAAATAAAATTCGGTGGCGAATCTTGCTTACCGCGACATTTGTGAATATAAAATACAAACCGGTATTAACAGTCGGTTCTACCACCATATCACAAAACTGGTGACTCTGTTGGGGATTTTAAATAAGTGGGGGAATACCTAGGATCTAGGTCACTTTTAAAATTACTTTCTTATTTGCTTTGCCTGCTTTATATTCAAGGGTTTTGTTTGGGTATTATTGAAGATCCTACACCTGGATCGGGGAACACCTTTTAGGTAAGTAGCAATAAACTATGAGGGAACTGCGCGGGGTATACCGACATGGTTGAAGCAGTAGCTACGTTAATGTGGCACTTTGGTTGGTACTGGTAATCCTTGAGTCAATCAGGGAGAGTACGGGGCCTCTGTGTGGTGTCGTGAAGCATCAACTGACCTTAGAACCTTTAATTGCACAACTTGGCCAGTAGGACGTAGCGAGATGGACGACTTTGGTGTATTCCCAAGGTCGACAGATACTCGATGCTACACTCATTGAGGTTTGACTCTTGAGTTTTGTTTGGTTGTGAGTCAATCGCCTATTGAACGAAGCTGGGGGAAAGATCGGTGAAATTGAGATCCCTTAGAACCCGAATACTATTTATAGGACAGGTTGAACCAATCCAACTTCAAGATGCATGCCTTAAACCTAAGGCCTTGGTGTGACTTGCTTGTTGTTTGCTATACCCGTGACTTTCTAGCATAATCATGACATTATAAGCATGGCATATCATGACTAACCATTTCAAGGATTTTCTAGGGCTCATTTTTGCTTTATTTTGTAGGACATGGAATTCGCCCGTAGGAACATTATACATATTAACCTTGTAAAAATATCTCTCCAACTAAAGGACTTGGAATTAAGGGTCCTTGAAAGTTCTCATTTCACTAAAAAGCATGGTCAGTTGCTCAATTTGGTCACTACAAAATCTGATGAAGAATTGTTAAAAGTGTTGTTCCAGTTCTTTGATCCTGTGCACCATTGTTTCACCTTCCCGAATTACCAACTAGTACCTACTATGGAGGAATTTTCTCAGTTGTTGGGGGTACCTATTCTTGATCAGTTACCTTTCAACGGTACAGAAGAACATCCAAAGCCTGAAGAGATTGCTAGAGCTCTGTTCTTACAACGGTCTAACATAGTGACAAGTTGGGAGACTAGAGGGAGTGTCCAAGGAATTCCGGTTAAGTTTCTATTCGAGAAGGCTTACCATTTTTGGGATACCCTAGATTTACAAGCTTTTGAAGAGGTGCTGGCACTTCTCGTTTACGGGACGGTACTTTTCCCTAATGTGGATCAACTCATAGATGTGAACACTATTAAGGTTTTTCTGTCTCATAATCCAGTGCCTATATTACTCAGGGATATTCTATACTCTCTGCATGCTCGCACTCTAAAGAAAAGGGGGACCCTCTTGTGTTGCACTCCTCTATTGGCTAGGTGGTTTATTTCGCACCTACCCAGGTCTGTTTTGAATAATTAACAGGGTTTGAAATGGTCTCGTAGGCTGATGTCCCTTAAGTATTCAGACATTCATTGGTGTTCATGATTCTCGGAAGATGTTACCATCATCGATTGCTGTGGTGAATTCCCTAATGTCCCTCTCTTAGGCATTAGGGGAGGAATCACTTAGAACCCTTGTTTGGCCTTGCGTCAGTTTGGTTATGCAAGAAGAGATGGTCCTCATGATATGCTTATCCAAGAAATTGCCTTCAACTATGAGAATGATGCTCAGGGATACGGAAAAAGGTTCATAAAAGCTTGGGGCATGGTGCATAAAATTGATAGCAAGACGATAGGGCACAAGAATTCCATTCCTCTTGAGCCTTATCTCCGATGGGTACGAGCTCGCGCCCAAAGTCTTATGATGCCTTACCAATTTATCCTACCAATAACGGTGGAACCAGTTGTTGAAGGAGATACTACTTCACTTGGTCATCATCCTGACATGCCAACTGATCATAAAGAGTTAAAGAAGTCCTGGGTTCAACTCAAAGAGGAGCGGGACACGTTTGAAGCTCAGTTTTGTGCCAGCAAGAAGAAGGTCCTGGAGCTCACTAGGCTACTTCATGAAGAAAGGAACATAAACGCCTACATTCCACCAAAGAGGGTGCGCTCCTGGGAGACCTAGTTTCTTTTTTGCTTTAGGTTTTGTTTTGTTTTATTGTAAGCCTAAAAGGCATTCCTTGTAACAATTCGAAATTATTAATGCAATTAACGTGTGTTTTCTTTTGGTTAAACAAATCTGAGCCTTTAATAATTCTTGAAATCATTGCATACACATCCCATTCATAGCATTGCATAAACAAGTACCATTACAGGTTTCTCATCTTCTTCGCTATTTATTTCAGCAGAAATGTCTTCCGAACAAAGCATCAAGGGTCTTCAGGCACAAAATGACCAATTCCAACAAATGTTCATAAATATGGAGAAAGGGCAAGAGGATCTGAAAGCCCTCATCCTGAAGGAGAAAAAGAAAAAGAAGAAGGTCGCTGGTATTCTGAATATAGGCAGAAGGTTCAGGGGGGCCGTTAAAGCAACAAGTCGATCTGACCTCTTCATCCAAGGAAGGGGAGAATCAAGAAGGAGAAACAAGGGAAAAGGACCCTAGTTCTGAAGTTTCTTACAATGATACATACTACAATGATGAGAAGTATCCTCCTACTGAGGATAGATATAAGCAATTGGACGATTGTCTGAGTGCTATGGAAGTTCAGAGGATACCTGGGTTAGATTTTGAAGAATTGGGATTGGTGTCGGGAGTGGTCATCCCGAAGAAGTTCAAGGCTCCAATTTTTGAAAAGTATGATGGGGTGTCTTGCCCAGAACTCCATCTCTATTCCTATGTCAAAAAGATCCATCCCCACACCGCTGATAGAAATTTGTGGGTTCACTTATTTCAAGATAGTATGTCAGGGACTCAGCTTGAATGGTTCTACCAACTAGAGAGAGCCAATGTCCGAAACTGGGAAGATCTGGCTGCTGCTTTTTATAAGCAGTATCAATACAACGCCGACCTTGCTCCTTCTCGTACTCGACTCGAGAGTATGTCCATGGGTGCAAGTGAAGGCTTTAAGGACTATGCACAGAAGTGGAAAGACTTGGCTGGAAGAGTCCAACCCTCGTTGTCTGATAGGGAGTTGGTCGATATATTTCTGGGGATGCTATCTGGTCTATTCTTTAATCATTTGATCAGCAGCTCGTCAGCTGGTTTCACCGAGTTGATTCGAACTAGAGAGAGAGTAGAAGATGGGATTCGGAGAAGTAATATACAGAAGGATGCCTCTTTGAGTTTTATAAAGAAGCATTTTACTGGTAAGAAGGAAGCCAGTGCCATCTATAGCCCGAGAGGCCAAAGCAGAGTTGAACACCGTTAGACAATAAGTTCTGTAATAATACCCAGGCCTGCAGTTGCTCCACAATGCAACAATCAACAAAGGGTGGAAAGACCACAACTGCAGTTTACCCGGATTAACATGACATTGGCTGAAGTTCTACCCCATCTGCTGAGATCCAACTTGGAAACCTTGAAAGAGGCTCCCGAGAATCCGAATACCACATCTCCTCGGTATAATCCAAATACTCGGTGTGCCTATCATTCTGAGAGTCTTGGCCACGATACCAATGACTGCTGGGCTCTGAGAAATAAGGTACAAGATCTGATCGAGGCTAAGGAGATTGAGTTCGATGCTCCAGAAAAGCCCAATGTCATAACTGCTCCCATGCCTAGGCACAATCGTAGATTTAATGCTGTTGATACCGATCTATTTGTGACCTTAGTTGATGAAGTTTCTACTCCTCTTATGACAGTTAAGAAGAATTTTTTGTCGGCCGGTTTATTTCTGGGTTATGGTGAAGGTTGCCACATGTGTTCATCTCTACCCTCTGGTTGTTTTTGCTGAAGTCGGGTGTTCAGCGCCTGATGGACAACAAAGAAATCTTGTTCGAGAAAATTTTGATTCCCGTTGTTCCGCTTGAAGATGTTGCCATTATAACCATTTCGGCCAATCCTTCCAAGGCCTCCTCGAGAAGACCTGTTAGGATTACATCTGCTCCAAGAGTCGCTCCATTAATAATCAACTTTCCTAGTCCTATCCCATACACCTCGGACAAAGCTTTCCCTTGGCATTATGGTGTTGATGTGTACTATCATGGCATCAAACAAGAATTGAAGAATGAAGAGGCTGATCCTGATGTCAGTAACATTTTCGGGACCAACAAGGTTACCAGAAGTGGAAGGGTCTTCTCTCCCGAGATTTCCCCAAAGACTGTCAATAGGCCTATTGTTATTCTGTCTGCTACTCCTGTTGGTACATTAACTACTACTCCCGTGCTTACTCCAATTATCACTCCCACCGTCGAGTCATCTGGGACCCGAGGCAAGAAGTTATAGGTGAGCCTTCCCTGACAGAGGCACCTAGAAAAATTGTCGTAGAAGCCTCTAAGCAAGAAATAGAGGAAATACTGAAAATCATCAAAAAGAGCGACTACAATGTGGTCGAGCAGCTGGGGCAGACCCCCTCAAAGATATCCATGTTGTCCCTGTTGTTGTGCTCTGAGGCCCATGCTAAGGCTTTCATTTCATTCCTCAAGACTGGGCATGTGCCGCAAGAAACCTCCGCCGATCAATTCAAAGACTGTGTGGCCAGCCTGACTGCCGACAATGGGCTGGGTTTTTCTAATATAGACTTAACACCGAAAGGGAGGAAGCATAACGATGCTCTGTATGTCTCGATTGAATGCAGGGGCACCACTATGGCTCATGTGCTGGTAGATACTGGGTCTTCGCTAAATGTTCTGCCTAAGAAGGCGCTGGATCGGTTGGATTATGAAGGTTTGACCCTAAAGCCTAGTAACATTATGGTAAGGGCTTTTGATGGGTCAAAAAGAATGGTGCATGGAGAAGTGGACACCCCCGTCAAAATAGGTTCCCAGAATTTTGAGTCCACTTTCTATGTAATGGACATTCGGCCGTCATACTTTTGTTTGCTGGGTCGTCCTTGGATCTACGAAGCTAGGGCTGTTATTTCTACACTGCACCAAATGCTGAAGTATCCAGTGAAATGAAAGATTGTCACTCTACATGGTGAAGAGGAGTATATGGTGAGCCACCTCAACTCCTTCAAGTACATAGAGATGGACGGGGAATTCATAGAAACTCCTTGCCAGAACTTTGAAGAGGTTCCCCAGATCTTGGCATCGACTGAAACTACTACCAGTAACAAACCTCCTTTGAAGATGGCTTCTCTCAAAGATGCCAGAGCAGTGGTTGAAGAAGGTGGGTATACCAATTGTGGACAGCTTCTTGATTTTAGTCACAAAACTGACACGTTTGGTTTGGGCTTTACTTCAGGAGCTCAAAGGGTTGTTCGACGCGCTCGGGCTGGAGGACCTCCCCTACGCATCAGCAATTGGGGAATTAATTCCATTGAAGACAATGGGGAAGACTCTGACATTGACAGCTGGATCTACCCAACTACCAACGGTGGATCGAGTAACTGGACGGCTAAGGACTTTATACCAGTTTCTTTTATTCCGCAGTAATTGTCTTACTTGTTTTGAGATTTTGTAATAAAAAATTTAAACTCTACAACCTTGTGCCTTGTCCGAGGCATATTGGCTTTGTTTGTGAGGGCCATTATTTGTCATTTCATATATCATCAATAAAACATTGGACGTTCTTTGCATACAAAAGTTGCGCTCTCTGTTTTTCTTTTATGTTTTCACTTTGTCAAAACAACTATGCTCTTACACACACTCACGTATCATACTGCAGACCCATATCCACTCTGGGTCCCATTGATAACAGCTCTGCTACTGCCAGTTATGACTTTGAAAATCCGATCAACAAAGTCGAGGACGAAGGTGAGGATGATTGTGAGGTGCATGGAGAGATTGTTAGACTATGACAGCAAGAAGAAAGGGCTATACAGCCTCATGAAGAGCCGGTTGAGACGATAAACTTGGGCACGGAGATAGGCAGAAAAGAGGTCAAGATCAGCGTGAATCTGGAAGTTAAGATCAAACAACGGTTGATACAAATGTTGCACGACTATGTTGAGATCTTCGCCTGGTCATATGAAGACATGCCAGGTTTAGACACTAATATTGTGGTACATCATCTGCCGACTAAGGAAGACTGTTTTCTGGTTAAACAGAAGGTCTGCCGTATGCGCCCTGAAATGTCAGAGAAGATCAAAGAAGAAGTCATGAAGCAGTTCGACGCAGGGTTCTTAGCTATCACCTCCTATCCACAGTGGGTTGCTAACGTTGTTCCGGTACCTAAGAAGGACGGTAAGATACAAATGTGTGTCGATTACAGAGATATGAATAGGGCAAGCCCCAAGGATGACTTCCCACTTCCCCACATTGACGTTCTGGTTGACAATACCGCGTAACACAAAACCTTCTCCTTCATGGATGGTTTCTCTGGCTACAACCAAATCAAGATGGCTCCTGAAGACATGGAGAAGACAACCTTCATCACACAGTGGGGCACCTTCTGTTACAAGGTGATGCCTTTTTGGTTGAAGAATGTCGGGGAAACTTATCAGCGAGCCATGGTCGCCTTGTTCCACGATATGATTCACCATGAGATCGAGGTATATGTTGATGATATGATAGCCAGGTACCAAACCAAAGAGGAACACCTCGATCATCTACAAAAGTTGTTCGACAGGTTGAAGACGTACAAGATGAGGTTGAATCCGAACAAATGCACCTTCGGGGTAAGGTCTGGTAAGCTTCTGGGATTTATTGTCAGCGACAAAGGCATCCAAGTAGACCCTACAAAGGTAAAGGCCATACAAGAAATGCCAGCTCCCCGTACAGAGAAGGAAGTTAGAGGTTTCTTGGGACGCTTGAATTATATCGCCAGGTTCATTTCACATCTAACTGCTACTTGTGAGCCCATCTTCAAGATTCTGAAGAAAGATCAAGTGGTAAAGTGGAATGACGAATTCCAGACAGCTTTCAAAAGAATCAAGGAATACCTTCAAGAACCGCCAATTCTGATGCCTCCAGTTGAAGGAAGACCTTTGATATTGTACTTAACAGTGCTAGACAATTCAGTGGGGTGTGTGTTGGGGCAGCATGACGAGTCTGGTCGAAAAGAGCACGCAATATACTACCTTAGCAAAAAGTTTATCGACTGTGAGACACGATATTCACTGCTCGAGAAAACTTGTTGCGCTTTGGCATGGTCTACTCGCCGACTAAGACAATATATGCTGACCCACACTACTTTGTTGATATCTAAGATGGATCCAATCAAATACATCTTCGAAAAACCTGCTCTCTCCGGAAAAATAGCAAGACGACATATGATCTTAACTGAGTAAGACATACAATATACCACCCAGAAAGCAATCAAGGGGAGTGTATTGGCTGATCATTTGGCTCATCAGGCCGTGTATGACTACCAGTCCATGAATTTTGAGTTCCCGGATGAGAATATTATGCTGGTGACTGACTACGAAGAACCTGGACCAGATGAAGGACCCGAAAAGGGATCCCGATGGACTATGGTTTTTGATGGAGCTTCGAACGCACTGGGTAATGGCATTGGCGCTGTAATCATATCTCTTGAGAGCTGTCATACTCCTTTCACCACCCGACTATGTTTCAACTGCACTAACAACATGGAAGAGTATGAAGCTTGTATCATGAGTCTCAAGGCTTCTATTGACCTCAGGATCAAGTTCTTGGACGTTTTCGGGGATTCAGCCTTGGTAATAAGTCAGATCAAAGGTGAATGGGATACGAAGCATCCGAATCTCATCCCATACAAAGAGCATGTGCTGACATTTCTCCCGCACTTTGAGGAGGTAACTTTTGAACATTTCCCGTGAGAGGAGAATCAGTTAGAGGACACGCTAGCTACCATGTCTTCTATGTTCAAAGTCAGGTGGGACAATGAAGCTCCCCCAATAACAATTGAGAGGTTGGATGAACTAGCACACTGCTATGAAGTTGGTACTAAAGATGTAGCAGATAAACCCTAGTTTTACGAAGTCAAAAGGTATCTCGAGGCTCAAGAGTATCCTGAAGGGGCATCTGTCAATGATAAGAAGTTTCTGAGAAGGTTCGCTGCAAAGTTTTTCCTCAGTAATGGAATCCTCTACAAGCGCAATCATGACTTTACATTACTCCAGTGTGTAGACAAGAGCGAAGCAGAGAGGATTATGACAGATCTACATGAAGGTACCTTAGGAACCCATTCCAGTGGACATACCATGGCTAAGAAGATCCCACGGGCAGGATATTACTGGTCCACTATGGAAGCAGATCGTTATCAGCACTCCCGAACTTGTCATAAGTGCCAAATCTACGCTGATATGGTGCATGTTCCTCTGGTTCCCTTGAACGTATTAACAACTCCGTGGCCCTTTGCAATGTGGGGCATTGACATGATCGGAGAAATCAGGCCCACTACTTCCAATGGACATCGCTTCTTTCTAGTAGCCATTGATTACTTCACGAAGTGGGTTGAGGAGGCCTCTTTTGCTACTGTGACCAAGAACGTTGTGGCGCGGTTTATCCGACATAATCTAATTTGTCGGTATGGTGTGCCAGAGAGAATTATTACTGACAATGGTACGAATCTTAACAACACAATGATCACCGAGCTCTGTAAATAGTTCAAGATACAGCATCATAACTCTTATCCCTACTGGTCGAAGATGAATGGCGATGTTGAAGCGGCTAACAAGAACATCAAGAAAATTGTACAGAAGATGACAATGACATACAAATACTGGAATGAGATGTTACCATTTGCTCTTCATGGATACCGTACCTCCGCACGGACGTCGACAGGGGAAACACCTTACTCCCTAGTATATGACATGGAGGAAGTCCTACCCATCGAAGTCAAGATAACTTCTCTCAGGATTATGAAGGATGCGGGTTCGAACGAACACGACTGGATAAAAACTCGACTTGATCAGCTAAATCTAATCGACGAGAAAAGACTTATCGCTATCTGTCATGGTCAGACATATCAAAAGCAAAAGATCAAGGCATTCAACAAGAAAGTCAGACGTCAAGAATATCAAGTCGGGGATCTAGTGATCAAGCGCATCATACTGCCGCAAGGTAATCCCATGGGCAAATGGACCCCCACATATGAAGGACCATTTGTGGTTAAGAACATTTTCTCGGGTGGAGCTATGATTCTAACCACCATGGACGATCACGACCTTCCTTACCCTATCAATGCAGACATAGTGAAAAGATACTACGCCTGATTAAAAGACCCGCTAGGTTGACTGGCCTAGGCAAAAATAAGGGCTTCCCGGCGAACCAAAAATGTTCGGGAAAAAATAAGGGATGAAAATGAAAAAAAAATTTGTACACCCGGCAAGCCGAAAACCTGAAAAGGCGGCTTGGGCAAAAAAGGGTATCCCAGGGGACTGAAAAACCGAAAGGGCAGTCCATGCAAAAGTTAGGGATGTAAAGCGTATCACTATGCCCCATTGGATTATCTTGCGACTAGACTTCAGTATCGGCTATCAAGCTCGGACGGCACCAATCAATCTAATCAACCTTCGGCCAAGTAGCAAAGTGATGAGACGCTTGAAGACATAAGGGCGATAGTAGAGATGGAACTCAATGGGATTGTTTCACATAGTTGTTTTCTTTTACACAAAATTGTATAGCTTTTATTTTTACGGCGGAGTTATCTTACTAGAGCGTCAGCCTCCTTGTACGAAAACGCCAATTACAGGCCAAGTTCAAAAATCAATACAAAATCATTTTCACAAGAAACTTTGAGTTTTTTTTTTCTTTTTCTGTTTTGTTTTGCAAGAACGTCCAATGATTTATTCTTGACATGTGCATTTGAATATGATTGCTGCTCATAAATATTTACATAAGAAACAAAAAGACAATTACTCGTAATTCCAGAAACAGGAAAAAAAAAGAAGTGTCAAACCCAACAGTTATTCTGCCCAGCAGGTACTGGGACAAAGACAGCTTTGGAGCATAATCATCAGTACATACACTCCCCATAGAGTAAAAGTATTCAAAAGCATTGATACCGGCTTTCCCGAAACAAGAAGTAATCTCCCCAGCCAGGGTCATTCAGAAACCTGACAGCTATATCCCCCAGCCAAATTTCATAATCGCAAGCGGGTCAGTAAATTTTATCTCCCGAGCAGAGTTTATTTCTCTAGATACAATAGCTCAATCCCCGACAGAGCTCATCCCTTCGGCTATGGAAGTTCATCCTCCAACAGAGTTATTTCCCTGCAGAATTATTCTCAAACAGAATCTCTTCCTGAAAGAATATTCATGAATAACAAAGAGTAAATCTCCAGCATAGTCATTTCCATTCACCATTCCCCAACGGAAGTAGAAGAACCACGATTTTCTACAATAGTCAGGAATGCTACTTCTAATACTCTCCAGCAGCAGTCATGGATTTATTTTCCCAGACTCGGATATGTCATAGTAGCATCTCATGTTCATACATCATGACATACGCATACATATCACATACAACATAATCTCATTTATTTTGAGAACATCATCCCACAAGGCAATTCATGCATTGCATATAATTAACCTTGGTATCTTTTCAGGAAAGACAATTACCTTCAACAAACCCAACAGTTATACAGGTCCCGTCTGCAGACGACTAATGGAAACTCAGTTCCCGAAACCAAACGGGTCAACTCTACACTATCACTTCGAAGTAACCCTAAGACCCAGGTTCCTTCCCATAGACCTACTATCCAGGCTCTCATTTCGAAGTAACCCTACGACCCAAGTTCCTTCCCATAACCCTACTATCCAGGCTCTCATCTTAAAGTAACCTTACTATCCAGGTTCCTTCCCATAAGCCCTACTATCCAGGCTTTCATCCCGAAGTAACCCTACTATCCAGGTTTCTTCTCATAGCCCTACTATCCAGTCTCTCATCCCAAAGTAACCGTACTATCCAGGTTCCTTCTTATAGCCCTACTATCCATGCTCTCATTTCGAAGTAACCCTACTATCCAGGTTCCTTCTCATAAGCCCTACTATCCAGGATTTCACCTCGAAGCAACCCTATTATCCTTGTTCCTTCTCTCTTATCTCCAGATAACAGTTTACAGCACTGTAAGACCTCGACCCGACCAGTTACGGTCGAGTTCACCCTTCCCTAGTAAGTCACTGTGCAGCACTGGACCCTGACCAGATATGTAGTTTACTTCCACCTCCTCAATCAAGAATTAACTCCCCAGTAGAGTAATGGACAACCTAAGCTCCTATACTCTATTTCCCAAGACATAAATCAACTTTCCTCGGTGAAGTCCTCCTCAGCGGCATGTACAGGACTTCTCGCAAAAGAGTCTCTTATGCAACCAATATCTTTTCTAGATGGCATATTTAAGCCCATCTCTGACGGTTCTCCGTAACCTTCCAAATGGCATCTGTAAGCCCATTCCTGATATTATCGATTGACATTCACTTCACGCGAGTGCAAATTTCTGGGCACTCTAGTGTTCAATCATCTTCCACCTTTAGATCACGAAAGGAAGACCAACCAATCTACCTCCTTAGGTTTAAGAAGATTGAACAGGGACAACTGTTGTACCCCAAAATTTCCCTCCTATTTTATTCAACATATGTTGATTGAGACCCTTAACTTGCTCAAGGATGCCCAAGATTTGACCAGACAAACTCTCTCCTAAAGCAATGAACCTCCAACTAGGGTTTCCATTTTCATCAAGATGGGTGAAATCCAAAGGCCTCAAATATTTTTCCATGGTCCTGATATGTTCTCAAGATCATCCATGCCAAGTTTCATGCCTTGCACAAGAAGTTTGCTCAGTCAACTGCTCAGATGCTTGAAAATCAACTATATTAGGTCAAAAGTCAACTATGGCCCACATACAGTCAAACTTCAAGATTTTTGGTCAGCATCAACATTTTTAAGTTATATTCATCATTTGATCAAGGGTTTATCATGATTCCTCAAGGAATGCTCCTAATTCATCAAAACTCAAAAGTTGCTAAATTAGGGTTTCTCAGGAAAAGTCAACCAAACTTTGACCAAGCATAACTTTCTCATACTTTATCAGAAATTTGTCATCCAAGGCTCATTTTGAATAGGCTCCAATTTCCTATAACTCATCTTCAGCCCTCAAGTTCAAAAAATGCACTCATAAAAGATATGGATTTCTACATTATAGGTCCTTTTGAAAAGTCAACAAAAACACCTTTTGGGTCAAAGCTTCTTACATGAACATGGAAGACCCAATTGAGATGAAACCAAAAGGGTTGTTTAGGGGACATCCTAAGATTTATAAAAAGTACAAGAACACCTTCCTAGGGTCAAAATTGGAAGAGATATGCATTGTCAAAGTTGACCATTTTTGGAAAATTGCCAAAAGTCAAATGTGCTCAAAAGTACATTTTTTTGTCAAATGGTCCCAGCTTTTCATGATTGCATCTTGTTGAGGACATGGTCCACGACCCAAATCAGCATCCATATATTATTTGCTCTATTTATTTATTTATTTTATTTTGATTTTTATTTATTAAAATCTAAATTAAATCAAATAAATGGCAAAAAAATATAAAAGATTGATGTTTTGATCTGATTTTTGTAGGAATCAAATCTAATTAAGCTGGCCTAATCAGATCAAATCGAATCAAGGCAAATTGAGGCAAAAATAGCATGATTTGAATGGTTTTGGAAAAATATCATATAACAAACAAATCACATTCAATTTCCATAATTCCAAAAGATTCAGGTCGTTTTTGTTGCACTAATTCATCACACTACATATACTGAACATAAACAATGCAAAAGAACAAGGGTTGCAGTCATGAGAGCTGAAGAACAAAACTCAAATTTTGGCAAAAAAGTGGTGGATTATTTTCTCACATAGGGGGTGATTCAAATCATTCCAAAGCTTCTAATCTCTTCCTGGATATCTCCTGAAGCTAACACGATCAATTGCAAGCATTCTCAAGCCCATAATCGTCCCATAGCCTTCATAAGGTTTGCCCTTTTTTTCAAAATCGATTACGACGATTCTCCAGGCGTACCAACACAGAATCAAGCACAAGAGTGGGCTCAGCCATAATGGGCTTGGACAAATTCAGAAGCGCACCCCCCCCCCCCCCACCCCCATTTGCTCATCATATCAGGCCCAACTCTATTCTTTTTTTATTATTTATTAATTATTTCTTTTTTCAAATAACACCAAAAATCATGTTTTTTTTATTTAATCAGAAAATCATGAAAAACATCAAAAATCATTTTTTCATAAAAAATATTTTATTAATTAATTAGTTTAATTAAATTAGGGTAATTTAATTCCCTTTTATTATAATTTAAAGTAAATAGAATTAGGGTTAAATTTGCACATAACCTAATTTTTTCTCAAAAATAACCAAAATATTTTCTCAATTAGATTTTTAGGTTTTCCAATTATTTCTCGCATTTAATTCGCCGCGCGCGCCTTTAATTTTCTTTTTTTTATTATTATTGTAACTGCTTCGAGTTTGTAATAGTAATTAGGGTTTTAATTCCGCATTTTATTTTCAGTTAAAATAATTATGTATTTGCCCAAAGCCTTGTAATAGCTAGGACTCTAGTTTCTCGCATTTTAATTTCCACAAACTATAAACTGTTTAGATGTATGTTAATAGGATTGTATGGAAAGACAAATTGAAATTAAAACAATAGAAAACCCTAATTGTGCAAAGATAATTAACTGAAAAAAATACACTTGCACATGCTCACTCCTAGGGTTTACTCCACTCGGTTTGCCTTCGGTAAACGGTCATAAAGTATAGGGAATTTTAGTGGTCGTCCTCTAGTCCCAAAAGATCTAAAATGACCCATTTGGATGTTGCCTCAGAAAAAGATCTTTAAGACTTTAGGATGATTACTAAAATTTCCTAGCATTGCTTTTGTGATTGTACTTTTCCCTTCGAACGTCCCTTAAAATTCCAACGACGATGCTACCTATTCCTTAATAATAGGATAGCGCTGTCTAAAGGAAAACGAACATACCTTTTTCGAGTAGGTAGAAAATCTTAAGTACTTGCTCAAAACAATAAAAACTCTTTTACACAAACACTTTCAAAATAGTTTTTAAAAACAACTTTGTCACACTCTTGAGGACCGATATAAGGGTTACCATAAAGTAAAACATTTCAAAACAAGCACACACAAGCAATTTTAAAAATGAGCAAAGTACCTAAGAGCCCATGGAAAACCCTGGATAGAAAGGGTGCTAACACCTTCCCTTTCTATAATCTACCCCCCCCCCCCCCCCCCCCCGTACTCAAACATTCTCGAAAAAGGTTTTTTCTGTTCTTTTTCCTTTTCCTTAGTTAGATGAAATAAAAGTCGGTGGTGACTCTTGCGAATACAAAACGCAAACCAATATTAACAGTCGGCTCTGACACTGTATCACACACAAGAGGGTCCTTTATCTCTTTAGAGTGCAAGCATACAGAGAGTGCAGAATATCCCCAAGTAACGTATGCACCGAATTATGAGACAGAAAAACCTTAATCGTGTTCACATCTACGAGCTGGTCTGCATTAGGGAAAAGTACCATCCCGTAGATGAGGAGTGCTAATACTTCTTCAAAAGCTTGTAAATCCAGGGTATCCCAAAAATAGTAAGCCTTCTCGAATAGAAATTTAACCGGGATTCCTTGGATATTTCCTCTAGTTTCCCAATTTTTTACGACATCGGACCGTTGTAAGGACAGAGCTCGAGCAATCTCTTCGGGCTTTGGTCGTTCTTCCGTACCGTTGAAAGGTGACTGATCAAGAATAGGTACCCCCAACAACCTAGAAAATTCCTCCATAGTAGGCACTAGCTGGTAATCCGGGAAGGTGAAGCAGTGGTGCAAAGGATCAAAGAACTGAAATAGAACTTTTAACAATTCTTCATTAGGTTTTGAAGTGACCAAATTGAGTAGTCGACCATGTTTTTCATTGAAGGGAGAGCTTTCAGGGATCCTTAATTCCAAATCCTTTAGTTGGAGAGGCACTTTCAAAAGGTTAATCTGGATAGTGTTCCTGCGGGCGGGTGCCATGTCCTACAAAATAAAGCAAAGATGAGCCTTATAGAATCCTTGAAATGGTTAGTATGACATGCCATTCGTATGATGTCATGATTATGCTAAAAAAAATAACATGTATAGCAAGCAACCAACAAGTCACACCAAGTCCTTAGGTTTAAGGCCTGCATGAGTTTTAAGGTCATACCCTCTTGAAGTTAGTTTGGTTCAACTTGTCCTATAAATGGTAACCGGGTTCTAAGGGATCTCAATATCACCGATCTTTCCCCCAAGCTTCGTTCAATATGCGATTGACTCGCAACCAAACAAAACTCAAGAGTCAAACCTCAATGAGTGTAGCAACGAGTATTTGTCGACCTTGGGAATACACCAAAGCCGACCATCTCGCTACGCCCTACTGGCCAAGTTGTGCAATTTAAAGGTTCTAAGGTCAGTTGATGCTTTATGACACCACGCGGCGGCCCCATACTCTCCTTGATTGACTCAAGGGTTACCAGTACCAACCAAAGTGCCACATCAACGTAGCTACTGCTTCAATTGTGTCGGTATACCCCACACAGTTCCCTCACAGTTTATTGCTACTTACCTAAAAGGCGTCCCCAAATCCGGGTGTAGGATTTTTAACAGTAACCCAAACAAGGACCCAAAATATAAAGCATACAAGTCAAACAATGAAAGCAAGTAGATGTGATCTAGCCCTAAGGTAAACCCACTTTTGATTTCCCCAGCAGAGTCGCCTGTTTTGTGATACGGTGGGAGAACTGACTTGGTTGTTTTGCGTTTTATCGCAAATATGCAGATAGCAAGACTCGCCACCGACTTTTCTTTTATCCAATAAGGAAAGGCTGAAAAGAACAGGAAAGACCTTTAGAGATGTTTTCTTGAGTTCAGGGGGTAGATTATGAAAAGGGAAGGTATTAGCACCCTTTTCCTCCATGGTTTTCCATGGGCTCTTAGTTGCTTGCTAGATCACTTGCTTTTGTTTGAATGTGCTTGTGGTGTGGGTTTTGAATGTATTTTTAAAATGTATTTGTAATGGTTCTCGTTTCTATAAGAATGCGTACAAAGTGTTTGTTTCAAAAATAGTTCAAAGAGGTGTTTGTATTTTTTAAAAGTTATTTTTGAAAAGGGTTTTCTTTGTAATGGCTCTCGTTTCTATAAGAATGCGTACAAAGTGTTGTCTTTTGAAAATATTTCAAATGAGAGTGTTGGTGTAAAAATATTTTGTTGTGAGCAAGCGAGCAACTAGGAGCGAATCTACCTACTCAAAAGGTCTTAAGTGTTCTTTTCTTCCTCCTTTAGATATTTCTATCTTACAATTGATTTTGGTAAGAAGCCCCATCGTTGGATGTGAAGGGACGGGTATGGGACGTTTATATAGTCACAGAAGGAAACCCATGGAACGTTTAGCAATGTTGTTTTAGGGACTAGATCGTTTACCGAAGGCAACATCGAGGGTCACCGAGGGACTATGATCTTTTATCGAGGGTATTTTGCTAAAATGCCCATGTTCAAGGGACATGACTAATTTCCGATAGGAAACAAGTGAGATTACCCTAAGGGTGCATGTGTGCAAAGCGTGTTTGATTGCATGCGTTTAGTCTTGATTATGGTGATCTATTTATTGATTTCATGTCTTTCCATACACACCCTAATCACTAGCATTATATTTGAAAAGCGATAAATTACAGAAATATAAAGTCCTACGCTATTACATTTTTTAGGGATGGGGATACAAATTTACAAATGGAGGGTTATAAGAACTTAAATCCTATTTAACTATTACAACCATATTGAAATGTATCATGCAATAAAGAAAAAGGATTTGTTTTGAAAATGGTTTTTTGTCTTAATGAATAAATAAATAAATAAAAAAGAAATAAATTAACTAAAAAAAGAAAATATTTTTTATGTATGTTTCTTTATATTAATAAAAAGGATGTTAATGTTAAAAATGATAGAAAGGAAAATAATGAGAGAAAATAATTAGCATGTTGCTGAAAGCAAAGCAACGGGGATCAGAAGTTCTGATGTCGGGCACGTTATGGTTCAGCATGAAACATCAGAGGAAATAAGAAGTTCTGAGTTGATACACTCTGAGGTCCTACAAGAAACGTTAGAGGGAAAACACAGAAGTTCTGGGTTGTTACGTGTTGAAGTTCTGAATGTGAGAGCAGTGAGAAAATCTTAGAAGCTCTGTACGTGTTAAAACAATGGGAAGAACTCAGAAGATCTGTATTGTGCCAAGACAGTGAGTGAACATCAAAAGTTCAGTGGATTATCAGTGTGTGAAAATCAGAAGTTTTAAGTGTTAAAACAGTGAGTGGAAACATCAGAAGTTCAGTGTGTTTAACAGTCGGGAGAACTCAGAAGTTTTGTATTGTGCTAAAACAATGAGTGAAAATCAGAGGTTCTAAGCCACATTTTAACTCTTTCCTCATATTAATCAGCACATCAGCAATTTATTCAGTTCTTCATAAACAACAAATTAGAAGGATAAAAGCACAACAGTTTATAGAAGTTCTAATCCTAAATCTGAGCCTAGCCCAAATCAAGAAGTTATGATCCACAGTTTTTCTACTTAGGCAATTATATGGAAAACATTAGTACTGTGATATTTACATATTAATGATGTTCTGAATGAAAAGATGAAAAGTCAGAAAGACTTACCTTGAATCTAAAGCGTGTGGTTGGAACTTGAACCGCTGCCTTCAGATGTTCTGGAGTCAGCAAGAGCAACAGAAGAGGAAATGCCAAGTTCTTTGATTCAAAGGGAAGAATAAAGGTTTGGTTTTCTGTTTGGGAATTCTAGATTTTTGACGAAGGTTTCACAATTTTCTTTTCTCTCCTTTGACGATTCTCTCTCTCCAAAAACCAACCCCTTAAACGTGTGATGGAGCAAATTATTTATAGATGGGTTTGCTGTGGTTTTGGGTGGGAAAACAAATGGGATTTAAACCTTTTTAGTATACTGTTCCATTGCTTTTTAATCACAGTTTTTGTATGCTAATTTGGTGGAAATATAGGGTTTGATAAAAATGCAGGCGTAGACTAGATCAACAGCAATTTGGAGTGTTGTGGCAGCTGGTTGCAGGAATGTGCTATAGTAGTGCAACAAGCTGCTCAAACAAGGTTTTAGGGCTTTGTGATGTTCTGATCGAAGAAGACCAGAGTGAAACTCAAAGGGTGATGCTTTGATCGAAGCATATGCTGAAGAGTCATGTTCTGATTGAAGAACTATGTTTTGAACCACGTTTGCAACTTCTGACTGCACTTGCGTGGAGGCTGGCTCAGAACTTCTGAAGTATCATATTCTCTTAACACTTAGAAAACTTTCTAAATGTTTAGAAATTTGATTTTTTTCAAAGTAATTTCCGACTTCTGATTTTTTGATGAACTAATTTCATGTCTTGATGAAATATAATTATTGAAACTTGATTTGATCTAAAAGTCAAAGTTTGACTTCTCAGTGTGCTTTTGACCATTTTGCCCTTGTGAATTATTTTCTTGAAAAGTTGCAATTCAAGACTTGAAACTTGATAGAAGTAAACCTGAGGGTCCAGGATGATCCTTTGAGAAATGAGAGGGAAAATTTTGGGGTACAACAGTAATGCTTTAAGAAAGCATTAGCAAGATCTGCCCAGGTTCGAATATGTGTTTGCTCCAATTGCATATACCAGTCTAAAGATGCCCCACTCAAGATATCTTGAAAATAGTGAATCATCAGCTTCGATCATGGGCATGGGCATGCATCTTCCTGCAATACATGCACGAATTATTTCTTGGATAGGTGAGTCCCTTGTATTTCTCAAAGTCAGGCACTCTGAACTTTGGCGGAATTACCACATCAGGAACTAGGCCTATTTCAAGAGCGTCTACTTCGAAGGCATCAAAACCCTCTACATCTTTTAACCTTTCCTCCAGAGCTTTATACTGATTCATTACTAGTGGATTATCAATAACATGAGTACCAATCATTTTTAAGGGTTCCTGGTTGGCATCCTCTAGGGCATGGTCTCCATATTGCAGGTCCAAGTAGTTTTCTGCATTATTGATTGGAATTTGTAGGGTATGTGATGCCCTTGCTTTTGATGGCGGTGGGACAAACCCTTCAGTTTCAGCTTCTCCAGTCTCTTGCTGGGCCATGATATACTTTTGGAGTCTTGTCTCTGGCTCTTTTCTTAGTTGGTGACCGCTTGATGCACCAATCATTTGAGCTACCTCTTCAAAGCTACTCTGGGAATTTGATCTTGTCTGTCGATGATGTTCTTCAATGCTAGGAAACCTTGGATTAGATCTCCTTTCATTGAACTCACGTCACCCTTTACTTGGTCGAGATCCTCTTTGAATGTAACCTGAGTTTCCTTGATTTTCTCCATTGCTTTTTGTTTGTAGGCCCTTGTTTGATATGGGGGACAAGGAGGTGGTGATCTTCTTCTACCAATGGTTTAACTGGAGAGATTTTGAAAAATATGATCTTTGGTATGATACGACGGTGTTTGCAAATGCATGCATGTGAATGAATATGTATGAACATGAAATGGTTTCTTATTTTAAATGTCTTATTCATTTGGGTACATACTTATCTTTTGCTTATTATTATTATTTTATTTGGTGACTAGCTTTAAAATAGATACGCCAACCAGATATGGAAACAAAATGCCTTTATTGAAAGTAACATAATCCAGATATTGAAAAATATTACAACTTTAAATCAAAACTTGTTTGCGTAAACATAAACAAAGGGAAATAAATCTTCTAGGTGCGCTTGCGGATGTCAGCTCTAAAACCATCAACCATTGCTCGATAAAGCTTGAGAAAGTCTTCAAAGTCCTTTGGAAGAGAAACCATTACACTTTCTGCGTCACTTAAACTTCTAGGGATATCCTCGATGAAGTTATTGGCTAGGAAGTTGAGTCTTTCATGCATGTCCTTGTAATACTGGTACTCTTGGTAAAGATGCGGGATTATCTTATGGTTATCTCTCTCAGATTGGGTGATCTTGGTATATTGATCTTCCCAATACATCTTTTCACACCTCAATTCTGTATAAAGTCTCCGTTGAATAAGGAAATCTTTTTGGAGATTCTGTATCTCTAGGCACACTTGCTCATATTCTCCAGTTCTCTAAGCCAGGAGGAGCCTTTGTGCCTCCGTCCTCTTGAGGCGTTCCTTATTCTCTTCTTCATGGATGTCTTGCAATCCGGTGGTGAGATACTTTATTTTCTCTTCTTCGTCTAAGGAAGCTTGTGCCAAACCTTGAATTTGGGCTCTTAGGTTTTCCTCTAGCACTTTCTTGTCATGTGTTGCCTTTTCATACCATCTAGTTAACCTTCTGATTTCAGTAGCAACCTCTTCTAACCTTTGGTTGTGGGAATCCAGATTGAAGGTCGCACTCAACAGCCCTTCAGTTGTACGCTTCCGATTAAGACTCTCTTTTTACAATGCCTTTTGACCTCTCTCAATTTGTTGGTCCTTTGACTCAAGTATGAGTTGCATCTGCTTCTTCTCTTTGGTCAGATTGATAAATTTGAGTTATAGTTCTTCTTTTTCCCTTTGAGCTTGCTTTAGGGCACACTTTAGATCATCAACTTCTTCCAAGGATATAGGCGTAACCTCTTGGACCTCTAACTTATACTCTGGATCTATATCGAATGGCAGCTTGATAATTTGTACCCTATCTTGGACTCATCTAGTGTAGGGTTCTTTTTCTATGGCATTCTTCCTTTCGGCTTTCCTCTTGTTAACTTTATTCCAAGATCAGATAACCTTTTTGAGCAACCTTTGGTCTTTTATACCTATGTCGTGGATGATCAATACTTAGAGTTGTTCGTCCGAAGGTCTGGCTTCCAAAGGATACCCTAACTATCGTAGGGCCAAGGTAGGGTTGTAATTAATATAGCCTCGAGATCCAATCAATGGGACATTAGGAAAGTCCCCACAGCTAATAGTGATATCCCTAATATCCAGCTTCCTATTATACCATAATACCGAGTTTGCAGTGAGAGACCTTAATTTCTAAGGCCACTCGCGTTTGGTCAAGTTTGGAATCATATAGTCTTCTTTGTAAATATGGGTCATGAACCAAGTATATAGAAGTGGTATGCAACCATTTAGCGTGCCTTTTCTCTTTTTGTACATTGTATGCAAGGTGTCATACGGTGGCAGAACTGACTCAGGTGTTTTTCATTTTATCGCAAATCTTGCGGATAGCAAGAGTCGCCACTGACTTTTATTTTATCCAATTAAGGAAAGGGTGAAAAGAACAGGAAAGACCTTTCGAGATTTTTTCTTGGGTTCGGGGGGTAGGTTATGAAAAGGGAAGGTGTTAGCACCCTTTTCATCTGTAATTATCTACGGGCTCTTAGTTGCTTGCTAGATCACTTTGAAAAATGCTTTGTTTGAAATGTGTTTGTGGTGGGTTTTGAAAATATTTTGAAAATGCCTTTGTTTCGGAAAACTTTGTAATGATTCTCGTCTCTGTAAGAATGTATACAAAGTGTTGGTTTTGAAAATAGTTCAAAGATATGTTTGTTTTTGAAGATGTTTTGAAAGTGTGAGTGTGAAAATGGTTTTGAGTTGTGAGCGAACAACTACGAGCGTCCTACATACTAAAAGGTCTTTGTTCTTTTCCTCCTCCTTTAGATGTTGCTATCTTACCATTGATTGGTAAGAAGCCCCATCATTGAATGTGAAGGTATGGGCATGGGTCAATCGTATAGTCATAGAAGGCAACTTATGAGACGTTTTAGCAATTTTCGTAAGGGACTAGATCGTTTACCAAAGGCAACATCGATGGACATCGAGGGTCTACGATCTTTTTTATCGAGGGTCTTTGCTAAAACGCCCATATTCAAGGGACATGACTATTTTCGGAGGCAACAAGCAAGGTTACCCTAGAGGTGTATGTGTGCGAAGTTTGTTTGATTACATGCATTTTTGTCTTTGAGATTAGGATTTTCTAACGGATGATTTTATCTTACCATACATACCCTAATTACTAACAATGTATATTAAAGCGGTAAATTGCAGAAATTAAAATTCTAAGCTATTACATCATTAGAGGAGTTGGGGTACAGTTTAAAAATGGAGATGAAGTAGAAACTTAAATATTACAACCATATCGAATAAAAATGAGGACAATGTAAAAACAGTGTAAAATAAAGGAAAAATTGCAGTTTGAACTATTATGTGTCGACACATGCTGCTATGCATTGACACATAACTTTCATTGCCCCTGTAAAACCAAACCAACTCAATATGAGTCGATGCATAATGGGATGTGTCGACTCATTTCTTGTTTGTGTCGACACATACACATTTTGTGTCGACTCATGCACCTTTCATCCTTCTGTTTTGGGGACTGGATAACAATATGAGTCGATGCATAAGGCCATGTGTCGACTCATACCCTGTTTTTTTGCTAGAATGAGTCGACCCATGTGGGTATGTGTCGACTCATGCTACCGTTTTTTTGCCTTAAACATTGTTTTATTGTCTATACAGGTCAGTTTACAACATATGATTGATAAACATAAACAACAAACAATGGTTAACTCAAAGGGGTTATGATTACTACATTTTATCTTCAAAAGTAAATCATTAATGATGTACGAAAAAAATGAAAAGTCAATAAGACTTACCTTGAGACTACACTTGGTGTTTTAAGTCTAAATACTTTTCTAGATGCTATGATGGCTCCAATGAATCTCCAGGAAGCTGTTCCAAATTGTTGAATCACACTAACTCAGTCATGTTGTACAATATTGTTTTTATGTTTGGAGGGTGAAGATAATGGTGCTACAGAAACTGTTCTTGTGTTTGAACAATCTCTATGTGATAAGGTGTTTGGTTTATGGGAGAGTTTGTAAGATGGAATAATGGATTGAGGTTCTGTTTTGAATGAAAGTAGAGCTGGTTTTTTGAATGAACAAAGGTTATAAAGAATGTTATTTTTTTGTTAAAAAAACTATTTATTCTCTCTCCAAAAGCCCCTGTTGTACCCCAAAATTTGCTCTCCCATTTTCACAAAAGACATACTCCTAGAGGTCCTCAATTGCTCAAGTTGGCTAAGGATTGACCAGACAAATCCTCCTCTTAAGACAATAAGCCTCAGACTAGGGTTTCAATTTAAAACAAGATGGTTGGGTTCCAAGGGTCCTAAATGATCTCCGTTGTCCTAATACGTCCTCAAGATCATCCATGCCAAGTTTCATGCCTTGCACAACAAGTTTGCTCAGTCAATTGCTCAAATGCCTGTACTAGGTCAAAAGTCAATTGTGGCCCAAATACAGTCAAACTTCAAGATTTTTGGTCAACATCAACATTTTAAAGTAATATCCATCTGTTGTACCCCAAAATTTTCCCTCCCATATTCTTCAAGATTTAGCAAGATCAATCTCCAAATGGATCAAGGATTGCACAGTTCAATTGCCTCTTAACACAGTCAAAATTAGGGTTTTTGTTCTTGCAAAGAAATTGAGGTTTTCAAGGGTCCAATCAAGTCACATATGCCTATATACATTGTCAAGCATCTACATGTCAAGTTTCAAGACTCACAGCATCAAATTGCACAGTCAAAAGCCCTAATTGCTTCACAGTCAACTGTAGGGGTAAAATGGTCATTTGACAGTCAAAAGTCAAAATTTTTGGTCAACATCTTATTTTGAAGCCACAATCATCATTTGATAAATTCTTGATCACGATTCCATAAGCATGGCTCAAGAATCATCAAGATGCCAAAAGTTTCTATTTTTGGACAGTTGAAAAGTCAACTGCAACTTGACCAAGGCATAACTTTTTCATGGTTCATCAGAAAAATCCCATCCAATGCTAATTTTGAAGGGGATGACATTTCCTACAACTCATCTTCACATTCCAAGTCCAAGAAATTCTCTCACAAAAAGTTATCAATTTCAACATTATAGGTCATTTTCAAAAGTCAACAAAAAGGCACTTTAAGTCAAAGACCATAACTTGAGATTGGTAAATCAAAATGACATGGGACCAAAGTCATTGGTTAGAGGACTTCAAGACCTTTCCAAAATATCCAAGAACATGTTCATAGCTTCAAAATTGAGCAAGATATGCATTGGAGAAGTTGGGAAATTTTTGGGAACTTTCAAAAGTCAACTTTGCCTAAAACACTTCATTTTTGCTAATGGGCCTCAAATTCTTTCTTGAAACATTGCCCAAGGCCTATGCACGACCCATTGAACTTAATTTGATTTATTTTCTTATTTTTAATTAATTAATTGAATTTATATTAATATTAATTCATTTAATTGGTTTTAATTGTAGGAAAAATCAAAAGATATGCTTTTTAAATCTTTTTGTGAAGCAAATAAGGCTAGGGCAAGCTGGCAATTCGTGTGCACCTCCAAGACCTCAAAATCTCCATGATTGGCAAGGGTTTATCAAAGAAAAAGATTGAAAAAGATTTGATTGGCAATCACACATTCAAACCATAATGTAATGGATTTATGGGCCTAATTTTAACCTAATTCTCTTCACATACAAAGGCTGAAGCAAACCCTATTCCTAGACACGTGAAAGCTGCAACGGAAAACCATAACCAAATTGCAAAAATTCAAGAAGTATTTGGAAACTGAATTCTTATTTGCAGCGTAATTCAAAGCCTAAAAAAGATTCAAACACCTTGCCTGAGTCTCCAAGAACCTGTTGCCATCAAGAACAAGCCCTAACACCATCAGAATCGTCCACAACAAGTCATTCGGTTTGCATTATTTTCCATAATTTCATATCATGATTCATGCAAATTTGATACATATTGTTGAGTGTTTTGTATTCACGGGACTCCCATGAAGCTTTTAACATGGTTTAATTGCATTGTAACACTCTGAATCGAAAACCACAATGGGAGATATCTAGGGTTTCGAAGCTTGAAAATTGGGGCTTTGCACATAAGGAAAAATTGGACCACGTCATGACTATGGTTGAATTCGTCAAGGCCAGACGAATTCAACCAAACCCTCGCGCCTTTTTTATAATGCTTGAGTGCCTAATCGCTATTTTTGATATTTCCAGTTTGTGGGGGTTTAAAACCCCCGCTATCTTGTTTTATATTTACAGGTGAAACGAAGAAGATAATAGGTGTCAGTGCATGGTTGGAGGGTTTGAACTTTGCGTGCGTTTTACATCATAATGCTTTTTGTTTTATATAATAATTGTTGTCCAGTTATTTGACAAAAGCGCTTCATAGCTCAACTGGCAAGGGCACTAAGGCAAGGAGTACTGGGACCTGGGTTCGATTCCCAGGTCCACCCAAACTCAGTATTATTTTTCATAACGTTATCTCATGCAGCATATGTCTAAAATTTCACCATGCATGCCCAGCAATAGCTTGCCATGTGGCTTCAAGCATCCATCCAATGGCCAGGAGATGAAGACCATGGTGTGTCCCAGTCAATCAGCATGCACGTGATCATGAAAGTCAACCAGGCTTAGAGTCTTCTTGGGACAGAATTTCTCAAAACAAACCTCCACTTGGGCCAACATACCCCCTTGGTTTGCAATTTTATTTTCTTTTCTCTTAATTCTTTTAATTTTTTAATTATTATTATTAATTCACCAACAAATTAATTTTCCATAATAAAATCAGAAATAAAAATTGTAAATATATTTTATTATTTATTAAATTTCATCATTAACTTATTTTTGTAAATATATACTAATAATTAACTTAGTTTAATTTAGGTTTAAATTTTAATCTTTTTTTTCTTAATAAATAAAAATTACATAGAATTAGGTTTTGACATTTTTAATTATTTTCTTATTATCATCATTATTAATTATTATTATTTTTGTAAATAACATGTAAATTAATTAATTTAGTTTAAATTAGTTTAACTTTAACATTTTTATAATAAGTAAAATAAACTTAGAACTAGGGTTTCATTAACTTTAATTTTAATTCTTTTTCTTATTTTTATTAATTACAAAAACATAAAAAACATTTTTCTTGTAAATAATTAAATAGTTAGATTTAATTTTAATTTAATTTAATACAAAAGGACTAAAAACTCTTAATTGCTCAAAAGGGTTCAAAACCCTAGGACGTTCCAATCCAATTCTTTCGCGCGTTATTTTTTATTTGATTATTATGTAACTGTTTCCGGAATGTAATAGTAATTAGGTTTATTGCTTTCTTTACTTTCCGCACCTTTATCAAAACGGGTTATGTTTTTGGCGATGTATAGACCCGCGCCTTGTAATAGCGTAGCTTTACCTTTCCGTATTTTATTTTCCGCACTCCTAACTGCTAAATTGCATGAAAGAATGTATGATAACTAAAAACAACTCGTAGCTCACGATTGCATGATCAAAGATAAACATAACATGAAAACAACACACAACACACATGCCACTTCTAGGGTACGCCTCACTTGTTGCCTTCGAACGTGGTCATCAAGTATAGGGTGTTTTAGAGGTCGCCCTCCTGTTTAAGATCAAGTTTCCTCGAAACGGTTGCCTCGGATAAAAAGGATCTAGGACATTAGGGTTACTTCTAAGGTGTCCTACTATTGCTTCGGTGACCACACTGTCCCTACAATCGAATTGACCCGAATACCTCCAACGATGGTGCTACCTACCTCTCAATGGTGGGATGGCACTATCTTAAGGACTCTTACACAGCTTAATTCCTTAGGGTAGGTAGATGACTCATGGGTACTTGCTCTCTCAAAAAAAAACAAACAAAAAATACTTTTCACACTGACACTTTCTAAAAGATTTCAAAACAAATTTTTCATACACTCTTGAGGACAGATACAAGAGTTACTCAGAAATATTTCAACGAAACTTTTTCAAAACCCACTCACATTTGAAAAGCAAACATTTTGAAAACATAAGAGCAAGTACCTAAGAGCCCATGGATAACCATGGATAGAAAGGGTGCTAACACCTTCCCTTTCTATAAATCTACCTCCCGAACCGAGAAACATTCTCAATAAGGAATTTTGCTGTTCTTTTGTCCTTTCCTTGTTGGAGAACATAAAATACGGTGGCGACTCTTGCTTACCGCGACATTTCGCAATCCAGCATTAAAAACAGTCAGTTCTATTTCCACCGATCACAGAACTGGCGACTCTGCTGGGGAATGTTGAAAAGTGAGGTGTACCTTAGGATTAGATCATACTTATGTTTTCTATTGCTTGCTTTGCTTGATTTAAAATTATGGGCTTTTGTCTTGGAGTTTCATAGATCCTAACCCGGATCTGGGGGATACCTTCTTAGAAGTAGCAACAAACTGTGAGGGAACTGTGCGGGGTATACCGACACGGTTGAAGCAGTTGCTACGTTGATGTGGCACTTTGGTGAGTACCGGTAACCCTTGAGTCAAGTCAAGGAGAGTACGGGGCCGCCGCGTGGTGTCATGAAGTATCAACTGACCTTAGGAACCTTAATTGAACCATCCTGGCCTCTTTTAGGGTAGTGAGATAACTGACTTTGGTGCAGTCCAAAGTTGGTTGATACTCGATACTACACTCATTGAGGGTTGTTTTCTTGGAATATTTTGATCGCCAATTCAGTGGCTAAATCAAAACAATGAACATAGAAAACAACCCAGTGATATTGAGCTCCTTAGAACTCGGTTACTTTCGGTAGGACAGGTTTTGAGCCCACCAACTTCAAGAGGGTAGTACCCAGACCTCATGTTGGCCTAAACTTTAAGGGCTATCTGGTGTGACTTGTGTGCCTTATCATGTTTGCCTTTTGTGAATACTTGTGGTGTGCTTTTATCATAACATCATAGCATCATAAAGCATCATATGCATTTACTAACCACTTCAAGGGTTCGAATCTTCATCTTTGTTCTTGTTTTGTGGGACATGGAAACTATCCGCAGAAAGACAATTCAGGTCAACCTTGTAAGGGTCCCTCCTCAGCTTAAGGAACTTACATCCAAGATTCCCGAGAACTCCTCTTTCAGTGAAAGGAATGGTAGACTCGTCAGCTTGGTCAACACCAACATTGAAGAGGATATGGTTAAAGTGTTGTTCCAGTTCTTTGACCCTTTTGCACCACTGTTTTACTTTCCCGGATTATCAATTGGTGCCCACTTTGGAAGAGTTTTCTCAGCTGCTGAAGGTCCCTTTTCTTAGTCAACTACCCTACAACGGTACGGAAAGGGAACCCAAACTTGAAGATGTTGCTAAAGCATTACACCTACAGCCATCTGATATCAAGGGACATTGGGAAGTTAGAAGTGGTATCAAAGGATTCTTGGCAAAGTTCCTGTTTGAGAAGGCCCAAGAACGCTGGAATTCCCTTGACCTACGAGCCTTTGAAGAAGTTGTGGCACTCCTTGTCTATGGGTTGGTGTTGTTCCCGAATCCGGATCAGCTTATAGATATCAATGCTGTCAAGATCTTCATGTCCAGAAATCCCATACCTATGTTGCTTGGGGACATCCTCCACTCATGTTACACTCGAACCATGAGAAAAAGAGGTGTTCTCATGTGCTGCACTCCTCTCCTGGCAAGGTGGTTTATTTTGCACCTTCCACAATCAGTTTTGAAGAATGAGCGGGGTTTGAGGTGGTCGCAACGGTTAATGACCCTTACACATGCTGATATACACTGGTGCCCTCGGTCTAGAGAGAATGTCACTATCATTGATCGTTGCGGAGAATTCCCAAATGTTCCTTTACTTGGAATCAAAGGAGGCATTACTTACAACCCGTGTCTGGCTTTGAGGCAGTTTGGATATGCTCGGAGGGATGGCCCTCATGACATGTTGATTCCCGATATAGTTTTTGACTTCTACGATGATGCGCAAGGACTTCGCCAGATATTCATCAGAGCTTGGAGGATGCCTAACAAGGTAGATAGCAAGACACTGGGACACAAGAACTCCATCCCTTTGGAGCCTTATCTCAAGTGGGTACGAGCCCGCTCCCAAAAGTTGGTAATGCCATATCCTCATGTTCTCCCCGTGATCAAAGAGCCAGTTTTGGAAGGAGAGGTCTCCTACACCATTCAACATCCTGATATGCCAACCTCCTGGGAAGAAATGTAGAAGAGCTGGATCCAACTTAAGGAAGAACGGAATTCTCTTGAAGCCAGTTTACACGCCAGCGAGAAGAAGGTCTTGGAGCTTACCCGCCTGCTGCACGAGGAGAAGACTCTCAACACTTACATAGCTCCAAAGAGGATGCGCAGTATCTTTTGGGATTGATTATTTTGTTTTGTTTTGCCCACGAGGCCCTGATGTACTGAACAAATTATTTCTTAATATAACGTGTGTTCCTTTTTTGTCTACAACGAATTTGAACTTTCGAACCCTTGAATGCATTGCATAAATAGCATATCATGCATCATGTGCATCACAGGTACTCTTTTACAGGTTGCTTAATCTTCTTCGCTGTTTATTTCAGCAATCATCATGAATCCTGAATCATCTATTGAACAAGCTATCAAGGCCCTCCAGGCCCAGAACGCCCAGTTTCAAGAGATGGTCATGAGCTTGGCCCAGGGTCAACAAGAGCTTAAGACTCTGCTGATGAAGAAGAAGAAGAAGGGTAGGACTGTGCTGTTTAACTCTGGACAGAGGTTTGGTTACATTGCAAAATGAGGCTGATCAAGCTGCTTCCTCTGTGGGGAAAGGCAGTCCCCAAGGGGGAGGGGTCCATAGTCCTGTGGTCTCTGACAATGAGACAGATTATAATGAGGAGCAGTACCCTCCAGCTGAGGACCGATACAAGCAATTAGAGGATCCTCCGCAAAATCCCGATACTTCCTCTTCCAAGTACAACCCGGGTGTGAGATGTGCCTACCATTCTGACAGTCCTGGACATGACACCGACGACTGTTGGACCTTGAAGAACAAGATCCAAGATTTGATTGACGCCAAGGAGGTCAAGTTTGAACACTGATCCTACACCAAATCATCGAGGATGTCTTTTGTTCATTCGAATGTTCAAGTTGTATTTTTCTTTGATTGTTCGAACAATTATCATGTCAAACTTTATTATTTCATTAATGCATTACACGTGTCTGTTTTGAAGTAATTATGTTTACTATGCTTAAAATTGCTTTTACTTTTGATGTTCAACTCTCGACTTTAAAACTCTAAGCCTCTTGAGGGAGGATGACGAAAACGATACCGCGATCTTTACAATATGCTTTTGAACAGACCCCGCTGATGAGTTACATGCATTGTTTCAATTCCTAAACACTGGAGTTATAAGGATGATAATCCCTCGTTAACCCCTCCGAGCCAAAGAAGTAGGAGTTTTTTCTTTTCGCAAAAATTAAACCCTTAATCATAACCTGGGGCAGGGTAGTTCTCTCAGTTGATCCAAGTGCACAACGAATGGCACCAAAGAAGTCCTTCCAAAGCAAAAGACAATGATGGTTCCAAATAATCATAAAGACAGGCAGTCATTATCTCCCAAAATAAAAGCCCAATAAGTCCAAACCTATGAAGGAGACTTACAAAAACTGGGGCATCCCGCTGACTGTAAAAGAAACAGTTCAGGCAAAAAACAGGGATAACGAAATCAAAAAGAAAGAGGTCCTACAAACCCTCAACAAAAAGGGAAATGGCTGCCTATTCAAAATAAACTGTCAATATCTGAACCATCACTGGAATATCAGAGCAAAGACTCAAACAAGGTCTAACGCACGATCAGCTGAGTTTAGGTTTGAAGAACATCACGAAGAACGGGTGGGTACAAATAAATTTGAGCCTTTATCCTTTGTTTCTTAAACCGTGAACCGGGCCACGCTACAACCCTTAAAAGTCCTAGCTGAAGCATGGGTTAGTTCGAAAGCATACTGTTACGAAAGGTATCCTGACTCCTTAAAGCTTGCGGTAAAACAACGAGTTGACATTGCTGTTTACAAAATTCACTTGTTTTTATGAGAAAATGCATTTTCAAAAACTTCAAGACAGACATAAGCCTTGCATTTCTAATATAACATTGCTTGTATATGACTATTTGTTTGAACAACATAGAAGTTCGCACGACGAATGTCTAATGATCAAAAGCACCTCCAATCAAGGGGCAGGGCGTGATCATTGTCCATCATCTGGGGCAGTTAAGTCAAGATTCAGAGAATCTCTCAAAAGGCCAACCAGCTTGGGGCAAATCTCCATCTAGATCACTTGGGGCATTGGACGATCAAACGAAGATCTTCTGGTGGTATGGCAACGCAACACTACTGACAGTGATAACTCCCTACATCTTGAGAGCGTGGACATAGTCGAAAAAATACTGCACATAATCAAAGACCCGCTAGGTTGACACACCTAGGAAAAAATAAGGGATTCCCAGCTAACCAAAAGGGTTCAGGCAAAAATAAGGGATGAAATGAAAAGATCTGTACACCCGGCAAGTCGAAAACCTGAAAAGGCGGCTTGGGCAAAAAAGGGTATCCCGATGGACTGAAAACCCGAAAGGGCGGTCCAGGCAAAAGTTAGGGATCAAAGCGTACGACTATGTCCCGTCATCTCGTCACTTGCCTACCAGAAGAAGATTTGTCAATCGGCAGGTATCAAGCACCTCTCACAGGCCTTCTTCTCCCGCAGAAGCTGGGGCAATAAGAATTGTCTAAGCGATCAAGCTGCTCTGTCCACCAAGGTACCAAGGTAAGTTCGGCTGAAGAACGTAACCAGGATACCTTCACTCCTCGCAGAGTAAGACAAGGTTCATCAATACTCTCCCCGAGCAGAGTTGGTCTCCCATCAGCCCTAAAAAGGCACAGCATCTCCAGCATATCGCAACACTCTCCCCAAGCAGAGTTAGCCTATTGTCAGCTTTAAGGAAGTTGGGTATCCCTAGAAAATCTCAATATTTTCCAGCAGAGTATACAGATATTCCTCAGCAAGCATCCCCGGCAGTCTTAGTATAAGATTGCTCCCCGGCGGAATACCAGACACCCCAGTGGAGCCATTTCCCCAGTACAGTTCAAGAGTTTCCCCGGGAGAGTCGAATCATCCTCCCTAGTAGATTCTGGAAGCTTATCCCCAGTAGATTCTGGAAGCTTATCCCTAGTAGATTCTGGAAGCTTGTCACCTGCAGAGTACATGCGTCTCCCCAGCTTTATTCAGAGGTTATCCCCTACCAGAGCCTATAACTGGGTTATCCTCAGCAAATTACAACGGAAAGATCATCCTCGGCGAAATTCTTCCTATCCCCAACGGAGGTCATCAAATCCTCCAAACAAAGCTCATCAACGGTATCCCCAGCGGAGTTATCATCAACATTTCAACAAAGTGCATCTCTTCCCACAGAGTAATTCCCCGCAGAGTAATATCTTCAACAAGTTTATTCCTCAACAAAGTCATCTTCTCCTACCGGTTTATTCTTGCAATCTTCATCCCCAGCGGAAACGAAGAACTCTATTCTGCAACATCATCCCAGGATTCAACTTCCCGACATTCGTCAAGGATTTACTTTCCTAGACAAAGATACATTCACAAACATTTCACATTTCATACATCCTATTTACATACATAATTCATGCATATACGCATCACATCACATAATCTCATTTATTTTTGAGAACATCATGACATCATGCATTTCATACGTTATGACATTGCATACAACTAACTCGTTACTTTTTCAGGAAAGAACGATCAACAGATTCCTTCATCACCCCGTTGAGGTTGAAGTCATCTAAGATTCTCTCATCATTCTGCTGAGGTTGAAGTCGCCTAAAATTCTCTCATCATTCTGCTGAGGTTGAAGTCATCTAAGATTCTCTCATCATTCTGCTGAGGTTGAAGTCGCCTAAGATTCTCTCATCATTCTGCTGAGGTTGAAGTCGCCTAAGATTCTCTCATCATTCTGCTGAGGTTGAAGTCGCCTAAGATTCTCTCATCGTCCCGTTGAGGTAGTAATCATCCCAGGTTCTCTCATCGTCCCGTTGAGGTAGTAATCATCCAAGGTTCTCTCATCGTCCCGTTGAGGTAGTAATCGTCCAAGGTTCTCTCATTGTTTCGTTGAGGTAGTAATCGTCCAAGGTTCTCTCATCGTCCCGTTAAGGTAGCAATCATCCCAGGTTCTCTCATCGTTCTGTTGAGGTAATAATCGTCCCTGATTCATTCATCGTCTTGCTGAGGTAGCAATCGTCTCAGATTCCTTCATCACATCAGTATCAACAAAAACCTTTTGAAATTCCAGATTCGATTCCTGTATCCGGCCAGGGCATATCTGTTGACGACTAATTCCAGATTCGATTCCTGTATCAAGCCAGGGCACGTCTGAAGAGTTTGAAGATTCGATTCCTGTATCCGGCCAGGGCATGTCTGTTGACGACTAATTCCAGATTCGATTCCTGCATCTAGCTAGGGCACGTCTGAAGAGTTTGAAGACTCGATTCCTGTATCAAGCCAGGGCATATCTGTTGACGACTAATTCCAGATTCGATTCCTGTATCAAGCTAGGGCACGTCTGAAGAGTTTGAAGACTCGATTCCTGTATCAAGTCAGGGCATGTCTGTTGACGACTAATTCCAGATTCGATTCCTGTATCAAGCCAGGGCACGTCTGAAGAGTTTGAAGACTCGATTCCTGTATCAAGCCAGGGCACGTCTGTTGACGACTAATTCCAGATTCGATTCCTGTATCAAGCCAGGGCACGTCTGAAGAGTTTGAAGATTCGATTCCTGTATCCGGTCAGGGCACGTCTGTTGACGACTATTTCCAGATTCGATTCCTGTATCAAGCCAGGGCATATCTGTGAGTGTTTGTTTTAAGATTCGATTCCTGTATCCATCCAGGGCACGTCTGTAAGCAACCTTTCGAAGTTCCGGATTCGATTCCTGTATCTAGCTAGGGCACGTCTGTGAGCGATTATTTGTAGATTCGATACCTGTATCCATCCAGGGTATATTTACATAAAGAGTTTGAGGATCAACCCCTGTAACAGGCCAGGTATTTATCTTTCTTTCTCAGGTACGCAAGTTCTCGCTAATGAATCTCTTACGCGATCGACACCTCCAGATTCCATCTATAAGCCCATCATCCTCCTATCCATCATATCTCCAAATGGCATCTGTAAGCCCATTCCCGTCATCACACTGCTGACATTCTACTATGTGAGTTTAAATTTCTGGGCACTCTAGTGTTCAATCATCTTCCACCTTCAGATTATGAAAGGCACGCAAGCCAATCTACATCCTCAGGTCTAAGAAGATTGAACAGGGGCAACTGTTGTACCCCAAAATTTGCCCTCCCATATTCTTCAAGATTTAGCAAGATCAATCTCCAAATGGATCAAGGATTGCACAGTTCAATTGCCTCCTAACACAGTCAAAATTAGGGTTTTTGTTCTTGCAAAGAAATTGAGGTTTTCAAGGGTCCAATCAAGTCCCATATGCCTATATACATTGTCAAGCATCTACATGTCAAGTTTCAAGACTCACAGCATCAAATTGCACAGTCAAAAGCCCTAATTGCTTCACAGTCAACTGTAGGGGTAAAATGGTTTTGACAGTCAAAAGTCAAAAAAATTGGTCAACATATTATTTTGAAGCCACAATCATCATTTGATCAATTCTTGATCATGATTCCTAAAGCATGGCTCAAGAATCATCAAGATGCCAAAAGTTTCTATTTTTGGACAGTTGAAAAGTCAACTGCAACTTGACCAAGGCATAACTTTTTCATGGTTCATCAGAAAACTCCCATCCAATGCTCATTTTGAAGGGGATGACATTTCCTACAACTCATATTCACATTCCATGTCCAAGAAATGCTCTCACAAAAAGTTATCAATTTTAACATTATAGGTCATTTTCAAAAGTCAACAAAAAGGCACTTTAAGTAAAAGACCATAACTTGAGATTGGTAAATGAAAATGACATGGGACCAAAGGAATTGGTTATAGGACTTCAATACCTTTCCAAAATGTCCAAGAACATGTTCATAGCTTCAAAATTGAGCAAGATATGCATTGGAGAAGTTGGGAAATTTTTGGGAACTTTCAAAAGTCAACTTTGCCTAAAACACTTCATTTTTGCTAATGGGCCTCAAATTCTTTCTTGAAACATTGCCCAAGGCCTATGCACGACCCATTGAACTTAATTTGATTTATTTTCTTATTTTTAATTAATTAATTGAATTTATATTAATATTAATTCATTTAATTGGTTTTAATTGTAGGAAAAATCAAAAGATATGCTTTTTAAATCTTTTTGTGAAGCAAATAAGGCTAGGGCAAGCTGGCAATTCGTGTGCACCTTCAAGACCTCAAAATCTCCATGATTGGCAAGGGTTTATCAAAGAAAAAGATTGAAAAAGATTTGATTGGCAATCACACATTCAAACCATAATGTAATGGATTTATGGGCCTAATTTTAACCTAATTCTCTTCACATACAAAGGCTGAAGCAAACCCTATTCCTAGACACGTGAAAGCTGCCACAGAAAACCATAACCAAATTGCAAAAATTCAAGAAATATTTAGAAACTGAATTCTTATTTGCAGCGCAATTCAAAGCCTAAAAAAGATTCAAACACCTTGCCTGAGTCTCCAGGAACCTGTTGCCATCAAGAACAAGCCCTAACACCATCAGAATCGTCCACAACAAGTCATTCGGTTTGCATTATTTTCCATAATTTCATATCATGATTCATGCGCATTTGATACATATTGTTGAGTGTTTTGTATTCACAGGACTCCCATGAAGCTTTTAACATGGTTTAATTGCATTGTAACACTCTGAATCGAAAACCACCATGGGAGATATCTAGGGTTTCGAAGCTTGAAAATTGGGGCTTTGCACATAAGGAAAAATTGGACCACGTCATGACTATGGTTGAATTCGTCAAGGCCAGACGAATTCAACCCAACCCTCGCGCCTTTTTTATATTGCTTGAGTGCCTAATCGCTATTTTTGATATTTCCAGTTTGGGGGGGTTTAAAAACCTCGCTATCTTGTTTTATATTTACAGGTGAAACGAAGAAGATAATAGGTGTCAGTGCATGGTTGGAGGGTTTGAACTTTGCGCGCGTTTTACATCATAATGCTTTTTGTTTTATATAATAACTGTTGTCCAGTTATTTGACAAAAGCGCTTCATAGCTCAACTGGCAAGGGCACTAAGGCAAGGAGTACTGGGACCTGGGTTCGATTCCCAGGTCCACCCAAACTCAGTATTATTTTTCATAACGTTATCTCATGCAGCATATGTCCAAAATTTCACCATGCACGCCCAGCAATAGCTTGCCATGTGGCTTCAAGCATCCATCCAATGGCCAGGAGATGAAGACCATGGTGTGTCCCAGTCAATCAACATGCACGTGATCATGAAAGTCAACCAGGCTTAGAGTCTTCTTGGGCCAGAATTTTTCAAAACAAACCTCCACTTGGGCCAACATACCCCCTTGGTTTGCAATTTTATTTTCTTTTCTCTTAATTCTTTTAATTTTTTAATTATTATTATTAATTCACCAACAAATTAATTTTCCATAATAAAATAAAAAATCAAAATTGTAAATATATTTTATTATTTATTAAATTTCATCATTAACTTATTTTTGTAAATAAATACTAATAATTAACTTAGTTTAATTTAGGTTTAAATTTTAATCTTTTTATTCTTAATAAATAAAAATTACATAGAATTAGGTTTTGACATTTTTAATTATTTTCTTATTATCATCATTATTAATTATTATTATTTTTGTAAATAACATGTAAATTAATTAATTTAGTTTAAATTAGTTTAACTTTAACATTTTTATAATAAGTAAAATAAACTTAGAACTAGGGTTTCATTAACTTTAATTTTAATTCTTTTTCTTATTTTCATTAAATACAAAAACATAAAAAAAAATTTCTTGTAAATAATTAAATAATTAGATTTAATTTTAATTTAATTTAATACAAAAGGACTAAAAACTCTTAATTGCTCAAAAGGGTTCAAAACCCTAGGACGTTCCAATCCAATTCTTTCGCGCGTTATTTTTTATTTGATTATTATGTAACTGTTTCCGGAATGTAATAGTAATTAGGTTTATTGCTTTCTTTACTTTCTGCACCTTTATCAAAATGGGTTATGTTTTTGGCGATGTATAGACCCGCGCCTTGTAATAGCGTAGCTTTACCTTTCCGTATTTTATTTTCCGCACTCCTAACTGCTAAATTGCATGAAAGAATGTATGATAACTAAAAAAAACTCGTAGCTCACGATTGCATGATCAAAGATAAACGTAACATGAAAACAACACACAACGCACATGCCACTTCTAGGGTACGCCTCACTTGTTGCCTTCGAACGTGGTCATCAAGTATAGGGTGTTTTAGAGGTCGCCCTCCTGTCTAAGATCCAGTTGCCTCGAAACGGTTGCCTCGGATAAAAAGGATCTAGGACATTAGGGTTACTTATAAGGTGTCCTACTATTGCTTCGGTGACCACACTGTCCCTACAATCGAATTGACCCGAATACCTCCAACGATGGTGCTACCTACCTCTCAATGGTGGGATGGCACTATCTTAAGGACTCTTACACAGCTTAATTCCTTAGGGTAGGTAGATGACTCATGGGTACTTGCTCTCTAAAAAAAAAACAAACAAAAAATACTTTTCACACCGACACTTTCTAAAAGATTTCAAAACAAATTTTTCATACACTCTTGAGGACAGATACAAGAGTTACTCAGAAATATTTCAACGAAACTTTTTCAAAACCCACTCACATTTGAAAAGCAAACATTTTGAAAACATAAGAGCAAGTACCTAAGAGCCCATGGATAACCATGGATAGAAATGGTGCTAACACCTTCCCTTTCTATAAATCTACCTCCCGAACCGAGAAACATTCTCAATAAGGAATTTTGCTGTGCTTTTGTCCTTTCCTTGTTGGAGAACATAAAAGACGGTGGCGACTCTTGCTTACCGCGACATTTCGCAATCCAGCATTAAAAACAATCAGTTCTATTTCCACCGATCACGCCATCATTTTATCAAGGGTTGATAATGATTCCTCAAGAAATGCTCCTAACTCATCAAAAGTCAAAAATGGCAATTTAGGGTTTTTATAGGAAAAGTCAACCAAACTTTGACCAGACATAACTTTCTCATGCTTTATGAGAAATTTTACAACCAAGGCTCATTTTGAATAGAATCCAATTCCTTACAACTTCTCTTCAGCCCTCAAGATCAAGAAATTCCTCAATCAAAAGATACAAGTTCACACATTATGGGTCATTTCCAAAAATCAACAAAAACACCTTTTGTGTCAAAGCTCCTTACATGAACATGAAAGATCCAATTGAGATGAAACCAAACGAGTTGTTTAGCGGATATCCTAAGCTTTCTAAAAAGTCCAAGAACACCCTCTTAGGGTAAAAAATGAGAGATATGCTTTGCTAAAGTTGGCCAAATTTTGGAAATATGCATGAAGTCAACATTGATCAAAATTGATTTTTTTCCAAATGGGCCCATGTTTTCTTGTTTGAAACTTGTTCCTAATATGACTCACGAACCCTGAGCTTATCCACTTATTATTTTATTATTTTTATTATTTGTTTGATTTTTTATTCATTAAAATCAAAATAAATCATTTAAAATAATGGAATAATGAAATAAAATCAAGGATTGGATTTTATGAGCACATTATGAGTCTATAATCAGCTGGCAAATCATATAATTCGTGCAAGGACTAATTGGATTGGAAAAGATCATAATTTGGCCTATTTTAGAGACAAAGTATACAAGGCACAAGTCAAATATTTTTCTCACAAATCTTCAAGATTGCATTCAGTTTTGTTAACCTAATACATTCTCATATATATGTGTAACATTCCCATACCAGAAAGACGAGGATTGGCCGTGTGAATTGGGAGAACAAAACTCAAATTTTTGACAAGAAAGTGGTGGTCGGATTTTTGTCCACAAGGAGGTTCAAAGCATTTTGAAGGTTGCAATCCATTTCTGGCAGCATTTGGAAACTACCTTAATCAGTCCCACGCGTCAAACCACCCAGAAACGCCCCATACAGTATCACGGTTTGCCCTTAGTTTCTTGAAATCGATTTTGAATATACATGCATGATAAATTAACTCTAACTACATATTCATGTTTGTATAATCATTTAGAACATGTTTGTGTTGTACCCCAAAATTTGCCCTCCCATGTTTTCCAAAGTCTTTCCCTTACATGGTTAGTCACAAACACTGGCCTAATGAAAATAAATTTTTTTTTGAAGATGAACAAAGTGTCTTTCGATTGGGCATTTGGCACTCTTCGATCAGGCTTTGATTAGTAAGCTTCAATTAGGTGTTTGGAACCTTTCGATCAAGCTTTGGTTCACCAGGCTTCGATTGGGCATTTGTCACTCTTCGATCAGGCCTTGAGTAGTAAGCTTCGATTAGGTGTTTGGAACCCTTCTGTGATACGGTGGGAGAACTGACTTGAGGTTTTGCGTTTGTTTTCGCAAATGTTTCGGTTGAGCAAGAGTCGCCACCGACTTTTTATTTTATCCTAAGGAAAGGTTAAAAAGCACAGCAAAAACCTTTTGAGATGTCTTCTTGGGTTCGGGGAGTAGATTACAGAAAGGGAAGGTATTAGCACCCTTTCTATCCATGGTTATCCATGGGCTCTTAGTTACTTGCTTAGATCACTTGCCTTTTGTTTTCAATTGTTTTAAATGGTGCTTGTGTGTGTGGGTTTTGAAAATTATTTTGAAAAGAGGCCAATGTGGTGGCAATCTTTGTAATGATCCATGTGGGGATGTATACAAAGATGTACGTCTTTTGAAAAGGTTTTCATTTGTTTTTGAAAGTTGTTTTGAAAGTGCAGTGATGTGTGATTTAGAAAATAGGCAAGTGTTTTAGTTTGCAAGATTGATTCAAGTAACTAAGAGGTTATCTACTCCTAAATTTCTCAAAGTTTATTGCTATGTTTTAACCCTTTTAATAAGTTTGTTCCACAATTGTATTTGGTGGACAATCTTATGTTTAGGATGTGAAAGGGACAGGCGCGGGTCATCGTTTAGGCCATAATTGCAATGGTGCCAAGTGTCTTTGGGCATTTTCTTTAAGGGACTTGATCATTTGTTTTGGCAATATTTTGAAAGTGTTATCGAGGGACTATGATCATTTGATTTGTTTGTTTTGCCCAAAGAGACCTAACATACAACATGGCCCAATTTTGAAAGGCAACAAGTGGAATACCCTAGGGGGTGCAAGTGTGATTTGTGTGTCCATTTTCATGCTTGTTTGTCTTGAGATTAGGTTATAACTATTTTGTCGTTTTTCGCATACAAACCCTAATTCTAACATGGTATAATTAGAAAGCAATAAAGTGCGGAAATAAATTTACTAAGCTATTACAAAACCAAATATGGGAAGGGGGGTACAAATGTTCAAATGGGGATTTTGACAAGGAATTTAAACCTTAAACTATTACATCAATGTTGAATATTTACAAGACAATTAATTTACATAGATTAAATAAAATAAGACAAATATGCAAGAATGCAAAAAGAATTTTTATATGTATGAAAAAAAGAATTATTTATGTAAAATAAAAGGAAAATAAAAAGGTATTATTTTTTGGAGTTTTTTCATATTTAGGGTAAAACCCTAATTCTATTAAATAAAGTGTATTATTATTTAATTTAATACAAGTATTTATTTATTATGTACAAAAATAAAACAAAGTGAAGTATTTGTCAAAAATGTATTTTTATATTAAATATTAATAATAATAATAAAAAAACAAAAGTGTATATATTTTGTATTTACCCTAAATATATTAATAAATATATGTATATATGTATTATTTTAAATATGTGTCATATATATATAAATAATAATAATTTTTAATATTTGTAAAAAAAGTATTTTTTTATGTAAAATATTTTCAGAAGGTAAAATAAAATAAAAATGAAAATAAAAGTATTTTTACATATTTCTCAATATTTTTAATGAAATGTATATATTCATTTATTTATGTATTAATCAAAAGAAAATCACATAAATACCTAACAAATTAAAAAATGGTGAGAAAAAAGATTTTTATATTTTTAATAACATGAGAAAAAATAAATGAATCAATCAAAAAAAAAGAAAAAGTCAGAAATCATTAAAAATAAATGAAATGGGCTCAGGGGGTGTAAAACAAGAAAAGTGGTGTGAATAAGAAAAACACTCAGGCCCATCCCAAGAAGCCACTGTCTTCAACCTCCAGCCAGAAACGTTCAAAAACACGCGCCCTTCTTCTCAAACTTCTAACTCCTGATTCCTGGCTTTTCAATGAAAACTCATAACATAAAAAATGTTCAGCATAAAGAGACGAATCCAACCATATGCAGAACTTGATCTAACTCTCTAAGATGAGGGAGAATTTCTTCTCCCCCAAATTCTAACCTAGATTTTCTGCCATTTTCAAACCTTAAATTCTCACAGCTCAAGCAAAAGAAATGAAAAGTAAAAACATGTACATGTTCAGTGGCATGAGTAGAACATTGTTTATTCACAAACTTAAAGCTAATGATGCCTAATAAGAGAGATACGAATTCAAAAACTTACCTGTTCAGTTGAAGTTCTATCTGGAAATGTAGAAACTTTCAGTGCAAGGTGATGATTGGAAAAGCTTCCTTGAGGTCCAGGGATGCTATTCCAATGTTTACTTTGTCTTGAAAGCTTTTGAATCGAGCTAGAGCACTTCACCTGCAAGTCAGAAATGTAAAAATGGTGGAACCAGTTAGAGGGATTACAGGTCGTGTTTTTGCTTTTGGTTAGCTTGCATAGATGTTAGAGGATGTATGTGAACTGGTTTGGGCAAGAATGCTTGAAAGGATTGAGAGTTGGAACTCAATCTGCAGAGGTTGCTCTGTTTGAGCAGTTTCAAGGTGATTCTGAGTTTTGGGAGAGATTGGAGGTAAAAGGCTCGTGCAATGGCTTGGTTTTGAGGTGTGGAATGTGTTTGATCAGTTTGTCTAAGTGTTTGTAAGCTGAGATGGAAGTTGGTACAAGTTATGCTACCTTACTTGAATTTGAAGCAAGCAATGGCCACTTGATCATTCTAGCCTGTACAGGCCCTCACACTATGCTGCATCTTTTAGTCTTGATCAGTGTGTTATGTCCATGAATCTTGTGTCCAAAGATATGCATTGTACCATTTGATTTGCAAACTTGACATAAAGTTCTACTTTACAAAAATGGATAAACCACTTTTTCCAATTAAGGCTTAAATCTTTGTACAATGTCCAAACTTAAAGAATAACATCTTGGCACAATGGATTAGCATTAAATTTATGAGTGTCAAAGGGTTTTAGGACCTGTAATGTAGCACAAACTATGCTGATTTGAAAATGATCCAAGTTATGAACATGTTTATGAACCATTCAAAAGTGGATTTTTGCCATATTGTGAAATTCGATTCTCTCAAGTTATGAGGTTGTTTGAGAAGTTCTTAGACATTTTGGAAAGCTTGGAATGTGTACTACAATCCATCTTTGAAATGAAAATTGAAATTCCAAGTGGAAGTGTATGGAAAATGGTCTTGAAGTTAGGTAGAAAACCTTGTCAAAAAGGTCAAATTTTCACTAAGTTATGAATGGTTTGGTGCCCTTATTCAAAAATTTGTAACTTGAGATACAAGCCTCATTTGGGAAAACTTGGTGAACCAAAGTTATAGATTATGCAACAAGCTACAACTTTCATGTTTTGACTTTTGTTTGAATCCAAATGAATCTTGGTGAGAAAGTGGGGCAAAGTTGGGAAAAAACTAGGGTTTTTCATAACTTAGAAAAATTCTAAGTTATGAAAAATTCCATTTCAAACCCTAATTTGCATTTCTTGGTTTCTTGGTGAACAAGTTTCATGATTTGGCATGTTTTGATGAAAAATGAATCTTGACTCTTGATTTTGACCAAAAAGTCAAAGTTTGACTTTTCAGTATACAATCAAAATTGATCAGTTGACTGGGAAATTCAACTGTCAATCTTGTGTACTTGGGATCTTTTGAGTTTGTTGAACATGTAAAGACAATTCCATTGAGTCCTTGAGTCCATATGTGAGCTTGGTTTGCCATTGGCTAGGTCAAACAGTCAAAAATTACCCTTGTGCAGTCAAAACCCTAAAAATGACCATTTTGCCCTTTTGATGATCTGATCAAATTTCTTGTGGAATTGTTATCCAAACTTGATCAAATGGTCCATATGAGTTCATAATGTTGATGTGGGTCAATTTTCATGAGATTTGACTGTCAATTGGCCACAGTTGACTTTTTCCCCAATACAGCTGATTTCTAGGTCATCTGTCCAATTGACTGGGCAAAACTTGGAATCAAGACTTGAAACTTGGTATGGATAAACTTGGGAGTCCAACATGAGGCATGAAAGTCATCTTAGGCATTTTAGGTCAAAACATCTTTGTTCAACCACAAACCCTAATTTGGGTTAACAGTGCGAGGAGAAGTCTTGAGCAGAGGAAACCCTAACTGGATCTTGATCTTCAAAGGTCTTGTGATGAGAAAATGTTGAGGAAATGGGAGGGCAAATTTTGGGGTACAACAGTTGCCCCTGTTCAATCTTCTTGAACCTGAAGAGTTAGATTGGCAAGTTTGCCTTTCGTGACTCGAGGGTAAAAGGAGATTAGACACTAGAGTGCCCGGAAATTTGCACTCGCATGTTGAAGTATCAGCAATGTGATGTTGGGAATGGGATTATAGATGCCATTTAGAGAGGTGGTGGATAGGGAGATGGGCTTATAGATGCCATCTGGAAATGTGACGGAACATTGTCGGGAATGGGCTTATAGATGCCATTTGGAAGTATTGATCGCATAAGAGATTCCTTAGTGAAAACTTGTGTAAGATAGATGTTTTCCTGGCTTGTTACAGGTGTTTGATCTTCAGTCTCCTTATGTAGATATGCCCTGGCTAGATACAGGTATCGAATCTACAATCGGTTGTTCACAGATGTGCCCTGGCTGGGTACAGGAGTCGAATCTGGAAATAGTCGTCAATAGATATGCCCTAGCTGGATACAGGAATCGAATCTTCAAACTCTTCAGACGTGCCCTGGCTAGATACAGGAATCGAATCTTCGAACTCTTCAGATGTGCCGTGGCTAGATACAGGAATCGAGTCTGGAAATGTGGTCAACAGATATGCCCTGGCTGGATACAGGAGTCGAATATGGAATTGTGATAGTTGATAGATATGCCCTGGCTGGATACAGGAATCGAATCTTCGACCTCTTCAGAAGTGCCCTGGCTAGATACAGGAATCGAGTCTGGAAACTGATCACTCTCAGATGTGCCCTGGCTAGATACAGGTATCGAATCTGGAATTATGACAGTTGAAGGATGTTGTCTTTGGGATTGTCTTTTTCCCTGGAAAGGCAAAAACATAAGTTGTATGCAATGTCATGATGTATGATATGCATGATGTCATGATGTTCAACATGAGATAGTGTTGTATGCACTTTATCATGTATGTAAGCAAGATGTATGAAAATGTGAAATGTTTATGAATGTAGTTTTGTCTTAGGAACATAAATCCTTGACGACCGGCCGGGGAGTTGCTTTGTGGCAGAGATACTTTGCTGAAGTTTTGACAAGAGGCCTGCTGAGGACTTTAATGATGGGTTCCGCTGGGGATAATGACGATAAACTCCACTGGGGAACGACAAAGATAAACTCCGCTGGGGAATACCAAAGATAGACTCTTGCCGGGGAATGAAAGAACTTTGCCGAGGGCGATCTTCCGTGGCAAATAGCTGAGGATAACCCAGTTATAAGCCCTTGTGAGGGATAACTTTGAATAAAGCTCAGGAGAGACGTCTGTATCCTGTAGGGAACAAGCTTCCAAAATCTACCGGGGATGAGCCTTAAGACCTGTCGGGGAATGTTGCGCCTTTTCAGGATTGACAGGGAATCAACTCCGCTTGGGGAATGTTTTGCTGAATCTTGTCTTACTCTGCGGGGCGTTGAGATGATTTGGTCACATTCTTCAGTCGAATCTACCTTGGTACCTTGGCGGACAAAGCAACCGGACTGCATCAGACAACTTCACATTGCCCCTGTCTCTGATGTCACCTGTAATTAATCTTTCGTTTTATATGCAAAATATTTATGAATCAGCAATTTAATGTCAAATGCATATATCAAAAATGAACATTGGACGTTTTTCGCAAAACAAAACAGAAAAAAGAAAAACAATGGCAATTTGTATGGACAAGTGAATTTGTATTGATTTGAACTTTGCCTGTGAATAGGCGTTTTTGTACAAGAGGTTGACATCCTAGTAAGAGGACGCCGCCAAATAACATAGAATTTACAATTTTGAAAAGGAAACAAAACAGCTATGTGAACAATCCCACTGGGTTCCAACTCTGCTATCGCCTTTATGTCTCCGAGCGTCTCATCGCTTTGCTGCCTAGTTGAAGATGAAGCTGATTGGTCGATGCCGAAGTCTGAGCCAGATAGTTGATGCCGAATTCCGGATGCAAAGTGATCCAATGAGACATAGTGTTACGCTTTATCCCTAACTTTTGCCTGGACCTCCCTTTCGGGTTTTCAGTCCACCGGGATACCCATTTTTGCCCAAGCCGCCTTTTCAGGTTTTCGACTTGCCGGGTGTACAGATTTTTATTCATTTCATCCCTTATTTTTGCCCGAACCCTTTTGGTTCACCGGGAAGCCCTTATTTTTCCTAGGTATGTCAACCTAGCGGGTCTTTTATTTATGCGTAGTATTTTTTTCACTATGTCTGCATTGGCGGGGTGAGGAAGGTCGTCACCATCCATGGTGGTTAGGATCATGGCTCCTCCTGAGAACACATGCTTAACCACAAATGGCCCTTCGTACGTAGGGGTCCATTTGCCCCGGGGATCACTTTGAGGAAGAATGATGCGTTTGATTACCAGGTCCCCAACTCGATATTCTTGTGGTTTGACTTTCTTGTTAAATGCCCTGATCATCCGCTTTTGATACGTTTGACCATGACAGATAGCAGTGAGCCTCTTTTCGTCAATCAGATTTAATTGATCAAGTCGAGTCTGGATCCAGTCATCTTCACTCAAGTCTGCATCCTTCATTATCCGGAGAGAGGGTATCTGGACTTCAATTGGCAAGACTGCCTCCATGCCATAGACCAAAGAGAAAGGAGTTGCCCCGGTTGACGTCCTTGCTGAGGTACGGTACCCATGAATAGCAAACGGCAACATCTCGTGCCAATCTTTATAGGTCACTGTCATCTTCTGCACAATTTTCTTGATATTCTTATTAGCTGCCTCTACAGCCCCATTCATCTTCGGCCGGTAGAGAGAAGAATTGTGGTGCTGTATCTTGAATTGTTCATAGAGTTCAGTGACCATCGTGTTATTGAGATTGGTACCATTGTCCATAATGATTCGTTTCGGGACGCCGTACCGACAAATCAGATTATGCCGGATGAAACGTGCCACGACGCTCTTGGTTACTGTGGCGTAGGAAGCTGCCTCAACCCACTTTGTGAAATAATCGATCGCCACCAAGATGAAGCGATGCCCATTGGATGCCGTCGGTCGGATCTCACCGATCATATCAATGCCCCACATTGCAAAAGGCCAAGGTGCCGTCAGGACGTTCAGAGGAACTGGAGGAATATGCACCTTGTCAGCATAGATCTGGCATTTGTGACAAGTTCGGGAGTGTTGGTAACAATCAGCTTCCATTGTGGACCAGAAATATCCTGCCCGAAGGATTTTCTTAGCCATGGTGTATCCACTGGAATGTGTTCCAAATGTACCTTCATGCAGTTCTATCATGATCTTCTCTGCTTCAGCCTTATCCACACAACGTAGTAGAGTCGAATCATGATTCCGTTTATAGAGAATGCCGTTGCTGAGGAAGAATTTTGCAGCAAACCTCCTCATGAACTTCTTGTCATTGACAGATGCGCCTTCAGGGTATTCCTGAGCTTCCAAGTACCTCTTCACCTCATGATACCAGGGTTTTTCAGTCACCTTCTCGGCCTCGAGATCGCAGCAGTATGCCGGTTCATCCAACTTCCAGATAATGATTCGGGGAGCCTCATTGTCCCATTTAACTTTGAACATTGAAGACATCATAGCTAGTGCATCCGCTAGCTGATTCTCCTCTCTCGGGAAGTGCTCAAAAGTTATTTCTTCAAAGTGGGGAAGTAAGGTTGACACATACTCTTTGTAAGGAATAAGATTTGGGTGTTTCGTATCCCACTCGCCTTTGATCTGATTGATCACGAGAGCGGAATCTCCGAAGACACTCAGAAACTTGATCCTTAAGTCGATTGCAGCTTGTAAACCCATGATACATGCCTCATATTCTGCCATGTTGTTGGTGCAGTTGAAACACAATCGGGCGGTGAGTGGAGTATGGGTCCCTTTGGGAGATATGATTACAGCGCCGACGCCGTTACCCAAGGCATTGGAGGCTCCGTCAAAATGCATAGACTATCGGGATCCTTCCTCAGGTCCTTCATCTGGTCCAGGTACTTCACAGTCAGTTACCACCATGATGTCTTCGTCCGGAAAATCAAAGTTCAATGATTGGTAATCGTCCACAGGTTGGTATGCCAAATGATCCGCCAGTACACTTCCTTTAATTGCTTTCTGAGTTGTATATTGGATGTCATATTCTGTCAATATCATTTGCCATCTCGCTATTCTTCCAGACAGAGCAGGCTTTTCAAATATGTACTTGATGGGATCCATCTTTGAAATCAATAGAGTAGTATGAGTCAACATATACTATCTCAGCCGGCGAGCAGCCCATACTAGAGCGCTGCAAGTTTTCTCAAGCAGTGAGTAACGAGACTCATAGTCGGTAAACTTTTTGCTCAAGTAATAAATAGCGTGCTCTTTTCAGCCAGACTCGTCATGCTGCCCCAGCACACACCCCATTGAATTGTCAAGTACTGTCAAGTATAATATTAGAGGTCTTCCTTCCACTGGTGGCATAAGAATGGGTGGCTCTTGGAGATATTCCTTTATCTTTTCAAAGGCGGCCTGACATTCATTGTTCCAGTGTACTACTTGATCTTTCTTCAGTAACTTGAAGATTGGCTCACAAGTAGCAGTCAGATGTGAGATGAATCGGGCAATGTAATTCAGTCGTCCCAGGAAGCCTCTGACTTCTTTCTCTGTCTTTGGAGTCGGCATCTCTTGTATGGCTTTTACCTTGGCAGGGTCCACCTGAATACCTTTATCACTTACAATGAAGCCTAGCAATTTTCCGGATCTTACCCCAAAGGTGCATTTATTGGGATTCAACCTCAGCTTGTATAACTTGAGTCGGTCAAACAGCTTCCTCAAATGATCAAGATGCTCCTCCTCAGTTTGAGACCTTGCAATCATGTCATCAACGTATACCTCAATCTCATGATGGATCATATCATGAAATAAAGCAACCATGGCACGTTGATAGGTTGCCCCAGCATTTTTTAATCCGAATGGCATGACCTTGTAGCAGAAGGTGCCCCACTGAGTCACAAAGGTAGTCTTTTCCATATCTTCCGGGGCCATCTTGATCTGATTATACCCTGAAAAACCATCCATGAAGGAGAATACCTTGTGTTGAGCGGTATTGTCGACAAGGACGTCGATGTGAGGTAAGGGAAAGTCATCCTTGGGGCTTGCCCTGTTCAAATCTCTGTAGTCGACACACATTCTGACTTTACCGTCCTTCTTCGGTACTGGCACCACGTTGGCGACCCATTGAGGATAAGAAGTTACTGCTAGAAACCCAGCATCGAATTGCTTCATAACCCCAGCCTTGATCTTTTCAGTCATCTCTGGACGCATACGGCAGACCTTTTGCTTTACCGGAGGGCAATCTTCCTTGGTTGGCAGGTGGTAAACTACAATGTCGGCATCCAAACCAGGCATGTCTTCATAGGACCAAGCAAATATCTCCATGTAATCACGTAGCATCTAGATCAATCGTTGCTTCACGCTGAGCTCTAGATTAGCCCCAATCTTGACCTCTTTCCTATCTGTCTCAGTACCCAGGTTAATCGTTTCTACCGGCTCTTCATGTGGTTGAATAGCCCTCTCTTCCTGGAGTAGCAGTCTTGCGAGTTCACCAGGCACTTCGCAATCATCTTCACCTTCGTCTTCGGCCAAGTTGATCGGATTCTCGAAGTCATAACTGGCGGTAGCAGAGCTGTTACCAGTGAGATCCAGAGTGGATTGAAACCTGTATAATTGAGTGTGTGTAAATATAGCTGTTTTGCAATATATATAACACAGAAAGAAAAAGAGCATAAGATTTGAAATGCAACAAACTTCCAATGTTTTGATTGATGATATATGGAAATGTCATACAAAAAGCCCTCACAAATGGAGCTACGATGCCCCGGGTAGGACACCGAGCCAACAAAGTTTTAACATATTGTTTGTTACAAATTGGAAATCAAAAGAAATTAATTACTGCGTGACAAATGTGATAGGTGTAAAATCCTTTGTCGTCCAGTTGCTCGGTCCGTTGCTGGTAGTCGGGTAGATCCAACTGTCAAACTCTGCTTCCTCTACATCCTCCTCGATAGCATTCACCCTTGGGTTGGAGATAAACACCAGAGCCTTTCTGATCTTTTCCTTGCGCACAGCCCTCTGAGCCTCTGCAGTAAAGCCCAGCCCAAACTTGTCGTTCTTTTGAGTGAAGTCAGGAAGTTGACCCCAGTTTGCACAATTGCCTTTCTCGATTACAGCCCGAACATCCTTCAAGGACGCCATTTTCAACGGAAAATCTTCTTCAACCACTGCCTCAGCTGATGCCAACACTGGAGGTACTTCCTCAAAATGCTGAAAGGGGGTTTCAATAAACTCCCCGTCCATCTCGATATACCGGAATGAATTCAAGTGACTAACCATGTATTCCTCCTCACCCTGCACAGTAACAATCTTCCCTTTGACAGGGTATTTGAGCTTTGGTGTAGAGTGGATGTTACTGCCCCGGCTTTGTGAATCCAGGGGCGACCCAACAAGCAGGGGTAAGATGGACGAATATCCATTACATAGAACGTTGAGTTGAAAACTTGAGAACCCACACGAATAGGGATGTCTACTTCACCGTGCACCATCCTCTTAGAACCGTCAAAGGCTCTAACGATGATGTTACTGGGTTTCAACTCCAGGCCCTCACAATCTAAGCGATCCAATGCTTTCTTGGGTAAAACATTCAGGGAAGAGCCGATATCCACTAACACGTGTGCGAGAGTAGTGCCCCTGCATTCTATGGAAACATGCAGGGCATCATTGTGATTTTTCCCCTTGGCAGTAAGGTCAGCATCTGAGAACCCCAAGCCGTTGTCAGCCGTCAAATTAGCCACACAGTCGGTGAATTGATCCGCGGAGGTCTCTTGCGGCACATGGGCCGTTTTCAGAAATGAAATCAGGGCTTTTGCATGGGCCTCTGAGCATAGCAGCAATGATAACATAGAGATTTTGGAGGGAGTATGCCCCAACTGTTCAACAACGTTAAAGTCACTCTTTTTGATAATTTTAAGAATTTCCTCCATTTCTTGTTGGGAGGCTTCCACAGCAGTCTTCTTTGGTGCCTCCGTCCTGGCAGGCGAATCGGTAGCAACTTCTTTGCCCCGAGCATCAGAGGACTCGGCGGCAGTAGTAGACACAGGAACTTGAACTGGAACATGCACACTTGCGGGTGTGATGGTGAGAGGTTTTCGGATAACTGGCGGTGCAATGTCAGGCGAGAAGAGCCTGCCACTGCGGGTAATCTTGGCGGGACCAGTGATGCTACTGATACTGGTATTGGTGTTGAACTCCTGCTTCACCCCAAGCACATACACGTCGGCTCCATAATGCCATGGAACAGCTTTATCAGACTCATACGGGAGAGGCCCCGGGACAGTAATAGTGATGGGTGCAACAGACATAATTTGGACTGGTTTCTTCACGGGAGCTTTGACAGGATTGTAAATTGTGACAACAGATATTTCTTCAACGGAAACAAATGGAACAACAGTTTTCTTGAACAAAATTTCCTTGCTATCCATCAGGCTTTGGATGCCTGATTTCAGCAGTGGACAACCGGTAGGGATAACAGCACACAGGAGGCAACCCTTGCCACAACCTGGAAATAAACTGGCTAGTAGCAAGTTCCTCTTAACAGTCAAAAGAGGGGTAACAACTTCATTCACCGAAACAGCGTACAACTCTTCCTCAATGGCATTTACTCTATGCTGGGGCATAGGAGCAGTTACAACATTCGGTCTCTCAGGAGCTTCAAACTGAATTTCCTTTGCGTCAATAAGATCTTGCACTTTGTTTCTCAAGGCCCAGCAATCATCAGTAGTGTGCCCGGGACTATCAGAATGATAAGCACACCGGGCATTTGGGTTATACTTAGGAGACGCAGTGTTGACGACCTTAGGAGCTTCTTTGAGGGTCACCAAGTTGGTTGATAATAGTTGGGGTAAAATTTGAGATAAGGTCATACTCAGCCGAGTATACTGCCTCTTGGGCCTTTCACTTCTTTGTTGATTGTACTGCTGAGGAGCAGCAACAGGTTTTGAAATGACCAAAGCATTGACGGCTTGGCGACTTTCGGGCTTGACTTGTCGTCTAGGACCATAGACGGCGCTTGCTTCTTTCTTAAACGGCCTCTTCTCAGTACTTGCAGAGGCAGCCTTTTGTATCTTGCCTGACCTGATGCCAGCTTCAATTCTTTCTCCCGTTAGAATCAAATCCGTAAACCCAGCGGAGGAGTTACCAACCAAATGATTGAAAAATGGACCAGACAAAGTCCCTAGGAACATATCAACCAGCTCTCGATCAGTCAATGGAGGCTGCACCCTGCCAGCTAAATCTCTCCATTTTTGTGCGTATTCTTTGAACCCTTCACCCGTTCCTAGAGACATACCCTGAAGTTGGGTACGCGTAGGAGCGAGATCAGAATTGTATTGGTATTGTCTGTAGAATGCGGTTGCCAAATCTTCCCAGTGTCGGATGCTAGTTCCATCTAATTGGTAGAACCATTCAAGCTGTGACCCCGAGAGGCTATCTTGGAAGAAGTGAATCCAAAGGTTCTTATCCGCCGTGTAAGGTTGGATCTTCCTTACGTACGACCTTAGATGCAGCTTTGGGCAGGAAACCCCATCATACTTGGCGAAGGCAGGCGCCTTGAACTTGTGTGGAATTACTACCCCAGAAGATAACCCCAGATCTCCGAAATCCAGCCCCGACACATTCTGAATTTCCATGGCGCTCAAGCGGTCCTCCAATTGCTTGTATCTGTCAGCAGCAGGTGGGTATTGTTCGTCATTGTAGTCCGTCTCGTTGTCGGAGACTGCGGGACTAGGAGCTCCTCCCCCTTGGGGACTGTTTTTCTCAGCAGAAGAAGTAGTTGGATCAGCTTCATTATGGAGTGTGTTCCCAAATCTGCGTCCGGTGTTGAACAATGCAGTCCTCTTTTTCTTTTTCTTCTTCAGGAGTAGAGTCTTCAACTCTTGCTGACCTTGGGCTAGGCTTAGGACCATCTCTTGAAACTGTGCACTTTGGGCCTGAAGGGCCTTGATGGCTTGTGAAGTGGTGAAAAACACAAGAAGGGGGGGTTGAATTGTAAAACTGAAATCTTAAAGCAATTGACAAGATATTTTTATCCTGGTTCGTTTGATCTCAAACTACTCCAGTCCACCCGTCAAGGTGATTTCGCCTCTCTCCAACGAGGTCTTAATTCACTATATTCAACTGAATATTACAGACTGCTTTAACAACTGCTAAAGCCTTCTTGATTCAAACCACAACCCGGTTTGTCAAGGCAACACTTTCTTACAAAGAGATAAAACAATGTGTGTGAATGTTTTCTACAAAACTTTATCACAACTGTGATGTATACACAAATTAAAGCTTAGAAACTAGATTGCTAAACAGTAATGGAATATCAGAGTATAAGGTTTAGCAAAACTGGTAGAACGAAGATTATGGTTCAGCTTTTGTGCGTGTAGAGATTTGGAGAGCATTAGCCATTATAATCTTCAAAGCCTTGTTTATATAGCACTTGAGATGATGAACGTTGAATGCAATATTCTTGATTCAATGCTAATAACAAGCTTTCCTTTTTGAGCAGATCTTGTCTGGAATGAGGCCATTGGAATTAATTAGCATTCAATGCACAGTACCGTTGCTTCTTCAATGCACGTTCTGGCTTGGCTCATTCTGATTCTGCTTCGCTGCTGATGAACTATTGTGTTTCTGTATCAGTGTTTGAGCGCAGTCTTGTTCATCAGGCTTCAGCATGTACGTGAGTTGATCATCTGATCTTGACGTTCTGATGTAGCAACTTCTGATGCTGGTGTCTGAAATCAAATTCTGATGCTGAATATATGTGATCTTGCTTATTTCAATCAGCGTATCTGTAAGTCAGAACATAATAATTTTAGGCAGCAGATAGTTCAAACATGAAACATATAAATACTATATCTTTTCACTTTGTTATCATCAAAACTTAAATATAGGGTAGTAGATTCAAACATTGTTCTAACAATCTCCCCCTTTTTGATGATGACAAAAACTAGATATTTTAAATTAAAATAACGTGAAAAGGTATCTGGAATATGTATCAGAATAAGAAGTAAAAGAATAAGGAGTAAGGAAATACTCCCCCTGAGTTTATTACTTCCCTTTGATTATACGTGTTCTTCAGGATCAGATCTTTTTCTTTCTTTGAACATCAGATTATCAGAGTCTTTGACTTATCAGAGAGCAGAGCTTCAGAGCTTTTCTTGTCAGAGCTTTGCTTTGGATCAGAGTATCAGGACGATCAGAACTTCATATTGATCAGAGCAACATTGATCAGAGCTTCTAGTCTTCATAGTATCCAGGAGCTTCCTTGTGCCTGTAGACTTTAAACAAAACAGAAAAAACATTTCAAGTAATAGAGTTAGAATGTTTGAGAATTTCTGTCTAGTTAGCCGTTATTGATTTAAATATCATTCTTGTTCTCCCCCTTTTTGTCAGCAATCAAAAAGTGTTGGTGATGTGCTAAAACAATTAAGATCATAAAAACTAATTATATTAGGATAGTTCAGAATCAGAGCAAGAAAATATTACAAAACATAATCAAAACAGTACATCAGAAAATGAAGAAAACATGAAAAAGGTCATGCATGAAAAAGATTTAAGGTTGAGGAGGCAAGCGTGTGAACAGGCGCTCCAGCATCGCTTGAATCTTTTCAGAAGTTTCATTTTGCTTATGAACCATGCTGACAACAGTGTCAATCTTGCTGTCCTGCACATCCATTCTTGCTTTCATCTTCTGATCATTTTCATCCATCCGCTGCTGCAGACGAATGTCATTCAGCCTTAGTTCTTCCAGAGTCTGCCTGTCCAAGGCAGCTTGAGAAGCATCAGAAGGAGGAGGCTTCTCAGAACTTTCAGCGACATCCTCTGCTTGATTTTCTTCAGCCTGAATGGTCTTGTCTTCTTCTGATGGTTGCACCTTTGCAGCTTGCTGTTTCTCAGACCAAGGTTCACTGTCCAGAGGGAGCACAACTTCCTGAGGCAGCTGACTTTCAACTTCCTTCAGCAGCTTGCTGAAGTTCTGTTGTGCCTGCTCATAGTTGATATCCTGCAACTTGAGGGCTTCAGCACGTACCCAAGATCTGAACTGTGACCAGAGCTGATCAGAAGCAGCTGGGTCAATCATCCCAGGACAGACTTGCTTCAAAGAAGCAATCCATTGCAGCACACCTGTTTCAAAATTCAAAATACCAGAGCCAACATCTGGTTGCTTTGGTTTTGGGATGGCAATTTTGTGTTTTAGATCAGCAAGACGATCAAGACTGGTTAAGTCAATGAAAGTCCTGCTGGGGTTTTCAGCGGTTTTCTGAGAGGCTGTTTGTTTTGGAGGAGGGGTATCAGAGTCAGATATTTCGATTGGAGTGGGTGGTGTTTTGGGAGTTTTTGGAGGTGTCGATTCTAATGAGGATGGTAACTGGGGCATGAAGACAGTGGTTCCACATGGCAACTGCATTGCCAACGGTGATGGTTGATGTGAGTGAGGGTCAGAATGATGAGGAGAAGGAGTTTCAGAGTGGTGAAACTCTGTTTGTGGTGAAGGAGGATTTATTTCTGGTTGGGGAGAGGGAGGTGGAATCTCTAATTGCTCAGGGATCAGAGGTTCTTCTGAGAGTGGTTGTTGTTGTGGTTCTGGTTCTGGTTGATGTTGTTGTTCTGGTTGTGGAGGAGGAACATTTTGTGGTGTAGAGGCATGTTCACGCTCAATATCAGCCAGCACTTCAAGTGCTGTTGTTGTTGAAATTGTTGGTTGTTTGGGGAGTTTGGTTCTGGGTCTTCTGAGTTTTAATGCCTCAGAAGGGTCTTCTTCTTGTATGGTTTCATCAATGGTAGGGATTGGAATTGATATTCTATGGGAGGTTTGAGGAGGGATAGATGCTGGAATAGTAAAAGATTTTGAAATAGGGGCAGCAGATGAAATGCCTCTTTTCTTTGGAGTCTGTTGAGATGATCCTTCTGATGGCGCTTTCCTCTTCTTTGTCTTCTTCAAAGTCACTTCTGGTTGGGGTTGATGCAGATCTCTGATGTTCAGCTTTGGATCTGTATCTTCTGCCTTGTACGCATCTGGGTACCTGAGAAACATCTCTGGTTTGGATTCCATTTCAGAAAATACCGGAAAATCACTCAGAGGCACTCTTCTGCTGGAGATATCAGCAGTTGAAGTAGCTCTGGGTTCCTTCTGAATATTTTCTATCAGCTTCATCTTTTTCAGATTCTTTGCGTTCAGAGGTTTCCCAATTGTTGGTTCAATAGTGCTCAGCTCTTGAGCTTCTATCAGATGTTCAATCAGCCTATTCTCTGTCAGAATATCTGATATTAGCCTTCCAAACGGTATCCAGTCCCTCTTGGTTCTTTCTTCTTCCCTTGTTTCTTTCACACTGGTTTTGAGATGGTTGAACAGGAAGTGAGCCAGATTGATCTTTATCTTCTGATCAATAAAGTAGATCAGAAACTGCTGATCCACATTTATATAATCAGGAGAACTTGTTGGTTTCCTGTGGTTGAAGCATCCCAGAATAATCTTAGCCCATACTCTGCAGTGATCCTTCAGATCTTTAACTTTGCTGCTGGGCATCCCAAGAGTGAAAATCCTGTTAGCTACCACACCTGTATCAGCACATCTTTCAGCCATGTCCACACAACGGACACCACCACCACTTTGACCGATTAGCCTTGCAATGAGATCTTCAGAAATCACAATCTTCTTCCCCATGACAGAGGAGATGACTAGATGTTTTGAAACCTTGGCGTGAATCCAAAATTCCTTGACCAGCGCTGGGAATGTTGGTCCAACCAACCTATCGAAATACCTTTCCCACTTTTGAGCCCTAATTTCTTCAGTTAGGTCAAAACCATTTTCCTTCAAGCTTTCAAAGTCAATGATTAACTCAGAGAGCACTTCAAGGTTCTTCACCGGAGTGAGGAGAGTTCTGAGTGGCACTTGATATTGCTCAGAAGTTGCTTTCTTCTGAATAGCTGCAGAAACGCTGCTGGAGGATGCCATTGTTCACACTAAAAGGGATTTTGAGAATGAATTGAAGAAAAAGTTTGCAAGGGATGAACTCAGAAATATGCAGAAAATGCTTGAGTGATGGTGAGAAAGCGTAAAGAATAAATGAGAGATTAATGTGCTTAAATAGAGTTTTGAAAATTGTTTTGAAAAGTTAAACGTTTTTAAGAGAGAGAAAAAATCATGATTGCCATTTAAAAGCATGATTACTTTTCATTAAATGCTTGCTGATTTTGGGGGATTTGAGAAAGATACTTAAAAACGGTTACCAGACATGTGTCTCAATGCACCCAATCAGCGCTTTGCCTTCTCAGAAGCGTGCACGCGTTCTGCTTCAGAGATATGCTGATGATTGGATGACACTTGTTTGATGTAGTGATCAGCACGTCTGTCTTTGAGATTAGACTCTCAGATCTTTAGACTTGCATCTGATACAATCTGCATGTTCTATCTTTCTGAAAGGAGATTGATCAGAAGTTCACAGTAAAATAATTACATTCTGAAGATAAATATATGGAATTAAAACATTTTCATTCTGGGCATACTTTCATGCTGAGATGTTTCAGAATGAAATTAAACCTATCTTCTGAAAGGGGTTTAGTAAAGATATCAGCCCATTGATGGTCTGTATCTATAAATTTTAAGTTCAAAATACCTTTCTGAATATAGTCCCTAATGAAGTGATGCTTTATTTCTATATGCTTAGCTCTAGAATGTAGAATAGGATTCTTACTTAAGCAAATTGCAGAAGTATTATCACAAAGTATAGGAATGTTACTCTCAAAAATCTGGAAGTCTTCAAGCTGACTTTTCATCCAGAGCATTTGTGTGCTACATCCTGCTGCTGCTATGTACTCAACTTCTGCTGTTGACAGAGCAATTGTTGATTGCCTTTTGCTGGACCAAGAGATTAGATTTTCTCCCAGAAACTGGCAGCTTCCAGAAGTACTTTTACGTTCCACTCTGTCTCCAGCAAAATCAGCATCACAGTAGCCTACTAAGCTGTAATCACTAGATTTTCTATAAAACAAACCCAGATTAGTAGTACCTTTCAGATACTTGAAAATTCGCTTAACAGCTGTTAAGTGAGATTCTCTAGGATCTGATTGGAATCTAGCACATATACAAACACTGAATAATATGTCAGGTCTTGAAGCAGTCAGATAGAGGAGAGAACCAATCATACCTCTGTAGACTTTCTGTTCTACACTTTTGCTTACCTCTTCTCTTTCCAGAATGCACGTGGGATGCATTGGAATCTTTGATGGCTTACATTCTGAGAGGTCAAATTTCTTCAGAAGATCTCTGATGTATTTTCTCTGATGAATGTAAGTTCCTTCTAGAGTTTGATTGATCTGAATTCCTAGAAAGAATTTCAGTTCCCCCATGAGGCTCATCTCAAATTCTGCCTGCATACACTTAGCAAATTTTCTTCCAAGAGAAGGATTAGTAGAACCAAAAATGATATCATCAACATAAATTTGACAGACTAAGATGTCACTCTTATCTGATTTACAGAATAGAGTAGCGTCCACTTTCCCTCTGGTGAATTCATTTTCAAGCAAAAAGTTACTTAGCCTTTCATACCAAGCTCTGGGAGCTTGTTTCAGACCATACAGTGACTTCTTTAGTTTGAAAACATGTTCTGGATGTTTTGTATTTTCAAAACCTGGGGGTTGGTGAACATAAACTTCTTCTTCTATATAACCATTTAAGAATGCACTTTTGACATCCATCTGATACAGAGTGATGCCTCTATTAACAGCAAATGAAATTAAAAGTCTGATAGATTCTAACCTGGCGACTGGGGCAAAGGTTTCTGTATAGTCTATCCCCTCTTGTTGACTATAACCTTGTGCAACCAGTCGTGCCTTGTTTCTGATGACTTCACCTTGTTCATTTAGCTTGTTTCTGAACACCCATCTTGTTCCAATGACGTTGAATCCTTTTGGTCTGGGAACGAGATCCCATACGTCGTTTCTGGTGAATTGATTCAGCTCTTCTTGCATTGCCAGAATCCAGTCATTATCCAGAAGTGCTTCATCAATAGAAGAAGGTTCAATCAGAGACACAAGTCCCATAAGAGTTTCTTCAGAGTTTCTGAAGCTTGCTCTTGTTCTGATTGGATCTTCCTTTCTTCCTAGGATAGTCTCTTCTGGGTGATCCAAACTGCTTCTGGGTAATCTCTTCTGAGGTTGATCAGCAGCTGTTGTAGGATTTCTAGCAGTGCTCCTTTCAGACGTTGAAGGAATGTCTGTGTCGAGAGCTTCTGATGACTTGTCTTCAGAACCTGCAAATTCAATTTCTATACCTGCAAAAATTTCATTCTGCTTTGACTTTTCAGAGTCAAGCTTATCATCAAAACGAACACTGATTGATTCTTCCACAATCTGTGTTTCTGTATTGTATACTCTGTACCCTCTTGAGCGTTCAGAGTATCCTAACATAATACACTTTTGTGCCTTAGAGTCAAACTTGTTCAAATAATTCTTTGTATTTAATATAAAGCAAGTACATCCAAATGGATGAAAATATGAAATGTTGGGCTTTCTGTTCTTCCACAATTCATATGGAGTCTTTTCCAGAATAGGTCTTATTGAGATTCTATTCTGAATGTAACACGCTGTGTTTATTGCCTCTGCCCAGAAAGTGTTAGCAACGTTTGTCTCATTGATCATGGTTCTGGCCATTTCTTGCAATGTTCTGTTCTTTCGTTCTACAACTCCATTTTGTTGGGGAGTTCTAGGACAAGAGAAATCATGCAGAATGCCTCTGTCATTAAAGAATGACTCAAAATCTTTATTTTCAAATTCTCCACCATGATCACTTCTGACTTTAACGATTCTAAGATCTTTTTCATTCTGAACTTGGTTACAGAAGGTAACAAACACAGAGTGTGACTCGTCCTTGTGTCTTAAGAACTTTACCCATGTCCATCTGCTATAGTCATCTACGATTACTAACCCATACTTCTTACCACTGACTGAAGCAGTTTTAACTGGTCCAAATAAGTCAATGTGCAGAAGTTCTAATGGCTTAGAGGTAGAAACAACATTTTTGGATTTAAAAGAGGGTTTTTCAAATTTGCCTTTCTGACATGCTTCACACAGAGCATCTGAATTGAACTTCAAATTAGGAAGTCCTCTGACCAGATTGAGTTTGTTAATCTGAGATATTCTTCTCATACTAACATGCCCCAATCTTCTGTGCCAGATCCACTGCTCGTTGTTAACAGACAGAAGACATTTTACATTCTGACTCTTTAGTTCAGAAAGTTTGATTTTGTAAATGTTGTTTTTCCTCTTACCATTAAACAGGATAGTCCCATCTTTCTGACTAACAGCTTTACATGATTTTTGATTAAAGATTATATCATAACCGTTATCACTTAATTGACTTATGGATAACAGATTATGCATCAATCCATCTACTAGCAGAACATTATTAATAGAGGGAAGATTTCCATTACCTACAGTTCCAGAGCCAATTATCTTTCCCCTCTGATTGCCTCCAAAGCCAACGTGGCCTCCAGGCTTAAGTTCCAGGCTTTGGAACATATGCCTTCTTCCCGTCATGTGTCGTGAGCAGCCAGAGTCCAGGTACCATGACTGGTGTTTCTGACTTGCTGCTAAAGATATCTGCAACATGTATTATTTTGTCCTTAGGTACCCAGATTTTCTTGGGTCCTGACTTGTTAGTTTTACCAAAACTCTGGTTGAATTTTGGTTTCACAGAGTGCTTACTGCTAGTATATTTGATATCATGTGTGTGACCATACACAAAGTGTGAATTTAAAGGAGTGTGTTTAATGGTTAAGTCCATGACATTCTTTGGTGTAGGAACCTTACCTTGGTATCCTATTCCTTTCCTGCCGTTTCTGCTAACCCCATAGATCATTGAAGCCATTCTGCTTCTATCTATGCTTTTAGCTAGGAACTTCTGGAAACTATGATCATACTCCTTGATGATCTCATCAGCGTTGCTGGGAGTTTCAGAAATTGGTTCCTTCTGAGAGTTTTGTAAAGTGTTTTCTAATTTTGAAATCTTATCTCTCAGCTCAGAATTTTCCAATTTGAGACTCTCAGACTTATTAGAGTCAGATTCAAGATTCCTTTTCAGGTCTCTGAATTTAGCTCTAATCTGCTGATAACGTTCCAGAATCTCATTAAGGCTTTCAGCAAGTTCAGCCTTTGTAAAGTTAACAGCGAAGTTAGGAAATACCTCTTCTGTGTCTGATTCTGAGTCTGATTCAGAGGCTTCACTATCTTCTGAAATGTTTTCCATGAGAGCTATGTTTGCCCTTTCATCATCTGATTCTGAGTCAGCTTCAGACGAGTCAGAGTCATCCCATGTAGCCATGAGACTTTTCTTCTTCTCTCTTCCAAACTTCTTTTTGGGCTTTTCCCTCTGAAGCTTTGGGCAGTCACTCTTGTAGTGTCCTTGCTCATTGCACTCGTAGCAGATGATGTCTTTGGTGTTTGGCTTCTTGCTACTGGAGGAGCCTTCAGATCTTCTGAATCCAGAGGAGGAATCTGTCCTTCTGTATCTGGAAGAAGACTCGTTCTGATCAGATCTTCTGGGATTCCTGAACTTCCTTTGTCTTTGCTTCCACAGTTGATTTACTCTTCTGGAGAGAAGGGAAAGTTCGTCTTCTTCTGATGAGGATCCATCAGATGTTTCTTCAACTGCCTGCAAAACTTTAGACTCAAATTTTCTGTTAGATTTTAATGCTAAAGGCTTACCTTGCTTTTGAGGCTCATCAGCTTCTAGCTCTATCTCATGACTTCTGAGGGAGCTTATAAGTTCCTCCAGAGTGATTTTGTTGAGATCTTTAGCTAGCTTCAGAGCAGTAACCATAGGCCTCCACTGCTTGGGTAAACTTCTGATTATTTTCTTGACATGGTCAGCAGTAGAGTATCCTTTGTCCAGAACTTTGAGACCAGCTACCAGAATCTGGAATCTAGAGAACATAGTTTCAATGGATTCAGATTCTTCCATTTTGAACGCCTCATACTTCTGAATGAGCGCCAGAGCTTTTGTTTCTTTGACCTGAACGTTGCCCTCATGCGTCATTCTGAGAGAATCAAAGATATTCTTTGCTGTGTCTCTGTTGGAGATCTTTTCATACTCAGTATAGGAGATGGCACTGAGGAGGATGGTTCTGGCCTTATGGTGATTCTTGAAGTCACGCTTTTGTTGATCAGTCATTGATTTTCTATCAATCTTCTGACCACTTGCATTCACAGGGTGCGTGTATCCGTCTGTCACCATATCCCACAGATCAGCATCATGTGCTAGAAAGAAGCTTTCAATTCTGTCTTTCCAGTAATCAAAGTTTTCTCCATCAAAGACTGGAGGTTTGCCACTGAATCTGTCTCTGTCCTCATTGTTGTCATTGCTGATGTGAGAATTGTTTCCTGCCATTGTGTTTTTCTGACGCTGGATCTTGTACTGACACGGTTAAGTGTTTTAGCTCAGAACCAGGCGCTCTGATGCCAATTGAAGTGGTGAAAAACACAAGGGGGGGTTGAATTGTAAAACTGAAATCTTAAAGCAATTGACAAGATATTTTTATCCTGGTTCGTTTGATCTCAAACTACTCCAGTCCACCCGTCAAGGTGATTTCGCCTCTCTCCAACGAGGTCTTAATTCACTATATTCAACTGAATATTACAGACTGCTTTAACAACTGCTAAAGCCTTCTTGATTCAAACCACAACCCGGTTTGTCAAGGCAACACTTTCTTACAAAGAGATAAAACAATGTGTGTGAATGTTTTCTACAAAACTTTATCACAACTGTGATGTATACACAAATTGAAGCTTAGAAACTAGATTGCTAAACAGTAATGGAATATCAGAGTATAAGGTTTAGCAAAACTGGTAGAACGAAGATTATGGTTCAGCTTTTGTGCGTGTAGAGATTTGGAGAGCATTAGCCATTATAATCTTCAAAGCCTTGTTTATATAGCACTTGAGATGATGAACGTTGAATGCAATATTCTTGATTCAATGCTAATAACAAGCTTTCCTTTTTGAGCAGATCTTGTCTGGAATGAGGCCGTTGGAATTAATTAGCGTTCAATGCACAGTACCGTTGCTTCTTCAATGCACGTTCTGGCTTGGCTCATTCTGATTCTGCTTCGCTGCTGATGAACTATTGTGTTTCTGTATCAGAGTGTTTGAGCGCAGTCTTGTTCATCAGGCTTCAGCATGTACGTGAGTTGATCATCTGATCTTGACGTTCTGATGTAGCAACTTCTGATGCTGGTGTCTGAAATCAAATTCTGATGCTGAATAGATGTGATCTTGCTTATTTCAATCAGCGTATCTGTAAGTCAGAACATAATAATTTTAGGCAGCAGATAGTTCAAACATGAAACATATAAATACTATATCTTTTCACTTTGTTATCATCAAAACTTAAATATAGGGTAGTAGATTCAAACATTGTTCTAACAGCTTGCTCACTGGATGAGTCTGGATTCATGATGACTGTTCAAAATAAACAGCGAAGGAGATTAAGCAACCTGTGAAATAGGGTACCTGCTATGCATATGGTGCAATGGAATGCGTATGTTTTATGTTTTCAAAGACAAACAAGATTCAACTTTGTAGACAAAAAGGGAAACACACTTCATTAGATTAAAATTTTCAATTGTTCAACAATTTGCCCTTAGGCATTACAGGAATGAAAAATACTGGAAAGGAAATAAAAGCTATAAAAGGAAATATCCAAAGCCCATCAATGCTCCCATGGCCTCCTCTTCTCAGTGCTGATGTAGTTGTTCAGGACCCTCTCTTCTTCCAATTGCTTAGTCAGCCTCTGGATCTTCCGTTCCTGCTCGTTGAACTTCTCCCGATAGAAATCCCATTCTTCCTTTAGCTGCGCCCAAGATCTCTTCATTGTGTCAAAATCAGTAGGTATCTGAGGAGGGAGGACAGTTGGAGGAACCCCATCCTCATCAGGAGATTCAAGAATGATAGGTCTGACAGCTTCATATGGCATACCTAACCTCTGAGCACGGATGCGGACCCATTTGCAATAGGGCTCCAATGGTAGAGAAGTCTTTGGTCCCAACTCATGTGGGTCAGCTTTGTGAATTCTGTCCCAAGCTCTAATGAATCCATGGCGTAGTTTGTCACTGTCTGCCTGAAACTCAAAATGGAAGTGAGGAACCAGCATTTCATGAGGCCCATCTCCTCTGGCTCTTCCAAACTGACGGAGAGCTAAGCATGGATTGTAAGAGATTCCTCCTTGGATACCAATCAACGGAACATTAGGATATTCTCTGCAACGGTCAACAACAGCTACCTCATCCAAACCTCTGAGAGTCCAGGTGATGTCATTATCAGTGAGAGACATTAACCTCCGAGCCCAACCTTTTCCTTCTTCATTCTTCAGCACGAACTTAGGAAGGTGCGAAATAAACCACCTTACTAGCAAAGGAGCACAACACCACGGAGTTCCCCGTTTTCGAGCAGTACGAGCATAGAGTTGTTGCAGGATATCACCCAAAAGAGTGGGTACCGGATTCCGAGACATGAAGATCCTTATGACATGGATACTGATAAAGGTGTCAGGGTTGGGAAACAATACCAGACCATAGATCAAAAGAGCCAGAATATCCTCGTACACCTTGAAGTCCAAGTCATTCCAGAAATCATTAGCCTTGCCAACCAGAAATTTGACCAAAAAGCCCTTGACCCCATTTCTAGTTTCCCAGTTGGACAATACCTCTTCTTTGGTCAAGGGGAGAATTGCAGCAATCTCTTCAGGCCTAGGAGTCTTTTCCAAACCAGTGAATGGAGTTTGTTCCAAGACAGGGATCCCAAGCAAATAAGAGAATTCTTCCAGGGTAGGAACCAGCTGGAAGTCTTGAAAGGTGAAACAATGATAAAGAGGGTCATAAAACTGGGTCAGAACACTTATCAGTTGTTGGTCCCATTTTGCAGTGATCAAGCCAAGGAGAGAACCATGTCTGTTGATGAAGGAAGAAGTGTTTGGAATCCTTCCAACCAAATCCTTGAGTAAAACTGGTGGTTGAACAAAGTTGAGCCGAATGGTATTCCTACGCACGGGCATCATGATGTCCTACAAAACAGAGCAAAGATGGAACTTTTTTGTCTTTGAAACGGGTTAGTCCTTTATACAGGATGCATGCAATGGTATGATGACATGATGCTATGATGAAGCACACCACAAGTATTCACACAGGAAAACATGATAAGGCACACAAGTCACACAAGACACCCTTAGGTTTCAGGCCAGCATGAATTTCAGGTATTACCCTCTTTTGGTTTTGTTAGTTAAAACCTGTCCTATCAAAAGTAACCGGGTTCTAGGGGATCTCAAATCATTGGCTACCCTCAATCGGTCATAACTCCAGCATCGCAATCTTTTCTCGCGGCCAGAACCATCTCGAGAGTTTAGCCTCAATGAGTGTAGCATACTGCTACTGTCCTAATAGCCAAGTTGGTCAATTTAGGGTTCTAAGGTTGGTTGGTGTTTAATGACTCCTTAGAGGACCTATATTCTCCCCGTTGCAACACAAGGGATATAGGTACAGACTAAGATGCCACACCAACGTAGCCACTGCTTCACCCATGTCGGTCTACGCCGGACAGGTCCCTCACAGATTATGCTACCTAAAAAGGGTATTTCCCAGATCCGGGTTAGGATCTATGAAACTCCGATGCAAAGCCCACAAATATAAAAGCAAACAAAGCAAACAATTGAAAACAAAGGTGATCTAAACCCTAAGGTTACTCCACTTTTAAGTATTCCCCAGCAGAGTCGCCAGTTCTGTGATACGGTGGGAGAACTGACTTGAGGTTTTGCGTTTGTTTTCGCAAATGTTTCGGTTGAGCAAGAGTCGCCACCGACTTTTTATTTTGTCCTAAGGAAAGGTTAAAAAGCACAGCAAAAACCTTTTGAGATGTCTTCTTGGGTTCGGGGAGTAGATTATAGAAAGGGAAGGTATTAGCACCCTTTCTATCCATGGTTATCCATGGGCTCTTAGTTACTTGCTTAGATCACTTGCCTTTTGTTTTCAATTGTTTTAAATGGTGCTTGTGTGTGTGGGTTTTGAAAATTATTTTGAAAAGAGGCCAATGTGGTGGAAATCTTTGTAATGATCCATGTGGGGATGTATACAAAGATGTACGTCTTTTGAAAAGGTTTTCATTTGTTTTTGAAAGTTGTTTTGAAAGTGTAGTGATGTGTGATTTAGAAAATAGGCAAGTGTTTTAGTTTGCAAGATTGATTCAAGTAACTAAGAGGTTATCTACTCCTAAATTTCTCAAAGTTTATTGCTATGTTTTAACCCTTTTAATAAGTTTGTTTCACCATTGTATTTGGTGGACAATCTTATGTTTAGGATGTGAAAGGGACATGCGCGGGTCATCGTTTAGGCCATAATTGCAATGGTGCCAAGTGTCTTTGGGCATTTTCTTTAAGGGACTTGATCATTTGTTTTGGCAATATTTTGAAAGTGTTATCGAGGGACTATGATCATTTGATTTGTTTGTTTTGCCCAAAGAGACCTAACATACAACATGGCACAATTTTGAAAGGCAACAAGTGGAATACCCTAGGGGGTGCAAGTGTGATTTGTGTGTCCATTTTCATGCTTGTTTGTCTTGAGATTAGGTTATAACTATTTTGTCGTTTTTCGCATACAAACCCTAATTCTAACATGGTATAATTAGAAAGCAATAAAGTGCGAAAATAAATTTACTAAGCTATTACAAAACCAAATATGGGAAGGGGGGTACAAATGTTCAAATGGGGATTTTGACAAGGAATTTAAACCCTAAACTATTACATCAATGTTGAATATTTACAAGACAATTAATTTACATAGATTAAATAAAATAAGACAAATATGCAAGAATGCAAAAAGAATTTTTATATGTATGAAAAAAAGAATTATTTATGTAAAATAAAAGGAAAATAAAAAGGTATTATTTTTTGGAGTTTTTTCATATTTAGGGTAAAACCCTAATTCTATTAAATAAAGTGTATTATTATTTAATTTAATACAAGTATTTATTTATTATGTACAAAAATAAAACAAAGTGAAGTATTTGTCAAAAATGTATTTTTATATTAAATATTAATAATAATAATAAAAAACAAAAGTGTATATATTTTGTATTTACCCTAAATATATTAATAAATATATGTATATATGTATTATTTTAAATATGTGTCATATATATATAAATAATAATAATTTTTAATATTTGTAAAAAAAGTATTTTTTTATGTAAAATATTTTCAGAAGGTAAAATAAAATAAAAATGAAAATAAAAGTATTTTTACATATTTCTCAATATTTTTAATGAAATGTATATATTCATTTATTTATGTATTAATCAAAAGAAAATCACATAAATACCTAACAAATTAAAAAATGGTGAGAAAAAAGATTTTTATATTTTTAATAACATGAGAAAAAATAAATGAATCAATCAAAAAAAAGAAAAAGTCAGAAATCATTAAAAATAAATGAAATGGGCTCAGGGGGTGTAAAACAAGAAAAGTGGTGTGAATAAGAAAAACACTCAGGCCCAGCCCAAGAAGCCACTGTCTTCAACCTCCAGCCAGAAACGTTCAAAAACGCGCGCCCTTCTTCTCAAACTTCTAACTCCTGATTCCTGGCTTTTCAATGAAAACTCATAACATAAAAAATGTTCAGCATGAAGAGACGAATCCAACCATATGCAGAACTTGATCTAACTCTCTAAGATGAGGGAGAATTTCTTCTCCCCCAAATTCTAACCTAGATTTTCTGCCATTTTCAAACCTTAAATTCTCACAGCTCAAGCAAAAGAAATGAAAAGTAAAAACATGTACATGTTCAGTGGCATGAGTAGAACATTGTTTATTCACAAACTTAAAGCTAATGATGCCTAATAAGAGAGATACGAATTCAAAAACTTACTTGTTCAGTTGAAGTTCTATCTGGAAATGTAGAAACTTTCAGTGCAAGGTGATGATTGGAAAAGCTTCCTTGAGGTCCAGGGATGCTATTCCAATGTTTACTTTGTCTTGAAAGCTTTTGAATCGAGCTAGAGCACTTCACCTGCAAGTCAGAAATGTAAAAATGGTGGAACCAGTTAGAGGGATTACAGGTCGTGTTTTTGCTTTTGGTTAGCTTGCATAGATGTTAGAGGATGTATGTGAACTGGTTTGGGCAAGAATGCTTGAAAGGATTAAGAGTTGGAACTCAATCTGCAGAGGTTGCTCTGTTTGAGCAGTTTCAAGGTGATTCTGAGTTTTGGGAGAGATTGAAGGTAAAAGGCTCGTGCAATGGCTTGGTTTTGAGGTGTGGAATGTGTTTGATCAGTTTGTCTAAGTGTTTGTAAGCTGAGATGGAAGTTGGTACAAGTTATGCTACCTTACTTGAATTTGAAGCAAGCAATGGCCACTTGATCATTCTAGCCTGTACAGGCCCTCACACTATGCTGCATCTTTTAGTCTTGATCAGTGTGTTATGTCCATGAATCTTGTGTCCAAAGATATGCATTGTACCATTTGATTTGCAAACTTGACATAAAGTTCTACTTTACAAAAATGGATAAACCACTTTTTCCAATTAAGGCTTAAATCTTTGTACAATGTCCAAACTTAAAGAATAACATCTTGGCACAATGGATTAGCATTAAATTTATGAGTGTCAAAGGGTTTTAGGACCTGTAATGTAGCACAAACTATGCTGATTTGAAAATGATCCAAGTTATGAACATGTTTATGAACCATTCAAAAGTGGATTTTTGCCATATTGTGAAATTCGATTCTCTCAAGTTATGAGGTTGTTTGAGAAGTTCTTGGACATTTTGGAAAGCTTGGAATGTGTACTACAATCCATATTTGAAATGCAAATTGAAATTCCAAGTGGAAGTGTATGGAAAATGGTCTTGAAGTTAGGTAGAAAACCTTGTCAAAAAGGTCAAATTTTCACTAAGTTATGAAGGGTTTGGTGCCCTTATTCAAAAATTTGTAACTTGAGATACAAGCCTCATTTGGGAAAACTTGGTGAATAAAAGTTATAGATTATGCAACAAGCTACAACTTTCATGTTTTGACTTTTGTTTGAATCCAAATGAATCTTGGTGAGAAAGTGGGGCAAAGTTGGGAAAAAACTAGGGTTTTTCATAACTTAGAAAAATTCTAAGTTATGAAAAATTCCATTTCAAACCCTAATTTGCATTTCTTGGTTTCTTGGTGAACAAGTTTCATGATTTGGCATGTTTTGATGAAAAATGAATCTTGACTCTTGATTTTGACCAAAAAGTCAAAGTTTGACTTTTCAGTATACAGTCAAAATTGATCAGTTGACTGGGAAATTCAACTGTCAATCTTGTGTACTTGGGATCTTTTGAGTTTGTTGAACATGTCAAGACAATTCCATTGAGTCCTTGAGTCCATATGTGAGCTTGGTTTGCCATTGGCTAGGTCAAACAGTCAAAAATTACCCTTGTGCAGTCAAAACCCTAAAAATGACCATTTTGCCCTTTTGATGATCTGATCAAATTTCTTGTGGAATTGTGATCCAAACTTGATCAAATGGTCCATATGAGTTCATAATGTTGATGTGGGTCAATTTTCATGAGATTTGACTGTCAATTGGCCACAGTTGACTTTTTCTCCAATACAGCTGATTTCTAGGTCATCTGTCCAATTGACTGGGCAAAACTTGGAATCAAGACTTGAAACTTGGTATGGATAAACTTGGGAGTCCAACATGAGGCATGAAAGTCATCTTAGGCATTTTAGGTCAAAACATCTTTGTTCAACCACAAACCCTAATTTGGGTTAACAGTGCGAGGAGAAGTCTTGAGCAGAGGAAACCCTAACTGGATCTTGATCTTCAAAGGTCTTGTGATGAGAAAATGTTGAGGAAATGGGAGGGCAAATTTTGGGGTACAACACCTTCGATCAAGATTTGGTCTGCAAGTCTTCGATTGAGCGCTGGACCCTCCTTCGATCAAGTCAATGTCACAAAGCTTCAACTATGCACTAGCTACTTCAGGCTTACCTTCGACTCACCAGGCAAGAGGCTCATTCGAAGAACATGTAAATGACTCATTCGAAGAAGCATTCAGAAGGCCCATTTGAAAGGTACATGAGAAGTCCATTCGAAGGAGGCAACACAAGACCCTTCGATTAGCATGAACAAGACCTTTCGATTGGCTTGTTAACAGTGTCTTTCGATTAAGGTTTCAATTAGTACCCTTCGATTGGTATATGGACAAATTCCCTTCGAATGGCATTTCAGTGCAGAGTTTCTCTTAATCTAAGATGCTCTGATGAAGGAAGTTCTGAACACTTCGAACCAGAACTTAGACTCATCACAAGGCCAAGGACTGGTCGAAGCTGTCTAATAGGGAATGTTCAAAATAGATTTGAATTGGGACTTTGAAGCAATCGAAGCACGAAGTCAGCTCTTGATTTTCATCAAGTTGGAGGCCCAAAACAACTCAGAGCAAGCTGGCAGAAACGCATGATTGGATCAAATATGGCAAGTTTTCATGAAAATCAAATCAAATCTCTTCATCATAATGGACCAAGATTTGACCTAATTTCTTTTGTCCATATAAACCTCAAGCCTCACAAATCACACACACGTGAAAAACACATATACAAACTCTGCAGAAACGGCCATACCACTTTGCAACAAAAAAACCTTGAAAAAGTGTGAGATCAAGAACCTCGTTGGAGGCAGATTCAGACCAAAAGAAAGACGCAACTCTCTTCCTTGTCATCCAGTGAAGCAAGACCAATCAAAAACCAAGCCTTCACTGCCTATAACGCACTGTAAGCCCCCATGAACCTTGCTCTGCACATGGAATCGTAATTCAGTTTTTTATGCATCTTTGTGCCAAATTTCTTGCATATTTGTATTAATCATTAAATTCCTAAGCAAGCTACATTATTTGATTATATTTTCGTGACCTCTAACCCCATATCCAGAACCTAGGGTTCTTGTGTCTGTTTTTAGGCGTTTTGCGTGCAGGTTAAATCAAGGCCAACAATGGACATGGATGAGTTCAGGGGAGTGAGTCGAGTACAGTGGTACTCTTGGATTCCATTTGTGTGACCTAGGGAGCATTTTAGAATCATCCCACGAAACTTCCTGTGGATAAAAATCCGCAGGTAACCAAACCAGGTCTTGTGAAGAAGACGATTGCGTGGTGGAGCGCGATTGGTTCATTTGAATCAATTGCGCGTTTTTATTTTGGCCAAGCATAATTGAATTGTTTCTATATAATATTTAGCTTCTATTCCACTAACAGGTTAACATCATGGCTCAGTTGGTAGCACGTTGGTTGAATTGTCTCTTGGGACCTGGGTTCGAATCCCAGGTCCCCCAAAACTTTAAAATCTTTTGTTTTCAGGTAATCCCACGCAGCGTGTGAGAACGTGGTCCACCATATGCCTCAGGCGCCCAATCGCCATGTGGTTCCAGATCCAGATCCAGTGGTCCAGGATGAGGTTCACCATGAACCTTGGTTAACAAACGTCCAGGCAATCTGAAAGTCAAACGAGGCTGTTTGAATCTGGGCCTGGAATTGCAGAATCAACCTCCCTTCTTCAGGCCCAGCGCCCCCAAAGTTTTCTTATGTTTTTTATTTTCTTTTCATATTTCTTTTGCTTTTCATTATTATTATTAAAAACTAACTAATTAATTAACAAACTAACCTTTTTTTTTCATAAAAAAACTCAGAAATCAAAAATATTATTTTCATCATTAATTTCATTATTTTTGTAAATAAACCATTAATCAATTAATTTAGTTTTTTTTAATTAGGTTTAATCTTAACATTTTTTGCAAAAAATTAAAATTGACTTAGAATTAGGTTTTTTTTAATATTTCTGATTTTATTTCCTTAATTAAAATAAAACTCAAAAAATATTTTCTTTAACTCCATTATTATTTTAGACTTAATTCTTAAATAAAAAAAGACCAAAAATATACTTTATACAATAAAAGGGTCAAAACCCTAAAGGACATTCCGATTCAATTTTCTCGCGCGTATTATTTTTGATCTATATTTGTGTAATTGCTCCGAGGATGTAATAACTTTAACTTAGGATTATTTACCGCTTTTATTTACTTTGTGCAATTTAATTTTCAAGGGTTTGTTTTTGGCGATGTAAATACCCGACGCCTTGTAATAGCTTAGCTTTATTTTCCGCAACCATTAACTGCTAGATGTATGAATAATAGGCTATGCATGACAAGATCTATCTTAACTTAAAATCAACAGTAGCTCACCATGACATGTAAAGATAATATAAACTGAAAATTGACACACTCGCACATGCCACTCTTAGGGTACGCCTCACTTGGTTGCCTCGAACGTGGTCATTGAGTATAGGAAGTTTTAGAGGTCGTCCTTTTGTCCAAAGATCATAAGTTGCCTCGAAACGGTTGCCTCGGAAAAAATGATCTAAGACATTAGGGTTACCGCTAAGGCATCCTAACATTGCTTTAGTGACCACACGTCCCTTAAATCGAATTGACCCGAAAACTCCAACGACGGTGCTACCTACTCCTCAATAGTGGGATAGCACTGTCTAAAGGACATTTGCAAAGTTTAACTCCTTTTTTAGTAGGTAGATGGTTCTTAAGTACTTGCTCCTTTTAAAACAAAACAAAAACTTTTCGCACTTACACCCCTTTCAAACAAAAATTCTTTTCAAACCCACAAACACAAAGAAAAGCAAAATTTTGAAAACACAATGAGCAAGTACCTAAGAGCCTGTGGATAACCACGGATAGAAAGGGTGCTAACACCTTCCCTTTCTATAATCTACCTCCCGAACCCGAGAAACATCTCAAAAAGGAATTTTTCTGTGCTTTTGTCCTTTCCTTGTTGGATAAAATAAAAGACGGTGGCGACTCTTTCTTACCGCGACATTTTGCAAAAACAAACGCAAACGCAAACCAGCATTCTAAAACAGTCAGTTCTCATTCCCACCGATCACAGAACTGGCGACTCTACTGGGGAGATCATAAGTGAGGTGTACCTTAGGATTAGATCACTTGTGTTTTCAATTGTATTCTTTGTATGCTTTAATTTTGTGGGCTTGTATCGGAGTTCTATAGATCCTAACCCGGATCTGGGGGTACCCTTTTTTAGGTAAGTAGCAATAAACTGTGAGGGATCTGTCCGGCGTAGACCGACACAGATGAAGCAGTAGCTACGTTGGTGTGACACCTTGGGCTGTACCAATATCCCTTGTGTTGGAACGAGGAGAATATGGGTCTTCTGAGGAGTCATTAAGCATCAACTGACCTTAGAACCTTAAATTGACCAACTTGGCCATAGAACGGTAGCAGTATGCTACACTCATTGAGACTAAACTCTCGCGATGATTCCGGCCGCAAGAAAAGGTTGCTAAACTGGAATTATGACCGATTGAGGGTAGTCAGTGATATTGAGATCCTCTAGAACCCGGTTACTATTTTTTAGGACAGGTCTTAACCAACTGAAACTGAAAGAGGGTAGTACCTAAGCTTCATGCCAGCCTGAAATCTAAGGGCTCTTTTGTGTGACTTGTGTTCCTTTACCATGTTTGCCTTTTGTGAATACTTGTGGTGCCTTTACCATGACATCATAACATCATAACATTGCATATATCTTGCATAAGGACTAACCTATTTCAAAGAGAAGAGGGTTTGATCTTTGCTCTGTTTTGTAGGACATCATGATGCCCATGCATAGGAATACTGTCCGGATCAACTTTGTTCAAGTACCTACTTTACTAAAAGAGTTGGTTGTCAGGATTCCAGACACTGCTACCTTCATCAGGAGGCATGGTTCTCTTCTCAGTTTAGTCACCTCAAAGCTGGACCAACAAATGATGAGTGTCCTGGTCCAGTTTTATGATCCCCTATATCATTGCTTCACCTTTCAAGACTTCCAGCTGGTTCCTACCCTGGAAGAGTTCTCTGAGCTACTCGGTATCTCTGTTTTGGAGCAGACTCCATTCACTGGTTGGGAAAAGACTCTTAAGCCCGAAGAAATTGCTGCAGCCCTTCACTTGACCAAAGAGGAGGTAACGGCCAACTGGGAGACTAGAAGTGGAGCTAAGGGTTTTTTGGCTAAGTTTCTGGTTGCCAAAGCTAATTACTTCTGGGATGGCTTAGACTTCAAAGCATACGAGGACATTCTGGCTCTCTTAATCTATGGTCTGGTATTGTTACCAAATCCTGACACTTTTGTTAATGCTAATTCCATAAGGATCTTCATCTCTCGGAACCCTGTGCCCACTCTCTTGGGTGATATCCTTCATCAGCTCTATACTCGTACTGCCCGAAAGCGGGGAACTTTGATGTGTTGTGCTCCTTTATTGTCGAGGTGGTTTATTTCGCACCTCCCTAAGTCCGTACTGAAGAACAAAGAAGGAATGGGCTGGGCTCATAGGGTAATGTCTCTCATTAATAATGACATTATCTGGACTCTCAAAGGCTTAGATGAGGTGATTGCCATTGATCGTTGTGAAGAGTATCCTAATGTTCCATTGATCGGAACCCATGGAGGGATTTCTTATAACCCATGCTTAGCTCTCTGTTAGTTTGGAAGAGCCAGAAGAGAAGGGCCTCATGAGATGTTGACGCCTCATATCATCTTTGATTTTCAGGGAGATAGCGACGAGCTGCGTCGTAGATTCATCAGGGCTTGGGATAGAGTTCACCAATCTGACCCACATGAGTTGGGACCAAAAACTTCTCTGCCAATGGAGCCGTATCTCAGATGGGTCCGCATCCGTGCCCAGAAGTTAGGTATGCCATATGAAGCTGTCAGGCCTGTTACTCTTGAAGTTGCTGATAAAGACGGGGTTCTTCCAACTATCCTCCATCCTCATATGCCCACTGATAATGGCACACTGAAGAGGTCTTGGATGCAATTGCAGGAAGAACGGGATTCTTATCGGGAGAGGTTCAATGAACAAGAACAGAAGATCCAGAAGTTGACTAAACAACTGGAAAATGAGCAGATCCTGAATAATTATGTTCGCACTGAGAAGAAGAGACCATGGGAGCATTGATGGACCGTTGATGTTTTCTTTTACAGTTTTTATTTACTTTTCAGTATTTCCATTCTTGTAACGCCTAAGGGCAATTTGTTGAACAATTTAAATTCTGAAGTTAAATCTAATAAAGTGTGTTTCCTTTCTTGTTTACAAATTTGAATCCCGATTGTCTTTGAAATCATAAATCATACATATTTCATCTCATGCACTTCATAAACAGGTACCTTTTTACAGGTATCTTATCTTCTTCGCTGTTTATTTCAGCAATCATCATGTCTACTGAACCTTCCACTGAGTAAGCTATCAAGGCCCTCCAGGCCCAGAACGCCCAATTTCAAGAGCTGGTCATGAATCTAGCTAAGGGTCAGCAGGACCTGAAGACCTTGATTCTGAAAGAGAGGAAGAAGAAGAAGAAGAAGAGGACTGTCATGTTCAACACCGGACGCAGGTTTGGAAACGGGCTGCAAAATGAAGTTGATCTGACCACCTCATCTGGAGGGAAAGACAACCCACAAGAAAGGAGGGCTCCTAGCCCTATGGTCTCTGACAACGAGACGGACTGTGATGAAGAACAGTATCCTCCTGCTGAGGATAAGTACAAACAACTAGAAGACCGTTTGAGCGCTATGGAAATACAGAAGGTGCCCAGTCTGGACTACGGAGATATAGGTCTATCCTCTGGGGTGGTGATTCCCCATAAATTCAAGGCACCTGCCTTTGCCAAGTATGACGGAGCTTCCTGTCCAAAGCTGCACCTCCGATCATATGTGAGGAGGATCCAACCTTACACTGCTGATAAGAACTTGTGGATCCATTTCTTTCAAGACAGTCTTTCAGGGACTCAGCTTGAGTGGTTCTATCAGTTGGATGGAGCCAGTATCTGCGGCTGGGAGGATTTGGCTACTGCGTTCTATAGGCAGTATCAGTATAACTCCGACCTCGCTCCTACGCGTACCCAACTCCAGGGTATGTCAATAGGGACGGGTGAAGGATTTAAAGAGTATGCTCAAAAATGGAGAGACCTTGCCGGAAGGGTGCAACCACCTTTGGCTGACCGTGAACTTGTCGATATGTTTCTGGGGACCCTGTCTGGTCCATTCTTTAATCATCTGATTGGAAACTCTTCAGCCAGATTTACAGACCTTATCTTGACTGGTGAGAGGATTGAAGCTGGTATTAAGGCTGGGAAAATACAGAAGGGTGCCTCATCGAGCACCGAGAAGAAGCCATTTAAGAAAGAGTCCAGTGCTGTCTACAGTTCAAGAAGACAGAATGGACTTGAACACCGCCAAGCTGTCAATGCGGTTGTTATTTCAAAACCTGCTGGTGCTCCTCAGCATCACAACCAACAAAGGGGCGAGAGACCTCGAAGGCAATTCACTCGTCTCAGCATGACTTTGTCTCAGATGTTGCCAGTTGCTGAATACCAATCTGGTGACTCTAAAAGAAGCTCCGAAGATTTTAAATACAACATCACCAAAGTATAACCCTAACGCCCGCTGCGCTTATCACTCTGATAGCCCGGGGCATGATACGGATGATTGTTGGGCTTTGAAGAAGAAGGTTCAAGACCTAATCGATGCCAAGGAGATCAAGTTTGACTCTCCGGAGACTCCAAACATAATCACTGCTCCTATGCCAAATCATTGAAGGCTTTTGTTTCATTTGATTTTCAAGTTGTAATATCTCTTTGTTATTCGAACAATTATCTATTAATGCCAAACTTTGTTTCATTAATGCATTGCATATGTTTGTCTTGATTTGATCCAATCATTTTAATTACATTTATACTATGCTTTTTACTCACTTTATGACATTCAACTCTTGCTAAAAGTTACAAGCCTTTAGAGGGAGGATGACGAAAATGATACCAAAGTCTCTACAGTATGCTTTTGGACAGACCTTGCTGACGATGTACAGGCATTTCTTTCAAATCCTAAACACTAGAGTTATAAGGAAGATAATCCCTAGTCAACCCCTTTGAGCCAAAGAAGTTGGAGTTTTTCTTTTCACAAATTGAAACCTTTAATTTAAACATGGGGAAGGGTAGTCTCTCAGTTAATTCAAAAGATGCGCATTGAAGTCGCAAAACTCTCAGTTCATAATACAACGGACGACATCAAAAGAATTCCTCTGGAATCAAAAGACAGTGGTGGTTCCTTATCTCATAGGCAGTCAATCTCTCAAAAGAAAAAAAGCCCACTGAGCCAAAACCTATAAAGGAGGCTTAAGAAAGCTGGGGCATCCCGCTGACTGTAATCTCGAAAACAGAAATAGTCAGGCAAAAGTTAGGGATAACAAATAAAAAAGAACGAGGTCGCTACAAATCCTCAATAACATGAAAAATGTTACAAAAATGACTGCCTTCCAACAAATTCAACTTGTGTGAACCATCACCAAAAACGTCGTTCCAGACTCACTTGGAGTTCAAATGCACAATTAACTGAGCTTAGGATTGAAAAGATCATGAAGAGCGGGTGGGTAAAAATATACTTTGAGCCTTTATCCTTTGCTTCTTAAACCGTGAACCAAGCCACGTTACAACCCTTTAAAAGTCCTAACTAAAGCATGGGTTAGTTCGGAAGCATACTGTTACAAAAGGTATCCTGACTCCTGTAAGGCTTTGCCCTAAATCTTGTGTTGAATTTGTATTATAAAAAGTTTTCTGCTAAAAAACGAATTTTTCAAAACTTCGAGACAAGCATAAACTTTGCATTATTTGAATATCACTGTTTGCATTTGGCTATTTGTTTGACAGCGGAGAAATTCACACAACGAATATCCGATGAACGAAAGCCCTCCCAGTGAATAAAATCACTTTCAACCAAGGGGCAGACATGATCATTTTCCATCATCTGGGGCAGACATGATCATTTTCCACCATTTGGGGCAGTCAAGTCAAGATTCAAGGAATCTCTTGAAATGCCAAATAGCCAGGGGCAGATCTCCATCTGAATCACTTGGGGCATTGGACATGAATTCCAGCAACGAATATTGCATGATCAAACGAAGATCTTCTGGTAGTATGGCAACACAACACTACCGACAGTGACAACTCCCTACACTCTGAGAGCGTGGACATAGTCAAAAAAGTACTACGCATAATCAAAGACCCGCTAGGTTGACTGGCCTAGGCAAAAATAAGGGATGAAAACGAAAAAATCTATACACCCGGCAAGTCGAAAACCTGAAAAGGCGGCTTGGGCAAAAAAGGGTATCCCGATGGACTGAAAACCCGAAAGGATGGTCCAGGCAAAAATTAGGGATCAAAGCGTACGACTATGTCCCGTCATCTCGTCACTTGCCTACCCCAAGAAGATTTGTCATGCCGATCGGCAGTTATCAAACACCTCATAGGCCTCCTTCTCCCGCAGAAACAGGGGCAATAAGAATTGTCCGAACTGTACAAGTTGCTCTGTCCACCAGGTACCAAGGTATATATTCAGCTGAAGAATATGGCTAAGATACTTTCACTCCCCGCATATTAAAACAGTAATGGTAGCTCTCCCCACTGAGACTTGCAACTATGAACAAATCAACAATACTCTCCCCAAGCAGAGTTGGTCTACCATCAGCCCCGAAAAGGCTTGGTATCCCCAGAAGATCTTAGTATTCCCCAACGGAGTATAAAGATATTCTCCAGCAAGCGTAAGAGCATCCCCGGTAGTCTTAATATTCCTCAACAAAATATAAGAATGTCCCCCGGCAGAATACAAGATACCACAATGGAGTCATTTCCCCAGCGCAGTCTAAAAAAGGCTTCCCCTCCAGAGTTGAATCATCTTACCCAGTAGATTCTGGAAACTTGTCCCCTGCAGAATACAAATGCATCTCCTCAGCCAAATTCAGAGGTTATCCCCACAAGAGTCTAACTGGGTTATCCTCAGCAAGTTGCAACTGAAAGAGAATCCCCAGCGAAGTTCCTTCTATCCCCAGCGGAGTTCATCATCAAAATACCCAACAGAGCTTATCAACAGAATCCCCAGCGAAGTTATCGTTAAAATCCTCAGCAGAGTATCTCTTCCCCACAGAGTAATTCCCCGCAGAGTAATCTCTCCGCCAGTTTATTCCCCAACGGAGTTATTTTCTCCTACAGGTTTATTCTCACAACCATCTTCGTTCATCATCCCCAGCGGAAACGAAGAACTCAACTCTATTCTCCAGCAGCTCCAGGATTTACTTTCCCAGACAAAAATACATTCATAAAAATTTCACATTTCATACCTCCTATTTACATACATGATAAAGTGCATACGACACAATCTCATTTATTTTTGAGAACATCATGACATCATGCATTTCATACATCATGACATTGCATACAGCTAATGTTTTACCTTTTTCAGGAAAGAGTCAATCAAAAGATGGCTATTATCAACCTTTTCAAGTCCCAGTTTAATACCTGTAGCAAGCCAGGAAAATATCTGTGGACGACTGATTGTAGGTTAATACCTGTAACAAGCCAGGAAATTATCTACATAAAGAGATTGAAGATGAACACCTGTAACAAGCCAGGAAGACTTTCTTTCTCAGGTCAGAGATTAATACCTGAAACCAGCCAGGACAGATATCTCCTCGACCAACCCTTTTTAAGTTCCAAATTAATACCTGTAACAAGCCAGGAAAACTATCTGTGGACAATTGATTAATACCTGTAACAAGCCAGGAAATTATCTACATAAAGAGATTGAAGATGAACACCTGTAACAAGCCAGGAAGACTTTCTTTCTCAGGTCAGAGATTAATACCTGAAACCAGCCAGGACAACTATCGTATCGGCCAACCTTTTTCAAGTTCCAGATTAATACCTGTAGCAAGCCATAAAAAACTATCTGTGGACGACTAATTAATACCTGTAACAAGCCAGGAAAACTATCTACATGAAGATTAATACCTATAACAAGCCAGGAAAACTATTTTTCTTTCTCAGGTCAGAGATCAATACCTGAAACCAGCCAGGACAACTATCTACTCGACCAACTCAAACAATTCAACAATCACTTTTGGATGGCATCTTTAAGCCCATCTCCAACAACTTTCTATCACATCTCCAGATGGCATCTATAAGCCCATCCTCCTACCAACAATATCCCAAATGGCATCTGTAAGCCCATTCCTGACATCACAATGCTGATACTACACCATGCGAGTGCAAATTTCTGGGCACTTTAGTGTTCAATCATCTTCCACCTTCGGATCACGAAAGGCACGCAAGCCAATCTACATCCTCAGGTTTAAGAAAATTGAACAGGGGAAACTGTTGTACCCCAAAATTTGCCCTCCCATGTTTTCCAAAGTCTTACCCCTACATGGTTAGTCACAAACACTGGCCTAATGAAAATAAAGTTTTTTTTGAAGATGAACAAAGTGTCTTTCGATTGGGCATTTGGCACTCTTCGATCAGGCTTTAATTAGTAAGCTTCGATTAGGTGTTTGGAACCTTTTGATCAAGCTTTGGTTCACCAGGCTTCGATTGGGCATTTGTGCAATTTAATTTTCAAGGGTTTGTTTTTGGCGATGTAAATACCCGACGCCTTGTAATAGCTTAGCTTTATTTTCCGCAACCATTAACTGCTAGATGTATGAATAATAGGCTATGCATGACAAGATCTATCTTAACTTAAAATCAACAGTAGCTCACCATGACATGTAAAGATAATATAAACTGAAAATTGACACACTCGCACATGCCACTCTTAGGGTACGCCTCACTTGGTTGCCTCGAACGTGGTCATTGAGTATAGGAAGTTTTAGAGGTCGTCCTTTTGTCCAAAGATCATAAGTTGCCTCGAAACGGTTGCCTCGGAAAAAATGATCTAAGACATTAGGGTTACCGCTAAGGCATCCTAACATTGCTTTAGTGACCACACGTCCCTTAAATCGAATTGACCCGAAAACTCCAACGATGGTGCTACCTACTCCTCAATAGTGGGATAGCACTGTCTAAAGGACATTTGCACAGTTTAATTCCTTTTTGAGTAGGTAGATGGTTCTTAAGTACTTGCTCCTTTTAAAACAAAACAATAACTTTTCGCACTTACACCCATTTCAAACAAAAATTCTTTTCAAACCCACAAACACAAAGAAAAGCAAAATTTTGAAAACACAATGAGCAAGTACCTAAAAGCCCGTGGATAACCACTGATAGAAAGGGTGCTAACACCTTCCCTTTCTATAATCTACCTTCTGAACCCGAGAAACATCTCAAAAAGGAATTTTTCTGTGCTTTTGTCCTTTCCTTGTTGGATAAAATAAAAGACGGTGGCGACTTTTGCTTACCGCGACATTTTGCAAAAACAAACGCAAACGCGGACCAGCATTCCAAAACAGTCAGTTCTCATTCCCACCGATCACAGTTTGCATAATCAATTGTTTATTTTGATGCTTGTATGGATAACTTCCATTGCTAGGGTTGAAGCTTTGTTTTAGGGTTTTTCATTAAAGGTGAAATTAAGCCAAAAGATGAGTACCATTGTACTCACGAGATCAAACCCAGTTGATCTATGTATTTAAATTTCATTTTTATTGCGTGGCTGTGATTTTTGAAATATGCAGGTTTATAGTTACAGCGTGTTGTCTGTAGGTAAAAGTTCTGTCTAAAACGACAACCCCTTTGGAGAAGATGATGGCGTGTCCAAGTCTGGTTGGACCATTTGAATCTCGCGCGAATTTTCATTATTACTTCCAATTATTAAATAAGATATATTGTTGTTGTTTGATATCACAAATAACCAAGTGGCCCAGTGGCAAGCAGGAAGGGTGTTAAAGCGTTATGTGTGGGAGGTCAGGGGTTCGACCCCTGCCTCCAACATTTTCTATTTTCCCAGTATTTCTTTGCAGATTCTATACTACCATCACAAGCGCGCATATCATACGCCCCAAATTCATCACCATCAGATCAAGCCTTGCCTAGATCTCACGCTTCTAATGAAGCTCCCCATGATGGACCTCCAGGCTCTCAATAACACTGGATCCATCACTGGTGATGGGCCACAGGATTGGGCTTTGGACAAATTCAACAACACATCATCCCAGATTTGGGTTTACACCCCTCAGGCCCATTCCTTCCCTTTTTTTAAATTTTACTATTTTTATTTTTGTTTAATTAATTTAATTCTTTTTTAAATCAATTTTTTTATATATAAAATCATAAAATCATAACAAAAATATGACTTAGTTTTTTTATTAAATTAATTTTTGCAAATTAATTATTTTAATCAATTTTAACTTATTTTCATTGATTAAAATTAATTAGAAGATTAGGTCAATTTCAAATCATTTTTTTATAAAAAATTAAAAAAATATTTTAATGATCAAATTAGATTTTTAAGGTTTTACACTTTCTTTCAATTTTAATTCTCGCGCTTAATTACTTTTGTTGTTCAATTTATTTTTCATTATTGATGTAATTGCGTCCGGTTTGTAATAGTTTAATTAGGGTTTCAATTCCGCATTTTATTTTTCAGTCATTAATTATGTAATTGCACCAAATTCTTGTAATAGTTAGGAATTTTATCTTTCTGCCATTTATTTTCCTGTACGATAAACTGCTTAGATGAATGTTTAATAGAGTTGCATGAAAGATAATGATTAATTGAACCTAGATAACCCTAATTGCGCAAGATAAAATATCTGAAAAAGGCACACTTTTGCACACTTGCACCCCTAGGGTATACCTCACTCGGTTGCCTTTGAATTATAGTCACAATTCTCGAAACATGAGAATTCTTAGTGGTTGTCCTTAAGTCTAGAGATCACTAGTCCCTCGATGACCCTCTCGACTGCTGCCTCGGTATAAAAGTGATCTTAGGGCTTTAAGATAGTTACTAAGAGATCTTGCCATGTTGCCTTAGTGACTGTACGTCCCTTTCGATAGTCCCTCAAACATCTAGCGACTAGGGTTACTTACTCGCTAATAGTAGGATAACACGTTCTAAAGGATAGGAGGAAAAGAATGCCTTTTTTCAAGTAGGTATATAACTGTTAGGTACTTGCTCAAACAATCCTTTTTACACACTTTCAAACACTTTTCAAACAAAGTTTTCAAAAACACTTTATCACACTCTTGAGGACTGATATAAGAGTTATCATAAATTGAATCGCCGCACTAAGGCATTTTCAAAGCTTTTCAAAACACACTGTAATACGGTGGGAGAACTGACTTGAAGGTTTTGCGTTTGATCGCAAATGTTTCGGTTAGCAAGAGTCGCCACCGACTTTTCTTTTATCCAAAAGGAAAGGTGAAAAAGCACAAGAAAGACCTTTGAGATTATTTCTTGAGTTCGGGGGGTAGATTATGAAAAGAGAAGGTATTAGCATCCTTTTCATCCATGGTTTTTCATGGGCTCTTAGTTACTTGCTAGATCACTTGCTTTTGTTTGAAGTTGTGCTTTGTGTGGTTTTTGAAAGTATTTTGTAAAGAAGCCATTGTTTAGGCAAACTTTGTAATGATTCTCGTTCGTAAGAATGTATACAAAGTGTTAATCTTTTGAAAATGCTTTCAAGTTTTGTAAGATGTTTTGAAAGTGTAAGTGTTTGTTTTGAAAATAGCAAAGATGTTTTGTTTTGCAATTGAGCAAGTAATTAGGAGCATTCTACCTACTCAAAATTCTTTCATGTTCATTTCCTTTTTCCTTTGACATTATTATCTTATCATTGATTTGATAAGTAACCCTATCTTTGGATGTAAACGGGACGGGCGTGGGTCATCGTATAACCATGATTAGTAATGTTGCAAGGTATCCTAGCATTCTCTTTTAGGGACTAAGATCATTTGAAAGGAAACTTTAGATAGCGTCATCGAGGGACTATGATCTTGTATTTTGTTTGTTTTTGCTAAGATACCTCACATGCGTAATATGGCTATTATGTAAAGGCAACCAAGTGGATTTACCCTAGAGGTGTTTATGTGCAAGTGTATTGTTTTCATGCTTGATTTTGTCTTGAATTAGGGTTTTCTAAGTATTGGTTTTAGTCTTTCCATACAAGCCCTAATTACTAGCATTTATATATAAAGCGATAAATTGCGGAATTTAAAGTTACTACGTTATTACAACATTTGTGGGAGGGGGTGTACAAATTGTAAATGTGGATTGCAAGAAGTTAAACCTAATTAGTCTATTACAACCATATTTAATTGATACAAATATACAAGGATTTAAATGAATACAATGTACAAAAAGAATAAATATGCAACAATGTAAATGTGAAGAAAATGAATATTTTTATTTGGATTTTTTAGGGAAAAGGGATTTGTTTTAACCTAATTAATTAAAAGAAAAATAACTAATAAAAATTAAATCCTAAATTTGCTAAGAAAAGATTTTTAAACAAAAAAACTAAATCTATTAATTAAAATAAAAGAAATTAAGTTTTATAAGAAAAGTGTTTTTGGTATTTTAGTCTTGGAAATAATTTATAGTATTATGAAATATATTTGGCCTTTTTTATATTAAAATAAATATATTTTAATAGGTGTAAAAGAAAAATAAATACTAACCTAGTTTAAATTAAATTTACAAGATAATGTGTAAAAAATAAATAAAGTATGACTAATAAAATGATTTTTTTGTGTGATAAAAATAAATAAACTAAGTTAAAATAAAAATCCAATATTTTTTGTATTTTTCATGATTTTTTAATATTATGAAAATAATTAAGAAAATAAATAATAATAAAAAAGAAAAGAAAATAAAATTGGGCCAAGGGCGTATAAACGAAATGGGGGGTTAGCCAGCAAAAACAAAAGTAGTCCAGGCCCAAAGAGGCCCAGCACCTGCAAAAAAACAAAGTCAGGAAGCAAAAAATATGAAAAAAACAAAAGGGTACCACTGGGGCTCGAACCCAGGTCCCAAAGGTTACAGGTGCGCGCTTCTACCACTGGGGTGGCTATACATCCGTTAACATAAGTAAATTAATAAATATATGATACAAAACACGCCCTGATTACTTCATCTTCAACCTCCAGCCAAACCAACTGTAACTTGTTCATTTCTCATCAAAAATGAAAACTGTAAACATGAAACTTGTAGCAAATTTCCTTACGGTTTCAAAAATGTAAAGCATTAAAACTATAGATCAAAGATAAGCATGAATTTTATTGGCCCTAATCTGAACCCTAAAAATCTCAGAAACTTCAATCTTAAAATACTCTAAGCTCAAGCAAAATCAATGAAAACTATGGACATGGTTAGCTTTAGGGCAATGATCTCTACATGTTTTGTTCACAAATAAATCATTAATGACGCCTGTATGAGAAGTTCCAAAGTTAGAAAACTTACCTTGCAAGAGGGTATCGGGTTTGAAGTTTGAGCAGCTTTCAAGGATTTCCAATGGTTGGGTTAGCTTCATCAAGTTCCCAGGAAGCTAATGGAATGCTTAGCTTGAGCTGAAAGGGCCTGAGGAGTTCTGGAGAAGTCCAAGTGCAAAGATCTGTTTTTAAAAATGGAGGATGATGTTAATGGTGTTACAGTTCTGTAACAGGGTGTGGGATCAATTCTATATGATGTTTAGAAGCTTTAGAAACCAAAAGGCCAAGAAACGCACGAGTAGATTATGAGTTTCAAGTTTTTGGTCAGTTTGTGTGAAAATGGAAGTATGAGATGTGTTTCTGAGTTTTATGTGTTTTCAGGGCATGAGCCTTCGTGTATTTGTGGCCAATGGTTTGTGTATGTATAAACAAAAGTGTTTGAGAGCTTTGGACAATCATAAGTACACGTTTTTAGTTTTTGGCTAGGTTACTTGATTTTGAAGAAAAGAGGGAAACCAAGTTTCAAGAGGAGGTACAAGCATGGGATGGATGATTGTAAGTGTCTAAACCATTTTGCATGAGTTATAGGACTTGTTTGATCAGAAGAGAACAAGTGCAAGGCTCAAGAACAAGTTTTGTGCAAAAAGTCACTTTATCAAAATAACAATGTAACCTTTCTTCCAAAAATGGATATAAAGCATGTCCATGCATTGAATGCTTGAAGTGAGACCTCTAAAAGGTGTGTAAACCATTAATTATGGAGTGCCTAACAAGTTTGAGGCCTGAAAATTAGTGTTTATCTAGCATAGTTTAAATTTTGAAATTGGTTCATCACAAAATGCCTTGTAAATCAAGTGATAAAACCCTAACTTCATCTTTTCGATTCTCCTTACTCAAGAATGATCTCAAGGAGTTCTTGGACATTTTGGAAAGCTTGTAATGTTCTCTACGACCCATCTTTGAATTGATTTTGAATATTCCCCTTGGAACTATATGAAACAGTCCCATGAAGTTGGGTCAAAATCCTGACCAAATTAGGGCAAAATTTCACTAAGTGTTTAGTTTCATGACCGCATGTTCTTAAAATTATAACTTGAGATCCAAGAACTTTTGGAAGGAGTTGTGTAAATAAAAGTTGTTTCTTTCATGGAGATATACAACTTTCATGTTGGAAGTTTCTCTTGAATCATCTTGCATCATGGTGAAAAAGTTGTTCAAAGTTGTGAAAAAACATGAAATTTCCAACACTTAGAAAAATTTCTAAGTTTAGAAATTTTGACTTTTCAAAATGAAATCTTGAATTTTTGATTTCTTGATGAATAAGTTTCATATTTTGACATGTTTTGATGAATTGTGATCTTTGGCACTTGAATTTGACCAAAAAGTCAAAGTTTGACTTTTTAGTATACAATTGACTTTTGATCAGTTGACTGAAAATTCGTCTGTCAATCCTTTGAACTTGAGAAATGTTTTGAGCCATGCCATTAGGTCAAAATGATGTAATTGGACTTTTGAGATCATGACTTAAACCAATTGATCATTTGCTAGGTCAAAAATCGGAAATTGCCCTTTCCTAGTCAAAACCCTAATTTTGACCATTTTGCCCTTTTGGGGATTTGATCAAATTTCTTGGGGAGTTGTAGTCCAAACTTCATCAAATGATACATATGAGTTTAAAATGTTGATGTGCATAAAAAATTATGAAGTTTGACTGTAAATTCGCCATGGTTGACTTTTCCCCTAATATAGTTGGTTTTTAGGTCAACTGCTCCATTGATTGAGCAAAGGTGTGATCCAAGATTTGAAACTTGACATGAGTGATCTTGGGGGTCCATAATGATCCATGAAAGTCATATGGGGCATTGGAAGCTAAATATCCTTGTGCAATCTCAAACCCTAATTTTGGTCATCAGTGCTTAAGGAGATGTCTTGGGCTGATCAACCCTAATGCAATCTTTGAGTCAAAGGAGATCTTGTGAGAAAATTCTTGATAAGTGAGAGGGAAAATTTTGGGGTACAACATCTGCCCCTGTTCAATCTTCTTAAACCTGAAGATTTAGATTAGCGAGTTTCGCCATTCGTGACTCGAAGGTGGAAGATGATTGGACACTAGAGTGCCCAGAAATTTGCACTCGGTGATGTGATGGTAGAGGGAATGGGATTAAATATGACATTTGGAGGCATGATAGAAAGTTGTTGGAGATGGGATTGTAGATGCCATCCAAAAGTGATTGCTGAATCTTGAAAGAGAGTCTAAAGGAGTATCAGAACGGCGTCCGTGTCTAGACCGTATCTAAACTGTATCTGAAAATTGCATCTGAATGAGTATCAGAATGGCGTACATGTCTGAAGCATATCTGAACTGTATCTGAAAGTTGAAATTTTGAATGAGCATCAGAATGGCATCCGTGTCTGGAGTGTATTTGTATTGTATCTGAGAGGGAATCTGAATGAGTATAAGAATGGCATCCGTGTCTGGAGCGTATCTGAACTATATCCGAAAAGTGGACTCTATGAGCATCAAAATGGAATCTGTGTCTAGAGCGTATCTGAACTGTATTTGGAAGTTGAATCTGAATGAGTATCAGAATGGCATCCGTGTCTGGAGCGTACCTGAACTGTATCTGGAAGTTGAATCTGAATGAGTATCAGAATGGCATCTGTGTCTGGAGCGTATCTGAACTGTATCTGGAAGTTGAATCTGAATGAGTATCAGAATGGCATCCGTGTCTGAAGCGTATCTGAAAACTTTGAACATTGTTAATGGTAGTTGTTGATTAATCTTATCCTGAAAAGGGTAAAAATGTTAGCTAATATGCAATGTCATGTTGTATGAAATGCATGGTATAATGCATTCGTGTTATCAATGTTTATGATATATGGATGCGATGTATGCGCATGCGAGCTAATCTGCTACATTGCTGTTGGATTGGGGGAAATAAATCCCTGACTGCTACTGAGGATATGGAGTGTAAGTCTTCGTGTTGTAAAGTTGAAGTGTTGATGAATTTCCACTTAGAGAAATAAAATTTGTTGTCAGGCAAATGTCGTGTACTGCTTGTAAAATCCTGTTAGGAAATCATGAGAAATTGAACAACTTCTACTGGGGATTGATAATTGGAAACTTTGTTCCGCTGGGAATTAAACTGCACACTGTGGGGGATTTTATGGAAACAGCTTGGAGAGATTTCCCTATATCTTAAAGCCATCAGTGATTGTCTTTCTATTTTGTTTATTTGTAAGCGGTAATTATGTTCAAATGCATATGTTCAAAAATAAATCATTGGATGTTTTTGTAAACAAAACAAAATAGTAAAGAAAAACAGATAGTTTTGCACTTCCAAAGGAATATCTTTGTATTGACTTTGAGTAAGTATTTTTTTACAATGAGACAAACATTCTAGTAAGAGAATGCCATCTTAAAAAATGACAATTTTTATACAAAGAAAAGATAGTTATGTGCAATAATCCCATGGGTTCCCATTCTGCTATAGCCTTTGTGTCTCTGAGCATCTGGTTTATTTGTGGCCTTGTTCGAAGCTGATTGAATCGATCAGAACCTATGAGTTTATCAGTTGAAGCCAAAGGTTGTCCGTAAAGTGATCCAACGGGACATAGTCATACGCTTTAATTCCCTAACTTTTGCCTGGACCGCCCTTTCGGGTTATCAGTCCACCGGGATACCCTTTTTTGCCCAAGCCGCCCTTTCAGGTTTTCAGCTTGTCGGGTGTACATATTTTTCGTTTTATCCCTAATTTTTTCCCGAACCTTTTTGGTTCGCCGGGATGCCCTTGTTTTTCCTAGGTGTGTCAACCTAGCGGGTCTCTTATGTGTAGTATCTTTTGACTATGTCGGCGTTTGCAGGGTGCGGAAGGTCGTCACCATCCATGGTGGTCAAGATCACTGTGCCACCAGAGAATATGTTTTTGATTACAAACGGTCCTTCGTATGTAGGATTCCATTTGCCCATGGGATCACCTTGCGGCAGTATGATACGTTTGATCACCAAATCCCCGACTTGATACACTTGGCGTCTGACCTTTTTGTTGAAAGCCTTGATCATTCATTTTTGATACATTTGACCATGATAGACAGCATTAAGTCTTTTCTCATCAATCAAGTTTAGTTGATCAAGTCGAGTCTGGATCCAATCTTCTTCATTCAGCCTTGCATCCTTCATAATTCTCAGTGAGGGGATCTGTACCTCAATAGGCAAGACAACCTCCATGCCGTAAACCAGAGAGTAGGGTGTTGCCCCGGTTGATGTGCATGTTGTGGTACGATACCCGTGGAGAGTGAATGGTAGGATCTCATGCCAGTCTTTGTACGTGACTGTCATTTTCTGTATGATCTTTTTAATATTCTTATTTGCGGCTTCGACAACACCATTCATCTTTGGCCGGTAAGGGGAAGAATTGTGATGATGGATCTTGAATTGTACGCACAGGGCGGTGATCATAGTATTGTTTAGGTTCATACCATTTTCTGTGATGATCCTCTCCGGGATACCGTACCGGCAGATGAGATTCTGCTTGATGAAACGGGCGACAACATTCTTGGTTAGGGAAGCGAAAGAGGCTGCCTCAACCCACTTTGTAAAATAGTCAATAACCACTAAGATGAAGCGGTGTCCATTAGAGGATGTTGGTTTGATTTCCCCAATCATATTGATGTCCCACATAGAAAAGGGCCAAGGAGCCATCAAGATATTCAAAGAAACCGGAGTTACGTGCACCTTATCAGCATAGATCTGACACTTATGGCAGTTTCGAGAGTGTTGATAGAAATCTGCTTCCATGGTAGACCAGTAATAGCCTGCCCGTAGGATTTTCTTTTCTATCGTATGCCCACTGGAATGGGTGCCAAAAGTGCCTTCATGTAACTCAGACGTGATCCTTTCAGCTTCAACCTTGTCTACGTAATGAAGTAACACAAAGTCATGGTTGTGTTTGTAAAGAATACCATTACTAAGGAAGAATTTAGCATAGAATCTCCTTAAGAACTTCTTATCATTGATTGAAGCTCCTTCTAAATATTCTTGAGCCTCAAGATACCTCTTGACTTCGTGAAACCAAGGCTGGTTCACTACTTCTTCAATATTAATCTCGTGACAGTGAGCTGGTTCATCCATTCGTTCAATGGTGATCTGGGTAGCCTCGTTATCCCATTTAAGTTTAAACATGGATGACATTGTGACTAGTGCGTCTGCTAGCTGATTTTCTTCTCGCAGGAAATGTTCGAAGGTAATCTTTTCAAAATGTGGGAGCAATGTCAACACATGTTCTTTGTAGGGAATGAGGTTAGGGTGTTTGGTGTCCCTTTCCCCTTTGATCTGGCTGATAACCAAAGCTGAATCTCCGAATACATTCAAGGATTTGATCCCCAAATCTATGGCAACTTTGAGACCAAAGATGCACGCATCGTATTCCGCCATGTTATTTGTACAGTTGAAGTAGAGTCTTGCAGTAAAGGGAGTATGACACCCTTCAGGAGATATGAGTACAACACCAATACCATTGCCAAGTGCATTACATGCTCCATCAAAAACCAGAGTCCATCGGGATCCTTGTTCAGGTCCGTCATATAGCCTGAATTCTTCACAGTTGTTTACCATCATGATGTTTTCATCCGGGAATTCGAACCTCATGGATTGGTAGTTGTGATACGATGGGAGAACTTACTTGAGAGTTTGCGTTTGATCACAGATGTTGCGGATAGCAAGAGTTTCCATTGACTTTTCTTTTACCCAAAAGGAAAGGTGAAAAGCACAGGAAAGACCTTTAGAGATGTTTTCTTGAGTTCGGAGGGTAGATTATGAAAAGGGAAGGTGTTAGCACCCCTTTAAGCCATGGTTTTCCATGGGCTCTTAGTTTCTTGCTAGATCACTTGCTTTTGTTTGAAAGTGTGCCTGTGGTGTGGGTTTGAAAGTATTTTAAAAATGTCTTTGTAATGGTTCTTGTCTCTATAAGAACGCGTACAAAGTGTTTGTTTGAAAAATAGTTCAAAGATGTGTTTGTGAAATGTGTTTTTTGAAAGCGGTTTTAAAAAGGTGTTTTTGTACTGATTCTCATCTCTATAAGAATGTGTACAAAGTGTTGTCTTTCGAAAATGTTTCAAAATGAGAGTGTTGGTGTATAAAATTTTTTTATTGTGAGCAAGCGAGCAACTAGGAGCGAGTCTACCTACTCAAAAGGTCTTAGATATTCTTTTCCTCCTCCTTTAGATGTTGCTATCTTACCATTGACTTGGTAAGAAGCCCCATCGTTGGATGTGAAGGGACAGATGTGGGACATTTGTATAGTCATAGAAGGCAACCTATGAGACATTTTAATAATGTCGTTTTAGGGACTAGATCGTTTACCAGAGGCAACATCGAGGGTCATCGAGGGATTACGATCTTTTATCGAGGGTCTTTGCTAAAACGCCCATATTCGAGGGACATGACTATTTTCCGAAAGGCGACAAAGCGAGATTACCCTAAGGGTGCATGTGTGAAAAGTGTATTTGATTACATGCATTTAGTCTTGATTAGGGTGATCTATTTGTCAATTTCACATCTTGCCATACACACCCTAATTACTAACATTTATATTTGAAAAGCGATAAATTGTGGAAATATAAAAGTCCTACGCTATTACAATATTTTAGGGATGGGGTATAAATTTACAAATAGGGGAGTTTGAAAGAAAATAATTCCTAATTATCTATTACAACCATATTGAAATAATAATGTAAGAAAGAAAAAGGACTTTGTTTGGAAAAATGGTTTTTTGTCTTAATGAATTAAAAAAAGAATGAATTAGCTAGTAAAAAGAAAATATTTTTATGCCTTTTTTATATTGATAAAAAGAGTATTAATATTGATAGTGATAAAAAGGGAAATAAATGAGATATAGAATCAGCGTGCTGCTGCAAGCAAAACAAAAGGGATCAGAAGTTTTGATGCCAGGAGTGCTGTGACTCAGAAAGAAACGTCAGTGGGCATCAGAAAATCTGGATTGATACACTCTAAGGTCCTGAAAAAACGTTAGAGGGAAAACAAAGAGGTTCTGGGTGGTATTCAGATAGTGAGCCAAAAGTCAGAAGTTCCGTGTTACGCTAAAACAGTGAGTAAACATCAGAAATTCAGTGTATTGTCAGCATGTAAAAATCAGAAATTATGAGTGTTTAAAATAGCGAGTGGAAGTATCAGAAGTTCAGTGTGCTTAACAATAAGGAGAACTCAGAATTTCTATGTTGTGCTAAAACAGTGAGTGAGCATCATAAGTTCTATGTGTTAAAACAGTGAGAGAATCATAGAAGTTCTATGTGTTAAAATGGTGAGTGAAAAACAACAGTTTTGTGTTACATTTAAAATCTTTTCTCATATTAGTCAGCACATCATTAATTTATTCATTTTTTAACAAACAGCAAATCAGAAGGATAAAAGCACAATAGTTTATAGAAGTTCTAGTCTTAATCCTGAGCCTAGCCTTAACCGAGAAGTTCTGATCCACAGTTTTTTTTACTTATGCAATGATATGGACAATATTAACATTGTGACATTTACATATTAATTATGATTTGGATGAAAAGATGCGAAGTCAGAAAGACTTACCTTGAACCTGGAGCGTGTGTTTGGGACTTGAACTGCTTCCATCAGATGTTCTGGAGTCAACAAGAGTAATGGAAGAGAAAATGCTAAGTTCTTTTGATTCAATGGGAAGAAGAAAGGTTTAGTTTTCTGTTTGGGATTTTTGGATTTTTCACGAAGGTTTCACAACTTTCTTTTCTCTCTTTTTGACAATTATCTCTCTCCAGAAACCAACCTCTTGAACATGTGACGGAGCCAATTATTTATAGATGGGTTTGCTGTGGTTTTGGAGGGGAAAACAAATGGGATTCAAACCTTTTTGGTATACTATTTCATTTCTTTTTAATCACAGTTTTCATATGCTAATTTGATGCAAATATGGGGTTTGAGAAAGTGCAGGCGTGGACTGGGTCAACAACTGATTGCAGGACTGTGATGTAGCAGGACAGCAAGTTGCTTAAACGAGGTTTTGGGATTTGGTGATTTTCTGATCGCAGAAGATCAGAAACGTAAACTCCATATGCTGAAGAGTCATGTTCTGATTGAAGAACTATGTTCTGAACCATGTTTGCAACTTCTGACTGCACTTGCGTGGAGGCTGGCTCAGAAGTTCTGAAGTATCATATACTCTTAACACTTAGAAAATTTTCTAAATGTTTAGAAATTTGATTTTTTCCAAGTAATTTCTGAATCCTGATTTTTTTGATGAACCAATCTCATGTCTTGATGAAATAAAATTGTTGAAACTTGATTTGATCTGAAAGTTAAAGTTTGACTTTTCAGTGTGCTTTTGACCATTTTCCCTTATGGATGATTTTCTTGAAAAGTGGTAATTCAAGACTTGGAACTTGATAGAAGAAAACCTGAGAGTCCAGGATGATCCTTTGAGAAATGAGAGGGCAAATTTTGGGGTACAACAGTTGCCCCTGTTCAATCTTCTTAAGCCTGAGGATGTAGATTGGCTGGTATGCCTTTCTTGATCTGAAGGTGGAAGATGATTGAACACTAGAGTGCCCAGAAATTGGAACTCGCATGAAGTAATGTTGATTGGTGATATCGGAAATGGGCTTACAGATTCCATTTGGAAGGCGACAGGGAATCGTCGGAGATAGGCTTAAAGATGCCATCCGGAAAAGATCAATTGCATAAGAGATTCCTTTGCGAGAATTCTTGTACCTGCTGTTGAGGAGGACTTTGTCGGGGAATGTTGATTTATCTCCTGAGAAGTAGAGTCTAGGAGCTTCGGGTGTCCATTACCCTGCTGGGGAATTAACTCTTGATTGAGGAAGTGAAAGTAGAATGCATACCTGGTTAGGGTCCAGGCTATATAATGACTTACTGAGAAATGTGAAATTGACTGTATCTAGTCATGTCCGAGCCTTACAGTGTTGTAAACTGTTGTCTGGAGATAAGGGAGAAGGAACCTAGATAGTAGGGTTACTTCGAGATGAAAGCCTGGATAGTAGGTCCATGAGAAGGAACCTGGGTAGTAGGGTTACTTCGAGATGAAAGCCTGGATAGTAGGGCCATGAGAAGGAACCTGGGTAGTAGGGTTACTTCGAGATGGAAGCCTGGATAGTAGGGCTACTTTGAAATGAAAGCCTGGATAGTAGGGCTTGTGAGAAGGAACCTGGGTAGTAGGGTTACTTCGAAATGAAAGCTTGGATATTAGGGCCATGAGAAGGAACCTGGGTAGTAGGGTTACTTCGAGATGGAAAGCCTGGATAGTGGGGCCATGAGAAGGAACCTGGGTAGTAGGGTTACTTTGAGATGGAAGCCTGGATAGTAGGGCTAATTTGAAATGAAAGCCTGGATAGTAGGGCTTGTGGGAAGGAACCTGGGTAGTAGGGTTACTTTGAGATGAAATCCTGGATAGTAGGGCCATGAGAAGGAACCTGGGTAGTAGGGTTACTTCGAGATGGAAGCCTGGATAGTAGGGCTTGTGGGAAGGAACCTGGATAGTAGGGTTACCTCACTTGATCATGTAGATTAGTTGACCCGTTTAGTTTCGGGAACTGATTTTTCATTAGCTGTCTGCAGATATGACACGTATAACCGCTGGAATTATTAGTGATAATTGTCTTTCCTGAAAAGATAACAGGTTTAATTATATGTGATGCATAAAATGCATTGTGAGGTGATGTTCTCAAAATAAATGAGATTATGCTATATGTGATATGTATGTGCATGTCATGATGTATGAGCATGGGATGTTAGTTGTGACATATCCGTGTCTGGGAAAATAAATCCCTGACTGCTGCTGGGGAGTATAGCATTCCTGACCGTTGTAGAGAACTGTGGTTCTTCTACTTTCACTGGGGATGGTGAACGGAAATAACTATGCTGGAGATTTGCTCTTTGTTGTTTGTGAATATTCTGCCAGGGAGAGGCCCTGTATGAGAATAGCTTTATGGGGGAAATGACTCTGTTGGAAGGTGTACTTTTGTAGCTGAAGTAATAAGCTCTGTTGGGGATTGAGCTTTTGTATCCAGAGAAATAGACCCTGCTTAGGGATATGAAAAGTTATGATGATTCGCTCGCGATTATGAAATTTGGCTGGGGGGACATAGGTGTCAGGCTTCTGACGGCCCTGGCTAGGGAGATTATTTCCCGTTTTGAGAGAACTGATATCAATGCTTTGATTAACTCTACTCTGTGGGGAATAAAGATGTTACAAGGTCTCATGTACTGATGACTATGCTCCAAAGTTGTCTCTGCCATGGTACTTGCTGGACAGAGTAACTGTCGGGTTTGACATTTTAGTTTTTGTCCCTGTTTCTTAAGTTATGAGCAATTGTCTTTATTTTCCTCTGCAAATATTTGTGAACAACAATCATATTCAAGTGCATATGTCAAGAATAAATCATTGGAAGTTCTTGCAAAAACAAAACAGAAAAAGAAAAACAAATAGTTTTGTAAAAATGACTTGTATTAATTTTTGAAGTTGGCCTATAACAGGCGTTTTTGTACAAGGAAGTTGACGCTCTAGTAAGAGAACTCCGTCGTAAAAATGGAAGCTATACAATATTGTGTACAACGAAAAGAAAACAGATATGTGCAACAATCCCATTGAGTTTCAAATCTGCTATTGTCGCTATGCCTTCGAGCGTCTCCTCACTTTGTTGCTTGTCAAAAGCTGATTAGACTGATTGATGCCGTTTGAGTTTGATAGTTGATATTGAGGTTTGGTCGCAAGATGATCCAATAGGACACAGTGATATGCTTTTCATCCCTAACTTTTTCCTATACCGCCCATTCGGGTCTTCAGTCCACCGGGATACCCTTTCTTGCCCAAGCCGCCTTTTCAGGTTTTCGACTTGTCGGGTGTACAGATTTTTTTCTCTTCATTTTCATCCCTTATTTTTGCCCGAACCCTTTTGGTTCGTCGGGAAGCCCTTATTTTTGCCTAGGCCAGTCAACCTAGCAGGTCTTTAATCATGCGTAGTATCTTTTCACTATGTCTGCATTGACAGGGTGAGGAAGGTCGTCACCGTCCATGGTGGTTAGAATCATGGCTCCACCCGAGAAAACGTTTTTAATCACAAATGGACCTTCATAGGTGGGAGTCCACTTGCCCCTGGGATCACCTTGTGGCAGTATGATGCGCTTGATTACTAGATCCCCGACTTGATACTCTTGGCGTCTGACTTTTTTGTTAAAAGACTTGATCATCCGTTTTTGATACGTTTGACCATGACAAACAGCAGTAAGTTGCTTTTCATCGATCAAATTAAATTGATCAAGTCGAGTCTGGATCTAGTCGTCTTCGTTTAAACTTGCATCTTTCATAATCCTTAAAGAAGGAATCTGGACCTCAATGGATAGGACTGCCTCCATGCCGTATACGAGAGAGTAGGGTGTTGCCCATGTCGATGTTCGTGTCGAGGTACGGTACCCATGCAGAGTGAATGGTAGCATCTCATGCCAGTCTTTGTATGTCACTGTCATCTTCTGTATAATCTTCTTGATGTTCTTGTTAGTCGCTTCAACAACGCCATTCATCTTCGGCCGGTAGGGAGAAGAGTTGTGATGATGTATCTTGAATTGCTTATAGAGTTCGGTGACCATCGTATTATTGAGATTCGTACCATTGTCAGTGATAATTCTCTCTAGCACGCCATACCGACAGATCAGGTTATGCTTGATAAACCGCGCTACAACACTCTTGGTAACGGTAGCTGTTGTACCCCAAAATTTGCCCTCCCATATTCTTCAAGAAATTGCCAAGCCAGGTCACAAAATTCCCCAAGGGTTGTGCAGTCCAACTGTCTCCTATACAGTCAAAACTAGGGTTTGTGTTCTGATCAAGAAAGCAAAGTTTTCAAAGGCCCAATCAAGTCTCATATGCCTACAAATGTGGTCAAGCATCCTCATACCAAGTTTCAAGGCATTCAGCTCAAAATTGCACAGTCAAAACCCTAAATTGCACTACAGTCAACTGTAGGGGCAAAATGGTCATTTGACAGTCAAAAGTTCAAATTTTTGGTCAACATATCATTTTGAAGCCACAAACATCATTTGATCAATGCTTGATCATGATTCTCAAAATTTGGCTCAGAAAATCATCAAGATGCAAAAGTTTCCTTATTTGGACAGTTGAAAAAGTCAACTGAAATTGACCAGGGCATAACTTTCACATGGATTATCAGAAAAATTCCATCCAAAGCTCATTTTGAAGAGAAAGACATTTCCTACAACTCATTTTCATACTTCAAGTCCAAGAAATGCTCTCACAAAAAGTTATCAATTTCAACATTATAGGTCATTTTCAAAAGTCAACAAAAAGGGACTTTAAGTCAAAGGCCATAACTTGAGATTGGTAAATCAAAATGACATGGGACCAAAGGTATTGGTTAGAGGACTCAAATACCTTTCCAAAATGTCTAAGAAAATGTGAAAAGCTTAAAAATTGAGCAAGTTATGCCTTGTGGAAGTTGGGAAATTTTTGGGAATTTTGAAAAGTCAACTTTGATTCAAATGGTCTAAAATTGCCAATGGGCCTACTTTTCTTCCATGATTCATCATTCCAAGCCTATGCACGACCATTGGGCCCAAAGGGAAGTATTTTCTCATTATTTATTTATTTATTTGAATTTATATTAATATTAATTCATTTAAATTATTTAAATATATAGAAAATATCTAACTTGACCTAATGAATCTTTTTGTACACATTTTAGGCTCAATAATTCGTGCCTAAGCCAATTTGGAAAGATTTGGAGCATTGGGATATGATTTGCACAAAATACACATGAAAAGATATGGAAGATCCTTAAGGAAAATCAAATATTGGAATCCTTGAATGCAAGAGATTTTGGCCAGTTTTGTTGACCTAAATTATTCACTACATATGCTTGAATCAAAACCTAATGGCAAAAGACTAGAAGCTGCGCTCAGAAGCCATACACAAACTTGAATTTTTTCCCATAAAACGCAAAACTGATTTCAAGGTTATAGGTGGATTCAAGCCTCCATTCCTTTTCCAATAGCTTCCTTAGGCATTCCTGAACGTGTGCCAATCATAAACAACAAGCAAAGCTCCAAGAATTGGTAGATTATGTTCAAACTGAGTCACGAAATTCTTGAAATCGTATAGCATAATTCAAGCATCTTTTTGCATTTTTCTTTATTGATTCATGCTCATAATGATGTTTCTAAGCTAACCAACGTATTCAATTGTGTTTTTGTGCCACATATGCGAATCTACCATGTTTGGATATTAGGGTTTGCAGGTTTTAAAATTGGGGTTTTTGCAATCAAGAAAAATTAGAGGCTGGGACTAAGACCACTAAGTTCAACGCGTCTGGACGATTAGAATGGTGTATTCGCGATGAATTTATGACCAATAGAGTCCTATTCGCTATTTTTTGATATGGCCTCTATGGCAACGGGTTAAAACCGTTGCTTTTTGCTTTTATGTTTCAGAAAATAAAAAAGAGAACGAAGAAGAAGACTCGGTGGCAAGACGTGACTGGCTATTTCAAATTTGCGCGCGTTCCAATAACTAACCCCCGTTTTTCTCTTTTATTATTCGCTGTTTATTTATATATCAAATGGATTAGTTGGCACGGTTGGCTGGAACGAGCGCTGGTAACACCTTTGACCTGGGTTCGAGTCCCAGGTCTGTGTAGTATTTCATATTATTTTTCAATTTAAGTTCCTATGCAGCGCTTCTATGGAGACGTACCATATGCCATCCTGATCCAAGCACACACGTGTCCCAGACGACCAAATCAAAGGCATGGATTCAAGAAGCGCAATAAACTCCAGTCAACGCTGAAGCAGGCTAGCAAAAAAGGTCAGCAAGGCCATAACACAAATGGGCCTGAAGTGCTAAGGCCTTACCTCCAATTTTGGGGCTACCCCCCCCCTGGTTTGCATTTTCTTTTCATTTTTTTTTTATCTTATTTTCAATTGCAATTTTATCTAATTTTATTATCTCAATTTAATTGATTTATTTTTTACAAAATACAAAAATTCACAAAAATTCAGAAAAGACAAAAATATAATATATATTTATTTTAGTTATTTTTCATAAAAAATTTGCATGTTAATTAGTTAATTTAAATTAGGGTTTATTGTTAATTCTTTTCATAATAAAAATCCAAAAATATAGAATTAGGTTAATTGATAATTTTTATACCTTTTAAATTTTCCTTTTTTATCACAATGTTATTTATTTATTTATTTTATTTTTATAATTAATTGTACATAAATATAATTTAGGTTTAAATTAGGTCAAAAATTCAATATTTCCATAATAAACTTAAAAAAACATTATAATTAGGGTTTGACGCTTCATTCTAATTTTAATTAATTATTCTTTCCTTAAATCTTAAAAAATACAAAAAAATACCAAAAACATTTAATTTTTAATTTTAATTTCCTACTAAATTTAATTTTGTGCAAAAGGGTCCAACGCCCATTGTTTTAATTATTTTGTTTTGCGCATTTTACTTGGTCGCTTATTATAATTATGTACATGTCCCAAAGCATTGTAACAATTTTATTTCTCGCACTTTTATTGCTTTATTTATTTTCCGCTAAATCGGGTCCGGTTTAATTTTGGCGATGTGGACCCGCGCCATTTGTAATAGTTTAGATTTAATTTCCGCAAATATTAACTGTTAAATAAGCATGCAAGAATGAATGGTTCTAATTAAAATCAAGCGTAGATCACATAACATGACAAAAGACAACTACAAATGAAAACAACACACGAATCGCACACACCACCCCTAGGGTACGCCTCACTGTTGCCTTTCGAAAGGTGATCGTCGAGTAGAGGATGTCTTAGTAAGTCCTCATGATCCGGGAACCTGGCATGAGGGTAGCTTCTAAGGTGTCTTCCCATTGCTCTGGTGATCACCACGTCCCTACAAACTCGAATTGACCCGAACACCTCCAACGGTGGTGCTACCTACCTCTCAATGGTGGGATGGCACTACTTTAAAGGACATCTACACAGACGAATTCCTTAGGGTAGGTAGGTTCTCAAGGATACTTGCTCTAATTTCAAACAAAACAAAATCTTTTCACACCAACACATTTTCAAAAGCTTTCAAAGCAAACTTTTCAAACACTCTGACGTATGAGTCGAACTGAAATTTTTCAAAGAAACTTTTTTAAACCCACATTGAAAAGCAAGCAAACATTTTGAAAACACATTGAGCAAGTATCTAAGAGCCCATGGATAACCATGGATAGAAAGGGTGCTAACACCTTCCCTTTCTATAACCTACCTCCCGAACCGAGAGCAATCTCTTAAAAGGAATTTTTCTGTGCTTTTGTCCTTTCCACTTGGAGAAAATAAAAGACGGTGGCGACTCTTGCTTACCGCGACATTTCGCGAACCAGCGTTAAACAGTCAGTTCCAGATCCACCGATCACAGAACTGGCGACTCTGCTGGGGATTAAACTTAAAGTGGGGTGTACCTTAGGGTTAGTTCATAACTGTGTTTTCAATTGTATTGCTTTGCTTGCTTTATTATTGTGGGTTGCATCGGAGTTACATAGATCCTAACCCGGATCTGGGATATCCTGTTTAGGTAGCATAAGCTGTGAGGGACCTGTCCGGCGTATACCGACATGGGTGAAGCAGTGGCTACGTTGGTGCGGCGCCTTGGTCTGTACCGATATCCCTCGTGTTGAAACGGGGAGAATATGGGTCTTCCAAGGAGTCATTAAGCACCAACAGACCTTAGAACCTTAAATGACCCAACTTGGCCATTAGAACAGTAGCAATATGCTACGCCCATTGAGGCTAAACTCTCGTGATGGTTCTGGCCGCAAGAAAAGATTGCGATGCTGGAGTTATGACCGATTGAGGGTAGTCAATGATATTGGGATCCTCTAAGAACCCGGTTACTTATGATAGGACAGGTTGAGCCCACCAACTTCAAGAGGGTAATACCTAGACCCCATGCTGGCCTAAACTCTAAGGGTTTCTCTTGTGTGACTTGTGTGCCTTCGTACTTGACTACTTGCATGCTTGTTATCTGACACAGGAACTACTTGCAGGTTTTGTTTATAGTCCTTAACTAGGACTCATGACAAGGTTTACCAAATTTCTTACAGGTTTTGTTTATAGTCCTTAACTAGGACTCATGACAAGGTTTACCAAATTTCTTGCAGGTTTTGTTTATAGTCCTTAACGGGGACTCATAACAGGGTTTACTAGATATCTTGCAGGTTTTGTTTATAGTCCTTAATTGGGACTCATAACAAAGTATACTGAATTTCTTGCAGGGTCTGTTTGTAGTCCTTAATAAGGGCTCATAACAGGGTTTACCTACATCACCCCATGCATAGCATGACATCATACCATTGCATACATCCTAACCCGTTTCAAGGATCTCCAGGGCTTGTGATGCAGGTCATGATCTAGCAAGGGGCATAGAGGATTTATTTTCCTCTAGCCAAGGTTGTCAGGGGCTATGACCCACTGGATATGGTGAGCCTTTGACCCTTGACGAAGGACTCTCAACAAAAATGAAGTTCTTATAATCAAGCTACCGGTTCCAAATGCTAACAAAGTTTCTCTGTTTATCCCGCGAGGTCCTTGAAAACATTACATGCATGTCATACATCTCATTGCATTGCAGGTATCCCTTGACAGGTTGCTTACCCTTCCTCGCTGTTTATTTCAGCCGATCGCCATGAATCCCGAATCATCAGCCGAGCAGACTATCAAGGACCTCCAGGCTCAGAACGCCCAGTTCCAAGAGCTGATCATGAATTTGACCCAGGGGCAACAAGACCTGAAGGCTCTGCTTTTGAAGAAGGACAAGAAAAAGAAGAGGACTGTTTTGTTCAGCCCTAGACGCAGATCTGGGAATACACCGCAGACTGAAACTGAGAGGGCAACCCCATCTGTAAGGGAAAGCAGTCACCATGAGAGAGAGGTGCCTAGTCCAGTGGTCTCCGACAATGAAACAGATTTCGACGACGAACAATACCCTCCGGCTGAGGACAAGTACAAACAGTTGGAGGATAGGTTGAAGGCTATGGAGGTTCAACAGGTACCTGGGCTGGATTTCGGAGATCTGGGTTTGTCAACCGGTGTGATTATCCCGCATAAGTTCAAAGCACCATCCTTCATTAAATATGACGGGGCGTCTTGCCCCAAGCTGCATCTAAGGTCCTATGTTCGGAAGATTCAGCCATATACGGTGGACAAGAATTTATGGATCCACTTCTTCCAGGAGATTCTTTTAGGGACTCATCTCGAATGGTTCTATCAGCTAGATGGGACCAAGGTTCGTAACTGGGAGGAGTTGGCTACTGCTTTCTACAAGCAGTATCAGTATAATGCCGACCTTGCTCCTACGCGTACCCAACTCCAGGGTATGTCGTTAGGATCAAGTGAAGGTTTTAAAGAATATGCGCAGAAATGGAGGGATCTTGCTGGAAGGGTACAACCACCTCTGACTGATCGGGAACTTGTGGACATGTTCTTGGGGACCTTGTCTGGTCCATTTTATAACCACCTGATTGGGAATTCTTCTGCTGGGTTCACAGATCTTATCTTGACCGGGGAGAGAATTGAAGCTGGCATCCGGTCTGGGAAAATTCAAGAGGCTGCACCTTCGGATAAAAAGCCTCATCATGGAAAGAAAGAATCCAATGCCGTGCACGGTAAAAAGAGCCGTCATGAGGCAGGGGCAATCCAAATCTCCAATCCTGGACCTGCTCAACAAGGACAGGGGCAGCAGCGCAAGGAGAAACGACAGTATACCAAACTCCACATGTCGCTGGATCAAGCACTGCAACAAATGTTGAAGGCAGGGCTGATCACCTTAAGGGCTCCTCTTCGGAATCCGAACACTTCTGCACCCAACTATCATCCCAACGATAGGTGCGCATATCATTCAGATAGCCCGGGGCATACTACAGACAACTGCTGGCCTCTCAAGAACAAAATTCAAGACATGATCGACGCCGGGGAGATTCAGTTTGAAGTGTCTGAGACTCCGAACATAATCACTGCTCCGTTGCCCAATCATTGAAGACCTTTTGTTTATTTGAATTTTTGAGGTGTATTTTTCTGTGCTTATACAAACAATTAATGTCATAGCAAACTCTTTTATTCTATCAATGCATCGCATATGTCTGTTTTGGGGAATTAATACAATTATTTTTGTTATATTCTTTTCATATTTTTTCTGATGATCAACTCTTGGTTAATAATTCTGAGCCTCTTGAGGGAGGATGACGAAAACGATACCACGATCTTTACAGTATGCTTTTGAATAGACCCCGCTAATGAGGTACAGGCATTGTTTCAATCCCTAAACACTGGAGTTATAAGGATGATAATCCCTCGTCAACCCCTCTGAGCCAAAGAAGTAGGAGTTTTTATTTTCGAAAATTGAAACCCTTTATCATAACCTGGGGCAGGGTAGTCTCTCAGTTGATCCAAGTGCATAACAAATGGCACCAAAGAGGTCCTTACAAAAAAAAGGAAGACAGTGATGATTCCGAATAATCATAAAGAAAGGCAGTCATTATCTCAAAAAATAAAAAACCCATTAAGTCAAAATCCATGAAGGAGACTTACAAAACTGGGGCATCCCGCTGACTGTAATTCCAAAAAGGAAACAGTTCAGGCAAAAAAAGAAAGGGATAACAAAATCAAGAAAGAGGTCTCACAAACCCTCGACAAAAACAAAAAATGACTGTCTAGTCAGAAAGAAATCATCAATATCTGAACCATCATTGGAACATCAAAGCAAAGACTCAAACAAGGTCTAACGTATGATCAACTGAGTTTAGGTTTGGAGAACATCACGAAGAGCGGGTGGGTACAAACAAAATTTGAGCCTTTATCCTTTGTTTCTTAAACCGTGAACCAGGCCACGTTATAACCCTCAAAAGTCCTAGCTGAAGTATGGGTTAGTTCGAAAGCATACTGTTACGAAGGTATCCTGACTCCTTAAGGCTTACGGTAAATACGGAGTTGACATCACGTTTTACAAACATTCACTTGTTTTATGAAAAAGAATTCATTTTCCAAAATCTTCAAGACAGACATAAGCTTTGCATTTTAACATAACTTTGTTTGCATATGACTTTTTGTTTGAACAGCATAGGAATTCGCATGACGAATGCCTAAATGAACAAAAGTACTTCCAATCAAGGGGCAGACATGAGCATTGTCCATTATCTGGGGCAATCCAATCAAGATCCAGAGAATCTCTCAAAAGGCCAAAAAGCCTGGGGCAAATCTCCGCCTGAGTCACTGCGGCATTTCAACAATAAATCTCGCCTGATCAAACATCTTCTGGTGACAAAACACAAGCAGCCAGGGATACCTCCCTGCATTCTAAGAGCGTGGACACAGTCGAAAGACACTACGCAAAATCAAAGACCCGCTAGGTCGACGTACCTAGGCAAAAATAAGGGTTTCCCGGCGAACCAAAAGGGTTCGGGCAAAATGAAGGGATGAAATGAGAAAAAATCTGTACACCCGGCAAGTCGAAAACCTGAAAGGGCGGCTTGGGCAAAAATGGGTATCCCGGTGGACTGAAAACCCGAAAGGGCGGTCCAGGCAAAAGTTAGGGATTAAAGCGTACGACTATGTCCCGTCTTCTTGTCATCTGTCTACCAGAAGAAGGTTTGCCCATCAAACAACTATCAGCACCCCACAAGAAAACAGGGGCAATAAAGGTTGGTCTGAGCAGTCTGATTGTTCTCCAAAGTATCAGGGTAGGTCCTGTTGAAGAACGTAACCAATACAGTTCAATACCTCCCCAGGAGGGTCCAACCCAGCTTCCCCAGGAAAGTTGGAATACATCTCCCCCAAGCAGTAAGCTTATCCCCAGACGGTTCGGGAAGCTTATCCTCACGGAGCACGAACGCGTCTCCCGGCTTTATTCAAAGAGTTATTTCCTCAACAGGATATAACTGGATTATCCTCAGCCAAAAGCCACGGAAAGATCGTCGTCGACACAGTCTTCTTACCCCAGCGAAGTCCATTCATACTTCCAATACAGCAAGGTATCCTCAGCAAGTTATCATCAACACTCAGCAAGGCATCCTTCTCCCCACAGGGTATTGCTTCTCAGCATGGTCGCTAGAATATCTTTTTCTTCCCGCCAAATTATTCATTCGCCAAGTTTATTCCCCAACGGAGTTATCTTCTCCTACCGGTATACTTGCAACTATCATCCCTAACGGAGGCAAAGTCTGTTCTTCAAACATTAGCCCAGGATACGACTTCCCGGCACCCGTCAAGGATTTATTTTCCTACGACGAAAACATACATTCATAAAACGTCACATACATCATTATAGCAGGCGTATGCATCATATTACACGAATCTCATTGATCTTGAAGACATACAGTTCATGCATCATGATTTTGCATACAATTATGTTCTACCTTTTCAGGAAAAAGATCAATACAAAAATGACTACTATCAACTATCGCAATTCATTCTAGATATAGTTTCAGATGTAAACCAGATATGGTGACGTTCTGATGCTGCTTCCAGAATTCCTTCTCGATATAGTTTCAGATATGATCCAGAGATGGTGACGTTCTGATGCTGCTTCCAGAATTCCTTCTTGATATAGTTTCAGATGTAAACCAGATATGGTGACGTTCTGATGCTGCTTCCAGATTTCCTTCTAGATATAGTTTCAGATATGATCCAGAGATGGTGACGTTCTGATGCTGCTTCCAGATTTCCTTCTAGATATAGTTTCAGATATGATCCAGAGATGGTGACGTTCTGATGTTGCTTCCAGATTTCCTTCTAGATATAGTTTCAGATATGATCCAGAGATGGTGACGTTCTGATGCTGCTTCCAGAATTCCTTCTCGATATAGTTTCAGATATGATCCAGAGATGGTGACGCTCTGATGCTGCTTCCAGATTTCCTTCTAGATATAGTTTCAGATATGATCCAGAGATGGTGACGTTCTGATGCTGCTTCCAGATTTCCTTCCAGATATAGTTTCAGATGTAAACCAGATATGGTGACGTTCTGATGCTGCTTCCAGATTTCCTTCTAGATATAGTTTCAGATATGATCCAGAGATGGTGACGTTCTGATGCTGCTTCCAGATTTCCTTCTAGATATAGTTTCAGATATGATCCAGAGATGGTGACGTTCTGATGCTGCTTCCAGATTTCCTTCTAGATATAGTTTCAGATATGATCCAGATATGGTGACGTTCTGATGCTGCTTCCAGATTTCCTTCCAGATATAGTTTCAGATGTAAACCAGATATGGTGACGTTCTGATACTGCTTCCAGAAGTCCTTTTTAGATGTTTCCCTCTCCGACGATGAGTGTGAGGTGATATTCTCCTATGGTTCCCTCTCCGACGGTGTGTGAGGTAGTAATCCCTTTTTCAGATGTTTCCCTCTCCGACGATGAGTGTGAGGTGATATTCTCCTATGGTCCCCTCTCCGACGGTGTGTGAGGTGGTAATTCCTTTTTTAGATGTTTCCCTCTCCGACGATGAGTGTGAGGTGATAGTCTCCTATGGTTCCCTCTCCAACGGTGTGTGAGGTGATAGTCTCCTATGGTTCCCTCTCCAACGGTGTGTGAGGTGGTAAGCCCTTTTCAGATGTTTCCCTCTCCGACGATGAGTGTGAGGTGATCATTCCTTTCAGATTATAATTGCCTATGGTTCTCTGCCCAATACTGCGAAGATAATAATTCCCATCAAGATTTTTCTCAACGAGCGTTGTTGAGATTAAAGTCACCCAAGGTTCTCTTATCATTCAGGCTAAGGCAGTAACCATCCCTGGTTCTTTCATCGCTGTTTGAAGCTCCAGACTCAACTCCTGCAACCAGTCAGGACATATCTATGCCAAGCGTCTAAAATCAGCTCCTGCAACGTGTCAGGTACTCATTTTTCTTTTTTGCAGGTATGCAGGTTCTTACTAAGGAATCTCCACCGCAATCAACATTCAGATGGCATCTATAAGCCCATCACCCTATCCAGCAATCTCCAAACGGCATCTATAAGCCCATTCCCCCATCATCACTGCTACTATGTGAGCGCAAATTTCTGGGCACTCTAGTGTCCAATCATCTTCTACCCTCGGATTACGAAAGGCACGTCAGCTAATCTGCATCCTCAGGTCTAAGAAGATTGAACAGGGGCAACTGTTGTACCCCAAAATTTGTCCTCCCATATTCTTCAAGAAATTGCCAAGCCAGGTCACAAAATTCCCCAAGGGTTGTGCAGTCCAACTGTCTCCTATACAGTCAAAACTAGGGTTTGTGTTCTGATCAAGAAAGCAAAGTTTTCAAAGGCCCAATCAAGTCTCATATGCCTACAAATGTGGTCAAGCATCCTCATACCAAGTTTCAAGGCATTCAGCTCAAAATTGCACAGTCAAAACCCTAAATTGCACTACAGTCAACTGTAGGGGCAAAATGGTCATTTGACAGTCAAAAGTTCAAATTTTTGGTCAACATATCATTTTGAAGCCACAAACATCATTTGATCAATGCTTGATCATGATTCTCAAAATTTGGCTCAGAAAATCATCAAGATGCAAAAGTTTCCTTATTTGGACAGTTGAAAAAGTCAACTGAAATTGACCAGGGCATAACTTTCACATGGATTATCAGAAAAATTCCATCCAAAGCTCATTTTGAAGAGAAAGACATTTCCTACAACTCATTTTCATACTTCAAGTCCAAGAAATGCTCTCACAAAAAGTTATCAATTTCAACATTATAGGTCATTTTCAAAAGTCAACAAAAAGGGACTTTAATTCAAAGGCCATAACTTGAGATTGGTAAATCAAAATGACATGGGACCAAAGGCATTGGTTAGAGGACTCAACGACATTTCCAAAATGTCCAAGAACATGTGAAAAGCTTAAAAATTGAGCAAGTTATGCCTTGTGGAAGTTGGGAAATTTTTGGGAATTTTGAAAAGTCAACTTTGATTCAAATGGTCTAAAATTGCCAATGGGCCTACTTTTCTTCCATGATTCATCATTCCAAGCCTATGCACGACCATTGGGCCCAAAGGGAAGTATTTTCTCATTTTTTATTTATTTATTTGAATTTATATTAATATTAATTCATTTAAATTATTTAAATATATAGAAAATATCTAACTTGACCTAATGAATCTTTTTGTACACATTTTAGGCTCAATAATTCGTGCCTAAGCCAATTTGGAAAGATTTGGAGCATTGGGATATGATTTGCACAAAATACACATGAAAAGATATGGAAGATCCTTAAGGAAAATCAAATATTGGAATCCTTGAATGCAAGAGATTTTGGCCAGTTTTGTTGACCTAAATTATTCACTACATATGCTTGAATCAAAACCTAATGGCAAAAGACTAGAAGCTGCGCTCAGAAGCCATACACAAACTTGAATTTTTTCCCATAAAACGCAAAACTGATTTCAAGGTTATAGGTGGATTCAAGCCTCCATTCCTTTTCCAATAGCTTCCTTAGGCATTCCTGAACGTGTGCCAATCATAAACAACAAGCAAAGCTCCAAGAATTGGTAGATTATGTTCAAACTGAGTCACGAAATTCTTGAAATCGTATAGCATAATTCAAGCATCTTTTTGCATTTTTCTTTATTGATTCATGCTCATAATGATGTTTCTAAGCTAACCAACGTATTCAATTGTGTTTTTGTGCCACATATGCGAATCTACCATGTTTGGATATTAGGGTTTGCAGGTTTTAAAATTGGGGTTTTTGCAATCAAGAAAAATTAGAGGCTGGGACTAAGACCACTAAGTTCAACGCGTCTGGACGATTAGAATGGTGTATTCGCGATGAATTTATGACCAATAGATGTAATCTCAAGCCTCAACTCAACTTTAGTTTTGATGAAAGACAAACAAGCTAGTTTGATGAAAGACAAACAAGCATTATGGAAAGAAGGAAAAGAAGTGGAAATCATCTTAAAGCATCATTCACTCAAAGCTTCAAGGAACTTGGCAAGCAATCAAGTATATCAATTCTCAATTAAAATACATTGATTAGAAATGCTCAAAAATGATATACACACTTGCCACATCACTTCAATTATATTTCAAAACAATTTTTAAGTTTTTATCTGCTGTAAATCGATTAACATCTTGTGTAAATCGATTTACACATGCTTTTTCAAAAAACTGTTTGCTCCTGTCAGCAATCGATTTACAGGTTGTGTAAATCGATTGATCACAGAACAAACTGATTTTTTAACACTTGTAAATCGATTGACACTACATGCTAATCGATTTACACTTCAAACTTTTTGAAATTCTGAACGTTGCAAACACGTGCAATCGATTTGCATGTTATGTTAATCGATTTGCACATTGAAAACTTTGAAAAATCTGAACTGGTTTCAAGATATCCTTCATACCTTTTCTCCAATAGTTGCATGATCAAACATTGCATCTTGTCAAGTTTCACAAACAGAAAAGTGTCCTTCTGGAAAGATATCTTGATTACTATATATTACAAAATATTTCAAATCATAAAAAACTTTTCTCTTGCAATAAAATCTGAACTTTGTAAAATATTCAAACTTCATATTTCTTAACTTTTAAGAACAAAGATTTTCTGCACTTTCACACATATAAAGAACAGAAATCTTTGAGCATTATCTAACCATTGTGTTACAGTTTGAATTGCTTACAAGAGAAGAAAGAAGAAACTTCAAAGAAGTCACTCTAAGTGATCAACATCTTTCAAGAAATCATACTTCATAAAAACATACAAAGTGTAACTTATTTCCAGGATTGTTGGAATTAAGTATTAGATTACTTTTGTTCCTTGTTGTCCATTATTGGAAACAAGAGGTATCTTTTGAGAGGATTGTTCTCATTAGACTTATTGGAAATCCAAGAGGGTGTTCTTGGTTATTTGTTAGGTTCTTTAGTGGATAAGACTAGGAAGAGTCTTGTAAAAGTTCTAACAATATAGTAAAATCTCTTGCGTGTTTGCAAGGGGACTGGACGTACTTCCGGGTTGTGGAAGGAACCAGGATAATTCTCCGTGTCTCTTTACTTTCTGCACTTTACAGTTTTCAAAGCACTAAATCAAAACCAGAAAGTATAAAATAAGTCAAAAATCGACCATCACCTAATTCACCCCCCCTCTTAGGCGCAATCTTAATCTTACAATTGGTATCAGAGCAGGTTATAGGTAACCTGCTCCTAGAGATCCAGAATGGCTTCCGCAAATCATCAACCAGTTTTCAGAGATGGTGGTAGTAACAACAAGCCTCCTCTATTTTGTGGTGAATATTTTGACTTTTGGAAAATACGCATGAAGGCGCATTTAGAAGCACAAGGAGAGGAAGTATGGGATGCTGTTGAAAATGGTCCATTTATCCCAATAACGGTAATCAATGGCGTTGGGTCTGCAAAGCCCAAAACTGTATGGGACGACGATGATAAAAAGAAAGTTCTCTATGACAAAAAGGCAATAAACCTTCTTCAAGGTGCTCTCAGTATGGACGAATTTTTCCGTGTCTCAAACTGCAAAACAGCAAAGGAAATTTGGGATACCTTGGTTCAAACTCATGAAGGAACGGCTGAAGTAAAAAGATCAAGGCTAAATACCTTGAGTCAAGAATATGAACTATTTCGAATGCAGCCCGGAGAATCCATTCTTGACTTACAAAAGAGATTTGTGCATTTGACAAATCACTTAATTGCTCTTGGTAAAACCCTGTCAAATGATGAACTCAACTTGAAAATCCTTAGATCATTGACTAGGGAATGGCAACCAAAGGTAACGGCAATCTCGGAAAAGAAGAGTCTCTCCGCAATGACTTCCGCTACATTATTCGGCAAACTTCAAGAATACGAAACGGAACTCGGTAGACTTGAAAAACATGAGAATCTAGAAAAGAAGTCCAAAAACATTGCCTTAAAAATTGATTCAAAAGAAGTGGTAAAAGAAGACAATCCGGAAGAAGATGAAAATTTCATGCTTCTAGTGAAAAGACTTGGGAAGTTTTTTGGCAGAAATGACAAAGGCGGATCTCATGCACATAAGAGAAAGCACTTCAAGAAAAGAGAAGCCTCCACATCAACTCAAGATGTCTCATGTTATGAATGTGGAAAGCAAGGACACATCAAGCCAAACTGTCCAAATCTCCCAAAGAAAAATGGATTCAAAGGAAAGGACTCAAAACAAAAGAAAGCCTACATAGCATGGGAAGATAATGATATGAGCAGTTCATCGGAATCGGAAAGCGACGAATGTGCAAACTTAGCCTTAATGGCATCGCATCACTCCGACAATGAAGAAGAGGTTAGTAATGAATTTAATCTTTTTGATGATGATGTTCAAGGTGCAATTGATGAACTCTTGAAAGAATGCAAAAGTTTATACAAAAAGGTGTCAAAACAAGAAAAAGAACTTCTAAGTTGTCTAGAAAAAATTGACACCATGACTAAAGATTTTGATCTTCAAAAACAGAATTTTATAAAAGAAAAGGAAAACTTTGCATGCTCCAAGTGTGAATCAAATGTCTTTCAAATTGTTCAATTGAAAAGAGTCATTGAACGATATGAAAAAGGACAAATAGGATTGGAAGGATTACTAAGCCAACAACGTTATCCTAATGATAAAAGAGGTCTTGGTTATGTGAATACTAAGAAACCAAGTAACAATCCCACTGTTTTTGTAAAGGCTAGTAATAGTTCCAATCCCAAGAAAGTAGAAAAGAAGCAAGTTGTTCATAATCATCAAAAGAAAAAGGCTAATGTATCTAAAAGAAAACAAATGCCTAGATACAAGAGCAAATTTGTTCCAAACTGTTTTTACTGTGGTATTATTGGACACACACCAAATGCATGCTATATTAGAAATTTCACTATGGCTAGTGGACATTATGCATGGGTGAAAAAGGGAACTAACTATGAAGGACCCAAGGCAACTTGGGTACCTAACAAGAAATAATTTGTTTTTGTAGGTATGCTTGAAATCCACTTCAAATGTTTGGTATCTTGACAGTGGATGTTCAAAGCATATGACAGGAGATGTACACCAATTTTCATATCTAGTACATAAAGCCAAAGGGTATGTCACCTATGGAGACAACACCAAAGGAAAGATTCTTGGCGTTGGAATAGTTGGCACACCTCCATCCATTCAAATTGAGGATGTTCTCTATGTTGAAGGATTAAAGCACAACCTTCTTAGCATAAGTCAACTTTGCGATAGAGGGTTCAAGATCAAATTCAACAAAGAAGAATGCCTTATTATGGATGAGGCAACCAATGAGGTAAAACTCAAAGGTATAAGATCTAACAATATTTTTGTGATTACTCTAGATGATTTGTCTATGAAGGTACAATGTCTTATGGTAAACAACAATGACGCTTGGTTATGGCATAAGAGGATTGCTCACATTCACATGGAGCACTTGAACAAATTGGTTAAGCATGACTTAGTTATTGGTCTACCAAAGATGAAGTTCATCAAAGACAAATTATGTAGTGCATGCCAAAAGGGCAAACAGACCAAATCAACTTTCAAACCAAAGAATGTGGTTTCAACAACAAGACCACTTCAATTGTTGCACATGGATCTTTTTGGTCCATCTAGAACAAGAAGTTTCGGAGGTAACATTTATGCATTAGTTATTGTAGATGATTTTTCCCGTTTCACTTGGACTTTGTTTTTAGTACACAAGAATGAAGCATTCAAGGCATTCAAGAGATATGCAAAACAAGTCCAAAATGAGAAGTCATCAAAGATAACATCAATCCGAAGTGATCACGGTGGAGAGTTCCAAAACAGTCTATTTGAAGAATTTTGTGAAGAAAATGGGATCTTCCACAATTTTTCAGCACCAAGAACTCCACAACAAAATGGAGTAGTTGAAAGGAAAAATAGGTCTTTGGTGGAACTTGCTAGAACCATGCTAAGTGACTCCAGTTTGCCTAAATATTTTTGGGCGGATGCGGTAAGCACGGCATGTTATGTAAGCAATCGCGTGATCATAAGACCTATACTAAAGAAAACTCCATATGAGATCTACAAAGGAAGAAAACCAAATATCTCTCACTTTCATATTTTCGGGTGCAAATGTTTTGCCCTTAACAACGACAAAGACAATCTCGCAAGTAGACCTGACATTATGTTCAGCGTTTGCCTATGTGCAAGATATCAAGCCAATCCTAAAGAGTCTCACCTTGCAGCAGTCAAGCGCATAATAAAATATCTCAAAGGAACAACCAACGTCGGATTATGGTATCCAAAAGGTAGTATGTGCAATCTAGTTGGTTATTCTGATGCTGACTATGCAGGTTGCAAAACTGATCGCAAAAGTACAAGTGGAACATGTCACATTCTTGGAAATGCCTTGGTTTCATGGTCATGCAAAAAGCAAGCAAGCGTAGCTCTCAACACTGCCGAAGCAGAATACATTGCGGCTGGAAGTGGATGCGCTCAAATTCTTTGGCTAAAACAACAATTACTTGACTATGGAGTAAACCTTGGATGCATTCCTCTTCGATGTGATAACACAAGCGCGATCAATATTACGAAAAATCCAGTTATGCATTCCCGGACGAAACACATTGACATCAGACATCATTTCATCCGAGACCATGTACTCAAAGGAGATGTCGAGATCACATTTGTGGACACTCAAAATCAACTCGCGGACATCTTCACAAAACCACTTGCAAAGGATGCATTTTTCAAAATTCGTCGTGAACTTGGAATCCTCGATGAACAAGATATTTAAGGTGCACTCAATCCTTAACTATACCCTAATGTACATATATATGTGGTTAGACATTGTTTCAAATGTTAAAAATAATGATGTTTTAAATTTTCTCTTTAAGTAAATCGATTTACACCATATGTCAATCGATTTACTACTGAAGCAAATCATTTCTTTTATTAAAATCTACTGTGTAAATCGATTTACACAATATGTCAATCGATTTACTACTGAAGCAAATCATTTCTTTTATTAAAATCTACTGTGTAAATCGATTTACACAATATGTCAATCGATTTACTACTGAAGCAAATCATTTTTTTTAATAAAATCTTGTGTGTAAATCGATTTACACAATATGTAAATCGATTTACCACTGAACGAAAATTACTTTTTATGAAAAATGTTCTGTGTAAATCGATTTAACCAAGGGGTAAATCGATTTACCACAGAATCTGAAGCATTTTTTATGTATTTTCTCTATGCAATGTATTTTGTTTTAACATGTGATACTTGTAATGAGCTTTTAATACATTGGTCAAACATTCATTGTCTCTCAACCTCCCACCTTACTATTGCCCAATCAATGAAACCTTGACCAAATTACCAAATTAAAACCTCATAAAAGACCTCACTTACTCTCTATATTATTTAAACTCACCAAACCTATCTCATAACACCAACACACTCTCTCACATAACAACACAAAAGAACTCTATATCTCTCTTTTCAAAACCCTAACAAAATCCATGGCTCCCAAGAGAAAAGCCTCTGCCTCAGAGAAAGGAAAGAAGCCAGCTTCGTCATCATCTGAAATCTCTGTGCTCGAGTACCTCACGGATCCACAGCGGGACAGATTCCTCAAGCATTTTCAAAAGAAAATCATCTCTACTCCAAAGTTTGGTATGTTATCTACTTTTCCAGATGAATGCTTCTCATTTCAAAGAGATTTCATTGCTTATGGGTTAGAACCATTAATATCTTCACATGGTTTCTATTACCCGGATCTGGTTAAAATTTTCTACAGCAACATGTGCTATGACAACAACAAATGTTATACATATGTCCTTGGAAAAAGAATCCCTCTGTATTCCAAAACTCTTGGCAGAATCTTGAACATTCCATATTCTGGAAGTACCCTCTATGATCCAGAAGATGCTGCTTGGGAAAACTATCAGAAGCGAGAATTTTTCTATAGCATTGGAAGGTTATCAGAATCTGAATACCGTGCCAAGCGGATTCGCAGTCTTGGCGGGGTTACTCCAGCTAGGGACACATGGAGTGCTGGAAATTTCCATATTGATGATAGGTTGTTTCACTATTTTCTGGTGTATATTTTGTTTCCTAGAGCAGGGAATCATTGTACAGTGACCGACCTAGAACTACAAATCATCTATGCAAGGAAAAATGGAATCCCGGTTAATTGGGCAAAATTGATTGTGATGCATATGCTAAAAGTTGCCGCAAGGGCCACCTTTCTACCATATGCATATTTCATTACAAGGATTATGGCAGCTTTTGATATAGATTTCACTGGATTTGAGCGGATTGAAATGGATCCAATCACCACTAGGATCTCCATCAAAAATGTTGATTCAAGAATGGGTGTTCATTTCAATGCTGAAGCAAAAACCATAACTTACATTGGAGAAGATGTGGTCGGCGATGAAGGTCATAATGCAGATGAAGAAGACCATGAAGTTCCTCCTCCTGCTGCTGCTTCTGGTCCCACAAATCAAGATGTTATGGATTTCATGACGCAACAGTTTGCTTCTCTCAATTCTAACATCAATGCTCGATGGACGGCGATAAATGACTCTACCTCATCTCGAATAGATGCTTTTCAGAATGATGTGAACCAACAATTTTCATATCTTTATTCACATCTTCATATCCCTCCATACGACCCAACCAATCCTGCACCTCCGCCTCCTCAATACACCGAACCACCTCTTCAACAACAATTTCCTTATCAAGGACCTTTCTAAAATGTTCTTGATCAATGTTATTAAATTCTTAGTATAAGTATCATTATGGATTTTGTCTTGTTTTATTTTGTTCATTTTATGTATTGTGTTCTTAAAACTTTGTTCGATAATTTTGAAAGTTTTGTGTTTTTCATTCATGTTCCTATACATTTCTTTCTGGTATACTTTCTTGTTGCATCTTTCCCTTCTTTTTGATAATGTCAAAGGGGGAGAAGGATGTAATAGCACTTTATGGTTGTTTGTTTTCATTGTCTTTACAGAGCAAACTTTCAAATCTTTTTCTCCATAGGGGGAGAAATCTTCTCAGGGGGAGAAAACACCTTTTGCTCAAATTCTGATCAACACATAAAGGAAAATGGTTTGTCATCATCAAAAAGGGGGAGAATGTAATCTCAAGCCTCAACTCAACTTTAGTTTTGATGAAAGACAAACAAGCTAGTTTGATGAAAGACAAACAAGCATTATGGAAAGAAGGAAAAGAAGTGGAAATCATCTTAAAGCATCATTCACTCAAAGCTTCAAGGAACTTGGCAAGCAATCAAGTATATCAATTCTCAATTAAAATACATTGATTAGAAATGCTCAAAAATGATATACACACTTGCCACATCACTTCAATTATATTTCAAAACAATTTTTAAGTTTTTATCTGCTGTAAATCGATTAACATCTTGTGTAAATCGATTTACACATGCTTTTTCAAAAAACTGTTTGCTCCTGTCAGCAATCGATTTACAGGTTGTGTAAATCGATTGATCACAGAACAAACTGATTTTTTAACACTTGTAAATCGATTGACACTACATGCTAATCGATTTACACTTCAAACTTTTTGAAATTCTGAACGTTGCAAACACGTGCAATCGATTTGCATGTTATGTTAATCGATTTGCACATTGAAAACTTTGAAAAATCTGAACTGGTTTCAAGATATCCTTCATACCTTTTCTCCAATAGTTGCATGATCAAACATTGCATCTTGTCAAGTTTCACAAACAGAAAAGTGTCCTTCTGGAAAGATATCTTGATTACTATATATTACAAAATATTTCAAATCATAAAAAACTTTTCTCTTGCAATAAAATCTGAACTTTGTAAAATATTCAAACTTCATATTTCTTAACTTTTAAGAACAAAGATTTTCTGCACTTTCACACATATAAAGAACAGAAATCTTTGAGCATTATCTAACCATTGTGTTACAGTTTGAATTGCTTACAAGAGAAGAAAGAAGAAACTTCAAAGAAGTCACTCTAAGTGATCAACATCTTTCAAGAAATCATACTTCATAAAAACATACAAAGTGTAACTTATTTCCAGGATTGTTGGAATTAAGTATTAGATTACTTTTGTTCCTTGTTGTCCATTATTGGAAACAAGAGGTATCTTTTGAGAGGATTGTTCTCATTAGACTTATTGGAAATCCAAGAGGGTGTTCTTGGTTATTTGTTAGGTTCTTTAGTGGATAAGACTAGGAAGAGTCTTGTAAAAGTTCTAACAATATAGTAAAATCTCTTGCGTGTTTGCAAGGGGACTGGACGTACTTCCGGGTTGTGGAAGGAACCAGGATAATTCTCCGTGTCTCTTTACTTTCTGCACTTTACAGTTTTCAAAGCACTAAATCAAAACCAGAAAGTATAAAATAAGTCAAAAATCGACCATCACCTAATTCACCCCCCCTCTTAGGTGCAATCTTAATCTTACAATAGAGTCCTATTCGCTATTTTTTGATATGGCCTCTATGGCAACGGGTTAAAACCGTTGCTTTTTGCTTTTATGTTTCAGAAAATAAAAAAGAGAACGAAGAAGAAGACTCGGTGGCAAGACGTGACTGGCTATTTCAAATTTGCGCGCGTTCCAATAACTAACCCCCGTTTTTCTCTTTTATTATTCGCTGTTTATTTATATATCAAATGGATTAGTTGGCACGGTTGGCTGGAACGAGCGCTGGTAACACCTTTGACCTGGGTTCGAGTCCCAGGTCTGTGTAGTATTTCATATTATTTTTCAATTTAAGTTCCTATGCAGCGCTTCTATGGAGACGTACCATATGCCATCCTGATCCAAGCACACACGTGTCCCAGACGACCAAATCAAAGGCATGGATTCAAGAAGCGCAATAAACTCCAGTCAACGCTGAAGCAGGCTAGCAAAAAAGGTCAGCAAGGCCATAACACAAATGGGCCTGAAGTGCTAAGGCCTTACCTCCAATTTTGGGGCTACCCCCCCCTGGTTTGCATTTTCTTTTCATTTTTTTTTATCTTATTTTCAATTGCAATTTTATCTAATTTTATTATCTCAATTTAATTGATTTATTTTTTACAAAATACAAAAATTCACAAAAATTCAGAAAAGACAAAAATATAATATATATTTATTTTAGTTATTTTTCATAAAAAATTTGCATGTTAATTAGTTAATTTAAATTAGGGTTTATTGTTAATTCTTTTCATAATAAAAATCCAAAAATATAGAATTAGGTTAATTGATAATTTTTATACCTTTTAAATTTTCCTTTTTTATCACAATGTTATTTATTTATTTATTTTATTTTTATAATTAATTGTACATAAATATAATTTAGGTTTAAATTAGGTCAAAAATTCAATATTTCCATAATAAACTTAAAAAAACATTATAATTAGGGTTTGACGCTTCATTCTAATTTTAATTAATTATTCTTTCCTTAAATCTTAAAAAATACAAAAAAATACCAAAAACATTTAATTTTTAATTTTAATTTCCTACTAAATTTAATTTTGTGCAAAAGGGTCCAACGCCCATTGTTTTAATTATTTTGTTTTGCGCATTTTACTTGGTCGCTTATTATAATTATGTACATGTCCCAAAGCATTGTAACAATTTTATTTCTCGCACTTTTATTGCTTTATTTATTTTCCGCTAAATCGGGTCCGGTTTAATTTTGGCGATGTGGACCCGCGCCATTTGTAATAGTTTAGATTTAATTTCCGCAAATATTAACTGTTAAATAAGCATGCAAGAATGAATGGTTCTAATTAAAATCAAGCGTAGATCACATAACATGACAAAAGACAACTACAAATGAAAACAACACACGAATCGCACACACCACCCCTAGGGTACGCCTCACTGTTGCCTTTCGAAAGGTGATCGTCGAGTAGAGGATGTCTTAGTAAGTCCTCATGATCTGGGAACCTGGCATGAGGGTAGCTTCTAAGGTGTCTTCCCATTGCTCTGGTGATCACCACGTCCCTACAAACTCGAATTGACCCGAACACCTCCAACGGTGGTGCTACCTACCTCTCAATGGTGGGATGGCACTACTTTAAAGGACATCTACACAGACGAATTCCTTAGGGTAGGTAGGTTCTCAAGGATACTTTCTCTAATTTCAAACAAAACAAAATCTTTTCACACCAACACATTTTCAAAAGCTTTCAAAGCAAACTTTTCAAACACTCTGACGTATGAGTCGAACTGAAATTTTTCAAAGAAACTTTTTTAAACCCACATTGAAAAGCAAGCAAACATTTTGAAAACACATTGAGCAAGTATCTAAGAGCCCATGGATAACCATGGATAGAAAGGGTGCTAACACCTTCCCTTTCTATAACCTACCTCCCGAACCGAGAGCAATCTCTTAAAAGGAATTTTTCTGTGCTTTTGTCCTTTCCACTTGGAGAAAATAAAAGACGGTGGCGACTCTTGCTTACCGCGACATTTCGCGAACCAGCGTTAAACAGTCAGTTCCAGATCCACCGATCACAGTAGCAAAGGCGGCAGCCTCAACCCATTTCGTGAAGTAATCGATAGCTACCAGGATGAAGAGATGCCCATTGGAAGCGGTCGGCCTGATTTCTCCGATCATGTCAATGCCCCACATTGCAAAGGGCCACGGAGCTGTCAAGACATTCAAAGGAACCGGAGGCACATGCACCTTATCAGCATAAATTTGGCATTTATGGCAGGTTCGGGAGTGCTGATAACAATCTGCTTCCATAGTGGACCAATAGTATCCCACCCGTAGGATCCTCTTAGCCATGGTATGTCCACTGGAATGGGTTCCGAAGGTACCTTCATGTATGTTGTACCCCAAAATTTGCCCTCTTTTTTTTCTCCAGAAGTCACCCTGGATCCTCAGGTTTACTTCCAAACTTTGAATTACAAATTTTTCATGAAGATCACTCCTAAGGGCAAATTAGTCATTAGCGCTGAAAAACCAAACTTCTAAGTACTTAAGATTTTTCTAAGTATATAAAGGGAAAAATGGCACTTCAGAGCTTCTGAACCAACCTCCAGGCAGGAGCAGTCAGAAATTTCAAGATTAAGTTCAGCACATAACCTTCAGTCAGAAGTTGCAAGCTTAGTTCAGCACATAACCTTAAGTCAGAAGTTGCAAGCTTAGCTCAGCACATAACCTTTAGTCATAAGTTTCAAGCTCTTCAGCAGCTATGCAAACTCAGTCAGAATGTGCCTCTTCAGCAGCTACGCAAGCTCAGTCAGAATCTACCAAGTTAAGAATAGAAGATTATAAAATATACTGCCTGACAGGAGGCCAAAATCAGAGCTTGGGTACGTTGTTTTATGTTGAAGCAGAACTGCTGGCTCAGATTTAAGTAATGATGCAAAATCCCTCATTACAAGATTTCTGATTTTGACAAATCTCATCACCATTTAATGCTCATTAATGCTCACAACCACTTTTGAATATTCGTCCAAAGGGTCTCTCCACGTGTAGCATAGCAACACCTTTGTACAGATTTAGGTATGGGTCTATGCGCCACTTTTCTCCTATGGGTGTCACTTTTCCTTAATCCTCGCTTACTATTCCAGCCTAGGCTAAAAGTTGTCAATCATCACAACTTTTCATGAACTTTCTTCAAGAGTAAGTCATCATCTATTGCATGGTATTGGCGCCACTTAACGTTTAAAAAACCCACAAAGCTTTGCCTATAAATAGAGCACCATTGTCCATTGAAAAAGCCCGGTCCAAGCCCAGAAAAATTGCTAAAAAAGAAACAGAAAATTTTAGCAAGAAAACACCTTGAAACTCTGCCAAAATTCCTAGTGTTTCAAGAGCCTTAAACACAACCTTGAATCTCCTGCCTCCAAACTTCATTTGTTCCCAAAATATTTCTTGACTAAGAAACGCCCATACAGTTTCTGACCCCACATATATACTCTCCATCCATCCATTCAAAGAACCTGTCCAGAACACCATCAGAGTTAAGGCTAACTCTAGTTCACATAATTTCTTCCAACAGCAAGGTAAGCACCTGCTGATTCTCACCACACTGCTTAAGCATCATCAGATTTGCATGCTCAAAAAACACAATATAGATATCATGCTTCTGATGTTGCACATGTTCTGAGATTTTTACGCCTCTGCAGGCTTAAGTAGAGAATAAATCAGTTCAGAACTGCCTTGAAGAAACTGAAACTCATAGTTAGAATTAGCAAAGGCATACTTGCCTCTGATTTCTTTTGGTTCCGTTTCTCCTTATTTCTGAAGCGCTAGGACACATGCTGAAACTATCTTAGGCATGTCTTCTATTTTGAGGAGAAATAACCAAATTGTAGATGTTTTGGCTAGCACAGACGGAGACCAATTTTTAACTTTGACGCTAACACTTCTGAGGCCTGTTTTGTTATCAGTAATATCAGAACTTCTGAAAATTAATGTGTTCCCAGCAGGGTCAGAACTTCTGACCCCATACATTTCCACTAACATGTTTCTGTTTTGCAGCGCACCGGGGTCAGAACTTCTGACCTTTACACTAACAGGTTTCTGTTTTGCAGCGCACCAGGGTCAGAACTTCTGACCTATACATTTTCACTAACAGGTTTCTATTCTGCAGCAGGCCAGGGTCAGAACTTCTGACTTCCTCTCAGCAGCACGCTGACCCCCTCCTTCTTTCTTTTTTTCTTCCCCTTATTATTTTTCTTTATTTATCTCGCTGGTACTCCCCATTCATAAGTGTGTACCCCACCCCCTAAATATTGTAATAGCGTAGGACTTTACATTTCCGCATTTTATCGCTTTCAAATGTAAATGCTAGCAATTAGGATATGTATGGCAAGATAAAATCAATGAAATAGAAAATCCTAATTCAAGATAAAATCATGCATGCAATCAAACACACTTGCACACAAACACCCTTAGGGTTTCTCCACTTGGTTGCCTTATACAAAATAGCCATGTTACGCATGCAAAGTATCTTGGTAAAACAAACAAAATCAAAAGATCATAGTCCCTCGATGATGCTATTCAAAGTTTCCTTACAAAATGATCTTAGTCCCTCGAAATGCTAAGATACTTTGCAACATTGCTAATCATGGTTATACGATGACTCGTGCCCGTCCCGTAAAACTCCAAAGATAAGGTTGCTTACCAAATCAATGGTAAGACAAAAATGTCAAAGGAATAGAAAATGCATAAGAAAGACATTTGAGTAGGTAGATTGCTTCTAATTACTTTCTCTATTTCCAAACAACTATCCTTGCTATTTTCGAAAATACACACATTTCCAAGACATTTTTACAAACATTGAAAACATTGTCAAAAAGACAAACATCTTTGTATACATTCTTACGAATGAGAATCATTACAAAGATTGGCTAAACGAATGGCCTCTTTTACAAAATACTTTCAAAAAACCACACAAAGCACAATTTTCAAACAAAAGCAAGTTGATCTAGCAAGTAACTAAGATCCCATGGAAAACCATGGATGAAAAGGATGCTAATACCTTCCCTTTTCATAATCTACCCCCCGAACTCAAGAAAACATCTCAAAGGTCTTTCCTGTGATTTTTCACCTTTCCTTTTGGATAAAAGAAAAGTCGGTGGCGACTCTTGCTAAACCGCAACATTTGCGATAAAACGCAAAACCTCAAGTCAGTTCTCCCACCGTATCACAGAATTGGCGACTCTGCTGGGGAATTCTTAAAAGTGGGGTTACCTTAGGGCTAGATCACATTTACTTGCTTACATTGCTTGATTTGTTTGCTTTACATTACGGTTCTTGTTTTTGGGTTTGAATCCTCTACCCGTATTTGGGAACACATTATAGGTAAATAACAATATGTTGTGGAAACTGTGCGGGGTATACCGACATGGCCGAAGCAATAGCTATGTTAGTGTGACATATTTGTGGGTACGGGTAGCCCTTGAGTAGTCAAGGAGAATACGGGGCCGCTGAGTGATGTCGCGAAGCACTAACGAACTTTTAGAACCTTTACTTGACCAAATTGGCCTTTAGGGCGTAGTGAGATGACCGGCTTTGGTGCAGTCCGAAGTTGGTAGATACTCGATACTACACTCATTAAGGGTTGGTTTCTTGGAATATTTCGGTCGCCATTAAAGAGGCTTGAGCTGAAACAATGAACAAGGAAACAATCCAGTGATATTGAGCTCCTTAGAACCCGATTACTATTACTAGTACAGGTTGAGCCAACTAAACTTCAAGACGGTGCTTACCTATAAAACCCCATGCAAGCCTAAACTAGGAACTTGTTTGCTTTGCTTGTATATGCATACTTGTACATAACATCATGGACATCATGAACATCATATGCATCCACTAACCATTTCAAGGATTTCAGAGATTCATCTTTGTTCTTGTTTTGTAGGGGTATGGATTCACTTCGCAGGAAAACTATCCAAGTGTTTGCAGTGATTTCTGACAAACAACCGCTAGTCCTACAAACTATCAAATAATCTTAATGACTGTTATTTAATCTCTCTGGTAACTTGCAGGATCAACTAGATTGATCCTATGGAGTATTGGTCATTTGGATAATTCTCATTATAGAACTGATATTCATGGTTGGTATTTAGAATGTTGTGTGGGTGTTCAACTTACTTCGATTAATCTATTAAAGATCTAATGGAATGATCAAGTAAATACGTGCGAACTAAATTGCATGAATAAAGGTTTAATTGTAAAGACATGTAAAACTGCAAAAGACAAGTAAATAACTTCGAAGTATAAAAGCATGTAATGTAAAAGATTCTCTGGAATGTAAAAGACTCAAAATATAAAGAAAGCGTTTAAATACAAGGAATCAATAAAATGACTTTAAATGAAAAAAGGTGTTCGAATGATAAAAGCATGAGGATAAAGGCATGAAATGTACAAAAGTTTCTGAAATGTAAAAGGAACTGAAATGGAAAGAAAACATTTAAATGCAAGACATCAGTAAAAGACTTCGAATGAAAATACTTTAATGTAAAGGCTTTTGAATGATATTGACATGAAGATAGATGAAAGAACTGGAAATGATAAAGAGTTTTATTGAATTGTAAATATTTGGTGTTATCATACGTACATTGTTCGAGCATTCGTTTCCCTAGCCATGTGGTATTTTGAATGTTACTGAATTTTGTACAAATAGATATGACACACGAAATCCTAACGCTAAGACTTCTATTTATACTACTTCGACCATAACGGTCTTGCTATAAGATTCTGCCACGTTCAGAACATGCAAAGCAATGCCCTCCTCTCGCTTCCACGCGTCTTCGAATGCTCCAGCACATATATTTTAAATTTCGAACATCCCGCTTGCGTTTGAATTTCAAATGTTTTGGCACTCTTCGTTCCGAACTCGTTTCTTGGACACAGCCTTGTTACCATTTCGAGACTTCTTTGAATATATCCCCATAACTGTCACTCGAAGCTCAGAGTTTTGACATGCCCATTCGAAGCACTGCTTCTACCATTTCAAAACATGACATCTTGCTTTATTTCAATCGAAACATCCAACTTGCTTCGCTTCGAACAAAATCATCAAAATCTTCAGCCAACACCAAGTCAACCTTGTAAGAATTCCTCTGCAACTTAAGGAGCTAGCTTCAAGGATCCCCGAAAGCTCTCCTTTCACCGAGAGACATGGTCATCTGCTCAACTTGGTCACCTCCAACACGAAAGAGGATATGATGAAGGTGCTCTTTCAGTTCTTCGATCCTTTGCACCATTGCTTCACGTTTCCCGACTACCAGCTTGTGCCTACTTTGGAAGAATTCTCCTAACTCTTGAGAATTTCTGTTCTCAATCAACTACCTTTCAATGGTACGGAAAGAGACCCAAAGCCAGAAGAGATTGCTCAAGCCCTGCACTTGCACTCATCTGATGTCACAATTCATTGGGAAACTAGGAGTGGTGTCAAAGGCTTCTTAGCAAAGTTTCTGTTTGAGAAAGCCCAAATATGTTGGAATTCCTTAGACTTGCAAGCCTTTGAGGAAATTGTGGCCCTTCTTATCTATGGGATGGTCTTGTTCCCCAATCCGGACCAGCTCATAGATGTGAGCACCGTCAAAATCTTCATGTCACGCAACCCGGTGCCTACCTTGCTTGGAGATATCCTACACTCTTTTCACACTCGTACAATGAGGAAAAGAGGTGTCCTTATGTGTTGCACTCCTCTCTTGGCAAGATGGTTTATTTCTCATCTTCCCTAATCAGTCTTAAGGAATGAGCAAGGTTTAAGGTGGTCACTAAGGTTAATGACGCTCGAACATTCAGACATTCATTGGTGCTCCCGATCCAAAGAGAATGTCATCATCATTAACCATTGTGGGGAATTTCCTAATGTTCCTCTACTAGGCATTAGGGGAGGCATCACCTACAACCCATGCTTAGCCTTAAGACAATTTGGTTATGCTCGAAGGGATGGCCCGCACGAGATGTTGATTCAAGGTTTAGTATTCGACTACGACAATGACAATCAAGGTCTTCGCCAGAGATTCATCCGAGCTTGGAGGACATTAAACAAGGTGGATAGCAAGACTTTGGGACATAAGAATTCCATCCCTCTTGAGCCTTACCTCAAGTGGGTATGAACCCACACTCAAAGTATTATGATGCCTTATCCTTCCATCCTCCCGATGATCATTGAGCCTGTTAAGGAGGGAGAAGTTCCATACACTATCCTACATCCTGACATGCCCACATCTCTTGAAGACCTACAAAGGGATTGGATACAGCTCAAAGGGGAGTGTGATACTTTCGAAGCCAAATTCTACGCGAGCGAGAAGAAGGTTTCAGAACTCACTAGGCTACTTCGTGAAGAGCAGAATCTAAATGCCTACATTGCACCGAAGAGGGTGCGCACCACTTTTTATCTTAGAGAGTGTATTATTTTGTACTCAAACTCTATCTTATTAATATAATGTGTGTTCCTTTTTGTCTAAAACGAACTTGAATTTTTGAAATCCTTGAAAACATTGCATATGCACATATCATTCATCATAACATAAACAGGTCTTTTGCAACAAGTTCCCTCATCTCTCTGTTGTTTATTTCAGTAAGATGGATCTCGAACAGACAGTCAAAGATCTTCAAGCTCAAAACACGCAGTTTCAACAGTTACTCACAACCCTGGCCAAAGGACAAGAGGAGTTGAAGACTCTGTTGGCCAAAGAGAAGAAGAAGAAGAAGACGAAGAAGAAGAAACCAACCAGTGTTGTAATTATGGGGAGAAGGTTTCAAGGACAAACTAGAAGAACCTTGGATTTCGCAACAACATCTGATGAAAGAGAAGGAAAAAGAAAGGAAACAGCGGTTCCGTCAGAATCTTAAGAGGGGGAAGAAGAGGAAGATTACTCCGAAGAACAGTATCCACCAACTGATGATAAGTACAGACATCTTGAAGAGCGTCTGAGTGCTATGGAAGTACAGAGAGTACCAGGTCTAGACTTTGAAGAATTAGGTCTAGTGTCGGGAATTGTGATCCCACCAAAGTTCAAAGTGCCATTATTTGCAAAGTATGATGGGGTGTCATGTCCTAAGATGCACCTCCGATCATATGTAAGAAAGATCCAACCACACTCCGCTGATAAAGACTTGTGGGTGAACTTTTTCCAGGATAGTCTATCTAGAACATAACTCGATTGGTTTTACCAACTGGAAAGGGCCGACGTCCACAACTGGGAAGATCTTGCCGCAACTTTCTATAAGCAATACCAGTATAATGCAGATTTGGCGCCTACCCGTACTCAACTTAAGAGTATGGCTATGGTTTCCAATGAAGGTTTCAAAGATTACACGCAGAAGTGGAGAGATCTAGCTGGGAGAGTCCAACCCCCTCTGTCTGAAAGGGAATTAGTGGACATGTTATTAGGCACTTTATCAGGTCCTTTCTTAAACCATTTAATTGGAAGCTCATCTGCAGGATTCACTGAGTTAATACAGACTGGAGAAAGGGTGGAAGCTGGCATAAAAGTGGAAAGATTCAGAAGGATTCGTCTGCCTCTACAGCTGTGAAAAAACCTTTCACTGGGAAGAAGGAAGTATCTGCTATCTACCCACCAAGGAACCAAGGGAGAACTAAACACCGTCCAACGGTAGGTGCTGTTATGATCTCTAAGTCTGAACCTTCCCAATAAAGGATTAATCCACCGAGAACAGAAAGGCCGGTAAGACAGTTTACTCGGATAAACATGACTCTATCTCAAATCTTGCCACAGTTATTGAAGACCAATCCGGTAACTCTGAAGGAAGCTCCGAAAAATCCCAACACAACAACCCCTAATTATCACCCCAATTCCCGTTGCGCATATCACTCAGAAAGTCCTGGGCACGATACCAACAACTGTTGGGCCCTGAAAAACAAAATACAAGATCTCATAGAAGCAAAGGAAATCGAGTTTGATGCGCCCGAGAAGCCAAATGTTATCTCTGCTCCCAAGCCCAGACATGGCCACAACGCCAATGCTATTGAAGAAGACTTGTTTGTTACCACAGTTGATGAACTCGTGACTCATCTCCCAATCATTAAAGTAAACTTGTTGAAAGTCGGTGTGTTCTCGGGCTGTAATGAAGTTTGCCACCTTTGCTTATCCTCACGAACTGCTTGCCCTTTATTGAAAATAGGCATTCAATGCTTGATAGACAACAAAGAGATTTTGTTTGAATGTACTCATGTTTCACCTGTTTCTGTTGAAGACATTTCGATCATTACCATATCCTCCAATTCTTCCAGGGTTTCCAAAAAACCTGTTAGAATTACATTGGTTCCGAAAGTAACTCCTCTTATAATCACCATGCCTGGGCCAGTCCCATATGAATCAGACAAGGCCATACTGTGGAATTATGATGGGGACATTTATTACCATGGCATCAAACAAGATGGGCTGGCCGCCGAAGAAATGAGCTCCGAAAAAGAAGACTCCGACATTAGCAATATTGTCGGAACCAGTAAGATTACCCGTAGCGGTAGAATCTTCTCTCCAGAGATTGCCCCTCCAAAGGCAGTTTTTGGACCCGTGGCAGTTCCAAAGGTTACCTACATACCAATAATCATATCCTAAAGTACTCCTATCAACAAAGACGACACAACTTCTACTGCTGAAAATCGAGGAAAAAGTACTCAAGAAGAGCATGACCGGACGAAGGCTCAACCACTGACTATTCCCGAAGCTTCTAAGAAGGAAATGGAGGAGATCTTGAGAATAATAAAGAAGAGTGACTACGACGTAGTCTAGCAGTTGGGGAAGACTCCCTCCAATATCTCCATGCTGGCCTTGTTACTGTGCTCCGAGGCACATGCGAAAGCCCTGGTGAAGTTTCTGAAGACAGCCCATGTACCTCAAGAGATGTCTGCTAACCAATTTCAAAGTTGTGTGGCCAGTTTGACAGCGGATAACGGCCTAGGCTTCTCAGATGCAGACCTGACACCAAGGGGAAGAAAGCACAACGAGGCATTTCATGTCTCTGGAATGTAGAGGAACAACTCTGGCCATGTCTTGGTAGACACTGGCTTATCTCTGAATGTTTTACTGAAGAAAGCTCTCGACAGACTAGATTGCGAAGGACTGACGCTAAAACCCAGTAACATAGTCGTAAGAGCATTTGATGGCTCAAAGAGGATGGTCCACGGGGAAGTGGACATCTCCATAAAGGTTGGGACTCAAACTTTCAACTCGACCTTCTATGTAATGGACATTCGTCCCTCTTATTCTTACCTGCTAGGACGGTCGTGGATCTATAATACCAGCGCTGTCACCTCTACACTACACCAGATGCTGAAATATCCGGTCCATAGAAATATCATCATTGTCCATGGAGAGGAAGAATATATGATTAGTCACCTTAATTCCTTCAGGTATGTGGAATTGGATGGTGAGTTCATTGAAACTCCTTTTCAACATTTCGAAGAAGTTCCCCAAGAGGTAGCAGTAACCAAAACTGTGTCCCAGATTCCCGAGATTACAAAAACTCCACTTCGGATGTCATCTCTGAAGGACACCAAAGCCGTAATTGAGTAAGGAGGATGCACCATCTGGGAGAAACTTCCAGACATCCCGTATAAGTCTGACAGGTTTGATTTAGGGTTCACTTCAAGTACTCAGAAAGCTGTGCGTCGCGCCCGTGCTGGAGAGCCCCCTTTGAAGATTAGCAACCGGGAGGTCAATGCAGTAGAAGACAGTGAAGAGGATTGCAGCTTGGAGGATTGGATATTTCCTACTATCAACGGAGGACTTCGCAATTGGGAAGCCAGAGACTTTGTTCTGATAACTTTCGTCCCTCAGTAACTTATCTTCCACATTTCTGTTGGATTTGTAATATTCACAAACAATTCGCATATTTTAAACCTTGTGTCTTTCCCGAGGCACAATGGTCCATTTGTAAGGGTTGTCATTTCATCTTCATATGACATTCAATGAATCACATACGTTTTGCATACAAACTTTTGTGCTCATTATTTTTCTTTTATATTTATTCTCCTTTAAAAACATGGCTATACCCTTACACACACCCACACTCACAAATTCAGGTACCCATCCACTCTGGATCCCATGGGAAACGATAATTCTATGGCCTTTCATGACTCAGGATCTAATCTACCAAGCCGAAGACGAAGGTGAGGAAGATTGTGAAGTACCAGGGGAACTTGTCAGACTACTACAGCGAGAGGAAAGAGCTATTCAGCCCCATGAGGAACCGGTGGATACAATCAACTTAGGTACCGAGGAGAATAGAAAAGAGGTCAAAGTAGGTGCTAATCTAGAGGCCAGCGTCAAGGAGCGTCTGATTCAGCTACTACATGATTACGTTGAGATCTTTGCCTGGTCATATGAAGACATGACGGGACTTGATATAGACATCGTGGTACATTGCCTGCCAACAAGAGAAGACTGTCCACCAGTGAAACAAAAAGTCCGCCGCATGAGACCTGATATGTCAGAAAAGATCAAAGCGGAAGTCATGAAACAATTCAATGCTGGATTCTTGGCTGTCACTTCCTATCCCCAATGGGTTGCCAACATTGTTCCCGTGCCTAAAAAGGACGGCAAAGTACGAATGTGCATGGACTATAGAGATTTGAATAGGGCTAGCCCTAAAGATGATTTTCCACTTCCCCATATAGATATCTTCGAACATCCCACCTGCGTTTGAATTTCAAATGTTTTGGCACTCTTCGTTCCGAACTCATTTATTGGACACAGCCTTGTTACCATTTCGAGACTTCTTTGAATATATCCCCATAATTGTCACTCGAAGCTCAGAGTTTTGACATGCCCATTCGAAGCACTGCTTCTACCATTTCAAAACATGACATCTTGCTTTATTCCAATCGAAACATCCAACTTGCTTCGCTTCGAACAAAATCATCAAAATCTTCAGCCAACAAAATGCCCCTTTAAAATATGTATTTCGATTCCTTTGAGAAATACTTATTTTAAACATATACGCAAGATTTTGATGCGACCTTTGAATCATCGTAACATTTATTGCATATGACTCCAGTCACGTTAATCATGACGCTTTTCAGATTCCTTAACCGCCTTGAACCATTTCACAGCATGGTGCAGTTACAAAACAATGATTATTATTTAATCACGCCTATTATCAATATTAACTTTTACGCCACCTCCTTCTCAATCCAACCCACGACTCCCACGTATCCCAATCTTACTCAGTGGATGTTTAAACTTCCGCACTATAAAAACCCATCAACTTAGTATTTTATTTTTTTCTTCCCACATTCTGAATCTTTTCTTCCTCTCTTCTCACCGAAACCCTAAAACTTCCAACACTCTTCAAACAATGTCTTCTTCAACATCATCTCAACTGAAAAAAGCTTCCAAAAAGAAAGGAAAGAACACAGGAGCCATAATGGAAAGCAAGGTTGGCACCTATCAAGGTCAGTCTGTGCTTATTCCCCAGATGATCTCCAAAGAGAAGGAAATGCTCTACGCATCTCAGGTACTAATTCCCACTAACGCCGCTGGCAAGAGGTTAGCTTTAATGGGCCCTCTTACAGTCTTTGAAATCTTAAAAGATACCAGAAAAATCTTTCCTGTTTGTTATAATTTTAAACCTTTGTTCAATAAAATGGATACCCCTAAGACAGGGGAGTCTTCTGATTCGACCACCGTGGAAACTCCAATCATTCCCCCAAAGGACCCTTTTGTGCTAGATTATGTGAAGAGTAACTTCAAACCATTTCGATCCTGCCCCACCTCTAACACAGCCTACCACAACTGGTTTACTAAAGTAGAAGCCAAGAAATCCCAGCAATGGGAGGAATTAGGCATTTACAACTTGATTAAATTATCGAAACCAGGCTTTACCTATAGCCACCCATTATTATTTGCGTCCTTATATTTCTGGGACAGTACATACAACACCTTCCATCTCCCTGGGGGAATGATTACACCCACCTTTTTTGACATAGCAGCCATTACTGGTTTGTCACCAGTAGGAGAAACCTATATTCCTGACAATGAAGAGCATTCGAGCATTATTGACTTCGAAGTCAAATTAGCCAGCTTTTCAAAGTTCATCAGCCACTATCACACTGAAGGAGACAGTGTGTCATATGTGGAACACATTGCTTTCCTTATCTTATGGTTATCAAGGTATGTCTTTTGCAGCAGGTCCCTACAAGTAGCCAGTAGGTTCATTCCTCTAGCTAGAGATTTACATGAGAATCGGAGGGTGTGTTTAAGCGAACTGTTACTTGTTGATCTTTACAAAAGTTTAAGATCAGCAGTTTCGAGTTTGAAATCTCACACTCCCAAAAACATCCTGCTAGCTGGCCCCTTCTGGTTACTCCAGTTATGGCTTAATGCCATGTTTGAACCTTCACTATCAACTGCTAATACTATTGTGGAACAAGATCCGGAGATAACGGACATAATCATTGAAGGTACTAGGCTGCGAAGACTTACCCCAAACGATGACAAAGATGACTTCAAAGTTCTCTTCTCAAAATACATAATGATCTTCTCCAAGAGACACAAATTCGAAGAGACCATGGCGCCCTTTGCCTCAAGGACTCATGGACCATCATGGTTCACCATGGCTCTCTCAAAAGCAATCAAAAGCAAAGAAATTCAAGATGTATGGAAAGCCTTTTTGCTTCCCAGACTAATCTCCTCACGCATCACCCCCTCAAAGAACCAAATCTTCCTTTTTGCTTATCAACCCAATTTTGTTTCTAGACAATTTGGCCTATGCCAACTAATCCCTGAACCCCTGTTCCAAACAGAAAGTGCCATCACCTCTGGGCGAACCTTCAAAGCGAGAGAAGCTAAACTACAACAGGAACAATATCAAGGCTTCGCCCACTTTGAACTAATATCCTTCGAACCTACACACCTCACAGCAAAGGGTTTTCTGGAATGGTGGACAAAGTTCTACCAATCTTGTATGTTCGACACTCTCACCATTCAACAAAAACTAACTGATGCGTTCGATGTGCAGGTACACTCCAAGAAAGGTATGTTCACTCATGCCAAAGAGATTAGGGCTTTTCAAAATTATTTCGAAATCCCTTATGATCCCACACACTTGGAATCCACTGTGCATCAAGCTGCTAAGGCCTTGAAGGAAAAATTTACAGAAAAAATTTCTAAACTCAAACTTCCTTCAGGGTTGTCACCTGAGGATAGGTATAGGTTGGCATTCGAAATGCATCCACCTAAATTTCCTAGATTGCCTACCTCAGAACTGGCTCTGGCTTGGTTTCCTCCATACCCTTGGTGGTTCACTTGCAAAGAAATGTTCAAATATCTTCAAAAGAAACCAAAGCCATCTGAGACTGTGACATGGGCTCGTTATTGGCTCCACGATTTCCCTGGACATCTTCGCTATGACCTTTCTGCCATGTCGATTAAATCTGATCAAGGCGCAGGTGCGAATGCTTGGGAAAATCCCAAATGTTTCTCAATTTCTACATTTTAAACTTTTACCTTAATTGTTTCGATTTTCAACCATCAGGATAAAGACCACTGCTTCAAAGTCTAAAGAGGGAAGCGCTTCTCAAACATCTGTCAAAACTATTGATAATGTGACTCTATCCAAACCAACAACAACAACAACACCAGTGACAACCATTGTTCCAACTCCACAGGTAATCAACTAGCCTTGATGTTTCGAATGCACTAATGTCTCATGATTTGGATCTAACTCATGTTTAAATCTTTTCAGACCAATAAACTCCCACCAACTACTCCAAAGAAAAGAAAAACAAATACTACTGGGAAGGATCCCAATGTTGGAGGGGGTTCACCAACTGCTTCGAAGAAGAAGCAGAAGAAGGAAATTTTCAAAAGTGCTGCTCCAACTAGTATTTTTGGACTCGATTCCAGAGATGCTTCTCCCTCAACTAAATCCAAAAATCCATCTTCGACCTCCAACGTAATGTTGGAACATATAGATAGCAACCTCTCATCTGAGAACCCACAGGTAATTTGAACTTAAAGTTTTAACAAAAGCAATTATTCATTACCTTGGTGCGCGCTCTTAATACTCTTTGTCTCTGTAGGATCTTTCGAACCCAACTTTCACCATTTCTACTTCTCCATCAAAGACTGCTGCTCCGATCAATTCTTCTCCTCACGGGGACTCCAGTAATTTGGTACAGAACAAAGGATCCTCCAACATGGCGGTTCCGACTGGGGCCTCAGAGCAGCAAGATGACCAGAGTACTTCTCCTCCTCTAAAAGAAACGAATGAAGCAACACTTCATGATTCTGTAGAGACTTTACAAAAAAATTCTCTTCAAAAGTCCCCTCTTGAAACCCTTCAAGAAAACCCAAAAGACATTCAGGTTGAAGAGGAGAATGCTGGTTCTGATCCAGAGAACGAAGAATCTACAGAGGAGGGATCTGAGGAAGGAGATGCCAATAGCAGTGAGAACAATGACGTCAAAGTGGTGGATTTGGTTGATAATGAAGAAGACAATGAGCAGGAAACAAGTGAGGGTGATGGTGACCAGCCCCATGATCCTATGGAAATCGAAACGGATGCGACTCCCTTGAGCGCGGAACTTCCTCAATCGTTTCAAGCTCGAATGACTGAAGAGGGGCTAGCTCTCCTAAGGCGACATGACCCAATTGGGTACATGAAGGTGAAGCTAGCTCAAAGGGACGTTCCTCTTGCTAGGGCTGGTACCAGTTCGACTAGCAATTCATTGCCCTCAGATGATAGAGTTGTACTCCTTAACAGAATTAGGAGAATAATCCTTGATGTGGATATATTCGAAGTGCTCAAATAGGATAGTACATCTTGCTATACTATGAAGAAGCTACTTACACAAGTCAACCTCGCTACCTGCTCTTTGCCAGTTAGCACTATTATATTCGATCTTCAATCTCTGCTAGATAACGTGACTGGATACCTCCTCCAAGATGAATTTGCTACCAGAAAGGTCCAAGAAAAACGAACTGCAATGGACACTGCTTATGAGCATGCTTCGAAGCTCTCTCAAGAAGCTGAAGATCAAGCCATGCATCTACAGCAGGCAAAAACCGAATATGAAGCTCGAGCCGAGTCCATTCTTCTCTGGGAAAAGAAAATTCAGGAACTTCAACAGAAGGTTAAGGAGGCTCAAGAACAACAATTAGCCTACGAAACCAATACTGCTGGCAACCAGTTTGAAGAGCTCCTTAACAAAGGACTTGCAGAAATGGAAGTCGCAGAACAACTCAAGGGAGAAGTGGCTACCTTAGAGGGAGCAAGACGTTTTACTCAATAAAGGCTTGAGTCTTTTCGAAGTACCTTTAACAGATTGAGGAATAACGCTTATTTTTAGGTGTCTGTATGTTTAATTAGTCTTAAAACTTGAACAATTTTGGTTTGTAATATTCGAACAACGCCATTTTGGCAATCCCTTATTACCATTTTGGCATTCCTTTATGATGTTTTGACTACGTTGTTATTATTCGAATCTCCTGTAGGCGTGGCTTATATTTCTTTAAATATTTCCCATTAACCTTTAGGATTCGCTTATCATCAGCCAACTCTTTGATTTCGTATGCATTGTTTGAAAACGTCTTTAATATTCAAAAAGGTCCTTCCCAATGAGGTGACCATTTACCTAATGTTTTATTTTTCTTGTCCATGGGCAATATGACTTTCCAGACTAAGTCATTAATAGTGAATGCTTTTCCTTTCACCCTTTTGTTATATGCCCTTGCTACCCTTTCCTTTTGCCTCATTAGGATTTCCAATGCATGCAATCTAACTTCATCCAACTCAACTAACTCATTCATCATCATCTCCCAATATAATGCAGCTGGAATTTCGTTTTGTCTTTGAATTCGAACTGATTGTAGATGAATTTCTACTGGCAGAACTGCATCATGACCAAATGTGAGTTGGAAAGGCGTGGTGTTAGTAGCTTCTTTAGGAGATGTTCTACAGGCCCATAATATTTGGTCCAAAGTCTTGTGCCAGTTCCTTGGCTTTTTACCAATATGTTTCTTGATTAACCCTATTATCACTTTATTGGCTGCTTCGACCTGACCATTTTCTTGAGCATAATATGGTGTTGATGTTAGTAATCTAAACCCCATCTCTTGAGCAAATTCTTGCATCTTTCTACCAGTAAACACAGAACCTTGGTCTGTGGTTATGCTCTCTGGCAATCCAAACCTATAGATAATTTGTTTCTGTATGAACTCAATAATAGCCTCTTGATCAGCAACTATTAATGGTATTGCTTCGATCCACTTGGTAAAATAATCTATTCCCACCAAGATATATTTATGTCCTTTAGATGAAGCCGGATTTATTTCTCCTATTAAATCTAATGCCCATCCTCTGAAGGGCCATGGTTTAATGATCGAATGTAACTCACTTGCAGGAGCATGTTGAATCCCTGCATGTTTCTGGCACTCTTCACACCCTTTAGCAAAATCTATGCAATCTTTGAGCATGTTAGGCCAATACATGACATATCGAAATAACAACCATTTAATTTTATGTCCTGCTTGATGTGCCCCACATGCCCCATTGTGGACTTCTGACAATGCCAAGTATGCCTCACTTTCTCCTAGGCATTTCAGTAATACGCCTTCTTGGGTCTTTTTGAATAATTCGTTTCCCATGAGGACATATGACAATGCTCTGTACTTTATCTTCCTATCAACATTCAAAGTTGGATTTGTTAAATAGCTCACAAGTGGACTTCGCCAATCTGCATCTGATAGGGTGTCTATGACTAGCACTTCGAATCCCTGTTTCTCAACATACCCTAATTTTATACTCTCTAGATATGATGGTATGAATCTAGTAGCCATAACTCTACCTCTTAATTCGACCAGATCCTCAAAGTTTTTGGCAGAAACTTTATAACCTGAAGCCAACTGTGCTAAGTCATCCGCTTCTTGGTTTTCTATTCTTGGTATATGTTGAATATCCATGTATTCGAATTTTCTAAGTAGCCTGTTAACTATGACAAAGTATATCATCAGATTTTCCTTTATGCATTTGTACTCCTTTGTTATTTGCTTGACCACTAACTCTGAGTCTCCTTTAATTTCGACTCTAGTTGCCCCCAGTTCCAACAAAGCTTCAAGTCCAACAATAAGCGCTTCGTACTCAGCTTCGTTATTCGAGCAACGAGGACCATCTAATTTATACTTGAATTTTGTTGGAATTCCTTCAGGAGAAATTATAAGGACCCCAACACCACTACCATTCCTGTGGGTCGAACCATCAAAGTATAATTTCCATGGTTGCATTTCAACATAACTCATGACGGTCTGTTCAACCAGTGAATGGTCCACAATAAAATCAGAAATCACTTGGCCTTTCACAGCTTTTAAAGGCATGAAAGTCAAAGAATATTCTGTTAAGGCTAAAGCCCATTTACCAACTCTACTATGCATTATTGGTTTCGAAAGCATGTGTTTAATAACATCAAAATGAGATGAAACATAAACATCCACAGGCTTTATATAATACTTGAGTTTCATACAAGAAAAGTACAAACAGAGACATAGCTTTTCTATATTGCTATATCTAGTCTCTGCATCATTCAATACTCTACTTAAATAGTATATGGCTCTTTCGATGCCATTGCTATCTTCTTGCGCTAACATACTACCTATACTAACTTCAGAGGCAGATATGTACAATCTCATGGGCTTTCCCCATGAAGGTGGAGACAAGATGGGAGGCTGAGAGAGATATCTTTTTATCTTATCAAATGCCTCCTGATGGGCTTCGTTCCACTCGAAGGCTTGGCCTTGCTTCAAACGAAGCAACGGGGAGAAAGCTTGGGTTCTTCCACTCAGATTCGAAATGAACCTTCTGAGAAAGTTAATCTTCCCTAGCAAAGATTGCAGCTCCCTTTTTGATGTAGGTTCTTTCGTCTCCATTATGGCTTTGGTTTTATTTTGGTTGATCTCAATTCCCTTTTTATGAACCACAAAGCCAAGGAAATCTCCAGCCTGCGCAAAAAATGCACATTTAAGGGGATTCATCTTTAAGCCATGTTTTCTCATTCGTTCGAATGATTGGCTCAAATGATGCAAATGGGTTTCTGCATATATAGATTTGATGATTATATCATCAATATACACCTGCATAAAAGTTTCAATGAAATCATGGAAAATCGAATTCATTGCCCTTTGATAAGTTGCCCCAACATTTTTTAAACCAAAAGGCATCACCACCAATTCGTAGGTGCCTAAGGCTCCTGGGCAACGAAATGCTGTCTTGGCAACATCTTCTTCAGCAATAAATATCTGGTTGTAACCAGAGTATCCATCTAGCATACTCAAATATTTGAATCCTGCAGCAGAATCTACCAACATTTCTGCCACAGGCATGGAATACTCATCTTTAGGGGTTACAGTATTTAAATCCCTAAAATCTATGCAAATTATCAGAGAGCCATTTTTCTTAATAACAGGCACTATATTTTCTAACCATTCGACATACCTTGTGGTTCTGATGAATCTGCAGCGCAACAACCTTTCGATCTCAGCTTTGATCTTTATGAGAACCGCTGGTGCGAATCTTCTGGGAGTTTGCTTGATGGGCTTCTTGCCATCCTTGATTGGAAGTCTATGCTCCACTAACTCCCTTTTTAAACCAGGCATTTCGTCATAATCCCACGCGAAGCAATCTTTGTTTCTTTTGAGGACTTCGATTACTTCCTGCCTTAGGCCTGGATCAAGTTTTGCACTTATGTAGGTTATTCTTTTCGTGTTCCCATCCCCTAAATTCACTTCTTCGAGTGGATCCTGCGCCAACATTTTGGCACCTGAGTCTATGGGGTCCCTCTCGAAGCCTAAGGGTTCTTTATCATAGATGGCATCCAGCCTTTGATCTATTTTGAGTTCTTCGAAGGGTGAGCCTTTCGAGCCATCCCTGTTTATTTCGTTCACCTTTACAGTTAATCTATTTATTTCAGCCTCTAAGGCCACTTTCGATTCGTTCTCAGCCACGTAGGCCGAAATCTTTTCGAAGAAGGAAGACTCAGTCATGAGCAGGATTATCGAACTCCCAGCCTGCTGGCCGTCTCTGCATTGTACCTTCCACTCCTTCCTCTTCACTGATTATTCTTCTATCCCAATATATGCCATCATGGCGAAGGGTCATATAATAGTGTGCGTTCCTAGTTTCGTTGATTTCATCATTTGGGACACAAGGAGCAATCTTTTCCAGATGTTTGTCATAATTCCTCTTGTCAACTAAGTTGACTGTTGACATGAAGTAACTCTGGTAGGCTTCAATGTTCTCCACGATCCCATCTTCTCTCCATAAAACTAATCGTTGGTGCATTGACGAAGGAACTGCTCCTACGCCATGGATCCACTCTCTTCCCAGCAACAAGTTGTAGTTGGCCTTGGCTTCGATCACCATGAACATGGTGGGCCTACAACTTGAGCCTATCGTCAAGTCCAATTGAACCACCCCCAAAGTTTGGCCCACTTTCCCTTCATAATTGGATAGAACCATGTTGTGTGGTTTGATGTCACATTCGCGTATTTCTAACCTTTTTAGCATGAAATGGAGGATTAAGTTGACTGCAGCACCCCCCATCCACTAGAACCTTATTTACGCCATGGGCACCAACCTTTGCTCGAATGAACAATGGATTCAGATGATTTTTCATAGCTGGCTCTGGGCGCTCGAAGAACGCATTCTGCTCCTCGACAGCTCCGTTATCCATCACGTAGTAACACACAGGCCTATGCTTCATCAGATCTATGGTATCTTCTTCCTCATACTCTTCGATTTCAGTTTCCTGTCCAAACTCACAAGGGAGTACAGATACCACGTTGCAATTGATATTGAGCGAAGACTCCCCCTCTGATTCGAAGTTATCCGTTAGCATATCTTCGTCTTCTTCTGGACCTGGAGTGTATTCCTTTGATTCATTTGGTTGTATTTCAGAGAAGAGTCTCCTACTAACTGGGGGTTTGTCTTCAGTTTGATTATTTGGTGTGGGTTTGTTGGTGCTGGATTCGCCTTGGTTTTTTATTGAAGTTTCTCCTTTGTTTGCCACAACTTCCCTTTCAGCCTTTCGAATTCTCTGTTGCCTTCGCCATTGAGATCTTGACATGGGGTTTCTTCCTTTGTAGTTCTCTAGTCTCACTTCTTCCCTCTTCGCTATGTTGAACTGCCTTCTATATGTCATAGCGTGGCGTGCGTTTCGTTCATTGTTTCTCCACTTCTCTTTGCCTTTGTCATTTCTGACTTGCAGCCATTTGTCTGTTGGCACTTCAGCAGGAATTTTGAACGTCACTCTTCGAGCGCCCTTTGGATGAGGACTATCAGGCCTTCGTTGATTGTATTTGCTATCAAAATGTTGTCCCATCTGACCAGTCTCTTGGTGGTTCCAGCACGGGGCGAAAGGGATTGTTTCAAAGGCTCTGGCCATGCTTTGATCATACACAGCAGAACACCTTGGGCATATCAAACATTTGGTTGCCCCTTTGTAACAGCGAAGCACAAACTCCAACAAACTTTCTCCAGCTTTAGGATAACACCTGAATAACTGGTTATCCTGGCGCCAGTTGTTGCCAGTTCGCGCCCTTTGTACCCTCTCGAAGTTTGCAGCAATTCTCTGGTTGCAGAGGATGCTGCACCTAGGGCACAGTATCATTCCCGTATCTCCTTTGTGGCACATCATGAGGTACTCCTTAAGACTAGCATCCCCATCATGATTCTCCTCCATTTTATACTTTTCTTTTTCTAAATATCTCTCCACCTCCTCCATTTCAGAACGAGGTCTCTCCATATCCACCATGTTTACCTCGACATCCTCCCCCTTAGTGTCATCATCTCCCCATCCTGTAGGTTTTATATCTTCAATTTGGATTTTTGAACTCTCTGGGGCAGAATACTTGACCAAGTAGTCAAACTTTCCACTGGGCTCCCCTAAAGTATCCCATATTTCATTCTGAGGGGAGGTTGGCTTCGTGATCTGGACTTTCTCCAATTCTAGCCTCAGGCCTTCAGTAACCTGTGTCAATTCTTGCTTTTGGTTTTCCTGGCCCTCAGTAGCCTGGATTTCCTTTGCAACAGCTAAAGATGCTGCTTCAATCGAAGTCTCTGGTTGCTTGTGGACGTCTTCAGTGACCCCCTTGTTGACTTCGACTAACACCCGACTTTCATTTTCAGTATCTTTCTCTCCTACTGGAGCGTCATTTTGACCAGCTTCCACCATGTTGATTTCCCCAATGCATGCAGGCTCGGAGTAATTGGTGTCTGCGACATCCAAAGGATCCTCATTTACTTTCATTTTTGGTTTATCACCGAATTTCAGTCTGCCGTCTTTAATTGCATTCTGAATTAGATCCCTGAAAAGAAAACACTGTGAGGTTTTGTGGCCTAGGAAACTATGATACTTGCAAAAGCCTCTTTTCTTCCTTTGATCTAAAGGAGGTATTTTGACATTTGATGGCACAATGAGTTGGCCATCTTTGACAAGTAAATCAAAAATCTCGTCACACTTAGTTACATCGAAGGTATAAACCTTCTTTGGGAATTTGTCACTTTTCTCATTTTCAACAATTTCTTTCCCTTTTGTGGGAACTAATAGCTTGCATGAGTAAGGTGGGGCCTGTTTTAATTCAGCGAGATCTATTTCGACCTCTTCGAATTCGAATTCAGGATAATCTTCTGCTTCCTCGGCTCCAACATAGGAGACCCTTTCTTTCTTGTTATTTTTAAAAACTCTGGCCTTTTCGGCCTTTAGCCTTTCGACCTGTCGAACCCTATCGGCTAATTGAGCCATATCCCTCAAGTATTGAGTGTCTAATTTCTTTCGAATAGAGTAATCTAAGCCGCCAGTAGCCATTTCGAATAACTCATGCTCAAGGACTACTGTGAAACACCTAGATTTCAAGAGTCTGAACCTATTCAGATAATCATCTATGGGTTTAGTAAATTTCCTCTTGACACTAGCTAGTTCCTTCAGACTTATTTTCGACTGTCCCATGTAGAACTGTTCATGGAATAATCTCTCCAAAAGAGCCCAAGTATCAATGGACCCAGGAGGCAAAGTGGTGAACCATGTGAAAGCGTTCTTAGTCAGGGAACTTGGGAAATATTTGATCCTAAGGTCTTCATTATTGGCTATATCCCCTGCTTCGGTTAGATACCTGGCTATGTGTTCGACTGTTGATTCATTGGTATCTCCAGCAAACTTTGTAAACTTAGGGACCTTATATCTCCTTGGTAAATCAGTGTGCATTATGTAATCCAATATAGGAGAGGCATAATTTGGCCTTCTAATTCCTGTGTTGAGGCCATTCTGGGCCATGATTCTCTCTATCACGGTGGTTAAATTATTTTCTGCCAAGATGTTATCGTTTCGAATTCTGTGAACGACTGCATCAGCATCTTGATTTCGACCCACCATGACAACTCCTCTGGGTTGTTCTTCTTGAAACTCTGGGACTTCTAACCTTTCGATCCTTGCCCCTGGTTCTATAATTTCCCTTTGTGGGCCTTGAACTATTGGGGCTTCTAACCTTTGTACCATTGCCCCCAAATTAACCTCCTCTCTGGCTGGTCTGTAGGGTGGGTTGTTAGCAACTTGTTCTATGACAGGTACGTTTGCTCGAACTCCCGCCTGATTCTGCCTACGCCTTTCTGGGGGAGCAAAAAAATCTGCTATTCGACTCATGTTATCTGCGTTTTCTCTGTTTGTCACAGTTACATTTTGTACTATTGGGGCAAAGATCTCCTGCATAGTCTGTGCTAATACTCCTATCATATTATGGTTACTGTCATCCATTAATTGCCTAAAGGCCAACTGATTTTCTGTGGTTAAGATAGGCATTGCACTATAACCCACTGACCCTTGGTTATTTGTCATAAATTGGTTAGCCCCAGATCCAGACCCTAATTGTGGTGATGAATTTGATGTGGAATTGTGTAAGCCTGCCATAAAAGATGTTGGCATTCCATAAGAGGAATTTCTGGTTCTGTTACCATCGAAACCGGGTGGTCTAGTTAGTGGGGTGGCGAAATGGGTTTGTGTCCCTGGTGGTGGGACGAATCCCCCAGGATAACCAATGGTTCCCGTATTTCCTAGGATCGAACTATTAGTTGTCATGCCACTTGTTCCATTCGTGGCTACACTACTGGTAGAAGATGCAACAGACTGTGTGTTCGAAGGGATTGCATTAGACGTTCCCGTCGAAGCGGACATATTAGTGCCTGTTGCCTGTGGGATATTTTGTTCCCCTTGTTGATTGTATGAATTAGACATCTTGTTTAAGCGTTTTCTTCTGGGTAAGGGTTGGTTTCTATTGGTTATTCTACCACTTCTAAGGTTCATATAACAACAAACTTATCACTCAGAGAGTACTTTTACAATGGTTATGTCTCAACAATTTTTCTTTGTTCTAAATAATGACCAATGACCGGGTCCCACTAGGTGTGCCAATTTGTTTGCAGTGATTTCTGACAAACAACCGCTAGTCTTCCAAACTATCAAATAATCTTAATGACTGTTATTTAATCTCTCTGGTAACTTGCAGGATCGACTAGATTGATCCTATGGAGTATTGGTCATTTGGATAATTCTCATTATAGAATTGATATTCATGGTTGGTATTTAGAATGTTGTGTGGGTGTTCAACTTACTTCGATTAATCTATTAAAGATCTAATGGCATGATCAAGTAAATACGTGCGAACTAAATTGCATGAATAAAGGTTTAATTGTAAAGACATGTAAAACTGCAAAAGACAAGTAAATAACTTCGAAGTATAAAAGCATGTAATGTAAAAGATTCTCTGGAATGTAAAAGACTCAAAATATAAAGAAAGCGTTTAAATGCAAGGAATCAATAAAATGACTTTAAATGAAAAAAAGTGTTCGAATGATAAAAGCATGAGGATAAAGGCATGAAATGTACAAAAGTTTCTGAAATGTAAAAGGATCTGAAATGGAAAGAAAACATTTAAATGCAAGACATCAGTAAAAGACTTCGAATGAAAATACTTTAATGTAAAGGCTTTTTAATGATATTGACATGAAGATAGATGAAAGAACTGGAAATGATAAAGAGTTTTATTGAATTGTAAATATTTGGTGTTATCATACGTACATTGTTCGAGCATTCGTTTCCCTAGCCATGTGGTATTTTGAATGTTACTGAATTTTGTACAAATAGATATGACACACGAAATCCTAATGCTAAGACTTCTATTTATACTACTTCGACCATAACGGTCTTGCTATAAGATTCTGCCACGTTCAGAACATGAAAAGTAATGCCCTCCTCTAGCTTCCACGCGTCTTCGAATGCTCCAGCGCATATATTTTAAATTTCGAACATCCCGCTTGCGTTTGAATTTCAAATGTTTTGGCACTCTTCGTTCCGAACTCGTTTCTTGGACACAACCTTGTTACCATTTCGAGACTTCTTTGAATATATCCCCATAACTGTCACTCGAAGCTCAGAGTTTTGACATGCCCATTCGAAGCACTGCTTCTACCATTTCAAAACATGACATCTTGCTTTATTCCAATTGAAACATCCAATTTGCTTCGCTTCGAAAAAAATCATCAAAATCTTCAGCCAACACCAAGTCAACCTTGTAAGAATTCCTCTGCAACTTAAGGAGCTAGCTTCAAGGATCCCCGAAAGCTCTCCTTTCACCGAGAGACATGGTCATCTGCTCAACTTGGTCACCTCCAACACGAAAGAGGATATGATGAAGGTGCTCTTTCAGTTCTTCGATCCTTTGCACCATTGCTTCACGTTTCCCGACTACCAGCTTGTGCCTACTTTGGAAGAATTCTCCCAACTCTTGAGAATTTCTGTTCTCAATCAACTACCTTTCAATGGTACGGAAAGAGACCCAAAGCCAGAAGAGATTGCTCAAGCCCTGCACTTTCACTCATCTGATGTCACAATTCATTGGGAAACTAGGAGTGGTGTCAAAGGCTTCTTAGCAAAGTTTCTGTTTGAGAAAGCCCAAATCTGTTGGAATTCCTTAGACTTGCAAGCCTTTGAGGAAATTGTGGCCCTTCTTATCTATGGGATGGTCTTGTTCCCCAATCCGGACCAGCTCATAGATGTGAGCACCGTCAAAATCTTCATGTCACGCAACCCGATGCCTACCTTGCTTGGAGATATCCTACACTCTTTTCACACTCGTACAATGAGGAAAAGAGGTGTCCTTATGTGTTGCACTCCTCTCTTGGCAAGATGGTTTATTTCTCATCTTCCCTAATCAGTCTTAAGGAATGAGCAAGGTTTAAGGTGGTCACTAAGGTTAATGACGCTCGAACATTCAGACATTCATTGGTGCTCCTGATCCAAAGAGAATGTCATCATCATTAACCATTATGGGGAATTTCCTAATGTTCCTCTACTAGGCATTAGGGGAGGCATCACCTACAACCCATGCTTAGCCTTAAGACAGTTTGGTTATGCTCAAAGGGATTGCCCGCACGAGATGTTGATTTAAGGTTTAGTATTCGACTACGACAACGACAATCAAGGTCTTCGCCAGAGATTCATCCGAGCTTGGAGGACATTAAACAAGGTGGATAGAAAGACTTTGGGACACAAGAATTCCATCCCTCTTGAGCCTTACCTCAAGTGGGTATGAACCCACACTCAAAGTATTATGATGCCTTATCCTTCCATCCTCCCGATGATCATTGAGCCTGTTAAGGAGGGAGAAGTTCCATACACTATCCTACATCCTGACATGCCCACATCTCTTGAAGACCTATAAAGGGATTGGATACAGCTCAAAGGGGAGTGTGATACTTTCGAAGCACAATTCTACGCGAGCGAGAAGAAGGTTTCAGAACTCACTAGGCTACTTCGTGAAGAGCAGACTCTAAATGCCTACATTGCACCGAAGAGGGTGCGCACCACTTTTTATCTTAGAGAGTGTATTATTTTGTACTCAAACTCTATCTTATTAATATAATGTGTGTTCCTTTTTGTCTAAAACGAACTTGAATTTTTGAAATCCTTGAAAACATTGCATATGCACATATCATTCATCATAACATAAACAGGTCTTTTGCAACAAGTTCCCTCATCTCTCTGTTGTTTATTTCAGTAAGATGGATCTCGAACAGACAGTCAAAGATCTTCAAGCTCAAAACACGCAATTTCAACAGTTACTCACAACCCTGGCCAAAGGACAAGAGGAGTTGAAGACTCTGTTGGCCAAAGAGAAGAAGAAGAAGAAGAAGAAGAAGAAACCAACCAGTGTTGTAATTATGGGGAGAAGGTTTCAAGGACAAACTAGAAGAACCTTGGATTTCGCAACAACATCTGATGAAAGAAAAGGAAAAAGAAAGGAAACAGCGGTTCCGTCAGAATCTTAAGAGGAGGAAGAAGAGGAAGATTACTCCGAAGAACAGTATCCACCAACTGATGATAAGTACAGACATCTTGAAGAGCGTCTGAGTGCTATGGAAGTACAGAGAGTACCAGGTCTAGACTTTGAAGAATTAGGTCTAGTGTCGGGAATTGTGATCCCACCAAAGTTCAAAGTGCCATTATTTGCAAAGTATGATGGGGTGTCATGTCCTAAGATGCAACTCCGATCATATGTAAGAAAGATCCAACCACACTCCGCTGATAAAGACTTGTGGGTGAACTTTTTCCAGGATAGTCTATCTAGAACACAACTCGATTGGTTTTACCAACTGGAAAGGGCCGACGTCCACAACTGGGAAGATCTTGCCGCAGCTTTCTATAAGCAATACCAGTATAATGCAGATTTGGCGCCTACCCGTACTCAACTTAAGAGTATGGCTATGGTTTCCAATGAAGGTTTCAAAGATTACACGCAGAAGTGGAGAGATCTAGCTGGGAGAGTCCAACCCCCTCTGTCTGAAAGGGAATTAGTGGACATGTTCTTAAGCACTTTATCAGGTCCTTTCTTCAACCATTTAATTGGAAGCTCATCTGCAGGATTCACTGAGTTAATACAGACTGGAGAAAGGGTGGAAGCTGGCATAAAAAGTGGAAAGATTCAGAAGGATTTGTCTGCCTCTACAGCTGTGAAAAAGCCTTTCACTGGGAAGAAGGAAGTATCTGCTATCTACCCACCAAGGAACCAAGGGAGAACTAAACACCGTCCAACGGTAGGTGCTGTTATGATCTCTAAGTCTGAACCTTCCCAACAAAGGATTAATCCACCGAGAACAGAAAGGCCGGTAAGACAGTTTACTCGGATAAACATGACTCTATCTCAAATCTTGCCACAGTTATTGAAGACCAATCCGGTAACTCTGAAGGAAGCTCCGAAAAATCCCAACACAACATCCCCTCATTATCACCCCAATGCCCGTTGCGCATATCACTCAAAAAGTCCTGGGCACGATACCAACAACTGTTGGGCCCTGAAAAACAAAATACAAGATCTCATAGAAGCAAAGGAAATCGAGTTTGATGCGCCCGAGAAGCCAAATGTTATCTCTTCTCCCATGCCCAGACATGGCCACAACGCCAATGCTATTGAAGAAGACTTGTTTGTTACCACAGTTGATGAACTCGTGACTCATCTCCCAATCATTAAAGTAAACTTGTTGAAAGTCGGTATGTTCCCGGGCTGTAATGAAGTTTGCCACCTTTGCTTATCCTCACCAACTGCTTGCCCTTTATTGAAAATAGGCATTCAATGCTTGATAGACAACAAAGAGATTCTGTTTGAATGTACTCATGTTTCACCTGTTTCTGTTGAAGACATTTCGATCATTACCATATCATCCAATTCTTCCAGGGTTTCCAAAAAACCCGTTAGAATTACATTGGTTCCGAAAGTAACTCCTCTTATAATCACCATGCCTGGGCCAGTCCCATATGAATCAGACAAGGCCATACTGTGGAATTACGGTGGGGACATTTATTACCATGGCATCAAACAAGATGGGCTGGCCGCCGAAGAAATGAGCTCCGAAAAAGAAGACTCCGACATTAGCAATATTGCCGGAACCAGTAAGATTACCCGTAGCGGTAGAATCTTCTCTCCAGAGATTGCCCCTCCAAAGGTAGTTTTTGGACCCGTGGTTGTTCCAAAGGTTACCTCCGTACCAATAATCATATCCGAAAGTACTCCTATCAACAAAGACGACACAACTTCTACTGCTGAAAATCGAGGAAAAAGTACTCAAGAAGAGCATGACCGGACGAAGGCTCAACCACTGACTATTCCCGAAGCTTATAAGAAGGAAATGGAGGAGATCTTGAGAATAATAAAGAAGAGTGACTACGACGTAGTCTAGCAGTTGGGGAAGAATCCCTCCAATATCTCCATGCTGGCCTTGTTACTGTGCTTCGAGGCACATGCGAAAGCCCTGGTGAAGTTTCTGAAGACAGCCCATGTACCTCAAGAGATGTCTGCTAACCAATTTCAAAGTTGTGTGGCCAGTTTGACAGCGGATAACGGCCTAGGCTTCTCAGATGCAGACCTGACACCAAGGGGAAGAAAGCACAACGAGGCATTTCATGTCTCTGGAATGTAGAGGAACAACTCTGGCCATGTCTTGGTAGACACTGGCTGATCTCTGAATGTTTTACTTAAGAAAGCTCTCGACATACTAGATTGTGAAGGACTGACGCTAAAACCCAGTAACATAGTCGTAAGAGCATTTGATGGCTCAAAGAGGATGGTCCACGGGGAAGTGGACATCTCCATAAAGGTCGGGACTCAAACTTTCAACTCGACCTTCTATGTAATGGACATTCGTCCCTCTTATTCTTACCTGCTAGGACGGTCGTGGATCTATAATACCGGCGCTGTCACCTCTACACTACACCAGAAGCTGAAATATCCGGTCCATAGAAATATCATCATTGTCCATGGAGAGGAAGAATATATGATTAGTCACCTCAATTCCTTCAGGTATGTGGAATTGGATGGCGAGTTCATTGAAACTCCTTTTCAACATTTCGAAGAAGTTCCCCAAGAGGTAGCAGTAACCAAAACTGTGTCCCAGATTCCCGAGATTACAAAAACTCCACTTCGGATGTCATCTCTGAAGGACACCAAAGCCGTAATTGAGCAAGGAGGATGCACCATCTGGGGGAAACTTCCAGACATCCCGTATAAGTCTGACAGGTTTGATTTAGGGTTCACTTCAAGTACTCAGAAAGCTGTGCTCCGCGCCCGTGCTGGAGAGCCCCCTTTGAAGATTAGCAACCGGGAGGTCAATGCAGTAGAAGACGGTGAAGAGGATTGCAGCTTGGAGGATTGGATATTTCCTACTATCAACGGAGGACTTTGCAATTGGGAAGCCAGAGGCTTTGTTCTGATAACTTTCGTCCCTCAGTAACTTATCTTCCACATTTCTGTTGGATTTGTAATATTCACAAACAATTCGCATATTTTAAACCTTGTGTCTTGCCCGAGGCACAATGGTCCATTTGTAAGGGTTGTCATTTCATCTTCATATGACATTCAATGAATCACAGACGTTTTGCATACAAACTTTTGTGCTCATTATTTTTCTTTTATATTTATTCTCCTTTAAAAACATGGCTATACCCTTACACACACCCACACTCACAAATTCAGGTACCCATCCACTCTGGATCCCATGGGAAACGATAATTCTATGGCCTTTCATGACCCAGGATCTAATCTACCAAGCCGAAGACGAAGGTGAGGAAGATTGTGAAGTACCAGGGGAACTTGTCAGACTACTACAGCGAGAGGAAAGAGCTATTCAACCCCATGAGGAACCGGTGGATACAATCAACTTAGGTACCGAGGAGAATAGAAAAGAGGTCAAAGTAGGTGCTAATCTAGAGGCCAGCGTCAAGGAGCGTCTGATTCAGCTATTACATGATTACGTTGAGATCTTTGCCTGGTCATATGAAGACATGACGGGACTTGATATAGACATCGTGGTACATCGCCTGCCAACAAGAGAAGACTGTCCACCAGTGAAACAAAAAGTCCACCGCATGAGACCTGATATGTCAGAAAAGATCAAAGCGGAAGTCATGAAACAATTAAATGCTGGATTCTTGGCTGTCACTTCCTATCCCCAATGGGTTGCCAACATTGTTCCCGTGCCTAAAAAGGACGGCAAAGTACGAATGTGCGTGGACTATAGAGATTTGAATAAGGCTAGCCCTAAAGATGATTTTCCACTTCCCCATATAGATATCTTGGTCGATAATACTACCCAGCACAAGGTGTTTTCCTTCATGGACGGATTCTCAGGTTACAATCAAATCATAATGGCACCTGAGGACATGGAGAAAACTACATTTTTCACACGGTGGGGGACATTCTTCTACAAAGTAATGCCATTTGGACTGAAGAATGCTGGGGCCACCTATCAGCGCACCATGGTAGCCTTATTTCATGATATGATACACCATGAAATAGAGGTCTACGTAGATGACATGATAGCCCAATCACAAACAGATGAAGAGCAACTTGATCACTTGCAAAAGTTGTTTGAGAGATTGAAGGAGTACAAGTTAAGATTGAACCCGAACAAGTGCACATTTGGAGTACGATCCGGTAAACTCTTAGGATTTATTGTTATTAACAAGGGTATCGAGGTTGATCCTGCAAAGGTTAAAGCAATACAAGAAATGCCTGCTCCTCGTACTGAGAAGGAAGTCAGAGGATTATTGGGACGCCTGAACTATATTGCCAGATTCATTTCTCACCTAACAGCTACTTGTGAGCCAATCTTCAAACTATTGAAGAAAGATCAAGTAGTCAGATGGAATGATGAATGTCAGATTGCTTTTGACAAGATCAAAGAGTATTTACAAAAGCCTCCTGTGTTGCTACCACCAGTCAAAGGAAGATCGTTGATCATGTATCTGACTGTTTTAGAAAACTCAATGGGGTGTGTATTAGGGCAGCATGACGAGTCTGGCCGAAAAGAGCATACTATTTACTACCTGAGCAAAAAGTTTACCGACTGTGAAACCATATATTCACTGCTCGAGAAAACTTGATGCGCTCTGGCATGGGCTGCTCGCCGGCTAAGACAGTATATGATGACTCATACTACCTTGTTGATATCTAAGATGGATCCGATAAAATATATCTTCGACAAGCCTGTCCTGTCTGGGAGGATAGCTAGATGGCAGATGATCCTAACAGAATATGACCTACAATATACTACCCAAAAAGTTATAAAGGGGAGTGTATTGGCTGATCACCTTGCCCACCAGGCTGTAAAAGACTATCAGTCCATGAAGTTTTAGTTCCCGGATGAAGACATCATGACATTAGACAACTGTGAAGGAATCAAGCCATATGACGGGCCTGAACAAGGATCCCGATGGTCCCTGTTCTTTGATGGAGCATCCAATGCACTTGGTAATGGTATCGGTGCCGTACTCATATCTCTAGAAGGCTGTCACACTCCCTTCACGGCCATACTTTGCTTCAACTCTACGAACAACATGGCGGAGTACGAAGCATGCATCTTCGGTCTTAGAGCTGCCATAAACTTGGGAATCAAATTCTTAGATGTATTTGGAGATTCGGCTTTGGTCATCAGTCAGATCAAAGGAGAGTGGGACACTAAGCACCCAAACCTTATCCCTTACAAAGAACATGTTTTGACATTGCTACCACATTTTGAGAAGATTACCTTCGAGTATTTCCCGCGAGAAGAAAATCAGCTAGCGAACGCTCTAGCTACAATGTCATCTATGTTTAAACTTAATCCGGACAACGAGGCTCCCTAGATCACCATCGAGCGAATGGATGAACCAGCACACTGTCACGAGATCAATACTAAAGAAGTAATGGACCAGCCTTAGTTTCATGAAGTCAAGAGGTATCTCGAGGACCAAGAATACCCAGAAGGAGCTTCAATCAATGATAAGAAGTTCTTAAGGAGATTCTCCGCTAAGTTCTTCTTGAGTAATGGCATCTTGTACAAGCGCAATCATGACTTCATTCTGCTTTGGTGTATGGATAAGATTGAAGCGGAAAAGATCATGGCTGATCTACATAAGGGCACTTTTGGCACTCATTCCAGTGGGCATACGATGGAAAAGAAAATACTAAGGGCGGGCTATTATTGGTCTACCATGGAAGCAGACTGCTATCAACACTCTCAGACCTGTCATAAGTGTCAAATTTATGCTGACAAGGTGCACGTACCTTCGGTTCCTCTGAATGTCTTGACAGCTCCTTGGCCCTTTGCTATATGGGGAATTGACATGATTGGAGAGATCAATCCGAGGACCTCCAATGGACACCGCTTCATCCTAGTGGCCATTGACTATTTTACAAAGTGGATTGAAGAAGCTTCCTTCGCATCCGTTACCAAGAATGTTGTTGCTCGCTTCATCAAGCAAAGCCTTATTTGTCGGTACGACATCCTGGAAAGGATTATCACTAATAATGGTACAAATGTTAACAATACTATGATCACTGCTTTGTGCGAGCAATTCAAGGTTCAACATCACAATTCTTCTCCCTACCGGCCAAAGATGAATGGTGTTGTCGAAGCTGCGAATAAAAACATTAAAAAGATCATACAAAAGATGATAGTCACATACAAAGACTGGCATGAGATGTTACCATTCGCTCTCCACGGATATCGTACCACGGCTCGCATATCAACCGGGGTAACACCCTATTCTTTGGTATATGGCATGGAAGCTGTTTTACCTATTGAGGTCCAGATCCCCTCTTTGAGGATTATGAAAGATGAAGGTTTGAATGAAGACGATTGGATCCAAACTCGACTTGATCAACTAAACTTAATTGATGAAAAAAGACTTACTGTTGTTTTCCATGGTCAAATGTATCAAAAATGGATGATCAAGGCTTTCAACAAGAAAGTCAGACGCCAAACATATCAAGTCGGGGATCTAGTGATCAAACATATCATCTTGCCACAAAGTGATTCCAGGGGAAAATGGACTCCTACCTATGAAGGACCATTTGTAATCAAAAACATATTTTCCGGTGGGGCAATGATCTTAACCACCATGGACGACGATGACCTGCCACACCCTGCGAACACAGACATAGTCAAAAGATACTACGCATAAGAGACCCGCTAGGTTGACATACCTAGGCAAAACAAGGGCATCCCGACGAACCAAAAGGGTTCGGGAAAAAATTAGGGATAAAAAATAAAAATCTGTACACCCGCCAAGTTGAAAACCTGAAAGGGCGACTTGGGAAAAAAAGGGTTTCCCGGTGGACTGAAAACCCGAAAGGGCGGTCCAGGCAAAAGTTAGGGAATAAAAGCGTATGAATATGTCCCGTTGGATCACTTACGGGCGACCTTTGACTTCCACTGACAAACTCGGAGTTTCTGATCAATTCAATTATCTTCGGATAAGGCAAATAGACAAGATACTCTGAGATATGAAGGCTATAGCAGAATGGGAACCCCATGGGATTATTTCACATAGCTATATTTCTTTCTCTAAATTTTTCTTGTTTACGACGACATTCTCTTACTAGAGTTTTGTCTCCTTTGTACAAAATACTTACTCAAAGTCAATACAAAAAGTGCAAAAAAACTATTTGTCTTTACTCTTATGTTTTGTTTGCAAAAACGTCCAATGATTCATTAATGAACATATGCATTTGAACATGATTACCATTTACGAATAAACAGAATGAGGAAGAGAAAATTACTGGTAGGTCTAAAGGACATGGAAATATCTCAAGGCCATCCCATAAACTTTCTCCCCACGGAGTTTTCCATAATCCCCAGCGGAACAAAACTCCCAGCTACCCAGCAGGACGAAGCTTCTAGTTTACCAATCCCTGGTAGAAGTCGCCCAATTTCTCCAAATTCCCTAGAAGGTTGTTGAGAAACCTGGAATCCGACCAGATAACAGCTAACTCTTGAGTCTCTCCAGCCAAGGATAACTCCCAGTAGAGTGGCAGACAACCGAAACTCCTGAACTTCTTCAAACAGAAACCAACTTTTCCCCATAGAGTTTTCAATACTCCCCAGCGGAACAAAAAACTCCCAATGGTTAATCCCCAGTAGAAGTCGTCAAGATTCCCAGGTTTCCCCAAACGGATCTCACGAGAAATGCATGGCATTTTCCTTACAACAAGAGTTTATTTCTCTCAGCAGAAGTTCACCAACACTTTAACTTCAAGACATGAAGACTTACATATCCTCAGCAACAGTCAGGGATTTGTTTTCCCCAAGCAAACAGAAATACAGCAAATCAACTTACATGCACATACATTACATCTACATATCATAATTGATAAGAAAAATATATTGCATCATACATTTCATGCAACATAATTTTGTGTTTCAGCTAACATTTTACCCTTTTCAGGATAAGATTAAACAACTACCATTAACAATATGCAATCAGATACAGTTCAGATACACTCCAGACACGGAAGCCATTATGATACTCATTCAGATTTCAACCTACCTGATACAGTTCAGATACGCTCCAGACACGGAAGCCATTATGATACTCATTCAGATTTCATCTACTTGATACAGTTCAGATACGCTCCAGACACGGAAGCTATTTTGATACTCATTCAGATTTCATCTACTTGATATAGTTCAGATACGCTCCATACACGGAAGCCATTTTGATACTCATTCAGATTTCACCTACTTGATATAGTTCAGATACACTCCAGACACGGAAGCCATTCAAATACTCATTCAGATTTCAACATACCTGATACAGTTCAGATACGCTCCACACCCGGAAGCCATTCTGATACTCATTCAGATTTCACCTACTTGATACAGTTCAGATACGCTCCAGACACGGAAGCCATTCTGATACTCATTCAGATTTCAATCTACCTGATACAGCTCAGATACACTCCAGACACGGAAGCCATTCTGATACTCATTCATATTTCACACTCTTGATACAGTTCAGATACACTCCAAACACGGAAGCTGTTTTGATGTTCAAACATACAAATTACATCTCAAACAAGCATTCTTGGATGGAATCTACAAGCCCATCTCCAACAAGATTCTATTACCTCTCAAAATGTCATCTTTAAGCTCATTCCCTACACAATCAACCAACGCACCATCAAGTGCAAATTCCTGGGCACTCTAGTATTCAATCATCTTCCACTCTCAAGCCACGAATGACAAACATGTCAATCTCGCTTTTCAAGTCTAAGAAGATTGAACAGGGGTAGCTGTTGTACCCCAAAATTTGCCCTCTCTTTTTTTTCCAGAAGTCACCCTGGATCCTCAGGTTTACTTCCAAACTTTGAATTACAAATTTTTCATGAAGTTCACTCCCAAGGGAAAATTAGTCATTAGCGCTGAAAAACCAAACTTCTAAGTACTTAAGATTTTTCTAAGTATTTAAAGGGAAAATGGCACTTCAGAGCTTCTGAACCAACCTCCAGGCAGGAGCAGTCAGAAGTTGCAAGATTAAGTTTAGCACATAACCTTCAGTCAAAAGTTACAAGCTTAGTTCAGCACATAACCTTCAGTCAGAAGTTGCAATCTTAGCTCAGCACATAACCTTCAGTCAGAAGTTGCAAGCTCTTCAGCAACTACACGAACTCAGTCAGAATGTGGCTCTTCAGCAGCTACGCAAGCTCAGTCAGAATCTATTAAGTTAAGAACAGAAGATTATAAAATATACTGGTTGACAGGAGGCCAAAATCAGAGCTTGGGTGCGTTGTTTTATGTTGAAGCAGAACTGTTGGCTCAGATTTAAGTAATGATGCAAAATCCCCCATTACAAGATTTCTAATTTTAACAAATCTCATCACCATTTAATGCTCATTAATGCTCACAACCACTTTTGAGTATTCGTCCAAAGGGTCTCTCCACGTGTATCATAACAACACCTTTGTACAGATTTAGGTATGGGTCTATGCGCCACTTTTCGCCTATGGGTGTCACTTTTCCTTAATCCTGGCTTACTATTCCAGCCTAGGCTAAAAGTTGTCAATCATCACAACTTTTCATGAACTTTCTTCAAGAGTAAGTCAACATCTATTGCATGGTATTGGTGCCACTTAAAGTTTAAAAAACCCATAAAGCTTTGCCTATAAATAGAGCACCATTGTCCACTGAAAAAGCCCGGTCCAAGCCCAGAAAAATTGCTAGAAAAGAAACAGAAAATTTTAGCAAGAAAACACCTTGAAACTCTGCCAAAATTCCTAGTGTTTCAAGAGCCTTAAACACAACTTTGAATCTCCTGCCTCCAAACTTCATTTGTTCCCAAAATATTTCTTGACTAAGAAACACCGTACATTTTCTGACCCCACATATATACTCTCCATCCATCCATTCAAAGAACCTGTCCAGAACACCATCAGAGTTAAGGCTAACTCCAGTTCACATAATTTCTTCCAACAGCAAGGTAAGCACCTGCTGACTCTCACCACACTGCTTAAGCATCATCAGATTTGCATGATCAAAAAACACAATGTAGATATCATGCTTCTGATGTTGCACATGTTCTGAGATTTTTATGCCTCTGCATGCTTAAGTAGAGAACGAATCTGTTCAGAACTGCCTTGAAGAAACTGAAACTCAGAGTTAGAATTGGCAAAGGCATACTTGCCTCTGATTTTGTTTGGTTCAGTTTCTCCTTATTTCTGAAGCGCTAGGACACTTGTTGAAACTGTCTTAGGCAAGTCTTCTGTTTTGATGAGAAATAACCAAATTGCAGATGTTCTGACTAGCACAGAGGGAGACCAAGTTCTGACTTTGACGCCAGCACTTCTGAGGCCTGTTTTGTTATCAGTAATATCAGAACTTCTGAAAATTACTGTGTTCCCAGCAGGGTCAGAACTTCTGACCCCATACATTTCCACTAACAGGTTTCTGTTTTGCAGCGCACCGGGGTCAGAACGTCTGACCTTTACACTAACAGGTTTCTGTTTTGCAGCGCACCAGGGTCAGAACTTCTGACCTATACATTTTCACTAACAGGTTACTATTCTGCAGCAGTCTAGGGTCACAACTTCTGACTTCCTCTCAGCAGCACGCTGACCCCCTCCTTCTTTCTTTTTTTCTTCCCCTTGTTATTTTTCTTTATTTATCTTGCTGGTACTCCCCATTCATAAGTGTGTACCCCCACCCCCTAAATATTGTAATAGCGTAGGACTTTACATTTCCGCATTTTATCGCTTTCAAATGTAAATGCTAGCAATTAGGATATGTATGGCAAGATAAAATCAATGAAATAGAAAATCCTAATTCAAGATAAAATCATGCATGCAATCAAACACACTTGCACACAAACACCCTTAGGGTTTCTCCACTTGGTTGCCTTATACAAAATATCCATGTTACGCATGCAAAGTATCTTGGTAAAACAAACAAAATCAAAAGATCATAGTCCCTCGATGACGCTATTCAAAGTTGCCTTACAAAATGATCTTAGTCCCTCAAAATTCTAAGATACTTTGCAACATTGCTAATCATGGTTATACGATGACCCGCGCCCGTCCTGTAAAACACCAAATATAGGGTTGCTTACCAAATCAATGGTAAGACAACAATGTCAAAGGAATAGAAAATGCATAAGAAATACATTTGAGTAGGTAGATTGCTTCTAATTACTTGCTCTATTTCCAAACAACTATCCTTGCTATTTTCGAAAATACACACATTTCCAAGACATTTTTACAAACATTGAAAACATTTTCAAAAAGACAAACATCTTTGTATACATTCTTACGAACGAGAATCATTACAAAGATTGCCTAAACGAATGTCCTTTTTTACAAAATACTTTCAAAAAAACCACACAAAGCACAATTTTCAAACAAAAGCAAGTTGATCTAGCAAGTAACTAAGAGCCCATGGAAAACCATGGATGAAAAGGGTGCTAATATCTTCCCTTTTCATAATCTACCCCCCGAACTCAAGAAAACATCTCAAAGGTCTTTCCTGTGCTTTTTCACCTTTCCTTTTGGATAAAAGAAAAGTCGGTGGCGACTCTTGCTAAACCGCAACATTTGCGATAAAACGCAAAACTTCAAGTCAGTTCTCCCACCGTATCACAATGTAGATCTGTCATAATCCTCTCTGCTTCGCTCTTGTATACACACCGCAATAAGGTAGAGTCATGATTGCGCTTGTAGAGGATTCCATTACTGAGGAAGAATTTCGCAGCGAACCTTCTCAGAAATTTCTTATCATTGACAGATGCCCCTTCGGGATACTCTTGTGTCTCGAGGTACTTCCTCACTTCATGAAACCATGGCTTGTCTGCCACCTCTTCGGTATCAATCTCACAATAGTGTGCTGGTTCATCCAACCTCTCAATGGTGATTCGGGGAGCTTCGTTGTCCCACTTGACTTTGAACATGGAAGACATGGTGGCTAGCGCGTCCGCTAACTGATTCTCCTCTCGTGGGAAATGTTCAAAGGTTACTTCCTCAAAGTGTGGGAGCAACGCCAGTACATGCTCTTTGTACGGGATGAGATTCATATGTTTCGTATCCCATTCGCCTTTGATCTGACTTATCACTAAGGCTGAATCCCCGAAAACATTTAAGAAATTGATCCTGAGATTGATAGTGGCTTTAAGACCCATGATGCAAGCTCCATACTCCGCCATGTTGTTTGTCCAGTTGAAGCAGAGTCTTGCAATAAATGGAGTATGACAACCCTCGGGAGATATGATTACAACACCAATACCATTACCCAGTACATTTGAGGCTCCATCAAAATACATATACCATCGAGATCCTTCCTCAGGTGCTTCATCCGGTACAGGATCTTCACAGTCGGTTACTAACATGATGTTCTCATCCGGGAACTCAAAATTCAATGACTGGTAGTCATCCACGGCTTGATGCGCCAAATGGTCAGCTAGCACACTTCCCTTGATTGCTTTTTGGGTTGTGTATTGGATTTCGTATTCAGTTAAGATCATCTTCCATCTCGCTATTCTTCTGGAGAGAGCGGGCTTCTCGAAGATGTATTTGATTGGATCCATCTTAGATATCAACATAGTAGTGTGGGTCAGCATATACTGTCTTAGTCGGTGAGCAGCCCATGCCAAAGCACAACAAGTTTTCTCAAGCAGTGAGTATCTTGTCTCACAGTCGGTAAACTTTTTCCTAAGGTAGTATATTGCATGCTCTTTTTGACTAGACTCATCATGCTGCCCCAGCACACACCTCATTGAATTGTCTAGCACTGTTAAGTATAACATCAAAGGTCTTCCTTCAATCGGAGGCATCAGAATTGGTGGTTCTTGAAGGTATTCCTTGATTCTTTCGAAAGCAATCTGGAATTCGTCATTCCACTTTAACACTTGATCTTTCTTCAGAAGCTTGAAGATGGGCTCACAAGTAGCAGTCAGATGTGAAATGAATCTGGCGATATAACTCAGGCGTCCCAGGAAACCTCTAACTTCCTTCTCTGTACGGGGAGCCGGCATCTCTTGTATGGATTTTACCTTTGCGGGGTCTACCTGGATGCCTTTGTCACTGATGATGAAACCCAGAAGCTTACCAGACCTTACCCCAAAGGTGCACTTGTTCGGATTCAACCTCAATCGGTATATATTCAACCTGTCGAACAACTTTTGTAGGTGGTTGAGGTGCTCTTCTTTATTTTGAGACCTGGCTATCATATCATCAACATAGACCTCGATCTCACGGTGAATCATATCATGGAACAAAGCGACCATGGCTCGCTGATAGGTTGCCCCAGCATTCTTCAACCCAAAAGGAATCACCTTGTAACAGAAAGTGCCCCACTGTGTGGCGAAGGTTGTCTTTTCCATGTCTTCGGGAGCCATCTTGATCTAGTTATAGCCAGAGAAGCCATCCATGAAGGAGAAAATTTTGTACGCGGTGTTGTTAACCAGAACATCAATGTGAGGAAGCGGGAAGTCATCCTTGGGGCTTACCCTGTTCAGGTCTCTGTAATCCACGCACATCCATACCTTGTTGTCCTTCTTAGGTACTGGAACGACGTTAGCAACCCACTACGGATAGGAGGTGACAACTAAGAACCCTGCGTCGAACTGCTTCATGACCTCTGACTTGATCTTCTCTGACATTTCAAGGTGCATTCGGCGGACCTTCTGTTTAACCGGAGGACAATCCTCTTTAGTTGCCAGACGGTGCACCACGATATCAATGTCTAAACCAGGCATGTCTTCATATGACCAGGCAAAGATTTCAATGTAATCGTGCAACATCTGTATTAGTCACTGTTTGATCTTAGTCTCCAAATTCTCGCCGATCTTGAATTCTTTTCTGTCCATCTCTGTGCCCAAGTTTATTGTCTCAACTGACTCTTCATGATGCTGTATAGCCCTCTCTTCCTATTGTAGCAGTATGGAAATTTCTCCAGGCACCTCACAATCGTCCTCACCTTCGTCCTCGGCTTGGTTGATCGGATTTTCAAAGTCATAACTGGCAATAGCAGGATTGTTATCAATGGGATCCAGAGTGGATGTGGATCTGTAGTTTGATATGTGAGTGTGTGTAAGAGCATAGTTGTATTGATAAAGTAAAGGCAGAAAATAAAAAAACAGAGAGCGCAAAATTTGTATGCAAAGAACGTCCAATGCTTCATTGATGATATATGAGATGACATATAATAACCCTGACAGAGAGAACCATCGTGCCTCAGGTAAGACATAAGGCAAAAAAAAGTTTAAATTGTTCATTACAAACTCAGAAAATAAGTAAAACAATTACTGCAGAATACAAGAAATTGGTATAAAATCTCTGGCCGTCCAATTACTCGGTCCACCGTTGGTAGTCGGGTAAATCCAGCTGTCAATATCAATGTCTTCCTGATTGTCTCCAATAGCATTGACCCCTCAATTACTGATGCGTATGGGAGGTCCTCCAACTCGAGCGCGTCGAACATCCCTCTGAGCCCCTGAAGTAAAGCCCAAACCAAACTTGTCAGTTTTATTAATAAACTCAAGAAGCCGTCCCCAACTAGTACTCCTACCTTCTTCAACTAATGCTCAAGCGTCCTTGAGAGAAGCCATCTTTAGAGGAGGTTTGGTGATCGTAGTGGTCTCTGTTGACGCTAGAATCTGGGGAACCTCTTCAAAGTTTTGACAATGAGTCTCTATAAATTCCCCGTCCATCTCTACGTACCTGAAGGAGTTCAGGTGGCTCACCATATACTCCTCTTCACCATGCACAATGAGTATCTTCCCCTTCACCGGATACTTCAACATTTGGTGTAGTGTAGAAGTAACAGCCCCAGCTTCGTGGATCCAAGGACGACCCAACAAACAAGAGTACGATGGCCTGATGTCCATCACATAGAAGGTGGACTCGAAAGTCTGAGAGCCTACCTTGACAGGGATGTCCACTTCCCCATGCACCATTCTTGCTATCTACCTTGTTCAACATCCTCCAAGCTCGGATAAATCTCTGGCGAAGACCTTGATCGTTGTTCTTGTAGTCAAATACCAAACCTTGAATCAACATCTCATGTGGGCCATCCCTTCGAGCGTAACCAAACTATCTTAAGGCTAAGCAGGGGTTATAGGTGATACCTCCCCTAACGCCAAGTAAAGGGACATTAGGAAATTCTCCACAACGGTCGACAATAGTAACATTCTCTATGGATCGGGAGCACCAATGAATGTCTGAATGTTTGAGCGTCATCAACCTTTGTGACCACCTTGAACCTTGTTCGTTCTTTAATATAGATTGGGGAAGATGAGAAATAAACCATCTTGCCAAGATAGGAGTGCAACACATAAGGACACCTCTTTTCCTCATTGTGCGAGTGTGAAAATAATGTAGGATGTCCCCTAGCAATGTAGGTACCGGGTTGCGGGATATGAATATTTTGACGGTGTTCACATCTATGAGTTGTTCAGGATTTGGAAACAAAACCATCCCGTAGATGAGGAGAGCCACAATTTCCTCAAAGGCTTGCAAATCCAAGGAGTTCCAACAGTTTTGGGCTTTCTCGAACAAGAACTTTGCTAGGAAACCTTTGACATCACTACTTGTTTCCCAATTGGTTGTGACATCAGATGAGTGCAAGTGTAGAGATTGAGCAATCTCTTCTGGCTTTGGGTCTCTTTCCGTACCGTTGAAACGTAGTTGATTGAGAATGGGAATCCTTAAGAGTCGAGAGAATTCTTCCAAAGTAGGTACAAGTTGATAATCGAGAAATGTGAAGAAATGGTGTAAAGGATCAAAGAAATGAAAGAGAACCTTCATCATGTCCTCATCTGTGTTGGAGGTGACCAAGTTGAGTAGGCGACCACGTCTCTCGGTGAATGGAGAGTTTTCAGGAATCCTTGAAGCTAGTTCCTTAAGTTGTGGAGGGATTCTTACTAGATTGACTTGAATAGTTTTCCTGCGAATAGAATCCATGTCCTACAAAACAAGAACAAAGATAAATCCCAAAATCCTTGAAATGGTTAGTGAATGAGTATGATGTTATGATGTTCATGATGTTATGTACAAGTATGTATATACAAACAAAGCAAACAAGTCCTTAGGTTTAGGCTTGCATGGAGTCTCATAGGTAAGTACCCTCTTGAAGTTTAGTTGGCTCAACCTTTCCTAGTAATAGTAATCGGGTTCTAAGGAGCTCAATATCACTGGTTTGTTTCCTTGGTCATTGTTTCAACACAAGCCTCTTTAACGGTGACCGAAATATCCCAAGAAACCAAACCTCAATGAGTGTAGTATCGAGTATCTACCAACTTCTGATTGCACCAAAGCCGGTCATCTCACTACGTTCTAAAGGCCAAGTTGGTCAAGTAAAGGTTCTAAAAGTTCATTAGTGCTTCATGACATTACTCAGCGGCCCCGTATTCTCCTTGATTAACTCAAGAGCTACCGGTACCCACAAATATGTCGCACTAACGTAGCTATTGCTTAGACCATGTCGGTATACCCCACACAGTTTCCACAACGTATTTCTACTTACCTATAAGGTATCCCAAATCCAGGTAGAGGATTCAAACCCAAATAAAGAACCATAATGTAAAGCACGTAAGTCAAACAAGGAAAGCAAGTAAATATGATCTAGCCCTAAGGTAACCCCGCTTTTAAGTTTTAAGACCCCAGCAGAGTCGCTAGCTCTGTGATACGGTGGGAGAACTGATGTTGTAACCCAAAATTTGCCCTCCCATTTTTCATAGAAAAACACAACCCTAGGGTTTCTCGGATATTTAAGTTGGTTCAGGAATCGACCAGACAAATTCTCTTATGTGCCAGTAAACCAGTAATTAGGGTTTTTCTTGTAATTCTCAGAAGAAAATGAATTCTCAAAAATTCAATTGGCTTTCACAGGTCTTCATGATTCCTCAGGTTTACTAAAAAGAGACAATGTTTGTTCTCAATGCATGGTTGTTTGGGACAAGAGATGGAACTTAAGACGGCCATTAGGGACGACCATGATTTTGATCCAGGTTAAACAGATGATTTGCATCTTTTAAAACATTTGCTTGGTTAAGAAATGGAATACACAGTGCGTGTTTGTTTGGAATGCAGTTGCAAGATTACAGAATTATTGGAATTTAAGTTATCAGATCGGAGCATTTTGTTTCAATTGTCTTGATTGGGCATTCAAAAAATCAAATAGGATGCAAAGAGAAAATTACAAGTTATTGTTGATCAAAGATTTCAAGTAACACCAGAACATTTCATATGATTTTCTCCAATTTCAAACGTTGTTACAAAACAATTTATTATTTAAATACTTTAAGTTTTACAACTTATCGTATTTGAAAATGAATTAGTACAACTATTGGATACTGTTGTACCCCAAAATTTTCCCTCTCATTTCATCAACATTTCTCATCACAAGACCCTTAGAACTCAAGATCAAGTTAGGGTTTGCTCTGTTCAAGACCCCTCCTTGCACTGCTGACCCAAATTAGGGTTTGAGTTTGCACAAAGATGTTTTGACCTAAAGTGCCCAAGATGACTTTCATGCTTCATGTTTAACTCACAAGTTTATCCATACCAAGTTTCAAGCCTTGATTCCAATCTTTGCCCAGTCAATTGGACAGTTGACCTAAAAATCAGTTGTATTGGGGAAAAAGTTAAATATGGCCAATTGACAGTCAAACTTCATAATTTTTTGACCCACATCAACATAATGAACTCATATGGACCATTTTATCAAGTTTGGATCACAACTCCACAAGAAATTTGATCAGATCACCAAAAGGGCAAAATGGTCATTTTTAGGGTTTTGACTGCACAAAGGCAATTTTTGACTGTTTGGCCTAACCAATGGCAAACCAAGCTCACATATGGCCTTAAGGACTCATTGGAATTGTCTTGACATGTTCAACAAGTTCAAAAGATCTCAAATGCACAAGATTGACAGATGAATTTTCCAGTCAACTGATCAAAATTTGACTGTATACTGAAAAGTCAAACTTTGACTTTTTGGTCAAAATCAAGTGCCAAGATTCATTTTTCATCAAGACATGTCAAATTATGAAAATTGTTCATCAAGAAACCAAAAATTACAAATTAGGGTTTGAAATGAAGAAATTTCATAACTTAGAAATTTTCTAAGTTATGAAATTTCCTAATTTTTTCCCAACTTTGTCCCATTTTTTCATCAAGATGCAAATGGATTCAAGTAAAACTCAAAACATGAAAATTGTAGTCTATTGCAAAATATACAACTTTGATTCACAAAGTTTTCTCAAAAGAAATTTGTAGCTCAAGTTATGATTTTTGGAATAGGGGTGCAAAACATTCTTAACTTAGAAATTTTTTGACCTATTTTGGGCAGGATTTTTGCCTAACTTCATGGCCACTTTTCTCATGCTTCCACTTGGAATTTCAATTTGCATTAAAAAGATGGATTGTAGTACACATTCCAAGCTTTCCAAATTGTCAAAGAACTTCTCAAACACCCTTGTGGTTAGGGAGAATCGAATTTGCAAAGTTGGGCAAAATCTACTTTTGTTCTTGACCAAGCCATGTTCATACACTTTGCCATTTTCAAGTCAGCATGTTCCAAGCTAGATTACAGGCCTTTAATCTCATTCACACTCAATAATTTAATGCATATCCTTTGTGTTCAAGTCTTACTTTGTGTATTTAACCATTACATGCAAGATTAAGCCATATATGGAAAAAGCATTTTAGCCATTCTTGTAAAGATACACTTTATGTCAAAACACAAATCAAAGAGATACAGGCCAGATCTTTTGGGCACAAGATTATGGACATATCCCACTGATCAAGAAGGAAAAATATAGCATGCTTGAGGGGCCTGTAGTAGCCTATAATCCAACTTGACAACCTTTGCTTAGATAAGAAGAAAACTTGCATTTTGAACCATAACACACATTCCTGCAAAGACCAACTGAAGCAAACTTTGTGAACATTTTTCATACTCCCTAACTGACCTAAAACACGAGCCCTTGATCCTCAATACCTCCTCATCCATCAAAGCACATTTTTTCTGCAAACCAGAGTCCCTGTTGCATATTGACTTCAACAGTTCATCCCCCTCATGCGTTTTGGCCAAAGCTTGTTCAAACACATTCCCTATCATCCATACAAACTATCCCAAGCCCTAGATACAGAAAGTAACACCCCTAACCAAGTTTGCCATTTTCACTTTTCATTGTTGCAGGTTGACTTCCATAGCTTGACTCAGAAAGATTCAAGGCACACCAAGCATGAGAGAAGGTTCCTGGGACCTCAAGCAAGATGTACAAGTCCTCAAACACCATTGAAGTTGGCCATATTACTCTGTTCGAGTCAAGCTGAGACAGGTAAAATGTGAACTTCTATCTCTCTATCCAAGCATATTTACGCTTAAGTTTGTGAAGAAAATATGTCCTACTCATGGCCCTGAAGCTACCCATATCCTTACTTTTCATTTATATTGTGTGTGCTGCACGAATTTTGAACATGAACATTGGAAAAAACATAGGTTAAAAATTGGGGGAGAAGAAATTCTCTCTCATTTCTGAGAGTTAGAACAATTTTTTTATATATTTGGAATCGTGACAAGATGCTCTACACTTTTGATGTTGTAAGTTTTTGTTAAAAGTCAAGGAATCAGGATCTGTGGATGACAAGGAAAAGCGCGCGTTTTTGCTTCTGTTTGAATGGCTGGAGGTTGAAGACAAGCCCCTTGGGCTGGGCCTGATTTTTTTTCTTCTGTTTGCACCTCATTTTTCCACTTACACCCCCTTGGCCCATTGTGTGATATTTTTACCATTTTTGATTTTTTCTTTTTGATTCTGATTTTATATTTTTATTCAAACATATAAAAAACATGAAAATATTTTTTCACCCCTTTTTTGCATTTATTAGGTATTTATTTGTTTTATTTGATATATGCATGTAAATAAATATATATATATACTTTTTAAAAAAACCCTAGAAAATAATACCAAATATATTTTTTTGTCATTATTTTTTATTTACCTTTTGAAAACATTTTCTAAAAAATATATATTTTTTTGTAAATAATTAATATTTTTATTTTTGTACATATTTAGTATATTTAATAAATAAGATAAATACTTATACATATTTCATTAAATATTTAGGACAAAAAATATGAAAATGATACATTTTATTTTTGTTAATATATGACATCAAAAATGCCTCTTTTTTTTTACAATATACTTCTTTTTTTTATTTTTGTATATAATTGACAAATATTGTATATAATATAATTAATAAATACTATTTAGTTAGAAAATTAGGGTTTTGCCCTAAACCATGAAAATATCCAAAAATTGAATTTTTATTTTTGTCTATATTTTACATTGAAAAACACTTTTACATACATAAAAAAAACATTTTTGTGCATAATACATTTTTGCATATTTATTATATTTGTCTTATTATTGTGCAATTAAATAACTTGTATATTCAATTTGGATGTAATAGTTTAGATTTAAATTTCTTGCTAAATATCCCCCATTTGAACATTTGTACCCTCCATCCCATAATTATGTTGTAATAATTTAGGATCTTTATTTTCCGCATTTAAAAGCTTTCTAATTATGCCATGATAGACTTAGGGTTTGTATGCAAAAAAATCAAATAAATAGCTTGACCTAATTCAAAGACAAAAAAGCATAAAAATGGACAACACCAATCACACTTGCACCCTTAGGGTTACTCCACTTGTTCCTTCAATAATGGGCCTTGCTTGCATGTTGAGTGTCTTTGGCAAAACAAAAACAAATCAAAATGATCATAGTCCCTCGATGACGCTTTCTCAAAGTTGCTTAAAAAATGATCAAGTCCCTTAAAGAAAAACTTGCCAAAGACACTTGGCACCATTGCATTCATGGTCTAAACGATGACCCGCGCCCGTCCCGTTAACATCCTAACATAAGATTGCCCACCAAATACAATGGTGGAACAATACTGTTAAAAGGGTTAAAACATAGGAAAAATCTTTGAGAAATTTAGGGTAGATAGCTCTTGGTTACTTGCCCAATCTTGCAAAACAAATCCTTGCCATTTTTCAAAACACACTTCACTTTCAAAAACAACTTTCAAAACCTTGAAACATATTTTCAAAAAGACAAACACCTTTTGTAAAACATTAGAGTAAAGAATTGTTACAAGGGTTGCCTAGACAAGGCATCTTTTTAAAAACATTTTCAAAACCACACACACAAAGTACCATTTCAAACAATTGAAAATGCAAGGCAAGTGATCTAAGCAAGTAACTAAGAGCCCATGGATAACCATGGATAGAAAGGATGCTGATACCTTCCCTTTCTATAATCTACTCCCCGAACCCAAGAAAACATCTTAAAGGTTTTTGATGTGCTTTTTAACCTTTCCTTAGGATAAAATAAAAAGTCGGTGGCGACTCTTGCTCAACCGAAACATTTGCAAAAACAAACGCAAAACCTCAAGTCAGTTCTCCCACCGTATCACAGAACTGGAGACTCTGCTGGGGACAATTTAAAAGTGGAGTAACCTTAGGGCTTAGATCACCCTCTTGCATGACTAATTGTTTGCTTTGTTTGCTTTATCTTTTGGTTCTCTTGTTTGGGCTTGAAATCCTAACCCAGATTTGGGAAACATTTCATAGATAGCAATACGTTGTGGAAACTGTGCGGGGTATACCGATACGGTTGAAGCAATAGCTATATTAGTGCGACATATTTGTGAGTGCCGGTAACCCTTGAGTTTAATCAAGGAGAGCACGGGGCCGCTGAGTGATGTCACTAAGCACTAATGACCTAGAACCTTACTTGACCATCTTGGCCTTTTATTAGGGGTAGTGAGATGACCGGCTTTGGTGCAGTCCGAAGTTGGTAGATACTCGATACTACACTCGCTGAGGGTTGTTTTCTTGGAATATTTTGGTCGCTAGTTAAGTGGCTAAACCAAAATAATGAACATAGAAAACAATCCAATGATATTGAGCTCCTTAGAACCCGGTTACTATTTATAGGACAGGTTTTTAAGCCAACTAAACTCAAGAGGGTACTTACCTATGAAACCTCATGCAAGCCTGAAACTAGGGTTTTGTGTGACTTGCTTGAACATGTGTTTGTGCATACATCATGAACATCATAAAGCATCATATGCATTCACTAACCATTTCAAAGATTTGGATCTTCATCTTTGTTCTTGTTTTGTAGGTCATGGAAACTCTTCGCAGGAAAACTATCCAAATCAATCTTGTGAGGATCCCTCCTCAGCTCAAGGAACTTACATCCAGAATTCTAGAAAGCTCTCCCTTCAGTGAAAGACATGGTAGACTGCTCAGCCTAGTCAACACCAACATTGAAGAAGACATGGTAAAGGTGTTGTTCCAGTTCTTTGACCCCCTTCACCACTGTTTCACATTCCCCGACTATCAATTGGTGCCTACTTTGGAGGAATTTTCTCAACTCCTGAGAGTTCCTATTCTTAATCAACTACCTTTCAATGGTACAGAAAAAGAACCAAAACCTGAAGATGTTGCTCAAGCACTACACTTGCAACCATCTGACATCAAGGGTCATTGGGAAACTAGGAGTGGTGTCAAGGGCTTCTTGGCAAAGTTCTTGTTTGAGAAAGCACAAGAGTGTTGGAACTCCTTGGATCTGCAAGCCTTTGAAGAAATTGTGGCACTCCTCATTTATGGGTTGGTCTTGTTTCCAAATCCTGACCAGCTTATAGATGTCAACACCGTCAAGATCTTCATATCCAGGAATCCCATACCTACATTACTTGGGGACATACTCCACTCATTTTACACACGAACAATGAGAAAGAGAGGTGTTCTCATGTGTTGTACTCCTCTCCTTGCAAGGTGGTTTATTTCGCACCTTCCACAATCTGTTTTGAAGAACGAATAAGGCTTAAGGTGGTTACAATGATTGATGACCCTCATACACTCTGATGTACACTGGTGTTCCCGGTCCAGAGAAAATGTCATCATCGTCGATCATTGTGGTGAGTTCCCTAATGTTCCATTACTTGGCATTAGAGGTGGCATTACCTACAACCCTTGTCTAGCTTTGAGACAATTTGGATATGCACGGAGGGATGGCCCTCATGACATGTTGATTCCTGACCTAGTTTTTGACTTCGACAATGATGCGCAAGGACTTCGCCAAAGATTCATCAGAGCTTGGAGGATGCCTAACAAGGTAGATACTAAGACACTGGGGCACAAGAATTCCATCCCTCTTGAGCCTTATCTCAAGTGGGTGCGAACCCGCTCTCAGAATCTTATGATGCCTTATCCTCACATTCTCCCGCTGATTAAAGAGCCTTTCAAGGAAGGGGAGGTTCCATACACCATCCTGTATCCTAGCATGCCAACATCATGGGAGGAGATGCAGAAGAGTTGGATCCAACTCAAGGAAGAAAGGGATACTTTTGAAGCAAGCTTCTACGCCAGTGAGAAGAAGGTTTTAGAGCTCACCCTCCGACTCCACGAGGAAGATACCCTCAACACCTACATCGCACCAAAGAGGATGCGCAATGTCTTTTTACCTTAAGAAGTTTTTGTAATATTTGGCCCATGGGGCATTTATGTACTGACAAAATTTCTTCTTATTAATATGACGTGTGTTCTTTTTGTTTGCAACAATTTTGAATTTCTAAATCCTTGAATGCATTGCATGAACAAACATATCATTCATCATATGCACAAACAGGTATTCAAGCCAGGTTTCCTTATCTTTCTGCTGTTTATTTCAGCAAGATGGATGTGGAACAGACAGTGAAGGACTTACAGGCTCAAAACTCGCAGTTTCAACAGCTCCTTATGACCTTAGCAAAGGGTCAGGAGGATCTTAAAGCACTGTTGGGGAACAAAGAGCAAGAAAAAGTGAAAAAGAAGAAGAAAAGAGTTGGGGTAGCTACACTGGGAAGAAGATTCGAGAATGAAGCTAGAAGGGTTCTTGAATTCCCCTCCACATCTGATGAGGGGACCGGTAAGGGAAAAGGAGCTGCACCACTTTCTGAGTCCGAGGCTGAAGAGGAAGAGGCTGAAGAAGATGAAGACTATTCAGAGCAGCAATACCCGCCAGCGGACGACAAGTACAAAAACCTGGAGGATAGGCTGGTAGCTATGGAGCTGCAAAGGGTTCCCGGGGTTAGATTTTGAAGAATTGGGACTGATTGCTGGAATTGTGATCCCTCCAAAGTTTAAGGTGCCAATTTTTGCAAAGTATGACGGGCTGTCTTGCCCAAAAATGCACCTAAGGTCATATGTACGAAGAATTCAACCTCATACACCCGATAGAAACCTTTGGGTACACTTCTTTCAGGATAGCTTGTCTGGTAATCAGCTAGATTGGTTTTACCAACTCGAGAGGTCAGAAGTGCATAACTGGGAAGACTTGGCAGCTGCCTTCTATCGCCAGTATCAATACAACGCCGACCTGGCGCCAACCCATACTCAGCTACAGAGTATGGGAATGACCGCAAATGAAGGATTCAAAGAATACGCCCAGAAATGGCGCGACTTGGCCGGAAGAATGCAGCCACCTCTTTCTGATAGGGAACTAGTTGATATGTTCTTAGGGACCCTATCTGGCCCATTTTTCAACCACTTCATCGGGAGCTCTTCGGTAGGGTTTACTGATTTGATTCTGACTGGCGAGAGGGTAGAAGCCGGTATCAAGAGTGGGAAGATTGAAAAGGGTGCTTCCGCATCTACGGCTGTAAGGAAATATTTCCCAGCCAAGAAAGAAGCATCTGCAGTATACTCTTAAAGGAACCAGGAAAGAGTAGAGCGTCGACCAACAGTGGGGGTTGTGTTAATCCAGAACTCTGCATCAGATTAACCTAGAAACAACCAACCAAGGAATGATCAGCCCCGAGCTTATCAACAAAGGCCACCACGGAAGTATACTCCAGTAAACATGACACCTGCTCAAATCCTTCCACATCTCTTGAAGTTGAATCTCACCAATATTAGAGAAGCGCCAAAGAATGTGCTTACCACTTCCCCACATTACAATTCTAAAGCCAGATGCGCTTACCATTCTGACAGTGTCGGGCATGACACCAACGATTGCTGGGCACTTAAGAATAAAATTCAAGACTTGATAGATGCAAAAGAGGTTGAGTTTGATGCTCCAGAGAAGCCGAACGTAATATCCGCCCCAATGCCGAAGCATAATCGCAATGTCCATGCTATTGAAGAAGATCTATATATTGCTACTGTTGATGACCTGGTAACTCCACTGCTAACAATCAAGTTGAATCTATTGAAGGCTAGGATTTTCCCAGGATGTAAAGAAGACTGCTACTGTTGTTCCTGCCTACCAATCGACTGTCCATTGCTGAAGATAGGCATCCAAGGCCTGATGGACAGCCAACAAATTCTTTTCGAAAAGATTCTTATTACTCCAACCCCTATCAAAGATGTTTCAATAATCACCATTTCCACCAATCTTTCCAGGGTCCCTAAAAAGCCCGCTAAGATTACATCCTCTACGAAGTTTGTTCCTCTGAAAATAACCATGCCTGGGCCAGTCCCCTACAAATCTGACAAGTCAATACCGTGGAATTATGGTGGAGAAATCTACTACCACGGTGTTAAACAAGTTGAGATAACTGAAGAGAGCTCTGACGAAGAAGATGCCGACATTGGAAACATTGTCGGTACGAGCAAGATTACCCGAAGTGGGAGAGTTTTCTCTCCAGAGATTTCCCCTCCAAAGACAATTTTTGGACCCTTAACTGCTGCCAAAGTTACTCCTGCACCGATAGAACTTTCTGCAAGAACTCCGTTGATTGAAGAAGTTGTTACTCCTGTGGTTGTCCCTCCTACTTCTGCTGATAAGGGGAAAGGGATCCAAGATGAGCTCGTCAGGACGAGGGCTCAGCCATTGGTTATCCCCGAAACCTCTAAGAAAGAAGTGGAGGAGATCCTGAAAATAATTAAGAAGAGTGATTTTGATGTGGTGGAACAATTGGGGCAGACCCCCTCGAAAATTTCAATGTTGGCCCTATTGCTTTGTTCGGAGGCTCATGCCAAAGCCCTGATAAAATTCTTGAAGACAGCCCATGTTCCGCAAGAAACCTCAGCCGATCAATTTCAAAACTGTGTGGTCAGCCTGAATGTCGACAACAGTCTGGGATTCTCTGATGCCGACCTGACTCCTAAAGGAAGAAACCACAATGATGCATTGCATGTTTCGGTCGAGTGCCGAGGGACCACTCTCGCCCATGTCCTGGTCGACACTGGTTTTTTGCTAAATGTGCTGCCTAAGAAAGCTCTGGACCGGCTGGATTGTGAGGGTTTGGAGCTGAAGCCAAGTGATATTATCGTTAGAGCTTTTGACAGTTCGAAGAGAATGGTCCATGGGGAAGTTGATATTCCCATCAAGGTGGGCACTGAGGTATTTAAATCTACTTTCTATGTGATGGACATCCGTCCATCATACTCTTGCTTGCTAGGAAGACCATGGATTCATCATGCTGGGGCAGTCACCTCCTCCTTACATCAGATGCTGAAGTACCCTATCAAGGGAAAGATCATAACTGTACACGGTGAAGAGGAATATATGATCAGTCATCTGAACTCCTTTCGATATGTGGAGGTAGTAGGCGAGTTCATAGAAACACCCTTTCAGCACTTCGAAGAGGTTTCTCCCGAGGTGGCGGCAGCAAAGACAGTAGCTGAGGTACCCCAAGCAGATGGCCAGGATGGCATCTCTGAAAGACGCATAGGCTGCAATAAAAGAAGGAAAAAGCTCAACATGGGGACAGTTGCCTGACTTCCCTCACAAGACAGAGAAATTTGGTTTGGGGTTCACCGCTGCGGGGCAGAAAGCCATGCGCCGTTCCAGAATTGAAAAGGCACCTGTCAAGATTTCTCCTCAAGGAATCAATGCTTTGGAAGACGAAGACGAAGGGGGTAACTTTGAAGAGTGTATCTTTCCAACCATTGAAGGGGGACTGCACAACTGGGATGCGAAAGACTTCGTTCCCATTACCTTTATTCATCAGTAATCTTTATCTTTGAACAATTTCCAGTTTTTATGGTCTGTAATAACTGATACAATTCGCACACTAATTTTTCACCTCATGCCTTGCCCGGGGCATGTAGGTCCATTTGTAAGGGTTTTGATTCTCTTCATATTCATATGCCATGTTTAATGAATCATTGGACGTTTTTCATTTATAAACAACTGTGTTCATTGTCTTTCCTTTTGCATTTTTGTTTGTTTAAGGATGGCTATCCCTTACACACACCCACACTCACAAATGCAGGTACCCATCCACTCTGGATTCTATGGGTGACTATTCTGCCGTATCCTTCGACAACTCTGAAGATTTGGTCAATCAAGCTGAATACGAAGATGATGAAGATTGTGAAGTACCGGGGGAACTAGCTAGACTTCTACAACAAGAAGAAAGGGTCATCTTGCCTCATGAGGAGTTGTTGGAAACTGTCAATTTAGGAACAGAGGAAGACAGGAAGGAAGTACAAGTGGGTGCCAATCTGGAGCCAAGTGTCAAGGAGCGATTGATACAGCTGTTGAATGAGTATGTTGAAATTTTTGCCTGGTCCTACGAAGACATGCCAGGGTTAGACACAAATATCGTGGTTCATCGTCTCCCTACAATAGAAGATTGTCCACCTATCAAGCAAAAGGTCCGCCGAATGAGACCTGACATGTCAGAGAAGATTAAGGCTGAAGTAATGAAACAGTTCAATGCGGGTTTTCTGGCTGTTACATCCTATCCACAATGGGTTGCTAACATCGTGCCAGTACCTAAAAAAGATGGCAAGGTCAGGATGTGTGTAGACTATCGGGATTTGAACAGGGCCAGCCCTAAAGATGATTTCCCGCTACCGCATATTGACATTCTGGTTGACAACACGGCTCAACATAAGGTGTTTTCCTTCATGGACGGATTCTCGGGTTACAATGAAATCAAAATGGCCCCCGAGGACATGGAGAAAACTACCTTTGTTACACAATGGGGTACCTTCTGCTACAAGGTGATACCGTTCGGACTGAAGAATGCAGGGGCAACTTATCAACGCGCCATGGTAGCTCTATTTCATGATATGATACATCATGAGATTGAAGTCTACGTAGACGATATGATAGCTCGATCACAAACAGAGGAGGAGCACCTTGAACATCTGCAGAAGCTGTTTGCCAGGTTGAAAGAGTACAAACTCAGGTTGAATCCAAGTAAATGCACTTTTGGAGTTAGGTCTGGTAAGCTCTTGGGATTTATTGTCAGAAACAAGGGTATTGAAGTCGATCCAGCAAAAGTAAAAGCTATTCGAGAAATGCATGCTCCTCGTACCGAAAAGGAGGTTAGGGGATTCTTGGGGCGCTTGAACTATATCGCCAGGTTCATCTCTCACCTGACATCTACCTGTGAGCCAATTTTCAAACTATTGAAGAAAGATCAGGTAGTTGAATGGAACGACGACTGCCAAGCTGCTTTTGATAAAATCAAGGAGTACTTATTGGAACCTCCTATTATGATGCCACTCGTCGAAGGAAGACCGCTGATCATGTATCTGACCGTCTTGGATAACTCAATGGGGTGCGTACTGGGCCAGCATGACGAGTCTGGTCGAAAAGAGCATGCCATTTATTACCTTAGCAAAAAGTTTACCGACTGTGAGACTCGCTACTCACTGCTCGAGAAAACTTGCTGCGCTTTGGTATGGGCTGCTCGCCGACTAAGGCAGTATATGTTGACTCATACCACTTTATTGATTTCCAAAATGGATCCTATCAAGTACATCTTCGAAAAGCCGGCTTTATCTGGAAGAATTGCTAGATGGAAAATGATTCTAACTGAGTATGACATCCAGTACACTACCCAAAAAGCTATAAAAGGGAGTGTGCTAGCTAACCAGCTAGCTCATCAAGTTGTCGAAGATTACCAACCCATGAGATTCGACTTCCCAGACGAGGACATCATGAATTTAGACAACGTCGAAGGTAACGGACCGTATGACGGACCTGAAAATGGATCCCGATGGACCCTGTACTTTGATGGTGCTTCAAACACACTTGGAAACGGTATCGGTGCGGTACTCATTTCCCCGAAGGTTTCCATACACCTTTCACGGCCCGACTTTGCTTCAGCTGTACCAACAACATGGCTGAATACGAAGCTTGCATTTTTGGTCTCCAGGCTGCTATAGACCTAGGGATCAAATCTTTGGTTGTATTTGGGGACTCGGCTTTGGTTATCAGTCAAGTCAAAGGAGAGTAGGACACCAAACATCCCAATATTATCCCATATAAAGAATATGTTCTGACATTGCTGCCTCATTTCGAGCAAATCACCTTCGAGCATTTCCCGCGAGAAGAGAATCAGCTAGCAGATGCTCTGGCAACAATGTCCTCCATGTTTAAACTCAACTGGGATAACGAGGCTCCCCAAATCACCATCGAGCGAATGGATGAACCTGCGCATTGTCACGAGATTAATACCAAAGAGATAGTGGAACAACCCTGGTTTCACGAAATCAAAAGGTATCTCCAGACCAGAGAATATCCCGAAGGAGCTTCCGTTAATGACAAAACGTTCCTAAGGAAATTTGCTGCCAAGTTCTTCCTGAGCAACGACATTCTTTACAAACGCAGCCATGATTGTGTTCTACTCCGATGTGTGGACAAAGCTGAAGCGGAGTTGATCATGACCGATATCCACAGTGGCACCTTCGGCAACCACTTGAGCGGGCATACGATGGCTAAGAAGATTCTAAGGGCAGGCTATTATTGGTCTACCATGGAAGCTGACTGCTATCAACACTCCCGTACCTGTCATAAATGCCAGATCTACGCCGATAAGGTGCACATTCCTCATGTTCCTCTCAATGTTCTGACAGCTCCTTGGCCATTCGCAATGTGGGGCATTGACATGATTGGAGAGATCAAGCCCACAGCGTCCAATGGACACCGCTTCATCCTGGTTGCTATTGACTACTTCACCAAATGGGTCGAAGCAGCTTCCTTCGCCTCTGTCACAAAAAATGTGGTTGCCCGCTTCATCAAGCAAAACCTCATATGCCGGTACGGTGTTCCCGACAGGATCATCACGGACAACGGTACAAATCTGAACAATACTTAGATCACCGCTCTATGCGAACAGTTCAAGATTTATCATCACAATTCATCTCCCTATCGGCCGAAGATGAACGATGCTGTTGAAGCTGCGAACAAAAACATCAAGAAGATCATTCAGAAAATGACAGTCACCTACAAAGACTGGCATGAGTTATTACCATTCGCTCTGCATGGATACCGTACCACAACACGTACTTCAACCGGGGCAACCCCATTTTCTTTGGTATATGGCATGGAAGCTGTCCTACCCATAGAGGTTCAGATTCCTTCTTTAAGGATTATGAAGGACTCTGGTTTGAGTGAAGATGATTGGATTCAGACCCGACTTGATCAACTCCATTTGATCGACGAGAAGCGACTCACTGTTGTTTTCCATGGTCAGACGTATCAAAAACGGATGATCAAGGATTTCAACAAGAAAGGCAGACGTCAAGTATATCAAGTCGGGGATCTCGTAATCAAGCGGATTATCTTGCCGCAAAGTGATCCCAGGGGCAAATGGACTCCTACTTACGAAGGACCATTTGTGATCAAGAGCATATTTTCTGGTGGTGCAATGATTTTAACCACCATGGACGACGACGATTTGCCGCACCCTGCGAACGCAGACATAGTCAAAAGATACTACGCATAAAATAACCCGACAAGTCGAAAACCCGAAAGGGCGGCTTGGGCAAAAATGGGCATTCCGGTGAAACGAAAACCCGAAAGGGAGGTTCAGGCAAAAATTAGGGATAAAACAAAAAAATCTGTACACCCGGCAAGTTGAAAACCCGAAAGGGTGGCTTGGGCAAAAAAGGGTTTCCCGGTGGATCGAAAACCCGAAAGGGCGATTCAGGCAAAAGTTATGGAATTAAAGCGTATGACTATATCTCGTCGGATCACTTTAAGAACAATCTCTTCACCAACCAGCTCCGAGCTTCTGATCAATCCAGTCATCGGCGGATGAAGCAGCGAATGGACAAGTATTCAGAGTTATGAAGGCTAAGGCAGAATGGGATCCCATGGAATTATTACACATAGCCATCTTTTGTATAAATTTTTCAATTTTTTACGACAACATCCTCTTACTAGGATGCCTGTCTCCTTTGTACAAAGATACTCATAAAAAGTTAATACAAATACCTTTCCAGATACAGAAATTCACTTTGTTTTCCTTTTTTCTCTTTTGCACTTATGTTTTATTTGAGAAACGTCCAATGTTTTGTTAAATAGGCATATGCATTTGAACATAATCATTTTCCTTACAAACTAGGAAAAGATGATTACTGATGGGTTGAAGGTACAGATAGATATCTTAATGTTCTTTCAGAAAGAATCCCCAGCAGTTCTAAACTCCAAATTCCTCGACAAGGTTAAAATCCAGGACTTAATTCCCCAAGCAGAGTTAAACTTCAGTATCCTCAGCAGAAAAGGTTTCTCAAAACTGATTTCCCCAGCCAGAGAGCCTTCCAGGACTCATTTCCCCTCAGATTTAAGTTTCAATATCCCCAGTGGAGCCTTAAAAATCTGAAAATCCTATCCCCAGCGGAGCTAAAACTTCCAACTGTCAACCCCCAGTGGAACCAGACTAGTAAACCTTCTCCCCACAGAGATACTTCCCATAAGATTGAAGATTCTTAGTCTTACTTCCCCAGCATGAGTCTCCCATGTTCTGAACTCCCCAGTAGAGATCATCAGATTTCTCATTCCCTACAAGTCACCAAGGGGTTCCAATCCCCATCAGTGGTCCTAAGATCCCTCAACAACTGAAGATCTTGTTCCCCCAAGCAGCCAACAGTCAGCAAGGATGTCTCATCCTCAACAATCAAAGGATTTTCAATCCCCTGGCAGCAGTCAAGGAATTACTTTCCCCGACAGCAGTCAAGATTCTTTTATCTCCAGTTATCCAGGATTCATTTATCCTCAACAAGACATCTCATCAGCTTACATGCGCATTCATCACATTCATATCATAAACATTGATATAACATATATTACGTCATACATTTCATGCAACATAACTTTGTGTTTCAGCTAATATTTTACCCTTTTCAGGATAAGATTGATAAGCTACAGATTTCAACTTCTGAAAACAGTTCACGGGTTCTCCAGACACGGATGTTAACCTATTACTTGTACATATTCCAAGACTTTTGAAAACAGTTCACGGATTCTCCAAACATGGATGTTAATCTATCACTTGTACAAATTTCTCAACTTTTGAAGACAGTTTACGGACGCTTCCCAATAACGGATGCTGCTCTATTGCTTATTCGACCTCAAGACTTCTGGAAACAGGTCACGGGTTCTCCAGACACGGATGTTAACCTATTACTTGTACAAATTTCAACTTCTGAAAATAGTTCACGGGTTCTCCAGACACGGATGTTAACCTATTACTTGTACAGATTTCAAGACTTCTGAAAACAGTTCACGGATTCTCCAAACATGGATGTTAATCTATCACTTGTACAGATTTCTCAACTTTTGAAGACAGTTTACGGACGCTTCCCAATAACGGATGCTGCTCTATTGCTTATTCAATCTCAACTTTTGAAAATAGTTCACGGGTTCTCCAGACACGGATGTTAACCTATTACTTGTACAGATTCTAAGACTTCTGAAAACAGTTCACGGATTCTCCAAACATGGATGTTAATCTATCACTTGTACAAATTTCTCAACTTTTGAAGACATTTTACGGACGCTTCCCAACAACGGATGCTGCTCTATTGCTTATTCGACCTCAAGACTTCTGAAAACAGTTCACGGGTTCTCCAGACACGGATGTTAACCTATTACTTGTACAGATTTCAACTTCTGAAAACAGTTCACGGGTTCTCCAGACACGGATGTTAACCTATTACTTGTACATATTTCAAGACTTCTGAAAACAGTTCACGGATTCTCCAAACATGGATGTTAATCTATCACTTGTACATATTTCTCAACTTTTAAAGACAGTTTACGGACGCTTCCCAACAACGGATGCTGCTCTATTGCTTATTCAATCTCAACTTCTGAAAACAGTTCACGAATTCTCCAAATACGGATGTTAATCTATCACTTGTACAGACTCAGCTTCTGAAAACAGTTCACAGATTCTCCAAACATGGATGTTAATCTATCACTTGTACAGACTCAGCTTCTGAAAACAGTTCACGGATTCTCCAAACATGGATGTTAATCTATCACTTGTACAGACTAAACTTCTGAAAACAGTTCACGGATGCCTCCAGATACGGATGTCAATCTATTTCTCATTCAGACCCCTAGTTCAAGAGATGTTCCAAACATGGATACTTTTCTGATACTCACTCACCAACAACATACAGTTCAACAAACAATTTCCAGATGGCATCTTTAAGCCCATCCCCTGACAAGATTCTGTCGCTCTCCAGATGGCATCTTTAAGCCCATCTCCAAATGGCGTCTTTAAGCCCATTCTCGCATCCATGTCTTGACAAGTGCAAATTTAAGGGCACGCTAGTGTCCAATCTCCTTTTACCTTCGAGACGTGAAAGGCAAATCTGCTAATCTAACTCTTCAGGTGCAAGAAGATTGAACAGGGGCAACTGTTGTACCCCAAAATTTTCCCTCTCATTTCATCAACATTTCTCATCACAAGACCCTTGGAACTCAAGATCAAGTTAGGGTTTGCTCTGTTCAAGACCCCTCCTTGCACTGCTGACCCAAATTAGGGTTTGAGTTTGCACAAAGATGTTTTGACCTAAAGTGCCCAAGATGACTTTCATGCTTCATGTTGAACTCACAAGTTTATCCATACCAAGTTTCAAGCCTTGATTCCAATCTTTGCCCAGTCAATTGGACAGTTGACCTAAAAATCAGCTGTATTGGGGAAAAAGTTAACTGTGGCCAATTGACAGTCAAACTTCATAATTTTTTGACCCACATCAACATAATGAACTCATATGGACCATTTGATCAATTTTGGATCACAACTCTACAAGAAATTTGATCAGATCACCAAAAGGGCAAAATGGTCATTTTTAGGGTTTTGACTGCACAAAGGCAATTTTTGATTGTTTGACCTAACCAATGGCAAACCAAGCTCACATATGGCCTTAATGACTCATTGGCATTGTCTTGACATGTTCAACAAGTTCAAAAGATCTCAAATGCACAAGATTGACAGATGAATTTTCCAGTCAACTGATCAAAATTTGACTGTATACTGAAAAGTCAAACTTTGACTTTTTGGTCAAAATCAAGTGCCAAGATTCATTTTTCATCAAGACATGTCAAATTATGAAACTTGTTCATCAAGAAACCAAAAATTACAAATTAGGGTTTGAAATGAAGAAATTTCATAACTTAGAAATTTTCTAAGTTATGAAATTTCCTAATTTTTTCCCAACTTTGTCCCATTTTTTCATCAAGATGCAAATGGATTCAAGCAAAACTAAAAACATGAAAGTTGTAGTCTATTGCAAAATAGACAACTTTGATTCACAAATTTTTCTCAAAACAATCTTGTAGCTCAAGTTATGATTTTTGGAATAGGGGTGCAAAACATTCTTAACTTAGAAATTTTTTGACCTATTTTGGGCAGGATTTTTGCCTAACTTCATGGCCACTTTTCTCATGCTTCCACTTGGAATTTCAATTTGAATTACAAATATAGATTGTAGTACACATTCCAAGCTATCCAAATTGTCCAAGAACTTCTCAAACACCCTTGTGGTTAGGGAGAATCGAATTTGCAAAGTTGGGCAAAATCCACTTGTGTTCTTGACCAAGCCATGTTCATACACTTTGCCATTTTCAAGTCAGCATGTTCCAAGCTAGATTACAGGCCTTTAATCTCATTCACACTCAATAATTTAATGCATATCCTTTGTGTTCAAGTCTTACTTTGTGTATTTAACCATTACATGCAAGATTAAGCCATATATGGAAAAAGCATTTTAGCCATTCTTGTAAAGATACACTTTATGTCAAAACACAAATCAAAGAGGTACAGGCCAGATCTTTTGGGCACAAGATTATGGACATATCCCACTGATCAAGAAGGAAAAATGCAGCATTATTGAGGGGCCTGTAGTAGCCTATAATCCAACTTGACAACCTTTGCTTAGATAAGAAGAAAACTTGCATTTTGAACCATAACACACATTCCTGCAAAGACCAACTGAAGCAAACTTTGTGAACATTTTTCATACTCCCTAACTGACCTAAAACATGAGCCCTTGATCCTCAATACCTCCTCATCCATCAAAGCACATTTTTTCTGCAAAACAGAGTCCCTGTTGCAGATTGACTTCAACAGTTCATCCCCCTCGTGCGTTTTGGCCAAAGCTTGTTCAAACACATTCCCTATCATCCATACAAACTATCCCAAGCCCTAGATACAGACCGTAACACCCCTAACCAAGTTTGACATTTTCACTTTTCATTGTTGCAGGTTGACTTCCATAGCTTGACTCAGAAAGATTCAAGGCACACCAAGCATAGGAGAAGGTTCCTGGGACCTCAAGCAAGCTGTACAAGTCCTCAAACACCATTGAAGTTGGCCATATTACTCTGTTCGAGTCAAGCTGAGACAGGTAAAATGTGAACTTCTATCTCTCTATCCAAGCATATTTAGGCTTAAGTTTGTGAAGAAAATATGTCCTACTCATGGCCCTGAAGCTAGCCATATCCTTACTTTTCATTTATATTGTGTGTGCTGCACGAATTTTGAACATGAACATTGGAAAAAACTTAGGTTAAAAATTGGGGGAGAAGAAATTCTCTCTCATTTCTGAGAGTTAGAACGATTTTTTTATATATTTGGAATCGTGACAAGATGCTCTACACTTTTGATGTTGTAAGTTTTTGTTAAAAGTCAAGGAATCAGGATCTGTGGTTGACAAGGAGAAGCGCGCGTTTTTGCTTCTGTTTGAATGGCTGGAGGTTGAAGACAAGCCCCTTGGGCTGGGCCTGATTTGTTTTTCTGTTTGCACCTCAGTTTTCCACTTACACCCCCTTGGCCCATTGTGTGATATTTTTACCATTTTTGATTTTTTCTTTTTGATTCTGATTTTATATTTTTATTCAAACATATAAAAAACATGAAAATATTTTTTCACCCCTTTTTTGCATTTATTAGGTATTTATTTGTTTTATTTGATATATGCATGTAAATAAATATATATATATATATATATATATATATATATATATATATATATATATATATATATATATATATATATATATATATATATATATATATATATATATATATATATATATATATATATATATATATATATATATATATATATATATATATATATATATATATATATATATATATATATATATATATATATATATATATATATATATATATATATATATATATATATATATATATATATATATATATATATATATATATATATATATATATATATATATATATATATATATATATATATATATATATATATATATACTTTTAAAAAAAAAACCCTAGAAAATAATACCAAATATATTTTTTTTAGTCATTATTTTTTATTTACCTTTTGAAAACATTTTCTAAAAAATATACTTTTTTTTTTGTAAATAATTAATATTTTTATTTTTGTACATATTTAGTATATTTAATAAATAAGATAAATACTTATACATATTTCATTAAATATTTAGGACAAAAAATATGAAAATGATACATTTTATTTTTGTTAATATATGACATCAAAAATGCCTCTTTTTTTTACAATATACTTCTTTTTTTATTTTTGTATATAATTGACAAATATTGTATATAATATAATTAATAAATACTATTTAGTTAGAAAATTAGGGTTTTGCCCTAAACCATGAAAATATCCAAAAATTGAATTTTTATTTTTGTCTATATTTTACATTGAAAAACACTTTCACATACATAAAAAAAACATTTTTGTGCATAATACATTTTTGCATATTTATTATATTTGTCTTATTATTGTGCAATTAAATAACTTGTATATTCAATTTGGATGTAATAGTTTAGATTTAAATTTCTTGCTAAATATCCCCCATTTGAACATTTGTACCCCCCATCCCATAATTATGTTGTAATAATTTAGGATCTTTATTTTCCGCATTTAAAAGCTTTCTAATTATACCATGATAGACTTAGGGTTTGTATGCAAAAAAATCAAATAAATAGCTTGGCCTAATTCAAAGACAAAAAAGCATGAAAATGGACAACACCAATCACACTTGCACCCTTAGGGTTACTCCACTTGTTGCCTTCAATAATGGGCCTTGCTTGCATGTTGAGTGTCTTTGGCAAAACAAAAACAAATCAAAATGATCATAGTCCCTCGATGACGCTTTCTCAAAGTTGCTTAAAAAATGATCAAGTCCCTTAAAGAAAAACTTGCCAAAGACACTTGGCACCATTGCATTCATGGTCTAAACGATGACCCGCGCCCGTCCCGTTAACATCCTAACACAATATTGCCCACCAAATACAATGGTTGAACAATACTGTTAAAAGGGTTAAAACATAGGAAAAATCTTTGAGAAATTTAGGGTAGATAGCTCTTGGTTACTTGCCCAATCTTGCAAAACAAATCCTTGCCATTTTTCAAAACACACTTCACTTTCAAAAACAACTTTCAAAACCTTGAAACTTATTTTCAAAAAGACAAACACCTTTTGTAAAACATTCGAGTAAAGAATTGTTACAAGGGTTGCCTAGACAAGGCATCTTTTTTAAAACATTTTCAAAACCACACACACAAAGCACCATTTCAAACAATTGAAAATGCAAGGCAAGTGATCTAAGCAAGTAACTAAGAGCCCATGGATAACCATGGATAGAAAGGGTGCTAATACCTTCCCTTTCTATAATCTACTCCCCGAACCCAAGAAAACATCTCAAAGGTTTTTTATGTGCTTTTTAACCTTTCCTTATGATAAAATAAAAAGTTGGTGGCGACTCTTGCTCAACCGAAACATTTGCGAAAACAAACGCAAAACCTCAAGTCAGTTCTCCCACCAAAATCAAAACTCCCAAAAGCCAAACTCAACAAAACCTGTTAACTCCCAAAAACAAAATCTCAATGTTTCAAACTGTCAAACAAAGCCAAAACTCATCAAACCTGTCAAACATTTCAAACCCAAAAAACCAGAAAAAGTCTCAAACTGCCATCAACCAAACCTGATCTCAAGCCAAAGAATCAGAAACATCATCAATCTCAAAAACTGTTACAAAGCCAAACACATAGTAACATCATCAAAAACCTGTAACAAAACTGTTAACCATCAACACAAACCAATAACCACCTCAAAACATTCAAAGCCAAACTGTCAAAACCAAAAACAAAATTATTGTGAACAATATCCCAACAACCATCAGCTTCCGAACCAAAAGTGTAAGCAAGCTTGAAACAACCAAAAACACAGTAACTATGAATAAAAATCCCAACAACCATCATCAAATCAAAACAACAAGAAAACTGTTACCTATCAAAAGGAACCCAGGCCAGAAAAGCAAGGCCTCCATCCTCATCTCCTCCCTCGCAAGCTCCGGCCACCAAGGAACACGGTCATCATCTCGCCGTCCCCTTTCCATTTCGCAGAAAGTACTTCAACAGGTAGGGTTTCCCTCTCTTTCCAAACATTCCATAATCATGTATTGTCATGCATTTAAAAAAAAGAGCAAGTTAATTAGAAGAAACATGAACTAGATGAAAAGAAAACCATTGAAATCGTTAAGTTTCGAAAGGTAACGGAATCTCACCCTTTTGCCAAGAAAGTCGCTAGAACTCATTTAGGAAGGCGAGATTAAGGGCGTTCCGGCAGGAAGATCAGATGAACCAAATTTAGACCCTTTAGGCTTAAATCGAATTCCACACTTAGGGTTTTCCAAAACGTAAATCATGGTGAGACAAAGAAGCCAAGAGAGATTTAATCGCGAAATTAGGAAGAGATGAGTGTTGAGATGAACAGAGGTGAAGAGATGAATAGAGATGGATGAAGAAGGTGAGAACGGTGCCGCTGTGAATAAAGGGTCAAGAACCCTAATTTCATTTGCTTCCCTTAATCAAACAATTATGCAGAGTTAAGACTTGGGCTTCATTTTTGTTTACAATCCCTTAAGCCCATGCGTCGTTGCTGGATACACCCCCCTCTGGCTTCGTTTTGTGAAAGCAAACACATCTACTTTCTGTTGGGCCTAACATCCCTAAATCCTTAAGCCCATTATTTCTATTTTTAATTTGTTTTTTTCTTCTTATATTTATTTTGCAAAATGCTAAATAAAACTTAAAACATTTTCATTATTTTGATTTAAGTTTTTGTGATTAATTTTTATCATTTTCTTTTTATATATATATGAATTTGTTTTGATTAATTTTTCCATTTAATAAAACATCAAAAAAATTAACTTAGTTTGTTTTCTTTCTTTAAATTTACTTGCTTAATTAATAAAAATACAAAAAAAATAATAAAGATTTTAATTTAATCATTTTTTTAGAATAGGTTTTATTCTCCTCTTTTCATATAAATATTTAGCATTTCATATTTTGCTAATATTATGTTCATAAATTGTCAAGGCTTTATATTAAATCGCACAAAAATTCAATTTGGTTGTATTGTTTGGTATTTGGACATTCCTATTTCATTTGATTCATCCCTATTTGTAACAATTGTACCCCCACTCCCGAATACTTTGTAATAGCGTAGAATTTTAATACCCGCAATTTACTGTTTTCCATATACTGTATAGTAACTAGGCATGTATGGCAAGATTCAAAAATCAATCTCTAGATGGCCTAATCAAAGAATAAAATAACTTGAAACCAACACACTTTCTCACACGCGCACCTCTAGGGTAACCTCGCTCGTTGCCTCGGAAATACAATCATGTCCCTCGAATATGGGACGCTCTAGCAATGACCCTTCGATAAAAAAGATCGTAGCCCCTCGATGACCCTTGATGTTGACTTCGATTAAAACGATCTCGTCCCTTACAAAAATTGCTAAAGCGTCTCACAAGTTGCCTTCAACGATTGTAAAATTGACCCGCGCCTGTCCCTTCACATCCAATGGTAGGGCTTCTTACCAAATCAATGGTAAGATATCACCAATAAAAGGAGGAAGAAAAGAACAATTTAAGACCTTTCGAGTAGATAGATTCGCTCTTAGTTACTCGCTTGCTCACGACAAAAACTCTTTACACCTACACTCTCATTTCAAAAACATTTTCAAAAAGATATAATGTTTTGTATACGTTCTTATAGAGACGAGAACCATTGCAAAACCTCTTTTTAAAAAACTTTTCGAAACACGATTCACAAACACATCTTTGAACCACTTTTCGAAACAAAACTTTGTATACGTTCTTATAGTGACGAGAACCATTACAAAGAGATTTTTTCAAAATACTTTCAAAGCCGACACCACAAGCACACAACCAAAAGCAAGTGATCTAAATGAGTAACTAAGATACCATGGAAAACCATGAATGAAAAGGGTGCTAATACCTTCTGTTGTACCCCAAAATTTGCCCTCCCATATTTCTCAATACATTGCAAGAATAATCTCCAAATGGCTCAAGATTGCTCAAGAGTTGTACAGTCAAGCTATCTCCTAAGGCAGTCAATCTCAAATTAGGGTTTTGTGTTACATCAAGGTCCTTACATCCAAATGGCCTCAAGTGATCCCCAATGTCCTAATATGCTCTCAAGTTCATCCATGTCAAATTTCAAGCCTTGCAGAGAAAGTTTGGTCAATCAATTGCTCAAGAGGTCCAAGAATCGACTATGTTAGGGCAAAAGTCAACTATGACCTACAATCAGTCAAACCTCAAGATGTTTTGTCAACATTATCATTTTGAAGGTTAATTAATCATTTTATCAAGGGTTGATCATGATTCATCAAGGATTGCTCAAGATTCATCAAGATTCAAAAGTTGCTAAATTAGGGTTTTGTAGGAAAGGTCAACTCAACTTTGACCAAGCATAACTTTCTCATACTTTATGAGAAATGACCCATTGAAAGCTCATTTTTAAGAGTATGCAATTTCCAACAATCCATATTCACACCCCAAGGTCAAGAAATGCACTCACAAAAAGTTACAAATTTGGACATTATAGGTCATTTTTGAAAGTCAACAAAAACACCTTTTTTTCCAAAGCTTATAACTTTAGCATGGAATATCAAAATGAGAAGAGACCAAAAGTTTTGGTTAGAGGACATCTCAATGTTTCTAAAAAGTCCAGGAACACCTCCAAAAGTTCAAAATTGAAGAAGTTATGCATTGTTGAAGTTGGGCATTTTTCCAAAATTGCCAAAAGTCAACTATCCTCAAAACTCCAATTTTTGACAAAAGGGCCCACTTTTTCCACTTGATATGATCTTGTCACACCACACACGTGTCCTATCTTCAATTTCATGACCAATCATTTATTTTTCTATTTTATTTGATTTTTATTTATTTAATTCATTTTAAATCAATATTAATTCAAATAAAATCCAAAAATTAATGGAATGAGATTTTTTGATCATTACAGGTCTTCATTATCATGATACACTCAATCAAATTCGTATCAAGCATTGTTGTACACAAAATATTTGATTTGTGGCATTTTTGGAAACTTTATCAATGGTGATTAAGTCAAATCTCCAATCTTCAATACTCATGGATTAAAGCCCAAAGTTTAACCTAAATTGCTTCCAATATACATGTACAAGCCATACATACAAAGAACACGACCGGAAGCTGCCCAAAATCAAGAAACCAAAACTGGAAAAAAACTTGGAAAAAGTGGAGATCGAAATCTTGTTTAAAGGCAAATCCAAGGCAAAAGCTCAACACCATCATCTTGCCTGATACCCACTGAAGCGTTTGCAACCATTCACACGCTCTGAAGCCACTTGAATCACGCTGTAAGTCATCCCAAATATGGCCATGTACACGAAAACATAACATCTCATTCTTGCATCTTTTTGACAGAACATTAGCATATTCTTGTTCCTTGTATGATTTCTAAACTCTTTGCAATATTCGATTTTGTTTTCATAGCCTGTATTGTAATGCCCGAACCTAGGGTTTCTTTTCTTGGTTTTTAGGTGTTTGCTTTACAGGTAAAATTAGGACTAATAATGGGTATAGAGATGATCAGGGAAGAGGGACGAACATGATGATGGTCCCCGTTTGCATTTTCAAGGCCTGTAGTGCATTTTAGAAAGAACCTAGGGATGTTGCTGCGGATTCAAATCCGCAGGAAATAAACCAAGTTGTTCAAGGAAGAAGACGACCACGCGTCCTCTCCCAATTGGCTAATTCAAAAATTACGCGCTTTTATTTTTTTATTCAGGCATAATTGATTGTTGTGCATATAATATTCATTGTTTATCTTATTAACAAAAAGAACCAATAGCTCAGCTGGCAAGGCGTTAGTGCATGATCCATTGGGGCCTGGGTTCGAATCCCAGGTCCCCCAAAACATTTATTTGATTTTTCTTTAGGTGATTCTATGTGATATCCAAAGGGTGATCCACCATACGCTTGCAAATATCAACCTGCCAGATGGCCTCCAGGCCAGTTCTGGTGGATAGGAATGAGGGCCTACCATATACTCAAGTCAACAAGCATGCATCGGATGGGAAAGTCAAACAAGGCTGACAACTATTGGGCCTGGAAATTGCAAATCACACCTTCAATTTAGGCCCACACCCCCTGGGTTATTTCTTTTACTCTTTGTATTTTCATTTATTTATTTTTGTTCTAATTTTTATTTTTATTGTTAATTAACTAATTAATAATTTTCTTAATAAAATCAGAAAACAATAAAAATATTATTTTTATTAATTTCACTATTTTATTTTTGTAAATAAATATTAATCAATTAATTTAGTTTTAAATAGGTTTAACTTTTAACATTTTTTGCAATAAATTAAAATTAATGTAGAATTAGGTTTTTAATAACTTTAACCATTTTATTTTTATTTCCTCAAATATTAAAAAAATCCAAAAATATCTCTTTTTTATTAATTAACTAATAATTAGTTTAGGTTTAATTTCCATAAATTCAAAAATGACAAAAAAATATGCTTTCTTTCAAAAAGGGGTCAAAACCCTAAAAATGCTCCGATTTAATTTTCTCGCACGCGTATTATTTTTATCCAATATTGTAATTGCTTCCAATATGTAAAGTTTTAATAGGACTTTAATTTATCGCTTTTATTTACTTTCCGCAATTTAATTTTAAAGGGTTTGTTTTTGACGATGTAAATACCCGACGCCTTGTAATAGCTTAGATTCAATTTCCGCAAATTTAATTTCCGCAACTATACAATGTTAGATGTTAGATAAATAGGGAATGCATGACAAGATCAATCTTTAACCTAAAATCAACATAGCTCACCCATAACATGTACAGATAAAATTAACCGAACTAACACACTTGCACATGCCACTCTTAGGGTACACCTCACTTGGTTGCCTCGAACGTGGTCATTGAGTATAGGAAGTTTTAGAGATCGCCCTCTTGTCCAAAGATCATCGTTGCCTCGAAACGGTCTCCTCGGAAAAATGATCTAAGACATTAGGGTTACCGCTAAGGCATCCTAACATTGCTTTAGTGACCATGCGTCCCTTAATCGAATTGACCCGAAAACTCCGACGATGATGCTACCTACTCATCAATAGTAGGCTAGCGTTATCTAAAGGACATTAGCACAGTTTAATTCCCTTTTCGAGTAGGTAGATGGTTCTTAAGTACTTGCTCCTTTTAAAACAAAACAAAAATTTTCGCACTTACACTCTCTTCAAAACAAAAATCTCTTTCAAACCCACAAATACAAAGAAAAGCAATTTTGAAAACACAATGAGCAAGTACCTAAGAGCCCGTGGATAACCACGGATAGAAAGGGTGCTAACACCTTCCCTTTCTATAATCTACCTCCCGAACCCGAGAAACATCTCGAAAAGGAATTTTTCTGTGCTTTTGTTCTTTCCTTGTTGGATAAAATAAAAGACAGTGGCGACTCTTGCTTACCGCGACATTTTTGAAAAAAACAAACGCAAAACGCGAACCAGCATTCCAAAACAGTCAGTTCTCATTCCCACCGATCACAGAACTGGCGACTCTGTTGGGGAAATATTATAAGTGAGGTGTACCTTAGGATTAGATCATTGTGTTTTCAATTGTATGCTTTGTATTCTTTAATTTTGTGGGCTTGTATCGAAGTTTCTATAGATCCTAACCCGGATCTGGGGGTACCCTTTAGGTAAGTAGCAATAAACTGTGAGGGAACTATCCGGCGTAGACCGACACAGTTGAAGCAGTAGCTACGTTGGTGTGGCACTTTAGTCTGTACCAATATTCCTTGTGTTGGAACGAGGAGAATATGGGTCTTCTAAGGGGTCATTAAACACCAACTGACCTTAGAACCTTAAATTGACCAACTTGGACATAGAACAGTAGCAGTATGCTACACTCATTGAGACTAAACTCTCGTGATGATTCCGGCCGCAAGAAAAGGTTGCTAAACTGGAATTATGACCGATCGAGGGTAGTCAGTGATATTGAGATCCTCTAGAACCCGGTTACTATTTTTAGGACAGGTTTAAACCAACTGAACTGAAAGAGGGTAGTACCTAAGCTCCATGCCATCCTGAAATCTAAGGGCACTGTTGTGTGACTTGTGTGCCTTTACCATGTTTTCTTTTTGTGGATACTTGTGGCATGCTTACTATCATGACATCATGACATCATAACATTGCATACATCTTGCATAAGGACTAACCTATTTCAAAGACATGAGGGATTCATCTTTGTTCTGTTTTGTAGGTCATCATGATGCCCATGCGTAAGAATACCATCCAGATCAATTTTGTCCAAGTACCTACCTTGCTTAAAGAGTTGGTTGCCAAGATGCCTGACACTACTTCCTTCATCAGGAGGCATGGTTCTCTTCTCAGTTTGGTCACCTCTAAATTGGACGAGCATATGATGAGTGTTCTGGTCCAATTCTATGATCCGCTATACCATTGTTTTACCTTTCAAGACTATCAGTTGGTTCCCACCCTAGAAGAGTTCTCTGAGCTGCTCGGTATCTCTGTTCTGGAGCAGACCCTGTTTACTGGTTGGGAGAAGACTCTTAGGCCCGAAGAGATTATTGCAGCCCTTCACTTGACCAAAGAGGAGGTAATGGCTAATTGGGAGACTAGAAGTGGAGCTAAGGGTTTTCTGACTAAGTTCTTGGTTGGCAAGGCTAACTACTTCTGGGATAGCCTAGACTTTAAGGAATTCGAGGATATTCTGGATCTCCTAATTTATGGTTTGGTATTGTTTCCGAATCCTGACACTTTTGTTGATGTTAATGCGATAAAGATCTTCATCTCTCAGAATCTGGTACCCACTCTCTTGGGTGACATTCTTCATCAGCTATATGCTCGTATTGCCCGAAAATGGGGAACCTTGATGTGCTGTGCTCCTTTATTGTTGAGGTGGTTTATTTCACACCTCCCTAAGTCAGTGTTGAAGAACAAAGAAGGAATGGGCTGGGCCTATAGGGTGATGTCTCTCTCTCATAATGACATCATTTGGACTCTCAAAGGTATGGATGAGGTGACTGTCATTGATCGCTGTGGAGAGTACCCTAATGTTCCATTGATAGGAACCCATGGAGGAATTTCTTACAACCCATGCTTAGCTCTCCGTCAGTTTGGAAGAGCCAGAAGAGAAGGACCTCATGAGATGCTAATGCCTCATATCATATTTGATTTTCAAGGGGATAGCGACGAGCAGCGTCGCAGATTCATAAGGGTTGGGACAGAGTTCACCAATCTGATCCACATGAGTTGGGTCCAAAGACTTCACTGCCAATGGAGCCATGTCTCAGATGGGTCCGCATCCGTGCCCAAAAACTAGGTATGCCATATGAAGTTGTCCGGACTGTCACTCTTGAAGTTGCTAATGAAGAAGGGGTTCTTCCAACCATTCTCCATCCTTATATGCCCACTGACATTGGGGCACTGAAGAGGTCTTGGATGCATTTGAGGGATGAACGGGATTCTTACCGAGAGAAGTTCAACGAGCAAGAACAAAAGATCCAGAAGCTAACTAGGGAACTGGAGAACGAGCTGATTCTGAATGACTATGTCTGCACTGAGAAGAAGAGGCCATGGGAGCATTGATGGGCCTTTGATGATTTCCTTTCCAGTTTTATTTTTTACTTTTCAGTATTTCCATTCTTGTAACGCCTTAGGGGAAATTTGTTGAACAATTTGAATTACAAAGTTATCTAATAAAGTGTGTTTCCTTTCTTGTTTACAAATTTGAATCTCAATTGTCTTTGAAATCATAATCATACGCATTTCATCCCATGCACTTCATAAACAGGTACCCATTACAGGTCTCTTATCTTCTTCGCTGTTTATTTCAGAACTCAATCATCATGTCTGCTGAACCTTCAACTGAGCAAGCTATCAAGGCCCTCCAGGCCCAGAATGCCCAATTTCAAGAGCTGGTCATGAGTCTAGCTAAGGGTCAGCAAGACCTGAAGACCCTGATCCTGAAGGAGAAGAAGAAGAAGAGGAGGAAAATCCTATTCAACATTGGTCCTAGGTTTGGAAACAGGCTACAGGATGAAGTTGATTTGACTACCTCATCTGGAGGGAAAGATAGTCCACAAGAAAGGAGGGTTCCTAGCCCTGTGGTCTCCGACAACGAGACGGACTATGATGAAGAACAGTATCCCCCTGCCGAGGATAGATACAAGCAACTGGAAGACCGGTTGAGTGCTATGGAGATTCAAAAGGTGCCTGGTCTGGACTTCAGTGATCTAGGTCTATCATTTGGGGTAGTCATTCCCCACAAATTCAAGGCACCAGCCTTTGCTAAGTATGACGGAGTTTCTTGTCCGAAGCTGCACCTCCAGTCATATGTGAGGAAGATCCAGCCTTACACTGCTGATAAGAACCTATGGATCCATTTCTTCCAAGACAGCCTCTCAGGGACTCAGCTTGAGTGGTTCTATCAGTTGGACGGAGCCAGTATCCACTGTTGGAAATATTTGGCTACTGCATTCTACAGGCAGTATCAGTACAACTCCGACCTCGCTCCTACGCGTACCCAACTCCAGGGTATGTCAATGGAAACGGGTGAAGGATTCAAAGATTATGCTCAAAAGTGGAGAGACCTTGCCGGAAGGGTACAACCACCCTTAGCTGATCGGGAACTTGTTGACATGTTTTTGGGGACCCTGTCTGGTCCATTTTTTAACCACTTGATTGGAAGCTCTTCATTTGGGTTTACAGATCTTATTTTGACTGGTGAGAGGATTGAGGTTGGTATTAAGGCTGGGAAGATACAGAAGGGTGCCTCATTAAGCACGAGAAGAAGCTGTTTAAGAAAGAGTCTAGTGTTGTCTACAGTGCAAGAAGACAGGATAGACCTGAACACCGCTAAGCTGTCAATGCAGTTGTTATTTCAAAACCTGCTGGTGCTCCTCAGCACAACAATCAACAGAAGGATGAGAGACCTAAGAGGAAATTCACTCGTCTCAGCATGACCTTATCTCAGATTATGCCACAGTTGCTGAAGACTAATCTGGTGACTCTAAGGGAAGCCCCAAAGAATTCAAATACAAAGTCACCAAGGTATAACCCTAACGCCCTTTGTGCTTATCACTCTGATAGCCTGGGACATAATACAGATGATTGTTGGAGTCTGAAAAATAAGATACAAGACTTAATTAATGCGAAGGAGATTGAGTTCGAGGCGCCCGAGAGGCCTAATGTTGTGATTGCTCCCATGTCCAAACATGGGGTGAATGCTATAGAGGAAGACTTGTTTGTAGTTTCTGTGTATGACATTGTTACCCCTCTGTTGACTGTCAAGAAGAACCTTTTGCTAGCCGGTTTATTTCCAGGCTGTGACGAAGGTTGTTGTATGTGTTCTGCCCTTCCAAATGGTTGTCCGCTTTTGAAATCAGGTGTCCAGCGCCTGATGGATAGTAAAGAGATTCTGTTTAAGAAGACTGTTGTTCCCGTAGTTCATTCTGAAGAAGTTGCCATCATTACCATTTTCGATAATTCTTCCAAGGCTCCCTCGAGGAAGCCTGTTAGGATTACATCTATTCCGACAATCGCACCTGTGGTCACACTATTCCAGGGCCCATCCCCTATACCTCTGATAAAGTTGTCCCTTGGCACTATGGGGCTGATGTTTATTTTCATGGAGTTAAGCAAGAGTTGGATGTTGATACTAACATCAGCAACATTACTGGACCTGCTAAAGTCACCCGCAGCGGAAGACTTTTCTCACCTGATATTGCTCCACCAATTGTCCTAAGACCTGTTGTTATTACACCTTCCAGTGTACCCGACACTATTCTTGATCAAGTTCCTATTCTTACCCCTGCCGCCGAGTCATCTGACGCTCGGGGCAAAGGGATCACCACTGATGTGCCTGCCCCGACGGAGGCACCGAAGACAATTACTGTTGAAGCTTCCAAACAAGAGATGGAAGAGATTCTGAAGATTATTAAGAAGAGTGATTATAATGTGGTTGAGCAGCTGGGGCAAACCCCATCCAAGATTTCTATGTTGTCACTATTGATGTGCTCAGAGGCCCATGCCATGGCTCTGATTAGTTTTCTGAAGACTGCCCACGTATCACAAGAGACATCAGCTGATCAGTTTACAGATTGTGTGGCTAATTTGACTGCTGATAATGGGTTGGGTTTCTCTCACGCCGACTTGACCACTAAAGGGAAGAGTCACAATGATGCCCTTCATGTCTCCATTGAATGCAGGGGCACTACTCTTGCACATGTGTTGGTGGATACTGGTTCTTCGTTGAACGTCTTGCCTAAAAAAGCTCTAGACCGGTTGGACTGTGAAGGTTTTGATATGAAACCAAGTAACATTATTGTCAGGGCCTTTGATGGGTCTAAGAGGATGGTGCATGGAGAGGTTGATATCCCGATCAAGGTTGGTTCTCAGGTTTTCAATTCTACATTCTATGTGATGGACATTCGGCCATCTTATTCTTGTTTACTGGGTCGTCCATAAATCCATAAAGTCTGGGCCGTAACCTTAACGCTCCACCAGAAGCTGAAGTACCCGGTCAAAGGGAAGATTGTGACAGTACAGGGAGATGAGGAGTACATGGTCAGCCACCTCAACTCTTTCCGATACATAGAGATGGATGGGGAGTTCAGTGAGACCCCATTTCAGCACTTTGAAGAGGTTCCCCAGACACTGGCGTCAGCTGAAACTGTTGTTGAAGATTCTCCCATGAAAATGGCTTCCTTAAAAGATGCCCGGGCTGTTATTGAGAAGGGTGAGTGTGCAAATTGGGGCCGACTTCCTGATTTTACATAGAAGGCTAACAAGTTTGGTTTGGGTTTCACTGCGGAAGCTCAAAGGGCTATTCGGAATGAACGAAACGGAAGACCTCCCATGTTCATCAGCAACTCGGGAGTAAACGCCATTGAAGATGATGTGGAAGAGCCTGAATTCGACAGCTGGATCTATCCTACGACCGACGATGGACCAAGCAACTGGACAGCAAAGGACTTCATCCCTATTACTTTTGTTACCCAGTAATGAAAATTTTGTTTTGAATATGTAACAGACAATGTTTTGAACTTTATGGCCCGGTGTCCTACCCGGGGCACTGTGGCTTCATTTGTGAGGGCTTTATGTGTGTCATTTTCATATATCATTAATAAAAGAATTGGACGTTTCTTGCATTTCAAATTTTGCGCTCCTTGTTTTTCTTTATTATATATTGCAAAACAGCTATTTTACACACACTCACGTATACATGTCCACATCCACTCTGGATCTCGCTGGTAACGACTCTGCTACTGCCAGTTGTGACTTTGAAAATCTGATCAATTTAGCCGAAGACGAAGGTGAAGATGATTGCGAAGTGCCTGGTGAACTTGAAAGACTGTTACTCCATGAAGAGAGGGCCATTCAGCCGCACGAAGAGCCAGTGGAAACAGTGAATCTGGGTACTGAGACAAATAAGAAGGAAGTCAAGATCGGTGCAAATCTGGAGCTTAGTGTGAAACAACGGTTGATTCAGATGCTGCGGGACTATGTTGAGATCTTTGCCTGGTCTTATAAAGACATGCCTGGGTTGGATACTGATATTGTGGTTCATCGCCTGCCTACCAAGGGAGACTGTCCTCCAGTGAAACAGAAGGTTCGCCGTATGTGCCCAGAGATGTCCGAGAAAATCAAGGCTGAAGTTATGAATCAGTTTGATGCCGGTTTTCTAGCAGTTACTTCTTACCCTCAGTGGGTGGCCAATGTGGTTCCGGTGCCGAAGAAGGATGGTAAGGTCCGAATGTGTGTTGACTACAGGGATTTGAACAGGGCGAGCCCTAAGGATGACTTCCCTCTACCTCATATTGATGTTCTGGTTGACAACACCGCTCAGCACAAGGTCTTCTCCTTCATGGATGGCTTCTCCGGTTATAATCAGATCAAAATGGCTCCTGAAGATATGGAGAAGACAACCTTTGTTACTCAGTGGGGTACCTTTTGCTACAAGGTCATGCCTTTTGGGTTGAAGAACGCTGGGGCAACGTATCAGCGTGCCATGGTTGCTTTGTTTCATGACATGATCCATCATGAGATTGAATTATACGTCGATGATATGATTACAAGGTCCCAAACAGAGGAGGAACACCTTGACCATCTGCAGAAGCTGTTTGACAGGTTGAAGTTGTACAAGCTGAGGTTGAACCCGAACAAGTGCACCTTCGGGGTGAGATCTGGAAAACTACTAGGTTTCTTTGTAAGCGACAAAGGTATTCAAGTAGAACCTGCAAAGGTGAAAGCTATATAAGAGATGCCAGCTCCCAAAATAGATAAAGAAGTCAGAGGCTTTCTGGGACGTCTGAATTACATTTCCCGATTCATCTCGCACCTGACTGCTACTTGTGAGCCAATCTTCAAGATGCTGAAGAAAGATCAGGTAGTACGTTGGAACGATGAATGCCAGACCGCTTTCGAAAGGATTAAAGAGTATCTCCAAGAGTCACCCATTCTGATGCCTCCAGTTGAAGGGAGACCTTTAATCTTATACTTGATAGTACTCAACAACTCAATGGGGTGTGTGTTGGGTCAGCATGACAAGTCATGCCGAAAAGAGCATGCTATTTATTACCTTAGCAAAATGTTTACCGACTGTGAGACCCGATACTCACTGCTCAAGAAAACTTGCTGCGCTTTGGCATGGGCTGCTCGCCGGTTGAGACAATATATGCTGACTCACACTACTCTGTTGATATCAAAGATGGATCCAATCAAGTATACTTTCGAAAATCCTGCCTTGTCCGGAAGAATAGCAAGATGGCAGATGATCTTGACTGAGTATGACATCCAGTATACGACCCAAAAGGCAATTAAGGGAAGTGTATTGGCAGACCATTTGGCACATCAAGCAGTGGATGACTACAAGTCTATGAACTTTGAATTTCCGGACGAGAATATCATGTTGGTAACTGATTGTGAGACACCTGGACTGGATGAAGGACCTGAGGAAGGATCCCGATGGTCTATGTACTTTGATGGAGCTTTAAACGCTTTGGGTAATGGCATTGGCGTTGTAATCATATCTCCTAAAGGCTCTCATACTCCGTTTACCGCCCGACTATGTTTCAACTGCACCAACAACATGGCGGAGTATGAAGCATGCATTATGGGTCTTCGAGCAGCAATTGACCTAAGGATTAAGTTTCTAAGTGTCTTTGGAGATTACGCTCTCGTGATCAGTCAGATTAAAGGCGAGTGGGATACGAAACACCCAAATCTTATTCCTTACAAGGAGTATGTATTGACGTTGTTTCCCCATTTCGAGGAGATAACCTTTGAACACTTCCCTAGATAGATGAAAAGAAAACCATTGAAATCATTAAGTTTCGAAAGGTAATAGAATCTCACCCTTTTGCCAAGAAAGTTGCTAGAACTCATTTAGGAAGGCGAGATTAAGGGCGTTCCGACAACTGAGAGCTGGGGGGGAAGATCAGATGAACCAAATTTAGACCCTTTAGGCTTAAATCGAATTCCACACTTAGGGTTTCCCAAAACATAAATCATGGTGAGACAAAGAAGCCAAGAGATATTTATTCGCGAAATTTGGAAGAGACGAGTGTTGAGATGAACAGAGGTGAAGAGATGAATAGAGATGGATGAAGAAGGTGAGAACGGCGCCGCTGTGAATAAAGGGTCAAGAACCCTAATTTCATTTGCTTCCCTTAATTAAACAATTATGCAGAGTTAAGACTTGGGCTTCGTTTTTGTTTACAATCCCTTAAGTCCATGCGCCGTTGCTGGATACACCCCCCTCTGGCTTTGTTTTGTCACAACAAACACATCTACTTTCTGTTGGGCCTAACATCCCTAAATCCTTAAGCCCATTATTTATGTTTTTAATTTATTATTTTCTTCTTATATTTATTTTGCAAAATGCTAAATAAAATTTAAAACATTTTCATTATTTTGATTTAAGTTTTTGTGATTAATTTTTATCATTTTCTTTTTATATATGTATATAAATTTGTTTTGATTAATTTTTACATTTAATAAAACATAAAAAAAATTAACTTAGTTTGTTTTCTTTCTTTAAATTTACTTACTTAATTAATAAAAATACAAAAAAAAAATAATAAAGATTTTAATTTAATCATTTTTTTAGAATAGGTTTTATTTTCCTCTTTTCATGTAAATATTTAGCATTTCATATTTTGCTAATATTATTTTCATAAATTGTCATAGCTTTATATTAAATCGCACAAAAATTCGATTTGGTTGTATTGTTTGATATTTGGACATTGCTATTTCATTTGATTCATCCCCATTTGTAACAATTGTACCCCCATTCCCGAATACTTTGTAATAGCGTAGAATTTCAATTCCCGCAATTTACTATTTTCCATATATTGTATAGTAACTAGGCATGTATGGCAAGATTCAAAAATCAATCGCTAGATGACCAAATCAAAGAATAAAATAACTTGAAACCAACACACTTTCTCACACGCGGGCCTCTAGGGTAACCTCGCTCGTTGCCTCGGAAATACAATCATGTCCCTCGAATATGGGACACTCTAGCAATGACCCTTCGATAAAAAAGATCGTAGCCCCTCGATGACCCTCGACGTTGCCTTTGATTAAAATGATCTCGTCCCTTACAAAAATTGCTAAAGCGTCTCACAAGTTGCCTTCAATGATTGTAAAATTGACCCGCACTTGTCCCTTCACATCCAATGGTGGAGCTTCTTACCAAATCAATGGTAAGATAACACCATTAAAAGGAGGAAGAAAAGAACAACTTAAGACCTTCTGAGTAGATAGATTCGCTCTTAGTTACTCGCTTGCTCACGACAAAAACTCTTTACACTTACACTCTCATTTCAAAACATTTTCAAAAAGATAAAACATTTTGTATACGTTCTTATAGAGACGAGAACCATTGCAAAACCTCTTTTCAAAACACTTTTCGAAACACGATTCACAAACACATCTTTGAACCACTTTTCGAAACAAAACTTTGTATACGTTCTTATAGAGATGAGAACCATTACAAAGAGATTTTTTCAAAATACTTTCAAAGCCCACACCACAAGAACACAACCAAAAGCAAGTGATCTAAACGAGTAACTAAGAGCCCATGGAAAACCATGGATGAAAAGGGTGCTAATACCTTCCCTTTTCATAATCTACCCCCCGAACCCGAGAAATAATCTCGAAAGGTCTTTCATATGCTTTTTTACCTTTCCTTTTGGATAAAAGAAAAGTCGGTGGCGACTCTTGCTAACCGCACAAGTGCGAACGAAACGCAAAACATCAAGTCTGTTCTCCCACCGTATCACAACTGACTTGAAGGTTTTGTGTTTGATTGCAAATGTTGCGGTTAGCAAGAGTCGCCACCTACTTTTCTTTTATCCAAAAGGAAAGGTGAAAAAGCATAGGAAATACCTTTGAGATTATTTCTTGAGTTCAGGGGGTAGATTATGAAAAGGAAAGGTATTAGCACCCTTTTCATTCATGGTTTTCCATGGGCTCTTAGTTACTTGCTAGATCACTTGCTTTTGTTTGAAATTATGCTTTGTGTTGTTTTTGAAAGTATTTTTTAAAGAGGCCATTGTTTAGGCAAACTTTGTAATGATTCTCGTTCGTAAGAATGTATACAAAGTGTTGATCTTTTGAAAATGTTTTCAAGTTTTGTAAGATGTTATGAAAGTGTAAGTGTTTGTTTTGAAAATATCAAGGATGTTTTGTTTTGAAATTGAGCAAGTAATTAGGATCATTCTACATACTCAAAAATCTTTCATGTTCATTTCCTTTTTCCTTTGACATTATTATCTTATAATTGATTTGATAAGTAACCCTATATTTAGATGTAAGCGGGACGGGCGTGGGTCATCGTATAACCATGATTAGCAATGTTGTAAGGTATCTTAGAATTCTCTTTTAGGGACTAATATCATTTGAAAGGTAACTTTAGATAGCGTCATCGAGGGACTATGATCTTGTATTTTGTTTGTTTTTGCTAAGATACCTCACATGCGTAATATGGCCATTTTGTAAAGGCAACCAAGTGAATTTGCCCTAGGGGTGTTTGTGTACAAGTGTATTGTTTTCATGCTTAATTTTGTCTTGAATTAGGGTTTTCTAAGTATTGGTTTTAGTCTTTCCATACAAGCCCTAATTACTAGCATTTGTATATAAAACGATAAATTGCGGAATTTAAAGTTACCACGCTATTACAACATTTGTGGGAGGGGGTGTACAAATTGTAAATGGGGATTGCAAGAAGTTTAACCTAATTAGTCTATTACAACCATATTGAATTGGTACAAATATACAAGGATTTAAATGAATACAATGTACAAAAAGAATAAATATGCAATAATGTAAATGTGAAGAAAATGAATATTTTTATTTGGATTTTTTAGGGAAAAGGGATTTGTTTTAACCTAATTAATTAAAAGAAAAATGATTAATAAAAAGTAAACCCTAAATTTGCTAAGAAAAGATTTTTAAACAAAAAAACTAAATCTATTAATTAAAATAAAAGAAATTAAGTTTTATAAGAAAAGTGTTTTTGGTATTTTAGTCTTGGAAATAAATTATAGTATTATGAAATATTTTTGGCCTTTTTTATATTAAAATAAATATATTTCAATAGGTGTAAAAGAAAAATAAATAATAACCTAGTTTTAATTAAATTTACAAGATAATTTGTAAAAAATAAATAAAGTATGATTAATAAAATGATTTTTTTGTGTGAGAAAAATAAATAAACTAAGTTAAAATAAAAATCCAATATTTTTTGTATTTTTCATGATTTTTTAATATTATGAAAATAATTAAGAAAATAAATAATAAAAAAATAAAATAAAATAAAATTAGGCCAAGGGCGTATAAATGAAATGGGGGGGTTAGCCAGCAAAAACAAAAACAATCCAGGCCCAAAGAGGCCAAGCGCCTGCAAAAAAGCAAAGTCAGGAAGCAAAAAATATGAAAAAAACAAAAGGGTACCGCTAGGGCTCGAACCCAGGTCCCAAAGGTTACAGGCGCGCGCTTCTACCACTGGGGTGGCTATACATCCGTTAACATAAGCAAATTAATAAATATATGATACAAAACGCGCCCTGATTACTTCATCTTCAACCTCCAGCCAGACCAACTGTAACTTGTTCATTTCTCATAAAAAATGAAAATTGTAAACATGAAACTTGTAGAAAATTTCCTCACGATTTCAAAAATGTAAAGCATTAAAACTATAGATCAAAGATAAGCATGGATTTTATTGGCCCTATTCTGAACCCTAAAAATCTCAGAAACTTCAATCTTAAAATTCTCTAAGCTCAAGCAAAATCAATGGAAACTATGGACACAGATAGCTTTAGGGCAATGATCTCTACATGTTTTGTTCACAAATAAATCATTGATGATGCATGTATGAGAAGTTCCAAAGTTAGAAAACTTACCTTGCAAGAGGGTATCAGATTTGAAGTTTGAGCAGCTTTCAAGGAATTCCAATGGTTGGGTTAGCTTCCTCAAGTTCCCAGGAAGCTAATGGAATGCTTAGCTTGAGCTGAAAGGGCCTGGGGAGTTCTGGAGAAGTCCAAGTGCAAAGCTCTATTTTTGAAAATGGAGGATGGTGTTAATGGTGTTACAGTTCTGTAACAGGGTGTGGGATCAATTCTATATGATGTTTAGAAGCTTTAGAAACCAAAAAGCCAAGAAATGCACGAGTAGATTATGAGTTTCATGTTTTTGGTCAGTTTGTGTGAAAATGGAAGTATGAGATATGTTTCTGAGTTCTAGGTGTTTTTCAGGGCATGAGCCTTCGTGTATTTGTGGCCAATGGTTTGCGTATGTATAAGCAAAAGTGTTTGAGAGCTTTGGACAATCAGAAGTACAAGTTTTTAGCTTTTGGCTAGGTTACTTGATTTTGAAGAAAAGAGGGAAGCCAAGTTTCAAGAGGAGGTACAAGCATGGGTTGGCTAATTGTAAGTGTATAAACCATTTCTCATGAGTTATAGGACTTTTTTGATCATAAGAGAACAAGTGCAAGGCTCAAGAACAAGTTTTGTGCAAAAAGTCACTTTATCAAAATAACAATGTAACCTTTCTTCCAAAAATGGATATAAAGCATGTCCATGCATTGAATGCTTGAAGTGAGACCTCTAACAGCTATATAAACCATTAATTATGGAGTTCCTAACAAGTTTGAGGCCTGAAAAGTAGTGTTTATGCAGCATAGTTTAAATTTTGAAATTGGTTCATCACAAATTGCCTTGTAAATCAAGTGATAAAACTCTAACTTCATCTCTTCGATTCTCCTTACTAAAGAATGATCTCAAGGAGTTATTGGACACTTTGGAAAGCTTTTAATGTGATCTACAACCCATATTTGAATTGCTTTTGAAGATTCCCCTTGGAACTATATGAAAAAGTGCCATGAAGTTGGGTCAAAATCCTGACCAAATTAGGGAAAAATTTCACTAAGTGTTTAGTTTCATGACCACATGTTCTTAAAATTATAACTTGAGATCCAAGCACTTTTTGAAGGAGTTGTGTAAATCAAAGTTGTAGATTTCATGGAGATCTAAAACTTTCATGTTAGAAGTTCCTCTTGAATCATCTTGCATCATGGTGAAATATTTATTCAAAGTTGTGAAAAAATATGAAATTTCCAACACTTAGAAAAATTTCTAAGTTTAGAAATTTTGACTTTTCAAAATGAAATCTTGACTTTTTGATTTCTTGATGAATAAGTTTCATATTTTGACATGTTTTGATGAATTGTGATCTTTGGCACTTGAATTTGACCAAAAAGTCAAAGTTTGACTTTTCAGTATACAGTTGGCTTTTGACCAGTTGACTGAAAATTCATCTGTCAATCCTTTGAACTTGAGCAATGTTTTGAGCCATGTAATTAGGTTAAAATTATGTAATTGGACTCTTGAGATCATGCCTTAAACCAATTGATCATTTACTAGGTCAAAAATTAGAAATTGCCCTTTCCGAGTCAAAACCCTAATTTTGACCATTTTGCCCTTTTGGGGATTTGATCAAATTTCTTAGGGAGTTGTGGTCCAAACTTGATCAAATGATACATATGAGTTTAAAATGTTGATGTGGATAAATTTTTTTAAAGTTTGACTGTAAATTGGCCATGGTTGACTTTTTCCCCAATACAGTTGATTTTTAGGTCAACTGCTCAATTGACTGAGCAAAAGTGTGATCCAAGGTTTGAAACTTGACATGAGTGATCTTGGGGGTCCATAATGATCCATGAAATTCATATGGGGCATTGGAAGCTCAAATATCCATGTGCAATCTCAAACCCTAATTTTGGTCATCAGTGCTTAAGGAGGTGTCTTTGGCTGATCAACCCTAATGCAATCTTTGAGTCAAAGGATATTGTGATACGGTGGGAGAGAACTGACTATTTTTGGAATGCTGGTTCGCGTTTTGAGTTTGTTTTTGCAAAATGTCGCGGTAAGCAAGAGTCTCCACCGTCTTTTATTTTATCCATCAAGGAAAGGAAAAACGCACAGAAAAATTCCTTTTTCGAGATGTTTCTCGGGTCCGGGGGGTAGATTATAGAAAGGGAAGGTGTTAGCACCCTTTCTATCAGTGGTTATCCACGGGCTCTTAGGTACTTGCTCAAAGTGTTTTCAAAATTTTCTTTTCTTTGTGTTTGTGGGTTTGAAAGAAGTTTTTGTTTGAAAGGAGTGTAAGTGCGAAAAGTTTTGTTTTGTTTTGAAAGGAGCAAGTACTTAAGAACCATCTACCTACTCAAAAAAGGAATCAATCTGTGTTAATGTCCTTTAGACAATGTTATCCCACTATTGAGGAGTAGGTAGCATCGTCGTTGGAGTTTTAAGGGTCAATTCGATTAAGGGACGGGTGGTCACTAAAGCAATGTTAGGACGCCTTAGCGGTAACCCTAATGTCTTAGATCATTTTTCCGAGGAAACCGTTTCGAGGCAACTATGATCTTTGGACAAGAGGGCGACCTCTAAAACTTCTTATACTCAATGACCACGTTCGAAGGCAACCAAGCGAGGTGTACCCTAAGAGTGCGCATGTGTGACTGTGTTATTTTGGTTAATTTTATCTTTGTACATGTCATGGGTGAGCTATGTTGATTTTAGGTTAAAGTTTCGATCTTGTCATGCATTCCCTATTATCCAAACATCTAACAGTTGATATTTTGCGGAAATTAAATTGCAGAAATTAAATCTAAACTATTACAAGGCGTCGGGTATTTACATCGCCAAAAGCAACCTTTGAAATTAAAAGTACGGAAAGTAAAATAAAGCGATAAAAATGATCTATTTAAAACTATTACATTCCGGGAAACAGATACATCAATATGGCAAAATAGATCGCGTGCAGAAAATTAAATCGAATGCGAGTTTTTAGGGTTTTGACCCTTTTTGAAAGAAAGTGAATTTTTGGTTTATTTTTGAATTAAGAAGAAATTAAATTAGGTTAAACATTAAATAAATAAATTAATTAATTAATGAAAATATTTTTGATTTTGGATATTTAAAGAAATAAAATAAATTTGATTAAAGTTAATAAAAACCTAATTATCTACATTGATTTTAAATATTGCAAAAAATATTAAAAGTTAAACCTAATTAAACTAAGTTAATTGAATTAATTTATTTACAAAAAATAAAATGATGAATTTAATTTTAATAAATAAAATATATTTTTTGGTTTTTTAATTTTTATGAGGAGAAGATTTTAATTTGTTAATTAAATAATAAATAATAAAACAAAAAACAATTAAATAAATAGATAAAAAAAAAGAAAGAAATAGAAATAACCCAGGGGGGTTCAGGCCCAATTTGGAGGTGAAACTGGCAATTTGAAGCCCATTTGCACGCAGGCCTGGGTTGACTTCCTGATTCCATATGCCTTGGTTGACTTGAGAACATGATGGACGTTCAATCTTGGCCACCAGATTTGGCCTGGGGCCATCTGGCAACCATCTGGATGAGGATACATGATATGCTACGCTTTGGACATTGCATGGAATCACCTGTTGAAAAATAAAACAAATGCATTTGGGGGACCTGGGATTCGAACCCAGGTCCCATTGGATTTTGTACTAGCGCCTGGCCACTGAGGCAATGTGTTTCTTTTGTTAGTGGAATAAGCATTAATTATAATATGGGAAAACCAACTATTATGCCAGAATTATATAAAAAAAAGCGCGAAAGTTTGAATTGCCCAATAGGAGGGAGACACGCCTTCGTCTACCTCGTGGAGACCTAGTTATTTTACCTGTGGATTTTCATCTGCAGCTAAATGCATAGGTGTCTTCTAAAATCAATTTTAGGCCATTAAAACTCAATCCAAAAACATAACCATGCTCGTCTCCTTTCCCTGATCACGCCCATGTCCATTGTTTGCGTCAATTTTGCCTGAAACGAAAACGCCTAAAAACAAGAACCAAAAACCCTAGATTCGGGTATGGCACTACAGGTCATATAAATACAATTAAATAATGTAGAAAGTTCAGAAATCATACAAGGGTCATGCACATTCCAATGATTTGTCAAAAAAACGCAAGAATGTGGAGTTATGAATTTAGCTACAGGGCGGTAAAACGTGAAGCTTACAGTGCGATTGAAGGGGTGAATGGCCTTGTTTTTTATTGCTACAGACTCAGTGGATGTCCAGCAATAGAACCACGTTGAGTTTTGGCCTTGAATTGGACTCTAAGGGTGATTTCAGTTTCAAGCTTTTTCAAGCTTTTTTCAAGTTTTGCTTTTGTGATTTGGCAGCCTCCTCGTCCTGAAACTCGTGCCTTTAGCTTGTATAAGTAATAAGGAATGAATTAGGTTAACATTTGTGGACCCAATCCTTATGCATTGATGTTTTAGGATTTGATTTGATCCTCCATTACAAAGCTTCCAAAAATGTCCAAATTCCATCTTTTTGTTCATGATATGGCTTGATTCGGATTTGATTGTGTACATCATGATATTTAAGACCTATATCAATCAAAAAGATACCAAGTTATCAATATTTAGATTTTATTTGGATTTAAATTGATTAAAAAATGAATTAATTCAATAAAAATCAAATAAAATAGAAAAATTAACAATTGGACACAAGAATGAAGATAGGACACGTGTGTAGTGTGACAAGATCAAATCAAGTGGAAAAAAGTGGGGCCATTTGACAAAATTTGATGTTTTGGGGATAGTTGACTTTTGGAAATTTTGGAAAATGCCCAACTTCAACAATGCATAACTTCTTCAATTTTGAACTTTTGGAAGTGTTCTTGGACTTTTTAGAAACCTTGAGATGTCCTATAACCAACCCTTTTAGTCTCATCTCATTTTGATATTTCATGCTCAAGTTATAAGCTTTGGCAAGAAAGGTGTTTTTGTTGACCTTCAAAAATGACCTATAATGTCCAAATTTGTAACTTTTTGTGAGTGCATTTCTTGATCTTGGGGTATGAATATGGATTTTGGGAAATTTCATCCTATTCAAAATGAGATTTGGATGGGTCATTTATCATAAAGTATGAGAAAGTTATGCTTGGTCAAAGTTGAGTTGACTTTTCCTATAAAACCCTAATTTAGCAACTTTTGAATCTTGATGAATCTTGAGCAATCCTTGATGAATCATGATCAAACCTTGATCAAATGATGAATTATCTTTCAAAATGAGAATGTTGACAAAAAATCTTGAATTTTGACTGTATTTGGGTCACAGTTGACTTTTGCCCTAGCACAGTCGATTTTTGGACCTCTTGAGCAATTGATTGACCAAACTTCCTCTGCAAGGCTTGAAATTTGGCATGGATGATCTTGAGAACATATTAGGACATTAGAGAGCACTTGAGGTCATTTGGATGCAAGGACCTTGATGCAACACAAAACCCTAATTTAAGATTGACTGCCTTAGGAGATAGCTTGATTGTCCAACTCTTGAGCAATCTTGAACCACTTGGAGATTTTTCTTGCAATGTTTTGAGAAATATGAGAGGGAAATTTTTTGGGTACAACAGATATCTTGTGAGCAAATTCTTGATAAGTGAGAGGGCAAATTTTGGGGTACAACACATACAAACACAAGCAATTTCAAAAATGAGCAAGTACCTAAGAGCCCATGGAAAACCATGGATGGAAAGGGTGCTAACACCTTCCCTTTCCATAATCTACCCCCCCCCCCCCCCCCGTACTCAAAAATCTCGAAAAAAGGTCTTTTTCTGTTCTTTTCACCCTTTCCTTTGTTGGATAAAATAAAATCCGGTGGCGACTCTTGCTTACCGTGACATTGACGAACAAAAAACGTAAACCAATATTAACAGTCGGTTCTACCACCGTATCACAGCTCCCTTTGTGTGTTGTGAAAACAATCTATTTATAGATGAGTTTTGCTGCAATTTTGGGAGGGAAACAAATAACAATTTTAATTGTTTGGGTATGTTGTCTTCATAGCTTTTTTGATGCAACTCTTATGTGCTAATTTGGTGCAAATATGGGGCTGAGTTAATGCAGGCTTGGACTGGTTTAGGAGAAGCATAGCAGGGCTGTTTTGCAGCAGTTTTGGAGTGTTATGGCAGTGTTTGGATATAGCATAACATGGCTGTTTTGTTCAGGACAACAAACTATTTTTGACATGGTTTTGGGTTGTTATATGGACAGTACAGCAAGCTTGGGCTTGGCAGCATATAGGGCTTTGTTCAGCAGTAGTTTTGACAACATTGTTTGTAGCATGACACTAGTTTAGTTTTATGGACAACAAAGTGGAAAGGTTTGAGTCAAAGGAAAAAGTTCAACCAAGATAAAGTTTAGAATTTGTAATCTTGCAAAAATGCCACTTTGTAATAACTTGAATTATTTGTAACATCTTGAATTATTGACTCTCTTGCAAAGTTGGATTTTTGACTCTCTTGATTTTTGATGATCAAATTTCATATTTTGGATGTCTTGATGAAATGTGATTTTTGGGACTCAATTTTGGTCAAAAAGTCAAAGTTTGACTTTTTAGTGTACAATTGACTTTTCCCACCAGTTGACCGAATTTTGTCTATCAATCCACTAATCTCAGGAGATGAATTGAAATATGCGATTAGGTTAAAATGATGCGCTCGGATCCTTGAGATCATGCTTCTAACCAATAAGTCAGGTATTAGGTCAAAAATCAAAGTTCAGTCATTTTTAGCTAAACCCTAATTTTGCCCATTTTGCCCTTTTGATAATTTGAATGACTTTCTTGAAAAATTGTGATCCAAGACTTGAAACTTGAAAAAAGTAATCCTGAGGGTCCATAACAATCCATGAAAGTCATTTGAACATTAGAAATCTGACTACCTTTGTATAAACTCAAACCCTAATTTGAGGCATCAGTGTTGAGGAGATTGCTTGACGTAGTCGATAGTTGCGTAAACTTGAGGCATTGAAGATATTTGTAGGAAATATCTTGAGAAATGAGAGGGAAAATTTTGGGGTACAACAACTGCCCCTGTTCAATCTTCTTAAACCTGAAGAGTTAGATTGGTGAGTCTGCCATTCGTGACTTGAAGGTGGAAGATGATTGAACACTAGAGTGCCCAGAAATTTGCACTCGTTGATGTAGTGGTTGATTGTGTCGGGAATGGGCTTATAGATTCCATTTGGAGATTGACAGAGAGTATTCGGAGATGGGCTTAAAGATGCCATCCAGCGTGACTGTTGGTAGAAATTGGAAGAAGTATCAAAATAAATATTTGGTCGATTTGTACTAAAAGAGTAGATGCCTTGAAGGAAGTGTTTGTCATGTAGATAGTTGCCCCGTCTTGTTTCGGGAATTAATCTACAATCAATTTGTTGGTAAACTCGTCTTGTTTCGAGAGTTCATGCCATTGGTGATAAAGATAGTCGCCCTGTCATGTTTCGGGAATTGATCTTTATCTAACCAAAGAGAAAGAAAGATAGTTGCCTCATCCTGTTTCGGGAGTTAATCTTCAATCTGCTCATGTAGATAGTTGTCCTATCTTGTTTCAGGTATTAATTTACAATCAATTGTTCATAGATAGTTATCCTGTCTTATTTCAGGTATTAATTCGGAAACTGCTTTTGTTGGTCGTAGAGATAGTTGCCATAGCTTGTTTTAGGAATTAATATCTGACTTTAGAGAAAGAAAAATAGTTTCCCCGTCTTGTTCGGGAGTTAATATTCAATTTGCTCATGTAGATAGTTGTCCTGTCTTGTTTCAGGTATTAATATACAAATAATTGTTCACAGATAGTTGCCCTGTCTTGTTTCAGGAATCAATCTGGAACTTGTTGAAAATTGATGATGATATTTGTTTGTTAATCTTTCCTGAAAAGATAAAGAATTAAATGTATGCAATGTCATGATGCATGACATACATTGTGTAATGATGTTCTCAAAATAAATGAGATTATGCTATATATATTTTGTATGCATATGCTATGATGTTTGTAAATTAATGTATGAATGCAATATATGAACTGATCAGTTGTTCGTCGTTGAATTGAGGGAAAATAAATCCTTGACTTCTGTTGGGGATGAAGAGTGTAATTCTTTATTATTTGTTGAAGTTGAATTGCTGGGAGATGGATTTCCGTGGCTAGAGAAATAAACTCTACTGGGGAAAGAAAACTCCGTAAACTGCTTGGGGATCTGCAAACGTCTTTTTAGATATTGTCACGTTTCTTAAAGCCATTAATAATTGTATTTCTATTTTTTATGTGTGTATTTGTAAACGGTGATTATATTCAAATGCATATGTTAAATATAATAATTGGACGTTTTTGCAAAACAAAACAGAAAAATAAAAACAAATAGTTTATGTACTTTCAAAGAGATAGCTTTTGTATTAATCTGAAGAAGTCTTCCTATAACAGGCATTTTTGTACAAGGAGACAAAAACCTAATAAGAGAATGTCGTCGTAAGAATGAAAGTTATACAAAGCAGTATACAAAGAAAAACAACTATGTGAAATAATCCCATTAGGTTCCTATTCTACTATGGCCTTTATATCTTTGAGCGTCTCATCACTTTGCTACTTGATCGAAGCTTACTGGATTAATTAGTACCATTTGAATTTGACACTTGATACTGAAGTTTGTATGTGAGGTGATCCAACGAGACATAGTTGTACGCTTTCAATCCCTAACTTCTGCCTGGACCGCTGTTGTACCCCAAAATTTTCCCTCTCATTTCTCAAGGGATCATCCTGGACCCTCAGGATTACTTCTGTCAAGTTTCAAGTCTCAGATTACAATTTTTCAAGAAAGTCATGCACAAGGGCAACATGGTCAAATGCACACTGAAAAGTCAAACTTTGACTTTTTGATCAAAATCAAGTTTCAAAAATCATACTTCATCAAGCCATGAAGTTGGTTCATCAAGAAATCAAAAGTAAAAAATTACTTTGAAAAGTCAAATTTTTAAGCACTTAGAAAATTTTCTAAGTGTTAAGAAAATATGATAATTACATAATTTTGGGCCAGATTTTCATCATGATGCAAGATGATTCAATCAGAACTTCTGACATGAAAGTTATAGATCTCAATGAAATCTAAAACATTGTTGAACAGAACTTCTCCTAGAAATGTTGGGATTTCAAGTTATAAATCCTTGAAGACACGTTCATGAAGCTAAAACACTTAGTAAATTCTGGGAATTTTTAGTCAGAATTTAGATAGAACTACAGGGCCAGTTCTCACACAAGTACGATCAGAATTTGCAAAAGTGATGGCAGAACATGTTACAAGCTTCCTAGAGAATTTCTTCAGATCATGTTGGAGCAGGGAGAATCAAAGGTTAGAAGTTTGCTTCGTTCAGAATATGACCCTTCGAATCTCACTCATCAACATACAAAAGTTCTACTCTTCGATCAGAACATGACCCTTTAAATCTCACTCTTCAACATACAGAAGTTCTACTCTTCGATCAGAACATGACCTTCGAATCCTCATCCAAGCTTGCCTCAATATTCCAAGCTTCGACTGAAGTCTTGGACGGTTGATTGCTTGTTGTACACGAGCTTCGACTGGGCATCTTTTCCCTTTAAAATAGCCTCCTTCGATCTAAAGAGGAAAGGATTTTGCACCACTATCTTTGCATGCTGGCTTGACTCACAAATGCAATAGCTACCCACATGCAAGTTGGATCCTTCCTTCGATTGAGCATTTATTTTCCTTGGAGCAAGCTTATTTCCCACTTCTACTAGGCGAACTATCCCTCTGGGTGTGCCTTCAGAACACAAAAGCAAGAACTTCTCCAAACCGACCTTCGATTCATAAAAATTCCCACTGGGCAAAAGACCCCTTAGCGTGTCACCAACGCACGTATCCCTCTTCAGTTTTTCTTCAGCACAAGGCCAAGACCCCTCTAAAGTTGCCTTCGACCACAAGGAACGGACCACCTTTGTGCCAGCTTCACCAAGGAAATGGCTCCTTTATGCTTGCCCTGACTTGCTTCATGCTAGCATCCATAAGACATTGGCTTGTAAGTACAAAGTGCGCCTAAGAGGAGGGGGGTGAATTGGGTACTTTAAAAAAAATTTGGTTTTAGTGATGATGGATATTATTTTTATGGTTTATAGTGAGTTTATGAAAGAGTAAAGTGCATAAAAATAAAGAGACACAAGTGATATATCCTGGTTCCCCTCACAGTCCGAGAGTACTCCAGTCCCCTTTCAACATGAACAAGATTTCCTTATTGTGGCAAACTTAAACAAGAACTACCCAAAACCAAGAACAATCCTCTTGGACCAAGAACAATCCTCTTGGATTTTCACTATGTCAACAATGAGAACAATCCTCTCAAAGTGACTTTACTTGTATCCAACAATCCTGGAAAAACAAGATTTATAAAACTACTTAAACTTATTTCCAACAATCCTGAAAAATAAGCAAGTATATACCAATATTTGATTTGAGTGAGTTTGAGTAGCAATGATCACTTTGAGTGATTTAATCAATGAATTGACCTTATCTTCCAATGATAATAGTATATAATGACTCAAGATATATAATGCTCAAAGTTTTCTGGTCAATAATATGTGAAAGTGTGTAGAGAACTTGTGTATGAAAATGTATAACATCTTGAGTTTGATTTTTGAAAATTCAGAGAAAATGATTGGAAGAGATGTTTAAAATGATTTTGAAAATGAGTATTTATATGTTCATAACACCCTTTTGAAACAGCATAAAGTTCTTTAAATGAATCATGAACAATTGCCAAGATTGAGTGAAAGGTTTCCATGAATTGGTGTTATGAACAGACATGAGTAAAGCTGTTGTTTTTCAAAATCGTGCAGCATGCAGTCGATTGCACTCTTTGTGTAAATCAATTTCACGGGGTTTTAAAAGCTAGAAATTCAAATATTTTGAGTGTGCAATCGATTGCACAAGTGTGTAAATCGATTGCACTTGAAGTCAGTAGCAAAAATTTATTGAGAGCAATCGATTGCACTAAGAAACAGTAGCAAATGTTTTGAAAAATTGAAGCATGCAATCGATTGCACCAATATGCAAATCGATTGCACTCAAGTGAAAATTGATTTTTAGCTTAGAAAAACTTGAGTAAGGATTTGGACAATATAAAATATTTCTTTTGACCATTGAGCATCTATGTCTTAAGTTCAAAGTAAGTATTATCATTATACCTTGAAATTTTGCTAAGTGCTTGAACCAAAGACTTTATCCACAGATCCTTTTAGCTTGATCAATAATATTTGCCTTCTTTGTCAATCATGGTTTGTCTTCATCAAAACAAAAGTGCATTTGAGAAGCTTGATTTTACATTCTCCCCCTTTTTGATGATGACAAACGATCTTGCTTGATGCGTTGTAATTTTCGGAAAGAGATTCTCCCCCTAAGATGCATAACTCCCCCTTTGTATGAGAAGGTTGGAATCCTTTGATTTTTTTCATCTTGGTTGAAGAGTACCTTAGAAATTTAAGACAGGAAATATACAAGCATAAAGTGCCACATCCTTCTCCCCCTTTGACATTATCAAAAAGAAGGGAAAGATGCAATAAAAATGGACAATAATAAAGCAATATTGAAAAAAACTTACTTAATCATGCATCACAAATAGTCATAGTAACATAGTAACGCAACAATTACAAAGAAACCATATTTAGGATTGGACACTATCTTTCTTTTAAAATCCTTTGTGAATCTTGCTTCTTGTTCTTCTATGAGAGTTAAGATTAATGGATTCTCAGAGGATGAACCCAACCTTTTTTTCTTCCCTTTCTCTGAAGCTGACACCTTTCGTTTTTGCCTTGAAGCCATGGGTAAGTTGTTTTTAGGGTTTGGAAGGTTTTAGGTTTTGAGAGGAAGATGTTTGATGAGATGAAGTTTGGATATGATTTGTGAGTAAATAGAAATGAGTGGGTTGTATTATATGTAATGAAGTTTAATTGACTTTTCAATAATAGAGGTGAGCTTGGGAATATGAGAGAGAGAGAGAGAGGAATTCTGACCAACAAATATTTCTGTCATAAAAGCATGTTATAGTGGGTGCAATCGATTCGCATACAGATGCACTCGATTTGCACACAAAACTAAAGTAAAATAAAACTGAAAGCACAGTGTGCAATCGATTTTCACTTATGGTGCAATCGATTTGCACTAAAACAGAAAGGTCAAAAATAAAAACATTCAGTGAGCAATCGATTTACACTATTGTGCAATCGATTTGCATCAACCAAAATGACCAAAAACATATTTTTCTTAACCTTAAAAACCACTTAATATATATATTAACATATAACAAGATTAAGACAAGTATATAAAATCATAACAAGGATAGAAAGCACCTTATATGTCGTGTTCATCAAGAATGCCAAGCTCTCGTCGAATCTTGTAAAACGGTTCTCTTGCCAAAGGTTTAGTGAAGATATCGGCAAGTTGATTATGAGTATCTACAAATGTTACCTCGACATCTCCTAGAAGTACATGATCACGAAGGAAATGATGTTATATATTGTGATACGGTGACAAAATTGACTATTATATACTATTTTTGCGTTTTTTGTTCACAAATGTGCGGCAAGCAAGAGTCGCCATCGTCTTTTCTTTTGTCCAACAAAAGAAAGGGTGAAAAGAACAGAAAAAGACTTTTTCGAGATGTTTTCTGAGTAAGGGGGGTAGATTATAGAAAGGGAAGGTGTTATCACCCTTTACATCCGTGGTTTTCCACAGTCTCTTAGAGGTTTGCTCATTTTTTCAAGATGTTGTTGTGCTTTGTGTTTGAAAATGTTTTGAAAAAAAAATTCCTTAGTACGGCGAACTTTGTAATGTTTCTCAGGATAGTAGAGAACATATACAAAGTGTTTGAAAAATGTCTTTTGAAAAAAAGTAGTTTTCTGTGTAAGTGCAAAAAAGTATTTTTTTTAGCAAACTTCTAACAGCTATCTACTTTATTACTCGAAAAGGGTCGTTCTTTTCCTCTTTTTCTTTAGACAGTGCTATCCTACTATTAGTGAGTAGGTAGCCCTATCGTTGGATGTTGAGGGACAATCAAAGGGACATTTTACAGTCACAAAGGCAATTATGGAGATGCTTTAGCAATTCTATTTTAGGGACTAGATCATTTATCGAGAAGGCAACTGCAGGGTCATCGAGGGACTATGATCTTTTTATTTTATGGGTCTTTGCTAAAGCATTCCTGCCCCATGACTATTTTATTGAAGGCAACCAAAGTGGGCGTACCTTAGAGGTGCATATGTGCATATGTGTTGAGATTCAATTATTTTATCTTTAAACATTTAGGTGTTCTACCGTTTGTTTTCAGATCTTGTCATGCAATCCTAGTTAGCATACATCTAAGCAGTTAATACATTTACAGAAATTTAAAGTGCGGGAATTTAAACCTACGCTATTACAATACTTCGGGGAGGGGGATTATTTACATATCCAAAATTTGGGGAATAAAGCAGTAAAGCGCAAAAGTCCTAATTAAGCTATTACAAACCAGTAGGCATTTACAATAAAATAAACGCGCACGAATTTGAAAATAATGTCTAAAAATCCTAAGAATAAATTCTTTTTGTTGTTTTATTTTATTTTGGAAAAATGTTAAGATAATTAAAAGATTAATTAACAAAATTAATTTAATAGAAAAAACTAGCATAATGTTTTTGTGGTTTTTTGATTGATTTTAGGTTGATTAAAAAAAAAGAAATAAAATAGTTAAAACAAAGCTGAAATCGAAGGAACGGGCAGTAAATCGAAGAGGGAGTAATTCTGGGGGGGACTGGATCAAAAGAGACTTGGGCTGTCTTTCGATCCAGCGAAGAGGCTTGATCGAAGGTGCATGAGGGGGTGCACTTTAGAGTGTTCGATCTGGATATATCAATCCTTCGATCTGGGAATCCTGGATTCAGTTCGAAGCTGAGCTGCTTCGAAGCTATGAACAAGATTATGAGAAGATGTTCCCTGCAAAATGAAACAAACGTTAGAGACCCAAGGGGGACTTTACCACCCTAATTCGAATCTCCTCTCAATTCGAATCCTTCCTCAATTCGAATATGCTGAGTCTGGATATGGGTTTGTGTTGTCTTGAGATTCGAAGGGAAACTTAGATCGTGCCCCAGCAATGGCACAATCTCAACTCTGTGCTTTAGCTTACATGCAATATAATCAGTAATAACAATGTGAATTTAACTACTATGAAGGTTCAATTTTGGTTTTGCAAACCCTTACGAATCTAAGAGTGCTCTGGATGTGGAGATGTTTGCTTAAGAGTTGGGGTGGACTCGTGGATGAGGGGACCTGTAAAGGGTGCTTCGACTGGGAGGCTTTTGGGATTTTTTGAGAAGTGCATGTGTGTGGTCTCTTCGATTGTAGTATGTATGCGTGTGTGTATAGTACCCCCCCCCCTTATGTCCTCTCTTTCGTTTTCTCCTTTCGTTCGCCCTTTGTGTTCGCCCCTGGTAATGTGTCCTTGGCCTCATGTTTATAGGAGGGTGTTGGTACCGGGTAAAGGTAAGAGACAGCCACTTAAACAGGCCCTTAAAACCATGAGACAAGAATCATACAAATTAAAAGCATTCCTTTTTTGAAACATTCATGTCTCTTTGGAAATCTTGGATGAACCTGGACACTTGATTCCTTCGAACACCCTCCAACATTTCTCTTCGATTGGCCTATGAGTTGTCTCCTTCAAATGGACTTCTCATACACCCTTCGAATGAGTCATTTTTGCCCCCTTCGAATGGCCTATGAGTTGCCTCCTTCGAATGGACTTCTCATACACCCTTTGAATGGGTCTTGTTACTTGCTTCTAATGAAGAACCTTTTGGAATGCCAATTGAAGGGCGCTATGTAGATGCCAATCGAAAGGCATTTGGGAGATGCCAATCGAAAGGAATTGTTACCATGCCAATCGAAAGGTACCATGTAGATGCCAATCGAAAGGCCTTATTAACAGGCCAGTCGAAGGATCTTGTTGACCGCTTGAAAACTTTGTTCCGCTCTCTTCGATTTCCTTCATTTGAGACCAATCGAAGTGATGTTAAAATGCCAGTCGAAGTTGCCTTCGTTCAGATGGAAATCGAATGCCATTGTGTTGCCATGCCTTCGAAGTACACCCCATCGAAGGAAACTTTGACCAACTTCAAAATCTGTTATTGTTCTCCAAGCAAGTGTTTGTAGCCACCCATGTAAGAGAAGATCTTGTAAAAAACAAGAGGGAAAATTTTGGGGTACAACAGTTGCCCCTGTTCAATATTCTTAAACCTGAAGATGTAGATTGGACTCTCTTCCTTTCATGATCTGAAGGTAGAAGATGATTAAACACTAGAGTGCCCAGAAATTTGCACTCGTCTGAAGTGATACTATTGGTGAATAATATCGGGAATGGGCTTACAGATGCTATTTGGAAAAAAAATGACAGAAGACCATAAGAGATGGGATTAAAGATGTGCCACCCACAAAACATGGCAGAGAGTCATCAGAGATGGGCTTAAAGATGCCATCCATAAGAATGTTGATTTCATGATATATTCCTTTGTGGGAATCCCTATTCCTGTTGTTGAGGAGGACTCTGTTGAGGAATGTTGATCCTTGTCTTGGGAAATAGAGTTTAGGAGCTTCAGTTGTCTGTTACTCTACTGAGGAGTCATCTCTTGATTCAAGATATGGAAGTTGACTTCTATTTGATTAGGATCCAGGCTTCACAATGACTTACTGGGGAAATGAGACTAAATTGTTAAGAAATCAACAACGAATCCATGGTAGATTCGAACTAAACCAGCAGAGGTCTTGAATTAATTTTGACTGGATAAGAATCAGAAAAATATTAGGATAGATTTAACTGAACCAGCAAAGGTCTACCAGAAAAGAATACGTAACAAATCAATGGTTGACTTGAACTAAACCAGCAGAGGTCTTGAATTAATTTTGACTGAATAAGAATCAGAAAAATCTTAGGATCGATTTAACTAAACCAGTAAAGGTCTACCAAAAAAGAATCAGTAACAAATCAATGGTCGACTTGACCTGAACCAGCAGAGGTCTTGAATTAATTTTTACTGGATAAGAATCAGAAAAATCCTAGGATCGATTTAACTGAACCAATAAAGGTCTACCAAAAAAGAATCAGTAACAAATCAATGGTCGACTTGAACTGAACCAAGAGAGGTCTTGAATTAACTTTGACTGGATAAGAATTAGAAAAATCTTAGGGTCGATTTAACTTAACCAGAGAAGGTCTTGGATTAACTTTGACTGGATAAGAATTAGAAAAATCTTAGGATCAATTTAACTGAACTAGACAAAAGTCTTGGGTCATCTTCAACTGGAATAGAAATTAGAGAGATCTTAGTGTCGGTCTGACTGAACCAGAGAAGGTCTTCTGAGAACATCGTTCCGAGGAAGATGATGAAATATCCTTTCATCAGGTGTATCTTTTGAGAAGACTATTAGGTTAAATAAGTAGTCAAAAGTGTTTGTTGACTTGATTCTTGTCCCTGAAAAGGTAAAGAATTAGTCACATGCAATGTCATGATGTATGAAATGCATTGTGATGATGCTCTCAAAATAAATGAGATTAATGTTGTATGTGATGTGTATGCACATGCCATGGTGTATGAATATGGGATGTTATCATGATTTTAGTCTGGGAAAATAAATCTAGGACCACTACTGGAAAGCATTGGGAGGCTTAGTCCTTCATTTTCGTTGGGGATGGTGAATGGAGATGATTCGCCGGGGATTTCCTCTTTCTATTTGAGGATAACCTGCTGGGGATTGAATCTGCTTGAGAATTGGTTCTTCTTGAGAATTGATTCTGCTTGAGAATAGGTCGGTGGAGAGAGATGCTTGTTGGAATATTCTGCCGATGTAGAGAAATAAACTTTGTTGGGAAATGAGCTTCCGCAGTGGGAAAACAAGTTTCAATGTGTTGTACAAGCATGGTCTGAGTTGGTAGGAGGTTCTAGCCATGTTGCTTTTGGTTTTTGACTTTTCTTGTATTCAGATGAAATAAGTTAGGAGCTTTATGCATTGACTTTGTGATTAAAGTCACTTTTCCAAAATGGAAGTGTGAACTTTGTTCCATTAATGGAATAATCACTTGGACAATGAATCAACCACTTGGATCATAGCTCAAATAGTTGTGTAATCTTATTAGTATGGATATATTTAGAGGTTAGAAGCCTGCAAAGTAAGATTTATGCAGCATGGGTGTGGATTGGATCAAATGTTCATCATGAAAATGACTTGAAAAACAAGTTTGAAACCCAAACTTCTTGCCTTCGATTATCTTAGCCCAAGCATGATATAAATGAGTTCTTGAACATATTGGAAAGCTTGTATCACACTCTACAACCTCTATGTTGGAAATTTTTGAATATTCATCTTGGAACTATGTGAAAAATCACCATGAAGTTAGGTCAAAATTATGCCTAAACTAGGGCAAAATTTCACTAAGTTTCCAAGTTTCATGAACATGTATTCACAAAATCATAACTTGAAATCCATGCATTTATAAAAGAATTTGTGTTCTACAATGTTTTAGATCTCATTCAGATCTACAATTTTCATGTTGGGAGTTTCCTTTGAATCATCTTGCATCATGGTGAAAATTTTGCTCAAACTTATGAAACAAATATGAATTTTCCAACACTTAGAAAAATTTCTAAGTTTAGAAATTTTGACTTTTCAAAATGAAACCTTGAATTTTTGATTTCTTGATGAAAAAGTTTCATATTTTGACATGTTTTGATGAATTGTGATCTTTGATACTTGATTTTGACCAAAAAGTCAAAGTTTGACTTTTCACTTGTACAGTTGACTTTTCATCAGTTGATTGAAATTCAACTGCCAACCAATTGGACTTAAGGAATGTTTTGAGCCATGCCATTAGGTCAAAATGATGCATTTGAATCCTTGAGATCATAACTTAAACCAATCAACCATTTTCTAGGTCAAAAATCAGAAATTGCACCTTCTCAGTCAAAAACCCTAATTTTGACCATTTTGCCCTTTTGATGATCTGATCAAATTTCTTGAGGAATTGTGATCCAAACTTGATCAAATAACATATATGAGTTCATAATGTTGATATGGACCAAATATTATGAAGTTTTACTGTAAATTGACCACAGTTAACTTTTTCCCCAATACAATTGATTTTTAGGTCAATTGATCAATTGACTGAGCAAAAATATGATCCAAGACTTGAAACTTGACATGAGAAATCTTGATTGTCCAAAATGATCCATGAAAGTCATATGAGGCATTAAACGTCCAATTGTTCTTTTGCAATCTCAAGCCCTAATTTTCAGTCATCGGGGCTTGAGGAGGTGTCTTGAGCTGATCAACCCTAGTGTAGTCTTAAACCAAAGGAGATTTTGTGAGAGATTACTTGATAAATGAGAGGGTAAATTTTGGGGTAAAACAGCTTCCCCTGTTAAATCTTCTTAAACCTGAAGAGTTAGATTTGCGGATCCGCCATTCGTGACTTGAAGGTGGAAGATGATTGAACACTAGAGTGCCCAGAAATTTGCACTCGAAGATGGATTGTGAATGGGCTTATAGATGCCATTTGGAGGAATGTTGGCAAACACCGGAAGAAGTATTAGCACAAATATTTGACCGATTTATACTAAACTTGATGTCTTACCTTTGGGGAAATGAGTTAGTAAAATGCAGATGTATGCGTGATGTTCACAAGATGAATGAGATCGTGCTAAATGCATTTTGTATGTATATGTCATGATGTATGAATGTGAGATGCATGTTTTTGTCCAGGGAAATAAATCCCTGACTACTGTTGAGGAAATTTTGGGGAGTTGAATCCTTGATTGCTATTGGAGATGAAGAATATACATATCTTCAAACTTTGCTGAAAGGATGCTTCCGCTGGGGAATATCTCTTGAATGTCAGCTATTATTGGTCGGATACAGGCTTCAAAATTACTGAGGATGAGGAAGTCAACTGCTATCTGGTCAGATCCAGGCTTCACGGTAACTTACTGGGGAAGACATAAATTAACTGTTATCTGGTAGGATTCTAAGCTTCGCAAAAGATTTCTTGAAATCGAATTGTTATTTGGTCGGATCCAGGCTTCACAATAACTTGCTGGGGATAAGGAAGTTTAATTGTTATCTGGTCGGATTCCAGGATTTGCAGTAACTTCTTGAAGTTGAACTGATATCTGGTCAGGTCCAGGCTTTATAGTAACTTGCCATGGTAACTACTATCTGGTCGGGTCTAGGTTTCATTGTCCTGGAAAATTTATACTATTATCTGGTCGGGTCCAGGCTTCATAGTGTCTTGCTGACATTGTAGCTAGTTGTTTTCTGGTCGGGCTCCAGGCTTCATAATAAGCTTTCTTAAATAAACGACATTGAACTGATATCTGGTTAGATCCAGGCTTTACAGATTTTGAAGTAGATGAAGTTAATTGCTATCTGGTCAGGTTCATGCTTCATGATAAACTTGTCTAAAAAATATAGGGTTGAACTGATATCTGGTCGCGTCCAGGCTTCACGACAACCTGCTTGGGGATTTGGTTGTTATCTGGTCAGATTCTAGGTTTCACAATAAAATTTTGATGGGAATTATTGTCTGGTCGGATCCAGGCTTCACAATAACTTGTTGGGGTAGAGGAAGACTCTATTGGGGAAAAGAAGGTTAAACTCTGGTCTGGTTGAGTTCCGGTTCTTCTATATCTTTGGAGATTTGAACTATTATCTGGTCGAGTCCAGGTTTCATAGTTTTTGAAAGGATGTTATTATCTGGTCGGGGCCAGGCTTTATAGTATCTTTTGGATATAGTAAAGATTTTGTTGACGACTTTACTGTGGATTAGGGGTTGTGGCCCTAAGATTTGCAATAGTCTGAAAGGCAAACTCAATCTGGGGAATGTAGACTCAGCTTGGGGAGGATACATTCATCTTGGGGAGGATACACTCAACTGGGGATAACAGGCTCAGCTGGGAAAGATAGACTAAGCTGGGGAATTTTGTACTCAGTTGGGGAGTTATGCTACTCGTTGTATGTTGGGGAAATAAACCCTGTTAGGGAAATAAACCATGTTGATGAAATAAACCTTGTTGATGAAATACCTAATGAACTGCTAACGAGGCGAGTTCTTTGAGGAAGAGATTCACATGGCTTATACTTGTAGGATCAACTTAGCATGGGGAGAGAGCTGCCAAGAGATTGAGACTCTGGTTGGAGATTATCCTATGCAAAGAGACTTTATAGCTAACCTTGTTGAGGATAACGTTAATGAAATAACTCTATGGGGATATTCTATATACATTAAAGAGGTGCTTGTTACTGCTTAGGTCATATGTGCCAAATAGTTTTAATTATGTTCATATGCATATGCTCGTTCAATTTTAGTCATTGGACAAATTTGCATTCAAAATAAAGACAGAAAGTTTGCACTTCAAAGTATATTTGTATTGATATCTTGCCCGTGAATAGGCATTTTTTGTACAAAGAGACGAAGATCCTAGTAGGAGGAAATCGTCGAAAGGAAAACAAATTGAAAACAAAAACAGATAGCCATGTGAAATGATCTCATTGCCTTCCAACTCTATTATTGCCCCAATGTCTTCGAATGCCCCTTGCCATTGACAGAAGTTGAATGGATTGATCTTGGACCGTTTGAACTCGGACCTCGGTGGTAAAGTTGACAGTGGTGATTCCACAGGACATAGTCGTACGCTTTCAATCCTTAACTTTTGCTTGTACCGCCCTTTCGGGTTTTCAACCCACCAGGATACCCATTTTTTCCCAAGTCGCCCTTTCAGGTTTTCAACTTGCCGGGTGTACAATCTTTTGCATATATCCCTAATTTTTGCCCAAACCTTTTGGTTTGTCGGGATGCCCTTATTTTTTCTAGGTGTGTCAACCTAGCGGGTCCTTTATACGTTGTATTTTTTAACTATGTTCGCGTTTATAGGATGTGGAAAGTCTTTACCATCCATGGTAGTCAGCATCATGGCACCGCCAGAGAACACTCTCTTGACAACAAATGGCCCTTCGTAGGTGAGAGTCCATTTGCCTCTGGGATCACCTTATGGCAGAATGATATTGTTGTACCCCAAATTTTTCCCTCCCATATTTCTCAAAACATTGCAAGAAAAATCTCCAAATTGCTCAAGGTAGTCCAAGAGTTGGTCAGACAAGCTCTCTCCTAAGGCAGTCTACCCTAAATTAGGGTTTTGTGTTGCATCAAGATCCTTGATTCCAATTGACCCCAAGTGCTCACCAAAGTCCTAATATGTTATCAATATCATCCATGTCAAATCTCAAGCCTTGTAGAGGAAGTTTGCTCAGTCAATTGCTCAAAGGTCCAAAAATCGACTATGCTAGGGCAAAAGTCAACTGTGACCCAAATACAGTCAAACTTCAAGATTTTTTGTCAACATTCTCATTTTGAAGTATATTTCATCATTTGATCAAGGGTTGATCATGATTCATCAAGGATTGCTCAAAATTCATCAAGATCCAAAAGTTGCTAAATTAGGGTTTTGCAGGAAAAGTCAACTCAACTTTGACCAAGCATAACTTTCTCATACTTTATGAGAAATGACCCATCCAAAGCTCATTTTGAATAGGCTGCAATTTCCTATAATCCATATTCATATCCCAAGATCACAAAATTCACTCACATGAAGTTATGAATTTAGACATTATAGGTCATTTTGAAAAGTCAACAAAAACACCATTTTTGTCAAAAGCTTCTAACTTGAGCATGGAATATCAAAATGAGATTAGACCAAAAGGGTTGGTTACAGGACATCTCAAACTTTCTAAAAAGTCCAATAACACCTCAAAATGTTCAAAATTGAAGAAGTTATGCATTGTTGAAGTTGGACTTTTTTGCAAAATTGCCAAAAGTCAACTATCCCCAAAACTTCAAATTTTTCCAAATGGGCCCATTCTTTTTCACTTGTTTTGAGTTTGCATTATAGTCCACGAGTTCCAACCTTGGCCATATGTCCATATCATTTTTTATTAACTATTTTTATTTTATTTGAATTAATTTGATTTAAATCAAAATAAATCAAATAAAAATCCAAAGGCATAGATAACAAAGATTTTGTGGTGATTTCAGGTTCAATTATGCATATGGACATCATCAAATTCGTATCAAGTAAATCATGTGCAAAAAAGATTGAAATTAAGCCAATTTGGAAAGTTTGTAAAGGCAAATCAAATCAAATATCAAAGCCTTAATGGAGAGAGATTTGGACAAAGTTTGTTACCCTAATCCAATGCACAATACATAAGCAAGCTAAAGGCACGAAAATAAAGGTTAGAGAGCACTTGTGGAGGCAGAACCAAAGTAGCAAAAATTACAAAAAAGCTTGAGATCAAAATCAAGGTTGGAGACATTTTCAAGACTTGAGACGTATCCCAATCGCTTCCTGGCCATCTCCAGAAGCTAACCCAATCCAAATCAAGTTGTTGTACCCCAAAATTTTCCCTCCCATATTTCTCAAGACATTGCAAGAAAAGTCCCCAAGTGGCTCAAGATTGCTCAAGAGTTGGACAGTCAAATCATCTCCTAAGGCAGTCAACCTCAAATTAGGGTTTTGTGTTGCATCAAGGTCCTTGTATCCAAATGACCTCAAGTTCTCCCCAATGTCCTAATATGTTCTCAAGTTCATCCATGTCAAATTTCAAGCCTTGCAGAGAAAGTTTGGTCAGTCAATTGCTCAAGAGGTCCAAAAATCGACTATGCTAGGGCAAAAGTCAATTGTGACCCAAATACAGTCAAACCTCAAGATTTTTTGTCAACATTATCATTTTGAAGGATAATTCATCATTTGATCAAGGGTTGATCATGATTCATCAAGGATTTCTCAATATTCATCAAGATTCAAAAGTTGCTAAATTAGGGTTTTGTAGGAAAAGTCAACTCAACTTTGACCAAGCATACCTTTCTCATACTTTATGAGAAATGATCCATCCAAATCTCATTTTGAAGAGGATGCAATTTCCCACAATCCATATTCACACCCCAAGATCAAGAAATGCACTCACAAGAAGTTACAAATTTGGACATTATAGGTCATTTTTGGAAGTCAACAAAAACACCTTTTTTGCCAAAGCTTATAACTTGAGCATGGTATATCAAAATGAGATGAGATCAAACGTGTTAGTTATAGGACATCTCAAGGTTTCTAATAAGTCAGAGAACACCTCCAAAAGTTCAAAATTGAAGAAGTTATGCATTGTTGAAGTTGGGCATTTTTCCAAAATTGCCAAAAGTCAACTATCCTCAAAACTTCAAATTTTGTCAAAAGGGCCCACTTTTTTCCACTTGATTTGATCTTGTCACACTACACACATGTCCTATCTTCAGTCTTGTGCCCAATTATTAATTTTTCTATTTTATGTGATTTTTATTGAATTAATTTATTTTAAATCAATTTAAATCCAAATAAAATCTAAATATTGATAACTTGGTATCTTTTTTATCATTATAGGTCTTAAATATCATCATGTACACAATCAAATCCGAGTCAAGCCATGTTATGAACAAAATATTGGATTTGGGACAAATATGGAAGCTTTTTCATGGAGGATCATATCAAATCCAAAATCATCAATGCATAAGGATTAAAAGCCCAAAACTTGACCTAATTGCTTCCATATTACTTGTACAATGCAAAGGCACGAAACATAGAACCTAGAGGTTGCACAATCTGGAAAACAAAACTGGAAAAAAGCTTGAAAAAGTGTGGAATCGAAATCACTCTTGGAGGCGTTTTCAAAGCCAAAACTCAACGTGGTTCTCTTGCTAGACATCTACTGAGTCTATTGGAATCAAAAGAAAGCCCTCTCCCTCCATGAATCGCATTGTAAGCTTCCCTGAAAGTCGCCCTGTACATGAAATCATATTCTCATATTCATGCGTTTTTTTGCCAAAATCTTTGCACAATCATGCTAATCAGTCTATTTAGAGACTTTCTGCATTAACCAATTGAATTTTCATGGCCTGTAATGCCCTACCCGAAACTAGGGTTCGTGCTTCTTGTTTTTAGGCGTTTGAGTTTCAGGAAAAATTGAGGCAAATCATGGACATGGATGAATTCAGGAGGGAGAGACGAAGCGAACCATGGTCTTAGGATCAATTTATATGGCCTACAGTTGATTTTAGGAACGAGCCATGAATTTAGCTGCGGATAAAATTCGTAGGTAAATAACCAGTTTACAACGAAGAAGACGATGATGCGTCCTCTCCCTATTGGCCCATTCATATTTCGCGCTTATTTTTTTATAACTTCTGGCATTTGTTTTGTTTTCCCTTATTATAATCATCACCTATTCCACTAACAAGTAAACACCTTGGCTCAGCTGGTAGAGGCGCTAGTGCAAAGTCCAATGGGACCTGGGTTCGAATCCCAGGTCCCCAACATATTTCTTGTTATTTTCTTTCAGGCGATCCAGTGTCCCCCATGCCTTGCAACGCACCATACACCTTCAGATCTCCAGATGCCAGATGGCCTTCAGGCTAAATCTGATGGTCTTCAGGCTAAATCTGATGGTCAGGATTGAAGGTGCATCCTATTTTCCAGTCAACGTGTCACATGGAAGCGCAAAAAGTCAGCCAGGCTTGCAACTATTGGGCTTGGAAATTGCTATTCTCACCATCAATCTGGGCCCAAACCCCCCAATGGGTTATTTCTTTTCTTTTTTATACTTCTTTTTATTTGATTGTTTTGTTAATTATTATTATTATTTAAACTAACCAATTAATAATTTTTCTTAATAAAATCAAAAACACAAAAATATATTTTATTTATTAACATTAAATTCAGCATTTTTATTTTTGTAAATAAATACTAACTTAATTAATTTAGTTTTAACTTGTAATATTGTTTGCAATATTTAAAATCAATGTAGATAATTAGGTTTTACCAACTTTAAATCAATTTATTTTATTTTCCTTAAATATAAAAAATCCAAAAATATCTTTTTTAATTAATTTATTTATTTATTTAATAATTAGTTTAGACTTAATTCCATTTAATTCAAAAAAATAACAAAAAAATCTCTTTCTTTCAAAAAAGGGTCAAAACCCTAAAAAATGCGCCCAATTTAATTTTCTCGCATGCGATCAATTTTGTCTCAATATTGTATCTGCTTCCTGGGATGTAATAGCTTTAATTAGGACCTTATTTTATCGCTTTATTTTATTCTTTCGCAATTTAATTTCAAGGGTTGTTTTTGGCGATGTAAATACCCGACGCCTTGTAATAGTTTAGATTTAATTTCCGGAATTTAAATTCCGAAAAATATTGACTGTTAGATGTTTGATAATAGGGAATGCATGACAAGATCAAATGTATGAGCTTAAAAATCAACATAGCTCACCCATGACATGTACAAAGATAATATAACCGAAATAATACACTCGTACATGCGCACTCTTAGGGTACACCTCGCTTGGTTGCCTTCGAACGTGGTCATGGAGTATAGGAAGTTTTAGAAGTCGCCCTTTTGTCCAAAAATCATAGTTGCCTCGGAAAAATGATCTAAGACATTAGGGTTACCGCTAAGGCGTCCTAACATTGCTTTAGTGACCACACGCCCCTTAATCGAATTGACCCTTAAAACTCCAACGACGGTGCTACCTACTCCTCAATAGTGGGATAGCATTGTCTAAAGGACACTTGTACAAATTAATTCCCTTTTCAAGTAGGTAGATGGTTCTTAAGTACTTGCTCATTCTAAAACAAAACACAACTTTTCTCACTTACACTCCTTTCAAACAAAAAACTTCTTTCAAACCCACAAACACAAAGAAAAGCAAATTTTGAAAACACTTTGAGCAAGTACCTAAGAGCCTGTTGATAACCACATACATAAAGGGTGCTAATACCTTCCCTTTCTATAATCTACCCCCCGGACCCGAGAAACATCTCGAAAAAGGAATTTTTCTGTGCTTTTTTCCTTTCCTTGTTGGATAAAATAAAAGACGGTGGCGACTCTTGCTTACCGCGACATTTTGTGAAAACAAACGCAAAACGCGAACCAGCATTCCAAAAACAGTCAGTTCTCTCCCACCGTATCACACAAGCATTTACAGACCCCCTAGTGCACTGTAAGTCCTTCGTAACATAGCTACATTCTTGATTTCGATTCGCTTTATTCTGGCATCCATTGAGTAAAATAATTGCATATTTGTGATCTCAATAACATTTGCAAGCTTTTGGTATTAACGAATTTCATTTATCTGATCTGTAACAAGAATCACCATAGTTAGGGTTTCTTGGAATTTTTTTGGCATTTTCGTTTCAGGTAAAATCAGCCTTAGTGATGGCTATAGGTATGACCGGAAGAGGAAGGTGAGTTTAACCATGGCATCAGAAGGCATTTCTATGGCCTATAGAGGATTTTGGAGTGAGACAGGCTTGTAGCTACGGACTTCTGTCCGTTGGTATAGGTGGTTGTTCTTTTAGCCACGGTTGGGAGGTCAGGGATGATGCGTGGCATCCATCCATTGGGCAATTCAAATATAATGCGCGTTTTTTGTCTTCTTGGTAATTGCTTTGTTTTTTATATAATATATATTATTTGTATTACTATTAACAAAACAACAACGTGCTACAGTGGTTTCCACATAAGCCATAAAGGACCCAAAGGCTTGAGGTCAGGGGTTCGATCCCTGCCTCCAGCAATTTTCATTTTCTTCTTATTTTTCAGGAGATCATGTACACGCAGGGGCCAGATCCACACCATACTCTTTCACCAATCCAAGCGCCAGATGGCCAAAGGGCCATATCTGGTGGTCAAATATTGAAGGTCCACCAAAGAATCAGTCAACGCGCCTACACAGGATCCCAAAAGTCCACATGGGTCAACATCAATTGGGCCAACGAATTGCTTTCCATACCCCCCAAAACCAGGCCCACTCTCTCTTTTCTTGATATTTTGTTTATTTATTTAATTACTTTAATTTTGTTTAATTTATTTCTAACCAATAACAAAATTCCTTTTTATCAAATAAAATCACAAAAATACTTTTTTTATCCAATCAAATTTTAAAACTTTTATTTTTAATAAACTTATTAATTAATTAGGATATTAATTAGGAAACTTTAATTTATTTTGTAAATATTTAAAAGTAATTAGAAATCATTAGGTTTTAATTCTAATTTAATTACTTTATTTTCTTTCTTAAAATAATAAAAACTCCAAAAAACATGTCATTTATTATTTCTTTCATTTAATTAAATTAATTTAGTATTTAATTTTAGGATTAATTTCTTTTTCTTAAAATAAAAACAACAAAAAAACATTTTCTTTAATCAAAAGGGTCAAAACCCTAATTCGCACTCGATTTAATTTCCCGCGCGCTTTATTTATTTTTATCCAATTATGTATCTGCTTATGGATTGTAATAGTTAAGTAGGACATTTGATTATTTTTACCGCTTTATTTTATTTTATTTTCAAAGGGTTGCTTTTGGCGATGTAAATACCCGACACCTTGTAATTTAATTTATGCACCTTTAATTTCTGCAAATTATAACTGTTAGATGTTTGATAGTAGGGTTTGCATGACAAGACTGAATGTTAATCTTAAAATAAAATTAGATCACCCTTAACATGTGCAAAGATAAAAATGACTGAAAACGACACACTCGCACATGCGCACTCTTAGGGTACACCCCACTTGGTTGCCTTCGTACACGGACATTGAGTATAGGTCATTTTAGAGGTCGCCCTCTTGTCTAAAAGATCATAATTTGCCTCGAAACGGTTGCCTCGGATATTGTTGCCTCAAACAAATCTAAGACATTAGGGTTACTGCTAAAGCGTCCTAACATTGCTTTAGTGACCGTATGTCTCTATTTCGAATTGACCCTCAAACTCCAACGACGGTGCTACCCACTCACTAATAGTGAGATAGCATTGTCTAAAGGAAATTAGCATAGAACGATTCCTTTTTCGAGTAGGTAGATAGTTCTTAGATACTTGCTCATTCAAAACAAAACAAACTCTTTCACACTTATACTCCTTTTCGAACAAAGTTTTCAAAAACACTTCATTACACTCTTGAGGACAGAAACAAGAGTTAAATCGAAGTTTTAAAACAAAAACTTTTTCAAACCCACAAGCACAAAGAAAACAATTTTGAAAACAAATGAGCTAGTACCTAAGAGCCCGTAGATAACTACGGATAGAAAGGGTGCTAATACCTTCCCTTTCTATAATCTACCCCCCGAACCTGAGAAATATCTCGAAAAAGGAATTTTTCTGTGCTTTTTTCCTTTCCTTGTTGGATAAAATAAAAGTCGGTGGAGACTCTTGCTTACCGCGACATTTTGCAAAAACAAACGCAAAATGCAAACCAGCATTCCAAAAACAGTCAGTTCTTCCCACCGTATCACAGAACTGGCGACTCTGCTGGGGACGCTTATAAGTGGGGTGTACCTTAGGAATAGTTTATAATGTTTTCAATTGCTTGATTTGTATGCTTTATCTTTGTGGGTTTGAATCGGAGTTACTATAGATCCTAACCCGGATCCGGGGGATACCTTTTAGGTAAGTAGCAATAAACTGTGAGGGAACTGTACGGTATAGACCGATACGGTTGAAGCATTAGCTACGTTGGTGTGGCACTTTAGTTTGTACCGATATCCCTTGTGGCACAATGAGGATAATATGGGTCTGCTAAGGGGTCATTAAGCACCAACTAAACTTAGAACCTATAATTGACCAACTTGGCCATAGAACATTAGCAGTATGCTACACTCATTGAGACCAAACTCTCGCGATGATTCCAGCCACAAGAAAAGGTTGCTAAACTGGAATTATGACCGATCGAGGGTGGTCAGTGATATTGAGATCCTCTAGAACCCGGTTACTATTTCTAGGACAGGTTTGAACCAACTGAACTGAAAGAGGGTAGTACCTAAGCTCATGGCCAGCCTGAAGTCTAAGGGCTATCTGTGTGACTTGTTTTCCCTTACCATGTTTGCTATTTGTGAATACCTGTGATGTGTTTCTATCATGACATCATGCATCATGACATTGCATGCATATTGCATTGGACTAACCATTTCAAAGACCAATGGGATTCATCTTTGTTCTGTTTTGTAGGTCATGGCCTCTATGCGTAGAAACACTATTCGGATCAGCTTTGTCCAGATTCCCACTCAGCTTAAGGAATTAGTTGCAAAGGTTCCAGATACTTCCTCCTTTATCAGAAGACATGGGCACCTCCTTGGTTTGGTCACCTCCAAGATGGATGAACAGATGATGAGTGTCTTAGTCCAGTTCTTTGATCCACTGTACCATTGCTTTACTTTTCCGGACTACCAGTTGGTCCCTACCTTGGAGGAGTTCTTTGATCTACTTGGTATCTCCATTCTAGAGCAGACCCCGTTCACAGGTTGGGAGAAAATCCTTAGGCCAGAAGAGATTGCTTCAGCCCTCCATCTGATAAAGGCTGAGGTAATGTCTAATTGGGAAACTCGTAGTGGGACAAAAGGCTTCTTGACTAAGTTTTTGGTTGGTAAGGCTAATCAGTTCTGGGACAGTTTAGACTTTCAGGCGTTCGAGGACATCCTGGCTCTTCTTATTTATGGCCTGGTTCTGTTTCCAAACTCAGATTCCTTTGTTGACGTGAATGCAGTTAAGATTTTCATGTCTGGTAATCCAGTACCCACTCTCTTGGGTGATATTCTGCATACCCTATATTCCCGTACTGCTCGGAAACGAGGAACCCTTATGTGCTGTGCACCATTGCTGGCGAGGCGGTTTATTTCTCGCCTCCCCAAATCAGTTTTGAAGAACAAGGAAGGCGTGGGTTGGGCCTACAGGATTATGTCCCTAGCTCACACTGACATCATCTGGACTACTAAAGGCATGGAAGATATGGATACTATTGATCGCTGTGGGGAATACCCCAATGTTCCACTACTAGGAATCAATGGAGGGATCACCTATAATCCTTGTCTAGCCTTACGTTAGTTTGGGCGAGCTAGGAGGGAAGGACCTCATGAGTTGCTGATGCCAAGCATTGTCTTTGACTTCCAATGGGATAGTGACGAGCAACGCCGCAGGTTCATACGAGCCTGAGATAGGGTACACAGGTCTGATCCGCATGAGCTAGGTGTGAAGACTTCTCTTCCTATGGAACCATATCTCTGTTGGGTTCGTACACGTGCTCAGAAGCTAGGGATGCTCTACGAAGCTGTCTTTCCTGTGATAGTTGAACTTGCTGATGAAGAAGGGGTTCCTCCTACCATCCTCCACCCTTACATGCCTACTGACATTGGGGCATTAAAGAGGTCCTGGATCCAACTAAGGGAAGAGCGGGATACTTACAGAGAAAAGTATCACGAGCAAGAACGGAAGATCCTGAAGTTGACAAGGCAGTTGGAGAATGAGCATATCCTCAACGACTATATCCGCACCAACGGAAAGAGATCATGGGAGCGCTGATTGTCTTTTGATTATTTCTAGTTTTGATCTACTTTTCATTTTTTCTTTCTTGTAACACCTTAAAGGCATCTGTTGAACATTTGAATTCAAAGTTTATCTAATAAAAGTGTGTTTCATTTTGGTTTACGATTTTGAATCTACAAAGTCTTTGAAATCATATCATGCGCATTTCATTCCCATACACCTCATAACAGGTTCCCTTACAGGTTTCTCATCTTCTTCGCTGTTTATTTCAGCATCATGTCTTCTGAAACATCAACTGAACAGGAAATCAAGGCTCTGCAAGCTCAAAATGCCCAGTTCCAAGAATTGTTCATGAGTTTGGCCAAGGGTCAGCAAGATCTGAAGACCCTTATCCTGAAAGAAAAGAAGAAGAAGAAGAAGAAGAAGAAGACGGTCCTACTGAATATGGGTCGTAGATTCGGAAACAATTTGCGATAAGAGGTTGATTTGACTCACTCATCTGGAGGGGGAGAAAACCAAGAAGAAAGGAGGGCTTCTAGCCCTGTGGTTTTAGACAACGAGACTGACTTTGACGAAGACCAGTATCCTCCGGCTGAGGATAGATATAAGCAGCTCGAAGACCGGTTGAGCGCGATGGAAGTTTAGAAAGTGCCTGGTCTGGACTTTGGAGATTTGGGTCTGTCATCTAGGGTGGTGATCCCCCACAAGTTTAAAGCACAAATCTTTGCTAAATACGGCGGGGTTTCTTGCCCAAAACTGCACCTTCGTTCGTATGTTAGAAAGATTCAGCCATACACCGCTGACAAGAATCTCTGGATCCACTTCTTTCAAGACAGTCTCTCAGGGACTCAGCTTGAATGGTTTTACCAGCTGGAAGGAGCTAGTATCCGTAATTGGGAGGACTTGGCTGCTGCTTTCTACAAGAAGTACCAATAAAATGCCGACCTCGCTCCCACGCGTACCCAACTTTAGGGTATGTCTATGGTTGCGGGCGAAGGTTTCAAAGACTACGCTCAGAAGTGGAGGGACTTTGCTGGAAGAGTGAAACCTCCATTGGCTGATAGGGAGCTAATGGATATGTTTTTGGGGACCTTGTCTGGTCCGTATTTCAACCATATGATTGGAAGTTCTTCATCCGGGTTTACAGAGCTGATTATGACTGGGGAAAGAATTGAGGTCGGTATCAAATCTGGAAAGATACAGAAGGGTGCTTCATCAGGCACCAAGAAGAGGCCTTTTAAGAAAGAGTCGAGTGCTGTTTACAACTCGAAAAGCCATAATAAACCTGAACGCCACCAAGTTGTTAATGCGGTTGTTATTTCAAGACCAACTGTTGTCGCACAACGCAACAATCAGCCAAGAGCCGAGAGGCCGCGAAGACAATTCACTCAGCTTCATATGACCCTGTCTCAGATTCTGCCACAGCTATTGAAGACTAACTTGGTGATTCCAAAGGAGGCCCCGAAGAATCCCAATACAACATCACCCATGTACAATTCGAACGCCCGTTGTGCTTTTCACTCTAATAGCCCGGGGCATGATACGAATGATTGTTGGGTTTTGAAGAATAAGGTACAGGACTTAATTGATGCTAAGGAGATTGAGTTCGAAGTGCCTGAAAGGCCTAATGTTATGACTGCTCCTATGCCCAAGCATGGAGTAAATGTTGTAGATGAAGACTCGTTTGTGGTTTATGTGAAAGACATTGTTACTCCATTGATGACTGTGAAGAAGAACCTTCTGTTAGTCGGTTTATTTACGGGTTGTGGCGAAAGTTGCCATCTGTGTACCGTTTTACCTATCAGTTGCCATCTTTTAAAGTCAAGTGTCCAACGCCTGATGGATAATAAAGAAATTTTGTTTGAGAAGACTTTTGTTCCTTTGGTTCCTACTGAAGAAGTTGCTATAATCACCATTTTCGACAATTCTTCCAAGGCTTCCTCGAGAAAGCCTGTTAGAATTACATCCATTCCGAGAATTGCATCGTTGATCATTACCATTCCCGGGCCTATCACCTATACATCAGATAAAGTTGTCCCATGGCACTATGGGGCTGACGTGTATTATCACAGAGTTAAACAAGACTTGAATGTTGAAGAGGATGATACTGACGTCTGCAATATTGTTGGATCTAGTAAAGTCACCCGCAGCAGAAGGCTTTTCTCCCCTGAGATCTCTGCGCCAACTGTTCGGAAGCCTGTTGTTATTACACCTTCCAGTACACCTGTTACTGTCCTTGTTCAAGTTCTAATTCTTACCCTTGTGGATGAGTCATCTGACACTCGGGGCAAAGGGATCACCGGTGAGCCTGCCCAGACGGAGGCACCGAAGAAGATTACTATTGAAGCCTCTAGACAAGAGATGGAAGAAATTTTGAAGATCATCAAAAAGAGCGACTATAATGTAGTCGAGCAGCTAGGGAAAACCCCGTCTAAAATCTCTATGTTATCCCTATTGCTATGCTCAGAAGCCCATGCCAAGGTTCTGATTGCTTTCCTGAAGACTGCGCATGTGCCGCAAGAAACATCAGTTGATCAGTGTAAAGATTGTGTGGCTAGTATGACAGCAGATAATGGGTTGGGTTTCTCTGACGCCGACTTGACTGCTAAGGGGAAGAATCACAATGACGCCCTGCATGTCTCCATTGAGTGCAGGGGCACTACTCTTGATCACGTGTTAGTAGATATTGGGTCCTCGCTGAATGTTTTACCCAAGAAGGCGTTAGACCGGTTGGACTGTGAAGGGTTGGAGCTGAAGCCGAGTAACATTGTAGTCAGATCCTTTGATGGGTCCAAGAGGATGGTACACAGAGAAGTGGATATTCCAGTGAAGGTTGGTTTTCAGATTTTCACATCTACATTCTATGTGATGGACATTTGGCCGTCTTATTCTTGTTTGCTGGGTCGCCCATGGATCCATAAAGTTGGGGCAGTAACTTCTACGCTCCACCAGATGCTGAAATACCCAGTGAAAGGGGAAATTGTTACAGTACGAGGGGAAGAGGAGTACATGGTAAGCCACCTCAACTCCTTTCGGTATATGGAAATGGATGGGGAGTTCATTGAGACCCCGTTTCAACATTTTGAAGAAGTCCCCCAGACGCTGGCATCAACTGAAACTGTTACTGGAGATCCTCCAATGAAGATGGCTTCCTTCAAGGATGCTCGGGTTGTTGTTGAGAAAGGTGGGTGTGCAAATTAGGGTCAACTCCCTGATTTTGTACATAAGACTAACAAGTTTGGTTTGGGTTTCACTGCAGAAGCTCAAAGGTATGTTCGGAGTGCGCAGACTGGAAGACCTCCCCTGTTTATCAGCAATTCAGGAGTGAATGCCCTTGAAGACGATGTTGAAGAGTCTGAGTTTGAAAGTTGGATCTACCCAACTACCGACGGTGGATTAAGAAATTAGACGGCAAAGAACATCGTCCCAATTTCTTTTATTACCCAATAATGATACTTTTGTTTTGAATTTGTAATAGACAATTTTTAAACTTTATGGCCCGGTGTCTTACCCGGAGCACCATGGCTTTGTTTGTGAGGGCTTTATGTGTGTCATCTACATATATCATTAATAAAAGCATTGGAAGTTTCTTGCATTTCAAATTTTGCGCTCCTTGTTTTTCTTTTATTATATATTGTAAAACAACTATTTTACACACACTCACATATACAGGTCTACATCCACTCTGGATCCTACTGGTAATGACTCTGCTACTGCCAGTTATGACTTCAAAAGTCTGGTCAACTTAGCCGAAGACGAAGGTGAAGATGATTGTGAAGTGCCTGGTGAACTTGCTAGACTGCTACTTCAGGAAGAGAGGGCCATACAGCCGCATGAAGAGCCGGTAGAATCAGTAAATCTGGGTACAGAGGCAGACAAGAAAGAGGTCAAGATCGGTGCAAATCTGAAGCCTAGTGTCAAGCAACGGTTGATTCAGATGCTGGGTGATTATGTCGAGATCTTTGCCTGGTCTTATAAAGATATGCCTGGGTTGGACACCGATATTATGGTTCACTGTCTGCCTACCAAGGAATACTGTCCTCCAGTGAAACAGAAAGTTCGTCGAATATGCCCAGAGATGTCCGAGAAAATCAAGGCTGAAGTTATGAAACAGTTTGACACCGGTTTTCTAGCAGTTACTTCTTACCCACAATGGATGGCCAACGTGGTTCCTGTGCCGAAGAAGGATGGTAAAGTTCGAATGTGTGTTGACTATAGGGATCTGAACAGGGCGAGTCCCAAAGACGATTTCCCTTTACCTCATATCGACATTCTGGTTGACAACACCGCTCAGCATAAGGTTTTCTCCTTTATGGATGGTTTCTCCGGTTATAATCAGATTAAAATGGCTCCCGAAGACATGGAAAAGACAACCTTTGTTACTCAATGGGGTACCTTTTGCTACAAATTCATGCCTTTCGGATTGAAGAATGCTGGGGCAACGTATCAGCGTGCTATGGTCGCCTTGTTCCACGACATGATCCATCATGAGATTGAGGTATACGTTGATGACATGATTGCAAGATCCCAAACTGAGGAAGAACATCTTGACCACCTTCAGAAGTTATTTGACAGGTTGAGGTTATACAAGCTGAGGTTAAACCCGAACAAGTGCACCTTCGGGGTAATATATGGTAAGCTGCTGGGTTTCGTCATAAGGGATAAAGGTATTCAAGTGGATCCTGCAAAGGTGAAGGCTATACAGGAGATGCCAGCTCCCCAAACAGAAAAAGAAGTTAGATGCTTTATGGGACGTTTGAACTATATTACCCGATTCATCTCGCACCTGACTGCTACTTGTGAACCAATCTTCAAACTACTGAAGAAAGATCAAGTGGTAAGATGGAATGATGAATGTCAGGCCGCTTTCGAAAGGATCAAAGAATATCTCCAAGAGCCACCTATTCTGATGCCTCTAGTTGAAGGGAGACCTTTGATCTTATACTTGACAGTACTCGACAACTCAATGGGGTGTGTGCTGGGGCAGCATGACGAGTCTGGCCGAAAAGAGCATGCTATTTATTACCTTAGAAAAAAGTTTACCGACTGCGAGACCCGATACTCGTTGCTTAAGAAAACTTGTTGCGCTTTGGCATGGGCTGCTCGTTGGCTGAGACAGTATATGCTGACTAACAATACTCTATTGATATCAAAGATGGATCCAATCAAGTATATCTTTGAAAAGCCTGCCTTGTCCGGAAGAATAGCAAGATGGTAGATGATCTTGACTGAGTATGACATCCAATATACGACCCAAAATGCAATCAAGGGAAGTGTGTTGGCAGATCATTTGGCACATCAGGCAGTAGATGATTACCAGTGTATGAACTTTGAATTCCCGGATGAGAATATCATGTTGGTAACTGATTACGAGACACCTGGACCGGATGAAGGACCTGAGGAAGGATCCCGATGGTCTATGCACTTTGATGGAGCTTCAAACTCTTTGGGTAATGGCATTGGCGCCGTGATCATATCTCCTAAAGGCTCTCATACTCCGTTCATCGCCCAACTATGTTTCAACTGCACCAACAATATGGCGGAGTATGAAGCGTGCATCATGGATCTTCGAGCAGCAATTGACCTAAGGATTAAGTTTCTAAGAGTTTTCGGAGATTCCGCTCTCGTGATCAGTCAGATCAAAGGCGAGTGGGATACGAGACACCCAAATCTTATTCCTTACAAGGAGTATGTATTGACATTGCTTCCCCATTTCGAGGAGATAACCTTGGAACATTTCCCTAGAGAGGAGAATCAGTTGGCGGACGCGCTGGCTACGATGTCTTCTATGTTCAAAGTTAATTGGGACAACGAAGCTCCCCGGATTATCATTGAAAGATTGGACGAACCTGCACATTGCTGTGACATTGAGACTGAAGAGGTAACAGAAAAACCCTGGTTTCATGAGATAAAGAGGTACCTCGAGGCTCAGGAGTACCCCGAGGGTGCATCTGTTAATGATAAGAAGTTTCTGAGGAGGTTCGCGGTGAAGTTCTTCCTCAGTAATGACATCCTTTACAAGTGTAACCATGATTCGACCTTACTACGATGTGTGGATAAGAACGAGGCAGAAAGGATTATGGTAGATTTACATGAAGGTACTTTCGGGACTCATTCCAGTGGACACACCATGGAAAAGAAAATCCTTTGGGCAGGATACTATTGGTCCACCATGGAAGCTGACTGTTATCAGCATTCTCGAACCTGTCACATGTGCCAAGTCTATGCTGATAAGGTGCACATACCTCCAGTACCTCTGAATGTCTTGACGGCACCTTGGCCTTTTGCAATGTGGGGAATTTACATGATCGGCGAGATCATACCTACAACATCCAACGGGCATCGTTTCATCCTGGTAGCAATTGATTACTTTACAAAGTGGGTTGAAGTAGCTTCCTTTGCTACAGTGACCAAGAATGTCGTGGCACGTTTCATTCGGCACAATCTGATTTGTCGATATGGTGTACCAGAGAGGATCATTACGGATAATGGTACAAATCTCAACAATAAGATGATCACCGAGCTCTGCAAGCAGTTTAAGATACAGCATCACAACTCTTCTCCCTATCGGCCAAAGATGAATGGGGTTGTTGAAGTGACTAATAATAACATTAAGAAGATTGTGCAGAAGATGACGGTGACATACAAAGACTGGCACGAGATGTTACCATTTTCTCTTCATGGGTACCGCACCTCAGCACAGACGTCAACAGGGACAACCCCCTATTCCTTGGTATATGGCATGGAGGCAGTCTTGCCCATTGAAGTTCAGATACCCTCTCTTCGAATCATTAAGGATGCAGGTTTGAGCAAAGATGACTGGATTCAGACCCGGCTTGATCAGCTGAACTTAATCGACAAAAAGAGACTTACTGCTATTTGTCATGGTCAAACGTATCAAAAGCGGATGATTAAGGCTTTTAACAAGAAAGTCAGACAACAAGAGTATCAAGTTGGGGATCTGGTAATCAAGCGTATTATCTTGCCTCAGGGTGATCCCAGGGGAAAATGGACCCCTACTTATGAAGGGCCATTTGTGGTTAAGAACATTTTCTCGGGAGGAGCTATGATTCTAACCACCTTGGATGGTGACGACCTTCCTCACCCCGTAAATGCAGACATAGTGAAAAAATACTACGCATAATCAAAGACCCGCTAGGTCGACTGGCCTAGGAAAAAATAAGGGCTTCCCAGCGAACCAAAAGGGTTCGGACAAAAATAAGGGATGAAAATGAAAAAGTTGTACACCTGGCAAGTCGAAAACCTGAAAAGGCGGCTTGGGCAAAAAAGGGTATCCTGGTGGACTGAAAACCTGAAAGGGCGGTCCAGGCAAAAATTATGGATCAAAGCGTAACACTATGTCTTATTGGATCACCTTGCAACCAGACTCTGGTATCAACTATCAAGCTCGGACGACACTAATCAATCTGATCTACCTTCAACCAAGTAGCAAAGTGATGAGATGCTCGAGGACATAAAGGAAATAGCAGAGTTGGAACCCAGTGGGATTATTCACATAGCTATTTTGTTTAGTTTTTCACAAATTGTGTAAATTCTATTTGTTTGGCGACGTTCTCTTAGTAGGACGTCAGCCTCTTGTACAAAAATGCCTATTTACAGGCCAAACTTCAAAATCAATACAATTCATTTTCAGAGAAATTTCAAACTGTTTTTCCTTTTTCTGTTTTGTTTTACAAAGAACGTCCAATGTTCATTTTTGATATATGCATTTGACATTAATTGTTGCTCATAAAAATTTACATGCGAAACAAAAGACGATTACTTGTAATATCATAAACAGGGGCAATAAGAATTGTCCAAGCTTTACAGTTGCTCTGTCCACCAGGTACAAGGTAAATTTAGCTGAAGAATATGGTCAAGGTGCATTCACTCCCTGCAGAGTAAGAAAGAGACAGTAATGATAGCTCTCCCCAGCTGAGACTTGCAACTATGAATGAACCGGAGTTTATTTACCATCAGCACTGAAAGGTCTTAATATTCCCCAGCGGAGTATAAGAATATTCCCCGGCAGAATACAAAATATCCCCAGTGGAGTTTGATATTTTTCCCAGCGCAGTCTGAAAAAGCTTCCCCAGTGGAGTTTGGAGAATCATCCCCAGTAGACTTTGGAAGATTGTCCCCAACAGAGCTCAAAGGATTATCCCCATTAGAGCCTAAAAGGTTATCCCCAGTGAAGTCGCAACTGAAAGATCATCCCCAGTGGAGTTCTTTCCTTTCACAAAACATGAATTCAATCCCCAACAGGATTCGGTATCACCAGCAACGATAATTCATCCCCAGCAAAATTTATCGGTGGAATCCTCAGCAGAGCATCTCTTCCCCACAAAGTAATTTCCTCATTAGTTTATTCCCCAGCGGAGTTATCCTCTCCTGTAGGTTTATTCTCACAAACGTCTTCATTCACTATCCCCAACGAAAACAAAGAATTTAACTCTTTTCTCCAGCAGCTATCCGGGATTTATTTTCCCCAGCTAAAACATTACATTTCCATACATCATGACACATGCATATACGCATCATACAACACAATCTCATTTATTTTGAGAACATCATTGTTTGATACATATCATGCATTACATACAGCTAACCTTTACCTTTCAGGAAGGATGCGGTTAAATTCTCAGTTATGAAGCTTTTATCTCGGTCGAATTACTGACAAGTTCTTAAATCTCAACAGAGTTATCCTCAGTTGAATTACAGACAAGGTCCTAAATCTCGACAAAGTTCCTCCGTCGAATTACAGACGAGTTCCTAAATCTCAGCAGAGTTTTTCTCAGTTGAATTACGGGCGAGTTCTTAAATCTCGATGAAGATGTTTCCCTCCAGTCGAATTACTGACAAGTTCTTAAATCTCAGTAGAGTTTTTCTCAGTTGAATTACAGACAAGGTCCTAAATCTCGACAAAGTTCCTCCGTCGAATTACAGGAAGGTTCCTAAATCTCAGTAGAGAAGTTTTCTCAGTTGAATTACGGGAGAGTTCTTAAATCTCGATGAAGATGTTTCCCTCCAGTCGAATTACTGACAAGTTCTTAAATCTCAACAGAGTTTTTCTCAGTTGAATTACAGACAAGGTCCTAAATCTCGACAAAGTTCCTCCGTCGAATTACAAGCAGGTTCCTAAATCTCAGCAGAGAAGTTTTCTCAGTTGAATTACGGGCGAGTTCTTAAATCTCGATCAAGATGTTTCCCTCCAGTCGAATTACTGACAAGTTCTTAAATCTCAACAGAGTTATCCTTAGTTGAATTACAGACAAGGTCCTAAATCTCGACAAAGTTCCTCCGTCGAATTACAGACGAGTTCCTAAATCTCAGCAGAGTTTTTCTCAGTTGAATTACGGGCGAGTTCTTAAATCTCGATGAAGATGTTTCCCTCCAGTCGAATTACTGACAAATTCTTAAATCTCAGCAGAGTTTTTCTCAGTTGAATTACAGACAAGGTCCTAAATCTCGACAAAGTTCCTCCATCGAATTACAGACAGGTTTCTAAATCTCAGCAGAGAAGTTTTCTCAGTTGAATTACGGGCGAGTTCTTAAATCTCGACGAAGATGTTTCCCCTCAGTTGAATTAGGACAAGTTCTTAAATCTCAACAGAGATGTTTTCTCAGTTGAAGTACAGGCAAGTTCCTAAATCTCAACAAAGATCAGACTTCCCCATTGGAATCTTCTACAACAACAGGTATATAAGCTCTCACTAAGGAATCTCTTATGCGATCGACACTCCTTCAGATGGCATCTTTAAGCCCATCCCCTCGTCAGCAATCTCCAAATGGAATTTGTAAGCCCATTCCCGACATCACAAGGCTGATACCACTTCATGCGAGTGCAAATTTTTGGGCACTCTAGTGTTCAATCATCTTCCACCTTCGGATCACGAAAGGCATGAAGGCCAATCTACATCCTCAGGTTTAAGAAGATTGAGCAGGGGCAGCTATTGTACCCCAAAATTTTCCCTCCCATATTTCTCAAAACATTGCAAGAAAAATCTCCAAGTTGCTCAAGGTAGTCCAAGAGTTGGTCAGACAAGCTCTCTCATAAGGCAGTCTACCCCAAATTAGGGTTTTGTGTTGCATCAAGATCCTTGATTCCAAGTGACCCCAAGTTCTCACCAATGTCCTAATATGTTCTCAAGATCATCTATGTCAAATCTCAAGCCTTGTAAAGGAAGTTTGCTCAGTCAATTGCTCAAAGGTCCAAAAATCGACTATGCTAGAGCAAAAGTCAACTGTGACCCAAATACAGTCAAACATCAAGATTTTTGTCAACATTCTCATTTTGAAGGATATTTCATCATTTGATCAATGGTTGATCATGATTCATCAAGGATTGCTCAAAATTCATCAAGATTCAAAAGTTGCTAAATTAGGGTTTTGTAGGAAAAGTCAACTCAACTTTGACCAAGCATAACGTTCTCATAATTTATGATAAATGACCCATCCAAAGCTCATTTTTAAGAGGATGAAATTTCCTACAATCCATCTTCATATCCCAAGATCAAAAAATGCACTCACAAGAAGTTATGAATTTAGACATTATAGGTCATTTCGAAAAGTCAACAAAAACACCTTTTTTTGTCAAAGCTTCTAACTTGAGCATGGAATATCAAAATTAGATGATACCAAAAGGGTTGGTTATAGGACATCTCAAGCTTTCTAAAAAGTCCAATAGCACCTCCAAAAGTTCAAAATTGAAGAAGTTATGCATTGTTGAAGTTGGACTTTTTTGCAAAATTGCCAAAAGTCAACTATCCCCAAAATTTCAAATTTTGCCAAATGGGCCCATTCCTTTTCACTTGTTTTGAGTTTGCATTGTAGTCCACGTGTTCCAGACTTGGCCATATGTCCATATCATTTTTTTATTAATTATTTTGATTTTATTTGAATTAATTTGATTTAAATTAAAATAAATCAAATCAAAATCCAAAGGCATTGATAACAAAGATTTTGTGGTGATTCCAGGTTCCATTATGCAGTTGGCCATCATCAAATCCGTATCAAGTGAATCATGTGCAAAAAAGATTGAAATTAAGCCAATTTGGAAAGTTTGTAAAGGCAAATCAAATTAAATATCAAAGCCTTAATGTAGAGAGATTTGGACAAAGTTTGTTACCCTAATCCAATGCACAATACATAAGCAAGCTAAAGGCACGAAAATAAGGGTTAGAGAACACTTGTGGAGGCAGAACCAAAGTAGCAAAAATCACAAAAAAGCTTGAGATCAAAATCAAGGTTGGAGACATTTTCAAGACTTGAGACGTATCACAATCGCTTCCTGGCCATCTCCAGAAGCTAACCCAATCCAAACCAAGCATTTCCAGACCCCCTAGTGCATTGTAAGTCCTTCGTAACATAGTTATATTCTTGATTTCGATTCGCTTTATTCTGGCATCCATTGAGTAAAATAATTGCATATTTGTGATCACAATAACATTTGCAAGCTTTTGGTATTAACGAATTTCATTTATCTGTAACAAGAATCACCATAGTTAGGGTTTCTTGGAACTTTTTGGGCATTTTCGTTTCAAGTAAAATCAGCCTTAGTGATTGCTATAGGTATGACCGGAAGAGGAAGACGAGTTTAACCATGGCATCAGAAGGCATTTCTATGGCCTATAGAGGATTTTGGAGTGAGACAGGCTTGTAGCTATGGACTTATGTCCGTTGGTATAGGTGGTTGTTCTTTTAGCCACGGTTGGGAGGTCAGGGATGATGCGTAGCATCCATCCATTGGGCAATTCAAATATAACGCGCGTTTTTTGTCTTCCTGGCAATTGCTTTCTTTTTTATATAATATATATTATTTGTGTTATTATTAATAAAACAACAACGTGCTTCAATGGTTGCCACATAAGCCATAAAGGACCCAAAGGCTGGAGGTCAGGGGTTCGATCCCTGCCTCCAGCAATTTGCATTTTCTTCTTATTTTTCAGGAGATCATGTACACGCAGGGGCAAGATCCACACCATACTCCCTCACCAATCCAAGCGCCAGATGGCCAAAGGGCCAAATCTAGTGGTCAAATATTGAAGGTCCACCAAAGAATCAGTCAACGCGCCTACACATGATCCCAAAAGTCCACATGGGTCAACATCAATTGGGCCAACGAATTGCTTTCCATACCCCCCAAAACCAGGCCCACTCTCTCTTTTCTTGATATTTTGTTTATTTATTTAATTACTTTAATTTTGTTTAATTTATTTCTAACCAATAACAAAATTCCTTTTTATCAAATAAAATCACAAAAATACTTTTTTTATCCAATCAAATTTAAAAACTTTTTATTTTTATTAATAAACTTATTAATTAATTAGGATATTAATTAGGAAACTTTAATTTATTTTGTAAATATTTAAAATTAATTAGAAATCATTAGGTTTTAATTCTAATTTAATTACTTTATTTTCTTTCTTAAAATAATAAAAACTCCAAAAAACATGTCATTTATTATTTCTTTCATTTAATTAAATTAATTTAGTATTTAATTTTCGAATTAATTTCTTTTTCTTAAAATAAAAACAACAAAAAAACATTTTTTTTAATCAAAAGGGTCAAAACCCTAATTCACACTCGATTTAATTTCCCGCACGCTTTATTTATTTTTATCCAATTATGTATCTGCTTATGGATTGTAATAGTTAAGTAGGACATTTGATTATTTTTACCGCTTTATTTTATTTTATTTTCAAAGGGTTCCTTTTGGCGATGTAAATACCCGACGCCTTGTAATTTAATTTCCGCACCTTTAATTTCTGCAAATTATAACTGTTACATGTTTGATAGTAGGGTTTGCATGACAAGACTGAATGTTAATCTTAAAATCAAATTAGATCACCCTTAACATGTGCAAAGATAAAAATGACTGAAAACGACACACTCGCACATGCGCACTCTTAGGGTACACCCCACGTGGTTGCCTTCGTACACGGTCATTGAGTATAGGTCGTTTTAGAGGTTGCCCTCTTGTCTAAAAGATCATAAGTTGCCTCGAAACGGTTTCCTCGGATATTGTTGCCTCAAACAAATGATCTAAGACATTAGGGTTACCGCTAAAGCGTCCTAACATTGCTTTAGTGACCGTATGTCCCTATTTCGAATTGACCCTCAAACTCCAACGACGGTGCTACCCACTCACTAATAGTGGGATAGCATTGTCTAAAGGAAATTAGCATAGAACGATTCCTTTTTCGAGTAGGTAGTTCTTAGATACTTGCTCATTCAAAACAAAACAAACTCTTTCACACTTACACTCCTTTTCGAACAAAGTTTTCAAAAACCACAACGCCAAAAAAGACTTACGAAAGCGCTTTTTTTGGCCTTTAAAAGCGCTTAAAAACGCTTTCGTAGGTGGCGCTGCTATAGGTTTTAGCAGCGCTTTTTGTTTAATTAAAAGCGCTTTCGTAGGTCTACCTAAGGCAGCGCTTTTTTCTGGAAAAGCGCTCTCATAAGTTTTCTTTTAGCAGCGCTTTTTTCTGGAAAAGCGCTGTCTTAGGTAGGCTTTTAGCAACGCTTTTTTCTGGAAAAGCGCTTTCATAGGTGGTCTTTTAGCAGCGCTTTTTCCTGGAAAAGTGTTGTCATATGTTTACCTTAGACAGCGCTTTTTGTGAAAAAGCGCTTTCATAGGTTACCTAAGGCAGCGTTTTTCTTGAAAAAGCGCTTTCATAGGGTGTTTTTTTAGAGGTATAATTTATATAATTCATATACCTACATTGTTTGCAGCATATTATTTATATAAACCAGTTGCCATAACCTGTAATTCATAAACTGCGGTAATACATTGTATACCATTGTAATCCAAAATATATATATACACCATTTTTGTACCTCAAAATATATAAAAACCATTGTTATCAGCATTGTAAATCAAAATCAGTCTTACAAAATCAACCCTAACAACAACTAAACCAGTTATAATGTATGAAAGAAACACGGTCAATTATGTATTAAGGTCCTGGTCCTGCGAGGTTTGAACATAATAACACGGTCAATATGGTATTCCATGTACACATGTAACGTATTCATAACACTTTTCACATAATAATGTATTCATACCTTATATGATTCTCTGCTCAATAAAATATTGACACAATTCCTCTTTGATTTCTTCCAACTGAAGTTTCGTTTAATATGCACATTTGTATTCATCGAAGTACTACATAATAAAACATAATATGCATGATTTAGTTAAAAGTAAAAAATTATATGAAATATCTGAGAAATAATAAAACAAATCCTAAGTTATAAATCCATACCGTGACTGGAATCTCTATTTGATTCAGTTGAAGGATTTCTTTGATAAACCGCATAACGAAGTATCCGCGATCTATACCGTTTTGTTGTTGAGGACACTACATAGAAAAACAAATAAGAATATATAGTTGTATTATTTTATCAAATAGCATAAATATTATAAGCAAAATAGTGGAAATTAATATACCTGCACTTTGATCCAATTAATGTTGTTTGATTTAGACCTTCGTACACGAGCTTCTCTTTGACATCGGAATACTTGTATCCCTCTAACAAAATAAAAATATATATTTAGAACAATGTCACAGAAATAATTAAATATATAAATACACACAAATATTTAGAATAATCTCACTTACGTATCAATCATTAACTTCATATCCGGATAATTTGTCTAATCACCGTCAACCAAATTCAGATAATAGACCACTTCTTTTATAGGATCGATAGCAACCAACAACCAGTGACGTCTATAAATTAAAACAACAGTTTAGAAGAAAATTTTCTACGCAAAAATTATAAATATTAAAATGAACTTAGAATGAAAATCTAACCCTGTAGGAATAGTATTATATGGCCAAAGATATAAGATTTATGTACTGCCAGTTGCCATGAATCTTTCGACTAAGTGCTCTCTTACTGAATCCGGTTCCCTACCAATTGTCGCTCCACTGACACGGGAGGAAGACACGAAATGGAATCTGTTTGACAATTGATTCCCGCGCATCAATTTGTCATATAACAACCTTAAATAAAAACATAATTAATATTAGACTATAACTACTTATTCATTCAACTTTTTAGCAATGCATACCGACAGTTATAATACAAGTCAAACTATTTTTCAAGTGGCACTGCATGATTAACAAGTTCAAGATGGAGGACAGTTTGAAAGAATTACAAGTGACCAGTATTAAACAGCAGGACATCATAGAAAGCTGCAATCTTAGTTTATTCATCTGCAGGAACATCAACGTCAACTCGATGAATACCTTTTGACCCATCTTGTATCCCAGCTTCAGATTGCTTTGGCTGCCACCTTTGTTTAATCAGTAATTAGCACATAAGGTTTCCATTTAAAAAAGTATACAAGAAATAAACAAAGTAAAACCAGAACCCTAAAAGTCAAAATCTGTTTAAGTAGGTTCTTCCAAACAGACCCTAAATTTCACCAACCCAATACAAGCTATTTGCAAAATTCTGAACTTTGAAACAGGAAACAAGAAAAAGAATTGGTAAAGGAGAAAGTTACTGATATTTGGAGAGCAAAACAGCACGATGATAAGCAACAGTGACATTGAATTTGGGAAAATAAGCACCTCTCCAAGCACCCTTCTTTTTCCACTTCCGTGCACCCTCATCAGCAACCCTAAGAATACACAAAAACGAAACCAAGAAATTCTCATTGAGTGAATCCCCAACAAACCCAGCGTTTTTATTTCTCATCACACCAAGAAACCGAAACGGTTCGATCCAAGGCAAATGGCAGCCACGTGGAACCCATTTCCACGAATTGATCAAGCTCAGATTTTCCCTCTAGTTTCTGATGCAATTCCATGCGTTTCAATGGAAGGTGTTGTACCCCAAAATTTGCCCTCCCATATTCTTCAAGAAATTGCCAAGCCAAATCACAAAATTCCCCAAGGGTTGCACAGTGCAAAGGTCTCCTATACAGTCAAAACTAGGGTTTGTGTTCTGATCAAGAAAATGAAGTTTTCAAAGGCCCAATCAAGTCTCATATGCCTACAAATATGGTCAAGTATTCTCATATCAAGTTTCAAGGCATTCAGCTCAAAATTGCACAGTCAAAACCCTAAATTGCACTACAGTCAATTGTAGGGGCAAAATGGTCATTTGACAGTCAAAAGTTCAAATTTTTGGTCAACATATCATTTTGAAGCCACAAACATCATTTGATCAATGCTTGATCATGATTCTCAAAATTTGGCTTAGAAATCATCAAGATGCAAAAGTTTCCTTATTTGGACAGCTGAAAAAGTCAACTGAAATTGACCAGGGCATAACTTTCACATGGATTATCAGAAAAATTCCATCCAAAGCTCATTTTGAAGAGAAAGACATTTCCTAAAACTCATCTTCATACTTCAAGTCCAAGAAATGTTCTCACAAAAAGTTATCAATTTCAACATTATAGGTCATTTTCAAAAGTCAACAAAAAGGGACTTTAAGTCAAAGGCCATAACTTGAGATTGGTAAATCAAAATGACATGGGACCAAAGGCATTGGTTAGAGGACTCAAAGACCTTTCCAAAATGTCCAAGAACATGAGAAAATCTTAAAAATTGAGCAAGTTATGCCTTGTGGAAGTTGGGAAATTTTTGGATATTTTGAAAAGTCAACATTACTTCAAATGACCTAAAATTGCTAATGGGCCCATTTTTCTTCCATGATTCATCATCCATGACATGTGCACGACCACTTGGCCCAAAGGGAAGTTTTTATTCATTTTTATTTATTTATTTGGATTTTTATTAATAATAATTCATTTAAATTAAAATAAATACATGAAAAATGCTAACCTAAGTTTTTTCAATCTTTTTGTGCACATTATATCATCAATATTTCGTGCATATGCAAATTAGGAAAGATTTGGATGGATTGGCATGATTGAGAACAAAGAACACTTGAAAAAGATTGAAAAAAGATCCTTAAAAAATCAAATCTTCAATTCATGAATACAAGAGATTTGGATCAATATTGTTGACCTAATGCACTCAGTACATAAGCATAATCATAACCCTAATGCAAATAGAGGCGCAGCTGCTCAAGAAACTCCATTGACAACTTGAAAAAATTGGCAAAAAGTCAAAACTGTAAACACCTCTACAGGACGATTCAAGACTCAAGACTTGTTTCAATAGCTTCCTCAAGGTCCCCTGAACACATTCCAATCAAAGACAACCATCAAAGCACGAGGAATTGGTATACAGAACCTGGAATACCTTGTGAAAAATTTGTGATCGTGTTTTCAAATTTATGCATCTTCATGACATATTATTTATTGATTTACATTCCTTGTGAAGTTTTGAAGCTAACCATTATAGTTAATTGAATTATTATGCTGTATATACGATTTCTCCATGACTGTTTTCTAGGGTTTGCAAAGCTTCAAATTAGGGATTCTTAAAAGAGGAAAAATTGGCCCTCAAGACCATGACCATTAGAATCAGTGCATCTGGACAAAGAAGATACTACACTCGCGATCAATTTATGAACACTATAGTGCTATTCGCTATTTTCTCTAAAGCCACCTAATAGAACGCGTCTAAAACCGTTGCAATATGTTCTTGTTTCAGAAAAAAGAAAACACGCGAGGAAGATGATGTGTTGGCAAACGTTGGTTGGCTCTTTTAAATCAGCGCGCGTTTTTATGTTTTTTGTGGCCACTAACCAATTTTTATTTTTGTTATTTATTTGTTATTGTATATACAAAGTGCGCGTTTGGATCAGATGGCAAGCGTGAGGTTTGGCAAAGCATATGACCTGGGTTCGAGCCCCAGGTCTTCAGTAATTTCCATGTTATTTTTCTATTAACCATCACATGCAGCTTCGCTCACTGAAGTCCATGGTACATCTCCTCACCAGGCCAGCCACGCGTATGTCTAAGACAATCCAAGGGTGCAAAATTGATGAACACCATAAACTCAGGTCAACGTTGCTACACGCTACCTGGAAAGTCAAACGGACCCATGTCTTATTGGGCCTGGATTTCTAAAGCATACCTCCATATTGGGGCCTGAACCCCCCCTGGTTTGCAAATTCTATATATTTTCTTTATGTTTTATTTTCAATTATTGTTTTATTTGCTTTATTGTTTTGATTTAATTAATTATTTTTACAAAATATAAAAAATGCCTAAAAAATCAGAAAAGATAAAAACATGATAAATATTTTTATTTTAATATTTTCTTGTAAATAAATGCTTGGAAATTAATTGGTTTAAAATAGGTTGCAATTTTAATTCTTTTCACAATAAAAACATAAAAAAAAACATAGAATTAGGTTTAATCAATGTTTTATTCCTTTTTTTTAATTTTTCTTTTTCACAATAATATTTATTTATTTTATTTTTTTTTATAATCAAATTTGCATGAAAATAACTTAGGTTTAATTTAGGTTGAATTTTAATGTTTTCTTAATAAATTAAAAAATAACTAGAATTAGGGTTTGCCTTTTATTTTAATTTTAATTAATTCTTTTTCTATTAAATCTTAAAATACATAAAAATACCAAAAAAAAAACAAAAACAAGTCTTTCTTTAATTAATTAATTAATTTCATCATGTAATTTAATTTTCGCAAAAGGGTCCAACGCCCACGTTCTTAATCTCTTGTTTATTCGCATATTTATTTTATTTCATTTAAATAATTATGTACCTCTCCCGAAGCCGTGTAATTACTTCTCGCACTTTTCAATTCTTTATTTACTTTGCTTTATTTATTTTCCGTCAAATCGGGTTCTGGATAATTTTGGCGATGTGGACCCGCGCCTTTTGTAATAGCTTAGATTTTATTTCCTCGCAACCTTTAACTGTTAATCAAAAGCATGAAAGAATGAATGGCCATAATAAAAACAAGCGTAGAACACCAATAAACATGACAAGACAAAATATCTGAAAACGACACACAAATCACACACACCACCCCTAGGGTACGCCTCACTGTTGCCTTGCCTCGAAAGGTGATCGTCGAGTAGAGGATGTCTTAGTAAGTCCTCATGATCCGGGAACCTGGCATGAGGGTAGCTTCTAAGGTATCTTCCTATTGCTCTGGTGATCACCATGTCCCTACAAACTCGAATTGACCCGAACACCTCCAATGGTGGTGCTACCTACCTCTCAATGGTGGGATGGCACTACTTTAAAGGACATTTACACAGACGAATTCCTTAGGGTAGGTAGACGACTCTAGATACTTGCTCTAAATTTCAAAACAAAACAAAATACTTTTCACACCAACACATTTTCAAAAAGCTTTCGAAAGCAAATTTTCAAACACTCTTGAGGACTGATACAAGAGTCGAACTGGAATTTTCAAAGAAACTTTTTTAAAACCCACAGTTGAAAAGCAAACAAACCAATTTTGAAAGCACAATGAGCAAGTATCTAAGATCCCATGGATAACCATGGATAGAAAGGGTGCTAACACCTTCCCTTTCTATAACCTACCTCCCGAACCGAGAGCAATCTCTATAAGGAATTTTTCTGTGCTTTTGTCCTTTCCATTTGGAGAAAATAAAAGACGGTGGCGACTCTTGCTTCCGCGACATTTCGCGAACCAGCGTTAAACAGTCAGTTCCAGATCCACCGATCACAGAACTGGCGACTCTGCTGGGGACATAAACTTATAAAGTGGGGTGTACCTTAGGATTAAGATCACTGTGTTTTCAATTGTCTTCTTTGCTTGCTTTATTATTGTGGGTTGCTTAGGAGTTCTATAGATCCTAACCCGGATCTGGGGGATACCTTTCTTAGAAAGTAGCAACAAGGCTGTGAGGGAACTGTGTGGGGTATACCGACATGGTTGAAACAGTCTGCTATGTTGATGTGGCACTTTGGTATGTACCGGTAACCCTTGAGTTCAGTCAAGGAGAGTACGGGGCCTCCGCGTGGTGTCGTGAAGCATCAACAGACCTTAGGAACCTTAATTGAACTATCTTGGCCTCTTTAGGGTAGTGAGATAACTGACTTTGGTGCAGTCCGAGGTTGGTTGATACTCGATACTACACTCAATTGAGGGTTGCTTTCCTGGAATATTTCGGTCGCCAGTTCAGTGGCTAAATCGAAACGATGAACAATGAAAGCAATCCCGTGATATTGGGAACCTTAGAACCCGGTTACTTTGATTAGGACAGGTTGAACCCACCAACTCCAAGAGGGTACTACCCAGACCCCCTGCTGGCCTTAAACCTTAAGGGCTTGTCTTGTGTGCCTTGTGTGCCTTACATGTTTGTCTTTGTAAATATCTGTGGTGTGTTTAATCATAGCATCATGACATCATCCAGCATCATATGCATTAACTAACCATTTCAGGGGTTCGAATTTTCATCTTTGTTCTTGTTTTGTAGGACATGGAAACTGTTCGTAGAAAGACAATTCAAATCAATCTTGTAAGGGTCCCTCCTCAGCTTAAGGAACTTATATCCATGATTCCCGAGAACTCTTCATTCAGTGAAAGACATGGAAGCCTCATCAGCTTGGTCAACACCAACATTGAGGAAGATATGATCAAGGTCCTGTTCCAATTCTTTGACCCTTTGCATCACTGTTTTACCTTCTTGGACTATCAGTTGGTACCTACATTGAAGGAGTTCTCCCGGCTCCTGAAGATCCCTATCCTTGATCAGCTACCCTTCAACGGTACAGAAAAGGAACCTAAGCTTGAAGAGATTGCTAAAGCCTTGCACCTACAGTCATCTGACCTCAAGGGACATTGGGAAGTTAGAAGTGGTATCAAAGGGTTCTTAGCCAGGTTTCTGTTTGAGAAGGCCCATGAATGTTGGAACTCCCTTGACTTGCAAGCTTTTGAAGAGGTTGTGGCCCTCCTTGTTTATGGTTTGGTGTTGTTCCCTAATCCAGACCAGCTTATTGATATCAGTGCTGTCCAGATCTTTATGTCCAGGAATCCTATACCTACATTGCTGGGGGACATCCTTCACTCATGTTACACTCGAACCATGAGAAAAAGAGGTGTCCTTATGTGTTGCACTCCTCTCCTGGGAAGGTGGTTTATTTCGCACCTTCCACAGTCAGTCTTGAAGAATGAGCGGGGTTTGAGATGGTCACAGCGGTTGATGACTCTTACACATGCAGATATACATTGGTGCCCTAGGTCCAGAGAAGATGTCACTATCATTGATCGTTGCGGGGAGTACCCTAATGTTCCTTTACTTGGAATCAGAGGAGGTATTACTTATAGCCCATGCCTAACTTGGAGACAGTTTGGTTATGCTCGGAGGGATGGTCCTCATGACATGTTAATCCCTGACATAGTTTTTGACTTTGACAACGATACTCAAGGACTTCGCCAGAGATTTATCAGAGCTTGGAGGATGCCCAGTAGGATAGAAAGCAAGACACTGGGGCACAGGAACTCCATCCCGTTGGAACCTTATCTCAAGTGGGTACGCGCCCGCTCTCAGAAGTTAGTGATGCCTTATCTTCACATGCTCCCAGTAATCAAAGAACCAATCCTGGAAGGGGAAGTGTCCTGCACCATTCAGCACCCTGATATGCCCACATCCTGGGAAGAGATGCAGAAGAGCTGGATCCAGCTTAAGGAAGAGCGGAATTCTCTTGAGACTAGCCTACATGCCAGTGAAAAGAAGGTCTTGGAGCTCACCCGCCTGTTGCATGAGGAAAGGAATCTCAACACCTACATAGCTCCAAAGAGGATGCGCAGTGTATTTTGGGATTGATTTGATTTTTGTACTTTCGCCCATGAGACCTTGATGTATTAAACAATGATTTCTTTAATGATAACGTGTGTTCCTTTTTGTCTACAACAAATTTGAACTTTCGAACCCTTGAATGCATTACATACGCATTTCATACATCATGTGCATAGCAGGTTTTTTTCCTCTTTTCAGGTTGCTTACAATTCTTCGCTGTTTATTTCAGCATCATGAATACCGACTCTGCATCAACTGAGACTTCCATCAAGGCTCTTCAGGTGCAGAATGCACAATTCTAGGAATTAATCAAGGGTCTGGCTCAAGGCCAAGAAGAACTGAAGGCTATGCTCCTGAAGAAGGAGAAGAAGAAGAAGAGAAGAACTGTTCTGTTCAACTCAGGCCGAAGGTTTAACAATACTCTGCAACAGGAAGAGGCTGGTTCTTCTGTTGACAAGAATTCTCCTCAGGCAGAAGCAAGGGTTCCCAGTCCGGTAGTCTCCGACAACGAGACAGATTTTGATGAAGAGCAGTACCCTCCTGCAGAAGACAGATATAAGCAACTGGAAGACAGGTTGAAGGCTATGGAGGTTCAACTGGTACCTGGGCTAGATTTCGGAGATCTGGGTTTGTCAACTGGTGTGATCATCCCTCACAAGTTCAAAGCACCATCCTTCTCTAAGTATGACGGGGCATCTTGTCCCAAGCTGCATCTAAGGTCCTATGTTCGGAAAATTCAGCCGTACTCTGCGGATAAGAATTTATGGATCCACTTCTTCCAGGAGAGTCTTTCAGGGACTCATCTCGAATGGTTCTATCAGCTGGATGGGACCAAAGTTCGTAACTGGGAGGAGTTGGCTACTGCTTTCTACAAGCAGTATCAATATAATGCCAACCTTGCCCCCACACGTACCCAACTCCAGGGTATGTCGTTAGGTGCAAGCGAAGGTTTTAAGGAGTACGCTCAGAAGTGGAGAGACCTGGCTGGCAGGGTGCAGCCACCATTGACTGATCGGGAGTTGGTGGACATGTTCTTGGGGACCCTATCTGGGCCGTTTTTCAACCATCTCATAGGGAATTCTTCTGCTGGGTTCACTGATTTGATTCTGACCGGAGAGAGAATTGAAGCTGGGTTGAAGTCTGGGAAAATTGCGAAGGGTGCATCGTCTAGTTCGGAAAAGAAACCATTCAAGAAGGAGTCTAGTGCCGTATATGGTTCCCGGAAATCAGAAAGACCTGAGCGCCGCCAATCTGTCAGTGCGGTAATGATTGCTAAGCCTGCTGCCGCTCCCCGGCCAAATAATCCTCAAAGGACTGAAAGACCCCGGAGAGAGTTTACCCGGTTAAGCATGACTTTATCGCAGATCCTGCCACAGTTGCTCTCAACCAATTTGGTGACTGTCAGGGAGGCTCCAAAGTTCCCAAATACAACATCTCCCAAGTACAACCCGAATGCTCATTGTGCTTACCATTCTGATAGCCCGGGGCACTCTACCGATGACTGTTGGGCACTAAAGAACAAGCTGCAGGACCTTATTGACGCCAAAGAGGTGCAGTTTGAGGCATCTGAGAAGCCTAATGTAGTGAAAGCTCCCCTGCCTGCTCATGGAGTAAATGCTATTGGGGACGAAGAGGAAGTTGATGAAGCTGAGTTTGATAGCTGGATTTACCCGGCAACCGACGGTGGACTCAACAATTGGAGTGCAAAAGACAATCTCCCTGTTTCTCTTGTTACTGAGTAATGAATTCCTATGTTTTGTTATTTTGTAATAAACAATGATAAACTCTATGGCCCGGCGTCTTACCCGAGGCACCGTGGTTCTATTTGTGAGGGCATACAAACTGTCATTTCATATATCATGAATGAAAATCTTGGACGTTTTCCCGCATTGCAAATATTGTGCTCCTTTTCTGTCTTTCTTTTCCTTTACATAATTTTCAAAACAGCTGTATTTACACACACACTCACTCATACAGGTTTCACTCCACCCTGGATCTCACTGATAACAACTCTGCTACTGCCAATTATGACTCCGAAAATCCGATCAACTTAGCCGAAGAAGAAGGTGAAGATGATTGCGAAGTGCCTGGCAAGCTTGCAAGACTGTTGCTTCAGGAAGAGAGGGCAATTCAACCCCACGAAGAGCCAGTGGAAACAATCAACTTGGGTACTGAAGCAGACAGGAGAGAGGTAAAGATTGGTGCCAACCTAGAGCTCAGCGTGAAGCAACGGTTAACCAAGATGCTGTATGATTATATGGAGATCTTTGCCTGGTCCTACGAAGACATGCCCGGGTTGGATACCGATATTGTGGTCCATCACTTGCCAACTAAGGAAGACTGCCCTCCAGTTAAGCCAAAAGTCCGTCGGATGCGTCCAGAGATGTCTGAGAAGATTAAAGCCGAGGTCATGAAACAGTTTGATGCTGGGTTCCTTGCAGTGACTTCTTACCCTCAGTGGGTTGCTAATGTGGTGCCGGTACCTAAGAAGGATGGTAGGGTCAGAATGTATGTCGATTACAGGGATCTGAACAGGGCCAGCCCCAAGGATGACTTCCCTCTACCTCACATTGATGTCCTTGTTGATAATACGGCTCAGCACAAAGTATTCTCTTTCATGGATGGCTTTTCAGGTTACAATCAGATTAAGATGGCACCTGAAGACATGGAAAAGACTACGTTTGTTACTCAGTGGGGCACCTTCTGCTACAAGGTCATGCCTTTTGGATTAAAGAACGCTGGGGCAACCTACCAACGTGCCATGGTTGCTTTATTTCATGATATGATCCATCATGAGATAGAAGTGTATGTTGACGACATGATCGCTAGGTCCCAGACTGAGGAAGAGCACCTAGATCATCTGCAGAAGTTGTTTGACCGGTTGAAACTGTACAAGCTGAGATTGAACCCAAACAAGTGCACCTTCGGGGTAAGATCTGGGAAGTTGCTAGGCTTCGTGGTCAGCGATAAAGGTATTCAAGTGGACCCTGCTAAGGTCAAAGCTATTCAAGAGATGCCAGTTCCCAGGACAGAGAAGGAAGTCAGAGGCTTCTTAGGATGCCTGAATCACATTGCTCGGTTCATCTCACACCTAACTGCTACCTGTGAGCCAATCTTCAAGCTGCTGAAGAAAGATCAGGTAGTACGTTGGAACGATGAATGTCAGGCTGCTTTCGACAGAATCAAAGAGTATCTCCAAGAACCACCTATCCTTATGCCACCGGTTGAAGGGAGACCTCTGATACTATATCTGACAGTGCTTGACAATTCAATGGGGTGTGTGCTGGGGCAGCATGACGAGTCTGGCCGAAAAGAGCATGCCATTTATTACCTTAGCAAAAAGTTTACCGACTGTGAGACCCGATACTCACTGCTTGAGAAAACTTGCTGCGCTTTGGTATGGGCTGCTCGCCGGCTGAGACAGTATATGCTGACTCACACTACTTTGTTGATCTCAAAAATGGATCCTATAAAGTACATATTCGAAAAGCCTGCTCTGTCTGGGAGAATTGCAAGATGGCAGATGATCTTGACGGAATACGACATTCAGTACACGACCCAGAAAGCCATCAAGGGAAGTGTATTGGCAGACCACCTGGCACATCAAGCTGTAGATGACTATCAATCAATGAATTTTGAGTTTCCAGATGAAAGCATCATGATAGTGACTGATTGTGAAGTGCCTGGACCGGATGAAGGACCTGAACCAGGATCCCGATGGTCTATGCACTTTGACGGAGCCTCCAATGCTTTGGGTAACGGTATCGGCGCCATAATCATATCACCTCAAGGTACTCATACTCCACTCACTGCCCGGCTGTGTTTCAACTGTACCAACAACATGGCAGAGTATGAGGCGTGTATCATGGGTCTTCAAGCGGCGATCGACCTAAGGATCAAATTTCTAAGTGTCTTCGGAGATTCCGCTCTTGTGATCAATCAGATCAAAGGAGAGTGGGATACGAAACATCCAAACTTGATTCCTTACAGAGAATGTGTGTTGACCCTGATCCCCCACTTCACAGAGATAACCTTTGAGCACTTTCCAAGAGAAGAGAATCAGCTGGCGGACGCGTTAGCTACAATGTCTTCAATGTTCAAGGTCAAATAGGATAATGAGGCTCCCCGGATCATCATCTGGAAATTGGATGAACCGGCATACTGTTGTGACCTCGAAACTGAATTGGTGACTGAGAAGCCTTGGTACCACGAAGTGAAGAGATATCTGGAAGCTCAGGAATACCCTGAAGGTGCCTCTGTCAATGATAAGAAGTTCCTGAGGAGGTTTGCAGCCAAGTTCTTCCTAAGCAACGGCATCTTGTACAAGCGAAACCATGATTCAACCTTACTGCGTTGTGTGGATAAGACTGAAGCAGAAAGAATCATGGAAGAGCTACATGAAGGGACCTTTGGTACACATTCCAGTGGACACACTATGGCTAAGAAAATCCTACGGGCAGGATATTACTGGTCTACAATGGAAGCTGACTGTTACCAACATTCCAGAACATGCCACAAGTGCCAGATTTATGCAGACAAGGTGCATGTTCCTCCGGTTCCCCTGAATGTTCTAACTGCGCCATGGCCGTTTGCAATGTGGGGCATAGACATGATCGGTGAGATCAAACCTACGGCATCTAATGGGCATCGCTTCATCCTAGTGGCGATTGATTACTTCACGAAGTGGGTTGAGGCAGCTTCCTATGCTACGGTAACCAAGACTGTTGTGGCACGGTTCATTCGGCACAACCTGATCTGTCGGTACGGCGTCCCTGAGCGGATTATTACAGACAACGGCACCAATCTGAACAACAAGATGATCGTTGAGCTCTGCGAACAGTTCAAAATACAGCACCACAATTCTTCTCCTTACAGACCGAAGATGAATGGGGCTGTAGAAGCAGCAAATAAGAACATCAAGAAAATCGTGCAGAAAATGACAGTGACTTATAAAGATTGGCACGAGATGTTACCGTTCGCTCTACATGGGTACCGTACCTCAGCTAGGACGTCAACCGGGGCAACTCTTTTCTCTCTGGTTTATGGCATGGAGGCAGTCTTACCGATCGAAGTACAAATACCCTCTCTCTGGATAATGAAGGACGCAAATCTGAACGAAGATGATTGGATCCAGACACGACTTGATCAGCTCAACCTCATTGACGAAAAGAGACTTGCTGCTATCTGCCATGGTCAGACGTATCAGAAACGGATGATCAGGGCATTTAACAAAAAGGTCAGACCACAGGAATATCAAGTTGGGGATCTGGTAATCAAGAGAATCATCCTTCCTCAGAGTGATCCAAGGGGTAAATGGACCCATACGTACGAAGGGCCATTTGTGGTTAAACATGTGTTCTCAGGAGGAGCAATGATATTAACCAACATGGATGGTGACGACCTTCCTCACCCCGCCAATGCAGACATAGTAAAAAGATACTACGCATGAAAAAGACCCGCTAGGTTGACATGCCTAGGCAAAAATTAGGGCTTCCCGTCGAACCAAAAGGGTTCGGGCAAAATGAAGGGATGAAAATGAAAAATCTGTACACCCGGCAAGTCGAAAACCTGAAAAGGCGGCTTGGGCAAAAATGGGTATCCCGGTGGACCGAAAACCCAAAAGGGCGGTCCAGGCAAAAGTTAGGGATAAAGCGTAATACTATGTCTCATTGATCACTTTGCATCCAGAATCCGGTATCTACATCAAGTTCAGACGGCATCGATCAGTCAGCTTCACCTTCAACCAAGGTCATCAAGTGATGAGACGCTCGGAGTTATAAAGGCAATAGCAGAATTGAAACTCAGTGGGATCATTCATATTTCACACAGCTGTTTTATTTTCTTTTGTACAAAATTTGTATAAACTCTTTTGTTCGGCGACGTCCTTTTACTAGGACGTCAGCCTCTTGTACACAAAACGCCTATTCACAGGCCATTCAAAATCAATACAAATATATTTTTTCAGTTAAACATGCCAACTGTTTTTCTTTTCTGTTTTGTTTTGCGAAGAACGTCCAAGGTTCAATTTGTGATATATGCATTGACAATAATTTGCTAACTCATAAATATTTGCATACGAAACAAAGGAATTAATTGCAGGTGACACTAGAAACAGGGGCAATAAAAGAGTTGTCTAAGCAGTCTAATTGTTCTATCCTTCAAGGTACCAAGGTAGGTTCAGCTAAAGAACATAACCAGATACCTTAATTCCCCAGAGAGTGGTTCAGCAAAACAGTGCATTCTTCTCCAAGCAAAATTATCAAATCTCAAGGAAGTTGGGTATCCTCCAGCAGATATCAACATTCCCCAACAGCAATACATATATTCTTAACAAGCATCCCCGACAGTCTTGGTCTAAAGATTGTTCCCCGGCGGTATCTCAATATTCAAAGGGATCACTTCCCCAGCATATCAAACTTCCCCAAGAAAGTCCAATCCAGTTTCCCCAGGAAAGTTGGAATTCATATCCCCAAGCAGTAAGCTTATCCCCAGTAAATTCTGGATGCTTATCCCTCGCAGAGCACGAACGCGTCGTCCGGCTTGATTTAAAGAGTTATTTCCTTAATAGGATATAATTGGGTTATCCTCAGCCAAAAGCCACGGAAAGAGCGTCGTCGACGAAGTCTTCTTACCCCAGCGAAGTCCATCAACACTTCCAGCACAACAAGGATATCCTCAGCAAGTTATCAACAATTCAGTAAAGCATCCCTCTCCCCACAGAGTATTGCTTCCCAGCATGGTCGCTAAAGAATCTTTTCTCCCCGCAGAATCTTCCATTTGCCAAGTTTATTCCGCAACGGAGTCATCTTCTCCCACCGGTATTCTTGCAGCTATCATCCCCAGCAGAAGTAAAAGCTTATTCTTCAATATCAGCCCAGGATACGACTTCCCGGCACCCGTCAAGGATTTACTTTCCTAGACGAAAACATACATTCATAAAACATCACATACATCATTATAGCATGCATAGACGCATTATATCATACAAATCTCATTTATGTTGAGAACATCATTGCTTGATCCATATCATGCATTGCATATGACTGACCTCTACCTTTCAGGAAAGATGCAGTTGAAATTCTCAATCATATTTCAAGACCTAGACCGGTTTAGTTAATTGACTCCAAAGATTTCTTATCCAGTCCCAAGCCTTCTCTAGTCCAGATAAATCGACTCCCGACAGATTTTTCTGATGAAGACTCAGTAGAAGTTATCCCTTATGGTCCCCTCTCCGACGGTGAGTGAGGTGGTAATTCCTTTTTCAGATGTTTCCCTCTCCGACGGTGAGTGTGAGGTGATAGTCTCTTATGGTCCCCTCTCCGACGGTGAGTGAGGTGGTAATTCCTTTTTCAGATGTTTCCCTCTCCGATGGTGAGTGTGAGGTGATAGTCTCTTATGGTCCCCTCTCCGACGGTGAGTGAGGTGGTAATTCCTTTTTCAGATGTTTCCCTCTCCGACGGTGAGTGTGAGGTGATAGTCTCCTATGGTCCCCTCTCCGACGGTGAATGAGGTGGTAATTCCTTTTTCAGATGTTTCCCTCTCCGACGGTGAGTGTGAGGTGATAGTCTCTTATGGTCCCCTCTCCGACGGTGAGTGAGGTGGTAATTCCTTTTTCAGATGTTTCCCTCTCCGACGATGAGTGTGAGGTGATAGTCTCTTATGGTCCCCTCTCCGACGGTGAGTGAGGTGGTAATTCCTTTTTCAGATGTTTCCCTCTCCGACGGTGAGTGTGGGGTGATAGTCTCTTATGGTCCCCTCTCCGACGGTGAGTGAGGTGGTAATTCCTTTTTCAGATGTTTCCCTCTCTGACGGTGAGTGTGAGGTGATAGTCTCTTATGGTCCCCTCTCCGACGGTGAGTGAGGTGGTAATTCCTTTTTCAGATGTTTCCCTCTCCGACGGTGAGTGTGAGGTGATAGTCTCTTATGGTCTCCTCTCCGACGGTGAGTGAGGTGGTAATTCCTTTTTCAGATGTTTCCCTCTCCGACGGTGAGTGTGAGGTGATAGTCTCTTATGGTCCCCTCTCCGACGGTGAGTGAGGTGGTAATTCCTTTTTCAGATGTTTCCCTCTCCGACGGTGAGTGTGAGGTGATAGTCTCTTATGGTCCCCTCTCCGATGGTGAGTGAGGTGGTAATTCCTTTTTCAGATGTTTCCCTCTCCGACGGTGAGTGTGAGGTGATAGTCTCTTATGGTCCCCTCTCCGACGGTGAGTGAGGTGGTAATTCCTTTTTCAGATGTTTCCCTCTCCGACGGTGAGTATGAGGTGATAGTCTCCTATGGTCCCCTCTCCGACGGTGAGTGAGGTGGTAATTCCTTTCAGATTATAATTTCCTATAGTTCCCTCTCCGACGGTGAGTGAGGTGATAATCCCTTTCAGATCATAATTGCTTATGGTTCTCTTCCCGATACTGCCGAAATGGTAATTCCCGCTAAGATTTATCTCAACGAGCGTTGTTGAAGTTAAAATCGCCCAAGGTTCTCTTACCATTCATGCTAAGGTGGTAACCATCTCTGGTTCATTCATCATTGTTTGAAGCTCCAGATTCAACTCCTGTGACCAGTCAGGACATATCTACGCCAAGCATCTGAAATCAACTCCTGCAACGTGTCAGGTACTCATGTTTCTTGTGCAGGTATGCAGGTTCTCGCTAAGGAATTTCTTACGCGGTCAACATCCAGATGGCATCTATAAGCCCATCGTCCTATTCATCAACTTCTAAATGGCATCTATAAGCCCATTCCACCATCACTGCTACTATGTGAGCGCAAATTTCTGGGCACTCTAGTGTTCAATCATCTTCTACCCTCGGATTACGAAAGGCACGTCAGCCCATCTGCATCCTCAGGTCTAAGAAGATTGAACAGGGGCAACTGTTGTACCCCAAAATTTGCCCTCCCATATTCTTCAAGAAATTTCCAAGCCAAATCACAAAATTCCCCAAGGGTTGCACAGTGCAAAGGTCTCCTATACAGTCAAAACTAGGGTTTGTGTTCTGATCAAGAAAATGAAGTTTTCAAAGGCCCAATCAAGTCTCATATGCCTACAAATATGTTCAAGTATCCTCATATCAAGTTTCAAGGCATTCAGCTCAAAATTGCACAGTCAAAACCCTAAATTGCACTACAGTCAATTGTAGGGGCAAAATGGTCATTTGACAGTCAAAAGTTCAAATTTTTGGTCAACATATAATTTTGAAGCCACAAACATCATTTGATCAATGCTTGATCATGATTCTCAAAATTTGGCTTAGAAATCATCAAGATGCAAAAGTTTCCTTATTTGGACAGTTGAAAAAGTCAACTGAAATTGACCAGGGCATAACTTTCACATGGATTATCAGAAAAATTCCATCCAAAGCTCATTTTGAATAGAAAGACATTTCCTACAACTCATCTTCATACTTCAAGTCCAAGAAATGTTCTCACAAAAAGTTATCAATTTCAACATTATAGGTCATTTTCAAAAGTCAACAAAAAGGGACTTTAAGTCAAAGGCCATAACTTGAGATTGGTAAATCAAAATGACATGGGACCAAAGGCATTGGTTAGAGGACTCAAAGATCTTTCCAAAATGTCCAAGAACATGAGAAAATCGTAAAAATTGAGCAAGTTATGCCTTGTGGAAGTTGGGAAATTTTTGGATATTTTGAAAAGTCAACATTACTTCAAATGACCTAAAATTGCTAATGGGCCCATTTTTCTTCCATGATTCATCATCCATGACATGTGCACGACCACTTGGCCCAAAGGGAAGTTTTTATTCATTTTTATTTATTTATTTGGATTTTTATTAATAATAATTCATTTAAATTAAAATAAATACATGAAAAATGCTAACCTAAGTTTTTTCAATCTTTTTGTGCACATTATATCATCAATATTTCGTGCATATGCAAATTAGGAAAGATTTGGATGGATTGGCATGATTGAGAACAAAGAACACTTGAAAAAGATTGAAAAAAGATCCTTAAAAAATCAAATCTTCAATTCATGAATACAAGAGATTTGGATCAATATTGTTGACCTAATGCACTCAGTACATAAGCATAATCATAACCCTAATGCAAATAGAGGCGCAGCTGCTCAAGAAACTCCATTAACAACTTGAAAAAATTGGCAAAAAGTCAAAACTGTAAACACCTCTACAGGACGATTCAAGACTCAAGACTTGTTTCAATAGCTTCCTCAAGGTCCCCTGAACACATTCCAATCAAAGACAACCATCAAAGCACGAGGAATTGGTATACAGAACCTGGAATACCTTGTGAAAAATTTGTGATCGTGTTTTCAAATTTATGCATCTTCATGACATATTATTTATTGATTTACATTCCTTGTGAAGTTTTGAAGCTAACCATTATAGTTAATTGAATTATTATGCTGTATATACGATTTCTCCATGACTGTTTTCTAGGGTTTGCAAAGCTTCAAATTAGGGATTCTTAAAAGAGGAAAAATTGGCCCTCAAGACCATGACCATTAGAATCAGTGCATCTGGACGAAGAAGATATTACACTCGCGATCAATTTATGAACACTATAGTGCTATTCGCTATTTTCTCTAAAGCCACCTAATAGAACGCGTCTAAAACCGTTGCAATATGTTCTTGTTTCAGAAAAAAGAAAACACGCGAGGAAGATGATGTGTTGGCAAACGTTGGTTGGCTCTTTTAAATCAGCGTGCGTTTTTATGTTTTTTGTGGCCACTAACCAATTTTTATTTTTGTTATTTATTTGTTATTGTATATACAAAGTGCGCGTTTGGATCAGATGGCAAGCGTGAGGTTTGGCAAAGCATATGACCTGGGTTCGAGCCCCAGGTCTTCAGTAATTTCCATGTTATTTTTCTATTAACCATCACATGCAGCTTCGCTCACTGAAGTCCATGGTACATCTCCTCATCAGGCCAGCCACGCGTATGTCTAAGACAATCCAAGGGTGCAAAATTGATGAACACCATAAACTCAGGTCAACGTTGCTACACGCTACCTGGAAAGTCAAACGGACCCATGTCTTATTGGGCCTGGATTTCTAAAGCATACCTCCATATTGGGGCCTGAACCCCCCCTGGTTTGCAAATTCTATATATTTTCTTTATGTTTTATTTTCAATTATTGTTTTATTTGCTTTATTGTTTTGATTTAATTAATTGTTTTTACAAAATATAAAAAATGCCTAAAAAATCAGAAAAGATAAAAACATGATAAATATTTTTATTTTAATATTTTCTTGTAAATAAATGCTTGGAAATTAATTGGTTTAAAATAGGTTGCAATTTTAATTCTTTTCACAATAAAAACATAAAAAAAACATAGAATTAGGTTTAATCAATGTTTTATTCCTTTTTTTTAATTTTTCTTTTTCACAATAATATTTATTTATTTTACTTATTTTTATAATCAAATTTGCATGAAAATAACTTAGGTTTAATTTAGGTTGAATTTTAATGTTTTCTTAATAAATTAAAAAATAACTAGAATTAGGGTTTGCCTTTTATTTTAATTTTAATTAATTCTTTTTCTATTAAATCTTAAAATACATAAAAATACCAAAAAAAACAAAAACAAGTCTTTCTTTAATTAATTAATTAATTTCATCATGTAATTTAATTTTCGCAAAAGGGTCCAACGCCCACGTTCTTAATCTCTTGTTTATTCACATATTTATTTTATTTCATTTAAATAATTGTGTACCTCTCCCGAAGCCGTGTAATTACTTCTCGCACTTTTCAATTCTTTATTTACTTTGCTTTATTTATTTTCCGTCAAATCGGGTCCTGGATAATTTTGGCCATGTGGACCCGCGCCTTTTGTAATAACTTAGATTTTATTTCCTCGCAACCTTTAATTGTTAATCAAAAGCATGAAAGAATGAATGGCCATAATAAAAACAAGCGTAGAACACCAATAAACATGACAAGACAAAATATCTGAAAACGACACACAAATCGCACACACCACCCCTAGGGTACGCCTCACTGTTGCCTTGCCTCGAAAGGTGATCGTCGAGTAGAGGATGTCTTAGTAAGTCCTCATGATCCGGGAACCTGGCATGAGGGTAGCTTCTAAGGTATCTTCCTATTGCTCTGGTGATCACCATGTCCCTACAAACTCGAATTGACCCGAACACCTCCAATGGTGGTGCTACCTACCTCTCAATGGTGGGATGGCACTACTTTAAAGGACATTTACACAGACGAATTCCTTAGGGTAGGTAGACGACTCTAGATACTTGCTCTAAATTTCAAAACAAAACAAAATACTTTTCACACCAACACATTTTCAAAAAGCTTTCGAAAGCAATTTTTCAAACACTCTTGAGGACTGATACAAGAGTCGAACTGGAATTTTCAAAGAAACTTTTTTAAAACCCACAGTTGAAAAGCAAACAAACCAATTTTGAAAGCACAATGAGCAAGTATCTAAGAGCCCATGGATAACCATGGATAGAAAGGGTGCTAACACCTTCCCTTTCTATAACCTACCTCCCGAACCGAGAGCAATCTCTATAAGGAATTTTTCTGTGCTTTTGTCCTTTCCATTTGGAGAAAATAAAAGACGGTGGCGACTCTTGCTTCCGCGACATTTCGCGAACCAGCGTTAAACAGTCAGTTCCAGATCCACCGATCACAGAAGGGACACATGTCATTGTAGAGTAGGGTGTGATTTGGATCGAAAACCCATTTTCCTTTGAAGAAGTTGCAGTTGGAGATTGAAAGTGATTGTGAGGTTGAAGAAGAGGGTGTGTGGAGAGAGATGAGAGAAGAGAAGAGATAGATGGATGCAAGTGTTAGTAAGATGAGGTAAGGGAATAGATGTGAAGGTATCTTTGGGGACATTGCAATGCTGTGTGACTCATGGAATCCATATCTTCACTCAAATAACATTTCTAATTTTTTCTGCTTTTAAACTTTGTTTTAAATTTTTATTTTAATTATTTTGTTCTCTAAAACATCTCAACCAACTACCCCTACGAAAGCGCTTTTAAAAGCGCTTTCTAAAGGTCATTTATAACAGCGCTTTTACATCAAAAAGCGCTTTCGTAGCATATCCTATAGCAGCGCTTTTAAAAGCGCTTTCTAAAGGCCAGCTTTAGCAGCACTTTGGAAAAGCGCTTTCTAAGGCTGACCTTTAGCAGCGCTTTTGAAAAGCGCTTTCTTAAGGTACCCTCTGAAAGTCCAGCTTTAGCAGCGCTTCCCAAAAAGCGCTTTCTAAGGGTGACCTTTAGAAGCGCTTTTGAAAAACGCTTTCTTAAGGCACCCTTTGAAAGCGCTTTTCTAAGCGATTTTTTTTTAAAACCTACAGCAGCGCTTTTTTCCAAAAGCGCTTTCTTTTATGTGCTGCTAAAACTTATTTTTGACGTAGTGAACACTTCATTACACTCTTGAGGACAAAAGCAAGAGTTAAATCGAAGTTTTAAAACAAAAACTTTTTCAAACCCACAAGCACAAAGAAAACAATTTTGAAAAAAAATGAGCAAGTACCTAAGAGCCCGTAGATAGCTACGGATAGAAAGGGTGCTAATACCTTCCCTTTCTATAATCTACCCCCCGAACCCGAGAAATATCTCGAAAAAGGAATTTTTTTGTGCTTTTTTCCTTTCCTTGTTGGATAAAATAAAAGTCGGTGACGACTCTTGCTTACCGCGACATTTTGCAAAAACAAACGCAAAACGCAAACCAGTATTCCAAAAACAGTCAGTTCTTCCCATCGTATCACAAATGCGCTTTATCACCACGTCACCAGCTTGATATACTCGAGGCTTTATCTTTTTGTTGAAAGGCTTGATCATCCGTTTTTGGTACGTCTGACCATGACAGACAGTGGCCAGTCACTTCTCAATCGATCAAGTTCAACTAATCCAATCTCGTTTGGATCCACTCGTCTTCGCCTAAGCCCGCTTCATTCATAATCCTTAGTGAGGGAATTAGAACTTCCATTGGCAAAACAACTTCCATGCCATAGACTAAGGAAAAGAGAGTTGCCCTAGTTAATGTCCTAGCTGAAGTACGATAGCCGTGTAGAGAAAACGGTAACATCTCATGCCAATCCTTATAGGTTACCACTATCTTCTCTCAATCTTCTTAATGTTTTTGTTGGATGCTTCGACTGCGCGATTCATTTTTGGTCTATATGGAGAAGAATTGTGATGCTTGATCATAAACTGAGTGCAAAGCTCAGTAATCATAGCATTGTTCAGGTTAGTCCCATTGTCGGTGATGATCCTTTTGGGGATACCATAGCGGCAGATGAGGTTATGTTTGATGAATCTGGCTACCACATTCTTGGTGACTGAGGAAAACAAGGAGGCTTCGACCCACTTGGTGAAATAGTCGATAGCGACAAGAATGAAGCGATGTCCGTTGGAAGCGGTGGGCTTGATCTCTCCAATCATGTCAATGCCCCACATTGCAAATAGCCACGGAGCGGTCATAACATTCAGAGGGATATGAGGCACATGGACCTTGTCAGCATAGATTTGGCATTTGTGATAAGTCCTAGAGTGTTGATGTAATCAGTCTCCATCGTTGACCAATAGTAACCAGCTCTCAAGATCTTCTTATCCATCGTATGTCCACTTGAGTGAGTGCCAAAGAGACCATCGTGCATATCTTCCATAATTTCCTCTGCCTCCTTCTTGTCCACACATCAAAGTATAGTTGAATCATGGTTGCACTTGTACAATATTTCGTTACTTATGAAGAATTTGGCTGAAAATCTTCGTAAGAACTTTCAGTCATTGACGAATGTTCCCTCCGGATACTCTTGCGCTTCAAGATATCTTATTATCTCATGGTAACATGGATTTTCCATGTCACTGTCAAGCTCACATCAGTACGCAGGCTCGTTGAATCTCTCAATCATAATCATAGGGGCTTCATTGTACCATCTGACCTTGAACATTAAAGACATGGTTTCCAACGCGTCAGCCAAATGATTTTCTTCCCTAGGGAAGTGCTCAAAGGTGATCTCTTATAAGAAAGGAATTAGTGATAGCACAAGTTCCTTGTAAGGGATGCGATTGGGGTGCTTAGTGTCCCAATCCCCTTTTACTTGGTTGATCACTAAAGTGGAATCCACAAACACATTCAAATGTTTGATTCTCAAGTCAATGGCAGCTTTTAGACCCAAAATACACGCTTCGTACTCGGCCATGTTGTTAGTGCAATCAAAGCATAGTCTGGAAGTGAAAGGAGTGTGGCAACCTTTAGGGGAGATAATCATAGCACCAATTTCGTTACCCAAAGCGTTGGAAGCCCCATTGAAGACCATAGTCCATCAGGATCCTTGTTAAGGTCCGTCATACGGTCTAGGTTTCGCATAATTGGTCACCAGCATGATGTTCTCATCCGGGAAGCCGAAGTTCATAGACTGATAATCATCAACAGCTTGATGGGCCAAATGATCTGCTAGTACGCTTCCTTTGATGGCCTTTAGCATAGTGTATTGAATGTCATACTCGGTTAAGATCATTTTCCATCTTGCTATCCGTCTGTAAAGGGCAGGTTTCTCGAAGATGTACTTGATTGGGTCCATCTTAGAAATCAATAAAGTGGTATGAGTCAACATATACTGTCTTAGCCAGCGAACAACCCATGCCAGAGCGCAACAAGTTTTCTCGAGCAGTGAATATCTAGTTTCACAGTCAGTAAACTTTTTGCTTAGGTAATAAATAGCATGCTCTTTTCGGCCAGACTCGTCATGTTGGCCCAAAACACACCCCATGGAGTTCTCGAGTACTGTCAAGTACATGATCAAGGGTCTTTCTTCAACTGGAGGCATGAGAATAGGAGGCTCTTGTAGATATTCTTTGATTTTGTCGAAGACAACTTGGCATTCATCATTCCATTTGACTACCTAATCTTTCTTCAAGAGTTTGAAGATTGGATCACAAGTAGCTGTCAAGTGAGATATGAAGCGGGCGATGTAATTGAGACGACCCAAGAATCCTCTAACTTCCTTTTCAGAGTGAGGGACTGGCATTACTTGGATGGGCTTTACCTTGGCAGGATCAACTTCAATGCCTTTATTGCTGACAACAAAACCTAGAAGCTTTCCAGATCGTACGTCAAATGTGCACTTGTTAGGGTTCAACCTCAACTTATACTTTTTCAACCTTTCGAATAATTTGTACAGGTGATTAAGATGTTCCTTTTTAGTTTTGGATCTGGCAGTCATATCATCCACATATACCTATATTTCATGATGGATCATATCATGAAATAAAGCTACCATATCTCTTTGATATGTTGCCCCTGTATTCTTCAATCCGAACGGCATAACCTTGTAGCGAAAGGTGCCCCATTGCATCACGAAAATAGTCTTCTCCATGTCTTCGGGAGCCATCCTTATCTGATTATTGCCAGAGAAGCCATCCATGAAAAAGAAGACTTTATGCTAATCAATATTATCGACCAAGACGTCAATGTGTGGCAGAGGGAAGTCATCCTTGGGGCTTGCCCTATTCAGATCCCTATAGTCTACGCATATGCGAACCTTCCCTTCTTTCTTCGGCACTGGCACCACATTGGCAACCCATTGGGGATAGGATGTCACAGCTAGGAACCCTGCATCAAATTGTTTCATCACTTCAGCTTTAATCTTTTTAGACATGTCAGGCCTCATGCAGCGAACCTTTTGTTTGACAGGAGGATAGTCTTCTTTTGTCGGCAGACGATGAACTGCAATGTCGGTATCCAATCCTGGCATATCTTTATAAGACCAAGAAAATACTTCCACATAATCATGCAACATTTGAACTAACCTGCTCTTGACACTGCTTTCCAAGTTAGCGCCGATCTTGATTTCTTTCTTATCTGACTCAGTACCCAGATTGATGACTTCAACTGACTCTTCGTGCGGCTGAATATCTTTTTCCTCTTGTAAAAGAAGTCTGGATAGTTCTCCCGGTGTTTCACAATCTTCCTCACCTTCGTCTTCGGCTTGGTTAATTGGACATTCAAAGTTATAGCCGACAATAGTAGAGTCATTGGAAATAAGATCTAGAGTGGATGAAGACCTACAAGAGTGTGTGTGTGTGTGTGCATGTAAGATACATGACTATTTTGAAAAATGTATTTGAAAGAAAAGAAAGACGATGAGCATAAATATTTGAATGCAAAAGAGTCCAATGATTTGTATTGAATGATCATATGATTAGATGAACATAAATAAAACCCTTGACAAATGGACCAAAGTGCCCCGGGCCAGGCACATGGCTTAAAAGTCATTGTTAAATATTACAGACAAAATGTTCTTGAATTGAAACAAGTAGATTACTCCTCAAGGAAGGAGATGGACACAAAGTCCTTGGCATGCTAATTCTTCAGCTCCGTTATAGTTGGATACACCCAATCTTTAAATGCAACCTCTTCATCAGAATCACCCACAACGTTGATTTCATGGCTTCCAATGCGGAGAGGTGGCTTTCCTGCACGAGCACGCCTCACTTCCTTCTGAGCTTTGACGGTGAAGCCCAAACCAAACTTGTCCGCTTTGAATGGGATATCGAGGAGTTTCCCCCAAGTATCACAACTTTCTTCTTCAATTGTCACACGAGCATCTTTGACTGAAACCATCTTCGGCACAACTTTGACAGCTTTGGACTCATCAGAGGAACATTTAGTAGCAACAATCATTGGTGGCATAACCTCAAATGCTTGACACGGGGTTTCAATGAATTCTCCATCCATCTCTATGTATTTGAAAGAGTTAAGGTGACTTACCATAAACTCTTCCTCTCCACAGATGGTGACAATTCTTCCCTTGACCGGATATTTGAGTTTTTGATGAAGAGTTGAGGTTACTGCCCCAACTTTAAGGATCCAAGGGAGACCCAACAGACAATAATAGGCAGGACGGATATCCATAAAGTAGAAGGTGGAGTTGAAGATTTGTGAGCCCACCTTGATTGGAAGGTCTACTTCCCCATGAACTGACCTCTTTGATCCATCAAACACCCTTACAATGATATCACTTGGCTTCAAGACTAAACCTTCACAGTCTAAATGATCTAACGCACCCTTGGGTAACACGTTTAGATAAGAACCAGTGTCGACTAGAACATGTGCTAGGGTGGTCCCCTTGCATTCGACAGAAACATGTAGAGCTTTATTATGATTCTTCCCAAGCGGTGTTAGGTCTGCATCTGAAAATCCCAAGCCATTATCAGCTGTCAGGCTTGCCACGCAATTCTCAAATTGGTCCGTTGTGGTCTCATGGGGGACATGATCCTTTTTCAGGAACTTGATTAATGTCCGAGCATGGGCATCAGAACTGAGTAGCAATGACAACATCGAAATCTTTGAAGGGTTTTTCCCCAACTGTTCCACAATCTTGAAGTCGCTTATTTTTATTATCTTCAAGATCTCGTCCATCTCACGAGCAGAGGGCTATCCATCAGCAACGTCCTTTGCGGGTACTTCTGTCACGACAAGCTCAACAACTTTCTCCTTCCCTCTGGTATCAGTACATGGCTTGGCAGCAGTAATGCGGACGGGGGCCTTTGTAACAACTGGTGGTGAGATATTGGGTGAAAAGATTCTCCCAGTTCGAGTTACCTTACTTGATCCAGCTATGTTACCAACATCATCAACTTTTTCTTCTTCGATCCAAGCGTCTTGTTTTATCCTGTGGTAAAACACCTCAGCATCATAGTTCCATGGTACTGCCTTGTTTGAAGAGTAGGGAACTGGTCCAGGATCGGTAATTATTAAGGGAGAAACAGTTGGTTCATTTGAAATCCTAATAAGACCTTTGGAGGTGATCCTAAGAGGCTTGTTTGAGATAGTGATAATGGAGAGATCTTCACATTTGTCAGTCAAACTTTTGGCAAGCAGGGTCTTCTCAAATAGAATTTCGTGGCTATCCATTAGGCGTTGAATTCCCTTCCTCGGCCCTTCGCATCCATTGAGTTGTTGGGTACAGCAAATATAGTCTTTTATATATCCAGGGAAGATCCCAGCTTTCAATAGATTACTTTTGATGATATTCAGCGGAATAGTCAATTCTTCAACAGAGGCAACAAAAATTGTATCTTCAACAGCATTAACACCCTTGTCATGCTTCAGCATAAGTACGGTGATTACATTCGGAGTTGGAGGAGGATCAAACTCAATAGTCTTGTTATCAATCAAATCCTGAATTTTGTTCTTCAAGACCCAGCACTGGTCAGTCTCATGCCCGAGGCTGCTTGAGTGGTAAGCACATTTAGCATTCGGATTATACTTTGGTGAAGAGGTATCAGGGTTGGCAAGAGGGTCGCGCAATGTCACCAAATTAGCCTTTAGTAAATATTGTAAGGCTTGAGATAATGACATGCCTAACCTCATAAATTGTATTCTTGGAGTTTCAAAACGTTGATGATTAGCATATGGTCTTGGAGTAGGAGTTGGATTGGAGATTCGAACAGCATTAACAGACGGATGATCATTCTTCTTGGTATAGGCCCTTGCCCTATACACAGCATTGATTTCCTTCTTTGCAGCAAAAGGTCCAAGGAATTCTAACAGTCTTGAGATTTATCGAACAAAAACTTGGCTAAGAAACCTTTGACACCATTCCTTGTTTCCAAATTAGTTGTGACATCATATTGTTGCAAGTGTAGTGCTTGGGAAATCTCCTCAGGTTTTGGATATCTTTCCGTACCGTTGAAGGGTAGTTGATTGAGAATGGGAATCCTCAAGAGTTGGGAGAATTCTTCTAGAGTAGGCACAAGTTGATAATCGGGAAAAGTGAAGCAATGGTGTAGAGGATCAAAGAATTGGAAGATAACCTTCATCATATCTTCATCAGTGTTGGAGGTAACCAAGTTTAAGAGGTGACCATGTCTTTCGGTGAATGAAGAGTTCTCAGGGACCCTTGATGCTAGCTCTTTGAGTTGAGGAGGAATCCTCACGAGATTGACTTGGATAGTATTCCTGCAGATAGAAGCCATGTCCTACAAAACAGAACAAAGATAAATCCCAAAAATCCTTGAAATGATTAGAATGAGTATGATGTTATGATGTTTATGATGTCATGTACAAGTAAATATATACAAACAAGGAAAACAAGTCCTTAGGTTTAGGCTTGCATGGAGTCTCATAGGTAAGTACCCTCTTGAAGTTTAGTTGGCTCAAACCTGCCCTAGAAATAGTAACCAGGTTCTAAAGGATCCCAATATCACTGGTATGTCTTCTCGGGCATTGTTTCAGCGCAAGCCTCTTTCACGGTAACCGAAATATCCCAAAAAGCCAAACCTCAATGAGTGTAGTATCGAGTATCTACCAACTACGGACTGCATCAAAGTCGGTCATCTCACTACGTCCTAATGGCCAAGTTGGTCAAGTAAAGGTTCTAAAAGTCAGTTAGTGCTTCATGACATCACTCAGCAGCCTCGTATTCTCCTTGACTACTCAAGGGATACCGGTACCCATAAATATGTCACACTAATGTATCTATTTCTTAGACCATGTCGGTATACCCCACACAGTTTCCACAACGTATTGCTACTTACCTATAAGGTATCCCAAATCCGAGTAGAGGATTCAAACAAACCCAAACAAGGAACCAAAATGTAAAGCAAATAAATCAAACAATGAAAGCAAGTGAAGGTGATCTAGCCCTAAGGTAACCCCATTTTTAAGTTACTCCCCAGCAGAGTCGCCAGTTCTGTGATACGGTAGGAGAACTGATTTGGGTGTTTTACGTTTTATCATAAATGTTGTGGTTAGCAAGAGTCGCCACCGGCTTTTCTTTTATCCAAAAAGGAAAGGCTGAAAAGAACAGGAAATACCTTTGAGATTATTTCTTGAGTTCGGGGGGTAGATTGTGAAAAGGGAAGGTGTTAGCACCCTTTTCATCCATAGTTATCTATGGGCTCTTAGTTGCTTGCTAGATCACTTGCTTTTGTTTGAAAATATGCTTTGTGTGGTTTTTTGAAAGTATTTTGAAAAGGCGCCATCATTTAGGCAAACTTTGTAATAGTTCTCGTTCGTAAGAACGTATACAAAGTGTTGATCTTTTGAAAATATTTCATATTTGGAAAATGTTTTGAAAGTGTTTTTGAAAGTGTTGGTGTTTGTTTTGAAAATAAGCAAGAGTGTTTGATTTGAAATTGAGCAAGCAACTAGGAATAATCTACTTACTCAAAATTCTTAGTTCATTTCTTCCTTTCCTTTGATATTTCCATCTTACCATTGATTGGTAAGAAGCCTTATCTTTGGATGTAGAGGGACGGGCGTGGGTTATCGTATAGCCATGATAGAAATGTTGTGAGATATCTTAGCATTTTCTTTGAGGGGTTAAGATCATTTTTGAAAGGCAACATTGATAGCGTCATCGAGGGACTATGATCTTGTATTTTGATTGCTTTTTGCTAAGATATCCCACATGCATAACATGGTTATTTTTATAAGGCAACAAAGTGGAATTACCCTAAGGGTGCAAATGTGCAAATGTGTTGATTTACATGCGTTGTTTTGTCTTGAATTAGGGTTTGCTAACTTGTTGATTTTAATCTTTCCATACAAACCCTAATTTACTATCATTTATATAAAACGATAAATTGCGGAAAGTAAAAATACTAAGATATTACATCATGAGGGGAGGGGGTGTACAAATTTACAAATGGGGATTTTGCAAGAAAATTAAACCTAATTATCTATTACAACTATATTGAATAAATGTACAAGAATTGAAAAATAATGTACAAATGCAAAATGGAAAAAGAAATGATTTTTGTTTGGTTTTCATGAAAGGGTTTTAACCTAATTAAGAAAATGATTAATGAAAATTAAATAAAATTAACTTAAACTAATTAAGAAAAGAAATTAACTTAAAAAGGATTTTTTAGGGTTTTTTATGAAAAGGTTTTAAATTAATAAAAATAAAATGAAAGTTAATCAATTAAAATAAACCTAAGTTCTAAATTAATTTTAATTTACAAGAGAATAATATAACAATTAAACCTAATTATAAAAAAAAATTATAAAAGAAATAAATTAATTTGTTAAAAAAATGTTTTTTGGTGTTTTTGTTTTATGAAGAAAAATAAAATATAAATGAGCATTTTTAAATATGTAAATAAATAAATAAAATATTTTTGTATTTTTTATTGATAAAAATAATAATGATAATAATAATAATAGTAATATAAATAATAAAACTAAAAATATAAAAAAAAATCAAATAAGAAAATGAAAAAAAAAAATATAAAAGGATTGGGTCAGGCTGCATAAGTTAACAGGGGGTTAGACAAAAGCAAAAAAAAAAGCCCAATTGAAAGGCTTAGGCGCTGCAGCTGAACAAAAAAGAGTGAAAAATATGAAAAATGAACAAAAGGGTACCACTGGGGCTCGAACCCAGGTCTCATAGGTTAATAGGCGCGCGCTTTACCACTGGGGTGGCTATACACCCATTTATTAATAAAAAACCATAAATATATATTGTAAAAAAACTCCATGGCTGTTATCTTTTTTTTTCCTTGCGCCAGAGGCCATTGCCATACTTTTGAATTTTCTAACTTCTTCATTTCTCAACCAAATTGAAAAATGCAAACATGAAACTTGCTTGAAATTTCAATACAAATTCAACCATGTAAATAACTAAAGCTATAAATCAAAGATGAATGAGAATTTTGTTGGCCCTAAACTGAAACCTAATTTTTTCAGAAACTTTAAACTCAAAATTCTCCCTACTAAATCAATATAAATGAAAACTATGGACATGTACAGTTTCAGGGTAATGATATCTACATTTTATCTTTGAAAATGGAAGCCTAACAATGCCTAAATAAAGAGATGAAAGTTCAGAAAAATACCTCAAAAACTGGAAACCGTGAAATGAGTTTGAGCTTGTTTCAAGTGATGGTGATGATCAGGTTAGCTTCCTTGAACCTCTAGGAAGCTAATGCAATAGCTGGCTTGAACTGAGAGTAGCTGAAATGGCCTAGAGAAGTCAAGATGCAGACCTCTGTTTTTGCTTATGGAGGATGGTATAAATGGTGTTACAGTTTTCAAACAGGTATTGGTATGGTTTGTGTATGATGCTAAGAAGCTTTTGGAAGTATTAAGCCAAGAAACGCACGAGTGGTTTTGAAGATTGAAGTTTAAAGTCAGAAATGACACAAAAATGGAGGTTTTGTGTAATTTCTGGCTTGAGGGAATTTGGGAGTGCTTAAGGGATTATAATCTCGTCTGTTTGCTTGCAAATAACTTGTATAATTCTAAGCAAGAGATCTTATGGTTTGAAGTTGACAGATCTGTGAGATATAAAGTTATGGCTATGTTACTTGATTTTGAAGAAAGTGGGAAAACAAGTTTCAATGTGTTGTACAAGCATGGTCTGAGTTGGTAGGAGGTTTTAGCCATGTTTCTTTTGGTTTTTGACGTTGCTTGTGTTTAGATGAAACAAGTTAGGAGTTCTATGCATTGACTTTGTGATTAAAGTCACTTTTCCAAAATGGAAGCGTGAACTTTGTTCCATTAATGGAATAATCGCTTGGACAATGACTCAAACACTTGAATCATAGCTCAAATAGTTGTGTAATATTCTGATTATGGATAGATTTAGAGGTTAGAAGCATGCAAAGTAAGATTTATGCAGCATGGGTGTGGATTGGATCAAATGTTCATCATGAAAATGACTTGAAAAACAAGTTTGAAACCCTAACTTCTTTCCTTCGATTCTCTTAGCTCAAGAATGATCTCAATGAGTTCTTGGACATCTTGAAAAGCTTGTAACATACTTTACAACCTCTATGTTGGACATTTTTGAAGATTCATCTTGGAACTATGTGAAAAATTGCCATGAAGTTAGGTCAAAATCCTGCCTAAACTAGGGCAAAATTTCACGAAGTTTCCAAGTTTCATGAACATGTATTCACAAAATCATAACTTGAAATCCATGAATTTTTAGAAGAAGTTGTGTTCTACAATGTTTCATATCTCATTTATATCTACAATTTTCATGTTGGAAGTTTCATTTGAATCATCTTGCATCATGGTGAAAATTTTGCTCAAAGTTATGAAAAAAATATGAATTTTCCAACACTTAGAAAAATATCTAAGTTTAGAAATTTTGACTTTTCAAAATGAAATCTTGACTTTTTTTATTACTTGATGAACAAGTTTCATATTTTTAAATGTTTTGATGAATTGTGATATTTGATACTTGATTTTGACCAAAAAGTCAAAGTTTGACTTTTTAATTGTACAATTGACTTTTCATCAGTTGACTGAAATTCAACTGTCAACCAATTGAACTTGAGGAATGTTTTGAGCCATGCCATTAGTTCAAAATTATTAATTTGAATCCTTGAGATCATAACTTAAACCAATCAACCATTTTCTAGGTCAAAAATCGGAAATTGCACCTTCTCAGTCAAAAACCCTAATTTTGACCATTTTTCCCTTTTGATGATCTGATCAAATTTCTTGAGGAATTGTGATCCAAACTTGATTAAATAACATATATGAGTTCATAATGTTGATATGGGCCAAAAATTATGAAGTTTGACTATAAATTGACCACAATTGACTTTTTCCCCAATATAGTTGATTTTTAGGTCAGCTGATCAATTGACTGAGCAAAAATGTGATCCAAGACTTGAAACTTGACATGAGAAATCTTGAGGGTCCAAAATGATCCATGAAAGTCATATGAGGAATTAGAAGTCTAATTGTCCTTGTGCAATCTCAAACCCTAATTTTCAGTCACCAGTGTTTGAGGAGGTGTCTTGAGCTGATCAACCCTAGTGCAGTCTTGAACCAAAGGAGATTTTGTGAGAGATTACTTGATAAATGAGAGGGAAAATTTTGGGTTACAACACCGTAAAAACTACGGATGGAAAGGGTGCTAATACCTTCCCTTTCCATAATCTACCCCCCTTACTCAGAAAAATCTCGAAAAAGGTCTTTTTATGTTCTTTTCACCCTTTCCTTTGTTGGATAAAAGAAAAGTCGATGGAGACTCTTTCTTACCACGACATTTGCAACAATGAACACAAAACCAGTATTAACAGTCGGTTCTGCCACCGTATCACAAAGGGCATGTTGAGTATGGTGTATTTTCTTCTAGGGGCATCCTGCATGCTGATTATTTTGCCGTTGTATCGATACAGGGCTGGAGATCATTATAGCTCCTACCGTTGGATGGCGTTCAACTTTACCTTGATTTCTATAGCCATAGGCAGCACTAACTTCCTTCTTCCAACTAAAAGGCTTCTTTACAACACTCGAATATGCAACCCCTTGAATTTTGCCACTTCTGATGCCAACTTCTACTCTCTCACCTGTCAATATCATCTCGGTGAACCCAGCTGAAGAGCTTCCGATCATATGGTTGAAAAATGGGCCTGATAAAGTACCTAAGAACATATCTACCAACTCTCTATCAGACAGAGGAGGCTGGACTCTTCCTGCAATATCTCTCCACTTCTGGGCATAATCTTTGAAGCCCTCACTGGAACCCATAGACATGCTTTGAAGTTGTGTACGGGTTGGATTTAGGTCAAAATTATATTGGTACTGCCTGTAGAAAGCATCAGCCAGATCCTCCCAGTTACAGATGTTGGTTCCCTCCAGCTGATAGAACCATTCCAATTGAGTCCCCGATAAACTTTCCTGGAAGAAATGCACCCACAAATTCCTACCAGTGGTGTGAGGTTAGATTTTCCTTATATAAGACCTCAGATGCAGCTTAGGACCAGAAACCAACCCTAATTCTTCAAAATCCAGACCAGGTACTCTCTGAATTTCCATGGCGTTGGGACAATCCTCTAGTTGTTTATATTTGTCATCAACATGAGGATATTGTTCTTCAGCGTAGTCAGCCTCTTCTTTATCAGACCCTGGATTGTGGTCATCTTCTTTTGTCTTCTCTTCTTGATTTTCCCCCTCATTTGACGGAGTTGCGAATTCTAGAGCTCGCTTTGCTGGTCCTCTGAATCTCCTTCCCATATTCAGGACACCCACTGGTTTCTTTGTCTTTTTCTTCCTGTCTTTGAGAATGAGAGCCTTCGGGTCCTCTTGTCCCTTAGCCAGAGCCAGGAACATTTTTTGGAATTAAGCATTATGTGCTTGAATATCCTTAATATTCTATTCGAGATCCATTTCTTTTTAGTGAAATAAACAGCGAAAAGATAAGAAACCGGTCCTGAAACCTGTTTATATGATGATATGCTTATGCAATGTTTCCAAGGATTTTTAAGATTTAAATTTACTTAGACAAAGAGAGAACAAACATTAATTGCATTAATAGGTTTAAATGGTTACAACAATGACTCTCGAGCTTACAATGGAACAAAAGAAACAAAATAAACTAAAACATAATAAAATGGTTCAAATTTCCTATGGATGCTTCCTCTTTGGAGCGATATAGGCATTCAGGCTCCTCTCCTCATAAAGTTGTCTCGTGAGCTCCAATGTCTTCTTCTCGCTTGCATAAAATTGGGCTTCAAATGTGACTCGCCCCCCCTTTAGCTGAGTCCAAGCTCTTTGCAAATCTTCCAGAGAAGGAGGCATATAAGGATGAAGGACAGTATATGGAATATCTCCTTCGGCAACAGGCTCCATGATGATTGGTAAGATGGCGGGGTAAGGCATCACGAGACTTTGAGCACGAGTCCGTACCCACTTAAGGTAAGGCTCAAGGGGGGTGGAATTTTTATGCCCCAATGTCTCACTATCCACTTTGTTTATCATTCTCCAAGCTCGTATGAACCTTTGTCGATAGCCTTGGTCGTCGCCCTCGTAGTCGAATACCAATCCTTGGATGAGCTCATCGTGGGGACCATCTCTCCTAGCATATCCACATTGTCGCAAAGCCAAATAAGGGTTATAGGTGATTCCTCCCCTAATCACAAGGAGTGGGACATGGTCAATGATGGTAATATCCTCCAAAGTTCGAGAACACCAATGGATATCCGAGTGTGAGAGTGACATCATCCTTTTAGACCATGTCAACCCTAGCTCATTCTTCAATATTGATCGAGGTAGGTGCAAAATAAACCACCTAGAGTAATGGAATGCAACACAAAAGAGTACCTCTTTTATTCATGGTGAGAGTGTGGAAACAATGTAGAATGTCTCCAAGAAGGGTAGGTACGGCATTGCGAGAGAGAAAAACCTTAATGGCATTCACATCTATGAGTTGGTACGAATTAGGAAATATAACTAAACCATAGATTTGAAGGGCCAAGACATCCTCGGAAGCTCGAAAATCCATATCTTCCCAGAACGAACGAGACTTCTCCAACAGAAACTTGGCTAAGAAACCCTTAACTCCACTTCTTGTCTCCCAATTTGTCATAATGTCAAATCTCTTCAAATGCAAGGCTTCGGAAATAACTTCAGGCTTTGGAAAGGTGAAGCACTAATGTAGGCACTAATTGGTAGTCAGGAAAGGTGAAGCAATGATGCATAAGATCAAAGAATTGGAAAAGCACACACATCATTTCTTCTTGGAAGTTTAAGGTAGCCAAGTTGAGAAGTCGACCATATTTCTTGGTGAAGGAAGAATATCCAGGCACCCTTGATGCTAATTCTTGAAGTTGAGGATGCACTTTCACGAAGTTGACTCGGATGGTATTCCTACTGTTATACCCCAAAATTTTCCCTCTCATTTTCTCAAGAAATCACTTTGGATCCTCAGGTTTACTTCCATCCAATCCCAAACTTTGAATTACAAATTTCTCAAGAAAGTCGTCTGCAAGGGCAAAATAGTCATTTAAAGGTCAAACTTTGACTTTTGGATCAAAATCAAATCTCAAAATCATATTTCATCAAGACATGTTGGAATATGAAGTTTGTATCATCAAAAAGTTCAAAAGTCAAATTTACTATGGAAAAGCCAAATTTCTAAATACTTGGGATTTTTCTAAGTATTTAAGAAAAAATGACACTTCAGAACTTCTGAGTCAGCCTCCAAGCAAGGGCAATCAAAAGTTGCAAACTTGGTTCAGAATATAGTCTTCAGTCAGAATATGGCTCTTCAGCATCTATGCAAGCTCAGTCAGAGTTTGCCAGGATAAAATAAAGAAGATTATGAAGCGTGATAGAAAGTCGGAATGCTCTTTCAGAACATGATGGAAAGCCTGAGGATCCTTCAGAGCTTGCTGAGGCAACAGGATACTAAGATCAGAATTTGGGTGCGTTGTTTTGGACTACGCTGAAATGGAACTTCTGGCCCAGATTTAAGTAATGATGCAAAATATCACATTACAGGATTTCTGATTTTGAAAAATATCATCATCATTTAATGCTCATTAATGCTCACAACCACTTTTGAGTCTTTGTCCAAAGGGTATCTCCACGTGTAGCATAGAAATACCTTTGTACATAATTAGGTATGGGTCCATGTGCTACTTTTCGCTTGTGGGTTTACTTTTCCTTAATCCCTGCTTGCTAATCCAGCCTAGGCTAAAAATTGTCAACTATCACACCTTTTTTAAACTTGCTTCAAGAGCAAGTCAGCATCTAACGTATGATGTTGGTGCTACTTGACATTTCAAACCCACAAAACTTTTCCTATAAATAGAACTCCCTTGGACACTGAAAAGAGGTCGAAGGTTTGACAAAGAAAAACCTTGAATCTCTGCCAAAATTCCTAGAGTTTCAAGAACTGTAAACACAACACACAAAAACCTGTTAACTTTGGATCCCTTGCCTTCAAACTCCATTTGTTCTCAAATATTTCTTGACTAAAAACCATCCATACAGTTTCTGATCCACACGTTGGAAACTGCCATAACTTCTGTATTCACACTACTATATACTCTCCATCCACCCATTCAAAGAAATCAGAACATCACCCCCTTTCCATCCCCAGAAGTTGGAAACTTTCAACCTACTGAGTACGTGGAGAAGTTATTCAGAATATCATCAGATTTGAGTTTAGCTCCAGTTTACAGAACTTCTTCCAGCTGCAAGGTAAGTTTCTGCTGACTCTCACCACATTAATTAAGCATTACCAGACTTACATGCTCAAAAATACAATGTAGATATCATGTTTCTGATGTTGTACATATTCTGAGATTTCATGCATTTGCCTGCTTAAGTAGAGAATAAATCAGTTCCGAACTTCTTGAAGAAACTAGAACTCAGAATTAGGATTAGCGAATGCATACTTACCTCTGATTTATGATTCTGATATTCCTTATTTCTGAAATACTATGACACCTTCTGTAACTGTTCTATGCATGTCTTCTGTTTTGTGGAGAAATAACCAAATTGCAGATGTTCTGACTAGCATAGGGAGAGAGACCAAGTTCTGTCAGTGGCACCAGGATTTCTGGAGTCTGTTTGTTACTAGTAGTTTCAGAACTTCTGAAAACTATTGTGTTCCCAGTGGGTTCAGAACTTCTGACCCTCTACATTTTCACTAACGGGTTTCTGTTTTGCAGTGTATCAGGGTCAGAACCTCTGACTTTGTTTAATCGGTAATACGCTGATTTGTTTCTTTTCTTTTCTCATTATTTTTGCTACAATTTTCTATTCCATTAACTAGCAAACATCAAAAACATTTCTTTCACACTGTTGTACTCCAAAATTTGCCCTCCCATATTCCTCAAGATTTGTCAAGAATCATCTTCAAATTGCTCAAGATTGCTTAAGGGTTGCACAGTCCAAACACCTCCTAAGACAGCTGAAATTAGGGTTTTGGTTCTTTCAAGGAATTTGAGGTTTTTAATGGTTCAATCAAGTCTCATAGGCCTCTATACATTCTCAAGCACCTACATACCAAATTTCAAGATTCATAATGCCAAGTTGCACAATCAAAAACCCTATTTGATCCACAGTCAACTGCAGGGGCAAAATGGTCATTTTACAGTCAAAAGTCAGAATTTTTAGTCAACATCTTATTTTGAGTCCACAATCATCATTTGATCAAGTCTTGATCATGATTCCACAAGAACAACTCAAAAATCATCAAGATGCAAAAAGTTACTATTTTTGGACAGTAGAAAAGTCAACTGTATCTTGACCAAGGCATAACTTTTTCATGGTTCATCATAAAAATCCCATCAAATGCTCATTTTGAAGGGGATGACATTTCCTACAATCCATCTTCACATTCCAAGTCCAAGAAATGCTCTCATAAAAAGTTATCAATTTCTACATTATAGGTCAAATTCAAAAGTCAACAAAAGTGCACTTTAAGTCAAAGACCATAACTTGAGATTGGTAAATCCAAATGACATGGGACCAAAGGCATTGGTTAGAGGACTTCTAGACCTTTCCAAAATGTCCAATAAGATGTTCATATGATCAAAATTGAGCAAGATATGCATTGGAGAAGTTGGGAAATTTTTGTGAATTTGCAAAAGTCAACTTTGCTCAAAACACCTTGTTTTTCTAATGGGCCTCAAATTTCTTCTTGAAACTTTATCCAAGGCCTATGCACGACCCATCAAGCTTAATTGAATTATTTTATTATTTTTTATTAATTAATTGGATTTTTAATCAATATTAATTCATTTAATTAATTTAAATTGTAGGAAAATATAAAGATATGTTTTTTCAATCTTTTTGTGAAGCAAGAACGACCTAAAAAGGCTGGCAATTTCGTGCACCAAGTCAAAGATGCAATATCTCCAAATTTGGCAACTTTTTCCAATCATGAAGATTCAAAAATATATGATTTCCAATCAAATATTCAAATCATCATTCCATGGATTTTTACCCAAGATTCTGACCTAATCTCATTCTCCTATAAATATACAAGCAAACCCTGATCATGCACACGTGAATAAGCTGCAAACAAAGCCATAGCCATATTGAAATTTTCCAAGAAAACTGATTTCTATATTCTAGGGCGATTCAAAGCAATTGGTTGATTCTAACACCTTGCAGGGGTTCCCAGGAACGTGTAGCAATTAAATTCACACGCTAAAGCTCAAGAAATCATCACTTACAGTCGCACGGTTTGTCACTTTTTTTCATAATCGTAACTCATGATTCATAAGCATTTGACATGATTTCTTGTTTGTGTTGTGTTGCTAGAGATCACATGAAGCTATTGGCATAGTTTAATTGGATTATAATGCACAGAATCAAAAGATGCCATTGACGAATTTTAGGGTTCATAAGCTTTCAAATTAGGGCTTTGCAATCCAGGGAAAATTAGGCCTTATAAGACATATGATTGAATTCAGGAGACTCAGACGAACATAACTGGACCCTCGCGAAACATTTATGTAAAGCATAGGGCTAATCGCTATTTTTCACCGCTGCAGTTTGTGGGGGTTAAAAACCCCCGCTATCTAACATTGCTTTTGCAGGTTCAGCGAGGAAGATGATGATGTGTTGATGTATCATTGGTTCGTTTGAAAAAAACGCGCGTGTTTTGTGTTTTATAACATAATATTATGTTTTTTGTATATAATATTCATTGTCTATATATTTAACAGAAGCGCGTTCCAGCTCAGATGTCCAAGGCATTGGTGTATTGATCATTGGGACCTGGGTTCGAACCCTAGGTCCCCCAAAATAATTGTTTCTATTTTTTCTTCACATAATCATATGCAGCTTTCCAGGGTATGTCCTACCACGCGCTTCAAATATCCAGGTGCCATGTGTCTAAGACTCAAATCCAATGGTCCAAAGCTGGATGACCATCATACTCCTGGTCAACCCATGCGTAGACAATCTCAAAGGTCAAAACAGGCTTGCAGCTTAATGGGCCACAATTTCCAAACGTACCTCCTTCTGGGCCCATCACCCCCTGGTTTATTATTTTTCTTTTATATTTTTCCAATTAATCTTTTCATTAATTATTATTACTATTATTATTTAATTAACTCATAAATTAATTATTTTCATAATAAATTCAGAAAACTAAAATATTTTTATTATTATTATTTATTAATTCCACCTTTAATTTATTATTTTTGTAGATAAATGCTAACAAATTAATTTAGTCTTTTTTTTAATTAGGTTAATTTCAATATTTTCATAACAAATAAAACAAATTAGAATTAGGGTTTTTATTAACTTTTAATCTTTTTATTTTCCTCAAGACATTAAAAACTCAAAAACATTTCTTTTTAATTAATTAATTAGTTTTAGGTTTATTTTAATTAATTGCAAAATAATAACAAACTTCTTTCTCAAAAAAGGGTCAAAACCCTAGGACTTTCCCGATTCAATTTTCTTTCGCGCATATTATTTTTGATCATATTTATGTAATTGCTCCGGGAATGTAATAGCGTAATTAGGACTTTTTATCGCTTTCTTTAATTTTCCGCATTTACTTTTTTCAAGGGTCTGTTTTTGGCGATGTAAATACCCGACGCCTTGTAATAGCGTAGATTTACTTTCCGCACAACTATTAACTGTTAGATGTATGTTAATTAGGCTATGTATGACAAGACTTGTTCTCAAAATAAAATCAATCGTAGCTCACCATAACATGTGCAAAGATAACATAACCTGAATCCTGACTCACTCGCACATGCCACTCTTAGGGTACGCCTCACTTGGTTGCCTCGACGTGGTCATTGAGTATAGGGTGTTTTAGAGATTGCCCTCCTGTCTAAAGATCAAGTTGCCTCGAAACGGTTGCCTCGGATAAAAACGATCTAAGACATTAGGGTTACCGCTAAGGCGTCCTACTATTGCTTTGGTGACCACATGTCCCTATAATCGAATTGACCCGAAAACTCCAACGACGGTGCTACCTACTTCTAAATAGTGGGATAGCACTGTCTAAAGGACATTTACACAGCTTAATTTCTTTTGAGTAGGTAGAGGTTCTCAGGTTCTTGCTCTTTCAAAACAAATAAATCAACTTTTCACACCTACACTTTTCTGACAAAAGTTTTCAAACAACACTTCATACACTCTTGAGGACTGACACAGGAGTTAAAATGAAGTTTTCAAACAAAACTCTTTTCAAAACCCACAAACACAAGAAAAGCAAAACATTTTTTGAAAACATAGTGAGCAAGTACCTAAGAGCCCGTGGATAACCACGGATAGAAAGGGTGCTAACACCTTCCCTTTCTATAATCTACCTCCCGAACCGAGAAACATCTCGAAAAGGAATTTTGTTGTGCTTTTGTCCTTTCCTTGTTGGAGAAAATAAAAGGCGGTGGCGACTCTTGCTTACCGCGACATTTCGCGAACCAGCATTAAAAAACAGTCAGTTCTATTTCCACCGATCACACACACTTTATTTTATTTCTTAAAACAAAAAACCAAAAATATTTTCTTAAAACAAAACAAGTTTATTTCATATCTTCTTGTACATTCTTATGCATTTCAATATGGTTGTAATAGTAATTTAGGATTTATTTGCAATCCCCATTTTTAAATATGTACCCCCATCCCCTAAACATTGTAATAGCGTAGGACTTTACATTTCCGCAATTTATCGCTTTCAAATGTAAATGCTAGTAATTAGGCGTGTATGGCAAGATAAAATCAACAAATAGACCACCAAACCAAAGACTAAAGTGCATGTAATCAAACACACTTTGCACACATGTACCCTTAAGGTAATCTCACTTGTTGCCTATCGGAAAATAGTCATGTCCCTCGAACATGGGCGTTTTAGCAAAGACCCTCGATAAAAGATCGTAGTCCCTCAATGACCCTCGATGTTGCCTTCGGTAAAACGATCTAGTCCCTAAACGACATTGCTAAAACGTCTCATATGTTGCCTTCTATGAATATACAAACGTCCCTACATCCGTCCCTTCACATCCAACGATGGGGCTTTCTTATCAAAATCAATGGTAAGATAGCAACATCTAAAGGAGAAGGAAAAGCACATCTAAGACCTTTTGAGTAGATAGATTCGCTCCTAGTTACTCGCTTGTTCACAACAAAAACATTTTATACATCTACACTTACACTTTGAAACATTTTCGAAACAAACACTTTGTATACATTCTAATAGAAACGAGAATTATTACAGAGTTACATTTTCAAAATACTTTCAAAACACATCTCACAAATACATCTTTGAATTATTTTCGAAACAAACACTTTGTATACATTCTTATAGAAACGAGAATTATTACAAAGTTACAAATACTTTCAAAAAACCACACACGGCGACATTCTGATGCTTATTCCAGATTCATCCAGATGCAGTTTTACACGAATTCATCATCAGGAAACCCTACACCGGTTCCTCCTCCATCTTCAAGACTTCTGAAAACAGTTCACGGGTTCTCCAGTAACGGATGTTAACCTATCGCTTGTTCGGATTCTTCTCAAGACTTCTGAAAACAGTTTATGGATTCTTCCCAACAACGGATGTTAATCTATCACTTGTTCAGATGCAATTTTTGAAGATAGTTTATAGACGCTTCCCAACAACGGATGCTGCTCTATTGCTTATTCAACTTCAAGATTTCTGAAAACAGTTCACGGGTTCTCCAAGTAACGGATGTTAACCTATCGCTTGTTCAGATTCTTCTCAAGACTTCTGAAAACAGTTCATGGATTCTTCCCAACAACGGATGTTAATCTATCACTTGTTCAGATGCAACTTTTTGAAAACAGTTTACGGATGCTTCCCAACAACGGATGTTGCTCTATTGATTATTCAACTTCAAGATTTCTGAAAACAGTTCACGGGTTCTCCAAGTAACGGATGTTAACCTATCGCTTGTCCAGATTCTTCTCAAGACTTCTGAAAACAGTTTATGGATTCTTCCCAGCAACGGATGTTAATCTATCACTTGTTCAGATGCAACTTTTTGAAAACAGTTTACGGACGCTTCCCAACAACGGATGCTGCTCTATTGCTTATTCAACTTCAAGATTTCTGAAAACAGTTCACGGGTTCTCCAAGTAACGGATGTTAACCTATCGCTTGTTCAGATTCTTCTCAAGACTTCTGAAAACAGTTTATGGATTCTTCCCAACAACGGATGTTAATCTATCGCTTGTTCAGACTCTTCTCAACTTTTGAAAACAGTTTACAGATTCTCCAGACACGGATGTCAATCTATTGCTTATTCAGACCCCCGGTTCAGAGATGTTCCGAAACATGGAGGCCTTTCTGATACTCGTCCACTCACCAATGAAATACAGTTCAACATTTCCAAATGGCATCTTTAAGCCCATTCTCAGATGGCATCTATAAGCCCATCCTCCTACCAGCAGTCACCAAATGGCATCTTTAAGCCCATTCTCAGATGGCATCTCTAAGCCCATCCCCCGACAAGATTCTATCGCATCAGATGGCATCTTTAAGCCCATCACCAAATGGCATCTTTAAGCCCATTCCCTCTACCATCACATCACCGAGTGCAAATTTTAGGGCACTCTAGTGTCCAATCTTCTTTTACCTTCGAGTCGCGAAAGGCAAACTTTCCAATCTAACTCTTCAGGTTCAAGAAGATTGAACAGGGGCAACTGTTGTACCCCAAAATTTGCCCTCGCATTTTTCCACAAGAAATCACAGCTTCAGGCGTTTCCTGATTTTTCAAACTAGGCTCAAGAATCGGTCAAACAGACTTTTCTCGTCAGTCAGACACAATTAGGGTTTTATTGATTTTTATGGCTCTAGAACAGTTCACACAGTTTGCTTAGGGTTTTGATTGATTTTGGCTCAACTTTGATCAGGCGAACGTTCTTTGGCATATCAGGAATTAGGGTTTTCGTGCGCGGTTCCTCATAAAGATTTAATTCTACGATGCTTTGCAAGTTATTCCGAGATTTGGATTGAATTCGCATTGTTTGACTTAATCAGTAAAAGAATGCATTTGGATTGAATTCACGTTTGTTTGATTAAATCAGTGAAAGGATGCATTGGCTTTGAATTTGCAATGTTTGATTAAAGTCATAAAAGGGAAAAGCGTCTGGGCAATTGCTGTGATTGACTGTTGTTTTGCTCTGGATGTTTAAAACGCCAGGTTTAACTGATCAAATGTTGAAGCATTGTTTATTTAATTATTTATTATTCTAAGATTAAATGATTGGAATTTATTTTCAATTATTATAATTAAAGAATTATAAATAATAAAACGAACAATTAATAAAAGAGGAAAAGAATTAATTGGATAAAGAAACTTTTTATTTATTTTTAAATTATTTGTACAATTGTTTTGTTTACAAATTGTTTACAACAATGATTTTACATTTATTTAAATTTAAATAAAAACTATCCTAAGTATGTTTCTAAATCTTCAATTCTTCATCTTCTATCCCTTGCTCCAGTACTCCATGGAATTTTATCTGCAAAACAAAGAACAAAAGAAAAGTCAGAAACATTTAAATAAATAGAAGACAGACAAATAAAAGAAAGGGTCATCATTAAGGGCAACTGACTGGGATCAGTTAGCCCTCTCTGCAAATCACGGGATTTCTCCCGGTTCACAAAGAGGGATGAATATTTGCTTGCTAAACTTTGAATGCACAAATATAAAGAATGCACAAGTCAAAATTGTCAAACCACTGCACAGTTCAAAACAAACAGAATGGCCTAACCACAAAGTCCAAACTGAATCACAAATTCCAAATTGTCCACAAACTGTCAAAGATGTCAAACAAGTACAAGGCTACTCAAAGCTGTCAAAAAGAAGATATGGAAAGATAACAAGAAGCACAAAATCTGGAAGAAAAGAGACAAATATGCAGAGTAAGCATGTTATGCAAGCAAGTAATTCATTTTCATCATTTCCCAGTGCTGCCCTTTCAGAAAAAGTACAAAGCATAAACATTTTTTTTATGCTAAAGCTGTACTGAAGAGAGAGAGAGAAGAGAAAAAAAGTGCAGGTTTTGCAGGCTTAGGCTTTAGGCATGAGGAAGAATATAAGAGAACCTGTTCATAACACAGTAAAAGAGAAAAAAAATCACAAACCAAGAAAGAACTCAAAACTGCCTTCCACCAAAAGAAAAAACCTCTAGTCTTAAAACCTGAACCAGTATAACCTGTAAGGAGAAAAAAATACAAAAACTGGATCAAACCTCCAGTAAAGCCATGAACTCACAACCTGCATAAACCTTGATACAAACTGTCAAGCCCAAGCCATAACCAGGATACTCACAATAAACCAGAAAACCAGTATATCCTGTCAAACAAAAACAAAACTTGCCAAGGCCAAAGCTAACAACCACAACCTGTACTAGCTATCAAACCAAAGCCTCACCAAGGCTATAACATGAATCAGGCCATAAACCAGCAAGGCCATAAACCAGTAAACACCATCAACCTACAAAACCCAACAGCATAAACCATAAAACCAAGCCTGAAACCAGCATAAGCCTTAACCAGTAGAACCTGTACCAGAGCAAACCTGATACTACACAAACAGGTCCATACACGCCCAAAGCCAAAAACCAGAATACCACAAATAACACAAACTTATCAAACCAATTTCCAAACCCATCAGGCCTCAAAAAAACTTCATCATAGGCCAATATACAAAGAAAGCAACAGAAGCGAGGTCGAAAGAAGAGAGGAAAAGTATTCAAGGCAACATAATTCCTCAGTTTGAAACCATCATTGGGCAAACACATTAACAAGCCAAAATCATTCAATCTCAGCATCCAAGCATCAAGACAACCAAACAAAAAGGAAATGTTCAAGGCAACTCAGTGTCAAACATCAAAGGCCCTCAGAATATTCATCATTGGGCAAGGAACAAGCATATTAAGCAACGAGGCAACAAAGAGAAGAAGAGAAAGATATAAAATTGGTTCGTTTCATCATCATCATCAAGGCAACAAAAAAGAGAGACAGAGAGTACAGAGTACCAGGGTTACCAGGAAGCACAGCCTCATCAAGTTCCCCTCACCGTCAAAGCCTCCGAAGCGCCTCCAAACTCCCTTCTCCCCGTCTCCCAAAGGTAGTACATTTTCTTCTCATCCATTTTCACAACCTCGTTAACAAACAATGATGAACATAATATCAGAATACAAAATCATAACATGCAAACCTAAAACGCCTAACGAGTTTGAGACAATTCACTACCTTGTTTGATTGTTGCCTGAGCGATCTGAGGGGAGAAGAGATGGTGGCGCTGGTGGCTAGAGATAAAGAAGGTATCAGTAGCTAACCATGGCGAGAAAGACCTAGCGAAGAAGACGAAGTGAAACGAAGAACGGCGCTGCTTCTGTGTACGTCAAGCCCTAAAACTTTCCCCAAATGAAACAAATTCTCATAACCCTAAAACATTTGTTTCAGAAGTCAGTGGGCCTTGCCCATTTTAAACGCCTAAGCCCAAAACTTTTTCCTAAGATTAACACCCCCATCCTGCTTCTGAGTGTTTTTTTTGGTTTGGGCCTATAAATCCCCTTTGAGCCCATTTGCCTCTTTCCCTTTTTTATTATTTCATTCAAACTAAAAAAGATTTCTATTCTATTTTCTTTTTATAATTTAACTCTGTTTAATAATAATAATATTGTTAATACTTTCATTATAACTAAAATACTTGAATATTAAATATTTTTAAGATTAAAACTTTTTCTTTCTTGTTTTTTTTGCTTTTATTAAAACTATTTATTTAAATGCAAACTTTGTACATAAAACGATATTACACAATATAATTAAAATTGAAAACACTTTTTTCTTTCTTTTAATTAAAATACCTCTTTTGTATATATTAAACAAAAATATAAAGATACAAATTTATATCAAATGTAAATAATAATCTTCAAACTTAGAACATTTTCTTTTCTTTTAGTAAATTTTCTTTTTGTACATATTAAAGAAAATACAAGATTACAAAGATTAAATAAATAATTCTTTTCTTTAAGTATAATATACTTAATAATACACATTAAAATTCACATTTTCCTAACTTATAAATAATTCTCATACATGAATAATTACACTTACACAATACACTTTACATCTTATACATGTACAATTGCTATTCTTATACGTTACTATACATTGTTTACATTTTTATCGCAATTCGATTTGGTTGTAACTTATTGGACACTACATTCCTAAAGTCTCATACCCATTTGTAAATTTGTACCCCCACTCCCGGATACTATTTGTAATAGCGTAGACTTTAAATTCTTGCAATTTACCGCTTTCAATTATACCATGGTTAGACCTAGGGTTTGCATGTACATAAAACCAAACGTTAGATAACCTAATACAAGACAAATATATGAAATCAATACACAATCGCACTTGCACCCCCTAGGGTAATCCCACATGTTGCCTTCCAAAATGGGCCATGCTTGCACGTCGAGTTTCTTTGGCAAAACAAATTCAAATGATCATAAGTCCCTCGATGACGCTTTCGAAAGTTGCCTAAATGGAATGATCATAGTCCTTTCAAAGCAAATTGCCAAAGACGCTTGGCACCATTGCATTCATGGTCCATACGATGACCCGCGCCTGTCCCGAACAAACTTCCTAAACGCAAGATTGTCCACCAAATTCAATGGTGGAACAAAATTGTTAAAAGGGGTTGAAACATAGAGAAAACCTTTGAGTACAATAGGGGTAGACAAAACTCTTAGTTACTTGAGATCAATTTGCAAAAACACTTGCCTTCTTTTCAAAAACCACACCTCCACAAACACTTTCAAAACAAACTCTCAAAAACATTTGAAACATCTTTTCGAAAAGATACACACCTTTGTAAAACATTCGAGTAAAGAATTGTTACAAAGGTTGCCTAAGACAAGGCATCTTCTTCAAAAACATTTTCAAAAACACACACACACACCACAATTTCAAGCAATCGAAAATCAATGCAAGTGATCTAAAAACCAAGTAACTAAGAGCCCATGGATAACCATGGATGAAAAGGGTGCTAATACCTTCCCTTTTCATAATCTACCCCCCGAACCCACGAAATATATCAAAAGGTTTTTTGTTGTGCTTTTTTAACCCTTCCTCTAGGATAAAATAAAAAGTCGGTGGTGACTCTTGCTCAACTGAACAAGTGCGAATACAAACGCAAACCTCTAGCCAGTTCTCCCACCGTACCACAGAACTGGAGACTCTGCTGGGGAGAAACTTAAAAGTGGGGTTACCTTAGGGTTTAGATCACCTTTACTTTCTTGCTTTGATTGACTTAATTGCTTTATCTTTTGGGTTCTTGTTTGGGTTTGTTGTAAATCCTACACCCGGATTTGGGGCACCTTTTTAGGTAAATAGCAAAAAACTGCGAGGGAACTGTGCGGGGTATACCGACACGGTTGAAGCAGTAAGCTATGTTAGTGTGACATATTTGTGAGTACCGGTAACCCTTGAGTTCAATCAAGGAGAGTACGGGGCCGCTGAGTGATGTCGTGAAGCACTAACGAACTCTTAGAACCTTGATTGACCATCTTAGCCTTTTTAGGGGTAGTGAGATGACCGACTTTGGTGCAGTCCGAAGTTGGTAGATACTCGATACTACACTCATTTGAGGGTTGTTTTCTTGGAATATTTTGGTCGCCAGTAAGTGGCTAAACCGAAACAATGAACACAGAAAACAATCCAATGATATTGAGCTCCTTAGAACCGGTTTCTATTTTAGGACAGGATGAGCCAACTAACTTCAAGAGGGTACTTACCTATAACCCCATGCAAGCCTAAACCTAAGGACTTGTTTGCTTTGTGTGAATATGATTGTCTGTATATACACTCACTTGTTTTTGCATACATGTACATAACATCATAACATCATACCATAGCATTTTCAATAACCATTTCAAGGATCTCGAAGGTTCTTTTGATGCAGGGTTACGTTGAACCAGACGTCTACCAAGGGGCAAGAGGTTTCTCCTCTAACCAATGCCAACCAAAGATCAAGTACAACAACTTGAATCAGGGGCTATGACCCACTCGACATGGTGAGCTTGATTCTCGTGGAAAGACATCCACCGATACAAAGTTCTCCAATCAAAGATCAAGTGCAACAACTTGAATCAGTGGCGATGACCCACTTGACATGGTGAGCTTGATTCTAGTGGAAAGACATTCATCGGTGCAAAGTTCTCCAATCCAAGAACAAAGTTCAACCTCTAACATTTTCTTGTGTTTACCCCAAGAGATCCTTGAAAACATGCATCCACATATCATGCATTCACATATCATGCATTGCATCTTGACGATCTTTCCTTTTTCAGGTTTCCTTACTCTCATACTGTTTATTTCAGTAAGGGATGGCTTTAGAAAGGTCTGTCAAGGACATCCAAGACCAGACTACTCAGCTGCAGGAAATGTTCCTGAACTTGTCTCTAGGGCAAGAAGAAATGAAAGCTCTCCTCACAAAGGGCTTGGAGAATTCCAACAATACCAGGAGTGATCAGCTTGCGGAGCTGCAGTTTGATTTTACAACATTGAGGACCCAAGTGATGGAACAGTTGGTGGGCCAGATGGCTCTCATCCAAGACCTGTCTCAAAGACAAGAGGAACTCAGAGTTCTCGTCCGCCAACTGCTTCAAAACAACCAATTGGGGCAAACATATGAGGTTGAAGAGCAAGTCACCGCTCAGCCTCCATCCACTCAAGAAGACAAGGGGAAGGCTCCTTCGCTTGCTTCAGGGTCACAAGCCCATCAACAACCTCGCCAGCGTCAACGGGGTAATCGGCGTAAGCAAGAAACGTCGGGAAGACAGTTCACAGAGACTGAAATACCATCATTCTTCATACTGAAGCGCCTGTTGGAGGTCAACCTGCTTACTTTAAGAGATCCTCCTCAGAAGCTCAATACCTCCTCTCCTAAATATCGTCCCGATGCATTTTGTGTTTACCACTCCTACAGCCCGGGACACGACACCAACGACTGTTGGGCCTTGAAGAACAAGATTCAAGATCTGATCGACATTGGAGTGCTGGAATTCATTCCAGACGGCGAGATGAAAATCTTCCATTAAGGAGTTCTCCACCTGGAGTGACAAAGCTCAAGCTGAAAGACTTTTGCTTCATTTTGAATTTTCAAAGTTGTAATTTCTTTTGCTGTCAAACAATTATCTGTTGATGTTAAACTCTGTTTTCATTAATGCATTGCATATGTTTGTCTTGAAATCATCCATTCGTTTCACTACTCTTATGCTTTTCTTTATGATATCTGACTCTTGATAAAAAGCTGCAAGCCTTTAGAGGGAGGATGACGAAACAATACCATGATCTTATACAGTATGCTTTTGAACAGACCTTGCTGATGATGTACAGGCATTTCTTTCAAATCCCAAACACTGGAGTTATAAGGAAGATAATCCCTAGTCAACCCCTTCGAGCCAAAGAAGTAGGAGTTTTCTGTTCTAAACGATCAAAACCTTTGATATAAACCTGGGGCAGGGTAGTATCTCAGTTAACTCAAGAGAAAATGCGCATTGAAGTCGCAAACTCTCAGTTCGTAACACAACGAACAACGTCGAAAAAGAAAGCATTCCTTTGGAATCAAAATACAAGGGTGGTTCCCTATCACATAGACAGTCAATCTCTCAAAAGAGAAAAAGCCCACTGAGCCAAAACCTGTAAAGGAAGCTCAAGAAAGCTGGGGCATCCCGCTGACTGTAATCTCGAAAATGGGAACAGCCAGGCAAAAGTTAGGGATAACAAATCAAAATCAAAATAGTGGGGTCATTACAAATCCTCAACAACATGAAAAATGTTGAAAAAAGAAAAAGGAGATGATGACTGTCTCCCAAATTCAACTGGTGAACCATCGCCCAAAAGGTCGTTCCAAACTCAAAACAGAGTGCGATGCACAGTTAATTGAGCTTAGGTGTGAAGAACATCACGAAGAGCGGGTGGGTACAAATATACTTTGAGCTTTTATCCTTTGTTTCTTAAACCGTGAACCAAGCCACGTTACAACCCTTTAAAAGTCCTAATTGAAGCATGGGTTAGTTCGAAAGCATACTGTTACAAAAGGTATCCTGACTCCTGTAAGGCTTTGCTCTAAATCTTGTGTTGACTTGTCTTATAAAAAGTTTTCTGCTAAAAATGCATTTTGCAAAAACTTCGAGACAAACATAAACTTTGCATTTCTTGAATATCACTGTCTGCATTTGGCCTTTTTGTTTGACAGCGAAGAATTTCATACAACGAATGTTCGGAGGAACGAAAACTCTCTCAGTGAGCAAAATCACTTCAAAAGGACGACACTTCCATTACAAATCTCCTATCAACAAGGGGCATGACATAGAACCATCCAGTTAACCTGGGGCAGTCCAGTCAAGGTTTCAACAGATCTTTCAAAGTTCAGTTAACCTGGGGCAGTCCAGTCAAGATTTCAAGAAATCTCTCAATCCGCAGAGTAGTCTGATTCAAGACTCCTTCATCATCACTTGGGGCATTCGAATGTCAAAAGTGTTCAATCATTCCTTCACCACCTGTTGGAAATTACAACCGCCAACAGAACAACTATCACATTTCCAAACTCGATTCCTGTATCTAGCCAGGGCACGTCTGAAGAGTTTGAAGATTCGATTCCTGTATCCAGCCAGGGCATATCTGTTGACGACTATTTCCAGACTCGATTCCTGTATCTAGCCAGGGCACGTCTGAAGAGTTTGAAGATTCGATTCTTGTATCCAGCCAGGGCATATTTGTTGACGACTATTTCCAGATTCGATTCCTGTATCTAGCCAGGGCACATCTGAAGAGATTGAAGATCAACACCTGTAACAAGCCAGGGAACCATCTTTCTTTCTCAGGTCAGAGATCAACACCTGTAACAAGCCAGGACAATATCTCCTTGACCAACTTTTCTTAAGTTCCAGATCAACACCTGTAACAAGCCAGGAAAATATCTGTGAACGCCCGATTATGGATTAACACCTGTAACAAGCCAGGAAATTATCTACATCACCACTTGGGGCATTCGAATGTCAAAAGTGTTCAAAAACCCGATGCAGTTTTACACGGACTCATCATCAGGAAATCCTACACAGATCTTCTCAAGACAGGAATTCCCCAGTAGTTTGGCATACAACCCAAGCTTCTGATTGCCCCAACAGTGGTCCCAAGACTTCTCATTTTTTCAACAATCAAGAGATTCTTGCCCTCCACAGCAGCAGCCAAAGAATTATTTTCCCCGGCAGCAGTCAGGATTCTTTTATCTTCAGCCATCCAGGATTCATTTATCCTCATCAAGATAGCTCATCAGCTTACATGCGCATTCATCACATTCATGTCATAAACATTGATGTCACATACATTGCATCATGCATCATGACATTGCATAACAACTAACCCTTTACCTTTTCAGGTAAGATCAGTCGACAGACAAAGATCATCTTCCGAGATTCATCTAGAAATAGTTCAGATGTGACCCGGACATGGCGACATTCTGGTACCTATTCCAGATTCACTCAGAGACATTTCAGATGTGACCCGGACACGGCGACATTCTGATGCTTATTCCAGATTCATCCAGATGCAGTTTTACACGAATTCATCATCAGGAAACCCTACACCGGTTCCTCCTCCATCTTCAAGACTTCTGAAAATAGTTCACGGGTTCTCCAGTAACGGATGTTAACCTATCGCTTGTTCGGATTCTTCTTAAGACTTCTGAAAACAGTTTATGGATTCTTCCCAACAACGGATGTTAATCTATCACTTGTTCAGATGCAATTTTTGAAGACAGTTTACGGACGCTTCCCAACAACGGATGCTGCTCTATTGCTTATTCAACTTCAAGATTTCTGAAAACAGTTCACGGGTTCTCCAAGTAACGGATGTTAACCTATCGCTTGTTCAGATTCTTCTCAAGACTTCTGAAAACAGTTCATGGATTCTTCCCAACAACGGATGTTAATCTATCACTTGTTCAGATGCAACTTTTTGAAAATAGTTTACGGACGCTTCCCAACAACGAATGCTGCTCTATTGCTTATTCAACTTCAAGATTTCTGAAAACAGTTCACGGGTTCTCCAAGTAACGGATGTTAACCTATCGCTTGTCCAGATTCTTCTCAAGACTTCTGAAAACAGTTTGTGGATTCTTCCCAACAACGGATGTTAATCTATCACTTGTTCAGATGCAACTTTTTGAAAACAGTTTACGGACGCTTCCCAACAACGGATGCTGCTCTATTGCTTATTCAACTTCAAGATTTCTGAAAACAGTTCACGGGTTCTCCAAGTAACGAATGTTAACCTATCGCTTGTTCAGATTCTTCTCAAGACTTCTGAAAACAGTTTATGGATTCTTCCCAACAACGGATGTTAATCTATCGCTTGTTCAGACTCTTCTCAACTTTTGAAAACAGTTTACAGATTCTCCAGACACGGATGTCAATCTATTGCTTATTCAGACCCCCAGTTCAGAGATGTTCCGAAACATGAAGGCCTTTCTGATACTCGTCCACTCACCAATGAAATACAGTTTAACATTTCCAAATGGCATCTTTAAGCCCATTCTCAGATGGCATCTATAAGCCCATCCTCCTACCAGCAGTCACCAAATAGCCTCTTTAAGCCCATTCTCAGATGGCATCTCTAAGCCCATCCCCCGACAAGATTCTATCGCATCAGATGGCATCTTTAAGCCCATCACCAAATGGCATCTTTAAGCCCATTCCCTCTACCATCACATCACCGAGTGCAAATTTTAGGGCACTCTAGTGTCCAATCTTCTTTTACCTTCGAGTCGCGAAAGGCAAACTTGCCAATCTAATTCTTCAGGTTCAAGAAGATTGAACAGGGGAAACTGTTGTACCCCAAAATTTGCCCTCGCATTTTTCCACAAGAAATCACAGCTTCAGGCGTTTCCTGATTTTTCAAACTAGGCTCAAGAATCGGTCAAACAGACTTTTCTCGTCAGTCAGACACAATTAGGGTTTTATTGATTTTTATGGCTCTAGAACAGTTCACACAGTTTGCTTAGGGTTTTGATTGATTTTGGCTCAACTTTGATCAGGAGAACGTTCTTTGGCATATCAGGAATTAGGGTTTTCGTGCGCGGTTCCTCATAAAGATTTAATTCTACGATGCTTTGCAAGTTATTCCGAGATTTGGATTGAATTCGCAATGTTTGACTTAATCAGTAAAAGAATGCATTTGGATTGAATTCACGTTTGTTTGATTAAATCAGTGAAAGGATGCATTGGCTTTGAATTTGCAATGTTTGATTAAAGTCATAAAAGGGAAAAGCGTCTGGGCAATTGCTGTGATTGACTGTTGTTTTGCTCTGGATGTTTGAAACGCCAGGTTTAACTGATCAAATGCTGAAGCATTATTTATTTAATTATTTATTATTCTAAGATTAAATGATTGGAATTTATTTTCAATTATTATAATTAAAGAATTATAAATAATAAAACGAATAATTAATAAAAGAGGAAAAGAATTAATTGGATAAAGAAACTTTTTATTTATTTTTAAATTATTTGTACAATTGTTTTGTTTACAAATTGTTTACAACAATGATTTTACATTTATTTAAATTTAAATAAAAACTATCCTAAGTATGTTTCTAAATCTTCAATTCTTCATCTTCTATCCCTTGCTCCAGTACTCCATGGAATTTTATCTGCAAAACAAAGAACAAAAGAAAAGTCAGAAACATTTAAATAAATAGAAGACAGACAGATAAAAAGAAAGGGTCATCATTAAGGGCAACTGACTGGGATCAGTTAGCCCTCTCTGCAAATCACGGGATTTCTCCCGGTTCACAAAGAGGGATGAATATTTGCTTGCTAAACTTTGAATGCACAAATATAAAGAATGCACAAGTCAAAATTGTCAAACCACTGCACAGTTCAAAACAAACAGAATGACCTAACCACAAAGTCCAAACTGAATCACAAATTCCAAACTGTCCACAAACTGTCAAAGATGTCAAACAAGTACAAGGCTACTCAAAGCTGTCAAAAAGAAGATATGGAAAGATAACAAGAAGCACAAAATCTGGAAGAAAAGAGACAAATATGCAGAGTAAGCATGTTATGCAAGCAAGTAATTCATTTTCATCATTTCCCAGTGCTGCCCTTTCAGAAAAAGTACAAAGCATAAACATTTTTTTATGCTAAAGCTGTACTGAAGAGAGAGAGAGAGAAGAGAAAAGAAGTGCAGGTTTTGCAGGCTTAGGCTTTAGGCATGAGGAAAAATATAAGAGAACCTGTTCATAACACAGTAAAAGAGAAGAAAAAATCACAAACCAAGAAAGAACTCAAAACTGCCTTCCACCAAAAGAAAAAACCTCTAGTCTTAAAACCTGAACCAGTATAACCTGTAAGGAGAAAAAAAATACAAAAACTGGTTCAAACCTCCAGTAAAGCCATGAACTCACAACCTGCATAAACCTTGATACAAACTGTCAAGCCCAAGCCATAACCAGGATACTCACAATAAACCAGAAAACCAGTATATCCTGTCAAACAAAAACAAAACTTGCCAAGGCCAAAGCTAACAGCCACAACCTGTACTAGCTATCAAACCAAAGCCTCACCAAGGCCATAACATGAATCAGGCCATAAACCAGCAAGGCCATAAACCAGTAAACACCATCAACCTGCAAAACCCAACAGCATAAACCATAAAACCAAGCCTGAAACCAGCATAAGCCTTAACCAGTAGAACCTGTACCAGAGCAAACCTGATACTACACAAACAGGTCCATACGCGCCCAAAGCCAAAAACCAGAATACCACAAATAACACAAACTTATCAAACCAATTTCCAAACCCATCAGGCCTCAGAAAAACTTCATCATAGGCCAATATACAAAGAAAGCAACAGAAGCGAGGTCGAAAGAAGAGAGGAAAAGTATTCAAGGCAACATAATTCCTCAGTTTGAAACCATCATTGGGCAAACACATTAACAAGCCAAAATCATTCAATCTCAGCATCCAAGCATCAAGACAACCAAACAAAAAGGAAACGTTCAAGGCAACTCAGTGTCAAACATCAAAGGCCCTCAGAATATTCATCATTTGGCAAGGAACAAGCATATTAAGCAACGAGGCAACAGAGAGAAGAATAGAAAGATATAAAATTGGTTCGTTTCATCATCATCATCAAGGCAACAAAAAAGAGAGACAGAGAGTACAGAGTACCAGGGTTACCAGGAAGCACAGCCTCATCAAGTTCCCCTCACCGTCAAAGCCTCCGAAGCGCCTCAAAACTCCCTTCTCCCCGTCTCCCAAAGGTAGTACATTTTCTTCTCATCCCTTTTCACAACCTCGTTAACAAACAATGATGAACATAATATCAGAATACAAAATCATAACATGCAAACCTAAAACGCCTAACGAGTTTGAGACAATTCACTACCTTGTTTGATTGTTGCCTGAGCGATCTGAGGGGAGAAGAGATGGTGGCGCTGGTGGCTAGAGATAAGGAAGGTATCAGTAGCTAACCATGGCGAGAAAGACCTAGCGAAGAAGACGAAGTGAAACGAAGAACGGCGCCGCTTCTGTGTACGTCAAGCCCTAAAACTTTCCCCAAATGAAACAAATTCTCATAACCCTAAAACGTTTGTTTCAGAAGTCAATGGGCCTTGCCCATTTTAAACGCCTAAGCCCAAAACGTTTTCCTAAGATTAACACCCCCATCCTGCTTCTGAGTGTTTTTTTTGGTTTGGGCCTATAAATCCCCTTTGAGCCCATTTGCCTCTTTCCCTTTTTTATTATTTCATTCAAACTAAAAAAAGATTTCTATTCTATTTTCTTTTTATAATTTAACTCTGTTTAATAATAATATTGTTAATACTTTCATTATAACTAAAATACTTGAATATTAAATATTTTTAAGATTAAAACTTTTTCTTTCTTGTTTTTTTTGCTTTTATTAAAACTATTTATTTAAATGCAAACTTTGTACATAAAACGATATTACACAATATAATTAAAATTGAAAACACTTTTTTCTTTCTTTTAATTAAAATACCTCTTTTGTATATATTAAACAAAAATATAAAGATACAAATTTATATCAAATGTAAATAATAATTTTCAAACTTAGAACATTTTCTTTTCTTTTAGTAAATTTTCTTTTTGTACATATTAAGGAAAATACAAGATTACAAAGATTAAATAAATAATTATTTTCTTTAAGTATAATATACTTAATAATACACATTAAAATTCACATTTTCCTAACTTATAAATAATTCTCATACATGAACAATTACACTTACACAATACACTTTACATCTTATACATGTACAATTGCTATTATTATACGTTACTATACATTGTTTACATTTTTATTGCAATTCGATTTGGTTGTAACTTATTGGACACTACATTCCTAAAGTCTCATCCCCATTTGTAAATTTGTACCCCCACTCCCGGACACTATTTGTAATAGCGTAGACTTTAAATTCTTGCAATTTACCGCTTTCAATTATACCATGGTTAGACCTAGGGTTTGCATGTACATAAAACCAAACGTTAGATAACCTAATACAAGACAAATATATGAAATCAATACACAATCGCACTTGCACCCCCTAGGGTAATCCCACATGTTGCCTTCCAAAATGGGCCATGCTTGCACGTCGAGTTTCTTTGGCAAAAAAAATTCAAATGATCATAAGTCCCTCGATGACGCTTTTGAAAGTTGCCTAAATGGAATGATCATAGTCCCTTCAAAGCAAATTGCCAAAGACGCTTGGCACCATTGCATTCATGGTTCATACGATGACCCGCGCCTGTCCCGAACAAACTTCCTAAACGCAAGATTGTCCACCAAATTCAATGGTGGAACAAAATTGTTAAAAGGGGTTGAAACATAGAGAAAACCTTTGAGTACAATAGGGGTAGACAAAACTCTTAGTTACTTGAGATCAATTTGCAAAAACACTTGCCTTCTTTTCAAAAACCACACCTCCACAAACACTTTCAAAACAAACTCTCAAAAACATTTGAAACATCTTTTTGAAAAGATACACACCTTTGTAAAACATTCGAGTAAAGAATTGTTACAAAGGTTGCCTAAGACAAGGCATCTTCTTCAAAAACATTTTCAAAAACACACACACACACCACAATTTCAAGCAATCGAAAATCAAGGCAAGTGATCTAAAAACCAAGTAACTAAGAGCCCATGGATAACCATGGATGAAAAGGGTGCTAATACCTTCCCTTTTCATAATCTACCCCCCGAACCCACGAAATATCTCAAAAGGTTTTTTGCTGTGCTTTTTTAACCCTTCCTTTAGGATAAAATAAAAAGTCGGTGGCGACTCTTGCTCAACCGAACAAGTGCGAATACAAACGCAAACCTCTAGTCAGTTCTCCCACCGTACCACAGATACTTGTACATAACATCATGGACATCATAAGCATCATATACATCCACTAACCATTTCAAGGATTTCGAGATTCATCTTTGTTCTTGTTTTATAGGATATGGATTCACTTCGCAGGAAAACTATTCAAGTCAACCTTGTGAAGATCCCTCCACAACTTAAAGAGTTAGCTTCAAGGATCCCAGAGAACTCTCCTTTCACCGAGAGACATGGTCGTCTACTTAACTTGGTCACCTCCAACACATACGAGGATATGATGAAGGTGCTCTTTCAGTTCTTTGATCCTTTGCACCATTGCTTCACGTTTCCCGACTACCAGCTTGTGCCTACTTTGGAAGAATTCTCCCAACTCTTGGGAATTCCCATTCTCAATCAACTATCTTTCAACGGTATGGAAAGAGACCCAAAGCCAGAAGAGATCGCTCAAGTCCTACACTTGCACTCATCTGATGTCACAACTCATTGGGAAACTAGGAGTGGTGTAAAACGCTTCTTAGCAAAGTTCCTGTTTGAGAAATCCCAAAGCTGTTTGAATTCCCTAGACTTGAAAGCCTTTGAGGAAATTGTGGCCCTTATCATCTATGGGATGGTTTTGTTTCCAAACTCTGACCAACTCATAGATGTGAATGCCGTCAAAATCTTCATGTCACGCAATCCGGTGCCTACATTGCTAGGGGATATCCTACACTCTTTTCACACTCGCACAATGAGGAAAAGAGGTGTCCTTATGTGCCGCACTCCTCTCCTGGAAATATGGTTTATTTCTCATCTTCCCCAATCGGTCCTAAAGAATGAACAAGGTTCAAGGTGGTCGCAAAGGTTAATGATGCTCAAACATTCAGACATTCATCGGTGCTCCCGATCCAAAGAGGATGTTATCGTCATTGACCGTTGTGGAGAATTCCCTAATGTCCCTCTACTTGGAATTAAGGGAGGCATCACCTACAACCCTTGCTTAGCCTTGAGACAGTTTGGTTACGCCCGAAGGGATGACCCGTACGAGATGCTGATTCAAGGATTGATATTCGACTATGACAATGACGGTCAAGGTCTTCGTCCGAGATTTATCCGAGCTTGGAGGATGCTAAACAAGGTGGATAGAAAGACTTTGGGGCATAAGAATTCCATCCCTCTTGAGCCTTACCTCAAATGGGTACGAACTCGTGCTCAAAGTCTTATGATGCCTTATCCCTCTATTCTTCCGATAATCGTTGAGCCTGTCAAGGAAGGAGATGTTCCATACACTATCCTACATCCTGACATGCCCACATCTCTTGAAGACCTACAAAGGGATTGGATACAACTCAAAGGAGAGAGAGATACTTTCGAAGCCCAATTCTACACAAGCGAGAATAAGGTTTTGGAACTCACTAGGCTACTTCAGGAGGAGCGAACTCTAAATGCCTACATTGCACCGAAGAGGATGCGCACTACCTTTTTATCTTAAATTTTTGTATTATTTTGTCCAAGGGGCATTGATGTACTAAAAATTTATCTTATTAATATAACGTGTGTTTCTTTTTGTCTAAAACAAACTTGAATCTTCGAAATCCATGAAAACATTGCATATGCACATATCATTCATCATAACATAAACAGGTATTTTGCAACAAAGTTTCCTCATCTCTCTCTACTGTTTATTTCAGTAAGATGGATCTCGAACAAACAGTGAAAGATCTCCAGACTCAGAACATGCAGTTTCAACAGTTGCTCATGACCCTAGCCAAGGGGCAGGAAGAATTGAAGACCCTGCTAGCTGAAGAGAAGAAAAAGAAAACAAAGAAGGGAAATGGAGTCTTAAACATGGGGAGGAGATTTCATGAGCAGACGAGAAGGACTTTAAACTTTGCAACCACCTCCGGAGAAAAAGACAATCAGGAAGGGAAAGGTAAGGAAACAGCGGTCCTGTCAGAATCAGAAGAAGAGGAGGAAGAAGAGGAAGACTACTCTGAGGAACAGTATCCTCCCGCGGATGACAAATACAGACATCTTGAAGAGCGTCTGAGTGCGATAGAAGTACAAAAAGTTCCAGGCTTAGATTTTGAGGAATTGGGACTAGTATTGGGGATTGTGATTCCTCTGAAATTCAAAGCGCCTACATTTGCCAAATATGATGGAGTGTTATGCCCTAAGATGCATCTTCGTTCATATGTAAGAAAAATCCAACCCCGCACTGCCAATAAAGACTTATGGGTGCACTTTTTCCAGGACAGTCTGTCTGGAACACAACTCGACTAGTTTTACCAACTAGAAAGAGCCAACGTCCATAATTGGGAAGATGTTGCCGTAGCTTTCTACAAGCAATATCAATACAATGTCGATTTGGCACCTACCCGTACTCAACTCTAGAGTATGGTCATGGTTTCCAATGATGGTTTCAAGGATTACACCTAAAGATGGAGAGATTTGGCTGGAAGAGTTCAACCCCCTCTGTCTGAAAGGGAGTTGGTGGACATGTTCTTAGGCACTTTGTCTGGTCCCTTTTTCAACCATCTGATCGGAAGCTCATCTGCAGGCTTTACTGAACTAATATTAACCGGAGAGAGGGTGGAAGGTGGTATAAAAATGGAAAGATTCAGAAGGATTCATCTTCTTCTACAGCTGTAAGGAAGCCGTTTATTGGGAAGAAAGAGGTAGCTGTTGTACATCCACAAAGAAACCGAGGGAGAGCCGAACACCGACCAATGGTAGGGGTTGTTATGATTCCAAAGCCTATGCCTAATCAACAAAGAAAGATGGAGAGGCCAGTCAGGAAATTCACCAGAATTGACATGACTATGTCTCAAGTATTACCGCATCTTCTGAGGTCCAACCTGGCAACCTTGAAAGAAGCACCGAAAAACCCCAATACAACATCTCCTTATTATCACCCCAATGCCCGTTGCGCATATCACTCGAAAAGTCCTGGTCACGATACTAATAACTGGTGGGCCTTAAAAAACAAAATAAAAGACCTCATTGAAGCAAAAGAAATTGAGTTTGACGCGCCCGAGAAGCCAAACATCATTTCTACTCCTATGCCTAGACATGGTCACAATACCAATGCTATTAAAGAAGATTTGTTTGTTGCCACAGTCGATAAACTCATGACTCCACTTCCAATCATTAAAATAAACTTGTTGAAAGCCGGTGTGTTCCCGGGTTGTAATGAAGATTGTCGTCTCTGCTTATCCTCACCAACTGATTGCCCTTTGTTGAAAACAGGCATTCAACGCTTGATAGACAACAAAGAGATCTTGTTCGAAAGTACTCTTGTTTCTCCTATTCCTGTTGAAGATATTTCAATCATTACCATCTCCGCCAATTCTTCCATGGTCTCCAAAAGACCCATTAGAATTACATCGATTCCGAAAGCAGCTCCTCTAATAATCACAATGCATGGGCCAGCCCCATATGAACCAGACAAAGCCGTGTCGTGGAATTACGGAGGGGACATTTACTACCACAGCATCAAACAAGAAGAAGATTCTGACATCAACAATATTTCCGGAACTAGTAAAATTACCCGAAGCGGTAAGATCTTTTCTCCATAAATCGCCCCCCCCAAAGGCAGTTTTTGGACCCGTGGTCATCCCTGTGGCTGCTCCAAAGGTTACTTTCATACCCATAATCATCTCTGCAAGTGCTCCTATTGATGAAGACGTTACAACCCCTGTTGTCATTCCTACCAACCCTCCTGCTGCTGAAACCCGAGAACAAAGCATTTTGGTCGAGCCTGTCCGAAAGAAGGCCCAACCATTAACTGCCCCCGAGACATCTAAAAAAGAAATGGAAGAAATCTTGAAAAATTATCAAGAAGAGCGACTACGATATAGTTGAACAATTGGGGCAGACTCCCTCCAAGATCTCCATGCTGGCATTACTACTGTGCTCTGAGGCTCATGCAAAAGCCTTGGTGAATTTCCTAAAAACGGCCCATGTGCCTCAAGAGACGTCTGCTGAACAATTTCAAGACTGCGTGGCCAGCTTGACAGTGGATAACGGCCTAGGCTTCTCGGATACTGATCTGACACCAAGGGGAAGAAAGCACAATGAGGCATTACATGTCTATGTGGAATGTAGAGGCACAACTCTGGCCCATGTCTTGGTGGACACTGGCTCATCTTTGAATGTTTTACCGAAAAAAGCTCTTGACAAACTTGACTGCGAAGGACTGACGTTAAAGCCAAGTAACATAGTCATAAGGGCATTTGATGGCTCGAAGAGGATGGTACATGGGGAGGTGGATATCCCCATAAAGGTTGGGACTCAAACTTTCAATTCAACCTTCTATGTAATGGACATCCGCCCTTCGTACTCTTGTCTGCTAGGTAGGCCATGGATCCACAATGCTGGCACTGTCACCTCTACATTGCATCAGATGTTGAAGTATCCGGTTCAGGGAAAGACTATCACTGTCCACGGAGAGGAAGAATACATGATTAACCATCTCAATTCCTTTAGATATGTGGAATTGGACGGCGAGTTCATTGAAACTCCTTTTCAACACTTCGAAGAGGTCCCCCAAGAGGTATCAGTGACCAAGACTGTGTCCTAGACTCCCGAGATTACAAGACCGCCGCTCAGAATGTCATCTCTGAAGGACGCCAAAGCAGTGGTAAAGGAAGGTGGATGCACCGTCTGGGGGCAACTTCCGGATATCCCGTTTAAGTCTGACAAGTTTGGCTTAGGTTTCACTTCAAGTGATCAAAAGGTTGTACGTCGTGCCCATGCTGGAGGGCCACCCTTGAAGATTAGCAACCGTGAGGTCAACGCGGTAGAAGATGGTGAAGAGGATTGCAACCTAGAGGATTGGATCTTTCCGACTGTCAACACAAGACTCAACAATTGGGAGGCTAGAGACTTCTTCCCAATAACTTTCATCCCACATTAATTTATCCTTACATTTTTGTTGGATCTGTAATAATAAAAAACAATTTGTACTCTTAAAACCTTGTGTCTTACCCGAGGCACAATTGTCCATTTGTAAGGGTTATTATTTCATCTTCATATGGCATCAATAGATCACAGACGTTTATTTTGCATACAAACTTTTGTGTTCATTGTTTTTCTTTTACATTTTACTTTCTTTCAAAGATGGTTATACCCTTACACACACCCACAATGCAGGTGTCCATCCATTCTGGATCCCATGGGTAACGATACTACTATGGCCTTTTGTGACTCTGAGAACCTAATATATCAAGCCAAAGACGAAGGTGAGGAAGATTGTGAAGTACTAGGGGAACTTGCCAGACTGCTACAACAAGAGGAAAGAGCCATCCAGCCTCACGAGGAACCGGTGGATACAATCAATCTGGGTACTGAAGAAGACAAGAAAGAGGTCAAGGTGGGTGCCAATCTGGAACCTAGTGTCAAGGAGCGCTTGATTCAATTGCTACACGACTATGTTGAAATCTTCACCTAGTCATACAAAGACATGCCAAGACTTGATACAAACATCGTGGTACATCGTCTGCCTACAAGAGAAGATTGCCCGCCAGTGAAGCAAAAGGTCCTTCGCATGAGGCCTGATATGTCAGAAAAGATTAAAGCAGAGGTCATGAAGCAATTTGATGCTGGATTCTTGGTTGTCACTTCCTACCCTCAATGGGTTTCCAACATTGTTCCCGTACCCAAAAAAGACGGCAAAGTACGAATGTGTATGGATTACAGATATTTGAATAGGGCGAGCCCTAAGGATGATTTTCCACTCCCCCACATTGATATCATGGTTGACAATACGGCACAACATAAAGTGTTTTCCTTCATGGACGAATTCTCAGGTTATAAACAAATCAAAATGGCACTTGAAGACATGGAGAAAACAACATTTGTCACACAGTGGGGCACATTCTGCTACAAGGTAATGCCATTCGGATTGAAGAATGCTGGGGAAACCTATCAACGCGCCATGGTAGCTTTATTTCATGACATGATACATCATGAAATAGAGGTCTACGTAGACGATATGATAGCCAGATCGCAAATGGAAGAAGAGCACCTTGATCACTTACAAAAGCTGTTTGAGAGACTAAAGAAGTACAAGCTGAGGTTGAACCCAAACAAGTGCACATTCGGAGTACGGTCCGGTAAACTCCTAGGCTTTGTCTTCAGTAACAAAGGTATTGAGGTCGATCCTGCCAAAGTTAAAGCAATACAAGAGATGCATGCTCCTTGTACTGAGAAGGAAGTCAGAGGATTCTTGGGACGCTTGAACTATATTTCCAGATTCATTTCTCACCTAACAGCTACTTGTGAGCCAATCTTCAAACTATTGAAGAAATATCAAGTAGTCAAATGGAATGATGAATGCCAAGTTGCTTTTGACAAAATCAAAGAATACTTACAAGAACCTCCTGTATTGATGCCACCAGTCAAGGGAAGACCATTGATCATGTATCTGACTGTTTTAGAAAACTCAATGGGGTGTGTATTGGGGCAGCATGACGAGTCTGGCCGAAAAGAAAATGCTATTTACTACCTGAGCAAAAAGTTTACCGACTGCGAAACCAGGTATTCACAGCTCAAGAAAACTTGCTGCGCTCTGGCATGGGATACTCGCTGGCTAAGACAGTATATGTTGACTCATAATACCTTGCTGATATCTAAGATGGATCCGATAAAATACATCTTCGAGAAGCCTTCTCTTTCTGGGAGAATAGCTAGATGGCAGATGATCCTGACAGAATACGACATACAGTATACTACCTAGAAAGCTATTAAGGGTAGTGTACTAGCTGATCACCTTGCTCACCAAGCTGTAGAAGACTATCAGTCTATGAAGTTTGAATTCCCGGATGAAGACATCATGACATTAGACAACTGTGAAGAATTCAGGCCATATGACGGACCTGAACAAGGATCCCGATGGACCATGTTCTTTGATGGAGCATCCAATGCACTCGGCAATGGTATCGGTGCTGCACTCATATCTCCAGAAGGGTGTCATACTCCTTTTACTGCCCGACTTTGCTTCAATTGTACGAACAACATGGCGGAATACGAAGCATGCATCTTCGATCTCAAAGCTGCCATAGACTTGGGGATCAAATCCTTGGATGTGTTCAGAGACTCGGCTTTGGTTATCAGCCAGATCAAGGGGGAATGGGACACTAAGCACCCAAACCTCATCCCTTACAAAGAACATGTTTTGACATTACTACCACATTTTGAGAAGATTACCTTCGAGCATTTCCCGCTAGAAGAAAATTAGCTAGCAGACGCTCTAGCCACAATGTCATCTATGTTTAAAATTAATTGGGATAACGAGGCTCCCCAGATCACCATCGAACAGATGGATGAACCAGCACACTGTCACGAGATTAATACTAAAGAAATAGTGGACCAACCTTGGTTTCATGAAGTCAAGAGGTATCTCGAGGCTCAAGAATATCTAGAAGGAGCTTCAATCAATAATAAGAAATTCTTAAGGATATTCTCTGCTAAATTCTTCCTTAGTAATGGCATCCTGTACAAACGCAATCATGACTCTGTGTTACTCCGGTGCATGGATAAGGTTGAAGCTGAAAGCATCATGACTGAATTACATGAAGGTACTTTTGGCACCCATTCCAGTGGGCATACGATGGCGAAGAAAATCCTACGGGCATGCTATTATTAGTCTACCATGGAAGCAGATTGCTATCAACATTCTCGAACCTGTCATAAGTGTCAAATTTATGCTGACAAGGTACACATACCTCCGGTTCCTCTAAATGTCTTGACGGCTACTTGGCCCTTTGCTATGTGGGGAATTGATATGATTGGAAAAATCAAGCCGACAACCTCCAATGGACACCGTTTCATCCTAGTGGCCATCGACTATTTTACAAAGTGGGTCGAGCGGCCTCTTTCGCCTCCGTCACTAAGATTGTTGTTGCCCGCTTCATCAAGCAAAATCTCATTTGCCGGTATGGTATCCCAGAAAGGATCATCACTGACAATGGTACAAATCTCAACAATATTATGATCATCATATTGTGCGAGCAATTCAAGATCCAGCATCACAATTCTTCTCCCTATCGGCCCAAGATGAATGGTGCTGTCGAAGCTGCAAATAAAAACATTAAGAAGATCATACAGAAAATGATAGTCACATACAAAGACTGGCATGAGATGTTACCATTCGCTCTCCACGCGTATGGTAGCACAACTCGCACATCAACCGGGGCAACACCCTTTTCTCTGGTTTACGGCATGGAGGTTGTCTTGCCTATTGAAGTTCAGATCCCCTCTCTGAGGATCATGAAAGATGCAGGCTTGAACAAAGACGATTGGATCCAGACAAGACTTGATCAATTAAATCTTATTGACTAAAAGAGACTTATTGTTGTCTGCCATGGTCAAATGTATCAAAAGCGGATGATCAAGGCTTTCAACAAGAAAGGCAGACGCCAAGTATATCAAGTTGGGGATCAAGTGATCAAACGTATCATTTTGCCACAAAGTGATCCTGGGGGAAAATATACTCCTACCTATGAAGGACCATTTGTAATCAGAAACATATTCCCTGGTGGGGCAATGATCTTGACCACCATGGATGGTGATGACCTGCCACACCCTGCAAATGCAGACATAGTCAAAATATACTACGTGTAAGAGACCTGCTAGGTTGACATACCTAAGAAAAACAAGGGCATCCCGGAGAACCAAAAGGTTCGGGAAAAAATTAGGGATAAAATAAAAAATCTATACACCCGGCAAGTTGAAAACCCGAAAGAGCGACTTGGGAAAAAAAGGGTTTCCCGGTGGACTGAAAACCTAAAGGGGCGGTCCAGGCAAAAGTTAGGGAATTAAAGCGTATGACTATGTCTAGTCGGACCAGTTTATAACCTTTAACTTCAACTGACAAACTCGGAGGCTCTGATCAATTCAGTCATCTTCAGACAAGGCGAAAATGGACAAGATGCTCGGAGATACAAGGGCTATAGCATAATGGAAACCCCATGGGATTTTTATACACATAGCTATCTTTTCTTTATATCAAAATTTTCCTTTTTTACGACAGCATTCTCTTACTAGAATGTTTGTCCCCTTGTACAAAAATACTTATTCAAGGTCAATACAAAGATATCACTCTGAAATTGCAAAAAAAAAAACTATTTGTCTTTTGCTTTACACTTGTGTTTTGTTTGTAAAAACATCCAGTGATTCATTGTTGAACATATGCATTTGAACATAATTACTGCTTACAAATAAACAAAATGAGAAAGGCAATCATTGATGGTGTGATACGGTGGGAGAACTGACTAGTGTTTTGCGTTCGTATTCGCACTTGTGCGGTTGAGCAAGAGTCGCCACCGACTTTTTATTTTATCCTAAAGGAAAGGTTAAAAAAGCACAGCAAAAACCTTTTGAGATATTTCGTGGGTTCGGGGGGTGGATTATGAAAAGGGAAGGTGTTAGCACCCTTTTCATCCATGGTTATCCATGGGCTCTTAGTTACTTGGTTTTTAGATCACTTGCCTTGTTTTTCGATTGCTTTGAAAATGGTGTGTGTGTGGGTGCTTTTTGAAAATGTTTTTTGAAGAGATGCCTTGTCTTAGGCGACCAATGTATTTGACTCATGTTTGAGTGTTTTACAAAAGTGTGGATCTTTTCGAAAAGATGTTTCAAATGTTTTTGAGAGTTTGTTTGAAAGCGTTGTGGATTGTGGTTTTTGAAAAGAAGGCAAGCGTTTTTTTTGCAAATTGATCTCAAGTAACTAAGAGTTTTGTCTACCCTATTGTACTCAAAGGTTTTTGTTATGTTTTAACCCCTTTTTAACAATTTTGTTCCACCATTGAATTTGATGGGCAATCTTGCGTTTAGGAAGTTTATTCGGGACGGGCGCGGGTCATCGTATGGACCATGAATGTAATGATGCCAAGCGTCTTTGGCAATTTGTTTTGAAGGGACTATGATCATTCCGTTTTAGGCAACATTCGAAAGCGTCATCGAGGGACTTATGATCATTTGATTTTGTTTTGCCAAAGATACTCGACGTGCAAGCATGGCCCATTTTGGAAGGCAACATGTGAGATTACCCTAGGGGGTGCAAGTGTGATTGTGTATTGATTACATGTATTTGTCTTGTATTAGGTTATCTAGCGTTTGATTTTATGTACATACAAACCCTAGGTCTAACCATGGTATAATTGAAAACTGTAAATTGCGGAATGTAAAATCTACGCTATTACAAAATAGTGTCCGGGAGTGGGGGTATAAATGTACAAGGGGATGAGACTTATAGTACCCAAATAAATTACAACCAAATCGAAGTCGCAATCAAACGTAAATATCGAATATACAGATATAAGATAAAAATGTGTATAGGGCAATGTGAATGTATTTGTGTAAGTGTACAAGTGTATATGTATATGAATTGTGTAATTATGTACAAGTGCGAATTTGGATTTGAAACGTATTAGGGCTTTTTTTGACCTAGATAAATGTTTTTAAATGAATCTTTGATTTATATGTTTAATTATGTACAAAAGAAAAATGTTTTACTTAAATGGTCAAATCTTAATTAAATATGTCTTTGTTTGTTTATATACAAAAAGGTATTTAAATGTCAAGAATTGAGCTTTGTATAAAAAGAACGTATTTTTTATATTGTTATGTACAAATGTATATTTTAACTAAAAGAGTTTCAATTTTAATTATGTATGAAAAAGAAGTATTTTGTTATTTTTATGTACAAAATTAATGTTTTAAAATGTATGTACAAAATATATTTTAAATGAAAGAGTAAAATAAATAAAAGGAAATAAGTATTTTCAATTTTAATATATGATAAAAATGTTAAGTTAGAAATAGATATAGTTTAGTAAAAAAGAAAGTAAAGAGATTAGTGTTTGTTATAAAAAAGCTAGTGATACTGTTGGGCTTTAGAGGAATGAAGAACGGGTCAGGCCCATGGTTCAGGCAAACGAATTTAGGGTTAGTGGTTGTTAGTTCAGTTTGGTAATGAAAGTTTTAGGGTTAGCGAGGCAGCGACGGCGCGTTCGTCTTCTCCGATCATCTTCACTTCCCTGAATGCTTCCTCCGGCCACCAGTGCTACCCTCAGACCTCTCTTCCCTCCAGCTCAGTGGATTCGTGGTTCAAGGTTTGTTTCAATGTTCCTTTTTTCTCTTCTGTGAATGATACGCGTTTTAGATTTGTTTTAAGTTGAGTTTTCATTGTTATGAGGTGAAGGGGAGCAAAAAAAGGAATAACGCTCACTACCTGACTTTGGAGGAGGAGGAGAGAAGAGTGGAGGCGCTGAGGAGGCCGGAGCGAGCGGAGGTTCGGTGATGAAGCTGGAAGCTTGCTTTGCTTTTGAAGCTTTCCTGGTATTTTCGTTCTTACCTCTTGTTATGAAGGGTTTTATGATGATGTATACTGAGAACCTTTAATTCACTTCTTTATCCCTTCTTCTGTGCCACTGTTGCCTTTGCCTATGATGCTTCGAATTGTTGCCTTGATGAACTTTCTCTTCTTCTCTCGTGTTGCCTTGATTTGTTTCTGCTTACGTGCTTGACGCTGTATGATTTGATTTGTTCCCCCCCATGATGAACTTACAGTTCTGAGGGGCTCGTATTTGTTGCCTAGATGCTTGAGAGGTGCCTTTCTGAGATGTTTGTTGGCTTTGAACTTCTGTTGAATTGGATGTTGTGTGTTATCTTGAACCGTGATGCTTTCTGAAATGCCTCTTCTTCTGGAATGCTGTATATTTGTTTGGATGTTATGTATTGCCTATGATGAGGAAAGAAAAACTCTGAGGCTTAGGAGTTGGTTTCATGCTTGACAGTAGGTTGAGGGATTTGGATTTTGTTTATCAGGTTTGCAAGCTAGGCCATGTTTTGATGGTTTGGCTTTTGAGATTAAGGCAGGGTGTTGGTTTTATCTGGTTTTTATGTTAGCTTGGCTTGGTAACTTAGTTTGCAGGTTATGGTGGTTCAGGTTTTGAGGCTTGAGATGTTCAGTGTTTGATGGTTTTTTTTATTTGCTTCAGTTTGGATGATAGGCAGGTTGCGAGTTTTGAAAAGTGTTTGATAACTTGTGAGGTTTCAGTTTTGTAGGTATTGTGTTTGGTTGTTCAGTTTATGTGGTTGGGCAGGGTTGATGAGGTTGGATAGCATGGTGGTTCTGTTTGACAGTATGGTTGAGATTGCAATGGGTTTGAAGTATTTCTGAGTTTTTGTATATCTTTTTTTCTCTCTTGCTATGCTGAACTGAGTTGTGTTTTTTGGTTTTTAGGCTTGGGTTTGAGATGTGTTCTGTTGGGTCTGTAAGGAGGATGCAGGCTCTTGGTTTTGTATCTTTCTCCTCTATTCTAACCTCACTTCTGAACTATCTTGTATTGGCTTGTGGATTTGTATATCTTTTTTCTGTCTTCTCCTCACTCTCTGAACTGAGTTTTCTATATCTGTGTTACATATTTTCTGCTGTATACCCTCCTGTCTATGCCTAAGACCTGAACTCTGCCTACTGCTGCTTTATCTCTCTTTTCTTCCATAGTACAGCTTTGAATATATTATATGATTTATGTTGTACTTTCTCTGAAGGGGCCCTACTGGTGGGAAATGATGATTTTAGATTTTTGCTACTTGCATAACACATTTTCTGCATCTTTTTTGTCTCTTTGGACAGCTTTGACAGTTTTGATAGCAACTTGTACTACTTTGATTTCTTTGTGATATCTTTGAGTATATTTTGGCATTTGATAGGAAGTGGGAATTGGATTTGAACTAATACAGTTTGAACTTTGGATTTGAGATTCTATGCAGCTTTGAATTTTGGAACTTATACTTTTGACATTTGCATTTCATGAATGAAAAAATCTTCCCTCTCTGTGAACCGGGAGAAATCCCGTGATTTGCAGAGAGGGTCAACTGATCCCAGTCAGTGGCCTCTAATGATGAGCAATTTTAACTGTCTTTTAATTTCAACTGCTTTCTGACTTTTTTCTTCTCTTTTTGCAGATAAAACATGGAGCACCGGAGCGGAGTGAAGAATGAAGAATATTAGAAAATAGGATAGCTTTTTATTTTATGTAATATTTAAATTAATGTAAATTATTGTCTGTAATTTAAATTATAAACAACAATTTGTACAAATAATTCAAATATCAATAAAATCCAAATTATCCAATTAATTCTAATTTTCTTTATTGTTTATTTATTTATTTAAAATTCTTGGAATTAAAACAATTGAAAAATAAATTTCAATCATTCAATTTTAGAATAATAAATAACTTAAATAAAAACAACATTGATCAATTAAACCTGTCTTATTCAAAATCCAAAGCAAAGCAGCAGTCAACCAAATAGACTGATCAAACGCATTCCTTCTTCACTGATTTGCCATAAACACTGTGAATCCAATACTGCACATACTGTATCTGACTGGCTCAATCAAAACGTACTGAATTCAAACCACTGTCTCTTTTACTGATTAAATCAAGATAATGCGAATTTAACCCGAATCTCGGAATAAACTGCAAAGTGCTGTAGAATTTTAATCTTTCTGAGAAAATGCCCATAAAACCTTAACTCCCGATTAAATGCCAAATAACGCTCGCCTGGTCACAATTGAACCAAAAATCATCCAAACCCTAAGCCCACTGTATGAAACAATCCAAAGCTCTGAAAATCAGAAAAAACCCTAATTTTGCTTGACTGTCAAGAAAAGTCCATTTGTCCGATTCCTGAGCCAGTTTGAAAAGTCAGGAAATGTCTGAAGCTGAGATTTTCTTGAGAAAAATGCGAGGGCAAATTTTGGGGTACAACAGTTGCCCCTGTCCAATCTTCTTGAACCTGAAGAGTTAGATTGGCAAGTTTGCCTTTCGCGACTTGAAGGTAAAAGGAGATTGGACACTAATGTGCCCAGGAAATTTGCGCTCCTCGATGTGATGGTGGAGGTGAATGGGCTTAAAGATGCCATTTGGTGATGGGCTTAAAGATGCCATCTGGTGCGAGAGAACTTTGTCGGGGGATGGGCTTAGAGATGCCATCTGAGAATGGGCTTACAGATGCCATTCGGCGACTGCTGGTAGGAGGATGGGCTTAGAGATGCCATCTGAGAATGGGCTTACAGATGCCATTCGGCGACTGCTGGTAGGAGGATGGGCTTAGAGATGCCATCTGGACATGTTGAACTGTATGTCAATGGTGAGTGGACGAGTGTCAGAAGGGCATCCCTGTTTTGGAACATCTCTGAATTGGGGGTCTGAACAAGCAACAGATTGACGTCCATGTCTGGGGAATCTGTAAACTTCTTCAGGAGTTGAGATTGAATAAGCGATATAGCAACATCCGTTGTTGGGAAGCGTCCGTAAACTATTTTCAAAAATTGAGAAGAGTCTGAATCAGTTGGTAGATTGACATCCGTTGTTGGGAAGAATCCGTAAACTGTCTTCAAAGGTTGAGAAGAGTCTGAACAAATCGGTAGATTGACATCCGTTGTAGGGAAGAATCCGTAAACTTGTTTCAGAAATTGAGAAGTTGAAGAGGAACCGGTGTAAGGTTTCTGCTGATGCGTCTGAATGAATCTGGAATAAGTATCAGAATGTCGCCGTGTCCGGGTCACATCTGAACTATTTCTGGATGAATCTCGGGAGATGATTTGTGTCTGTCGACTGATCTTTCCTGAAAAGGCAAAGGGTTAGTTGTATGCAATGTTATGATGCATGATGCAATGCGTGTGACATTAATGTTTATGACATGAATGTAATGAATGCGTATGTAAGCTGATGAGTTAATCCTGCCGAGGATACATGAATCCGAGATGGCTGAAGATAAAAGCCTTTTGATTGCTGCCGGGGAAAATAAATCCTTGGCTGTTGCTGGAGAAGAGAATTCGTGATGGCCTCTACTGGGGAGTTCCAAACTAGTAGACTCATGCTGGGGAGGCCAGATTGGGAGTCTTCAGCTTGATGGGAAGTAACCCTGGAGACTTCGCTGGGGAACTCAAGATTTGTCTCCTAAAACTCTGTGGGGAGAAGGTTTGAAAGTCTGACTCCGCTGGGGATACTGAAGTTTATACTCTGAGGGGAATTGAATTCCGGAGGATTCTTCGGCTGGGGATTTGCAAAGATAAGTTACTGTTGGGGTATTTTGATGAACTCCGCTGGGGATAGGAAGAATCTTCTGATTGCTGTGGGTGTTGGTCTGGGATAAGTTACTGAATGTCGCCATCTCTGGGTCACATCTTGAACTATATCTAGAAGCAACTCTGAATAAGTTATAGAATGTCGCCATGTCTGGGTCACATCTTGAACTATATCTGGAAAGAAATTCTGAATGAGTTGCAGAATGTCGCCAAATCTTGGGTCACATCTGAACTATATCTGGAAAGTCTGAATGAGTTATAGAATGTCGCCATGTCTGGGTCACATCTTGAACTATATCTGGAATGAAATTCTGAATGAGTTGCAGAATGTCGCCGAATCTTGGGTCACATCTGAACTATATCTGGAAAGTCTGAATGAGTTATAGAATGTCGCCATGTCTGGGTCACATCTTGAACTATATCTGGAATGAAATTCTGAATGAGTTATAGAATGTCGCCATGTCTGGGTCACATCTTGAACTATATCTGGAAAGTCTAAATGAGTTATAGAATGTCGCCATGTCTGGGTCACATCTTGAACTATATCTGGAATGAAATTCTGAATGAGTTATAGAATGTCGCCATGTCTGGGTCACATCTTGAACTATATTTGGAAAGTCTGAATGAGTTATAGAATGTCGCCATGTCTGGGTCACATCTTGAACTATATCTGGAATGAAATTCTGAATGAGTTATAGAATGTCGCCAAATCTTGGGTCACATCTGAACTATATCTAGAAAGTCTGAATGAGTTATAGAATGTCGCCATGTCTGGGTCACATCTTGAACTATATCTGGAATGAAATTCTGAATGAGTTGTAGAATGTCGCCAAATCTTGGGTCACATCTGAACTATATCTAGAAAGTCTGAATGAGTTATAGAATGTCGCCATGTCTGGGTCACATCTTGAACTATATCTGGAATGAAATTCTGAATGAGTTGTAGAATGTCGCCAAATCTTGGGTCACATCTGAACTATATCTAGAAAGTCTGAATGAGTTATAGAATGTCGCCATGTCTGGGTCACATCTTGAACTATATCTGGAATGAAATTCTGAATGAGTTACAGAATGTCGCCAAATCTTGGGTCACATCTGAACTATATCTGGAAAGTCTGAATGAGTTATAGAATGTCGCCATGTCTGGGTCACATCTTGAACTATATCTGGAATGTCTGAATGAGTTATAGAATGTCGCCATGTCTGGGTCACATCTTGAACTATATCTGGAATGTCTGAATGAGTTATAGAATGTCTCCATGTCTGGGTCACATCTTGAACTATATTTGGAATGAAATTCTGAATGAGTTGCAGAATGTCGCCAAATCTTGGGTCACATCTGAACTATATCTAGAAAGTCTGAATGAGTTGCAGAATGTCGCCAAATCTTGGGTCACATCTGAACTATATCTAGAAAGTCTGAATGAGTTATAGAATGTCGCCGTGTCTGGGTCACATCTTGAACTATATCATGTCTTTTGAAGTGATAAGGAAATTGCTGAACACTTTTGACATTCGAATGCCCCAAGTGGTGATGAAGGAGTCTTGAATCAGATTACTCTGCATATTGAGAGATTTCTTGAAATCTTGACTGGACTGCCCCAGGTTAATTAGATTGTGACATGTCATGCCCCTGGCTGATAGGAGATTTGATGGAAGTGTCATCCTCTTGAAGTGATTTTGACTTACTGAGAGAGTTTTCGTTCCTCCGAACATTCGTCGCGTGAAATTCTTCGCTGTCAAATAAAAAGTCAAACGCAGACAGTGATATTCGAATAATGCAAAGTTTATGTTTGTCTCGAAGTTTTGAAAAATGCGTTTTTAGCAGAAAACTTTTCATAAGACAAGTTAACACAAGATTTAGAGCAAAGCCCTACAGGAGTCAGGATACCTTTTGTAACAGTATGCTTTCGAACTAACCCATGCTTCAATTAGGACTTTTGAAGGGTTGTAACGTGGCCTGGTTCACGGTTTAAGAAACAAAGGATAAAGGCTCAAAGTATATTTGTACCCACCCGCTCTTCGTGATGTTCTTCAACCTAAGCTCAGTTAATTGTGCGTCACACTCTGTTTTGAGTTTGGAACAACTTTTGGGTGATGGTTCACCAGTTGAATTTTGGGAGACAGTCATTATCTCTTTTTTCTTTTTCAACACTTTTCATGTTGTTGAGGGTTTTGTAATGACCTCACTATTTTGATTTTGATTTGTTATCCCTAACTTTTGCCTGACTGTCACCGTTTTCGGGATCACTGTCAGCGGGATGCCCCAGCTTTCTTAAGCCTCCTTTATAGGTTTTGGCTCAGTGGGCTTCTTCTCTTTTGAGAGATTGACTGTCTATGTGATAGAGAACCGCCCTGGTCTTTTGATTCCAAAGGAACACTTTCTTTTTTGACGTCGTTCGTTGTGTTACGAACTGAGAGTTTGCGACTTCAATGCGCATCTTCTCTTGAATTAACTGAGATACTACCCTGCCCCCGGTTTATATCAAGGGTTTTGATCGTTTTAGAACAGGGAACTCCTACTTCTTTGGCTCGAAGGGGTTGACTAGGGATTAACTTCCTTATAACTCCAGTGTTTGGGAATTGAAAGAAATGCCTGTACATCATCAGCACGGTCTGTTCAAAAGCATACTGTATAAGATCACGGTATTGTTTCGTCATCCTCCCTCTAAAGGCTCGCAACTTTTTATCAAGAGTCAAATATCATAAAGAAAAGCATAAGAGTAGTGAAACGAATGGATGAATTCAAGACAAACATATGCAATGCATTAATGAAAACAGAGTTTAACATCAACAGATAATTGTTTGATAGCAAAAGAAATTACAACTTTGATAATTCAAAAAAAGAAGCAAAAGTCTTTCAGTTTGAGCTTCGTCACTTCAAGCGGAGAACCCTTTAACGGAAGATCTTCATCTCGCCGTCTGGCATGAATTCCAGCACCCCAATGTCAATCAGATCTTGAATCTTGTTCTTCAGGGCCCAACAGTCGTTGGTGCTGTGTCCCGGGCTGCAGGAGTGGTAAACACAGAATGCGTCGGGGTTAAAGTGAGGAGAGGAGATATTGGGCTTCTGAGGAGGATCTTTTACAACAAGCAAATTGACCTCCAACAGGCGCTTCAGTATGAAGAATGATGGTATTTCAGTCTCCGTAAACTGTCTTCCCGACTTTTCTTGTTTACGCCAATTGCCACGTTGACGCTGGCGAGGTTGTTGATGGGTTTGTGACCCTGAAGCCAGCAAAGGAGCTTTCCCCTTGTCTTCTTGAGTTGATGGAGGCTGAGCGGTGACTTGCTCTTCGACCTCAGATGTTTGCCCCAGTTGGTTGTTCGGAAGCAGTTGGCGGACAAGAACTCTGAGTTCCTCTTGTCTTTGGGATAGGTCTTGGATGAGAGCCATCTGGCCCACCAACTGTCCCATCATTTGAGTCCTCAGTGTTGTCAGATCAAACTGCAGCTCCGCAATCTGATCATTCCTGGCATTGTTGGAATTCCCCAGGCCTTTGGTGAGGAGAGCTTTCATCTCTTCTTGCCCCAGAGACAAGTTCAGGAACATCTCCTGCAGCTGAGCAGTCTGGTCTTGGATGTCTTTGACAGACCGTTCCAGAGCCATCTCTTGCTGAAATAAACAGCAGGAGAGTAAGGAAACCTGAAAAAGGAAAGATTGTCAAAATGCAATGCATGATATGTGGATGCATGCTTTCAAGGATCTCTTGGGGTAAACACAAGAGAACGTTAGAGGTTAAACTTTGCTCTTGGATTGGAGATCTCTGCACCGGTGGACGTCCTTCCACGAGAATCAAGCTCACCATGTCGAGTGGGTCATAGCCACTGATTCAAGTTGTTATACTAGATCTTTTGGTTGGAGAACTTTGTATCGGTGGATGTCTTTCCACGAGAATCACGCTCACCATGTCGAGTGGGTCATAGCCACTGATTCAAGTTGTTGTTCTTGATCTTTTGACTGGATTGGTCAGAGGAGAAACCTCTTGCCCCTTGATAGACGTCTGGTTCGACGTGATCCTGCATCAACGGAACCCTCGAGATCCTTGAAATGGTTATTGAAAATGCTAAAATGCTATGGTATGATGTCATGATGTTATGTTACATGTATGCACAAGCAGTGAGTGTATATACAGGCAAACAATATTCACACAAAGCACACAAGGCCTTAGGTTTAGGCTTGCATGAGGTTCAAGTACTACCCTCTTTCAGTCTGTTGGTTAAAACCTGTCCTATCAAAAGTAACCGGGTTCTAAGGGTCCCAATATCACTGGATTGCTTTCATTGTTCATCGTTTCGATTTAGCCACTGAACTGGCGACCGAAATATTCCAGGAAAGCAACCCTCAATTGAGTGTAGTATCGAGTATCAACCAACCTCGGACTGCACCAAAGTCAGTTATCTCACTACCCTAAAAAGGCTAAGATGGTCAATTAAGGTTCTAAGGTCAGTTGATGCTTCGCGACACCACGCGGCGGCCCCGTACTCTCCTTGACTGAACTCAAGGGTTACCGGTACACACCAAAGTGCCACATCAACGTAGCAGACTGCTTCAACCATGTCGGTATACCCCGCACAGTTCCCTCACAGCCTTGTTGCTACCTAAAAGGGTTTCCCCAGATCCGGGTTAGGATCTATAAAACTCCGATACAAAGCCCATAAATGTAAAGCAAACAAAGCAATCGATTGAAAGTAAAGGTGATCTAAACCCTAAGGTAACCCCACTTAAAAATTCCCCAGCAGAGTCGCCAGTTCTGTGATACGGTGGGAGAACTGACTAGTGTTTTGCGTTCGTATTCGCACTTGTGCGGTTGAGCAAGAGTCGCCACCGACTTTTTATTTTATCCTAGAGGAAAGGTTAAAAAAGCACAGCAAAAACCTTTTGAGATATTTCGTGGGTTCGGGGGGTGGATTATGAAAAGGGAAGGTGTTAGCACCCTTTTCATCCATGGTTATCCATGGGCTCTTAGTTACTTGGTTTTTAGATCACTTGCCTTGTTTTTCGATTGCTTTGAAAATGGTGTGTGTGTGGGTGCTTTTTGAAAATGTTTTTTGAAGAGATGCCTTGTCTTAGGCGACCAATGTATTTGACTCATGTTTGAGTGTTTTACAAAAGTGTGGATCTTTTCGAAAAGATGTTTCAAATGTTTTTGAGAGTTTGTTTGAAAGCGTTGTGGATTGTGGTTTTTGAAAAGAAGGCAAGCGTTTTTTTTGCAAATTGATCTCAAGTAACTAAGAGTTTTGTCTACCCTATTGTACTCAAAGGTTTTTGTTATGTTTTAACCCCTTTTTAACAATTTTGTTCCACCATTGAATTTGATGGGCAATCTTGCGTTTAGGAAGTTTATTCGGGACGGGCGCGGGTCATCGTATGGACCATGAATGCAATGATGCCAAGCGTCTTTGGCAATTTGTTTTGAAGGGACTATGATCATTCCGTTTTAGGCAACATTCGAAAGCGTCATCGAGGGACTTATGATCATTTGATTTTGTTTTGCCAAAGATACTCGACGTGCAAGCATGGCCCATTTTGGAAGGCAACATGTGAGATTACCCTAGGGGGTGCAAGTGTGATTGTGTATTGATTACATGTATTTGTCTTGTATTAGGTTATCTAGCGTTTGATTTTATGTACATACAAACCCTAGGTCTAACCATGGTATAATTGAAAACTGTAAATTGCGGAATGTAAAATCTACGCTATTACAAAATAGTGTCCGGGAGTGGGGGTATAAATGTACAAGGGGATGAGACTTATAGTACCCAAATAAATTACAACCAAATCGAAGTCGCAATCAAACGTAAATATCGAATATACAGATATAAGATAAAAATGTGTATAGGGCAATGTGAATGTATTTGTGTAAGTGTACAAGTGTATATGTATATGAATTGTGTAATTATGTACAAGTGCGAATTTGGATTTGAAACGTATTAGGGCTTTTTTTGACCTAGATAAATGTTTTTAAATGAATCTTTGATTTATATGTTTAATTATGTACAAAAGAAAAATGTTTTACTTAAATGGTCAAATCTTAATTAAATATGTCTTTGTTTGTTTATATACAAAAAGGTATTTAAATGTCAAGAATTGAGCTTTGTATAAAAAGAACGTATTTTTTATATTGTTATGTACAAATGTATATTTTAACTAAAAGAGTTTCAATTTTAATTATGTATGAAAAAGAAGTATTTTGTTATTTTTATGTACAAAATTAATGTTTTAAAATGTATGTACAAAATATATTTTAAATGAAAGAGTAAAATAAATAAAAGGAAATAAGTATTTTCAATTTTAATATATGATAAAAATGTTAAGTTAGAAATAGATATAGTTTAGTAAAAAAGAAAGTAAAGAGATTAGTGTTTGTTATAAAAAAGCTAGTGATACTGTTGGGCTTTAGAGGAATGAAGAACGGGTCAGGCCCATGGTTCAGGCAAACGAATTTAGGGTTAGTGGTTGTTAGTTCAGTTTGGTAATGAAAGTTTTAGGGTTAGCGAGGCAGCGACGGCGCGTTCGTCTTCTCCGATCATCTTCACTTCCCTGAATGCTTCCTCCGGCCACCAGTGCTACCCTCAGACCTCTCTTCCCTCCAGCTCAGTGGATTCGTGGTTCAAGGTTTGTTTCAATGTTCCTTTTTTCTCTTCTGTGAATGATACGCGTTTTAGATTTGTTTTAAGTTGAGTTTTCATTGTTATGAGGTGAAGGGGAGCAAAAAAAGGAATAACGCTCACTACCTGACTTTGGAGGAGGAGGAGAGAAGAGTGGAGGCGCTGAGGAGGCCGGAGCGAACGGAGGTTCGGTGATGAAGCTGGAAGCTTGCTTTGCTTTTGAAGCTTTCCTGGTATTTTCGTTCTTACCTCTTGTTATGAAGGGTTTTATGATGATGTATACTGAGAACCTTTAATTCACTTCTTTATCCCTTCTTCTGTGCCACTGTTGCCTTTGCCTATGATGCTTCGAATTGTTGCCTTGATGAACTTTCTCTTCTTCTCTCGTGTTGCCTTGATTTGTTTCTGCTTACGTGCTTGACGCTGTATGATTTGATTTGTTCCCCCCCATGATGAACTTACAGTTCTGAGGGGCTCGTATTTGTTGCCTAGATGCTTGAGAGGTGCCTTTCTGAGATGTTTGCTGGCTTTGAACTTCTGTTGAATTGGATGTTGTGTGTTATCTTGAACCGTGATGCTTTCTGAAATGCCTCTTCTTCTGGAATGCTGTATATTTGTTTGGATGTTATGTATTGCCTATGATGAGGAAAGAAAAACTCTGAGGCTTAGGAGTTGGTTTCATGCTTGACAGTAGGTTGAGGGATTTGGATTTTGTTTATCAGGTTTGCAAGCTAGGCCATGTTTTGATGGTTTGGCTTTTGAGATTAAGGCAGGGTGTTGGTTTTATCTGGTTTTTATGTTAGCTTGGCTTGGTAACTTAGTTTGCAGGTTATGGTGGTTCAGGTTTTGAGGCTTGAGATGTTCAGTGTTTGATGGTTTTTTTTATTTGCTTCAGTTTGGATGATAGGCAGGTTGCGAGTTTTGAAAAGTGTTTGATAACTTGTGAGGTTTCAGTTTTGTAGGTATTGTGTTTGGTTGTTCAGTTTATGTGGTTGGGCAGGGTTGATGAGGTTGGATAGCATGGTGGTTCTGTTTGACAGTATGGTTGAGATTGCAATGGGTTTGAAGTATTTCTGAGTTTTTGTATATCTTTTTTTCTCTCTTGCTATGCTGAACTGAGTTGTGTTTTTTGGTTTTTAGGCTTGGGTTTGAGATGTGTTCTGTTGGGTCTGTAAGGAGGATGCAGGCTCTTGGTTTTGTATCTTTCTCCTCTATTCTAACCTCACTTCTGAACTATCTTGTATTGGCTTGTGGATTTGTATATCTTTTTTCTGTCTTCTCCTCACTCTCTGAACTGAGTTTTCTATATCTGTGTTACATATCTTTGAGTATATTTTGGCATTTGATAGGAAGTGGGAATTGGATTTGAACTAATACAGTTTGAACTTTGGATTTGAGATTCTATGCAGCTTTGAATTTTGGAACTTATACTTTTGACATTTGCATTTCATGAATGAAAAAATCTTCCCTCTCTGTGAACCGGGAGAAATCCCGTGATTTGCAGAGAGGGTCAACTGATCCCAGTCAGTGGCCTCTAATGATGAGCAATTTTAACTATCTTTTAATTTCAACTGCTTTCTGACTTTTTTCTTCTCTTTTTGCAGATAAAACATGGAGCACCGGAGCGGAGTGAAGAATGAAGAATATTAGAAAATAGGATAGCTTTTTATTTTATGTAATATTTAAATTAATGTAAATTATTGTCTGTAATTTAAATTATAAACAACAATTTGTACAAATAATTCAAATATCAATAAAATCCAAATTATCCAATTAATTCTATTTTTCTTTATTGTTTATTTATTTATTTAAAATTCTTGGAATTAAAACAATTGAAAAATAAATTTCAATCATTCAATTTTAGAATAATAAATAACTTAAATAAAAACAACATTGATCAATTAAACCTGTCTTATTCAAAATCCAAAGCAAAGCAGCAGTCAACCAAATAGACTGATCAAACGCATTCCTTCTTCACTGATTTGCCATAAACACTGTGAATCCAATACTGCACATACTGTATCTGACTGGCTCAATCAAAACGTACTGAATTCAAACCACTGTCTCTTTTACTGATTAAATCAAGATAATGCGAATTTAACCCGAATCTCGGAATAAACTGCAAAGTGCTGTAGAATTTTAATCTTTCTGAGAAAATGCCCATAAAACCTTAACTCCCGATTAAATGCCAAATAACGCTCGCCTGGTCACAATTGAACCAAAAATCATCCAAACCCTAAGCCCACTGTATGAAACAATCCAAAGCTCTGAAAATCAGAAAAAACCCTAATTTTGCTTGACTGTCAAGAAAAGTCCATTTGTCCGATTCCTGAGCCAGTTTGAAAAGTCAGGAAATGTCTGAAGCTGAGATTTTCTTGAGAAAAATGCGAGGGCAAATTTTGGGGTACAACAGTTGCCCCTGTCCAATCTTCTTGAACCTGAAGAGTTAGATTGGCAAGTTTGCCTTTCGCGACTTGAAGGTAAAAGGAGATTGGACACTAATGTGCCCAGGAAATTTGCGCTCGTCGATGTGATGGTGGAGGTGAATGGGCTTAAAGATGCCATTTGGTGATGGGCTTAAAGATGCCATCTGGTGCGAGAGAACTTTGTCGGGGGATGGGCTTAGAGATGCCATCTGAGAATGGGCTTACAGATGCCATTCGGCGACTGCTGGTAGGAGGATGGGCTTAGAGATGCCATCTGAGAATGGGCTTACAGATGCCATTCGGCGACTGCTGGTAGGAGGATGGGCTTAGAGATGCCATCTGGACATGTTGAACTGTATGTCAATGGTGAGTGGACGAGTGTCAGAAGGGCATCCCTGTTTTGGAACATCTCTGAATTAGGGGTCTGAACAAGCAACAGATTGACGTCCATGTCTGGGGAATCTGTAAACTTCTTCAGGAGTTGAGATTGAATAAGCGATAGAGCAACATCCGTTATTGGGAAGCGTCCGTAAACTATTTTCAAAAATTGAGAAGAGTCTGAATCAGTTGGTAGATTGACATCCGTTGTTGGGAAGAATCCGTAAACTGTCTTCAAAGGTTGAGAAGAGTCTGAACAAATCGGTAGATTGACATCCGTTGTAGGGAAGAATCCGTAAACTTGTTTCAGAAATTGAGAAGTTGAAGAGGAACCGGTGTAAGGTTTCTGCTGATGCGTCTGAATGAATCTGGAATAAGTATCAGAATGTCGCCGTGTCCGGGTCACATCTGAACTATTTCTGGATGAATCTCGGGAGATGATCTGTGTCTGTCGACTGATCTTTCCTGAAAAGGCAAAGGGTTAGTTGTATGCAATGTTATGATGCATGATGCAATGCGTGTGACATTAATGTTTATGACATGAATGTAATGAATGCGTATGTAAGCTGATGAGTTAATCCTGCCGAGGATACATGAATCCGAGATGGCTGAAGATAAAAGCCTTTTGATTGCTGTCGGGGAAAATAAATCCTTGGCTGTTGCTGGAGAAGAGAACTCCTGATGGCCTCTACTGGGGAGTTCCAAACTAGTAGACTCATGCTGGGGAGGCCAGATTGGGAGTCTTCAGCTTGATGGGAAGTAACCCTGGAGACTTTGCTGGGGAACTCAAGATTTGTCTCCTAAAACTCTGTGGGGAGAAGGTTTGAAAGTCTGACTCCGCTGGGGATACTGAAGTTTATACTCTGAGGGGAATTGAATTCCGGAGGATTCTTCGGCTGGGGATTTGCAAAGATAAGTTACTGTTGGGGTATTTTGATGAACTCCGCTGGGGATAGGAAGAATCTTCTGATTGCTGTGGGTGTTGGTCTGGGATAAGTTACTGAATGTCGCCATCTCTGGGTCACATCTTGAACTATATCTAGAAGCAACTCTGAATAAGTTATAGAATGTCGCCATGTCTGGGTCACATCTTGAACTATATCTGGAAAGAAATTCTGAATGAGTTGCAGAATGTCGCCAAATCTTGGGTCACATCTGAACTATATCTGGAAAGTCTGAATGAGTTATAGAATGTCGCCATGTCTGGGTCACATCTTGAACTATATCTGGAATGAAATTCTGAATGAGTTGCAGAATGTCGCCGAATCTTGGGTCAACTCTGAACTATATATGGAAAGTCTGAATGAGTTATAGAATGTCGCCATGTCTGGGTCACATCTTGAACTATATCTGGAATGAAATTCTGAATGAGTTATAGAATGTCGCCATGTCTGGGTCACATCTTGAACTATATCTGGAAAGTCTAAATGAGTTATAGAATGTCGCCATGTCTGGGTCACATCTTGAACTATATCTGGAATGAAATTCTGAATGAGTTATAGAATGTCGCCATGTCTGGGTCACATCTTGAACTATATCTGGAAAGTCTGAATGAGTTATAGAATGTCGCCATGTCTGGGTCACATCTTGAACTATATCTGGAATGAAATTCTGAATGAGTTATAGAATGTCGCCAAATCTTGGGTCACATCTGAACTATATCTAGAAAGTCTGAATGAGTTATAGAATGTCGCCATGTCTGGGTCACATCTTGAACTATATCTGGAATGAAATTCTGAATGAGTTGTAGAATGTCGCCAAATCTTGGGTCACATCTGAACTATATCTAGAAAGTCTGAATGAGTTATAGAATGTCGCCATGTCTGGGTCACATCTTGAACTATATCTGGAATGAAATTCTGAATGAGTTGTAGAATGTCGCCAAATCTTGGGTCACATCTGAACTATATCTAGAAAGTCTGAATGAGTTATAGAATGTCGCCATGTCTGGGTCACATCTTGAACTATATCTGGAATGAAATTCTGAATGAGTTGCAGAATGTCGCCAAATCTTGGGTCACATCTGAACTATATCTGGAAAGTCTGAATGAGTTATAGAATGTCGCCATGTCTGGGTCACATCTTGAACTATATCTGGAATGTCTGAATGAGTTATAGAATGTCGCCATGTCTGGGTCACATCTTGAACTATATCTGGAATGTCTAAATGAGTTATAGAATGTCGCCATGTCTGGGTCACATCTTGAACTATATCTGGAATGAAATTCTGAATGAGTTGCAGAATGTCGCCAAATCTTGGGTCACATCTGAACTATATCTAGAAAGTCTGAATGAGTTGCAGAATGTCACCAAATCTTGGGTCACATCTGAACTATATCTAGAAAGTCTGAATGAGTTATAGAATGTCGCCGTGTCTGGGTCACATCTTGAACTATATCATGTCTTTTGAAGTGATAAGGAAATTGCTGAACACTTTTGACATTCGAATGCCCCAAGTGGTGATGAAGGAGTCTTGAATCAGATTACTCTGCATATTGAGAGATTTCTTGAAATCTTGACTGGACTGCCCCAGGTTAATTAGATTGTGACATGTCATGCCCCTGGCTGATAGGAGATTTGATGGAAGTGTCATCCTCTTGAAGTGATTTTGACTTACTGAGAGAGTTTTCGTTCCTCCGAACATTCGTCGCGTGAAATTCTTCGCTGTCAAATAAAAAGTCAAACGCAGACAGTGATATTCGAATAATGCAAAGTTTATGTTTGTCTCGAAGTTTTGAAAAATGCGTTTTTAGCAGAAAACTTTTCATAAGACAAGTTAACACAAGATTTAGAGCAAAGCCCTACAGGAGTTAGGATACCTTTTGTAACAGTATGCTTTCGAACTAACCCATGCTTCAATTAGGACTTTTGAAGGGTTGTAACGTGGCCTGGTTCACGGTTTAAGAAACAAAGGATAAAGGCTCAAAGTATATTTGTACCCACCCGCTCTTCGTGATGTTCTTCAACCTAAGCTCAGTTAATTGTGCGTCACACTCTGTTTTGAGTTTGGAACAACTTTTGGGTGATGGTTCACCAGTTGAATTTTGGGAGACAGTCATTATCTCTTTTTTTCTTTTTCAACACTTTTCATGTTGTTGAGGGTTTTGTAATGACCTCACTATTTTGATTTTGATTTGTTATCCCTAACTTTTGCCTGACTGTCACCGTTTTCGGGATCACTGTCAGCGGGATGCCCCAGCTTTCTTAAGCCTCCTTTATAGGTTTTGGCTCAGTGGGCTTCTTCTCTTTTGAGAGATTGACTGTCTATGTGATAGAGAACCGCCCTGGTCTTTTGATTCCAAAGGAACACTTTCTTTTTTGACGTCGTTCGTTGTGTTACGAACTGAGAGTTTGCGACTTCAATGCGCATCTTCTCTTGAATTAACTGAGATACTACCCTGCCCCCGGTTTATATCAAGGGTTTTGATCGTTTTAGAACAGGGAACTCCTACTTCTTTGGCTCGAAGGGGTTGACTAGGGATTAACTTCCTTATAACTCCAGTGTTTGGGAATTGAAAGAAATGCCTGTACATCATCAGCACGGTCTGTTCAAAAGCATACTGTATAAGATCACGGTATTGTTTTGTCATCCTCCCTCTAAAGGCTCGCAACTTTTTATCAAGAGTCAAATATCATAAAGAAAAGCATAAGAGTAGTGAAACGAATGGATGAATTCAAGACAAACATATGCAATGCATTAATGAAAACAGAGTTTAACATCAACAGATAATTGTTTGATAGCAAAAGAAATTACAACTTTGATAATTCAAAAAAAGAAGCAAAAGTCTTTCAGTTTGAGCTTCGTCACTTCAAGCGGAGAACCCTTTAACGGAAGATCTTCATCTCGCCGTCTGGCATGAATTCCAGCACCCCAATGTCAATCAGATCTTGAATCTTGTTCTTCAGGGCCCAACAGTCGTTGGTGCTGTGTCCCGGGCTGCAGGAGTGGTAAACACAGAATGCGTCGGGGTTAAAGTGAGGAGAGGAGATATTGGGCTTCTGAGGAGGATCTTTTACAACAAGCAAATTGACCTCCAACAGGCGCTTCAGTATGAAGAATGATGGTATTTCAGTCTCCGTAAACTGTCTTCCCGACTTTTCTTGTTTACGCCGATTGCCACGTTGACGCTGGCGAGGTTGTTGATGGGTTTGTGACCCTGAAGCCAGCAAAGGAGCTTTCCCCTTGTCTTCTTGAGTTGATGGAGGCTGAGCGGTGACTTGCTCTTCGACCTCAGATGTTTGCCCCAGTTGGTTGTTCGGAAGCAGTTGGCGGACAAGAACTCTGAGTTCCTCTTGTCTTTGGGATAGGTCTTGGATGAGAGCCATCTGGCCCACCAACTGTCCCATCATTTGAGTCCTCAGTGTTGTCAGATCAAACTGCAGCTCCGCAATCTGATCATTCCTGGCATTGTTGGAATTCCCCAGGCCTTTGGTGAGGAGAGCTTTCATCTCTTCTTGCCCCAGAGACAAGTTCAGGAACATCTCCTGCAGCTGAGCAGTCTGGTCTTGGATGTCTTTGACAGACCGTTCCAGAGCCATCTCTTGCTGAAATAAACAGTAGGAGAGTAAGGAAACCTGAAAAAGGAAAGATTGTCAAAATGCAATGCATGATATGTGGATGCATGCTTTCAAGGATCTCTTGGGGTAAACACAAGAGAACGTTAGAGGTTAAACTTTGCTCTTGGATTGGAGATCTCTGCACCGGTGGATGTCCTTCCACGAGAATCAAGCTCACCATGTCGAGTGGGTCATAGCCACTGATTCAAGTTGTTATACTAGATCTTTTGGTTGGAGAACTTTGTATCGGTGGATGTCTTTCCACGAGAATCACGCTCACCATGTCGAGTGGGTCATAGCCACTGATTCAAGTTGTTGTTCTTGATCTTTTGACTGGATTGGTCAGAGGAGAAACCTCTTGCCCCTTGATAGACGTCTGGTTCGTCGTGATCCTGCATCAACAGAACCCTCGAGATCCTTGAAATGGTTATTGAAAATGCTAAAATGCTATGGTATGATGTCATGATGTTATGTTACATGTATGCACAAGCAGTGAGTGTATATACAGGCAAACAATATTCACACAAAGCACACAAGGCCTTAGGTTTAGGCTTGCATGAGGTTCAAGTACTACCCTCTTTCAGTCTGTTGGTTAAAACCTGTCCTATCAAAAGTAACCGGGTTCTAAGGGTCCCAATATCACTGGATTGCTTTCATTGTTCATCGTTTCGATTTAGCCACTGAACTGGCGACCGAAATATTCCAGGAAAGCAACCCTCAATTGAGTGTAGTATCGAGTATCAACCAACCTCGGACTGCACCAAAGTCAGTTATCTCACTACCCTAAAAAGGCTAAGATGGTCAATTAAGGTTCTAAGGTCAGTTGATGCTTCGCGACACCACGCGGCGGCCCCGTACTCTCCTTGACTGAACTCAAGGGTTACCGGTACACACCAAAGTGCCACATCAACGTAGCAGACTGCTTCAACCATGTCGGTATACCCCGCACAGTTCCCTCACAGCCTTGTTGCTACCTAAAAGGGTTTCCCCAGATCCGGGTTAGGATCTATAAAACTCCGATACAAAGCCCATAAATGTAAAGCAAACAAAGCAATCGATTGAAAGTAAAGGTGATCTAAACCCTAAGGTAACCCCACTTAAAAATTCCCCAGCAGAGTCGCCAGTTCTGTGATACGGTGGGAGAACTGACTAGTGTTTTGCGTTCGTATTCGCACTTGTGCGGTTGAGCAAGAGTCGCCACCGACTTTTTATTTTATCCTAGAGGAAAGGTTAAAAAAGCACAGCAAAAACCTTTTGAGATATTTCGTGGGTTCGGGGGGTGGATTATGAAAAGGGAAGGTGTTAGCACCCTTTTCATCCATGGTTATCCATGGGCTCTTAGTTACTTGGTTTTTAGATCACTTGCCTTGTTTTTCGATTGCTTTGAAAATGGTGTGTGTGTGGGTGCTTTTTGAAAATGTTTTTTGAAGAGATGCCTTGTCTTAGGCGACCAATGTATTTGACTCATGTTTGAGTGTTTTACAAAAGTGTGGATCTTTTCGAAAAGATGTTTCAAATGTTTTTGAGAGTTTGTTTGAAAGCGTTGTGGATTGTGGTTTTTGAAAAGAAGGCAAGCGTTTTTTTTGCAAATTGATCTCAAGTAACTAAGAGTTTTGTCTACCCTATTGTACTCAAAGGTTTTTGTTATGTTTTAACCCCTTTTTAACAATTTTGTTCCACCATTGAATTTGATGGGCAATCTTGCGTTTAGGAAGTTTATTCGGGACGGGCGCGGGTCATCGTATGGACCATGAATGCAATGATGCCAAGCGTCTTTGGCAATTTGTTTTGAAGGGACTATGATCATTCCGTTTTAGGCAACATTCGAAAGCGTCATCGAGGGACTTATGATCATTTGATTTTGTTTTGCCAAAGATACTCGACGTGCAAGCATGGCCCATTTTGGAAGGCAACATGTGAGATTACCCTAGGGGGTGCAAGTGTGATTGTGTATTGATTACATGTATTTGTCTTGTATTAGGTTATCTAGCGTTTGATTTTATGTACATACAAACCCTAGGTCTAACCATGGTATAATTGAAAACTGTAAATTGCGGAATGTAAAATCTACGCTATTACAAAATAGTGTCCGGGAGTGGGGGTATAAATGTACAAGGGGATGAGACTTATAGTACCCAAATAAATTACAACCAAATCGAAGTCGCAATCAAACGTAAATATCGAATATACAGATATAAGATAAAAATGTGTATAGGGCAATGTGAATGTATTTGTGTAAGTGTACAAGTGTATATGTATATGAATTGTGTAATTATGTACAAGTGCGAATTTGGATTTGAAACGTATTAGGGCTTTTTTTGACCTAGATAAATGTTTTTAAATGAATCTTTGATTTATATGTTTAATTATGTACAAAAGAAAAATGTTTTACTTAAATGGTCAAATCTTAATTAAATATGTCTTTGTTTGTTTATATACAAAAAGGTATTTAAATGTCAAGAATTGAGCTTTGTATAAAAAGAACGTATTTTTTATATTGTTATGTACAAATGTATATTTTAACTAAAAGAGTTTCAATTTTAATTATGTATGAAAAAGAAGTATTTTGTTATTTTTATGTACAAAATTAATGTTTTAAAATGTATGTACAAAATATATTTTAAATGAAAGAGTAAAATAAATAAAAGGAAATAAGTATTTTCAATTTTAATATATGATAAAAATGTTAAGTTAGAAATAGATATAGTTTAGTAAAAAAGAAAGTAAAGAGATTAGTGTTTGTTATAAAAAAGCTAGTGATACTGTTGGGCTTTAGAGGAATGAAGAACGGGTCAGGCCCATGGTTCAGGCAAACGAATTTAGGGTTAGTGGTTGTTAGTTCAGTTTGGTAATGAAAGTTTTAGGGTTAGCGAGGCAGCGACGGCGCGTTCGTCTTCTCCGATCATCTTCACTTCCCTGAATGCTTCCTCCGGCCACCAGTGCTACCCTCAGACCTCTCTTCCCTCCAGCTCAGTGGATTCGTGGTTCAAGGTTTGTTTCAATGTTCCTTTTTTCTCTTCTGTGAATGATACGCGTTTTAGATTTGTTTTAAGTTGAGTTTTCATTGTTATGAGGTGAAGGGGAGCAAAAAAAGGAATAACGCTCACTACCTGACTTTGGAGGAGGAGGAGAGAAGAGTGGAGGCGCTGAGGAGGCCGGAGCGAGCGGAGGTTCGGTGATGAAGCTGGAAGCTTGCTTTGCTTTTGAAGCTTTCCTGGTATTTTCGTTCTTACCTCTTGTTATGAAGGGTTTTATGATGATGTATACTGAGAACCTTTAATTCACTTCTTTATCCCTTCTTCTGTGCCACTGTTGCCTTTGCCTATGATGCTTCGAATTGTTGCCTTGATGAACTTTCTCTTCTTCTCTCGTGTTGCCTTGATTTGTTTCTGCTTACGTGCTTGACGCTGTATGATTTGATTTGTTCCCCCCCATGATGAACTTACAGTTCTGAGGGGCTCGTATTTGTTGCCTAGATGCTTGAGAGGTGCCTTTCTGAGATGTTTGCTGGCTTTGAACTTCTGTTGAATTGGATGTTGTGTGTTATCTTGAACCGTGATGCTTTCTGAAATGCCTCTTCTTCTGGAATGCTGTATATTTGTTTGGATGTTATGTATTGCCTATGATGAGGAAAGAAAAACTCTGAGGCTTAGGAGTTGGTTTCATGCTTGACAGTAGGTTGAGGGATTTGGATTTTGTTTATCAGGTTTGCAAGCTAGGCCATGTTTTAATGGTTTGGCTTTTGAGATTAAGGCAGGGTGTTGGTTTTATCTGGTTTTTATGTTAGCTTGGCTTGGTAACTTAGTTTGCAGGTTATGGTGGTTCAGGTTTTGAGGCTTGAGATGTTCAGTGTTTGATGGTTTTTTTTATTTGCTTCAGTTTGGATGATAGGCAGGTTGCGAGTTTTGAAAAGTGTTTGATAACTTGTGAGGTTTCAGTTTTGTAGGTATTGTGTTTGGTTGTTCAGTTTATGTGGTTGGGCAGGGTTGATGAGGTTGGATAGCATGGTGGTTCTGTTTGACAGTATGGTTGAGATTGCAATGGGTTTGAAGTATTTCTGAGTTTTTGTATATCTTTTTTTCTCTCTTGCTATGCTGAACTGAGTTGTGTTTTTTGGTTTTTAGGCTTGGGTTTGAGATGTGTTCTGTTGGGTCTGTAAGGAGGATGCAGGCTCTTGGTTTTGTATCTTTCTCCTCTATTCTAACCTCACTTCTGAACTATCTTGTATTGGCTTGTGGATTTGTATATCTTTTTTCTGTCTTCTCCTCACTCTCTGAACTGAGTTTTCTATATCTGTGTTACATCTTTTCTGCTGTATACCCTCCTGTCTATGCCTAAGACCTGAACTCTGCCTACTGCTGCTTTATCTCTCTTTTCTTCCATAGTACAGCTTTGAATATATTATATGATTTATGTTGTACTTTCTCTGAAGGGGCCCTACTGGTGGGAAATGATGATTTTAGATTTTTGCTACTTGCATAACACATTTTCTGCATCTTTTTTGTCTCTTTGGACAGCTTTGACAGTTTTGATAGCAACTTGTACTACTTTGATTTCTTTGTGATATCTTTGAGTATATTTTGGCATTTGATAGGAAGTGGGAATTGGATTTGAACTAATACAGTTTGAACTTTGGATTTGAGATTCTATGCAGCTTTGAATTTTGGAACTTATACTTTTGACATTTGCATTTCATGAATGAAAAAATCTTCCCTCTCTGTGAACCGGGAGAAATCCCGTGATTTGCAGAGAGGGTCAACTGATCCCAGTCAGTGGCCTCTAATGATGAGCAATTTTAACTGTCTTTTAATTTCAACTGCTTTCTGACTTTTTTCTTCTCTTTTTGCAGATAAAACATGGAGCACCGGAGCGGAGTGAAGAATGAAGAATATTAGAAAATAGGATAGCTTTTTATTTTATGTAATATTTAAATTAATGTAAATTATTGTCTGTAATTTAAATTATAAACAACAATTTGTACAAATAATTCAAATATCAATAAAATCCAAATTATCCAATTAATTCTAATTTTCTTTATTGTTTATTTATTTATTTAAAATTCTTGGAATTAAAACAATTGAAAAATAAATTTCAATCATTCAATTTTAGAATAATAAATAACTTAAATAAAAACAACATTGATCAATTAAACCTGTCTTATTCAAAATCCAAAGCAAAGCAGCAGTCAACCAAATAGACTGATCAAACGCATTCCTTCTTCACTGATTTGCCATAAACACTGTGAATCCAATACTGCACATACTGTATTTGACTGGCTCAATCAAAACGTACTGAATTCAAACCACTGTCTCTTTTACTGATTAAATCAAGATAATGCAAATTTAACCCGAATCTCGGAATAAACTGCAAAGTGCTGTAGAATTTTAATCTTTCTGAGAAAATGCCCATAAAACCTTAACTCCCGATTAAATGCCAAATAACGCTCGCCTGGTCACAATTGAACCAAAAATCATCCAAACCCTAAGCCCACTGTATGAAACAATCCAAAGCTCTGAAAATCAGAAAAAACCCTAATTTTGCTTGACTGTCAAGAAAAGTCCATTTGTCCGATTCCTGAGCCAGTTTGAAAAGTCAGGAAATGTCTGAAGCTGAGATTTTCTTGAGAAAAATGCGAGGGCAAATTTTGGGGTACAACAGATGGGTTGAAAGGATAAAAACGTATCTCTAGACCATTCCATATTCCCTCCCCATAGAGTTTTTAATACTCCCCCCAGCGGAACAAAACTCCCAACTACTCCCAGCGGAATAAAGCTTTTGGTTTATCAATCCCCGGTAGAAACCATCCAATTTCTCCAAATTCCCCAGCAAGTTGTTGTGAAGACCGGATAACAGCTAACTTTTGATTCTCTCCAGCCAAAGATAATTCCCTAGTAGAGCAACGGACAACCGAGACTCCTGAACTCTTTTTTCCCAAGCAGGAATAAAAAAAAACTCCCAACTACTCCCAGCGGAACAAAGCTTCTAGTTTATCAATCCCTGGTAGGAATCATCCATTTCCTTCAGATTCCCCAAGCAAATTTTCCAAGCAGTACATGGAATTCCCCTTACAAATAGAGTTTATTTCTCTCGGCAAGAAATCCATCAATACTCCAACTTCAAGAAATGAAGATTCACATATCCTCAGCAGCACTCAGGGATTTATTTTCCTCAATCCGACAGCAATACAACAAATCAGCTCACATACGTATACATTGCATCTATTTGTCATAAACATTGATAAAACAAATACATTACACCATGCATTTCATACAACATGACTTTGCATTTTAGATAACATTTTATCCTTTTCAGGATAAGGTTAACAACTACAATTTCAACTTTTGATAAAGTCCAGATACGCACCAGACACATGCCATTCTATTACTCATTCAAATACAACTCCTGATACAGTTCAGATACGCTCCAGACACGGAAGCCATTCTGATACTCATTCAGATTCACCTTTTGATACAGTCCAGATACGCACCAAACACGGATTCCATTCTGATGCTCATTCAAAGACACCTCCTGATACAGTTCAGATACTCTCCAGACACGGAAGCCATTCTGATACTCATTCAGATTCAACCTCTTGATACAGTCCAGATACGCACCAGACACAGATGCTATTTTGTTACTCATTCAAATACAACTCCTGATACAGTTCATATACGCTCCAAACACGGAAGCCGTTCTGATACTCATTCAAATTCAACTTTTGATACAGTCCAGATACGCACCAGACACGGATGCCATTTTGATACTCATTCAAAGACACCTCCTGATACAGTTCAGATACGCTCCAGACACGGAAGCCATTCTGATACTCATTCAGATTCAACCTTTTGATACAGTTCAGATACGCTCCAGACACAGAAGCCATTCTGATACTCATTCAAACTCAACTTTGGATATAATACATATACGCTCCAGACACGAATGCCATTCTGATATTCAACTTATAGATTACATCTCAACAATCATTATTGGGTGGCATCTACAAGCCCATCTCCAACAAGATTCTATCACCTCTCCAAATGGCATCTTTAAGCCCATTCCTCCTATCGTCGCCAAGTGCAAATTTCTGGGCACTCTAGTGTCCAATCATCTTCCACCTTCGAGTCACGAATGGCAAATCTCACCAATCTAACTCTTCAGGTTAAAAAAGATTGAATAGGGGCAGTTGTTGTACCCCAAAATTTGCCCTCTCATTTTCTCAAGAAATCACTCTGGATCCTCAGGTTTACTTCCATCCAATCCCAAACTTTAAATTACAAATTTCTCAAGAAAGTCGCCTGCAAGGGAAAAATAGTCATTTAAAGGTCAAACTTTGACTTTTGGATCAAAATCAAATCTCAAAATCATATTTCATCAAGACATGTTGGAATATGAAGTTTGTATCATCAAAAAGTTCAAAAGTCAAATTTACTATGGAAAAGCCAAATTTCTAAATACTTGGGATTTTTCTAAATATTTAAGAAAAAATGACACTTCAGAACTTCTGAGCCGGCCTCCAAGCAAGGGCAATCAGAAGTTGCAAACTTGGTTCAGAATATAGTCTTCAGTCAGAATATGGCTCTTCAGCATCTACGCAAGCTCAATCAGAGTTTGCCAGGATAAAATAAAGAAGATTATAAAGCGTGATAGAAAGTATGAATGCTCTTTCAAAACATGCTGGAAAGCTTAAGGATCCTTCAGAGCTTGCTGAGGCAACATGATACTAAGACCAGAATTTGGGTGCATTGTTTTGGACTACGCTGAAATGGAACTTCTGGCCTAGATTTAAGTAATGATGCAAAATATCACATTGCAGGATTTCTAATTTTGACAAATCTCATCATCATTTAATGCTCATTAATGCTCACAACCACTTTTGAGTCTTTGTCCAAAGGGTCTCTCCACGTGTAGCACAGAAATACCTTTGTACAAAATTAGGTATGGCTCCATGCGCTACTTTTCGCTTGTGGGATTACTTTTCCTTAATCCATGCTTGCTAATCCAGCCTAGGCTAAAAATTGTCAACTATCACACCTTTTTTTAACTTGCTTCAAGAGCAAGTCAGCATCTAACGTATGATGTTAGCGCTACTTGACATTTCAAACCCATAAAACTTTGCCTATAAATAGAACGCCCTTGGCCACTGAAAATAGGTCGAAGGTTTGAGAAAGAAAAACCTTGAATCTCTGCCAAAATTCCTAGAGTTTCAAGAACTGTAAACACAGCACATAAAAACCTGCTAACTTTGGATCCCTTGCCTTCAAACTCCATTTGTTCTCAAATATTTCTTGACTAAAAACCATCCATACAGTTTCTGATCCACACGTTGGAAACTGCCATAACTTATGTATTCACACTACTATATACTCTCCATCCATCCATTCAAAGAAGTCAGAACATCACCCCTTTGCCATCCCCGAAAGTTGGAAACTTTCAACCTACTGAGTACGTGGAGAAGTTGTTCAGAATATCATCATATTTGAGTTTAGCTCCAGTTTACAGAACTTCTTCCAGCTGCAAGGTAAGTTTCTACTGACTCTCACCACATTACTTAAGCATTACCAGACTTACATGATCAAAAATACAATGTAGATATCATGTTTCTGATGTTGTACATATTCTGAGATTGCATGCATTTTCCTGCTTAAGTAGAGAATAAATTAGTTCAAAACTTCTTGAAGAAACTAGAACTCAGAATTAGGATTAGAGAATGCATACTTACCTATGATTTATGATTCTGATATTCCTTATTTCTGAAACACTATGACACCTGCTGTAACTCTTCAATGCATGTCTTCTGTTTTGTGGAGAAACAACCACATTGCAGATGTTATGACTAGCATAGGGAGAGAGACCAAGTTTTGTCAGTGGCACCAGGATTTCTGGAGTCTGTTTGTTACTAGCAGTTTCAGAACTTCTGAAAACTATTGTGTTCCCAGTGGGTTCAGAACTTCTGACCCTCTACATTTTCACTATCAGGTTTCTGTTTTGCAGTGTATCAGGGTCAGAACCTCTGACTTTGTTTAATCAGCAATACGCTGATTTGTTTCTTTTCTTTTCTCATTATTTTTGCTACCATTTTCTATTCCATTAACCACCAAATATCAAAAACATTTCTTTCACACTTTATTTTATTTCTTAAAACAAAAAACCAAAAATATTTTCTTAAAACAAAACAAGTTTATTTCATATCTTCTTGTACATTCTTATGCATTTCAATATGGTTGTAATAGTAATTTAGGATTTATTTTCAATCCCCATTTGTAAATATGTACCCCCATCCCCTAAACATTATAATAGCATAGGACTTTACATTTCCACAATTTATCGCTTTCAAACGTAAATGCTAGTAATTAGGCGTGTATGGCAAGATAAAATCAACAAATAGACCACCAAACCAAAGACTAAAGTGCATGCAATCAAACACACTTTTCACACATGCACCCTCAAGGTAATCTCACTTGTTTCCTATCGGAAAATATTCATGTCCCTCGAACATGGGTGTTTTAGAAAATACCCTCGATAAAAGATCATAGTCCCTCGATGACCCTCGATGTTGCCTTCGGTAAAACGATCTAGTCCCTAAACGACATTGCTAAAACGTCCCATATGTTGCCTTCTATGATTATACAAACGTCCCTACACCCGTCCCTTCACATCCAACGATGGGTCTTTCTTATCAAAATCAATGGTAAGATAGCAACATCTAAGGGAGAAGGAAAAGCATATCTAAGACCTTTTGAGTAGATAGATTCGTTCCTAGTTACTCGCTTGCTCACAACAAAAACATTTTATACATCTACACTTCCACTTTGAAACATTTTCGAAACAAACACTTTGTATACATTCTTATAGAAACGAGAATTATTACAAAGTTACATTTTCAAAATACTTTCAAAACACATCTCACAAATACATCTTTGAATTATTTTCGAAACAAACACTTTGTATACATTCTTATAGAAACGAGAATTATTACAAAGTTACATTTTCAAAATACTTTCAAAACACATCTCACAAATACATCTTTGAATTATTTTCGAAACAAACACTTTGTATACATTCTTATAGAAACGAGAATTATTACAAAGTTACAAATACTTTCAAAAAACCACACACCACAAGCACATTCAAACAAAAGCAAGTGATCTAGAAAGTAACTAAGAGCCCATGGAAAACCATGGATGAAAAGGGTGCTAACACCTTCCCTTTTCATAATATACCCCCCGATCTCAAAAAAAATCTCTAAAGATCTTTCCTGTGCTTTTTCACCTTTCCTTTTTGGATAAAAGAAAAGTCGGTGGCGACTCTTGCTAAACCGCAACATTTGCAAACACAAACGCAAAACCTCAAGTCAATTCTCCCACCGTATCACACCTACGAATGGAAGTCATGACCTACAAAACGGAACAAAGATAAATCCCTAAATCCTTGAAATGGTTAGCGAGAATGCTTATGATGTCATGATTCTTATGATGTCATTAATAATAATCACAAACAAAGCACACCAAGATCTTAGGTTTAGGCTTGCATGGGTTTCATAGGTAAGTACCCTCTTGAATTTTAGTTGGTTCAGCCTATCCTAGAAAGTAATCGAGTTCTAGGGGATCTCAATATCATTTATCTTTCTTCATTGGGCATTGTTTCAGCACAATCAATCTTTTCTTGCGGCCGAAATATCCCAAAAGTCCAATCTCAATGAGTGTAGTATCGAGTATCAACCAATCTTCAGCTTTACACCAAAGTCTGCTATATCACTACTTCCTAATGGCCAAGTTGTTCAATTAAATGTTCTATGGTCAGTAAGTGTTTCATGACACCGCTCAGCGGCCCCGTATTCTACTCGATTCAACACAAGGGATACCGGTACCAACAAATACGTCACACTAACATAGCCACTGCTTCAACCATATCGGTCTATGTCGTACAATTTCCACAATCTATTGCTACTTACCTAATGGTGTTCCCAGATCCGGGTAGAGGATCAATACAAACCCAAACAAGGACCCATAAATTTAAAGCTAACATATCAAATAATGAAAGCAAATAAATGTGATCTAACTCTAAGGTAACCCCACTTTTAAGTTTTAGTCCCCAGCAGAGTCGCCAATTCTATCATATGGTGGGAGAACTGACTTGGGTGTTTTGTGTTTTATCGCAAATATTACGGATAGCAAGAGTTGCCACGGACTTTTCTTTTATCCAATAAAGGAAAGAGTGAAAATAACAGGAAAGACCTTTCGAGATTTTTTCTTGGGTTCGGGGGGTAGGCTATGAAAAGGGAAGGTGTTAGCACCCTTTTCATCCGTAGTTATCTACGGGCTCTTAGTTGCTTGCTAGATCACTTTGAAAAATGCTTTGTTTGAAATGTGTTTGTGGTGGGTTTTAAAAATATTTTGAAAATGCCTTTGTTTCGGAAAACTTTGTAATGATTCTCGTCTCTATAAGAATGTATACAAAGTGTTGGTTTTGAAAATAGTTCAAAGAGATGTTTGTTTTTGAATATGTTTTGAAAGTGTGAGTGTGAAAATGGTTTTGATTTGTGAGCAACTAACTACGAGCGTCCCACCTACTCAAAAGGTCTTTGTTCTTTTCCTCCTCCTTTATATGTTACTATCTTACCATTGATTGGTAAGAAGCCCCATCATTGGATGTGAAGGGACGAGCGTGGGTCAATCGTATAGTCATAGAAGGCAACTTATGAGACGTTTTAGCAATTTTCGTAAGGGACTAGATCGTTTACCGAAGGCAACATCAAGGGGCATCGAGGGACTACGATCTTTTTTATCGAGGGTCTTTGCTAAAACACCCATATTCGAGGGACATGACTATTTTCCGAGGCAACAAGCGAGGTTATCTTAGAGGTGTACATGTGCGAAGTGTGTTTGATTGAATGCATTTTTGTCTTTAAGATTAGAGTTTTATAACGACTGATTTTATCTTACCATACACACCCTAATTACTAACAATTTATATTAAAGCGGTAAATTGCGAAAATTAAAATCCTAAGCTATTACATCATTGGGGAGTGGGGGTAAAATTTACAAATGGGGATGAAGTAGAAACTTAAATATTACAACCATATCTAATAAAAATGAGGACAATGTAAAAACAGTGTAAAATAAAGGAAAAATTTCATTTTGAACTATTATGTGTCGACACATGCTGCTATGCATCGACACATAACTTTCCTTGCCCCTGTAAAACCAAACAAACTCAATATGAGTCGATGCATAATGGGATATGTCTAATCATTTCCTGTTTGTGTCGACACATACACGTTTTGTGTCGACTCATGCACCTTTCATCCTTCTATTTTAGGGTCTGGATAACAGTATAGGTCGATGCATAAGGCCATGTGTCGATTCATACCCTTTTTTTCACTAGAATGAGTCGATCCATGTGGGTATGTGTCGACTCATTCTGCAGTTTTTTGCCTTAAACATTGTTTTATTGTCTGTATAGGTCAGTTTACAGTATATGATTGATAAACATAAACAGCAAACAAATGGTTAGCTCAAAGTGGTAATTATTACTACATTTTATCTTAAAAAATAAATCATTAATGATGTATGAAAAAAATGCAAAATCAAGAAGACTTGCATTGAGACTGCACTTGGTGTTTTAAGTCTAAATACTTTTCCAAATGTTGTGATGGCTCCAATGAATCTCCAGGAAGCTGTTCCAAAGTGTTGAATCACACTAACTCAGTCAGGTTGTACAATATTGTTTTTATGTTTGGAGGGTGAAGATAATGGTGCTACAGAAACTGTTCTTGTATTTGAACAATCTCTATGTGATAAGGTGTTTGGTTTATGGGAGAGTTTGTAAGATGGAATAATGGATTGAGGTTCTGTTTTGAATGAAAGTAGAGATGGTATTTTCAATGAGAAAAGGTTAAAAATAATGTTGTTTTTTCTGTTCAAAAAACTCTCCATTCTCTCTCCAAAAGCCCCCTTTGTGTGTTGTGAAAACAGTCTATTTATAGATGAGTTTTGCTGGGATTTTGGGAGGGAAACAAATAACAATTTGAACAGTTTGGGTATGTTGTCTTCATAGATTTTTTGATGCAGCTCTTATGTGCTAATTTGATGCAAATATGGGTCTGATATAATGCAGGCTTGGACTGGGTTAGGAGCAGCATAGCAGGGCTGTTTTGCAGCATTTTTGGAGTGTTGTGGCAGGGTTTGGAGATAGCATAGTAGAGTTGTTTTGTTCATGATAGTAGACTATTTTTGACATGGTTTTGGGATGTTATGTGGATAGTACAACAAGCTTGGGCTTGGCAGCATACAAGGCTTTGTTCAGTAGTAGTTTGGACAATATTGTTTGTAGCATGATATTAGTTTAGTTTTGTGGACATCAAAGTGGCAAGGTTTGAGTCAAAGGGAAAAGTTCAACCAAGACAAAGTTTAGAATTTGTAATTTTTCAAAAATGCCACTTTGTAATAACTTAAATTATTTGTAACATCTTGAATTATTTGTAACATATTAAATTATTTTGAATTATGGTGAAAAGATGTCATGAAGCAATGAAATTGACAAGTATAGAAAATACTTAGAAAAATTTCTAAGTCTTGCAAAGTTGGATTTTTGTACTCTCTTGATTTTTAATGATCAAATTTCATATTTTGGATGTCTTGATGAAATGTGATTTTTGGGACTCAATTTTGGTCAAAAAGTCAAAGTTTGACTTTTTAGTGTACTGTTGACTTTTTCCACCAGTTGACCGAATTTTATCTATCAATCCACTAATCTCAGGAGATGAATTGAAATATGCGATTAGGTCAAAATGACGCGCTTGGATCCTTGAGATCATGCTTTTAACCAATAAGTCAGGTATTAGGTCAAAAATCAAAGTTTGGTCATTTTTAGCCAAAACCCTAATTTTGTCCATTTTGCCCTTTTGATAATTTGAATAACTTTCTTGGAAAATTGTGATCCAAGACTCGAAACTTGACAAAAGTAATCCTGAGGGTCCATAGCGATCCATGAAAGTCATTTGAACATTAGAAATCCGACTACCTTTGTACAAACGCAAACCCTAATTTGAGGCATCAGTGTTGAGGAGATTGTTTGACCTAGTTAATACTTGCGCAAACTTGAGGCATTGAAGATCTTTGTAGGAAATATCTTGAGAAATGAGAGAGAAAATTTTGGGGTACAACACAAGGTGTAATAAATGTCAGCAAGCAAAGCGGGAGTTGGATCCCCATTAAAGACTTTCGCACCCCAAAATATGCTAATGGCCGCAGGGTAAATATAGTCCACAGTCTGAGGAAATAAAATTACACCAAATACAAGTAACCCTAAACAATTGACACAAGGTTCCAATTCTTTGTAATTAGAAAATTCGAGCGCCCTGGCTTCTAAGTATATCCTTTTAATTCCTTGTATCGGACCTTCTCTTCGGAAATTTTAAACTAACTCAGGGTAAGGGATCCTTAATCCTTTTGCCAAGACTTTGACTTCAATCGTTTGTCCAATACCTACATAGGCCGTCTCTTTGGAAAAGTTCAGAATTCTGTCAAATTCTTCCAGAGCCGGTGCTAGCTGGAAGTCTTGGAAGGTAAAGCATCTCAGTGGAGGGTCGTAGAACTGGACGAGGGCAGAAACAACGTCTATTTGAACCTCTACTCTAGTCAAGTCAAGGGTATCCCCATAGTGGTGGGCATACATCTTAAGAGCTCTCTCAAATAATTTCCCCTTTATATATTTGATTTCATAAGTGTCCGGCTTGAAGGCATTGACGCAGATAAGTTGTTTCCCTCTGGTGTCCATTTTTAAAGACAGTCACCAAAAATATTGATTTTATCATCTTTTTGTTTTGTACCATGTGAATAAGACAAATAAAAGAAACAAATGATGAATATATGAAATATATGAATGCATGGATGTATGGTTGAGTGACAGGATTTTGTGATAAATACCCTTATAAAGTAGGCCTCTTAATTTTGACCTATAGTTAATCTACCCTCCCAAAAGGTGGATTCCTTAAGGGTATCATGAATAACACCAGAGGGAAAAGGCACAAGGGCCTCCCTTAGGTGGAGCCTCTTTACGGACCAAGACTTTCGTCTCAAATTCGTGAAAGGTCTCGTCGTGAGATTTTGGTTAAGGTCGTTAAAAAGAGTCATGGGTGGCATTCCAAAGTCCTACTCGTCAAGAGGATATCTCTCGATAAGTATTCCTTTTTCAGAACTCCACCGACTCTAGGCGAATTCGTCACACAAACTCGCAGGGATGATGTATCCCCTAAGCTAATAGACGAACCTTCTTGCTAAGGGTTATTTAAGAATATTTTTTTTGAAATAAAAGTCCTGCCACACGGTAAATATATAATGATAAAAAAAATAGACAAGAAATAAATAAATGCAATAAGTAAATAAAGCAAATAAATAAATAAATATAAATAAAACCCGAAATAAAACCTAAAACCTAGGGTTGAGGTCCCCAGCAGAGTCGCCAGCTGTTGCAACTGGATTTAAAATCAGAGTCGCCACTATCAGTTTTTATCCTAGGGAAGGGCATCTAATAGGAAACCCTAATTCGCAGACAGAGATTCTAGGTTTCAGACTCGAATCTAGACGAAAGGAAGGTGTTGGGCACCTTTCATCTACCTTATTCTTAAGGATACTAGGTTTAGGTTTAGGTTTGGGTAAAATAGGGTTTTAAATTTTTAATAGGGGAACTCGCCACGATTTTTGATCGTATGTCTACGTATCCTCTTATAAGGAATCAGAGTACCAATTCGTAGTTCGTATGGGTTTGTGTTTTTTAGGGGTTGCAAATGTATTTTGAATTTCCTCGCATTTGACCGGGAGTAAAGATTACGGAGATTTGGCTAAATACATGATTAGTCAAAATTCGTTTGGAACCCTTTTGCAAAAAAAATTTGTTTAAATTAGTTGATTGCGAAAAAATAGGTTTGATGTTTGTTGGTATTTTTTAATCATATTAATTGCAAAATTTCTAATTAATGCATGATATAAAAATATTTAATTCAATGTATAGAGAATAATATATGATTTTTTGAATAAAAATAAATTATTTACATGTGATAAATAATATAAAAACTAAGCAAAATAATAATTATTATAAAAGAATAAGAAAATATAAAATATAATAATTATAAAATATAAAGAGAAAGTATAATAATAATTGTTATATAAAAAAGTTAATAATAATAAGAACAAAAATATAATAGATAAAAAAAATAATATAAAAGAAATCATAATTTAAATCAGGGGGGTTGCATTTTTAGTTATAGAGTAAAACTGAGGGGTGTTGAAAATTAGGCTGGGCTAAGCCCAATGGTTGAGGGGGTGTATTGTTATTCTAAATTTAGTAAATATAGCAAAAGAGGTGTTAAAAAGACTGGGCTAGGCCCAACTGCAAATTGGAGAGAGGCCGGTTAGTTGTCTACGCGAGGGTGTATGGAGGCTATCGTGGGACTTGGCCTACGGCGGTCCGATGAAGATCTAACGGGCATATTTGAGAGGAGGATGTTAGTTACGGTGTACGCGCATGTATTGGGTCGTACCGAGAATAACATTATTTCTATTCATTTTGTCATTCATTTTCATTTTCTTGTTACAACAAATCTCTCTCTCTCTCTCTCTCTCTCTCTCTCTCTCTCTCTCTCTCTCTCTCTCTCTCTCTCTCTCTCTCTCTCTCTCTCTCTCTCTCTCTCTCTCTCTCTCTCTCTCTCTCTCTCTCTCCCTCACGACACACAACCCCTTCCCTATAAACCCTAGTGCCGCAACCCCACGGCGGCGCTCTGCTAATCTTCTTCCTCCTCATCGTGAATCAACCCAAACACCAGAAACAAACAGAAAAGCTAATAATCTTACCCCTTCCGCGATGATCTTTCTCTGATTTTGAATGTTCTAGATTTAATCTCCTCCTTCTTCTTCACTTTTGCAGATTGCAGTGGAGCTTGAGGATAGAAAAGGCAATGGCAACGATGACAACGGCGGTTAGCAACGACGATTAGGGTTTCAGATATTGAAACCCTAATCGTCCTCCTTACGGATCTTCAACCAAATCGATTTGTTCTTCGGGCTTCATCGTGTTCTTCAATTCTTCTTCTTCAAGTCCATTTTTCCCCCGCCTCTATCTCTGTATTATCGATCCCCCTCTTCTGTTAATTTCGTTTATTATTTATAAGCTTTTAGATTAGGGTTTTAGATTGCTGTTACATGTTAGGGTTACAAATTGCTAGCCTTGATTTAGGAATTAGAGAAATAGTTAGGGATTTAGATCTTGTTGATTGATTGCAATGCATTTTGTTTTTCTGTAAATTTCGAATTTTATTGTAATATATGGATTTTCTGCAGATTTGATTTAGTTTATATAATTTTTCTGGATTTGATTTGTAATGTAGATTTGATATTTGATTTTCTGCTGTAATTTCCAGGATTTTACTTGTAATTTTGGAGATTTGATTTAGTCTTTAATTCCTACAGTAATCATTTATTGAGAAAACAAGCGTGATTTTTGGTCAATCGCTACAATATTCTTTTTTTAACACTTGGGCCTGCACGTTATTTTCGATCCAACAAAAACTCTTTACTGCAAACGCTTTTTTTTTGTATAACCCGACCCAATTGACCTTCCTTCTTTATATCTGACCCAATACCAGCTTTAAAATAAAACTATTAATAAATAAACTTTTAGTAAATAATTACCATTTAAAAATGTCTTTTAACAAAAACGAAATATTCAAATTTTTTAATAAAATAAATTTAACAGTAAATGAAAACAAAAAAGAAATATATACATTTCTTCATTAAAGTTAACGAGAATTCTTTTGATAATAATTCCCTTTTCTTAAATTAAAACAACAAATGGGATGCTAAAGAATTTTAATGGGATTGTAAATGTATAATCATACCCCCTCTTTTTAAAACAGCAATAATCCCTAAATGGGCTTTAATATATTAAAACTTAATAATTATTTTTTGAAATAATTTTCTATTTTTGAATCGCATGGGCCATTGGCCAACATGCCTCGTTAATGGGCCTACGGATATATGGGTCCTTCTGATTTAGAAATTCTCACTCTCCTAAATTAAAGTACACCCCCTGGTTGTCTTGGATTTAAGAATGAGTCATCAGATATTGCTGAATCATCCTTAACTAAACATTTCTTCTATTTTAAATCTTGAAAAATATGATCGTCCAGGTAGGGAAAATTTGGGGTACGACAGGCTGACACAACTGACATCTTTGATGAATTTGGGGTTTTATTTCCTTCATGTTGATAGTCATGGTTGAGGGTTGATACAACCGACATCATCAATGAATTTGGAGTTTATTTTCTTCATGTTGATAGTCATGGTTGAGGGTTGACACAACCGACATCTTCGATGAATTTGGGGCTTTATTTTCTTCATGTTGATAGTCATGGTTGAGGGCTGACACAACCCACATCATCAATGAATTTGGGGTTTATTTTCTTCATGTTGTTAGTCATGATTGAGGACTGACACAACTAACATCATCAATGAACTTGGGGTTTATTTTCTTCATGTTAATAGTCTTTGTTTAAGGGCTGACACAACCGACGTCATCAGTGAATTTAGGTCCCATCGCTTCAAATCTGTCATGTTTCATTTGGTTATCGAGTCTTGGTTAAAGGCTGACACAACTGACTTCGTCTTTCCAAGTTTCAAATATCTGGTTTCAAGCTCGTATTATCTATTCTCTAGGCTATGATAGGTATACAAATTTTTTTGGCTCATTGCGTTAGTCTCAAAGCGACAATAAGTTATCTTTCTCGGCGACATAATTCATTATGTTAATCTCCATGATTTAATGAATCATCAAAAGCTCTACGTCATTTATCTCCTGGGTTGCGATAAATATACAAAATCCGCGTTATAAACTTACTATATTAGTCTCCAAGCATTAGTAAGTCAGTTTTTCAAACTTGTATCATTTACCTCCTAGATTATGGTAAATATGCAAAATTTACAATCTCTTTTAGATACTGACGAGTTTTCCGCATCGTCATATCTAAATTACAACGAACTTTGGTTCAAACTCCGGTACGATGATACATCATCATCTATGCCTATTCTTCACACGGGAATGCTATACAACATATCCTTATAATCTCTCTGACAAATTTTGGGGTCTTCCAATATTTAATAAACTTCTGATCAAATGTGCGAGACTTGCGTATTCTCGCACTATTAAATCTAAAGCTAATTAAATAGGGGCAGTTGTCATACCCCAAATTTGTCCTACCCTTATATTATATTTAGGATTCTATTTAAATAAATCATATTACATAGTTTTTATTTTTATGGGGGAGTAAAACATGGAAAAGAGGTGTGTTGATTTAAAATGGACCATCAATATCTGATGGCTCATTAGGTTTTTAAAAGAGAGGTCAATTTCAAGTTAAGAAGGGGGGTGTATAATGCAAGTCAGGAAGGCCCATATAGGGCACATTTTTGTTTGACCAAATATTGAAAAAAAATAGTGGCCAATTTCAGTTTTTGAAATTGTTTTTAAAAAGAATGTTTTGTTTTAAACATTATTACTATTAGTATCAACATCACTATTATTTTTACTATTATTAAATTATACTAATATTATTATTATAAATCACTATATTCTAAACACTTAATCAGAAAATGTTTTTTTGTTTTATTAATGAAAAACGCTGGATTAAGAGAAAGTCAGGATTGGACTTTCTCCACATGGTCCAACTCTCTGTTGTCCTCCAAAGCCCAAGCCCAAAAACAAGATAACGCTTTTTTAGGCCCGAAAGGAACAAATAAACACTATGTTAATCATTGAAAACAATAACACATTTTTTAAATCCTGAGAACAACTATTGTTCAAATTTTGGAAACAAAATCGAATCGAGTAGCAAAACAGAAACAAGATCAAGCTAAAAACAAAAACTAATTGAATCTTCATCAATACAAAATCAATACATTTACAACAAGATCAAATTAAAATCAAAACAATAATTTTTTCCTAATCAACTAACCCCTAAACTGCTATAAAATCTAATATTAAAAAAACAGAACGTAGAGGGAGAAACTGTTACAGTGAAGATTATTACAGGGGAGAAAAAATTGACAGAAAAAAATTGTTGCATGGGGACGAAATTAGACTAATCCACCTTATCAAAGAGATATTTGGGTTTCAACTTATGAAACCCTAGATCTGATAGCCCACCGCCGCCTCCATCATCACCATCCTAAGTCACCTGCGAAAACGAGAAGAAAGAAGGGATCATAACCCAGAATTGAAGACTCAAAGAAGCACGGCGAGGTATTTCTTTTGAAACTTAGCTTAAGGTTGTTGTTCTTGAATTTGTTGTTGTGATTACGATTGGGGTTGATAAAGGTTGCGCCACCGCTAGAACTTCGCCGTTAGGGTTTGGCATTATGGGTTTCTGGATTGGAGTTTTTGTTTCTCTGTTGTATGTGTTGTTAGGTTAGAAACAAAGAAGAACGAGAGAGAGAGAGAGAGAGAGAGAGAGAGAGAGAGAGAGAGAGAGAGAGAGAGAGAGAGAGAGAGAGAGAGAGAGAGAGAGAGAGAAGAAGAGAGTGTGGGAAGAAAATGAAGAGAAATGAGGAGAAATAAAAAAAATAGAAAGTTATATTCTCTCCGCGTGATTCCCCTCCGTTGCGACTCCATGCCTCCTTACCATGTGCCCGCGGTTATACCCCTATGATCTCAATCAAACGCATCATAATGTACGAGATCACTGTAGCATCATGCGTGCGTCCACGTGCAATCTTAATGAACCACAAATCCTGTTGGGCCTCTTGATCAACTTTTCGGCCCAAGGCCCTTACTATTCGCACCCTTTTGTTCCTTATTCTTTGCTCACCAGGACAAACACGTACCCTTCTACGCTTCTGGGCTTAGATCCAATATCTGGATCTAAGGCCCATGCTTTTAACACCCCACCATTTTACTAACCTAATATAATTTACATCCCCCTTGCGTTTTAATTTATTTTCTTCTTTATTTATTATTTTGTAACTTTTATATTTATATTTTTATATTTTTATATTTTTATAATTATAATATTATATTATTTTTTATTATCACGTATTTTTTATTTTTTAAACTCATTCAAATATTATTTATTTTATTGCATTAAATTATTTAACCATGCATTAAGTAAAGATTTTTTTTTAATAATTAACACCTTTTAAAAAAATATTTAACAAACATCAAATTATTTTTCATAATAAATTAATTCAATAATTAATTTTTAGAAAAGGTTTACGAAGCATATTTTAATCAACTGCACGCTTAGTTCAAAATTTCTGCTATTCACACACCCGGGCTAATTGCGAGGGAAATTAAAACATCTGCGTAATTCATAAAAAATACAGACCCACCGCAAACTACGAAATGAGACTCTGATTCCTCCTAAGAGGATACGTAGGCATACGATCAAAAATTGTGATGAGTTCCCCTAATTAAAATTAAAACCATTTCCCCTAATTAAAATTGAAACCCTTTTTCCCTAAGTAAAATTAAAACCCTATTCCTTAAAGATTACGCTTCTAAACCTAGTATCCTTGTGAACAAGGTAGATGACGGGTGCCTAACACCTTTCCTTCGACTAGAACCGAGTCCAAAAACCTAGAATCTCTAACTTTTAGGATTATCCCTTTATATCCCCTTCCTTATGATAAAAGTTAAGGGTGGCGAATCTGATTTAAAGACCAGCTGCAATAGTATTTGTAATATCTTTACAGTGTTGGTTTAAGTTACATCAATGCAATATGATGTTTGTTTAATGTCAACTTTGATTCAATAAAAGTGTTTCATTTTTCTTACAATATTGTATTACCAGTTGAAACCATTAAATAACCTTATCAATTGAAACCAATAATAAAGAAGTCATTACATTAAGGCATAAGTAGAACAAAATGCCAAAGTCATTACAATAGGGCATAACAGCATAACAAAATGCAGAAGTCTTAACTTAAGGACACAATCCATAACAAAATGTAGGAGTCATAATTAAAGGATCTAATAGACAAAATAAGTAATACAAACATAAGACTACTTCTTAGATTTCTTCTTTGCACGTTTAGAACCACTTCATTCTTGTGTCAAATTTCCTCCATCTTCTTCTGTCACATACATAGGCTGATCAGGGTTTGAACTTGGCTCTGTGATTGGTTTTTGAAACCACTTGAGTTTTATTATTTCACTAGACCTCTTTCTCACTGACTTGGCATCTTTCACTTTTGTCTTGTCCTTTGTGTCTGATTTACCAACCACAGCAGAATATTGTGTTGTGTTGAACTCAGGAAGGCTTGAAATGATATCATCAGTTATGTTTTCAAAATAGTCAACTGGTTCAGTTGCTGCAGTTTGAGTTGCACCGGTTTGTATTGGTGCCTCAATTGCATCAGATTGTATTGGTGCCTCAGTTGCACAAGCTTGTTGAACATCATCATGTTGTATGGTTGTACCTACCTTGACCTTCCTCTACAAAAATAAAACACATTACTTGTTAGTTCAAAATACATGATATGTCAGTTCATAATACACACTTATCATACATTTCTCTTTAGTCCATTAGGATCTTGTGTTGTGCTTTTACATGTTTGAGCATTGTCTCTATAATAACAGTGATCAACAAAATTCTCTGGATTTTGTTGCCTAAAACCCAAAACAGCAACATCATGCCTACAAGGAATACCAACTAAATCCTAGAAATTACAAGTACATGATCTCTTAAAACTGTCAACTATAAATTCCTGACTGTTATAGGAATGAGTGACTTGGAATTTTTCATCCATTGCCCAAGTAGGAAGCCATTGACCACTAAACATAACCTCATTATCAAGTATTTTTTTTAGGAATTGGCATAACCTTATGAGGCCATTTTTTAAGCTTCATGGCAGAAGTAGAGCATTTGTTCTTAAATACTTCCTAATCCACTCACACATTGTTAAAATTGGTTTATCCCTAACACTTAATCTGGAAATATTTTTTATCTATTTCACGAATTAAAGTCCAAGTTCTATATGTTCCTTGCTTGTAATTCCAACCGGTAACCAACCTATGGATGCTAAGCATTGTCAACTGATCCATGTGGAGATCCGAAACTAAAGTACATACACCCCATCTGTAAATCGTAACCCCATTATTCAACATTACAAATTCACCACTATGGTGGAATACAACATTGAACAAATTGATTATTCTGAAATCATTTGGGAAAACATTAAAAACCTAACATTTAACTATATGTATGAGTAAATGAACAAGACGGTGAAAAAACTCACCTTTTCAGCATCAACAGAAGCTCCTTCTTCATCGTGCTTCTTCGGTTGCCTTGAATGCTTCGATTGTTTTGGGTGCTTCTTCTTCTTCGCTGCATGTTTCTTCTCCATTTTCAGTTTTCTAAGTTTATCTGAAAGTAAACCCTAGATTTTCAAAGGGGAATCAAGATAGCAAGTATGTTATAAGTAATGACCTTAGATATAACCAGTCCACGGTGGCATACATGACACAGTCAGCAAATAGATTCTGGCCACGCCTGCATTTCAAATGGAATCTTAGAATAAAAGGTTTTTGGTTATGGAATCTATATTTGTTGAGGGGCGAAAAGATTTTTTTTTTTTAAAAGGGATAAATCAAATCCCGCTACTATTGCAGAGGGTAGAAGACATTTAACCCGCAAACTAATCATCATGATTTAGATAAAATTCAGCATCTTTTGTTTTCTCTATTTACTTTACATCCTTATTTTGTCTGAATGCATTAGTTACATATACTATTTTTTATTCTCTTTTTACCAAGCAATATTTATTCTTGAGATCATAAAAAGAACTCTTACGTGATGTAATGTAAAAGTTACATTACACATGTTCCATTGATTCCTTGAGACCTAGCTAAGATAACTAATTACTATTTTAAGACAAATAGTACTAGTTGTTTTTGCGGTTATTTTATGAGACACATGGTGTATATGTTCTTGCCAATTTTCTTAGATTCTTGGGCTATCTATATGAGATGCCATGTCTATGAAACAAAAGAAAGCCGAAAAAGTAGTCAAAATAGACTACAAACATTTGACGATTTCTTAGGTGGAACATAGTAGTAAGGCATTACTGTGTAGTATAATCAGATGAAGATGAAATTATTTTTAAAAATACGGAGGTAACTTTGTTCCTATCCAGATTTTATAGTCCAATGTTCTGTTGCCTGTCTTAATAATCTGGGTTATTTATGCAGCTTGCAAAATTAGCAGGTAATACTGTGGTTGCCACTTGTGGAGGTGGGGCAAAGGCCAAGCTTCTGAAAGAGTTGGGAGTCGACAGAGTCATAGACTATAATAGCGAAGATATAAAAACGGTATTTCTTTTAATCCTTTGACTTTTGGGGGGTTCTGATAATAGTAACTATGGTATATTATCCGTTATTATCACATTTTTTGATTGTAGCTGAATCTACTAATCATATGATGTAACATCTCTGTTGAGCAAGTTGCACCCCGGAATTTTTCTATACTCTATTAGCGAGTATGCTCAATCAGCTAGGCAAAACTTTCAATATCAACATGTACAATGGACATAGCCTGTATGAGCTGCTTCCTATCAACATGTTAAGTTTGTGGCATACTTATGCAGGTTCTCAGGAAAGAGTTCCTGTTAATGGCAACATGCTAAAATTGTGCTTTGGATGCTTTGGCAGTCCATGGACGACTCATTCTCATTGGCATGATTTCTCAGGTTCTTACTTATTTTATTTTTCTTTTCGTGTCACAATTGTATACACATCAGTACTAGCGAAAATCTCACTACATCTATAAAATTCTGCTAAGTACAAGCTACCTTTACTTGACAAAGTAGCATGATTCATCTAGTGTTTCTAAATTTAAATAATACCTAGGATTTTATCCTCGTTTAAGTATAATGGAAAATGAATTTTTAACTAGGCTTTTTTCATTAATATCAGTATCAAGGAGAAAAAGGCTGGACACCGTCAAAATATCCCGGTCTATGTGAGAAGCTCTTGTCGAAGAGTCAAGCCGTGGTATGTAGAAATATGAAGTTATGCACTTTTAGGAAACTTCTAATTTTTTTATGATTCCTTATTTCATTCTGTCACTTATTTTTGCTTTTCTTATGACCCTATATAATTGACCAATTTTTCAGGCTGGTTTTTTCCTGGTGCAATACTGTCACATGTATCAAGAACATCTTGATAAACTATATGACCTTTACTCTAAGGGAAATTTAAAGGTAATTTATATGCACTTCATACCTGTCATATAGGTCTTGTATTTGCTACTTGTGCTTCAAAGTTTTGAAGTTTGTGTTTCTTTGTTTTTGTCTCCTTTGTTCACTCAGGTTGCTGTGGATCCGAAGAAATTTATAGGCCTACATTCTGTTGCAGATGCAGTGGAGTATCTCCATTCAGGCAAAAGCGTTGGGAAGGTAGTTTTTTTTCTTGAGAAAAACTGTCGAGTGCTAATATGATTTTGTAACAGTTGTGTAACAATCAAATTACATCGTTTCTCTAGGTGGTTTGAGCGTGGATCCAACCTTCGTCAATCAAGTAGCCAAGTTATGAGTCAACACGTGCCGAGTACAGAAAGAAGACATGTTTTGAGCTCATAGTCTAAAGATTGTTCTCGAATAATTACTAGTGCTGAAATATTCTCGATGTTTTCCAACAAACTCTCTAAGTTAGCCTTTGGTGGACTGTTAAAATCTGTTACCCTTAGAAACCGAGAAGTTTGAGTATATTTTACATGGTGGGGTTTAGAGGTGGAAGGAGCCTCTGGGCGTTCTACTTGTTTGGCCAATTGTGTCTACTATGCGACTACAAGGCAGTTGTAGTTTTGTCTGAGCAATGTCTCATTTACCCTTTTCACTTGAAATCATTCTAAATTGAAGGATGAAATTAATGCTAGACAGTAGTTAAAAATGACTTAATAAAATTATCAATTCATTTTATACAAAAAGTATTAGGTTCTTCTTGCATTCATCACTACATATTCCATGAAATTTTTTTTATAACAGTTTCATAGCATCAAGCCATGTCTAGTTAATCATGAGATCCAAAATAATAAGAAATGAACTCATAACAAAATTTTCAGAATCACATAACAAACACATTGATCGAAGCAATCAATACCACAGAAATTTCCTATATAAATAATAAAAACATTCTCAATTTTGGAATCCCATATTAGGATAAAGGGCGTTCCATATGAAATATGAAAAATTGTTGAGATCTCAATTTTGGTTCATACATAAACATTCTCCCACTCTCATTGCAAGTCTTACAAATATTTTTCTATTTTTCTTAGGCAATGGATCCATTTTCACATCAGGTGATGTCTGCACCTCCACTTCAGGTATTGGCTTAATTTCCATTGCAGTTGACTGATGATATATTAGATAAACAGTCATCGCCTTAACAGTCAATCCATGCCCAATAGCTACAAATATCTCCACCTTGTCACCAACTCCTAAATTTGATACCACACCTTGCCAATCTTCATCGTTAAACGACATTACTGTGTCTCGCTTGTAAATCTGGATAGTTAATTTTGTGTAATTAATGATCAAGATACTAGTGAGACATTCTGTTATCAGGTTTCCAGGCATTGATGAATAAAGAACGCATAAGCTTATTCCACTCATGCCGCAATCATTATCCTCAGGCACTTGGAAAATTACTGAAGATCCTTCACATGTATAGGCTAACCAAGAAGGATAATTGTCGCCCGGAAGAAAAGAATCAATAGAACTGGCTGCCAATCCCTGTATCATGAACAAATGCTTAGTTATATCAAATGAAACCAGGCAATATAGGCAGCTTTCACAGTAACAAATCGTAACAGATACATGTTTTCTGATGAAGGGTTCTATTACATTAACATTTAGCTGACTGTTATGGATTCCTAATAATGTAGAGAGGAAAGAAACAACATATACTAAATCTCAGTATTTATAAAAACTACTGTTGAATATACTGCTTTCGTATTTTGCTATAGATCCAATATATAATTCACATAAACAATAATATGATTTAATTATTCTGATGTCTAAAGGACATTAACTCGTATGTATATGCTTCAACAATTATTCAACTGTCCTTTTATAGCTAAACATCTTTTATGTGTCAAATATAGACATTAAACAAATAAACAGGTATAAAATTGTATAAATTTTTTGTCACATTCAGAAACTTTAAACTACCATTTAAAGAATTAAGGAAAATCATTCCATGTTCTCTTAGTTATTAATAAATATTGGTAAAGGTGAAAAGATAGAGTAGGGACCTGTGATAAGCTCTTCCCAAGAGTATCCATGATTATTTCGGTATTTCCCATTCCAATCACAAGTGATCTCAAGGAATGATCTGAGGTGTTTGGTCCGTGTTCCAACTTAGTAAAATTTACATCATATAGATAATCGACAAACTTTTGTAATTCTTGAGTTAGTTGAGTTTCGGACTGGCATTGAACCCAAACACATCTAAGAATTGGTGAATGATAGTCCATAATACTATCTACATCCCATGAAACATGAGACAATGAGTTGCCTCCAAATGGAAAAACATGGGGAATGAAATCTCTGGTTGGTGAAATCCATGACCAAATGAGAGAAGGAAAAACATCATGCCATAATCCTTCATATTCACATAGTGATATATATCCAATACTTTTTAATCTTACTATTGAAAAAGGAATTTTCTTGATACCAGTATTTGCTGCAATTAGAGTTGTCAAGGATTCCATCTGCTCCACGTCTTCTTCCAACTTGTCAATCTTTGAACAGCCGGACAGGATGAGAGTTTTCACTGATATCATTTGATAGATCTCTCTTGGGAGATTACAAAGACTTGTACAGTCCTTAAAATTTATCAAAAGAAGATTCTTGAGATCTCCAATGGACTGGTGTACCTCAGACAAACTTGGACAATCCTTCATGATGAGCTTTTCTAAATTCGGTAATTTTGAAAAGTCCGGAGTTCTTTTCAAGTACTTGGAATGACTGAGATTAAGAACTTTTAGCTTCTCCAACAACTACAAGAAAATATTTATTAAAAAGAAAGAAGAAAAAAAAGAGAAGAAAATGGGAAGTGAAAAGGAGGCGACAAATCTAATTGTCATCAACCTTTGATTTAAAAAGAAAATATCACTATACCTTGGTCTCCCGCCAAACTTGTTCAACACTGCTATATTTTAATTCCAAAACAACTAGATTTCCCATATTAAAGTCATTGGGTATAAATTTGAAGGTAGATCGTTGCCAATCAACCCATCTCAATTGTTTGGAAATTAATCCATAATCTCCTTTGAGGTCAGTACCATCAAGTTTTAAAAGCCTCAGTTTTCTCATATCCTGAAAAGCATTAGTACTGAAGCAAATTCTGCCAGTTCTATGCAACTTCAAAATCAATCCTTCAACAGTTTCTGTTCCCTGCATGTGAAGTAAAAAAGCTGAGAAAACTAAGGAAAAATGTTAATCATGTGTCTTGCTTGCAGAAAGCTAGGTAGAACCGACACTTCATATTAAGATTGTGTTTTGTATCCGACACACATTAGTGTCAGACAATACCGTGATAATATTCAATTATTTATTTTTTCTCTATTTATTTTCATTGTCGACGTGTTAGTGTAAAATATTGTGTTTGCGTCAGTACAACATAGTAAAAACCAACACCTGAATGCAAATCATGCATTCAAATAATTTCAGCTAACATTTATGGAGCGCAAAACTAGTCTTGAAACAAAAAAAATAAAAAGAGTCTTGTGATCTTGATAAGTTTATAGAGGATGCTCAAGAGTTCTTACAATATTATTTGACAAAACATGCAACACATCCTCTTGAAACCACAATCGACTATGCTTTCCAGGCTCTTTTGCTGAACTTTCGCCAACTATTGCTCTACCCATGTCTCTTAGCAAATCATGCATTTGAAGCTTGTTATTCTTTGCAACTTTTACGAGGCTGCGCTCTATGAGGACAGCTATTCCAATATCAGCATAAAGTCCACAGCCATTAAGTATCTCTGTAACATCAGCTCTGTTTTTTCCAATGAAGAAACAACATATGTCAAGAAATATATCCTTTTCCTCATAATATTTTAGACCATCATAACTGATTCTCAATTTCTGTAGCACATGATTGTTGGGAATTTTCTCTAATTTTGATAGAGCACTTTTCCATTCCTTTTCCGTCCTCTGAAATAAGTAAGATCCAAGGACTTCAAGAGCCAATGGTAATCCTCCACAATAAGCAACTACATTTCTAGAGAGTTCACTAAAATCTTCTCTAGGACTTGGTTGTCGAAAAGCATGCCAGCTGAAAAGTTCAAGAGACTGGTTGTCGTCCATTTCCGTCATTGTGAAGACATGGTCAGCACTGAGTGAATTGAGAAGGCGTACATCTCTAGTTGTAATAATCAATACACTTCCTGAACCAAACAACTTAGGATTTCCAAACAAAGCTTTTAATTGCTCCGACTCGGTCACATCATCGAGTATGACAAAAGCCTTTTGCCCCCGAAGTCTTGTCTCGATCTTAGTTATCCCGGATGCAATGCTATGAATCTCCTGCTTTATTTTGAGGAGATCTGAAAGAAGTTGTTGTTGTAAATGAATAATTCCTCTAGTATCACTTTCACAACTCTCTCGTATACTTTCAATGAAACTTGCTCTACCCTCAAATTTACGATGGATTCGATTGTAGAGAGCTTTAGCTATGGTTGTTTTGCCGGATCCACCCATTCCCCATATCCCTATCATACATGCTTTCCTTGATTGAGCGTCAATCATTTGGGTCAATTTTTGCACATGGGAATCCAATCCAATCGGAAATTCAGTAATAGACAACAATGAGACATCTAGTTTTGTCAAAATGTCCTCGACAATTTTCTTCACTAGTTTAGCTTCACTGTTTCAGTAATAATAATAATCATAAAGACAGAGAATGGGTGTAAATTATGAAGTAGTATGATTAGAAATTCAAACAAGTGTTTGTTTATTACCTGAAACTACGGGAATCCCAGCCAGATATATTAGCAACTTCTGTGAGTGTGGTCCTCCACTTGTACAAGAGATCTCTTTTCTTTCGTTTTGGATTAAAACATTCAACACATCTTGCACTAACTGTCAAGGCTTCTCCAAGGAAACCACTCTGTTTACGGACAAACGATGGGTCAATACCGTAAAATACGGGTAAAACGATCTGGCCATACTTTTTGCGGCATTCCATGATATGTAACAGCTCGTTAAGACACCAGCTAGAATTTGTATAGTTGACTGATAAAACAACAATAGAAATCTTAGAGCCCTCTATTGCCCTCATCAGTTCTGGTCCTAGCTCCTCTCCCTTTGTAAGATTCTTGTTGTCAAGAAAAGTGTTGATTCCCGCATTTGAGAGTGCAACATAGAGATGAGAAACGATGTTGTGACGAGTTTCTTCTCCTCTGAAGTTTATGAACACGTCGTAGATCCATGGATGATCGGAGGAGAAAGACATTGTTTCAATTGATTTTCAATCAAGTCAACGATTATACAAAACCACAAATGCAGAACAAAGAGCTATAATAATGGAATAAGATAGAATACAACTCATCTATCTTTCTGCAGTCATCACTTCTATTATTTAGAAATACGAGTGATGTTTTAAAATAGGCCAAATATTGTTTTTAACCTCTTAATTTTACTTAGGAGTCTATTTTGGTCTTTTATTTTTAAAAAATTTTAAAATAATTTTTTAATTATTTAAAAATGATCACGTTTATCCTTTTCGTCTGAACCGTTAGTCAAAGTCAATGATAGCGCTTATTGACATATATGTGGCATTTAACGTGTTTATATTTCTGTCCAGGTGGATTAAAGTATCTTAAAACTAAAATAGAAAAGCGAATGAGTTAAAGTATCAGAACACATCTCCAACACTTGAAGTTAATCCTAGCGCAACCATTGTTGGCATGCTCTGTTCTGCGAAGAAGCTGTGAGCGAAGCGAAGGTATATTCCGTTCTTGAAGGTGAAAGCGACCACAACACAACTCATCATAGGTAAGTTTCTTCAAAATTATAATTTTCGTAGTTACGATTTTTTGAAATCAATCTTTCTGAAATCTAATCTCTTCGTGTCTATTTAGGGCATAGTCTGAAATGGAGGAATATTTGAATATTACAATACACCATAGTGGTGAACTTGATACTGAGGATATGAGTGTTTAGGAAGGAGGTGAGATTGTTGATTTGAGAGTAGATGCTGATAAGTGGAGTTATTTTGAATTGATAGGTGCTATAAAGAGCTAGGTTACGCAGACGTGGAGAATATATATTATAGGGATCTTACTGTTAGGATGAATATGTTGGTTGATGACAAGGAGGCATTAGAGATTGTTTATCTATATAAGGTTCATCTTAGTGTTGAAGTCTTTATTCAACACACGTTGTCAAAGCCTGATTATGCTGATGAGACTGAAGTTGTGTTAGATGAGGTATCCCTTAATGTGATAGTTGATGAGGCAGAAGTTGTGCTTGAGGAGATATTGAATAAAACTGATGTAAGGGAAGATGATGTTAGCATGGATGGTGTTGGGGAAGATGATGTTAGGGAAGATGGTGTTCATGCAGTATGAACTAATGATAATGGGCCAATGGTTGTTGAGGTTGAAAATGATGATATTGGACATAGGTCTCGTGAGGCTGATGATAACACCTTCAATTATGATAGTGTAATGGAGGTAGTATTTGATGATGACTCTGATGAGTATGACACTGAATTGGAAGAGGAAGAGATAATGAAAGTGATGATCTAGGAAGTGACTGTGATAGTGATGATAGCAATAGAGTTAGAAGAAATAAGTATCCAATTTTCAAGCTTCAAAAGGATATGTTCAATTACAAATGAGAAGTGGGAACCTACTTTACTACAATAGAAAATTTCAAGGAAGCTATTACCTCTTATGCAGTCCAATCTGGAAGAAATTTAAAGTTCATTAAAAATGACAAGACCATGATTGGGGTTAGGTGTAAGGAAGGATGTAAATGAGAATCTTATTGTGCTAAATTGTCTACTAAGGATTCTTAACAACTAAGAAAGGTAGTAGACACTCATAGTTGCAGTAGAGAATATAATGTGAAGTTGATGAAGACTAAATGGCTGAGCAAGCGGGTGCATAATTCACTTAAAACCAACCCTAGAATGAAAATTAAGGACATTAAGGAGAAGGTACAGAAGAAGTGAAATGTGGGGGTCAACAAAACCAAGGCCATAATGGCTAGGTTTGCAGCCAGAGACATAGTTGATGGGTCATATCTAGGGGATTATGCAAGAATATATGACTATGAACACGAGTTATTAAGAGCTAACCCAGGGTCAACTATAAAAGTGAATGTCGAACCTGCACAAGAAGGTGGTGTTTAGAAATTACATTTAAAAAGGATATACATATGCTTGACAGCTTGCAAGGAAAGCTATAAGTTAAGCAAACATTTCATTGGACTTGATGGATGTTTTTTGAAAGGCATTTGTGGGGGTCAAATCCTTGCATCCATGGGCAGAGATCCCAATGATCAAATGCTACCAATAGCATATGCAGTGGTGGAGAGTGAAAACAAGGATAGCTGAACATAGTTCTTAGAGCTTCTTATTGATGATCTTGGTGGAAGAGAAGAGTGTCTCACATACACTTTTATCTCTGATCAACAAAAGGTATGACTCTATTTTTAATTTTGCATTGATAAGTATTTTATGTTACAAATTCTCATGTTACATTTTTGATGACTTAAAGATTATTGCCTACAATGGAAGAACTGCTGCCTAGAGTTGAACAACGGTTCTGGGTTAGGCATCTCTACACTAACTTCAGGAAGAGGTATCCAGGAAAAAAACTAAAGGAAATAATATGGAAAGTTGTCAAGTCAACTTACTACCAAGCTTGGGAAAGAGAGATGAAAGTAATGAAAGATCTCAAAGGAGAAGCATACAAACACATGATGAGCACCCCTCCAAGGTTTTGGAGCAGATCATACTTCAAGATTGATAACAAATGTGATGTTATTCTCAATAATATGTCAGGATCATTTAATAGTGTCATCCCGGAGTCTAAGGCCAAGCCGTTAATAACCATGGTGGAAGAAATTAGGATATACATGATGGAGAGATGGGCTAAAAACAGGATGAGGTTTCAGAAATTGGCAGATGTTGAAGTATTGCCTAACATTATGAAGAAGGTTGAAAAAACAAGTTCATACACAAACATGTGGCTTGTCAGGTAAATTGCTTTAAACAAATTTCTTTAAACAATTTATGATGAGCATATATTTGGAATGCGTATTTATATGCTAGGATATTTGATGAGCATATATTTAAAGTGAGGCATCTGGAAAACTCAGTTGAAAAATTCACAGTCAACTTGAAGGAAAAATATTGTTCATGCAGAAGATGGGAGCTAACATGCCTGCCTTGTGTTCATTGACTTGTAGCAATCAAAAGTAAGAACCACAAGATTGATGACTGCATTCCTGATTACTACACAAAATCAAGATATATGCAAGTGTACAAACCTGTAATATATCATGTTAATGGCTCAAACATGTGGATGAGAACAGAGTATCTGAATATTCTGCCCCCTAAATTTAGGAAAATGTATGGAAGGCTAAAAAAAGGAGGAATTTATAGCAAGGTGAGATAGATGGTTCTGATAAAAAGATGAGAAGGACGTAATTCATTATAAAGTGTAGCAGGTGTAAGAAAGCAGGACACAAAAAGCTTACTTGCAAGGTACCATCTATTAGTCAAGCATCCCAGCCAGCTCAAGCGTCTCAGCCAGCTCAAGCATCTCAACCAGCTCAAGCATCCCAGCCAGCTCAAGCATCTCAACCAGCTCAAGCATCCCAGCCATGTCAAGCATCCCAACCAAGTCAAGCATCCCAACCAGCTTAAGCATCTCAGCCAGCTCCAGCATCTCAGCCAATTACTTCTCAATCATCCAAGAAAGTGACTCACAAATCCAAAAAGTTGCAAGTTAGAAGGCCAAATTCACCTTTTACTCCATCTGGTCCAACAACTAGGTTGAATGCATAAAAAACTATTGTAGGTCCAACAACAAGAAGGACAACACCTACTAAGAGAGCCACACCAAAATGGAAAGCTCAGTTTAATGCCTTTAATTTAATAATCCTGTTAAGTTATGTTCACTTTAGTTAAACTATGTTAAAGTGTTTTGAACCTATACTATCTAGTGGTGTTTTGGACCTGTAATATCAGGTTTTTTTGGACCTATAATGTATGAATATTAGCGGTATCCACCACCTTATAATTAAATATTATTGTTGACTTTATTCAATTGATTTTGTATATGTTATGGTATGACTGTGAATGAAAACACAAAACATAAGTGTTGCAACTGTTGCATACTAATTCAGAATGATACTTTGTTCCATTTGGAAACACCAAAATTCATTACAAAATGTTACAACTTAAACATACAAATTCAAAATGATACGAAAATTACAACATCATCCAAATGACCAAAATTAATACAATACATAACATTCTTTTCCATTTTTTTTCAGAATTCATCATCTTCTTCATTTCAATTTGTAAACCCCCTTATCTTTTGTTTCAGTCCATCCTTTCTTTCCTTTAAAGACATTATCTCCAATTTTTCTACATCAATGTCATTTTGAAGCTTCTCCAACCTATTATTTTGCTTCTTTATAAATTGCTCTTTCTCATCCACCACATCATCATAGAACCATTGAAAGTATCCACATCCAGTTTTAGATGAACCCTGTGTTATTCAAAATTCAGATAGACCAGAAGAAGAAAAAATGAATAACCCATTTAATTTCTTTCTTACCTTATAATGACGACAACCTCAGAATTGCTTCCCAAAATTCGTGAGAGTTGAAGCCCTTTGAAGAACACTCGTGTCTCCACAGCCACATATGGGTTTCCATCACAAATTGCCATCTAACAACCACCACTCTTGACATTCGAATCGTATGAACACTGACTTGAGTACGCTAATGATGTTTTCTTCATTTTCCTCAAGCAATTACAGAATCGAAAGGAGAAGAAAATTGTTAAACCCTGGAATTTGGGGGAGTCTGGGTAGAAGATAATGAAAGGGACAGTTCAATTTTGAAAAGAATGAAAAGATGTTTATAGCATTCCACATCACCCGCCACGTATAAAAAAACAAACGTCCTTTTGTGCCTTTTGGATGGAAAGGACTATTGTGGTCCTTTTTGAATAATTAAAGGACCACTTTGGAATTTTTTAAAGATAAGAGACCAGAATGGACCTCGGGGTAAAGTTAAAGGACTAAAAAGGGTATTTTGCCTTTAAAACACACTAGTGGAAGACTTTTTCTAATTTTTTAATCTTTTTTCTCTCTTAAGGATATCTAACATGTCATTATTCTTTGAACTCCCTTGTTTTTGTGGGGTGAGTGGTAGAGATGTTGGTGAAGATCACGTGAGAAGAATATAGTTCTGAAGCTTGCAAAAGGGTGGTGAAAATTTGAACTTTTGCTTTTCGTTTCTAATTGGTGCTCAGTAAGCAGATTCTGAGAAACAGAGTCATTGTGCGAGAACCAAAACATGGTAGAGAGAATTGTTGTTGAAAATTATGATGGTGTCTATGATACGATGGGAGAACTGAATTGGGTGTTTTGCATTTTATCGCAAATGTTGCAGTTAGCAAGAGTCGCCACCGACTTTTCTTTTATCCAATAAGGAAAGGCTGAAAAGAACGGGAAAGACTTTTCGAGATTATTTCTGAGTTCGGGGGGTAGATTATGAAAAGGGAAGGTATTATCACCCTTTTCATCCATAGTTATCTACGGGCTCTTAGTTTCTTACTAGATCACTTGCTTTTGTTTGAAAGTGTGCTTTGTGGTGTGGTTTTGAAAGTATTTTGAAAACGTGCCTTTGTAATGATTCTCGTCTCATAAGAATGCATACAAAGTTTTGTTTGAAAAATAGTTCAAAGAAGTGTTTGTGTAATATGTGTTTTTGAAAGTGATTTTGAAAAGGGTGTCTTTGTAATGATTCTTGTCTCTATAAGAATGCATACAAAGTGTTGTCTTTTGAAAATGTTTCAAATGAAAGTGTTGGTGTATAAAATGTTTTTGTTATGAGCAAGCGAGCAACTAGGAGCAATCTACCTACTCAAAAGTCTTTAGATGTTATTTTCCTTCTCCTTTAGATGTTGTTATCTTACCATTGATTTGGTAAGAAGCCCCATCGTTGGATGTGAAGGGAAGGGCGTGGGACGTTTTAGCAATGTCGTTTTAGGGACTGGATCGTTTACCGAAGGCAACATCGAGGGTCATCAAGGGACTACGGTCTTTTATCAAGGGTCTTTGCTAAAACGCCCATCGAGGGACATGACTATTTTTCCGAGGCAACAAGTGAGATTACCCTAAGGGTGCACGTGTGCTAAGTGTGTTTGATTGCATGCATTTTATCTTTGATTTTTGGGTTGTCTACTTGTTGGTTTTATCTTTCCATACACACCTAATTACTAGCATTTGTATAAAAGTAATAAAAGTGTAAAAAATAAATCCTACACTATTACAACCATATTGAAGTGCATAGAAATATAAAGGCAAAAATAAGATAAAAAGAAGAAAAAAGAAGAAAAAAGAGCCCCGTCGATTGGAGGGGGAAGCAGCCTTCGATTCTGCTTCTGTTGGCCTCCTTCAATTGGGGGTTGGCATCCAGCAAGTCATAGCCTTCGATTGGGAGTTGGCACTAGTCAAGTCATGACCTTCGATTGGGCTTGGCAGTCAACAGGGTGCGCCTTTTGGTTCTACCTTTCTGCCTTATTACCTTCTTCGATTGGGGTTGGCATCAGCAAGTCATGGCCTTCGATTTTGTCTTCTCAACCTCCTTCAACTAGAACTGAAATCAACATGAGCATGCATTCTGGCTGGGCCTGCAAGTTAGTATGGAAGCCCAAGGCTTCGTTTTATACTTCATTCCCCATGTTTCTTTCATTTGAGATATTAAATGGCAACATGGCCTAAGGTCATGCTAGTATTTGTCTTGCAAACAGTTTAATACTTAAAGCATGTTTAGGTAAAAAAGAAGCAAACAAAAGGGTTAGTTCTGAAAATATATTAAGAGGGTGGAAACAAAACGAACAAAGTATTATGTACATGTTTCAAACTAAAGAGAAAGTTACTCACATGCTATGCCATGAAACGAAAGGTTCAAGGGTAAGAGTGACTTACCTTGCTTCAACCCCACCAGGCGTTACCTTCGTTCCTCCTCTCTCCACAGACATTCTGGCCACGAAAAAGGTAGCTTCGTTTCCTCGCTATACATTTTTTAGGTTTTCATTCGAGCATTTTTTATCCTTTTCGTGCTGATTTTAAGTGTGGTTGTTGTTCTTGTTTGAGGTGCATGAAAGGATTAGAGATACTACCTTCGTTGGAGACGGAGGAGGACGGAGCTGGAGGCGCTCTAGGCGGCCAAGGGCGAAGGCTTGATGATGCTGTGAGCTTTGGAAGTCTTCCCTAGTACTCTGTATTCTTTCTTTGCCTTTTAGGGTTTCATGATGAATACTCTGAAAAAACCCTTAGCTTGTTTGCTCTGATTGTTTGCTTGCTTTTTCCTCTTCTTCTGTTTTCCCTTTGCTTCTGTATGCTAGCTTGATGGCCCTATGATGAGCCCAGCTCTGAGGGCTTTGTGGTTTGAATGTTATTCTGACTTTAAGTTGCCTCTGAGACACTTGATATGCTGGTTATTGCTTTGTATGCTTGCCCTGTGATGAGGTTATCTCTGAGGGTGTTTGGACTTGAATGCTTCAAGGCTTGGTGAATGCTTCAAGGCTTGGTATGGTTAAACTAAGTTTAATGCAGGTTTGTATGGTTGTCTTGATACAGTTTTTGTTTGAAGCTTATAGTGGTTCAGGCCTGGTATGAGTTTGAAACGTTTGCCTTGGGTTTGTTTCAGTTTGTTCAGGCTGGTTCTGGTTTGATGCTTTAGGCTTGATACTGGTTTAGGCTTTTTGGCTTATACACAGGTTTAGGTTTTTTGGCTTATACACAAGTTTGTGGACATATTGCTTGTGCAGATTGAAGCAGTAGGCTTTAGGCTTCTGTTTGTAAGTTTGATGGCTTTTGGTTGATACAGGTTAGGAGGTTTGATATGCTTTGAGAGCTTGGCAGGTTATGAGTTTGTGTTGGAATACAGGTTTTGGGGGCTTTGGCTTTCAGGGAACTTTTAGGTTACAAGTTACAAGCTTGTGTTTATGCAGGTTTTTGTATGTTACAGTTGGTGGTTTGAAATTTTTTTGGAGGCAGCTCTGTTATGTTTCTTGTTGATACAGTTTGAGAATTTTCTTTGTGATATTTTCTGCCTTTTTCACTGTTCTATTACAGTTTTGTTTTTATATCCCTCAAGCCTAAAGCCTGTAAGCCCTTTCTTTTCTCTTTTTTCTCTCTCTTGACAGATTAAACAAAGCATTTTATTGCTTAAATTTGTCCTTTCTGAAAAAGTGTACTGGCTGGAAAATGATGCATTTTTGATGTTGCTTGCACTTGTAGTTTAGCTCTGCATACTTTGTACTTCTTTCAAGATTTTTTGCATATCTCCTTGATAGCCCTTTTGACAGCTTTGATATCCTTTTGGCAGCTCTTGTACCTTTGACAGTTTTTTTGATAGCTTTGGATAGTTTGAAATTGTAACTTTCAGTTTGCCTTTTTGATTTGGTTAGGCCTAGTTCAGTTTGCCTTTTACCCTTGGTTTGGAATTTTGGATTTATGCAGTATGTTTGACAAACTTTGAATTTGTGCAATTTGTAAATTTGTGCATTTCATTCTTTAATTGCAAGACATTCCATCCCTCTTTGTGAACCAAGAGAAATCTTGTGATTTGCAGAGAGGGCAAACTGATTCCGGCCAGTCGCTTTTAATGATGAGTCCTTTTTTATCTGTCTGCCTTTTATTTCATTTCATCTGCTTTTGACTTTTTTTCTTTTTCTTTGTTTTGCAGATAAAAATCAATGGAGCAAAAGAGCATCAGTAGAAGAATGAAGATTTAGGATTTTTAGGACATAGTTTTATTTCAATTTAAATTATTTGTAATAATATTAATGTAAATAACTGTAAATAAATTTACAGTATTTAAATAATATCTTTAACAAACGATTCAAAATGAATAAACATCCTTTTTTGATCAGTTAATTCCTTTTATTTCTTTTCAAATGTTTATTTAGTTATTTATAATTCTTAAATTATAATAACTGGAAATAAATCCCAACCACTTTAACTCAGAATAATAAATAATCAATAAACGTCCGTCGTTCCGAATAATCGAAGCATTGCACAGCTAAACAATAAATATCCACATGTCCTTTTTTATTTGATTAAATCCAACATTGCAAACTCAAATCAAATGCCTCAGTCCATATATAAGAATAACTTGAAAAGCACTGTAGAATTAATTCTTTCTGAGAAATATGCGCACAAACCCTAGTTCTTGATTAAATGCCAAAGAAGCGTTCGCCTGATCAAAACTTGAGCCAAAATCAACCAAACCCTAATAATCTGCTTGAACTGTTCCAGAGTCCATGAAAACCCTAATTTGGATAGACTGATAAGAAAAAGTATGTTTGACTGATTCTTGAGCCAGTCTAAAAAATCAGGAAAAGCCCGAAGCTGTGATTTCTTGTGGAAAGATACGAGGGAAAATTTTGGGCTACAACAGCAGTAAAAGACACAAACGAAGCCTACAACAAGAAGTCACATGCCCAGGCGAAAGAGGCATGCTAGCAGCCATTTTGAGCAATCGAAGGAGGCCAAGAGTCAATCGAAGGGTGCTGAATCGAAGGAGACCTATTTTCCTCCAAATTTGTCAAAATATTATTTTTATCTATTTTTTCCCCTTTTGACAGTTTCCTTTTAATTTTGGTACTGCAAAATCCCAATGCACTTGTGCAAACTTGAATCCTAAGAATCTTTGTGAGAAAACTAGAATTGAGAGGGAAAATTTTGGGGTACAACAGTGTCTATGATGGTATTTTGGTTCTGTAAGCTTGTATTTTCTCCTGAGAAATTTATATTCATTTTTTGATGCATGTGGGTTCAAAGCACTTCCATTGGCAGAGTAGAAGGTGCAGGTCGTCAATTGTGTTTGGAGCAAGGTTTGGCAGTTACTTTTTTCCATCTTTCAGTGGCCAGTTTTTCAAAGGCCTTTGGTGAATGAATTTGACAAGATCGTGGCTGTGAATGTTCATGGTGTGGCTGCAAGTTGCACATCTTGATGAGTTACTGGAGGATTAAGAGAGTCATATGGTATCAGAGGAGTATCAAAGTATGTTAGTCATGTTAGTGCATAAGAATCAATGATGAACAAAAAGAATATATTTATGAGAGTAAGAGAATGACAGATACAAAGTTGTAAGGAATAATGATTGAACAATGATTATTGGTACTGTTATTGTTACAAATAACAGTTACTACTAATCTATTTATACACAAAGTAAACTTCCATGTAGGCCCTAATAAAAGTAAACTCAATGACTAAGTTAAAAAGTACAAACTAGGAAATACTAAACTTAACAGCTACGCTAACAAACTTAGAACCCAGAAGCTGAGCTGAACATACTTCTGGACATAACCTCAGAAGCTTTTACTTCTTACTAACAACAACTTCTTAATATATCAAACTACTGCTTCTAAATAAGCAGTCTCAGAAGCTTACAACTTTTGGCTAACAACCTCAGAAGCTCAATTACTTCTGAGCAACAACATATTCTGAATATTAATTACTTCCAACACCATCCCTTAATTCATATTCAGCTAACCAAAATTTTTCAACACCAATTCCATCCCTCAAATGGATAAAGTGTTCAGTCTTGACATCCTTCATCAGAACATCTACAAGTTGCTTTTGGTTTCTACAGTGTGCGACTTCTAATACTTCATTTAGAAGTGGAGATTTCTCCTTGAGAACCCAACTAATGCTGATGTTTTTCTTCCCCTTCGGAAGCTCAATTAACTCCCAAGTCTTGTTTCTTTCAATAGCATCAAGCTCTTCCGATTCTGGAATAATATCTCTTTCTGGAATTTATTCAGAAGTTTGACTACCACCAGAAGCTCCACCTTTGTTAGCTTCTGGATCTCGTTCAATTCCACTACCTTCATAAATACCATCTTCAAAAGTTGGATCACATTTAGAAGCTTTGCCTTCAAAAGTTTTACTTTTAGAATCACGATCACTGTCAAAGGCTGAATTAACTTTATAATCTCCTCCTTCAGAAGGTCCACCTTTAGAGACATGATTTCCACCAGAAACATGATCATCTTTAGAAGCTTGTCCTCTAGAACCCATGTCTTCATAGTTTTCCCTTCTAGAAGCATGACCACCACCAGACTCAAAATCTAGATCATAATCAGATTCACCATCTGACTCATCTTTAGCGTCTCCAGAAGATTCTTCATCTTCTGACTCTGACTCACCTTCAGAACTTTCAAGTTTTGACTCATCTTCAAAAGCAGAATCTTCTTCAGACTCAGAATCACCTTCATATTCTGACTTGTCTTCAGCTTCAAATTCATCTTCTAACGCTGACTCGTCTTCAGAAACGTCATATTCGAACTCATCTTCACAATCTTCAGCGTCATCTTCTGATTTTGACTCATATTCAAACACTCCTTTAGAGTCAGAATATTCAGAATCATCTTCTTCCCCTTCAGAATCAGAAAATGACAAGCTCACAGGTTCCCCATCAAATTCACAAGTCATTAATAGCACAGGTTCATCATCTGAATATCCTCTAGCTATTTTTGCTTTTTCTTTGTTTGACCAACAATCCTTAGCAAAGTGGCCAAACCTGTTACAACAGTAACATTGAACCATTATCTTTTCATACTTCTCTTTTCCCTTCTGATGTTTCTTCTCATCAAATTCTTAGTTTCTGTCTATGAATGCTTCAGGTCCTTCTTGACAAAAGAAACTTTCAGAGCCTGCTCAACTTCCCTCTCAGAAGTTCTTTCAGTCATACGTAACTCTTGCGCCTCTAGACTGCTTTACAGCTCTTCCATTCTCATGGTGTCCAGATCTTTAAAATGTTTAATTGCTACAACAATGTAATCAAATTGAGGAGTAACATACCTCAATATCTTCTCAATGATTAATTGTTCAGAAAGGGTTTCTCCACAAGCTTTCATCTTATTAGTGGTCAGAATCACTCTAGAGATGTACTCAGAAACCTTCTCGTTGTCCTTTATGTTCAGATTCTCATATTGCTTTCATCGGGACTGAATCTTCACCTTTTTCACTGTGTGTCACCACCGTAACATCTGACCAGTATATCCCATGCGCCCTTTGATGTCGTCGAGTTTGCAATCTTCTCAAACACGTTCACATCCACACACTGATGGATATAGAATAACGCATTCTGATCTTTCTTCCTGTTGTCTCTCTGTGCGTTTCTCTGCTCTTCCGTTGCATTTTATGCAACTGGAACATAATCTTCAGCAACAAGCTCAAGAACATCTTGAGCACCGAACAACACGCGAATCTGAATCATCCATCTGTTCTAGTTTTTCCCATCAAAAACAGGAAGTTTGGTGCTTAGACTATCATTTTTTGTCATCTTCAACCTTGTACAGAACACTCAGATCTCACAAATACAGTGTTTCCCAATCCCACAGAATCAAAAAATGTGATTCTATTCAGATTTTGTTCAAGATTCAACACGAATTCAAGAACCAAAATCATTCACACAACGTCTCACCGTTTTACTTGTTTTACTCGTGAATTCAACCGGAGCTCTAGATACCAATTGTTAGTGCACAAGAATCAATAATAAACAAAAGGAATATATTTATGAGAGCAAGAGAATGACGGTTACAAAGTTGTAAGGAAGAATGATTGAACAATGATTATTGTTACTGTTACTATTACAAATGACATCTACTACTAGTCTATTTATACACAAAGTAAATTGTCACGTATACCCTAATAAAATTAAACTTAATGACTAATTTAAAAGGTACAAACTAGGAAATACTAAACTTAACAGCTACGCTAACAAACTCAGAACCCAGAAGCTGATCTGAACATACTTTTGGATGTAACCTCATAAGCTTCTGCTTCTGACTAACAACAACTTCTTAATATATCAAACCACTGCTTCTAACTAAGAAGTCTCAGAAGCTTACAACTTCTGGCTAACAACCTCAGAAGGTCAACTGCTTCTGAGTAACAACATCTTTTGAATATGAATTACTTCCAACAAGCCACAAGTGAGTGGTCTTTTATGGACGGTTATATGATTTGGTTCCATAGTGTGTCACACACTATGATGACACGACACCAGATGCTCTTGGACGTCTACCTATACCAACTCATGAGAGATTCTAAAGAATGATCATGTTAGGGAAATTCTGTGTTTGGTTATACAATATGCTACCTCACGTTTAAAGGCTATTCCACCTCAATTCTTGGAAGCTCTACCTCAATCTTTTCCTTCTATTAGCCCTAACAATTTAAGAAAATATTTTAAAACTTTGATTCTACGATGATCAATTCATAATATTCAAGTTCAAATTTAGCAAAGATTTACCATTTTTTTCAAAAAAAAATTAAGAGAGAGAAATTGATCCATTGAATTAAAGTTTTGATCAAATGTGTTTAATTTCACTTTATATTGAAATTAAGGGAGTATATAAAGTAATTTTTTATTGCCTTATTTCATTCACAGTTTAAACAAAGCAACACGAAAAGATAGTCAACAATGATCATAACAGAAAGATAGTCTCTAATTTTCATTTTACTTTAACTACCCATTTTCTCAAACCCTCTACAAATTTCAAACTATTTTCTTCCTACTTTACGCCAAAAAGAGTTTTAGCCAGCGCACCTTAGACAGCGCTTTTTTCCAAAAGCGTTGCTATAAGTTAAATAAAAAATAAAATACGGAAAGTATTAATGAAATCATGTAAAAGCGCTGCTAAAAGACCCACTTTAGACAACGCTTCTCTTAAGCGCTGCTAAAAGGCCCACTTTAGAAAGCGCTTCTTCAAAGCGCTGCGAATAGGCCACATTAGACAGCACTTCGTAGAAGCGCTGCTAAAGGCCCATATTGGAAAGCGCTGCTAAAGGCCTACGTATGAAGCGCTGCTAAAGGCCTACGTATGAAGCGCTTCTAAAGGCTCATATTGGAGAGCGCTGCTAAAGAAAGAGAAAGCGTTGCTAAAGGTCCACATTAGACAGCGCTTCATAGAAGCGCTGCCTAAAGTCCTGTTATTAAAAAAAAACATGCCTAAACACACAGTAACATTATTATTTCCAGAAGCTCTTCTCACACGAACCCTCTTTGCTCTCGCCCAAGACAGCAACGCCTGAAGTTCTCTTTTTTTGTTTGATTCTAAACGATAATCTCTCCTATTTGTTCCACATCATTCAAGGTTCTCATCCTTCTTCCATTCAAGACCATTTCATCCTTTTTTCCATTCACAACCAATGTTATCTTCTCCTCTAGGTATGATTTTTGATATATTTGATAATGTTGATATGTAATGTTGCATTTGGTTCAGTTGATAGTGTTGATTTAGTGATGATAATGTTTATGTTGTGATTTGTGTGGCATGTGGTTTTTGCATGTAAGGTGTTTGTGAAACTGTCACAATGAGTTTTGTATGTAAGGTGTTTGTGTAAATGTCACAATGAATATTGCATGTATTGATTGAGATAAAATATGTTCCTATACAATTAATCGAGCTATACATTTTGGTTTGAGAGGTTGTCGTAATAACACTTATAGTGTTGAAATTGAAAGCACTTCACATATAATTGAAAATGAAATTGAAAGAACTCATATAGTTGATGGTATAAAGTTGATAATATAAGTTATTATTTGATGATAATGTAAATTTGAAACGATAATATAAATATTAGTGATAATATAGAATAGAAACAATAATATATATGTTAAAAATATTGTTTAATATATGTTAAACATATATGTTTAATATTGTTTTATTAGTAAAATATATGTTAAAAATAATAATACTGATTATTTAATGGTGTATACATATAAGTTTAATGTTGTATAAATATTCTAATGTAATTCTTAATCTATAGATTTTTTTATTATAATGAAATTAATTGATTATTTATATAGGTTAGTTGTGAAGAGTGGAGTTTTTGAGCCTTTACAAAAATATTACACTGTGTGGTTTCAGAAGTTGCTGACTTCTCTACATGTATTTAGTTGTTCTTTTAATTTTCTATAGTTGCTTGAATAATTATAGTATTTTGATTTTCGATGAATTTGCCTAATTGGTGTTAAGATTTTTAGTATCTGTCCTTTTTTTTAAGTATTGTTTTTGTTTAGGCTACTTAGTAGTAAAACCATGGATAAAAATGGATGTCTTCCAATCGATTATCAAAAGAGTACGAGAATAGGATATTAGAATTCGTTAAGTTTGCTGTTGAACATGCCGAAAACCCCTGTCGAATGAAATGTCCTTGCTTGGGTTGTTGTTATGGAGGTTGGGTTGACGCAGTTGGATTGGAATCGCATTTACTGAGGAATGGAATTGATCGAAGTTATACATGTTGGATATTTCATGGTGAGAAAAGTAACGGGAATGTTGAACCGGGGGATAATACGACATATGCTTCTGACGACAATGGCAGAGATACATACGATTGTGATCGCGTCGAAGAGATTGTAGAAGCACTTGAATAAGATCTTCAGGATTGTCCCAAAATGTTTGAGAGGTTGGTAAGCGATGCATAGAAACCGTTGTATAAAGGTTGCACTAAATTCACAAGACTGTCCGCAGTATTAAAGTTGTACAACTTAAAGGCGGGAAACGAATGGTCGGATAAAAGTTTCAGAGTTATTAGTCCTTATGAAAGATATGCTTCCGGAGGATAATGTTCTTCCTGATCGAACATATGCGGCCAAAAAAATATCGTGCTCTATTGGAATGAGCTATGATAAGATACATTCTTGTCCAAATGATTGCATTTTGTTTCGAAATGAATATGCATCGTTAAATGAGTGTCCTAAATGCGGTTTATCTCGATATAAGAAAAAATTGTCTCCAACAAAAGTCTTATGGTATTTTCCTATAATTATGAGATTTAGACGCATGTTTCATAGTGAACCCGATGCAAGACACTTAACTTGGCATGCAGATGAAAGAATTATTGATGGAAAGTTTCGACATCTGGAAGATTCACCACAGTGGTTGAAAATTGATAATGATTATCCTGATTTTAGAGGAGAAGTAATAAGCCTTTGCTTGGCATTATCTACAGATGGAATGAACCCACATGGTCTTCAAAGTATCTCACATTCCACATGGCCTGTGATTATGATGATTTATAACCTACCTCCATGGCTATGTATGAAGCACAAGTACATGATGTTATCTATGTTAATTTTTGGACCTAAACAACCAAGGAATGACATAGACGTATACTTGACACCGTTAATCGAAGATTTAAAGATTTTATGGGAGAACAGTGTGGAGGTTTATGATGGATATAGGAAAGAAAGTTTCAATTTGAGGGCGATATTGTTTGGCACAATTAATGATTTTCTGGCATACGGAAATCTATCAGGGTATAGCATTAAAGGTCAAAAATTATGTCCTATTTGTGAAGAACACACAAATTGGAAGCAATTGGAATTTTGTCAAAAGAATGTATTTCTCGGTCATCGTAGATTCTTAAATTCTAATCATCACTACCGTAGGTGGAGAAAGGCATTCAATGGAAATCCAGAACATGATAGAGCTCCACCTATGTTGACAGGTGACCAAGTTTCTGAGAAGGTGAAAGATATGAGTACTCGGTTTGGCAAGCCTTTTGTAAATACACTTGTCAAAGGTGGGTGGAAGAAGAGGTCAATTTTTTTGAATTTCCATATTGGAAGTCGTTGTATGTAAGACATTTTCTTGATGTTATGCATATTGTACAAAATGTATTTGAAAGTGTTATTGGTACGTTACTCAATATACAAGGAAAGTCTAAGGATGGCCTTAAAGTAAGAAAGGACTTGATAGAGATGGGAATAAGAACTGAATTAGGACCCATGAAGAAAGGAACACGAACATATCTGCCGCCTGCTGCTTATACTTTATCTAGAAAGGAGAAAAAATATTGTGTAAGTTTCTAAGTGAAGTTAAAGTTCCAAAAGGTTACTCTTCAGATATTAGAAGACTTGTGTCTATGAAAGACCTCAAGTTAAAGAGTTTAAAGACACATGATTTCCATGTTATAATGGATCATTTTCTACCAATAGGTATACATTCTATTTTTTCAGAAAAAGTAAGAAGCGCCATAACTAAATTGTGTTTTTTCTTCCGGTCAATTTGTAGTAAGGTGATCAATCCTGAGATCTTACCAATATTGCAAAAAGAAATAGTTATTACTTTGTGAGAGCTTGAAATATACTTTCCTCCCTCATTTTTTGACATTATGGTACATCTTGTTGTTCATCTTGTGAAAGAGACACAATTTTATGGACTAGCTTATATGAGATGGATGTACCCTGTTGAGCGTTATATGAAAATATTAAAAGGGTACGTGAAAAATCAAAGTCGGCCAGAAGGTTGTATGGTTGAACAATACATTGTTGAAGAAGCGATTGAGTTTTGTACTGAATATTTGACTAATGTTCAATCCATTGGACTACCCAAATCTCATATTTTATAGAGGAAGGAAGGAATAAATTTAATCGGAAATAAAATTGTGACAATATCAAGGGTTGAACGGGATCAAGTGTATTTATATGTTCTGCACAATGACAATGAGGTTGAGCTGTATGTTGAAATGCACAAGGATTGTACTCTGGAGTTTAAATCTGAATAGAAATGAAAATTGGATTGTACGAGAGCACAATCAAAGTTTTATACAATGGTTCAAAGATCATATTTATTCAAAGTTTGATTTAGATCCCGCTTCAGTAACAGAATGGTTGAGATGTTTAGCATATGGTCTGAGTTTGCTCGTGTTTTCTTATAGCGCATACGCAATTAATGGATACACATTTTATACCAAAGAACAAGATAATAAAAGCACTATGCAGAATGGTGGTGTCATTGTTGTAGCTGAAGCAATGCACATTTCAAGTATGAATGACTTAAACCCTAAATATTAAAATATGTCATATTTTGGGGTTATCGAGCATATTTGTGTGTTTGATCATGAGAAGTTTCAGATTCCTATCTTTGGTTGCAAGTGGGTACATAATAGTGGTATACGAATGGATAAGTCAGGATTTTTACAAGTGGATCTTAATAGGGTGGGGTATAAAGATGAGCCTTTTATTCTAGACTCTCAAGTTAAACAAGTGTTTTATGTCACTGATCCGACAAGTAAGAAATGGTCTATAGTGTTTTTATCTAACAAAGTGATTGATGATAATAGTGTAAATTAAATTGATGTTGATGTTGAGAATGAGTCATATGTTAGAGGGAATGAGTCGTATGCACGAAATGATCAAGATGAGAATATTATAGCGGATGAAACATATATTAGAAATGATCATAATGAGGGAATTTGGATCAATCCATCCGTCCGAGTTGTTAAGAGCCAAGTAATTCATATTCCAACCAAGAAACGAAAGAGATGTTAGTGAAAAAGGTACTAGTAATTCATATTGTGTTTATATTTTTATATTGTGTTTATTAATTCAATGATACTTGAATTTTATATGGTATTTATGTTTTTATATTGTGTTTATTAATTCAATGATACTTGAATTTTATATGGTGTTTATGTTTTTCTTTAATATTACAGGTCAAATGGCTACCAATGAGGAAAAATCACATCCCGCTTCTAATAATGATGGAAACGAAAGAGATGTTAGTGAAATAGGTACTAGTAATTCATATTGTGTTTATGTTTTTATATTGTGTTTATGTTACTTGAATTTTATATTGTGTTTATGTTCTTTAATATTACAGGTCAAATGGCTTCTAATAATGATAGAAAAGAATCAACTCGTGATGTGGAGAATGATATTAGAAGAGGAATAACAATTATGAAGTCAATCATTCATGCAAGAGATAAAGGTGTCAAATTTGACGTACATTGGAATGAAGACAAACAACTAATTGAGCCTAACGATTCAATGTTAACAAGTTACATTGGTTCCATTGTGAGGAGAGAAGTTCCAATCACTTGTGATGATTGGAGAAGGCGTGAGTTGAAACCCGTTAAAGAAAAATTATGGACTGAAATACAGGTGCCATATATGATGTCTTTCGTTTTTTTTACGCTTATGTCTTTAAATTACTAACGCTTTTTATATTGTGTTTTTTTGTAGAGGTATTTTAATATTGATGATGATCGAAAATCATATTGTCTTCAATTGGACGGAAAAAGACTAAGAGGGTTTCGACCTTTTTTGACAAATAAGTTTCTTAGGGACGTCGATAATAATTTTATCGATGTGGAGCGTCCACAGGCGTATATAGGCTTGATTTCGCTTGAAGAATGGGAAACCTTCAAAGAAAAAAGAAGAACCTCAGATTTTCAAGATGTGAATGGCGTGAATTGCCAACGAGCATCAAGTCCCCCGTATCCATACAGAAAATGGCGTATGGGATATGCATGCTTACAGCAAAGATTGGTAAGTATATATAAATGCTATGATATAATTGTTCATCATGTGTTATTATTGATTTTATTATTTTTCTTAATGTGTAGTTAGAAGAGGAGAAAAGTCAAGAAACTTCTCTTCCAGAACATGTTCTGTGGAAGGCTGCCCGGGTGGGTAAGGATGAAGTTGTTAAGGAAGATGTGTAGTAAATTTATGAGCAATGTGTAAGTATATCAATATTCTTTTAATTAAATATCGAGCTTATTAAAATAAAGAAATTATGAGTTTAATCACCACTAATTTATTTTGCTATGCATATGAATTTCAGGAGAGTCTATCTCAATCTTTAACTCAAGCTGAAGACCATGATTGCAGGAGCATACTTAGTCGGATATTAAATGTTTCTGAGTATATCGGTCGTGTGAGGGGTAAGGGATTCGGAGTGACTCAAACATCTTTGGGTAACCATCAAAAGAGGAAAGATCATAGCAATAAAGAAGTGATGGAAGAGTTAGAAAAATTAAAAGTTAAAGTTCGTGAGCTGGAAATGGACAAAGAAAGATACATGTCAGAAAGACAAGGTCCAGAGTTCAAGGATACTAGTGACAAAGATAGTATCAATTGTGATCTCCAGCAGAAAATTCCCGAGGTAATATATATTATCATGAATTAGAATAATTTTTTTAATTGGCATATATACACATTAATAATTTCATATTTATTATTGGTTTAGGGTATTTCACCTTGTCAGCTATATTTATCATCACCAACTTATCGCATGGTTGGCAAGGGAAAAGTGCATAACACCTTGGGAGAAGTACTTCACCATAAACCGCTCCCTGCTGGATTTATGAAAGTAACAATTGATATTGCTTTAGAGAGGGTGTGCCATTACCTTTGCCTGACGATATTTTAGATGCAACATTGGTGGGAGAGGCAGTAGGATCGTATGTTGCATGGCCATCAAACCTCATTTGCATAGATGAGGAGGTATATTTTAAACCATTACGAACCTTTGAGTATTCAAATTTTTTATGACCATTTAATGTACATTTTTTTCATGGTAATGTTAGACTCCCACAAAATCTAAATCAAAAGATAAGGGGATTAAGAAGCAAACTGAGTCAGTTGCATAAAAAAAGAGGTATAACACGATTATATGATATTTATGCATAAAATGATCTTATACTTCACCTAACTAATTAAATTATATTTAGATGTATTATAAAGAGATTGAGAAAGTAAGTAGGCGTAAGAAGATAACGGCTAGCAAAAAACCTACTTCTCAGTATAGGTCATGCCTTCGGACATATATAAGAATAACAGATATTCCAATTGGTGGTACTCGTCTTATACCTATGAAGGAAGACATTTTTGGTTATGAATATATGGAAGCAATTGGTAGAGAAGATATTGGTCAAGTTTTACAATATTCTACTTTAGGCCTCGGTGTTATCGATACATACATTAGGTATACTCTGATCAATTTTGTTTAATTAAATGAACAATTTATTTACTCATTTCAATGAATATAGTTTAATTTTAATGATGTTTTTATTTAAGGTTTTTGTAAGAAAAAGTGATGCGCCCGCGTAGATTGGAAGAAAGATTCACTTTCTTAGCTCCCAACACCGTCAACACAGGGTTAATTGCAACAAAACCAGATGATGTCATATTGTATGTACTCGGCTTATTTATGGTCAACAAAGATACATAAAAGTTGTTCTTTTTACCATATAATACTGGCAATGGGTTAGATTTTCATCTTAACATCATATATTATAATTTTTCGATTTTTGACGTTGTGTAGAAACTTTCCATCAAACATTTGTTTAATTTTACAGTGGACATTGGTTGTTGCTTGCGATTAATCATGTTAGAGAGATTGTATACTATCTGGATTCGTTATACAATGATTGGACAACATATCCAGATTTGAAGAAGACGATTGATACATAAGTGAGATTGTTCTAAATATTCGTGTGTATATTTATTTATTTTTGTGAGATTATTCTAAATAGTCGTTTATATTTTATTATAGAGTTCTACAAGCTTTTTGATCACAAAGAGGTATTCAAGTACCAAAGAATAGAGCCAACAACATTATGTGGATCAGAGTGCAGGTATATTTTCACAATTTTGATTATATTAGTGACGATACTTGATAAAACAAGTTAAGGGGTATATCCTGATATATATCTGTATTTTCTTTCCATGTGTAGTGTCCTCGTTAACATAATGGTATAGATTGCGATTATTTCATGTTGAGGTTTATGAAAGAAACGCTTCTTTTGGATCGAATAGAGATTCCATCCACGGTATGAATTTCTAACTTAGGAATTATTTTAGTATTTCTCATGAAATGGCATAGTGTTTTAACTAAATCACATACTATATTATTTTATTATGTAGTACTTTGACGAATTCAGTTGTGCTCATTACTCAAAAGATCAATTGGATGAACTTATGGAGGAATGATGTCAATTCATTATAGAGTTGAGAATTTTATAAGGTATATTGTCTTTCTTTCATTGATAAGAATTTTGAGTACAACTTTTGAGTTTTAAGTATAAATTGGAATAAAGTTTTGTTTTATCATGGTATGAATTTCGATCTTTTGGTTTTGTTTCAGGTTATAGGTGCATATGTAGAAGATAGAGCTAACAAGTTCTTTATTGTTGATTTTTAGAAATTCTCGAAGATATTAATATGTAGATTAAACATCAATTTAGAATTTTTAGAATTTTCAAGTTGTATCATTAATTTTCACGTTGTTGTTGTATATATCATTATTTATATATATGTAGATTTTTTGTATATGCAAATTTGATGCATATATATTGGATTGAAGCTACCAAATCTGGTGCAAAATGTAGTGAAAACCTGGTGCGAAATATGGTGAAAACCTGGTGTAAAATATGGTGAAAATCTGGTCAAAATATTTATTGTATAAATCAGACAGCGTTTTTTTTTTAAAGTTTTATATATAAAAAATTTTGTGGATATTAGATAGCGCTTCAAATGAAAAGTGCTGCTTAAAGTAGGGAATATACAACGTTTTGAAGGAAAAACGTTTTCTAAAGCAATACCAAAAGCGCTGTCTAAAGTTAAAGTGTTGCCTAAAGGGGGGCTTTAGACAGCACTTTTAAAGCACTGTCTAAAGTGCTGCCTAAAAGATAACCAAAAGCGTTCTCTAAAGTGAAAGTACTACCTAAAGGGGGCTTTAGACAGCGCTTTTACAGAAAAAGTGCTGTCTAAAGTGATGCCTAAAAGATAACTAAAAGCGCTGTCTAAAGTAAAGCGTTGTCTAAAGGGGTGCTTTAGATAGCGCTTTTTCATTTATCCAAAGCGTGGTTTTACTTATAGCAGCATTGAAATAGACAGCACTTTTAAGCGCTGTCTAAGCCCAAAAAAAGCGCTGTCTAAAGTATGTAGTTTTAATTTCCGTATGCAGGTTACCTTTAATTAATTAGAAATGGATACAAAGGAGAGAGTTAAATCCATTAAAAAGTGCAGTTCCTCTGATTCAGACTCAAAAAAAATTGAAAGTTGTAATGTGCTTTCAAAGCCGCTTCTTCATGAAGACGTAATGTTTAATATCCTTACTTTTGTATCTCTAAATTGCTTGGTAAACTCCGCTAGATATGTTTGCAAGTTCTAAGCGTGCTCTTTACGTTGAAAGTTTCATGACTCGAATTACTTCCTATTTCTTGGAATTCAATAATAATCATGGGAATGGACAACATGAAAGGTTTAATCTCGGAACACCTCAAGGAATGGGATCTATATTTGCCACTTGTGATGGCATATTGCTTCTATCAAATATTTCAGCCAAATTTTTGCATAACTGCTTTTTTTCATTAACTGCTTGTGCTGGATTCTATATGGATTCATAATTAATACCAGTATTTTAAGAATCCTATTTATACATATAAGTCAGCTACTTGTTAGATAATGCCATGCCATTGTTGTGAACTATATGCTTTGCTTTCTCTATTAGGCCTTTGTCAAATAGATATTGTTGACTTACTTCTGAATTTTTACACCAATAATCTAAAAGGAAATGACTCTTATATGAGATTAGACTTTGCATAGTAGTTATATTTAATACTAACATTGGTGAAGTTACAAATCAAATTTTGGCTTCATTTTTACCAAAATAAATATTTACCGTATATAATGATTTGACTATTATGTCATTGTATGCTATAAAGACTAAAGAATGATATGTATGGTGTAATGCATAAGATTGATTCATTGAACTTTCTTTAGATGAATCATGAAAATGTGTTGTTCCATTGAAATCTGGAATGTGTGCTATAAAGGCACTTTCAGGTGCTGCAGTTATCAGTAAAATACTCGGCAAATGTGAAGTAAAATCAAACAGATAGTGCTATTTGTTCTGTTCATATCTCTCTCTTTCTATAATGAATGTGAGAGAGACACACCATTATATTATCCTCCATTCTAGTTTTAGAATATGTTTTTTGTTTATGAACTAGATATTTATGATTGGATTTGAATTAAAAAATTCTAGTTATTTTAGAAGATAATTTTGTATCTCATTCAAGAGTTTTTAAGTTGTTTCTAAAATAAAGTCTATTCAATAAAAGTAAATGTATTTGCGTGGATTAAATTAAGAAAAAGATTTTAACTATTCTTTAAAAAGAAATAATCTAAGAACACTCATCAAATCAAATAATTAGATATGAATGTTTTTTAATGCTAAAATACTTGTAAAATAAAGTGATCAATCAAAGAGAATAAACTTTGACACCAATCGAAGGTATTAGAAAACACCACAAAATAATGGTTTAATTGTGTTGACAATTTTTTAGTTAAGTTCTTTATCAAATAATTTTTCTTTTCTTCATTTCACTTAATTATTTAAATAGAATGTTAGTAAAGAAAAAGCATAAAGTGTGTTTATAAGTCAAGACATAATGGAATGGATAGATAAAGAACCACATATTTTTAGGGGATGCTCTTTCCATCTTTTATATGTATCTCTCACATTTTTTAAAATTAAAAAACGTTTTTTATGTTCTTGAAATTGCATATTTAGATGTATCTAAAATTACACAAAAATGTATTATTATGAGATTCACTTTATTTCGAATAAAATATAGTTCGGAGATATATTTTTGTACATATTTTGAGTGTATCCGAAGATGTATTTTTGAAATGTCCTCTAAAGTCTTTTAAAAGATACTAAAAGCGTGTTAATTAGAAGAGTGGATTATTTCAGAGATGTATCTCTGGAAATTCACTGAATCATTTTAAAGCATTATCATTGTCCCAACATTGTAATTTTTGAGACCAAGTTATATTAAAGTAAAAGCAAAGTAAAATGAAAGTAAAAAGTCATACATTAATTTAAAAAGTCAAGACCATACATAACATTTGTCCGGAAATACAAAAAAATATATACATTCAAACATAAACTATTGCCTATGTCTAATCTCACATTGGTATATATCGTGTCACCTCTAGTTTTTCTTCTGCGATTTGTATTAACATATGTTGCAGCAGATGTTGTATGAGAGGTGCTTGTCGAATCGACCATGACTATTAAGAGACAAATGCGTAGAAACAAAATGATCAAGAGACAAACAGGGAAAAACAAAATGATATAAATTCATTTCGGTGATATATAACTCGTTTCAGTGATATATAACCCATTTCGGCGATATATAACTCATTTCAGTGAAGAACAAACCTGTTGAAAATTGATATTTGTTGACGAAATAACTATCTAAATAAACCTCAAAATGATCAAGAGAAACTATACTAACTAACGCTTCAATAAAAATAAATGGAAGATTGTAGAAACAAAATGATCAAAAGATAAACTAATAATGATGATCCTGGTAAGACTGCAAAAGGTAAAGGTGGTACTAACAAGAATGGTGCTAATCAGAACCAGAAGATCAAGAAGAAGGTTGACATGAAGGAGATTCAATACTATTGTTGTAAGAAACTTGGTACTACAACAAGAGTTATGATGAGGACAAGGGTGTGGCTCAATTTTCTCATAATGGTAGAAGTGAATCTGAAAATGTTATCTTGATGGTTGCAACATATTTGATACATGTTGCAGCAATCATATGATAAGCATCAAGAATTGGTTTGTCAAATTGAATGAATCAGTTAAAAGATCGATTTATTTTGCAGACATGGTGACATCAGAAGAAATAGGCAACGTCTATGTGAAAATAAGGGTGAACATGAAGCTATCATTAATGATAACTTGCATGTTCCCTCAATGGCAAGTAATTTGACGAGTTTTGATCAATTACTTGATAAGAATTATACAATGCAGTTAGAAGGGATGGAACTTAAGATGCTTGATGAATTGTCTAGGCTAATTCTGAAGGCACCTTTGTCAACCAACAAGATATTCAAGGTCATGATCAACATGCTTGATCATCAATGTCTTGCATCAACCATGACTAAAGACAATAATTGGGTTTGGCATAAAAGATTTGGCTATCTCAATTTCAAGAGTCTTAGCTTGATGCACATGAAAAAGATGGTGTATGGACTTTCAAGGATTGAAGTGCCAAAGCAACTATGTGAGGAATGTTGCTTAGCCAAACAGGCCAGGAAGCCATTCAAACATAACTTGTCAATGAAGTCACAACAAAAGCTTGAGATTGTGCACTCACATGTTGTGTGGTCCATTTAAAGTAAAATCACTATGAGGTAATTTCTATTTCTTGACCTTCATAGATGAATTCACTACGAATTTGTGGATTTACTTGTTAGAAAATAAAAGTGAAGTTTTCAAATTTCAAAAAATTTAAATTGTTGGTTGAAAAGAAAGTTGGAAACACTATCAAGAGGTTGAGAACTAATAGTGGTGGTGAGTATATCTCAACTGAGTTTGTGAGAAGGAAATGATTGGGCATGAAGTGATAGCACCATACACACCACAACACAATGACATTACTAAAATAAAGAATATAAGCATCTTGAATATGGCTAGAGGTATACTCAAAGCAAAGCAAATGCCTAAGCACTTCTAAGGAGAAGCCACTTCAACAGATGTATATCATCAACAAATGTCTAACAAAGAAGTTGAACAACAAAACTCCTTATGAAGCTTATCTCAAAATATTTGGCTCACTATGCTTTAGACATGTTCATGAATAACTTAGAAGAAAGTTAAATGATAGAAGCCAAGATATGGTTATGGTTGGATATCATTCAACGGGTAACTACAAGTTATTCTCACCAACTGAGAACAAGGTGTTGATCATCATAGATGTGGAGTTTGATGAAAACAAAGGTTGGAATTGGCTGAAAATTCTAGAAAATCCAGTGCAAGAAAGTGAAAGTTCAAGCAACATCAGAACTAATATACATGACAAAGAACATGTTGCACTAGCTGAGCCTGCACAAACTCAAGGAGTGACACTAGTGGTGTTTTAAAATACAAAAATCTCCACATCATCACCGGGTCCTAGATTTGATATTACATTCTTCCAATCTTCATCATTAAAAGACATTATTGTGTCTTGCTTGTATATCTGAACGGTGCACTTTGTGTTATTAATGATCAAGATACTAGTAAGACATTCGACACCTATGTTATCAGATGTTGACGAATAAACAACACATAAAACTATTCCCTTCATGGGACAATCAATGTCCTTAGGAACTTGAAACTGTGCTGAAGGTCCTTCACATGTATAGGCTAACCAAACGGGATAGTTGTTACCCGGAAGGAAAGAAGCACTAGAATTATTGGTTGTCAATCCCTGCATCATGAACAAATGCTTAGTTATATATGTAATTCTAACTATGCATGAAAATGGAAATTCTGTGCCATTAATATGGTCAAAATAGTGTTATGGATTCCTACCAATGTAGAGAGAAGAGAAACAAAATGTACTAAAGCTTTTACATCTCGGTATTTGTAAAAAAACAATTATCCTGTAACCTATTTATTGATATATTGACACTTTAGAAACAACTGTTGAATCAGTACTTTTGTACTTCGTAATAAGAAAATCCTATGTATAATTCAGAACAACAATAATGTAATTTTATTATTCTGATATCTAGCGGAAATTAACTCGTATAGCTACCACAAATATTCAATTATCTTTATTAAGTTAAACGTGATTTATGTGTCAAATATAGACATTCAACAATTAAAAAGAAATAACGTAAAAGAAGAAACGATATATCGGAAAAGAAAACGGTAAGTAATTATCTCAAAATTTTCTTCAGGTCTATGTTACACATCTGACCAGTGACCACTAGCATTTATATCAGTTTATCTGATACCTGAATAAACTTGTTGCGCTTTCAGAAACATTTTTACTACGATTTTAAGAAATAAAGAAAATCGTTTGATGCTCTCTTAATTAATAATAAATATTAGTAAAGGCAAAAGGATAGAGGAGGAACCTGCGATATGCTCCTCCCTCCCAAGAATATCCATGACTATTTGAGAACTTCCCGTTCCAATCACAAGTGATTTCAAGGAAAGATTTGAGACTTGTAATCCATCTGATGTTGTTTCCAACTCAGTATAATTCACATCATATACATAGGTCATCTTTAATTTATGTAATTCGTGACTTAGTTGATTCTCTGAATTGCTCTTCCCATGTCTCGTAACAAATCATGCATTTGAATCTTGTTATTCTTTTCAACTTTTACGAGGCTGCGCTCTATGAGAACAGTTCCAATATCAGCGTGAAGTCCACAGCCATTAAGTATCACTAAAATCATGCATTTTCTCTAATTTTGATAATGCACTTCTCCATTCTTTTTGCGTCCTCTCCGATAAGTAAGATCCAAGGACTTCAAGAGCCAATGGCAATTCTCCACAATAAGCAACTACATTTCTAGAGAGTTCATTAAAATCTTCTCTAGGGCTTGGTTGTCGAAAAGCATGCCAACTGAAAAGTTCAAGGGACTGGTTGTCGTCCATGCCCGTCACTGTGAGTGAATTTAGAAGGTATACATCTCTGGTTGTAATAATTATTACACTTCCCGGACCAAACAATTTAGGATTTTCACATACGGCTTTTAATTGCTGCGACTGGGTCACATCATCAAGTACGATGAAAACCGTTGATAATTTATATATATTATAATGAGAATATTCTCTAGAATATTCTTTAGTGTATTTTAGAATAAGATAGAATATCTATGTAATTAATACTAAAATTTATATTTTCTTCTATATAATGCATTTTCTACTGTGTTATTCAAAGACACGGTTTATTCAAATATCTTTTAATCTTTCATATTTTAACATGGTATCCAAAGCCTACTAAGATACAATCTTTCGTCGTGTTTTACCCGGTTGACCCATTGTCTTCTGGTGAGAAATTTTTGACAAACCGTATCATAACTCTGATTTGTCTTTCATACATTGTCATAACTAATTATGGCATCAGTTTTCGAAATTTTTCGGTCACCACCGCACTTCCGTCGTCGTTGCTACTATTTTTCGGCGACCTTCCGGCAAACTAATCATACCGGCATAAGCGCCTCCCCCAATCCCGACAATTTTTTCACCGCCTCAATCACCACAGTGCAACTATTCCAGATCCAGTCTCAGATTTTATTTTCCACTCATGGAAAATTGTGATCCAGTCCGAACATAATCTTGTTCACCCGATATATTTTCTCTCTTTCAGATTCTCATGGCTACTCCTCGGAACTTTACGTCAAACTACGATGATTTTCTTAGGTGGTATCAGTATTATCAGAACTCAAATTATACTGCTTTGGTTGTCCACACTGGTAATCCATTTGCTCACCTCTCTCAATCATCTTCTCTTGGACCTTGGATCCTTGATCCTGGTGCGTTTGATCATGTTACTGGTAATAAAAATATTTTCTCTTCCCTCTCTACTTCTGGTTTCTTACCTACTATAACTTCTACCAATGGTTTTCAAACCCAATCCGAAGAAATTAGTATTGTTCAAATTCTACCTTCTTTCTCTTACTTATGTTCTCTATGTACCTAATTGTCCATTTAATTTACTTTCATTCAGTCGTTTAACTCGTTCTCTTGATTGTATTGTCACCTTCACTAATAATAATGTTACCCCGCAGGATCAGAGTTTGGGACGGACGATTGACATCAGATGTGAGTCTCAAGGCCTTTATTACCTCTTAGTGCCATCTCAGACATGCTCAGCCAAAGACTACTCACTATCCATGCTCAATTAGGTCATTTTAGTCTTCCAAAACTATAGAAGTTGGTGTCAAGTTTATCGAAGGTATCTAATTTACATTGTGAGTCGTGTCAGTTAGGGAAACACACTCGTAGTCAATTTTCTAATCGAGTCAATAAACGAGCTTCGTCTCATTTTGCTTTAGTTCACTCTGATGTTTGGCGTCCCTCGCGTATTGTCTCTACTCTTGAGTCTAGGTATTTTGTTACCTTTATTGATGATTTTTCATGTTGCACATGGTTATTTTTAATGAAAAATAGATCAAAATTATTTTCTATTTTTGAAAAAATTTATAAAGAAATAAAAACTCAGTTTGGTGTGTCTATTCGTACCTTAAGAAGTGATAATGCTCGTGAATACTTATCCCAACAATTTTAAACTTTTATGTCCAGTAATGTTATTCTCCACCAAACATCTTGCCCTCACACACCTCAATAAAACAGGGTAGCTGAATGTAAAAACCGACATCTCATAGAAATCACTCAGACCCTACTTCTCCATGGTAATATTCCTCTTCGGTTTTGGGGGGATGATGTGTTCATGATATGTTACCTCACAAATCTCCTGCCCTCATCTATCCTTAATAATAAAATCCCCCACTCAATCTTGTTTTCAAACTATCCTCTTCACCTAATTCATCCTCGAGTCTTCGGGTCTACGTGTTTTATACACAATATCCTCCCTGATCTTGATAAACTATCAACTCGATTACTAAAGTCTATCTTTCTTGGTTATCACCAATCTCAAAAGGGTTATCGTTACTACTTACATACTCTACAATGATACCTCGTATCGGTCAATGTTACCTTCTTCGAGTCTGTTCCATATTTTAAGTCCAGCCAAGTAATTCTAGAACCCCTTCAGGAAAGTACTCCCACACCTTTTCTGAAATTCCCATTTCCCATTATCCCCCACCATTCTAGGGAACCTAACCCACTAGAAAACCCTACGGTTGACCACCCCACTTCTCGCCCACTTCAAGCATATCAGCATCGAAAACCCACGTTTGTCGTACCCATCCCTGAGGCAGTACATGTTCCTGAGGTCATTGCAGATTCTCCTTTGACGCATTCGCCATCGTCGGATCAGATCCTGCAACCTGAATCCGGTCTTCTGATTTCCCTTCGAAAAGGTATGCATCAAACACGGAATCCTTCTTCACATTATATTTATCTATGTTATCATCGTCTTTCCCATTTGCAGTATACTTGTTTGTCATCTTTGTCTTTTGTTTCTATTCCTAATACTCCAGGTGAGGCATTATCTCACCCTGAGTGGAGGCAAGCAATGATATATGAAATATGTTCTCTTCAAAGCAGTGGTACTTAGGAAATGATACCTCTACCTCCTAGGAAATCTATAGTAGGTTGTCGTTGTCTTTATACACTGAAGGTTGGACCAGATGGTAAGATCGATCGGTTTGAAGCTCGCCTGGTAGCCAAATGATACACACAGATTTTTGGGTTGGATTATAGTGATACCTTCTCGCCTGTAGCCAAGATGGCATCTGTTAGACTTCTTATAGCCATTGCATGCATTCTATATTGGCTTCTTCATTAACTTGACATCAAAAATGCCTTTTTACATGGTGATCTTGAAGAGGAAGTATATATGGAGCAATCACCTGGGTTTTTTGCTCAAGGGGAGACCTCAAATATGGTTTGTAGGATACACATGTCTCTTTATGGTCTTAAGCAATCTCCGAGAGTTTGGTTTGGCAGATTTATTACTGTAATACAACAGTTTAATATGATCCGTAGTGAAGCTGACCATTTTATGTTTTATCATCACTCTGTCCAAGGATGTATCTATCTTATTATATATGTATATGATATTGTCATAACTGGCAGTGGTCAGCATGGGATACTCCAGTTGAAATAACATCTCTCGAACCAATTTCAGACAAAAATATCTTGGTAAACTCTACTACTTCTTGGAAATTGAGGTGGCCCAATCTAGAGATGGTTTGGTGATTTCTCAGCGAAAATATGCTATAAATATTTTGGAAGAAACATGGTTGTTGAATACTAAACCAGCTGATACTCCTATGGATCCAAGTGTCAAACTGCTACACAATCAGGGGGGGCTCTATCTGACCTAGAAAGGTATAAGAGATTGGTTGGAAATTTGAATTATCTCACAGTCACTCGTCCAGACATTTATTTTGCAGTTAGTGTGGTAAGCCAGTTCTTAAATTCTCCTTGCCAGGAACACATGAATGTTGTTGTCCAGATTCTAAGATACATCAAGTGTGCTCCAAGAAAAGGTCTCGTGTATGGAGATAAAGGACATACTCAGATAGTTGAATACTACGATGTTGATTGGGTAAGGTCACCCATTGATAGACGATCCACCTCTGGGTATTATGTACTTGTTGGAGGAAGCCTTATATCCTGAAAAAGTAAGAAACATAATGTAGTTGTAAGATCAAGCACCGAGACAAAGTATAGGGCCATGACGATGGCAACATGTGAACTTATTTGGTTAAATCAGTTGCTCAAGGAACTTCTAATTGAAAAAGCAAGACCAATGACACTTATTTGTGATAATCAAGTTGCATTGTACATTGCTTCAAATCTGATCTTCTATGAGAGGACCAAACATATTGAGATGGACTGTCACTTTGTCAGAGAGAAGATCCAGTCAGGCGACATTGCTACAAGCTTTGTCAACTCGAATGATCAATTGGCAGATGTGTTTACAAAATCTCTTCGAAGTCCTAGAACCAATTATATATGTAACAAGCTTGGTGCATTTGACTTATATGTTCAAGCTTGAGGGAGTGTTGATAATTATATATTATATGTATATAAAGAGAATATTCTCTAGAATATTATTTAGAATATTCCTCAGTGTATTCTAAAATAAGATAGAATATCTATGTAATTAATATTAGGATTTTTATTTTTTCTTATATAATGCATTTTTTGGTAAGCTATTCAAACACACGATTTATTTAAATATCTCTTTGTCTCTCGTATTTCAACAAAAATATTTTGCCCTTGAAGTCTTGTCTTGATCTTAGCTATCCCCGATGCAATGCTATGTATCTTGGCCTTTAATTTTAGGAGATCTGAAAGAAGTTGTTGTTGTAGAAGAATAATCCCTCTACTATCATTTTCACAACTTTCTCGAATACTTTCAATGAAACTTGTTCTACCCTCAAATTTACGATGGATATGATTGTAGATAGCTTTAGTCGTGGTTGTTTTTGTTGAAAATATTAAACTTGATTTGGGCCTAAATTTATTAATTGGTTTTTGGACTTAGTTATTTTGGGCTTAAGTAGTTTTCTAGAGAATTCTTGTAATATATGGAATCTCTAGATATTTCTTATAATTGTAATATTTTCTAGAATGGTGTTTGGATCTCTAGAGTTGAGAACTCTCTAGAATTAGTGTGTCTAGAGTTCTCCTTAGAGTACTATAAATAGAGATGTAATCTCACACATTTGCATCAAGCAAAAATACAAAGTTCTTCTCCTCCATAAAGAATTATCCTACTTATCAAATTTATATTCAAACCTTCAATATTCCCACACACTTCTCCTTAACATAAAAGGTATTATTTCCAACAAAGTGGTATCAGAGCTTCAAGATCCACAAAATGGCGAATGGTGGTTTTCCTTTCCAAATGTCGATGCTCACAAAGAACAACTATGATAATTGGAGTATCAAGATGAAGGCGCTACTAGGAGCTCAAGATGTGTGGGATATTGTTGAGAAAGGCTTCAAGGATCAAGATGAATCCTCACTAAGTCAATGTGTAAGAGAGACATTGAAGGAGTCAAAAAAGAGAGACAAGAAAGCTCTCTTTCTCATTTATCAATCGGTGGATGAAGATACATTTGAGAAGATATCCAACGCAACAACGGCCAAAGAAGCATGGGACAAGCTTCAAACTTGCAACAAAGGAGTTGAGCAGGTAAAAAAGATTCGTCTTCAAACTCTTAGAGGTGACTTTGAACGTTTATTTATGGAGGAGTCCGAGTCAATTTCAGATTATTTTTCTCGAGTATTGGCTGTAGTCAATCAACTTAAGAGAAATGGTGAAGATGATGATGATATGAAAGTCATGGAGAAAATACTTCGCACTTTAAATCCAAGTTTTGACTTCATTGTTACCAACATTGAAGAAAATAAGGATCTAAAGATCATGACTATTGAGAAACTCATGGGTTCCTTACAAGCATACGAAGAAAAACAAAAGAGAAAAATTAAACAAAAGGAGGCTATGGAGCAATTACTACAACTCAACATAAAGGAAGCAAACTATGCGAATTACAAGAGCCAAAGAGGACGAGGTCGTGGCTGTTGTACCCCAAAATTTGCCCTCCCATATTCTTCAAGGTTTGTCAAGAATCATCTTCAAATGGTTCAAGATTGCTCAAGGGTTGCACAGTCCAACTGCCTCCTAAGCCAGTCAAAATTAGGGTTTTGGTTCCCTCAAGGAATTTGAGGTTTTCAATGGCTCAATCAAGTCACATGGGTCTATGTACATTTCCAAGCATCTACATGCCAAGTCTCAAGACTCACAGTGCCAAATTCTACAGTCAAAAGCTCCATTTGCTTCACAATCAACTGTAGGGGTAAAATGGTCATTTTACAGTCAAAAGTCAGAATTTTTGGTCAACATCTTATTTTGAGCTCACAATCATCATTTTATCAAGTCTTGATCATGATTCCACAAGCATGGCTCAAAAATCATCAAGATGCAAAGGTTACTATTTTTGGACAGTAGAAAAGTCAACTGTATCTTAACCAAGGCATAACTTTTTCATGGTTCATCAGAAAAATCCCATCCAATGCTCATTTTGAAGGGGATGACATTTCCTACAACTCATCTTCACATTCCAAGTCCAAGAAATGCTCTCACAAAAAGTTATCAATTTCTACATTATAGGTCAATTTCAAAAGTCAACAAAAAGGCATTTTAAGTCAAAGACCATAACTTGAGATTGGTAAATCCAAATGACATGGGACCAAAGGCATTGGTTAGAGGACTTCAAGACCTTTCCAAAATGTCCAAGAACATGTTCATATGATCAAAATTGAGCAAGATATGCATTGGAGAAGTTGGGAAAGTTTTGTGAATTTGCAAAAGTCAACTTTGCTCAAAACACATCATTTTTGCTAATGGGCCTCAAATTTCTTCTTGAAACATTGTCCAAGGCCTATGCACGACCCATTGGGATTATTTGAATTTATTTTCTCATTTTCTATTAATTAATTGGATTTTTTATTAATATTAATTCATTTAATTGATTTAAAATGTAGGAAAATACCAAGATATGTTTTTCTCAATCTTTTGTGAAGCAAATAAGCTCAAGACAAGCTGGAGATTTCGTGTGCACATCAAGGGGACCAAAATCTCCCAATTTGGCAAGGTTTTTCAATCAAAAAGATTGAAAAATATTTGATTGAAAATCAAATATACAAATCATAATTCCATGGATTTCTTGACCAGATTTTAACCTAAATCAGTTCTATTATATATACTGAAGCTAACCCTAATGCATCACACATGAAAACTCTGCAAGAAAGCCATATGCAATATTGGAAAAAATCAAAGAAAACTCAAAACTGAATTCCATAATTTAACATGATTCAAAGCTTGTTCTTGTTTCTAATACATTGCTAGCACTCCCAGGAACGTGTAGGGATCAAAACCACACGCTAACACTCAAGGAATCCTAAGAAACAGTCCCACAGTTTGTCAATCTTTTTCATAATCGTAATTCATTATTCATGCATCATTAACAAGATTTTTTGTGTGCTTTGCATTGCTAGAACCTCTCTGAAGCTAATGGTATAGGTGAATTGCATTATGGTGTCCAGAATCACAAATCACCATTGACGAATTCTAGGTTTTTCAAGCTTCAAAATTAGGGCTTTCCCCATCCAGTAAAATCAGAACCTCTCATGACTATGGTTAAATTCGTGAGAATCAGACGAATCTAAATCACATATCGCGCCATATTTATATAGCATAGAATTCTAATCGCTATTATTCCTCAAGCTACTTCGTGGGGGTTAAAAACCCTCGCTATTTGATTTGTATTTTGCAGGTTTCAGCGAAGAAGACAAGACGTGGAAGCGTGGGAGTGGAGCATTCAAACTACGCGCGTTTTTTTCTCTTTCCAGCATAATTGATATGTTTCATATATTATATTCATTAGCTATTATAATATCAAATACAGGCACATGGCTCAGTGGAAGATGATGTGGCTGGCAACCATTGGGACCTGGGTTCGATTCTTAGGTCCCCCAAATAATTGTTTCATATTTTGTTTAACATGATCCTATGCAGATTCCCAATAAGGTTCCACCATATACCTCCAGCGCTCAACATGCCAAGTGGCTACAGGCATGCATCCAAAGGCCAGGAGATGATAATCACCATGATCCTCAGTCAACATTGGTACAGCTGATTACAAAAGTCAATCGTGGCTTGATTCTTAATGGGCCAGGAATTACTAATCCACCTCCATATTGGGTCCAACACCCCCCTGGTTTCTATTTCCCTTTTTTATTTTCTTTCTTTTTATTTTCTTTTAATAATTATTATTACTATTATTTAATTAAGTCATAAATTATTTTTCACAATAAAATTCAGAAAAACCTAAAAAAATATTTCTATTATTATTTATTATTTTTGTAAATAAATGTAAATTAATTAATTTAGTTTTTTTTAATTAGGTTAACTTTAATTTTTTACAAATATAAAACAAACAAATCTAGAATTAGGGTTTTCTTGACTTTTAATTTCTTTTCTTTTTATTTTCACTAAAACATTAAAAAACATTAAAAAATACTTTTCTCTTTTAATTAATTAATTAATTAATTAGTATATTAGGTTTAATATTTAATTTAATTGCAAAAAAGGACCAAATTCAATTCTCTTCTCAAAAAGGGTCAAAACCCTAAGGACGTCCTCAATTCAATTCTTTCGCGCGCATATTTATTTTGATCATATTTATGTATCTGCTCCAAGTATGTAATAGATAATTAGGGCTTTATCGCTTTATCTAATTTCCCGCAATTTGTTTTTCCAAAGGGTTTGTTTTTGGCGATGTATATACCCGCGCCTTGTAATAGCGTAGATTCAACTTTCCGCACTTTATTTCCCGCACAATTATTAACTGTTAAATATGCATGCAAGACTTGCTTGAAAAATAAAATCAATTTGTAGCTCACAAATAAACATGTACAAGATAATCTTAACTGAATTTGACACACCTGCACATGCCACTCCTAGGGTACGCCTCACTCGGTTGCCTCGACGTGGTCGTCAAGTATAGGGTGTTTTAGAGGTCGCCCTCCTGTCTAAAGATCCAGTTGCCTCGAAACGGTTGCCTCGGATAAAAAGGATCTAGGACATTAGGGTTACCGCTAAGACGTCCTACTATTGCTTTGGTGACCACACATGTCCCTATAATCGAATTGACCTGAATAACTCCAACGACGGTGCTACCTACTTCTCAATAGTGGGATAGTACTGTCTTAAGGACTCTTACACAGCCTAATTCCTTAGAGTAGGTAGATTTCTCCTGGGTACTTGCTCTTTCAAAAAACAAAAACAACTTTTCGCACTCACACTTTCAAAAAGTTTTCAAACAAATACTTCATACACTCTTGAGGACTGATACAAGAGTTACCTAGAAGTTTTCAAAACGAAACTTTTTCAAAACCCACATACACAAGAAAAACAAACAATTTTGAAAACATAGTGAGCAAGTACCTAAGAGCCCGTGGATAACCACGGATAGAAAGGGTGCTAACACCTTCCCTTTCTATAAATCTACCTCCTGAACCAAGAAACATCTCGAAAAGGAATTTTGCTGTGCTTTTGTCCTTTCCATGTTGGAGAACATAAAAGACGGTGGAGACTCTTGCTTACCGCGACATTTCGCGAACCAGCTAAAAACAGTCAGTTCTATTTCCACCGATCACAGAACTGGTGACTCTGCTGGGGAATCTTTAATAAGTAAGGTGTACCTAAGGATTAGATCATTTTATGTTTTCAATTGAATGCTTTGTTTGCTTTAATATTTGTGGGGCTTGCATCGGAGTTTCATAGATCCTAACCCGGATATGGGGAATACCCTTTTAGGTAGCATAAGCTGTGAGGGACCTGTCCGGCGTAGACCGACACGGGTGAAGCAGTAGCTACGTTGGTGTGACACCTTAGTCTGTACCGATATCCCTTGTGTTGGAACGAGGAGAATATGGGTCTTCTGAGGAGTCATTAAGCACCAACTGACCTTAGTACCTTAAATTGACCCAACTTGGCCATAGAACAGTAGCAGTATGCTACACTCATTGAGGCTAAACTCTCGCGATGGTTCTGGCCGCAAGAAAAGATTGCGAAGCTGGAGTTATGACCGATTGAGGGTAGTCAGTGATATTGAGATCCTCTAGAACCCGATTACTATTTTCTAGGACAGGTCTTAACCAACGAAACTGAAAGAGGGTAGTACCTAAACTTCATGCCGGCCTAAACTCTAAGGGCTGTCTTGTGTGACTTGTGTGCCTTATCATGTTTGCCTTTGTGAATACTTGTGGTGTGCTTTATCATAACATCATACCATCATACCATTGCATGCATCCTGCATAAAGACTAACATTGCATACATCCTGCATGAGGACTAACCCATTTCAAGGATCTCAAGGGTTTGTGATGCAAGTCATGATGAACCAAATGTCTAGCAAGGGGCAAAGGGGATTTATTTTCCTCTAACCAAGGTTGTCCAGAGATCAAAACATGGTAACTTGAGTCAGGGGCTATGACCCACTCGATATGGTGAGCTTGACTCTTGAAGAAGGACTCTCAGCAACATGAAGTTCCTTCAATCAAAGCTACCAGATTCAAATTCTAACAAGTTTCTCTGTTTACCCCGCGAGATCCTTGAAAACATTGCATGCATATCATACATATCATTGCATTACAGGTACCATTACAGGTCACTTATCTTCTTCGCTGTTTATTTCAGCAATAATCATGTCTTCTGAACCTTCCGCTGAACAAGCTATCAAGGCCCTCCAGGCCCAGAATGCCCAGTTCCAAGAGTTGGTAATGAGCCTAGCCCAGGGTCAATAGGAGTTGAAGACTCTGATTCTGAAGAAGAAGAAGAAGAAGAAGAAGAGGACTGTATTATTCAACACTAGACGCATATCTTGGAATGGACTATAGAATGAGGCTGAGCTGACTACCTCATTTGTAGGCAAAGACAGTCCCCAAGAGAGAAGGGTTCCTAGTCCAGTGGTCTCCGACAACGAGACGGATTATAATGATGAACAATACCCTCCTGCCGAGGATAGGTACAAACAGCTGGAGGACCGTTTAAGTGCTATGGAGATCCAACATGTGCCCGGGTTGGACTTTGGAGACCTGGGCTTATCTTCTGGGGTGGTGATTCCTCACAAGTTCAAGGCACCTGCTTTTGCAAAGTACGACGGGGCTTCCTGTCCTAAGCTGCATCTCAGATCATATGTGAGGAAGATCCAACCTTACACTACTGACAAGAATCTATGGATCCATTTCTTCCAGGATAGTCTTTCAGGGACTCAACTCGAATGGTTCGATCAGCTGGATGGAGCCAGTATTCGTAACTGGGAGGACTTGGCCACTGCATTCTACAAGCAGTATCAGTATAATTCCGACCTCGCTCCTACGCGCACCCAACTCCAGGGTATGTCACTAGGGACGGGTGAAGGATTCAAGGAGTATGCCCAAAAGTGGAGAGACCTTGCTGGAAGGGTGCATCCACCTCTAACTGACCGTGAGCTCGTTGATATGTTCTTGGGGACCCTGTCTGGTCCTTTCTTCAACCATTTGATTGGGAATTCTTCTGCTGGGTTTATAGATCTGATCTTGACTGGGGAAAGAATTGAAGCTGGCATCAAAAGTGGGAAGATCCAAGAAGCTACACCTTCTGATACTCACAAAAAGCCTTACACTGGGAAGAAAGAGTCCAATGCTGCGTACAGTCAGAAGAGTCGTCGTGACCAACATGTAGGGGCAGTCATGATCTCTGGTTCTACACCACGCCGACAACAGCAAAAGGGAAATCAACAAAGGCCGAACGAGCCTAAAAGACAGTTCACCAACATTAACATGCCATTGTCACAAGCATTGCAGCACATGTTGAAGATGAATCTGATTGCGGTGATAAACCCTCCTGCAAATCCTAAGACTTCTTCTCTAAACTACAATCCAGATGCAAGGTGCGCTTACCATTCCGGTAGCCCGGGGCACGATACTGATGACTGTTGGGCGCTGAAATACAAGATCCAGAATATGATTGATGCTAAGGAGATCGAATTCGAGCCTTCTGAGACTCCCAATGTGATCACTGCTCCCTTGCCGAAACATGGCTAGGATTGAAAAAAAACTTTTGTTCATTCGAATGTTCAAGTTGTATTTTTCTTTGATTGTTCAAACAATTATCATGTCAAACTCTTTTATTTCATTAATACATTACACGTGTCTGTTTTGAAGTAATTGTGTTTACTATATTCAAAATTGCTTTTATTTTTGATGTTCAACTCTCGATTGAAAATTCTAAGCCTTTTGAGGGAGGATGACGAAAACGATACCACGATCTCTACAGTATGCTTTTGAACAAATACCGCTGATGAAGTACAGGCATTGTTTCAGATCCTAAACAGTGGAGTTATAAGGAAGATAATCCCTAGTCAACCCCTTTGAGCCAAAGAAGTTGGAGTTTTTCTTTTCGCAAAAATTTAAACCCTTAATCATAACCTGGGGCAGGGTAGTTTTCTCAGTTGATCCAGGTGCACAATAACTGGCATCAAAGGAGTCCTTCCAAAACAAAAGACAATGATGGTTTCGAATAATCATAAAGACGGGCAGTCATTATCTCTCAAAATAAAAGCCCAATAAGTCAAAACCTATGAAGGAGACTTATAATAAAACTGGGGCATCCCGCTGACTGTAATCACAAAAGAAACAGTTCAGGCAAAAAAAACAGGGATAATAAAATCGAAAAGAAAGAGGTCCTACAAACCCTCAACCAAGAGAAATGACTGCCTATTCAAAATAAATTGTCAGTATCTGAACCATCATTGGAATATCAGGACAAAGACTCAAACAAGGTCTAATGCACGATCAACTGAGTTTAGGTTTGAAGAACATCACAAAGAGCGGGTGGGTACAAATAAAACTTGAGCCTTTATCCTTTGTTTCTTAAACCGTGAACTAGACCACGTTATAACCCTTAAAAGTCCTAGCTGAAGCATGGGTTAGTTCGAAAGCATACTGTTACCAAAGGTATCCTAACTCCTGCAGGGCTTGCTGTAAAATCTTGAGTTGACATCACATTTTACAAAATTGTCTGTTTTATTAAAAACTGCATTTTCAAAAACTTCAAGACAGACATAAGCTTTGCATTCTTGAAATAATATTGTTTGCATATGACTATTTGTTCAACAGTAGAGAAATTCGCACGATGAATATCTTGTGAACAAAAATCTTCTCAACAAAAAGGTCACCTCAAATGGAAAAACACTTCCAATCAAGGGGCACGGCATGATCAATATCCATCATCTGGGGCAGTCCAGTCAAGATTCAAGGAATCTCTCAAAATGCCAAAATAGCCAAGGGCAGATCTCCGTCTGAGTCACTTGGGGCATTGGACACGAATTCCAGCGACGAATCTTGCATGACCAAACGAAGATCTTCTGGTAGTATGGCAACGCAACACTACTGACAGTGACAACTCCCGGCACTCTGAGAGCGTGGGCATAGTCGAAAAAATACTACGCATAATCAAAGACCCACTAGGTTGACACACCTAGGCAAAAATAAGGGCTTCCCGGCGAACCAAAAGGGTTCGGGCAAAAATAAGGGATGAAAATGAAAAAAATCTGCACACCTGGCAAGTCGAAAACCTGAAAAGGCAGCTTGGGCAAAAATGGATATCCCGGTGGACTGAAAACCAGAAAGGGAGGTCCAGGCAAAAATTAGGGATCACAGCGTACGACTATGTCCCGGCATCTCATCACTTGCCTACCAGAAGAAGATTTGTCAATCGGCAGTCGTCAAGCACCTTCATAGGTACCTTCTCCCGCAGAAACTGGGGCAATAAGAATTGTCTAAACGATCTAGTTGCTCTGTCCACCAAGGTACCAAGGTAGGTTCGGCTGAAGACTATGACCAGAATACCTTCACTCACCACAGAGTAAGACAAGATTCAACAATACTCTCCCCCGAGCAGAGTTGGTCTCCAATCAGCCCAAGAAGGCACAGTATTCCCCCAGCAAGTCGGCAACACTCTCCCCAAGCAGAGTTAGTCTACTGTCAGCCTTAAGGAAGTTGGGTACCCCCAGAAGATCTCAATATTATCCAGCAGAGTATACAGATATTCCTAAGCAAGCATCCCCAGCAGTCTTAATATTCCTCGACGGAAATATAAGTTTGTTTCCCCGGCGGAATACCAGACACCCCAGTGGAGCCACTTCCCTAGTACAGTCCAAAGGTTTCCCCAGGAAAGTTGAACCGTCCTCCCCAGTAGATTCTGGAAGCTTATCCCCAGTAGAGTCTGGAAGCTGGTCCCCTGCAGAGTACAAATATCTCTCCCCGACCATGTTCAGAGGTTATCCCCCACCAGAGCCTATAACTGGGTTATCCTCAGCTAATTGCAACGAAAAGATCATCCTCGGCGAAGTTCTTCCTATCCCCCAACGGAGTTCATATTCTATCACCAACAAAACTTATCAACGGAATCCCCAGCGGAGTTATCATCAAATTCTCAGCGAGGTATCTCTTCCCACAGAGTAATTCCCCGCAGAGTAATCTCTTCACCAGGTTTACTTCCCAACGGAGTCATCTCTTCCTACCGGTTTATTCTTGCAATCACCCTTGTTCATCATCCCCAGCGGAAACGAAGAACTCTACTCTTCAACATCAGCCCAGGATTCAACAAACTCCCGATAATCGTCAAGGATTTATTTTCCTAGACGAAAATACATTCATGGACATTTCACATTTCATACATCCTGACACATGCATATACGCATCATATCACGCGATCTCATTTATTCTTGAGAACATCATGACATTGCATACAACTGATGTTTTGCTTTTTCAGGAAAAAGGTCAATCCAAAGATGATTACTATCAACTGTCGCAGTTCCAGATTCGATACCTATATCTAGCCAGGGCATATCTGTGAGCAATTGATTGTGGATTCGATACCTGTATCTATCCAGGGCATATCTGCATGAAGAGTTTGAAGTTCCAGATTCGATACCTGTATCCAGCCAGGGCATATTTGTGAGTAATTGATTGTAGATTCGATACCTGTATCTAGCCAGGGCATATCTGCATGAAGAGTTTAGAGATTCGATACCTGTATCCAGCCAGGGCATATCTGTAGACGACCAGTTCCAGATTCGATACCTGTATCTAGCCAGAGCATATCTGTGAGCGATTGATTGTGGATTCGATACCTATATCTAGCCAGGGCATATCTGCATGAAGAGTTTAGAGATTCGATACCTGTATCCAGCCAGGGCATATCTGTAGACGACCAGTTCCAGATTTGATACCTGTATCTAGCCAGGGCATATCTGTGAGCGATTGATTGTGGATTCGATACCTGTATCTAGCCAGGGCATATTTGCATGAAGAGTTTAGAGATTCGATACCTGTATCCAGCCAGTGCATATCTGTAGACGACTAATTCCAGATTCGATACCTGTAGCCAGGGCATATCTGTGAGCGATTGATTGTGGATTCGATACCTGTATCTAGCCAGGGTATATCTGCATGAAGAGTTTGAAGACCAACACCTGTAGCAAGCCAGGAAACCATCTTTCTTTCTCAGGTACGCAAGTTCTCGCTAAGGAATCTCTTACGCGATCGACACCCCTGGATGGCATCTTTAAGCCCATCTCCACAACTATCTATTATACTTCCAAATGGCATCTATAAGCCCATTCCTGACAAGGTTCTGTCACATCTCCTGATGGCATCTATAAGCCCATCCTCCTATCCATCATATTTCCAAATGGCATCTGTAAGCCCATTCCCGACATCACATTGCTGATACTCCACTATGCGAGTGCAAATTTCTGGGCACTCTAGTGTTCAATCATCTTCCACCTTTGGATCACGAAAGGCACGCAAGCCAATCTACATCCCCAGGTTTAAGAAGATTGAACAGGGGAAATTGTTGTACCCCAAAATTTGCCCTCCCATATTCTTCAAGGTTTGTCAAGAATCATCTTCAAATGGTTCAAGATTGCTCAAGGGTTGCACAGTCCAACTGCCTCCTAAGCCAGTCAAAATTAGGGTTTTGGTTCCCTCAAGGAATTTGAGGTTTTCAATGGCTCAATCAAATCACATGGGTCTATGCACATTGCCAAGCATCTACATGCCAAGTCTCAAGACTCACAGTGCCAAATTCTACAGTCAAAAGCTCCAGTTGCTTCACAATCAACTGCAGGGGTAAAATGGTCATTTTACAGTCAAAAGTCAGAATTTTTGGTCAACATCTTATTTTGAGCTCACAATAATCATTTTATCAAGTCTTGATCATGATTCCACAAGCATGGCTCAAAAATCATCAAGATGCAAAGGTTACTATTTTTGGACAGTAGAAAAGTCAACTGTATCTTGACCAAGGCATAACGTTTTCATGGTTCATCAGAAAAATCCCATCCAATGCTTATTTTGAAGGGGATGACATTTCCTACAACTCATCTTCACATTCCAAGTCCAAGAAATACTCTCACAAAAAGTTATCAATTTCTACATTATAGGTCAATTTCAAAAGTCAACAAAAAGGCATTTTAAGTCAAAGACCATAACTTGAGATTGGTAAATCCAAATGACATGGGACCAAAGGCATTGGTTAGAGGACTTCAAGACCTTTCCAAAATGTCCAAGAACATGTTCATATGATCAAAATTGAGCAAGATATGCATTGGAGAAGTTGGGAAATTTTTGTGAATTTGCAAAAGTCAACTTTGCTCAAAACACATCATTTTTGCTAATGGGCCTCAAATTTCTTCTTGAAACATTGTCCAAGGCCTATGCACGACCCATTGGGATTATTTGAATTTATTTTCTCATTTTCTATTAATTAATTGGATTTTTTATTAATATTAATTCATTTAATTGATTTAAAATGTAGGAAAATACCAAGATATGTTTTTCTCAATCTTTTGTGAAGCAAATAAGCTCAAGACAAGCTGGAGATTTTGTGTGCACATCAAGGGGACCAAAATCTCCCAATTTGGCAAGGTTTTTCAATAAAAAAGATTGAAAAATATTTGATTGAAAATCAAATATACAAATCATAATTCCATGGATTTCTTGACCAGATTTTAACCTAAATCAGTTCTATTATATATACTGAAGCTAACCCTAATGCATCACACATGAAAACTCTGCAAGAAAGCCATATGCAATATTGGAAAAAATCAAAGAAAACTCAAAACTGAATTCCATAATTTAACGTGATTCAAAGCTTGTTCTTGTTTCTAATACATTGCTAGCACTCCCAGGAACGTGTAGGGATCAAAACCACACGCTAACACTCAAGAAATCCTAAGAAACAGTCCCACGGTTTGTCAATCTTTTTCATAATCGTAATTCATTATTCATGCATCATTAACAAGATTTTTTGTGTGCTTTGCATTGCTAGAACCTCTTTGAAGCTAATGGTATAGCTGAATTGCATTATGGTGTCCAGAATCACAAATCACCATTGACGAATTCTAGGTTTTTCAAGCTTCAAAATTAGGGCTTTCCCCATCCAGTAAAATCAGAACCTCTCATGACTATGGTTAAATTCGTGAGAATCAGACGAATCCAAATCACATATCGCGCCATATTTATATAGCATAGAATTCTAATCGCTATTATTCCTCAAGCTACTTCGTGGGGGTTAAAAACCCCCGCTATTTGATTTGTATTTTGCAGGTTTCAGCGAAGAAGACAAGACGTGGAAGCGTGGGAGTGGAGCATTCAAACTACGCACGTTTTTTTCTCTTTCCAACATAATTGATATGTTTCATATATTATATTCATTAGCTATTATAATATCAAATACAGGCGCATGGCTCAGTGGAAGATGATGTGGCTGGCAACCATTGGGACCTGGGTTCGATTCCCAGGTCCCCCAAATAATTGTTTCATATTTTGTTTAACATGATCCTATGCAGATTCCCAATAAGGTTCCACCATATACCTCCAGCGCTCAACATGCCAAGTGGCTACAGGCATGCATCCAAAGGCCAGGAGATGATAATCACCATGATCCTCAGTCAACGTTGGTACAACTGATTACAAAAGTCAACCGTGGCTTGATTCTTAATGGGCCAGGAATTACTAATCCACCTCCATATTGGGTCCAACACCCCCCTGGTTTCTATTTCCCTTTTTTATTTTCTTTCTTTTTATTTTCTTTTAATAATTATTATTACTATTATTTAATTAAGTCATAAATTATTTTTCACAATAAAATTCAGAAAAACCTAAAAAAATATTTCTATTATTATTTATTATTTTTGTAAATAAATGTAAATTAATTAATTTAGTTTTTTTTGAATTAGGTTAACTTTAATTTTTTAAAAATATAAAACAAATAAATCTAGAATTAGGGTTTTCTTGACTTTTAATTTCTTTTCTTTTTATTTTCACTAAAACATTAAAAAACATAAAAAATACTTTTCTCTTTTAATTAATTAATTAGTATATTAGGTTTAATATTTAATTTAATTGCAAAAAAGGACCAAATTCAATTCTCTTCTAAAAAAGGGTCAAAACCCTAATGACGTCCTTGTTGTACCCCAAAATTTGCCCTCGCATTTTTCCACAAGAAATCACAGCTTCAGGCGTTTCCTAATTTTCCAGATTGGCTCAAGAATCGGTCAAACAGACTTTTCTCGTCAGTCGGACACAATTAGGGTTTTATTGATTTTCAGGGCTCTAGAATGTTTCAAACAATTGGCTTAGGGTTTTGGTTGATTTTGGCTCAACTTTGATCAGGCGAACGTTCTTTGGCATTTAATCAGGAATTAGGGTTTTGTGGGCACGTTCTCAGAAGGATTTAAATTCTACGATGCTTTGCAAGTTATTCCGAGATTTGGTTTGAATTCGCATTGTTTGACTTAATCAGTAAAAGAATGCATTTGGATTGAATTCACGTTTGTTTGATTGAACCAGTCAAAGGATACATTCAGTTTGGATTTGCAGTGTTTGGTAAAAAGATCAGTAAAAAGGGGAATGTGTCTGATCAGTTGTTGTGATTAACTGTTGTTTTGCTTTGAATGTTGGAAATGCCAGGTTTAACTGATCAAATACTAAAGCATTGTTTATTTAAATTATTTATTATTCTAAGATTAAATGATTGGAATTTATTTTCAATTATTTTAATTAAAGAATTATAATAATAAATAAATAATTGAAAAAGGAGGAAAAAGAATTAATTGGATAATAAAAACTTTTATTTATTTTTAAATTATTCGTACAATTATTGTTTACAATTTATTTACAACAATGATTTTACAAGTAATTTAAACCTAAATAAAACTATCCTAAACATTTTTTCTAATCTTCATTTCTTCATCTGCCATCCCTTGCTCCAGTGCTCCATTCAATTTTTTATCTGCAAATGAAAAAAAGGAAAATCAATAGCAGATAAATAAAAAAAAGAGACAAATTACAGTTCATCATTAAGGGCCACTGATTGGGATCAGTTAGCCCTCTCTGCAAATCACGGGATTTCTCCCGGTTCACAAAGAGGGACGAATATTTATTTGCTAAAAATGAATGCATAAAAGTCAAAATTGCACAATTCAAAAATTGTCAAACTGCATAGTTCAAAAGCAAACAGCAAGTCCAAACTAAAAGTCCAAACTCAAACTTTCTTCCAAAAGTACAAGTTACTGTCACAAGGCTACTCAAAGCTATCAAAGAAGAAGATTTGGATAGATATCAAAAGCACAAAATCTGGAAGAAAAGAGACAAATATGCAGAGGAAAATTAATATGCAAGCAAGCTATTTCTTTTCATCATTTCCCAAAAAAAGTGGCCCTTTCAGAAAAGTACAAAGCATAAACATTATTTTAATGCAAACTGTACTGAAGAGAGAGAGAAGAGAAAAAGAAAGCAGGTTTACAAGGCTTTAGGCATGAAGAGATATATAAAAAAAACAAACTGAACACAGTACAAAGATGAGGGCAAACCAATACACCAAAAATATACAAAACCTGCATATGCCAAACCCTGCAAAAGAGCAAGACAGTTTCAAGCCTGAAGCACAAGCCTGAACTGATATCAAGCCTCACAACAAACCTGCCTATCACAAAAACCAAAAGACAAACTCAACAAGCAAAAAGGCCATTAACCTGCATTAAACCTGCTAGCCTCACAACCTGTAAAACACACATCTACAAGACCTGCATAAGCCTTACCAACAAGCATGAAACCTGTACCATCCTAATAAAACCTGTTCAAGCCTTACCAAAACCAAAAGATACAAAACCTGCATATGCCAAAATCTGCCTGAAGCAAATCCAAGAAAGAATTGAACCTGTCAAGGCCTAATCTGAAGCAGACCCCAAGCTAACAACCTTGAATCACCAAACCAGTAAACTCACCCAAGTTCATAACCAAAGCCTTCCAGCCTTAAACCAACAAGCATAACCTGTCAAGGCCATAACCTGTCAAAGGCCTAACCTGAAGCCTGAGCCTCAAAGCCTCACAACCTGTAAAAACACAAACCTCTACAATACCTGCATAAGCCTAACCATTCAAACCTGGAACAACCTGTCAAAGGCCATAAGACTCAAACTGCAACATAGAAACCAAAAACCAGTAAAAGCCTAATCTGCATAAGCCTTTCAAAGTCTCAGGCAACCAGCCTGCTAGGCCTCACCATTCCAAAAGCAAACCCTGTCAAGACTCAAACCTGCCTGAAGCCTTAACCAACTTAAGCAAAAAGCCAACAACTCAAAACTACTCAAAACACATACCCAGGCAACCAAACCCTCAAAGCCCTCAGAAAGACATCATCACTGGGCGTAAGAAATCAACATTCAAGGCATCCAACACGAGCGTACAGAAGGCAACATAAGCTGGTGAAGTATCTCAAGGCGAACCAACCCTCAGAAAACTCATCATTGGGCAGTAAAAAAGGCAAACATTCAAGGCAATAGAAGGACGAGATAAAGAAGCATTTCAACAGGCAACACGGGCATCAAGCACAAAGGCATCAATCAGCATACAACAAATATATTCCAAGGCAAGCCAAAGAGTCAACGAAGAAGAAAGAAGTGAAATCAACAAAAAGCTTTCAGACAAACATCACAAAGCCTAAAGAAAGGTACAAAAATACCAAAATCCAGCAAAGTGAACTAGCTCACACCGCGTCTCATCTCGCTCTGCCCTTGGCCGCCCTAGGTGCTCCGGTCCTTCTCACCTCCTCTCCCAAAAAAAGGTATAACCCTTTATTTCTTTCTTCTCCACATCTCATGCGAACATTGAACAACATAAAAGAATCAAGAACAAATAAAAACATGCGAAGGCGTCAAACATACCAAATAAAAATCAGTACCTTGTAGACCTTTGCTTACACGACCTTGGAGAAGAGGGAGCTGACTGAAGCACCTGGTGGCTGGGGGCGAGAAGATCAGAGTTCTGAATCTATGGCGAAAAGATGGACGGAGAAGACGAAGTAACCACAAACGACGCTTCTGTCGCTCACAAACCCTAAGCCAAACGTCCCAAATGAACAAAATCTCTCAAAACCCTAAAACTGTTTGTTTCAAACTCTAGGCCTAACCCGTTTCACAAAACACAAAGCCCAAGCGTTCCAAGTTCACCCCCCCTGCTTCTGAATGCTTTTGGGTAAGGGCCCATTCAAACCCTTTTCCTTTAGAATTTTAAAACCTATTACTTTCTTTTGACTAATAAATCAACATAATATTTCTTTTATATATCATATTATTTTTTATTATTATTTAATCATTTTTTTATATAACATATTTTTAAACACAATATATTTTTTCTCTAACTTAATATATATTTTTACAATAATACATTAATACTTTAATACATAAAAATACATTTTTTTATTACACAATATAATTAAAATTGAAAACCCCTTTTTCTTTTAATTAAAATATTCTCTTTGTACATAATAAATCAAAATACATTTTTTTTAATATCCATAATTCTATTTAAAACGTTTAATTAAAATATTCCTTTTTGTACATATCAAAGAAAATACAAGATTACAAATTAATTAAATAAATATTTTAATTCTCACCATCAAGTTAAAACAATGCCTTAATAATACATTTAAATTCACATTGTCGCACCTGTAAATAATTACATACACGTACACGTACAAAATACACAAATACATTTCACATTATACGCTTGATACAAATACATTTACATTGCTCCTATACACATTTGCTTATCTTATACATTGCTATACGTTACATTTACATTTGATCGATTCGATTTGGTTGTAATCTATTGGATACTACATTCCTAAAGTCTCATCCCCATTTGTAAATTTGTACCCCCACTCCCGGATACTATTTGTAATAGCGTAGACTTTAAATTCTTGCAATTTACCGCTTTCGAATTATACCATGGTTAGACCTAGGGTTTGCATGTACATAAAACCAAACGCTAGATAACATAATACAAGACAAATACATGAAATCAATACACAATCACACTTGCACCCCATAGGGTAATCCCACATGTTGCCTTCCAAAATGGGCCATGCTTGCACGTCGAGTTTCTTTGGAAAAATAAATTCAAATGATCATAAGTCCCTCGATGACGCTTTCGAAAGTTGCCTAAAAACGGAATGATCATAGTCCCTTCAAAGCAAAAGTGCCAAAGACGCTTGGCACCATTGCATTCATGGTCCATACGATGACCCGCGCCCGTCCCGTTAAACTTCCTAAACGCAAGATTGTCCACCAAATTCAATGGTGGAACAAAATTGTTAAAAAGGGTTGAAAACATAGAGAAAACCTTTGAGTACAATAGGGGTAGACAAAACTCTTAGTTACTTGAGATCAATTTGCAAAAACACTTGCCTTCTTTTCAAAAACCACACTTCATACACACTTTCAAAACAAACTCTCAAAAAAAAATTTGAAACATCTTTTCGAAAAGATACACACTTTTGTAAAACACTCAAACACGAGTCGAATACATTGGTTGCCTAAAAAAAGGCATCTCTTCAAAAACATTTTCAAAACACACACACACACACCACATTTTCAAGCAATCGAAAATCAAGGCAAGTGATCTAAAAACCAAGTAACTAAGAGCCCATGGATAACCATGGATGAAAAGGGTGCTAATACCTTCCCTTTTCATAATCTACCCCCCGAACCCACGAAATATCTCAAAAGGTTTTTGCTGTGCTTTTTCAACCTTTCCTTTAGGATAAAATAAAAAGTAGGTGGCGACTCTTGCTCAACCGAACAAGTGCGAATACAAACGCAAAACCTCTAGTCAGTTCTCCCACCGTATCACAGAACTGGCGACTCTGCTGGGGACAACTTAAAAGTGGGGTTACCTTAGGGTTTAGATCACCTTTGTTTTCAATTGATTGATTTGTTTGATTTTACATTTGTGGGCTTTGCATCGGAGTTTCATAGATCCTAACCCGGATCTGGGGAATACCCTTTTAGGTAGCATAATCTGTGAGGGACCTGTCCGGCGTATACCGACATGGGTGAAGCAGTGGCTACGTTGGTGTGGCACCTTGGTCTGTACCGATATCCCTCGTGTTGAAACGGGGAGAATATGGGTCTTCCAAGGAGTCATTAAGCACCAACCGACCTTAGAACCCTAAATTGACCCAACTTGGCCATTAGAACAGTAGCAGTATGCTACACTCATTGAGGCTAAACTCTCGCGATTGTTCTGACCGCAAGAAAATATTGCGATGCTGGAGTTATGACCGATTGAGGGTAGTCAATGATTTGAGATCCTCTAGAACCCGGTTACTTTTGATAGGACAGGTTTTAACCAACGAAACTGAAAGAGGGTAGTACCTGAACCCCATGCAAGCCTAAACCTAAGGACTTGTTTGCTTTGTGTGAATATGTTTGCCTGTATATACACTCACTTGCTTTTCGCATACATGTACATAACATCATGACATCATACCATAGCATTTTCAATAACCATTTCAAGGATCTCGAAGGTTCTTTTGATGCAGGGTTACGTTGAACCAGACGTCTACCAAGGGGCAAGAGGTTTCTCCTCTAACCAATACCAACCAAAGATCAAGTGCAACAACTTGAATCAGTGGCTATGACCCACTCGACATGGTGAGCTTGATTCTCGTGGAAATACATCCATCGATACAAAGTTCTCCGATCAAAGTTCAAGTGCAACAACTTGAATCAGTGGCTATGACCCACTCGACATGGTGAGCTTGATTCTCGTGGAAAGACATCCACCGGTGCAAAGTTCTCCAAACAAAGATCAAGTACAACAACTTGAATCAGTGGCTATGACCCACTCGACATGGTGAGCTTGATTCTAGTGGAAAGACATCCACTGGTGCAAAGTTCTCCAATCAAAGATCGAAGTTCAACCTCTAACATTTTCTTGTGTTTACCCCAAGAGATCCTTGAAAACATTGCATATATATCACACATATCATTGCATAACAGGTTTCTCCCATACAGGTCTTCTTATCTTCTTACTGTTTATTTCAGTAAGATGGATATGGAACAAACGGTGAAGGATCTTCAAGCTCAAAACGCTCAATTCCAGCAAATGCTTCTGGCTATGGGGAAAGGGCAAGAGGATATGACAACTCTCCTTCTCAAAGACAGGAAGAAGTCCAAGAAGGCAGCCCGCATCCTGAACTTGAGGAGAAGGCCTAAGACCCAAGACCTTGCAACTCCATCCAACACAGTAGTTAGTCTTGAAGAAGACCACCATGTGGAGATTGATGAAGAAGAAGTTGACTACTCCGAGGAACAATACCCTCTCGCTGATGACAAGTACAAAGAGTTGGAGGATCGCCTCAATGCTATGGAGATCCAACAAATACCTGGCTTGGATTTAGGAGACATGGGTTTGGTTCCTGGATTGGTCATCCCTCCAAAGTTCAAAGTCCCTACCTTTGCTCTGTACGATGGTGTCTCTTGCCCTAAGATGCATCTGAAGTCTTATGCCCGCAAGATTCAACCATACACAGCTGACAAGAGACTCTGGATCCATTTCTTCCAAGAAAGTTTGGTAGAGGCTCAACTCGAGTGGTTCTATCAATTGGAGAGTTCTCGCATCCACACCTGGGAAGATCTAGCCAGGACTTTTTACGAACAGTATCAGTACAATGCTGATCTTGCACCAACTCGTGTGCAGTTGCAGAACATGACCATGGGGGCCGACGAGAACTTCAAGGGATATGCCCAAAAGTGGAGAGATTTGGCTGGTAGGGTGCAACCTCCTTTAACTGATAGGGAGCTGATTGACATCTTCATGGGAACTTTGACAGGGCCTTTCTTCAAGCACTTAATTGGAAGCTCCTCAGCTGGGTTCACCGAGCTAATACTGACCGGCGAAAGGGTCGAAGCTGGCATCAAAAGTGGAAAGATCCAAGGAGCTACATCCTCGGATACTCAGATAATTCCCTACAACGGAAAGAAAGAGTCTAATGCTGCGAACAGTCAAAAGGGCCGTCATGACCAACATGTAGGGGAAATCTTGATCCCTAATCCTATACCTGCTCAACAAAGACAGGGGCATCAGCATAAGGAGGTCGCACCTAAGAGGCAGTTCACCAAGATCAACATGTCACTGTCTCAGGCACTGCAACACTTGTTGGAAAGGGACATGATTACATTGAGGGCTCCTCTCCGGAACCCAAATACTTATGCTCCAACCTATCATCCCAATAAAAGGTGTGCATACCACTCTAATAGCCCGGGGCATGACACCGACAACTGTTGGCCTCTGAAGAACAAGATCCAAGACATGATCGATGCCAAGGAGATTGAGTTTGGTCCCCCAGAAACCCCAGCATGATCACTCCTCCTATGCCAGCTCATTGAGATTGTGATTGTTTCATTCTGAATTTTCAAAGTTGTAATCTTTTGTCATTAAAACAATTATCTTTTAATGTTAAACTCTGTTTCATTAATGCATTGCATATGTTTGTCTTGAATTCATCTATGCGTTTCACTACTCTTATGCTTTTTCTTTATAATATCTGACTCTTGATAAAAAGCTGCAAGCCTTTAGAGGGAGGATCACGAAACAATACCATGATCTTATACAGTATGCTTTTGAACAGACCTTGCTGATGATGTACATGCATTTCTTTCAATTCCCAAACACTGGAGTTATAAGGAAGATAATCCCTAGTCAACCCCTTCGAGCCAAAGAAGTAGGAGTTTTCTGTTCTAAACAATCAAAACCTTTGATATAAACCCGGGGCAGGGTAGTTTCTCAGTTAATTCGAGAGAAAATGCGCATTGAAGTCGCAAACTCACAGTTCGTAACACAACGAACGACGAATGACAAGAAAAGCATTCCTTTGGAATCAAAAGACAAGGGTGGTTCCCTATCACATAGACAGTCAATCTCTCAAAAAGAAAAAGCCCACTAGGTCAAAACCTGAAAAGGAGGCTTAAGAAAGCTGGGGCATCCCGCTGACTGTAATCTCGAAAAACGGGAACGGTCAGGCAAAAGTTAGGGATAACAAATCAAAATCAAAATAGTGAGGTCATTACAAAATCCTCAACAACATGAAAAATGTTGAAAAAGAAAAAGGAGATGATGACTGTCTCCCGAATTCAACTGGTGAACCATCGCCCAAAAGTCGTTCCAAACTCAAAACAGAGTATGACGCACAATTAACTGAGCTTAGGTTGAAGAACATCACGAAGAGCGGGTGGGCGTAAATATACTTTGAGCCTTTATCCTTTGTATCTTAAACCGTGAACCAAGCCACGTTACAACCCTTCAAAAGTCCTAATTGAAGCATGGGTTAGTTCGAAAGCATACTGTTACAAAAGGTATCCTGACTCTTGTAAGGCTTTGCTCTAAATCTTGTGTTGACTTGTCTTATAAAAAGTTTTCTGCTAAAAAACGCATTTTGCAAAACTTCGAGACAAACATAAACTCTGCATTGCTTGAATATCACTGTCTGCATTTGGCTTTTTGTTTGACAGCAAAGAATTTCATACAGCGAATGTTCGGAGGAACGAAAACTCTCTCAGTAAGTTAAAATCACTTCAAAAGGATGACACTTCCATTGCGAATCTCCTATCAACAAGGGGCATGACATGTCACCATCCTATTAACCTGGGGCAATCCAGTCAAGATCCAACAGATCTTCCAAAGTTCAGTTAACCTGGGGCAGTCCAGTCAAGATTTCAAGAAATCTCTCAATCTGCAGAGTAATCTGATTCAAGACTCCTTCATCACCACTTGGGGCATTCGAATGTCAAGAGTGTTCAACAATTTCCTTATCACCTCAAAAGACATGATATAGTTCAAGATGTGACCCAGAGATGGCGACATTCTATAACTCATTCAGACTTCCTTCAATATATAGTTCAAGATGTGACCCAGATTTGGCGACATTCTATAACTCATTCAGACTTCAGACATGATATAGTTCAAGATGTGACCCAGAGATGGCGACATTCTATAACTCATTCAGACTTCCTTCAAGATATAGTTCAAGATGTGACCCAGAGATAGCGACATTCTATAACTCATTCAGACTTCCTTCAAGATATAGTTCAAGATGTGACCCAGAGATGGCGACATTCTATAACTCATTCATACTTCCTTCAAGATATAGTTCAAGATGTGACCCAGATTTAGCGACATTCTATAACTCATTCAGACTTCAGACATGATATAGTTCAAGATGTGACCCAGAGATGGCGACATTCTATAACTCATTCAGATTTGCATCCAGATATAGTTCAAGATGTGACCCAAGATTTGGCGACATTCTATAACTCATTCAGATTTGCATCCAGATATAGTTCAAGATGTGACCCAAGATTTGGCGACATTCTATAACTCATTCAGATTTGCATCCAGATATAGTTCAAGATGTGACCCAAGATTTGGCGACATTCTATAACTCATTCAGATTTGCATCCAGATATAGTTCAAGATGTGACCCAAGATTTGGCGACATTCTATAACTCATTCAGATTTGCATCCAGATATAGTTCAAGATGTGACCCAAGATTTGGCGACATTCTATAACTCATTCAGATTTGCATCCAGATATAGTTCAAGATGTGACCCAAGATTTGGCGACATTCTATAACTCATTCAGATTTGCATCCAGATATAGTTCAAGATGTGACCCAAGATTTGGTGACATTCTATAACTCATTCAGATTTGCATCCAGATATAGTTCAAGATGTGACCCAAGATTTGGCGACATTCTATAACTCATTTAGATTTCCTTCCAGAAATAGTTCAGATGTGACCCAGAGATGGCGACGTTCAGTAACTTATTCCAGACCAACACCTGCAACAATCAGAGGGCTCTCGCAATCCCCAGCCAGAGAACCTTCCAGAAGATAACTCCCCTCAGAGTCAAGTTTCATTATCCCCAGTGGAGCTAAAACTTCCAACTATCAATCCCCAAGCAGATTGAAGTCTCTCACTCTCAGTTCCCCATAGAATATTCGAATATTCTCCGGTGAAGATCTCCTCAAGACAGGAATTCCCCAGTAGTTTGGCATACAACCCAAGCTTCTGATTTCCCCAACAGTGGTCCCAAGACTTCTCATTTTCAGCAATCAAGAGATTCTTGCCCTCCACAGCAGCAGCCAAGGAATTGTTCTCCCCGGCAGCAGTCAAGATTCTTTTATCTTCGGCCATCCAGGATTCATTTATCCTCAGCAAGATAACTCATCAGCTTACATGCGCATCGATCACATTCATATCATAAACATTGGTGTAGCATACTGTGATCGGTGGATCTGGAACTGACTGTTTAACGCTGGTTCGCGAAATGTCGCGGAAGCAAAAGTCGCCACCATCTTTTATTTTCTCCAAATGGAAAGGACAAAAGCACAGAAAAATTCCTTATAGAGATTGCTCTCGGTTCGGGAGGTAGATTATAGAAAGGGAAGGTGTTAGCACCCTTTCTATCCATGGGCTCTTAGATACTTGCTCATTGTGTTTTCAAAAATGGTTTGTTTGCTTTTCAACTGTGGGTTTTAAAAAGTTTCTTTGAAAATTTCAGTTCGACTCTTGTATCGGTCCTCAAGAGTGTTTGAAAAATTGCTTTCAAAAGCTTTTTGAAAAGGTGTCGGTGTGAAAAGTATTTTTGAATTTTGTTTTGAATTTAGAGCAAGTATCTAGAGTCGTCTACCTACCCTAAGGAATTCGTCTATGTAGATGTCCTTTAAAGTAGTGCCATCCCACCATTGAGAGGTAGGTAGCACCACCGTTGGAGGTGTTCGGGTCAATTCGAGGTTTGGGACATGGTGATCACCGGAGCAATGGGAAGACACCTTAGAAGCTACCCTCATGCCAGGTTCCCGGATCATGAGGACTTACTAAGACATCCTCTACTCGACGATCACCTTTCGAGGCAAGGCAACAGTGAGGCGTACCCTAGGGGTGGTGTGTGATTTGTGTGTCGTTTTCAGATATTTTTGTCTTTTGTCATGTTATTGGTGATCTAGCGTTTTGATTTTATTTTTGGGCATTCATTCTTTCATGTTATTGTTTAACAGTTAAAGGTGCGGGAATTTAAAGTGCGGAAAAGATAAAGGTCCTACGCTATTACAAAGGCGCGGGTCTACATCGCCAAATTAATCCAGACCCGATTTAAAATAAAGTGCAGAAAATAAATGTCTAATTGACTATTACAGGGCTTTGGAGCAAGTACACTACTATATTCACAAAAAGAAATAAATAAGACGCGCGAACAAAAATGTAATCGAATGCGAGGGCGTTGAACCCTTTAAAGGAATTAAAATAAAATCATTAAAATAATTAAGTTAAAAAAAAATAAAGAACTTATTTTTTATGTTTTTTGTATTTTATGACATTCAAAGAATATTAAATTAATTAAAAGTCAAATAATTCTAATTCTAATTATTTTTTTAATTTATTAAAGAAAATGCATTAAAGTTAAAACCTAGAATTAAAACTAAATTAATTATAAAATTTATTTACAAAATTAATGGTTAATGATACTTATAATAAAAATATTAATTAATTAAAAAAGGGTAAAAAGTGCTAAAGGTCTATTTTTATTATTTTTGGTTATTGAGAAAAAGAATTAAATTAACAACTTAAAATAAGAACTAAATTTATTATTGGATTTATTTACAAAAGAAGTTATTGATGAATTAAATTAAAATGAAACATATTTTTGTCCTTTTATGATTTTCTGATTTTTTGGTGTTTTTTATTATTATGTTAAGAAAATATTTATTTGAAAAATTAAATGGAATTTAAACAAACAAACAAGAATAAAAAAAAAAAAGGGAATAGGAGAGAGCAAACCAAGGGGGTGTAGACCCCAAATGAGGAGGTGAACTTGATGAACTCTGGCCCAATAGAAGGAGCCCTTTTGCTGACTTTTTGGATCACATGTGGAGCGTTGACTGGAGCATTCCATGGACCTCCCATTCTGACCTTCAGATGCTTCTTTCAAGACACTTGGCAAGCCTTTGTATTGGGTGTATGGTGAACCCTTGGAACGTGCACTGCGTTGGAACAAGTTAAACAAAATAATAGAAGTGAAATGGGGGGACCTGGGATTCGAACCCAGGTCCCAATGATCATTGCATATACGCCTTAACCAGTGGAGCTGCGTGCGTTAGTTGTATATAATATAAGAAATAAATAATATAAAATAAAATGGTAGTTAGTGTTAAAAATAAAAAAAAAAGCGCGCTGGATTCAAACCAGCCATTCACAGCGTGACACACAATCATCTTCCCCAATGCACCTGTAATGAAAATGAAATAGCGGGGGTTTTAAACCCCCCCAAAACTCAAGCTATTTGAAAATAGCGAATAGGCCATGCCTAAACATAAATTGAGCGCGACAAGCAAATTGGAATCCTCAGGTTGCCACGATTTCGTTCATGCTGGTGTCAAAGTCCAATTTTACCTCATAACCAAAGCCCTAATTCTGAGTTTCAAGAACCCTAGTTTTTGTTCATGGTGGAATCGGATTTAGACACCTATAATCCAATTGGATGCCACCAAAAGCTTCAGAGGACAATTGTTAGTTCAAATCAATCAATAAAAATCAATGGAAATGGATGATTCGTGCTATGCATTTCTGAAAAAAATATACAAACCGTGTAGCTTTGTGGGACTGATTCCTTGCACGTTTGAGTGTGGTTTTGATCGCTGGAGCTTTCTTGGGAACTCAGGAATATATTTTGATCAAAATGGAGGCTCAACCAATGCTCCAAAGCAGTTTTCAGTTTTCAAAAAAATGGCCAAAAATGTGAGTTTTCTTTTTGAGTGTTTATGCGCATCCTGCTTCCAATTTCGTTTTGTCTCACTTGTATAGGCATTAGGCAATGTGAATCAAGAGGAATTATGGCCTCTTAATGCAAAGCTTTCAATTTCAAGATCCTCCATAAACCTCCATAACCAAGCTTCCTTTTTTGACTCATTTTTGAATTCTTGCTTCAATTAGCCTTTTGCACGAATTTGGTAAGTTGCATAATGATAAGTCAAGGTTATTTAAGGCCAAATATTCCATTTAATTAAGCTTTTTGATTTTCTTTTGATTTTAAAAGATTTAAAATTAATTAAATCCAATAAAATCAATTAAAAATGAAAAAATTAATTAAAAAATATGAAATAAAAGGTGGGACACGTGGGAAGCATGGCCAAGTTAATTCAAGTGGAAAAAGTGGGCCCTTTTTTGTCAAAAATGAAATTTCAAGGATAAATGATTTTGGCCATTTCACAAAAATTTCCCAACTTCTCCAATGCATATCTTGCTCAATTTTTAAGCTTTGATCATGTTCTTGGACATTTTAGAAAGGTCTTGAAGTCCTCTAAACAATGTCCTTGGTCCCATGTCATTTTGATTTACCAATCTCAAGTTATGGTCTTTGACTTAAAGTCCCTTTTTGTTGACTTTTGAAAATGACCTATAATGTTGAAATTGATAACTTTTTGTGAGAGCATTTCTTGGACTTGGAGTATGAAGATGAGTTGTAGGAAATGTCTTTATCTTCAAAATGAGCTTTGGATGGAATTTTTCTGATAATCCATGTGAAAGTTATGCCCTGGTCAATTTACAGTTGACTTTTTCAACTGTCCAAATAAGGAAACTTTTGCATCTTGATGATTTTTGAGCCAAGCTTTGAGAATCATGATCAAGCATTGATCAAATGATGTTTGTGGCTTCAAAATGAGATGTTGACCAAAAATTTGAACTTTTGACTGTCAAATGACCATTTTGCCCCTACAGTTGACTGTAGTGCAATTAGGGTTTTTGACTGTGCAATTTTGTGCTGAAAGTCTTGAAACTTTGTATGAGGATGCTTGACCACATTTGTAGGCATGTGAGACTTGATTGTACCCTTGGAAACTTCATTTTCTTGATCAGAACCAAAACCCTAATCTTGACTTGTTTAGGAGGCCCTTGCATTGTGCAACCCTTGGGGAATTTTGCAGCTTGACTTGGCAATTTCTTGAAGAATATGGGAGGGCAAATTTTGGAGTACAACAGTTGCCCCTGTTCAATCTTCTTAGACCTGAGGATGCAGATTAGCTGACGTGCCTTTCGTAATCCGAGGGTAGAAGATGATTAAACACTAGAGTGCCCAGAAATTTGCACTCACATAGTAGCAGTGTGATGGAAATGGGCTTATAGATGCCATTTAGAGATTGATGAATAGGATGATGGGCTTATAGATGCCATCGGGATGTTGATCGCGTAAGAGATTCCTTAGCGAGAACCTGCGTACCTGCAAAAGAGAAAATGAGTACCTGTCATGTTGCAGGAGCTGGTTTTCAGATGCTTGGTATGGATGTGTCCTGACTGGCTACAGGAGCTGGATCTGGATCTTCAAACGGTGATGAATGAACCAGGGGTTGTTACTACCTCAGCAGGAACGGTGAGAGAACCTTGGATGACTTTAACTTCAACAGCAATCGTTGCGAAAATCTTGGTGGGAATTACCATCTCTGCAGTATCAGGAGAGAGCCATAGGAAATTATAATCTCAAAAGCGGACGTTTGAGAAAAACCTGGAGTGGAATTATCGTCTCTGCAACATTGGGGAGAGAACCATAGGAAATTATAATCTCAACAGCGGACGTTTGAGAAAAACCTGGAATGGAATTATCGTCTCCGCAGCATTGGGGAGAGAACCATAGGAAATTATAATCTCAAAAGCGGACGTTTGAGAAAAACCTGGGATGGAATTATCGTCTCCGCAACATTGGGGAGAGAACCATAAGCGATTACAATCTCAATAGCAAACATTGAGAGAAACCTGGAATGGAATTATCGTCTCCGCAACATGGGGGAGAGAACCATAGGCAATTATAATCTCAATAGCAAACATTGAGAAAAACCTGGAATGGAATTATCGTCTCCGCAGAATCGGGGAGAGAACCATAGGAAATTATAATCTCAAAAGCAAACATTGAGAAAAACCTGGAATGGAATTATCGTCTCTGCAGCATTGGGGAGAGAACCATAGGAAATGGCAAACCAAGCTCACCTATGGACTCAAGGACCCCATGGAATTATCTTGACATGCTCAACAAACTCAAAAGATCCCAAGTACACAAGATTGACAGTTGAATTTCCCAGTCAATTGATCAATTTTGACTGTATACTGAAAAGTCAAACTTTGACTTTTTGGTCAAAATCAAGAGTCAAGATTCATTTTTCATCAAAACATGCCAAATCATGAAACTTGTTCACCAAGAAACCAAGAAATGCAAATTAGGGTTTGAAATGGAATTTTTCATAACTTAGAATTTTTCTAAGTTATGGAAAACCCTAATTTTTTCCCAACTTTGCCCCACTTTTTCACCAAGATTCATTTGGATTCAAACAAAAGTCAAAACATGAAAGTTGTAGCTTGTTGCATAATCTACAACTTTGATTCACAAAGTTTTCCCATTTGAAGCTTGTATCTCAAGTTACAAATTTTTGAATAAGGGCACTAAACCATTCTTAACTTAGTGAAAATTTGACCTATTTTGGACAAGTTTTTACCTAACTTCAAGACCATTTTCCATACACTTCCACTTGGAATTTCAATTTGAATTTCAAAGATGGATTGTAGTACACATTCCAAGCGTTCCAAAATGTCCAAGAACTTCTCAAACAACCTCATGGTTAGGGAGAATCGAATTTCACAATATGGCAAAAACTCACTTTGTTCATGACCAAGTTACATGTCCATAACCTTGCAATTTGAACTCAGCATGCCTTAAGCTAGATTACAGGTCCTTAAACCATCCAACACTCATAAATTTAATGCATATTCTTTGTGCCAAGACCATGTTCTTTGAGTTCAAGCATTGTCTAAAGGTTTAATCCCAAAGTAGATAAAGCAAATTAGCCATTTTTGTAAAAGGTAGCTTTATGTCAAATTGAAAATCCAACAAGTACATTGCAAATCTGATTGGCACAAGATTATGAGCATAACACACTGATCAAGGAGGGATTATGCAGCACATTAGGGGGTCCTCTACATGCCTAGAAACACAAGTTGGCTTTTGTTGCTTAAGAAAGAAGAAAAGTGTCATAACATCACACAACTCTCATATCAGCTTAGGCACACTTAGACAAACTTATCAAACACATTCCAAAGATCAGAACCAAGCTTTTGCACGACCCTAACACCTCTCAAACACTCCCCTTGCCATAATCACTCTCAAACTGCAAAAACAGGGCAAGGCCTGCAGTTTGAGTGCTATCTTTCATTTCTCTCAAGCTTTCTTGCCCAAACCAGTTCACATACCTTCCTTACCATCTATGCAAGCTATCCAAAAGCTAAAACACGATCTGTAACATCTCCAAGCCACTTCACCATTTTTATTTTTCTGTTTTGCAGTTGAAGTTCTCTAGCACGATTCAGGGAGTTTCAAGACAAAGTAGAACTTGGAATAGCATCCTTACACTTCAAGGAAGCTATACAAATCATCATCTTGCTCTGAAAACTCCTCCATTGCAAAGCACGATTCCAACTGAACAGGTATCTTCATGAAGTTCTATCTCTCTTATTAGGCATTGTTAGCTTTAGATTTGTGAAGAGAATATGTCACAATCATAGCCCTGAACATGCCCATATAGTTAGATTTCATTTATATTATGTGTGCTGCAAGAATTTTGAGTCTGAACATGGCATAAAAGTTAGGTCAGAAATTTGGGGAGAAGAAATTCTCCCTCATCTTAGAGAGTTAAGTCAAGTTCTTTACATGGTTGAATTCGTCTTCTCATGCTCTACACTTTTCATGTTATGAGTTTTGCTTGAAAGTCCAGGAATCAAGAGATAGAAAACGCGTGAGTGATATTGTTCAGAGGTTGAAGATGACTGGTTCTGGGTTGGGCCTGGAATATTTTTCTTATTTGCACCACATAATTGCTTCTGAACCCCCTGGGCCCATTTTGTTTATTTCTTTGACTTTTTGACTTTTTCTTTTTTTGATTGACTTGTTTATTTTTTCTCATGACATTAAAAATATAAAAAATATTTTTTCTCACCATTTTTGATTTTATTAGGCATTTATTTAGTTTTCTTTTAGTTTATACATAAATAGATAAATATATATATTTTGTTTAAAATACTAAAAATAGTACAAATGCATTTCTATACATTTTTATTTCTGTTTTACTTTCTGAAAATATTTTATAGAAAAAATTACTTTTTTTTATTTATTAAATATTAAATATTATTATTTTTTTATATATATAATACATATTTAGAACTTAATACATAAATATATATATATTTATTAATATACTTAGAATAAAATACTAAAAATATACATATTTTATTTTATTAATATTAAACACTAAAAAATCATTTTTGACAAATACTTCACTTTATTTTATTTGTATATAATAAATAAATACTTGTATTAAATTAAATAATAATACATTTCATTTAATAAAAATTAGGGTTTTGCCCTAAATTTAAAAATACTCCAAAAAATAATATCTTTTTATTTTCTTTTTATTTTACATAAATAATACTTTTTTTTATACATATAAAAAACCCTTTTTTGCATTCTTGCATATTTGTTTTATTTCTATTTTATTTATGCAATTAAATTATCTTGTAAATAATTCAAATCTTGATGTAATAGTTTTAGGTTTAAATTCCTTGTCAAAATCCCCATTTGAAATATTGTACCCCCCTCCCTATATTATTGTGTTGTAATAGCGTAGGAGTTTAAATTTCGCACTTTATCGCTTTCTAAATATACAATGCTAGAATTAGGGTTTATATGCGAATAAAATGAACAAAATAGTTATGACCTAATCTCAAGACAAACAAGTATGAAAATGGACACACAAATCACACTTGCACCCCCTAGGGTATTCCACTTTGTTGCCTTCAAATAAATGGGCCATATTGCATGTTAGGTCTCTTTGGGCAAAGCAAACAAATTGAATGATCATAGTCCCTCGATAACACTTTTCAAAATATTGCCAAACAAATGATCAAGTCCCTTAAAGAAAATGCCCAAAGATACTTGGCACCATTGCAATTATGGTCCAAACGATGACCCACGCCCGTCCCTTTCACATCCTAACATGAGATTGTCCACCAAATACAATGGTGGAACAAACTTATGAAAAGGGTTAAAACATAGCAATAGTCTTTGAGAAATTTAGGAGTAGATAAACTCTTAATTACTTGAATCAAACTTGCAAAAACAAAACACTTGCCTATTTTCTAAAACACACCTCACAACACTTTCAAAACAATCTTCAAAAACAAATGAAAACCTTTTCAAAAGACATACACCTTTGTATACATCCCAACATGGATCATTACAAAGGTTGCCACCACATTGGCTTCTTTGCAAAACATTTTTCAAACCCACACACACAAGCATCATTTAAAACAATTGAAAACAAAAGGCAAGTGATCTAAGCAAGTAACTAAGAGCCCATGGATAACCATGGATAGAAAGGGTGCTAATACCTTCCCTTTCTATAATCTACTCCCCGAACCTAAGAAAAATCTCAAAGGTTTTTGCTGTGCTTTTTAAACCTTTCCTTAGGATAAAATAAAAAGTCGGTGGCGACTCTTGCTCAACCGAAACATTTGCGAAAACAAACGCAAAACACTAGTCAGTTCTCCCACCGTATCACAGAACTGACGACTCTGATGGGGAATATTTTAAAAGTGGAGTAACCTTAGGGCTTAGATCACCCCCTTTGCATGACAAATTGTTTGAATTGTTTGCTTTATACTTTGGCTCTATTGTTTGGGTTTGCAATCCTACACCCGGATTTTGGGAAACATTCATAGATAGCAATACGTTGTGGAAACTGTGTGGGGTATACCGACACGGTCTAAGCAATAGCTATATTAGTGCGACATATTTGTGAGTACCGGTAACCCTTGAGTTCAATCAAGGAGAGTACGGGGCCGCTGAGTGATGTCACTAAGCACTAATGACCTAGAACCTTACTTGACCATCTTGGCATTTTATTAGGGGTAGTGAGATGACCGGCTTTGGTGCAGTCCGAAGTTGGTAGATACTCGATACTACACTCATTGAGGGTTGTGTTCTTGGAATATTTTGGTCGCTAGTTAAGTGGCTAAACCAAAACAATGAACAATGAAAACAATCCAGTGATATTGAGCTCCTTATAACCCGGTTACTATTTATAGGACAGGTTTTTAAGCCAACTACACTCAAGAGGGTACTTACCTATGAAACCCCATGCAAGCCTGAAACTAGGGTTTGGTGTGATTTGCTTGTACATATGTTTTGTGCATACATCATAAACATCATGAAGCATCATATGCATTCTCTAACCATTTCAAGGGTTTTGGATCTTCATCTTTGTTCTTGTTTTACAGGACATGGAAATTCCTCGCAGAAATACCATTCAAGTCAACCTTGTGAGAATCTCTCCTCAACTCAAGTAGCTCACCTCAAGAATTCCGGAAAACTCATCCTTCAGTGAAAGACATGGTAGACTGCTCAGCCTAGTCAACACCAACATTGAAGAAGACATGATGAAAGTGCTATTCCAATTCTTTGACCCTCTTCACCACTGTTTCACTTTCCATGATTATCAGTTGGTCCCCACTTTGGAGGAGTTTTCTCAACTTCTAAGAATCCCTATCCTTAATCAACTACCATTCAACGGTACGGAAAAGGAACCAAAGCCGGAAGGTGTTGCTCGAGCATTACATCTACAACCATCCGACATCAAGGGACATTGGGAAACCAGAAGCGGCGTCAAAGGATTCTTAGCAAAATTCTTGTTTGAGAAGGCACAAGAATGTTGGAACTCATTGGACCTACAAGCCTTTGAAGAGATTGTGGCACTCCTTATCTATGGGTTGGTCTTGTTCCCAAATCCTGACCAATTGGTAGATGTCAACGCTGTCAAAATCTTCTTGTCCAGAAATCCAATACCGACATTGCTTGGGGACATTCTTCACTCATTTTACACACGAACAATGAGAAAGAGGGGTGTTCTCATGTGTTGTACTCCTATCCTTGCAAGGTGGTTTATTTCGCACCTTCCACAATCTGTCTTGAAGAATGACCAAGGTACACGGTGGTCCCAACGATTGATGACTCTTACTCATTCTGATGTGCATTGGTGTTCTCGGTCCAGAGAAAATGTCATCATTGTCGATCGTTGCGGAGAATTCCCTAATGTTCCTTTACTTGGAATTAGAGGGGGTATCACCTACAACCCTTGCCTAGCTTTGAGGCAATTTGGATATGCACGGAGGGATGGCCCTCATGATATGTTGATTCCTGACCTAGTTTTTGACTTCGACAACGATGCGCAAGGACTTCGCCAAAGATTCATCAGAGCTTGGGGAAAACTCAACAAGGTTGATAGCAAGACTCTGGGACACAAGAACTCCATCCCTCTTGAGCCCTATCTCAAGTGGGTACGAGCCCGAGCCCGAAGTCTAATGATGCCTTATCCTCATGTACTCCCAGTGATTAAAGAGCCCGTCAATGAAGGAGAGGTTCCCTACACCATCCTACATCCAGACATGCCTACATCGTGGGAGGAAATGCAGAAAAGCTGGATTCAGCTCAAGGAGGAACGAAATACTTTTGAAGCTAACTACTACGCCAGTGAAAAGAAGGTTCTAGAGCTTACCCGCCGACTCCACGAGCAAGAGGCCCTCAATACCTACATCGCACCAAAAAGGATGTGCAATGTCTTTTTGCCTTAAGAAGTTTATTTTGTAATATTTGGCCCATGGGGCATTTATGTACTGACAAATTTCTTCTTATTAATATGACGTGCGTTCTTCTTTGTCTAAAACAATTTTGAATGTCCTAAATCCTTGAATGCATTGCATACATAAGCATACCATTCATCATGTGCATAAGCAGGTCTCATTCCAGGTTTCCTTATTTGTCTGCTGTTTATTTCAGTAGGATGGATCTCGAGCAAACAATCAAAGACCTACAGGCTCGGAATGCACAGTTCCAGCAACTCATGATGACCTTGGCTAAGGGTCAGGAGGATATCAAGACTCAATTGGGGAACAAAGACCCAGTGAAGAAGAAGAAAAAGAGACTCGGGTGGCTACTTTGGGGAGAAGATTTGACGGAGAAGCTCGAAGAGTGCTTGAATTTCCTCCTACTTCTGATGAAGGGACCAGTAAGAGAGATGGAGCTGCGGTACCTTCCGAATCTGATGCGGAAGAAGAAGAGGTTGAAGAGGATGAAGATTATTCTGACCAGCAATACCCTCCAGCTGATGATAAATACAAAGGGTTAGAAGACAGATTAGCCGCCATGGAATTACAAAGAGTACCGGGTTTGGATTTTGAAGACTTGGGTTTGGTTGCCGGGATTGTGATTCCCCCAAAATTCAAAGTGCCAGTGTTTGTAAGGTATGATGGGCTGTCCTGCCCCAAAATGCATCTCAGGTCCTACGTAAGAAAGATTCAACCCTATACGGCAGATAAAAACCTCTGGATTCATTTCTTTCAAGACAGCCTTTCTGGAGCTCAGTTGGAATGGTTTTATCAGCTAGAAGGAACCAGTGTCCGGAATTGGGAAGATTTGGCCACCGCTTTCTACAAACAATACCAATACAATTCTGACCTTGCCCCTACTCGTACCCAACTTCAGGGTATGTCGATAGGAACAGGCGAAGGATTCAAAGAATACGCACAAAAATGGAGGGATTTGGCTGGCAGGGTGCAGCCTCCTTTAACCGATCGTGAACTTGTTGATATGTTTCTAGGGACCCTATCTGGGCCATTTTTCAATCATCTGATTGGTAACTCTTCAGCGGGGTTTACCGATTTGATCTTAACGGGCGAAAGAATAGAAGCTGGCATCAAGTCAGGAAAAATTCAGAAGAGTGTTGCTACAAGTACTGAGAAGAGGCCTTTTAAGAAAGAAGCAAGTGCCGTCTATGGTCCTAGAAGACAAGTCAAGCCCGAAAGTCGCCAAGCCGTCAATGCTTTGGTCATTTCAAAACCTATTGCTGCTCCTCAGCAGTACAATCAACAAAGAGGTGAAAGGCCCAAGAGGCAGTATACTCGGCTGAGTATGACCTTATCACAAATTTTACCCCAACTGTTATCAACCAACTTGGTGACCACTAAAGAAGCTCCTAAAGTCGTGAATACTGCGTCTCCTAAGTATAACCCAAATGCCCGGTGTGCTTATCATTCTGATAGTCTCGAGCACACTACTGATGATTGCTGGGCCTTGAGAAACAAAGTGCAAGATCTTATCGACGCGAAGGAAATTCAGTTTGAAGCGCCTGAGAGGCCGAATGTTGTAACTGCTCCTATGCCCCAGCATAGAGTAAATGCCATTGAGGAAGAGTTGTATGTTGTTTCAGTGAATGAAGTTGTTACCCCTCTTTTGACTGTTAAGAGGAACATACTACTAGCCGGTTTATTTCCAGGTTGTAGTAAGGGTTGCCTCCTGTGTGCTGTTATCCCTACCGGTTGTCCACTGCTGAAATCAGGCGTCCAAAGCCTGATGGATAGCAAGGAAATTCTGTTCAAGAAAACTGATGTTCCGTCTGTTTCCATTGAAGAAATATCTGTTGTCACAATCTACAATCCTGCCAAAGCTCCCGTAAAGAAACCAGTCCAAATTATGTCTGTTGCACCCATCACTATTACTGTCCCGGGGCCTCTCCCATATGAGTCTGATAAAGCGGTCCCATGGCATTATGGAGCCGACGTGTATGTGCTTGGGGTGAAGCAGGAGTTCGACACCAATACCAGTATCAGTAACATCACTGGTCCCTCCAAGATTACCCGCAGTGGTAGGCTCTTCTCGCCTGACATTGCACCACCAGTTATCCGAAAACCTCTCACCATCACACCCGCAAGTGTGCATGTTCCAGTCCAAGTTCCTGTGTCTACTACTGCCGCCGAGTCTTCTGATACTCGAGGCAAAGAAGTTGCTACCGATTTGCCTGCCAGGACGGAGGCACCAAAAAAGAAGACTGCTGTGGAAGCCTCCCAACAAGAAATGGAGGAAATCCTTAAAATTATCAAAAAGAGTGACTTTAATGTTGTTGAACAGTTGGGGCATACTCCCTCCAAAATCTCTGTGCTATCACTACTGCTATGCTCAGAGGCCCATGCAAAAGCCCTGATTTCATTTCTGAAAACGGCCCATGTGCCGCAAGAGACCTCCGCGGATCAATTCACCGACTGTGTGGCTAATTTGACGGCTGACAATGGCTTGGGGTTCTCAGATGCTGACCTTACTGTCAAAGGGAAAAATCACAATGATGCCCTGCACATCTCTATAGAGTGCAGGGGCACTACTCTCGCACACGTGTTGGTGGATACCGGTTCTTCCCTGAATGTTTTGCCCAAGAAGGCACTGGATCACTTGGATTGTGAGGGCCTGGAATTGAAACCTAGTAACATCATTGTTAGAGCTTTCGACGGTTCTAAGAGGATGGTGCACGGTGAAGTAGACATTCCTATTCGTGTGGGTTCCCAAGTCTTCGACTCAACATTCTATGTAATGGATATTCGTCCATCTTATTCCTGCTTGTTGGGTCGACCCTGGATTCACAAGGCTGGGGTAGTAACATCCACTCTACACCAAAAGCTCAAATACCCTGTCAAAGGGAAGATTGTTACTGTGCAGGGTGAGGAGGAATACATGGTGAGTCACTTGAATTCATTCCGATATATCGAGATGGACGGGGAGTTTATTGAAACTCCCTTTCAGCATTTTGAGGAAGTACCTCCAGTGTTGGCATCAGCTGAAGCAGTGGTTGAAGAAGACTTTCCGTTGAAGATGGCGTCCTTGAGGGATGCCCGGGCTGTAATCGAGAAAGGCAATTGTGCAAACTGGGGTCAGCTTCCTGACTTCACTCAAAAGAACGACAAGTTTGGGTTGGGCTTTACTGCAGAGGCTCAGAGGGCTGTGCGCAAGGAAAAGATCAGAAAGGTTCCGGTGTTTATCTCCAACCCGAGGGTGAATGCTATTGAGGAGGATGTAGAGGAAGCAGAGTTTGACAGTTGGATCTACCCGACTACCAGCAACGGACCAAGCAACTGGACGACAAAGGATTTTACACCTATCACATTTGTCACGCAGTAATTATTTCTTTTGATTTTCAATTTGTAACAAACAATGTGTTGAAACTTTTATTGGCTCGGTGTCCTACCCGGGGCATCGTAGCTCCATTTGTGAGGGCTTTTTGTATGACATTTCCATATATCATCAATCAAAACATTGGACGTTCATTGCATTTCAAATCTTGTGCTCTTTTCTTTCTGTGTTATATATTGCAAAACAGCTATATTTACACACACTCACTTATACAGGTTTCAATCCACTCTGGATCCCACTGATAACAGTTCTGCTACCGCCAGTTATGACTTCGAGAATCCGATCAAATTGACCGAAGACGAAGGTGAAGATGATTGTGAAGTGCCTGGTGAGCTCGCAAGACTGCTACTCCAGGAAGAGAGGGCTATTCAACCACATGAAGAGCCGGTGGAAACAATTAACCTGGGTACTGAGACAGATAAGAAAGAGGTCAAAATCGGTGCCAATCTAGAGCCCAGCGTGAAGCAACGATTGATCCAGATGCTACAGGATTACATGGAGATATTTGCTTGGTCCTATGAAGATATGCCTGGTTTGGATGCCGACATTGTAGTTCATCACCTGCCAACCAAGGAAGACTGCCCTCCGGTAAAGCAAAAGGTCCGCCGTATGCGCCCAGAGATGTCTGAAAAGATCAAGGCTGAAGTTATGAAGCAATTCGACGCCGGGTTTCTAGCAGTAACTTCTTACCCTCAGTGGGTTGCCAATGTGGTGCCAGTGCCGAAGAAGGACGGTAAATTCAGAATGTGTGTCGACTACAGGGATTTGAACAGGGCCAGCCCCAAGGATGATTTTCCTCTACCTCACATTGACGTCCTCGTTGACAATACTGCTCAACACAAGGTGTTCTCCTTCATGGATGGTTTTTCAGGGTATAATCAGATCAAGATGGCTCTGGAAGATATGGAAAAGACCACCTTTGTGACTCAGTGGGGCACCTTCTGTTACAAGGTCATGCCATTCGGGTTGAAAAATGCCGGGGCAACCTATCAACGCGCCATGGTTGCTTTATTTCATGATATGATTCATCATGAGATTGAGGTATATGTTGATGACATGATTGCAAGGTCTCAAACTGAGGAGGAGCACCTTGATCATTTGAGGAAGCTATTTGACCGACTGAAGTTATATAAGCTGAGGTTGAATCCCAACAAATGCACCTTTGGGGTAAGGTCCGGAAAATTGCTAGGTTTCATTGTAAGTGATAAAGGTATTCAGGTGGACCCTGCCAAGGTTAAAGCCATTCAAGAGATGCCAGTTCCTAAGACAGAGAAAGAAGTCAGAGGCTTCCTGGGACGACTAAATTACATTGCCCGATTCATCTCACATCTGACTGCTACTTGTGAGTCAATCTTCAAATTACTGAAGAAAGATCAAGTAGTACGCTGGAACGATGAATGTCAGGCTGCCTTTGAAAGGATAAAGGAATATCTCCAAGAGCCCCCCATTCTTATGCCACCAGTGGAAGGAAGACCTCTAATATTATACTTGACAGTACTTGATAATTCAATGGGGTGTGTGCTGGGGCAGCATGACGAGTCTGGCCGAAAAGAGCACGCTATTTATTACTTGAGCAAAAAGTTTACCGACTGTGAGTCTCGTTACTCACTGCTTGAGAAAACTTGCTGCGCTCTGGTATGGGTTGCTCGCCGGCTGAGACAGTATATGATGACCCACACTACTCTATTAATTTCAAAGATGGATCCCATCAAGTACATATTTGAAAAGCCTGCTCTGTCTGGAAGGATAGCGAGATGGCAAATGATCTTGACAGAATATGACATCCAGTATACAACTCAGAAAGCCATTAAGGGAAGTGTACTGGTAGATCATTTGGCACACCAACCTGTGGACGATTACCAATCATTGAACTTTGATTTTCCGGACGAAGACATCATGGTGGTAACTGACTGTGAAGTACCTGGACCGGATGAAGGACCTGATGAAGGATCCCGATGTTCTATGCATTTTGACGGAGCCTCCAATGCTCTGGGTAACGGCGTCGGCGCTATAATCATATCTCCCAAAGGAACTCATACTCCACTCACCGCCCGATTGAGTTTAAACTGCACCAACAACATGGCAGAATATGAAGCATGTATCATGGGTCTGCAAGCTGCAATCGACCTAAGGATCAAGTTTCTGAGTGTCTTCGGAGATTCCGCTCTCGTGATCAATCAGATCAAGGGCGAGTGGGATACGAAACACCCAAATCTTATTCCTTACAAGGAGTATGTGTCAACCTTGCTTCCCCACTTTGAAGAAATAACTTTTGAGCACTTCCCAAGAGAGGAGAAACAGCTAGCAGACGCACTAGCTACGATGTCTTCAATGTTCAAAGTTAAATGGGACAATGTGGCTCCCCGGATCATTATCTGGAAGTTGGATGAACCGGCATACTGCTGCGAGCTTGAGGCTGAAAAGGTGACTGAAAAACCCTGGTATCATGAGGTGAAGAGGTACTTAGAAGCTCAGGAATACCCTGAAGGTGCATCTGTCAATGACAAGAAGTTCATGAGGAGGTTTGCGGCAAAATTCTTCCTCAGCAACGACATTCTCTACAAACAGAATCATGATTCAACTCTACTGCGTTGTGTGGATAAGGCTGAAGCAGAGAAGATCATGTTAGAACTGCATGAAGGTACATTTGGAACACATTCCAGTGGACATACCATAGCTAAGAAAATCCTTCGGGCAGGATATTTTTGGTCCACAATGGAAGCTGATTGTTACCAACACTCTCGAACTTGTCATAAATGCCAGATCTATGCCGACAAGGTGCATATTCCTCCAGTTCCTCTGAACGTCCTGACGGCACCTTGGCCTTTCGCAATGTGGGGGATTGATATGATCGGTGAGATCCGACCGACGGCATCCAATGGGCATCGCTTCATCTTGGTGGCGATCGATTATTTCACAAAGTGGGTTGAGGCAGCTTCCTACGCAACGGTAACCAAGAGCGTCGTGGCCCGTTTCATCCGGCATAATCTGATCTGTCGGTACGGCGTCCCGGAGAGAATCATTACGGACAATGGTACCAATCTCAACAATAAGATGATCACTGAGCTCTGCGAACAATTCAAGATACAGCACCACAATTCTTCTCCCTACCGGCCGAAGATGAATGGGGCTGTAGAAGCAGCTAACAAAAATATCAAGAAAATTGTGCAGAAGATGACAGTGACCTATAAAGATTGGCATGAGATGTTACCATTCGCTCTTCATGGGTACCGTACCTCAGCAAGGACATCAACCGGGGCAACTCCTTTCTCTTTGGTCTATGGCATGGAGGCAGTCTTGCCAATTGAAGTCCAGATACCCTCTCTCCGAATAATGAAAGCTGCAGATCTGAGTGAAGATGACTGGATCCAGACTCGACTTGATCAATTAAACCTGATTGACGAAAAGAGACTCACCGCTATCTTTCATGGTCAGACGTATCAAAAACGGATGATCAGGGCATTTAACAAGAGAGTCAGACCACAAGAGTATCAAGTTGGAGACTTGGTAATCAAACACATCATCCTTCCTCAAAGTGATCCCCGGGGCAAATGGACCCCTACATACGAAGGGCCATTTGTGGTTAAACATGTGTTCTCAGGAGGAGCCATGATCCTAACCAACATGGATGGTGACGACCTTCCTCACCCCGCCAATGCAGACATATTAAAAAGATACTACGCATAAATAAAAGACCCGCTAGGTTGACATACCTAGGCAAAAATTAGGGCTTCCCGGCGAACCAAAAGGGTTCGGGCAAAAATAAGGGATGAAATGAAAAAATCTGTACACCCGGCAAGTCGAAAACCTGAAAAGGCGGCTTGGGCAAAAATGGGTATCCCGGTGGACTGAAAACCCGAAAGGGCGGTCCAGGCAAAAGTTAGGAATAAAGCGTAACACTATGTCTCATTGGATCACTTCGCATCCGGAATTTGGCATCAACTATCTGGCTCAGATTTCGGTATCGACCAATCAGCTTCATCTTCAACTAGGCAGCAAAGCGATGGGCTGCTTGGAGACATAAAGACGATAGCAGAGTTGGAACCCAGTGGGATTGTTCACATAGCTGTTTTGTCTTCTTTTCAAAATTGTAAACTCTATGTTATTTGGCGGCGTCCTCTTACTAGGATGTCAGCCTCTTGTACAAAAACGCCTATTCACAAGGCAAAATTAAAATCAATACAAATTCACTTTTCCGTACAAATTGCCATTGTTTTTCTGTTTTGTTTTGCAAAGAACGTCCAATGTTCATTTTTGATATATGCATTTGACACTAAATTGCTGATTCATAAATATTTGCACATAAAACGGAAGATTAATTACAGGTGACATCAGAAATAGGGGCGATGTGGAACCGTCTGATGCAGTCTGGTTGTTTTGTCTGCCAAGGTACCAAGGTAGATTCGACTGAAGAACGTGACCAAATGATCTCAGCTCCCCGCAGAGTAAGGCAAGATTCAACAATACTTCCCCCAGTGAAGTCGTCAACTTTCCCCGGCAGGTCTAAAAGCTTATCCCCAGTAGATTCTGGAAGCTTGTTCCCTGCAGAATACGGACGTCTCTCCCGAGCTTTATTCAGAGTTATTCCTCACCAGGGCTTATAACTGGGTTATCCTCAGCTATTTGCCATGGAAGATCGCCCTCGACAAGGTTCTTTCAGTCCCCGGCAGGAGTTTGTCTTTGGTATTCCCCAGCGGAGTTCATCATTATCCCCAGCGGAATCCATCATTGAAGTCCTCAGCAGGCCTCTCGTCAAACTTCAGCAAAGTATCTCTGCCACAGAGCAACTCCCCGGCCAATCGTCAAGGATTTATTTTCCTAAGACGAAGTTACACTCATAAATGTTTCACATTTCATACATCTTGCTTACAAACATGATAAAGTGCATACAACACTATCTCATGTTAAACATCATGACGTCATGCATATCATACATCATGACATTGCATACAACTTATGTTTTTGCCTTTTCAGGGAAGAAGACAATCCCAAAGACAACTACCTTCAAACTGTCACAATTCCAGATTCGATACCTGTATCTAGCCAGGGCACATCTGAGAGTGATCAGTTTCCAGACTCGACTCCTGTATCTAGCCAGGGCACGTCTGAAGAGTTCGAAGATTCGATTCTTGTATCCAGCCAGGGCACATCTATCAACTACAACATTTCCAGACTCGACTCCTGTATCTAGCCAGGGCACGTCTGAAGAGTTCGAAGATTCGATTCCTGTATCCAGCCAGGGCACATCTATCAACTACAACATTTCCAGACTCGATTCCTGTATCCAGCCAGGGCATATCTGTTGACAACTATTTCCAGACTCGATTCCTGTATCCAGCCAGGGCCCATCTGTGAGCAACCATTTGCAGACTCGACACCTGTATCTAGCCAGGGCATATCTGCATAAAGAGATTGAAGATCAAACACCTGTAACAAGCCAGGAAAACATCTGTCTTTCTCGAATACACAAGTTCTCGCTAAGGAATCTCTTATGCGATCAACACTTCCAAATGGCATTTATAAGCCCATTCCCGACAAGTTTCCGTCACATCTCCAGATGGCATCTATAAGCCCATCTCCCTATCCACCATCTCTCTAAATGGAATCTTTAAGCCCATTCCCGACATCACATTGTTGAGACTCCAACATGCGAGTGCAAATTTCCGGGCACTCTAGTGTCCAATCTCCTTTTACCCTCGAGTCACGAAAGGCAAACCTGCCAATCTAACTCTTCAGGTTCAAGAAGATTGAACAGGGGCAACTGTTGTACCCCAAAATTTGCCCTCCCATTTCCTCAACATTTTCTCATCACCAAACCTTTGAAGATCAAGATCCAGTTAGGGTTTCCTCTGCTCAAGACTTCTCCTTGCACTGTTGACCCAAATTAGGGTTTGTGTTTGCACAAAGATGTTTTGACCTAAAAAGCCTAAGATGACTTTCATGCCTCATGTTGGACTCCCAAGTTTATCCATACCAAGTTTCAAGTCTTGATTCCAGGTTTTACCCAGTCAATTGGACAGTTGACCTAGAAATCAGCTGTATTGGGGGAAAAAGTCAACTGTGGCCAATTGAAAGTCAAATCTCATGAAAATTGATCCACATCAACATTATGAACTCATATGGACCATTTGATCAAGTTTGGATCACAATTCCACAAGAAATTTGATCAGATCATCAAAAGGGCAAAATGGTCATTTTTAGGGTTTTGACTGCACAAAGGCAATTTTTGACTGTTTGACCTAGCCAATGGCAAACCAAGCTCACCTATGGACTCAAGGACCCCATGGAATTATCTTGACATGATCAACAAACTCAAAAGATCCCAAGTACACAAGATTGACAGTTGAATTTCCCAGTCAATTGATCAATTTTGACTGTATACTGAAAAGTCAAACTTTGACTTTTTGGTCAAAATCAAGAGTCAAGATTAATTTTTCATCAAAACATGCCAAATCATGAAACTTGTTCACCAAGAAACCAAGAAATGCAAATTAGGGTTTGAAATGGAATTTTTCATAACTTAGAATTTTTCTAAGTTATGGAAAACCCTAATTTTTTCCCAACTTTGCCCCACTTTTTCACCAAGATTCATTTGGATTAAAACAAAAGTCAAAACATGAAAGTTGTAGCTTGTTGCATAATCTACAACTTTGATTCACAAAGTTTTCCCATTTGAAGCTTGTATCTCAAGTTACAAATTTTTGAACAAGGGCACTAAACCATTCTTAACTTAGTGAAAATTTGACCTATTTTGGACAAGTTTTTACCTAACTTCAAGACCATTTTCCACACACTTCCACTTGGAATTTCAATTTTCATTTCAAAGATGGATTGTAGTACACATTACAAGCTTTCAAAAATGTCCAAGAACTTCTCAAACAACCTCATGGTTAGGGAGAATCGAATTTCACAATATGGCAAAAACTCACTTTGTTCATGACCAAGTTACATGTCCATAACCTTGCAATTTGAACTCAGCATGCCTTAAGCTAGATTACAGGTCCTTAAACCATCCAACACTCATAAATTTAATGCATATTCTTTGTGCCAAGACCATGTTCTTTGAGTTCAAGCATTGTCTAAAGGTTTAATCCCAAAGTAGATAAAGCAAATTAGCCATTTTTGTAAAAGGTAGCTTTATGTCAAATTGAAAATCCAACAAGTACATTGCAAATCTGATTGGCACAAGATTATGAGCATAACACACTGATCAAGGAGGGATTATGCAGCACATTAGGGGGTCCTCTACATGCCTAGAAACACAAGTTGGCTTTTGTTGCTTAAGAAAGAAGAAAAGTGTCATAACATCACACAACTCTCATATCAGCTTAGGCACACTTAGACAAACTTATCAAACACATTCTAAAGATCAGAACCAAGCTTTTGCACGACCCTAACACCTCTCAAACACTCCCCTTGCCATAATCACTCTCAAACTGCAAAAACAGGGCAAGGCCTGCAGTTTGAGTGCTATCTTTCATTTCTCTCAAGCTTTCTTGCCTAAACCAGTTCACATACCTTCCTTACCATCTATGCAAGCTATCCAAAAGCTAAAACACGATCTGTAACATCTCCAAGCCACTTCACCATTTTTATTTTTCTGTTTTGCAGTTGAAGTTCTCTAGCACGATTCAGGGAGTTTCAAGACAAAGTAGAACTTGGAATAGCATCCTTACACTTCAAGGAAGCTATACAAATCATCATCTTGCTCTGAAAACTCCTCCATTGCAAAGCACGATTCCAACTGAACAGGTATCTTCATGAAGTTCTATCTCTGTTATTAGGCATTGTTAGCTTTAGGTTTGTGAAGAGAATATGTCATAATCATAGCCCTGAACATGGCCATATAGTTAGATTTCATTTATATTATGTGTGCTGCAAGAATTTTGAGTCTGAACATGGCATAAAAGTTAGGTCAGAAATTTGGGGAGAAGAAATTCTCCCTCATCTTAGAGAGTTAAGTCAAGTTCTTTACATGGTTGAATTCGTCTTCTCATGCTCTACACTTTTCATGTTATGAGTTTTGCTTGAAAGTCCAGGAATCAAGAGATAGAAAACGCGTGAGTGATGTTGTTCAGAGGTTGAAGATGACTGGTTCTGGGCTGGGCCTGGAATATTTTTCTTATTTGCACCACATAATTGCTTCTGAACCCCCTGGGCCCATTTTGTTTATTTCTTTGACTTTTTGACTTTTTCTTTTTTTGATTGACTTGTTTATTTTTTCTCATGACATTAAAAATATAAAAAATATTTTTTCTCACCATTTTTGATTTTATTAGGCATTTATTTAATTTTCTTTTAGTTTATACATAAATAGATAAATATATATATTTTGTTTAAAATACTAAAAATAGTACAAATGCATTTCTATACATTTTTATTTTTGTTTTACTTTCTGAAAATATTTTATAGAAAAAATTACTTTTTTTTATTTATTAAATATTAAATATTATTATTTTTTTATATATATAATACATATTTAGAACTTAATACATAAATATATATATTTATTAATATACTTAGAATAAAATACTAAAAATATACATATTTTATTTTATTAATATTAAACACTAAAAAATCATTTTTGACAAATACTTCACTTTATTTTATTTTGTATATAATAAATAAATACTTGTATTAAATTAAATAATAATACATTTCATTTAATAAAAATTAGGGTTTTGCCCTAAATTTAAAAATACTCCAAAAAATAATATCTTTTTATTTTCTTTTTATTTTACATAAATAATACTTTTTTTTATACATATAAAAAACCCTTTTTTGCATTCTTGCATATTTGTTTTATTTCTATTTTATTTATGCAATTAAATTATCTTGTAAATAATTCAAATCTTGATGTAATAGTTTTAGGTTTAAATTCCTTGTCAAAATCCCCTTTTGAAACATTGTACCCCCCTCCCTATATTATTGTGTTGTAATAGCGTAGGAGTTTAAATTTCGCACTTTATCGCTTTCTAAATATACAATGCTAGAATTAGGGTTTATATGCGAATAAAATGAACAAAATAGTTATGACCTAATCTCAAGACAAACAAGTATGAAAATGGACACACAAATCACACTTGCACCCCCTAGGGTATTCCACTTTGTTGCCTTCAAATAAATGGGCCATATTGCATGTTAGGTCTCTTTGGGCAAAGCAAACAAATTGAATGATCATAGTCCCTCGATAACACTTTTCAAAATATTGCCAAACAAATGATCAAGTCCCTTAAAGAAAATGCCCAAAGATACTTGGCACCATTGCAATTATGGTCCAAACGATGACCCACGCCCGTCCCTTTCACATCCTAACATGAGATTGTCCACCAAATACAATGGTGGAACAAACTTATGAAAAGGGTTAAAACATAGCAATAGTCTTTGAGAAATTTAGGAGTAGATAAACTCTTAATTACTTGAATCAAACTTGCAAAAACAAAACACTTGCCTATTTTCTAAAACACACCTCACAACACTTTCAAAACAATCTTCAAAAACAAATGAAAACCTTTTCAAAAGACATACACCTTTGTATACATCCCAACATGGATCATTACAAAGGTTGCCACCACATTGGCTTCTTTGCAAAACATTTTTCAAACCCACACACACAAGCATCATTTAAAACAATTGAAAACAAAAGGCAAGTGATCTAAGCAAGTAACTAAGAGCCCATGGATAACCATGGATAGAAATGGTTCTAATACCTTCCCTTTCTATAATCAACTCCCCGAATCTAAGAAAAATCTCAAAGGTTTTTGCTGTGCTTTTTAAACCTTTCCTTAAGATAAAATAAAAAGTCGGTGGCGACTCTTGCTCAACCGAAACATTTGCGAAAACTAACGCAAAACACTAGTCAGTTATCCCACCGTATCACACATAGTGAGCAAGTACCTAAGAGCCCGTGGATAACCACGGATAGAAAGGGTGCTAACACCTTCCCTTTCTATAAATCTACCTCCTGAACCGAGAAACATCTCGAAAAGGAATTTTGATGTGCTTTTGTCCTTTCCATGTTGGAGAACATAAAAGACGGTGGAGACTCTTGCTTACCGCGACATTTCGCGAACCAGCTAAAAAATAGTCAGTTCTATTTCCACCGATCACAGTGGCCAATATCGTGGACGTGGACGAGGACATGGAGGAGAAGGAAGAGGTGGTTGCAATAACTACTCCAACAACTTCAACAATGGAGAAAGAAGTTGGAATCCACAAGCAACAAGAGGTCGTGGAAGAGGAACCTCATGGTCGAGGAGCAATAAATCACAAGTCAAATGTTTCAACTGCAACAAGATTGGTCATTACGCAACCGAGTGTAGATTCTCGAAGAAGGTGGAAGAGAAAGATAACTTTGTAGAAGAAAAAGGTGGAGAAGAAGAAACTTTGCTACTCGCTTGTCAAAACGAAGTTGAAGAGAAAAGAAATAAGTGGTACTTGGACACTGGCTCAAGCAACCACATGTGTGGCGATCGAAGCATGTTCGTAGAGATCAATGAAGCAGAAACTGCTGATGTATCATTTGGAGATGACTCAAAGATACCGGTCAAAGGCAAAGGTAAAATTCTCATACGCTTGAAGAATAAGAGTCATCAATTCATATCCAATGTCTATTATGTGCCTAACATGAAGAATAATATTTTGAGTTTGGAACAATTATTAGAGAAAGGTTATGACATCCACTTAAAAGAACATAGTCTTTTCTTAAGAGATTGTAGTCATAACTTGATTGCTAAGGTGCCTATGTCAAAAAATAGAATGTTCCTCTTGAACATTCAAAATGACGTAGCAAAGTGTCTCAAGGCTTGCTATACCGATTCTTCATGGCTATGGTATCTACGATTCAGGCACCTCAACTTCAATGGTTTAGAACGTTTGTCGAAGAAAGAGATGGTGAGAGGCTTGCCTAGGATCAACCACCCAGACCAACTCTTTGTAGGATGTCTAATTGGGAAGAAATTCCGAAAAAGTTTTCCAAAGGAATCAACGTCAAGAGCGACAAAGCCACTAGAGCTCATACACACGGATGTCTGCGGACCAATCAAACCCAACTCGTTTGGTAAGAATAAATACTTTCTCCTCTTTATTGATGATTATTCCAGAAAAATATGGGTTTATTTCTTGAAGGAGAAGTCAGAAGTATTTGACAACTTTAAGAAGTTAAAATCCCTTATGGAGAAAGAAAGTGGTCTTTCCATCAAGGCTATGAGATCTGACCGAGGAGGAGAGTTCACTTCAAATGAGTTCAACAAATATTGTGAAGACCATAGAATCCGTCGCCCACTGACTGTGCCAAGATCGCCTCAACAAAATGGAATAGCAGAGAGAAAGAATAGGACTATACTTAACATGGTACGAAGCATGCTTAAGAGTAAGAAGATGTCGAAGGAGTTTTGGGCCAAAGCAGTGGCATGTGCAGTTTACTTGACAAATCGTTCCCCAACAAGAAGTGTGCATGAAAAGACACCCCAAGAAGCATGGAGTGGAAGGAAACCTGGGATCTCTCACCTCAAAGTATTTGGAAGCATTGCCTATACCCATGTTCCAGATGAAAGAAGAACAAAGCTCGATGATAAAAGTGAGAAGTATGTATTTGTGGGTTATGACTCAAGCTCTAAAGGGTACAAGCTTTATAACCCAAATAGTGGAAAGATCATCATAAGTCGTGATGTGGAGTTTGACGAAAAAGATTATTGGGATTGGAGTGCTCAAGAAGACAAGTATGATTTTCTTCCTTACTTTGAAGAAGAAGAAGAAGAAGAAATGGAACAACCAATGATAGAGGAACATATTACACCACCTTCCTCACCGACACCAAGGTTGGATGAAACAAGTTCAAGTGAGAAGACACCACGACTAAGGAGCATTGAAGAGCTTTATGAGGTAACCGAAAACCAAAATGACATTAACCTCTTTTGTCTTTTTGGTGATTGTGAGCCTCTAAGCTATCAAGAAGCGGTAGAACATAAAGTGGAGAGACGCCATGGACGCAGAAATCAAGTCTATCACGAAGAATGATACATGGGAACTTACTACACTTCCACAAGGACATAAAGCAATTGGAGTAAGATGGGTGTACAAGGCAAAGAAGAATGCAAAAGGAGGTGTGGAGAGATACAAAGCAAGATTGGTGGCGAAAGGCTATAGTCAAAGACAAGGAATTGGCTATGATGAGGTATTTTCTCCTGTTGCTCGTCTTGAAACTATTAGACTGATCATTTCCTTGGCAGCCCAAAATGAATGGAAGATCTATCAAATGGATGTGAAATCAGCCTTCTTGGATGGTTTTCTCGAAGAAGAAGTTTATATCAAGCAACCACTATGAAGTAAAAGGGAAAGAAGAAAAAAGAGGTGAAGTTGAAGTATGTAATGTCTCAAGATCAAGATGTCGACATTTTCACCAAGCCACTAAAGTTGGAAACTTTCGTGAAGCTAAGGAGTGTGCTTGGAGTCACAAATCAAGTTTAAGGGGGGATGTTGAAAATATTAAACTTAATTTGGGCCTAAATTTATTAATTGGTTTTTGGACTTAGTTATTTTGGGCTTAAGTAGTTTTCTAGAGAATTCTTGTAATATATGGAATCTCTAGATATTTCTTATAATTGTAATATTTTCTAGAATGGTCTTTGGATCTCTAGAGTTGAGAACTCTCTATAATTAGTGTGTCTAGAGTTATCCTTAGAGTACTATAAATAGAGATGTAATCTCACACATTTGCATCAAGCAAAAATACAAAGTTCTTCTTCTCCATAAAGAATTATCCTACTTATCAAATTTATATTCAAACCTTCAATATTCCCACACACTTCTCCTTAACATAAAAGGTTTTATTTCCAACAGTTTTGCCTGATCCACCCATTCCCCATATCCCTATCATACAGGCTTTGCTTGATTGATAACCGATAATCTCTGTCAATTTTTACAGATGGGAATCCAATCCAATAGAAAATTCAGTAATAGACAACAATGAGACATTTATTTTAGTCAAAATGTCCTCAACAATTTTCTTCACTACCTTCACTGTTTCAGTAATAATAACAGTTATAAAGACAAAGAATGAACATGAAATATTGTGATTATAATTTGAAATAAGTGTTTGTTTATTACCAGAAACCAAGGGAATCTCAGCCAGGTATATTTGCAACTTCGGTAAGTGCGGTCCTCCACTTGTCCAAGCGGTGTTCTTTTTTTCTTGCAGTGGATTTCAAGTAGTCTCCAAAACTACCTGTCTGCTTACGAATAGTCGATGGGTCAACACCATAAAATACAGGTATAACAAACTTACCGTAATTTTTGCGGCATTCCATGATATGTGCCAATTCATTAAGACACCAGCTAGATTGTGTATAGTAAACTGATAAAACAACTATAGATATATGAGAGCGTTATATTCCCCACTCTAGCCACTCTAGCTATGGTCCAAGGTCCTCTCCCTTTCTAAGCATCTTGTCATCAAGAAAAGTGTCGATTCCCGCATTTGAGAGTGCAACATAGAGATGAGAAACAAAGGTTTTACGGGTATCCTCCCATTTGAAATTTATGAACACATCGTATATCCATGGATGATCAGAGGAGAAAGACATTGTTTTGGTTGATTTTCAATCAAGTCAATGATTACACAAGATCACAAATGCAGAACAAAGACTTATAATAATGGGACAAAATAAAATACAACTTGAAATTCTGGTATTCAAATCAAAGATGTCCTAAAAGATGTCTCGACATCTTTCTCTAAATTTTCACACAATGAACAATACGAGCAATAAACATTGTGCAGAAAAGTAAAGAACAAGAGAATTGTTGACCCAGTTTGGCGGACACACACCTATTCTGGGGACTACCAAGCCAGGAAAGAAATCCATTATCAATAGTACTAATTCAAAGCTAAACTCCCCCGTTTATAACTTATCACTTAATCTCTATCCAGTGTAACTTCTACCTAGGAACATCATAAATATGAGAAATCGACATCTCACTCCCAATCACCGTAATGATATCAACTTAATAGACAACAATCACTTAGAACAATACTCTTCAAAGACACAACCTAACCAAGACTCTTGACTAAGAACAATACTTGAAGTTGCTTACAAGCTTCCTCAAAGAACAATAATCAACTTTATGCTTAAAAGCTTATGAGTGATATATAGTTACAACTCAACTAACAACAATCAAACTCTTCTATCAACATAATATTAGAGAGGCTCATTGTGATACGGTGGGAGAACTGACTTGAGGTTTTGCGTTTGTGTTTGCAAATGTTTCGGTTTAGCAAGAGTCGCCACCGACTTTTTATTTTATCCTAAGGAAAGGTCAAAAAGCACAGGAAAGACCTTTGAGATGTTTTCTTGGGTTCGGGGAGTAGATTATGAAAAGGGAATATGCAAGCACCCTTTTCATCCATGGTTATCCATGGGCTCTTAGTTACTTGTTTAGATTACTTGCTTTTGCTTTTCAATTGTTTGAAATGGTGCTTTGTGTGTGGTTTTGAAAGATGTTTTCAAAAAGAGGCCATCATTGTGGCGACCTTTGTAATGATTCTTGTTTGAACATGTACAAAGGTGTTTGTCTTTTTGAAAAGATATTTCAATGTTTGAAAGTTTTGTTTTTGGGAAACGTTTTGAAATTGTGTTGTGAAGTGTGTTTTGAAAATAGCAAGGATGTTTTCCAAGTTTAAATCAAGTAACTAAGAGTTATCTATCCTATTTTACTCAAAGATCTTTCCTATATTTTTTTAACCCTTTTGACAGTGTTGTTTTACCATTGCATTTGGTAAATAACCTTGTATTAGGATGTTAAACGGGACAGGCGCGGGTCATCGTATAGACCATGATAGCAATATTGCCAAGTATCTTTAGCAATTTTCCGAGGGACTAGATCATTTTGTTTAGGCAACCGAAATAGCGTCATCAAGGGACTATGATCTTTTGTTTTGTTTTCTATTTTGCCAAAGTACCCAACATGTATAACATGGCTCATTTTTAAGGCAACAAGTAGATGTAACCCTAGGGGTGCAAGTGTGCATTGTGTATTGATTTTCATGCATTTTTGTCTTTGTATTAGGTCAAGCTACTTGTTAATTTTGGATTTTTGCATACAAACCCTAATCTCTAATCATGGCATAATTGAAAGCGCAAATGCGTAAAATAATCTATACTATTACAACATTTGATTATGGGAAGGGGGATACAATTTTGAATGGAGATTATTTGACAAGAAATTAAAACCCTAGTTTTACTGTTACATCCAAATTGAATCAAATGGCATAAATAACAAATGAATAATATTTAAATAAATAAATTAAATAAATATACAAAATAATATGAATATGCAAAAAAAGGTTTTGTTTATTTTTATGTATGTAAAAATATTTAATGTAAAAAGAAAGAAATAAATAAAAAGATTATCATTTTTTTATTAAGGGTAAAACCCTAATTTTTAAGAATGTAAATATATGGACTATATTATTTATATACAATAAAATAAAATAGTGTATACACAAAAAAAAAATATATTTAGAAAAAGTATTATAATAATAAAAATAAAAGTATAATATTTTTTTATGTATATATATATATATATATATATATATATATATATATATATATATATATATATATATATATATATATATATATATATATATATATATATATATATATATATATATATATATATATATATATATATATATATATATATATATATATATATATATATATATATATATATATATATATATATATATATATATATATATATATATATATATATATATATATATATATATATATATATATATATATATATATATATATATCAATTATATTAAATATGTATAATAAAATAAAATATATACAAAATAAAAATATATTTAAAACAATATTTTTTGAGTGTAAATAAAATAAAGAATAAAAATAAAAATATAATGGTTATTATATATTTATTTTCAAGTTTTCAATAAATAAAGTATATACTAATTAAATTGTTTTTTATGTTAGAAAAAATAAAAAATAAGATACAAAATAAATATGAAAATTTATAAAAATATTTTTGGGTATTTTTTTAATTTGGAAATAATAAAATAAAATCAGAAATGAAAATAAAATACAAAAAAATAAAATATAAAGAAATTGGGCCAGGGGGTGCATTCAGTAAAAAGGGGGTGTCAATAGTGAGCCAGGACCAAGCCCAGCCCACCACACTTCATCTTCAACCTTTGTTCTCAAAAACGCGTGCGTCTGGATTCAAACACGAACAACCTGCATACGTGCTCTAATGCAAAAACACATAACATCAAAGTTGTAGAGCTTTCCAAGACGAATTCAACCATATAAAAAACTTTTCCTAACTCTCAAAGACCAGAGAGAATTTCTCTGGCCCTAAAATCTAACCTAATTTTTTCAGGAAGTTCATGGATCAAATTCTCTTAGCATGCTTAACTAAAATGAAAACTGAGCATATGTACAACTTCATGGCTATGAATACTACATTTCTTATTCACAAACTTAAGTCTAAATGTTCCTAAATAGAGAGATAGGAAGTTGATAAAAACATGTTTCAGCTGACTTCGTGTATGACAATGTGGAGCTTTTCAACAAGGCCTGAGATGTTTGAGAGTTTGCTTGAACTTCCCCTGACCTTCTCCAATGGCTAGCTTGCCTTGAATGTGCTTGAACAAGCCTACAGAACTCAACCTGCACAAGCTGAAATCAAAAATGGCAAACCCTGTAAATGGAGTTACAGTCAGTGTTTAAGGGTTGGGATAGCTTGGATATGTTGTATGGAAGGTGTTTGAACCAATTTGAGGCAACACACGAGGGATTTGAGTTGTGGAAATAAAACTGCAGGGAGTGCCCTGTTTTGCCAAATGAATATGATTTTGTGCTATGGGAGGTTTGAGGGATCAAAGGGTCGTGTTTCTGGCTCAAGGGGATGTGAGAAAGTTGTCTCAAAAGCTTGCACAAGCTGGTTTTCACAGATGTTCAAGTTCTCGTGTATTGGACATGTTTCTTGTCTTTTAAGCCAAAATGAAAAATGATGTAATACAAGCCTGTATAGGCTATCTATCAGCTTGCTTCTTCTGGTCTTGGCCCCTCAAGTTGGTGGATATGCTTTGCTGCACAAGATATTGTTTCAGGCTCAAGAGATGTGGTTTTGACATAAAGCATATTTTGGCAAAAATGGAAATGTTGCTTTTTCTACTTAAGGGTTAATCTTGTGTGCAATGCCCTAATGACCAAAACAAAACCTTAGACCAATGGATTTGCATTTAATTATTGAGTATGAAATGGTTTTGAGGCCTCTAATCTAGTGTAAAGCAAGCTGATTTGAATTTGCAACTTGTATCAATATGAACATGCCATGGATGAAAAGTGAGTTTTTGCCAACTTCAAGCCTTCGATTCTCCCTAACCACAAATGAGTCTGGAGAGTTCTTGGACATTTTGGAAATCTTGCAACATGCTCTACAATCCATCTTTGAAATGCAATTTGAGATTCCAAGTGGAACTATGTGAAAAATGGCCATGAAGATAGGTCAAAATCCTGCCTAAACTAGGGCAAAATTTCACTAAGTTAAATGTTTCATGGACCCTTGTTCCAAAAATCATAACTTGAGATCCAAGCTTCTTTTGGGAAAACTTTGTGAATAAAAGTTGTATACTTTGTGGAGGAATACAACTTTCATGTTGGAAGTTTTGTTTTAATCCAATTGCATCATGGTGAAAATGTTGGGCAAAGTTAGGGAAAATTAAGAAAATTTCATAACTTAGAAAAATTCTAAGTTATGAAATTCTTCAACTTTAAACCCTAATTTGCAAAATTGGGTTTCTTGATGAACAAGTTTCATGTTTTGACACATCTTGATGAAAAATTACCCTTGGCACTTGATTTTGACTAAAAAGTCAAAGTTTGACTTTTCAGTGTACAGTCAAATTTTGATCAGTTGACTGAAAAATTCATCTGTCAATCCAATGCAATTGGGATTCTTTGAACCTTTTGAATAGGTCAAGATGATGCCATTGAGTCCTTGAGTCTATGATTGAACCCAATTTGCCATTGTCTATGTGAAAAAAAATCAGAAATTGCCCTTGTGCAGTCAAAACCCTAAAAATGACCATTTTACCCTTTTGATGATCTAATCAAATTTCTTGAGGAGTTGTAGTCCAAACTTGATCAAATGGTTCATATGAGTCTATAATGTTGATGTGGATAAAAAATTGTGAGGTTTGACTGTAAATTGGCCACAGTTGACTTTTTCCCCAATACAGTTGATTTATAGGTCAACTGTCCAATTGACTGGGCAAAAATTTGATTCAAAGCTTGAAACTTGGTAGAGGCAATATTGTAGGTCCAACATGAAGTATGAAAGTCACCTTGAGCATTGCAAGTCCAAAAATCCCTGTGCAAACTCAAACCCTAATTTCAGGTCATCAGTGCAAGGAGATGTCTTGAGCAGAGTAAAAACCCTAATTCTGTCTGGAGTTCAAGGAGTTTGGTGAGGGGAAATATTGATAAATGAGAGGGAAAATTTTGGGGTACAACAGCTGCCCCTGTGTCAATCTTCTTGAACCTGAAGAGTTAGGTTGGCGAGTTCGCCTTTCGTGACTCGAAGGTAAAAGAGGATTGGACACTAGAGTGCCCGTAAATTTGCACTCGTCAAAAATGTATCTGAGGGAATGGGCTTAAAGATGCCATTCAGAGATGGTAGAATCTTGCTGGAGATGGGCTTAAAGATGCCATCCAAGACTTGTTTGTTGAGAATTAGGAGAATGAATGTCAGAATGGTATCCGTATCTGGAGCGTATCTAGACTGTATCTGAAGTTGAGATCTGTATGAGTAGTAGAATGACTTTCGTGTATGGAGTGTATCCGTACTGTAACTGGGATCCGGACAGGTGACATAATGACTTCCACGTCTGGAATGCATCTGAACCTGAAGTTGACAGTTGAATCTGAATGAGAAATAGAATGGCTTCTATGTCTGGAGCATATCTAGTCTGTATCTGATTGCTGAAGTCTGAATGAGTAGTAGAATGACCGCCGTGTCTGGGGTGTATTTGTACTGTATCTGAAATACGAGACCCGAATGAGTAGCAGAATGACTTCCATGTCTTGGAGTGTATCCGTACTGTATTTGAGATCTTTGAACATTTATTAAAGGTAGCTTTTATTCTTATCCTGAAAAGGGTAAAATGTTAGCTAAAACACACAAAGTTATGTTGCATGATATGTATGATGCAATAAAATGTGCTTTATTAATGTTTATGATATATGAATGTAATGGATGCATATGTAAGCCGATTAGTTGTCTTACTGAGGAAAATAAATCCTTGATAGCTGAAGATAATGAAATCTTTGACTGCTGCCGGGGAAAATAAACCCTTGACTGCTGCTGGAGATTCAAAACCTTTGATTCTTGAGACTAAGAAATCCTTTGGACTACTGCTGGGGATTGAAAATCCTTGGTGACTTGTGGGGATTAATAAGATCTTTGACAACTTCTGGGGGGAAATTGAGAATCCTTCATGACTTTCCTAGGGAATAAGGAAAACTCTGACGATCTCTACAGGGGAAACAAAACCTGGTAGGCTTCAACTGGAGAAATGAGAACAAGAATCTTCGTTCTGTTGGGAAATAACTTTGTGGGGAGAATGCTTATATTGTTGGAGAGTTTTCAAAAGTTTGGGTTGTATGCCAATCTATTGAGGAAGCAAGAATGAGAATCTTCATTCAGGCGTTTGGGTCAGGAGGTTGGGTGTATGCCAATCTTCTGGGGTTTTAAGAATGAGAATCTTCATTCAGGCGTTTGGGTCAGGAGGTTGGGTGTATGCCAATCTTCTGGAGTTTTAAGAATGAGAATCTTCATTCTGTTAAAGGTATCAGGAGGTTGGGAGTATGCCAATCTTCTGAGGTTTTAAGAATGAGAATCTTCATTCTGTTAAGGGTATCAGGAGGTTGGGAGTATGCCAATCTTCTGGGGTTTTATCCTTGGTTGGGGATAAAAGTTAACTGTTATCTAGTTGATTTCCATAACTTGTTGTGGGATTTGGAGAAACCAGATGATTTCCACTGTGTTTTAAAGGTTAAAGTTTTGGACTACGTTGGGGAAGAAAGTTTCATCTTCACTGGGGACTTGTAGTTCAAAGTCTTCTGACTCCGCTGGGGATTGGGAGTTTGGAAACTTAGTTCTGATGGGGATTTCGAAACTTAACTCCGCTGGGGATATGTATTTCAAAGCTTCAATTCTATTGAGGACCTGGATGACGTACTGCAGGGGATTTCCTCTGGAATAGCCTAAAGACATTTTCTTATACTTTCAACTTATCAGTAATTATCCTTTCTCATTTCATTTTATTTGTAAGCAGTGATTATATTCAAATGCATATGCTCATTTTAACAAATCATTGGACGTTTTCAAATAAAACACTAGTGTAAAAAAGAGAGAAAAAATAAACAAATTTTTGCACTTTGAAATATCTTTGTATTAACTTTGTGTAAGTATTTTATACAAAGGAGACAAACATCCTAGTAAGAGAATGTTGTCATGAAAATGAGAAAAATTTATACAAAGAAAGATGGCTATGTGTAACAATTCCATGGGGTTCCCATTCTGCTATAGCCTTCACAACTCTGAGTATCTTGTCCATTCGTTGCTTCGTCCGCAGATGATTGGATTGATCAGAAGCTTGGAGCTTGTCTGTGAAGAGATTGTTCTTAAAGTGATCCAGCGAGACATAGTCATACGCTTTAATTCCCTAACTTTTGCCTGGATCGCCCTTTCGGGTTTTCAATCCACCGGGAAACCCTTTTTGCCCAAGTCGCCCCTTCGGGTTTTCAACTTGCCGGGTGTACAGATTTTTTTTATATTTATCCATAATTTTTTCCCGAACCGCCCTTTCGGGTTTTCGATTCGTCGGGATGCCCAATTTTTCCCAAGTCGTCCTTTTGGGTTTTCAACTTTTCGGGTCGTTTTATGCGTAGTATCTTTTGACTATGTCTGCGTTCGCAGGGTGCGGCAGGTCATCGCCATCCATGGTGGCCAGAATCATTGCCCCGCCAGAAAAGATATTTTTGATCACAAATGGTCCTTCGTAAGTAGGAGTCCATTTTCCCCTGGGATCACTTTGCGGCAAGATGATCCACTTGATTACAAGGTCCCCGACTTGATATACTTGTCTCTTTACTTTCTTGTTGAAGGCTTTGATCATACATTTTTGATACGCCTGACCATGGCAAACAGCAGTAAGTCGCTTTTTGTCAATTAAGTTAAGTTGATCAAGCCGGGTCTGAATCCAATCGTCTTCATTCAAACCAGCATCCTTCATGATTCTCAAGGAAGGGATCTGAACTTCCATAGGCAAAACATCTTCCATGCCATATACCAAAGAAAAGGGGGTTTCCCCAGTTGAAGTGCGTGTCGTGGTACGATACCCATGCAGAGCAAACGGTAACATCTCATGCCAGTCTTTATAGGTGACTGTCATCTTTTGAATGATCTTCTTGATATTTTTGTTTGTAGCTTCGACAGCACCGTTCATCTTAGGCCGATAGGGAGATGAATTATGATGTTGAATCTTGAACTGCTCGCACAGAGCGGTGATCATAGTATTGTTCAAATTTGTACCGTTGTCAGTGATGATCCTATCGGGGATACAATACCGGCATATGAGGTTCTGCTTGATGAAGCGGGCAACCACATTCCTTGTAACGGAGGCGAAGGAAGCTGCTTCGACCCACTTGGTAAAGTAATCAATGGCCACCAGGATGAAACGGTGTCCATTGGATGCGGTAGGCTTGATCTCTCCAATCATGTTGATTCCCCACATCTCGAATGGACAAGGAGTTGTTAAGACATTGAGAGGAACTGGAGGAATATGTACCTTGTCAGCATAGATTTGGCATTTGTGACAAGTGCGGGAATATTGATGACAATCAGCTTCCATGGTAGACCAGTAATAGCCTGCCCGTAGAATCTTCTTAGCCATCGTATGACCGCTTGAGTGGGTGCCAAAGGTGCCATTATGTAGTTCAGCCATGATCTGCTCAGCTTCAATCTTGTCTACACAACGGAGTAGGACACAATCAAGATTGCGCTTGTATAGGATACCATTGCTCAGAAAGAACTTGGCAGCGAACCTTCTTAAGAACTTTTTGTCGTTGATTGAAGCTCCTTCAGGGCTTGTGCTTCGAGATACCTTTTGCGGTCATGAAACCAAGGTCGGTCCACCACTTCTTCGGTATTAATCTCGTGACAATGTGTTGGTTCTTCCATTCGTTCAATGGTGATTTGAGGTGCCTCATTATCCCAATTAAGTTTAAACATGGATGACATTGTAGCTAACGCATCCGCCAACTGATTTTCTTCTCGCGGGAAGTGCTCGAAGGTAATCTGCTCGAAATATGGTAACAATGTCAGGACATGTTCTTTGTAAGGGATGAGGTTGGGGTGCTTAGTATCCCACTCTCCTTAGATTTGACTGATAACCAAAGCTGAGTCCCCAAATACAACCAAAGATTTGATTCCCAAGTCAATAGCAGCCTTGAGACCAAAGATACAAGCTTCATACTCGGCCATGTTGTTGGTGCAGCTGAAGCAGAGTCTAGCGATGAAAAAGGTGTATGGCAACCTTCTGGAGAGATAAGTATCACGCTGATACTGTTCCCAAGTGCATTTGAAGCACCATCAAAGTACAGGGTCCATCGGGATCCTTGTTCAGGTCCGTCATACGGTCCGTTACCTTTAATGTTGTCCAATGTCATAATATCCTCGTCAGGGAAGTCGAACCTCATAGATTGGTAATCTTTGACGGCTTGATGAACTAGATGGTCAGCTAGTACACTCCCCTTTACAGCCTTTTGGGTTGTGTACTGGATATCATACTCAGTCAGGATCATCTGCCATCTAGCAATTCTTCCGGATAAAGCAGGCTTCTCGAAGATGTACTTGATCGGATCCATTTTGGAAATCAGCAAAGTGGTATGTGTCAGCATATACTGCCTTAGCCGGCGAGCAGCCCATACCAAAGTGCAACAAGTTTTCTCGAGAAGTGAGTAGCGAGTCTCACAGTCGGTAAACTTTTTGCTAAGGTAATAAATGGCATGCTCTTTTCGGCCAGACTCGTCATGTTGGCCCAGTACGCACCCCATTGAATTATCCAAAACAGTCAGATACATGATTAACGGCCTTCCTTCGACGGGTGGCATCAAGATAGGAGGTTCTAGCAAATACTCCTTGATTTTATCGAAAGAAACTTGACAGTCGTCACTCCATTCAACCACCTGATCTTTCTTCAACAGCTTGAAGATTGGTTCACAGGTAGATGTTAGGTGAGAAATGAATCTTGCAATGTAGTTTAGGCGTCCCAAGAAACCTCTGACCTCCTTCTTAGTGCGGGGGGCAGGCATTTCTCGTATAGCTTTGACTTTAGCAGGATCAACCTCAATGCCTTTATTGCTGACGATGAATCCCAAGAGTTTACCGGACCTAACTCCGAAAGTGCACTTGCTAGGGTTCAGTCTGAGCTTATACTCCTTCAATCTGACAAACAACAGTTGCAGATGGTCGAGGTGTTCTTCTTCTGTTTGTGAACGGGCTATCATGTCGTCTACGTAGACTTCAATCTCATGATGTATCATGTCATGAAACAAAGCTATCATGGCTCGCTGATAGGTTGCCCCGACATTCTTCAGTCTGAATGGCATCACTTTATAGCAGAAGGTACCCCCACTGTGTAACAAAAATAGTCTTCTCCGTGTCTTTGGGGGCCATTTTGATCTGGTTGTATCCCGAAAATCCATCCATGAAAGAAAACACCTTATGTTGAGTTGTATTGTCGACTAAAATGTCAATGTGTGGCAGTGGAAAGTCATATTTAGGGCTAGCCCTGTTTAAATATCGGTAGTCCACACATATTCTCACTTTGCCATCTTTCTTAGGCACAGGCATAATGTTAGAAACCCATTGTGGATAGGAAGTAACGACAAGAAACCCGACATTGAACTGCTTCATCACTTCAGCTTTGATCTTTTCTGACATGTCAGGCCTCATTCGGCGAACTTTCTGTTTAATTGGTGGACAGTCTTCTCTAGTAGGGAGACGGTGGACCACAATATCTGTGTCGAGTCCCGGCATGTCTTCATAGGACCAAGCAAAGATTTCAACATATTCATTCAATAGTTGAACTAGACGTTCTTTGACATTTGGCTTCAGGTTGGCACCCACTTTAACCTCTCTTCTGTCTTCGGTAGTACCCAAGTTGATAGTCTCTAACAGTTCTTCATGGGGCGGAATAGCCCTTTCTTCCTGTTGTAGAAGTCTAGCCAACTCTCCAGGCACTTCACAGTCTTCATCACCTTCGTATTCGGCATGATTGACCAGATCTTCAGAGCCACTGAAAGCCAAAACAGAATAGTCACCCATGGGCTCTTAGGTACTTGCTAATATTGTTTTCAAAATTTCTTTTCTTTGTGTTTGTGGGTTTGAAGAAGTTTTTGTTTGAAAGGTGTAAGTGTGAAAAGTTTTGTTTTGGAAAGAGCAAGTATCTAAGAACCATCTACCTACTCGAAAAAGGAATCGTTCTATGCTATCTTCCTTTAGACAATGCTATCCCACTATTGATGAGTAGGTAGCATCGTCGTTGGAGTTTTAAGGGTCAATTCGATTAAGGCACGTGCGGTCACTTAAAGCAATGTTAGGACGCCTTAGCGGTAACCCTAATGTCTTAGATCATTTTTTCCGAGGCAACCGTTTCGAGGAAACTATGATCTTTGGACAAGAGGGCGACCTCTAAAACTTCCTATACTCAATGACCGCGTTCGAAGGCAACTAAGTGAGGTGTACCCTAAGAGTGTGCATGTGCGAGTGTGTTGTTTTCAGTTAATTTTGTCTTTGTACATGTCAATGATTATCTATGTTGATTTTAGGTTTTAAACGTTCAATCTTATCATGCATTCCCTATTATCAAACATCTAACAGTTTATAAGTTGCGGAAATTAAATTGCAGAAATTAAACTAACTATTACAAGGCGTCGGGTATTTACATCGCCAAAAGCAACCCTTGAAATTAAAATGCGGAAAATAAATAAAGCGGTAAAAGTATTTAAAGTCCTATTAAGCTATTACATTCCGGAAACAAATACAATATTGAAATAAAATGGATCGCGTGCGGGAAATTAAATCGGGCGAGTTCTAGGGTTTTGACCCTTTGATTATTAAAGAAAGGATTTTTGGTTTGTTTTTTTTAATTAAAAAGAAATTAAACTAAGTTAATTACTAAATTAATAAATTAATTAATTAATGAAAATATTTTTGGGTTTTTGGTATTTAAAGAAATAAAAATAAATTTAATCAATGTTAATAAAAACCTAATTGTCTAAGTTAATTTTAATTATTGCAAAATATATTAAAAGTTATTCCTAATTAAAACTAAATTAATTAAATTAATATTGTTAACAAAAATAAAATGTTGAAATTTAATTTAAATAAGAAAATATTTTTTTGGTTTTTATTTTATGGAGGAAAATTTTGATTGGTTAATTGAATAAAAAATATAATAAAAAGAAATAATAAAAAGAAATAATAAAAAAAATAGAAAGAGTTGGGAGGTTTGGGCCTGTTTAGTGGGGTTGGAATGGCAATTCAGAGGCCCAATAGGCGCTGGCCTTGGCTGACTTTCCTGGATCCCATGTGGCACCTTGACTTGGTCCCATGGTGGACATTCAACCTGGATCACCAGATCTGGCCTGGGGCCATCTGGTGCTTTGATCTTTGAGGACATATGATAGGCTTCAAGCATTGGTTTGTACCTGATTGCATGATAAAATAAAGGAGAATGTAAAGCGCTGGAGGCAGGGATCGAACCCATGACCTCCAGCCAACAACGCCTTGAGAGCACTCCCCCTGACCACTGGATCACTTCGCTTTAATCGTTAATAAAACACAAACGAAATATAATATATAAAACGCGTTAAAAATGCCAGAAAATAAAAAAAAAAACAGCGCACGAATTATGAATCATCCACTGGGGGAGTGCCACGTCTCCACCCCTAACCTCTAGCCCCTGTAATTTTTCCTGCGGATTTAGATCCGCAACTAAATCCGTAGGTCCATCCTAAAATCAAACCTAGGCCATGAAAATTCCTCCCAAGACCATGGTTATGCTCGTCTTCCTCCATTGGTCATGTCTATGTCCATCAATGGAGCTAATTTTGCCAGTGAAAGAAATGCCCAAAAAACAAACTACAAAACCCTAGGTTCGGTTATGGGGTTACAGTCCATACAAATGCAATCAAACAATGCCAAAAGTTCAGAAATTTCATAAGCATCATAAATATATCAAAGATTTTCCAGGAAAATGCAAGAATATGGAGTTACGATTTTGAATACAGGGCCATGAAACGTGATGCTTACAGTGCGTTTTGATGGCTGTGAGAGCTTGCTTTGGATTGATTCTGACTCAATGATTGTCCAGCAAGCGTTTGGTGTTGAGTTTTGCTTTTGAGAATGCCTCTAAATGTGATTTTGGTTTCACACTTTTTCCACCTTTTTCCAAGTTTTGTTCTTGGTGTTCTTGCAGCCTCTAGCCCTGGATTTCGTGCCTTTGCCTTGTATATGTATGATGGAGTGTATTAGGTCAACTTTTGTGGACTGAATCCTTGCACATTGATGCCTTGAGATTGGATTTGATTCACCATTGATAACTTGCCTAATTTGCCAAAAACTCAATCTTTTTGCACATGGAATGCTTGATACGAATTTGATACACTTGATGATGATGATTAAGTCCTGAAAATAGAAAAAGATCTCAAGTAATCAAGTTTTGTGATTTTATTTTATTTAAATTGATTTAAAATGAAATAATTCAATAAAAAATCAAATAAAATAATAAAATTGATAAATAGACACAAGGCTGAATCTAGGGCACGTGTGCAACGTGGCAAGATCAAATCAAGTGGAAAAGAATGGGCCCCTTTGACAAAATTTGAAGTTTTGGGGATAGTTGACTTTTGGCAATTTCGCAAAAATGCCCAACTTCAACAATGCATAACTTCTTCAATTTTGAACTTTTGGAAGTGTTCTTGGACTTTTTAGAAATCTTGAGACGTCCTCTAACCAACCCTTTTGGTCCCATCTCACTTTGAAATTCCATTCTCAAGTTATAAGCTTTGGAAAAAAGGTGTTTTTTTGTTGACTTTCAAAAATGACCTATAATGTCCAAATTTGTAACTTTTTGTGAGTGCATTTCTTGATATTGGGGTATGAATATGGATTGTAGGAAATTGAATCCTCTTCAAAATGAGGTTTGTATGGGTCATTTCTCATAAAGTATGAGAAAGTTATGCTTGGTCAAAGTTGAGTTGACTTTTCCTATAAAACCCTAATTTAGCAACTTTTTAGTCTTGATGAATTTTGAGCAATTCTTGATGAATCATGATCAACCATTGATAAAATGATGAAATATACTTTAAAATGAGAATGTTGGCAAAAAATCTTGAAGTTTGACTATTTGTAGGTCACAGTTGACTTTTGCCCTAGCACAGTCGATTTTTGGACCCTTTGAGCAATTGACTGAGCAAACTTCCTCTGCAAGGCTTGAAATTTGACATGGATGAACTTAAGAACATATTAGGACATTGGGGATAACTTTAGGTCATTTGTATGCAAGTACCTTGATGCAACACAAAACCCTAATTTGGGATTGACTGCCTTAGGAGATGATTTGTCTAACCCACTCTTGAGCAAACTTGAGTAACTTGGAGATTTTTCTTGCAATGTTTTGAGAAATATGAGAGGGAAAATTTTGGGGTACAACAGTTGCCCCTGTTTAATCTTCTTAAACCTGAGGATGTAGATTGACTTTCGTGCCTTTCGTGATCCGAAGGTGGAAGATGATTGAACACTAGAGTGCTCAGAAATTTGCACTCGCATGAAGTGGTATCAGCATTGTGATGTCGGGAATGGGCTTACAGATGCCATTTGGAGATTGTTGATAGGTGGTTCGGACTTCGACTGGAATAGGAATCAGGGAGATCTTAGCGTCGATCTAACTGAACCAGAGAAGGTCTTGGATTAACTTTGGCTGGATAAGAATCAGAAAAATCTTATAATCGATTTAACTGAACTAAATGAAAGTCTTGGAATATCTTTAACTGGAATACGAATCAGGGAGATCTTAGCATCGATCTGATGAATCAGAGAAGGTCTTGGATTAACTTTGACTGGATAAGAATCAGAAAAATCTTCGAATCGATTTAACTGAACCAGACGAAAGTCTTAGAATATCTTCAACTGGAATACGAATCAGGGAGATCTTAGCGTTGATCTGACTGAACCAGAGAAGGTATTGGATTAACTTTGACTGGATAAGAATCAGAAAAATCTTAGGATCGATTTAACTGAACCAGACAAAAGTCTTGGAATATCTTCAACTGGAATACGAATCAGGGAGATCTTAGCATCGATCTGACTGAACCAGAGAAGGTCTTGGATTAACTTTGACTGGATAAGAATCAGAAAAATCTTAGGATCGATTTAACTGAACCAGATGAAAGTCTTGGAATATCTTCAACTGGAATACGAATCAGGGAGATCTTAGCGTCGATCTGACTGAACCAGAGAAGGTCTTGGATTAACTTTGACTGGATAAGAATCAGAAAAATCTTCGAATCGATTTAACTGAACCAGACAAAAGTCTTGGAATATCTTCAACTGGAATAAGAATCAGGGAGATCTTAGCGTCGATCTGACTGAACCAGAGAAGGTCTTGGGTTAACTTTGACTGGATAAGAATAAAAAAAATCTTAGGATTGATTTAACTGAACCAAACAAAAGTCTTGGAACATCTTCAACTGGAATACGAATCAGGGAGATCTTAGCGTCGATCTGACTGAACCAGAGAAGGTCTTGGGTTAACTTTGACTAGATAAGAATCAGAAAAATCAGGATCGATTTAACTGAACTAGACAAAAGTCTTGGAATATCTTCAACTAGAATACGAATCAGGGAGATCTTAGCGTCGATCTGACTGAACCAGAGAAGGTCTTGGGTTAACTTTGACTGGATAAGAATCAGAAAAATCTTAGGATCGATTTAACTGAACCAGACAAAAGTCTTGGAATATCTTCAACTGGAATATGAATCAGGGAGATCTTAGCGTCGATCTGACTGAACCAGAGAAGGTCTTGGATTAACTTTGACTGGATAAGAATCAGAAAAATCTTAGGATCGATTTAACTGAACCAGACAAAAGTCTTGGAATATCTTCAACTGGAATACGAATCAGGGAGATCTTAGCGTCGATCTGACTGAACCAGAGAAGGTCTTGGATTAACTTTGACTGGATAAGAATCAGAAAAATCTTAGGATCGATTTAACTGAACCAGACAAAAGTCTTGGAATATCTTCAACTGGAATACGAATCAGGGAGATCTTAGCGTCGATCTGACTGAACCAGAGAAGGTCTTGGATTAACTTTGACTGGATAAGAATCAGAAAAATCTTAGGATCAATTTAACTGAACCAGACAAAGGTCTTCCATAGATGTAGTTTTTCTTTTGAGGGGGCTACCATGTCATATGAGTAGTCAACTGTGTTTACTGATTCGTCTTTCCCTGAAATGGTAAAGAGTCAGTCATATGAAATGTCATGATGTATGAAATGCATGATATATATCAAGCAATAATGCTCTCAACATAAATGAGATTGTATGGTATGATGTGTATATGCATGTATCATGATGTATGGAAATGTAATGTTTTAGCTGGGGAAAATAATTCCCGGATAACTGCTGAAGAACAGAGTTGGATTCTTCATTTCTATTGGGGATGGTGAATGAAGATGATAAACCTGCAGGAGAGGATGACTCCGTTGGGGAATAAACTGATGAGGAGATTACTCTGTGGGGAAGAGATATTCTGCTGAAGATTCCACTGATAAATTCTGCTGGTGATATTGAATCTGTTGGGGATTGAATTCCTGTTTATGAAAGGAAAGGACTCCACTGGGGATGATATTTCAGTTGTGACTTGCTGGGGATAACCCTTTAGACTCTTATGGGGATAATCCTTTGAGTTCTGCTGGGAATGATCCTTTGAGCTCGGCTGGGGAGATTTATTTTTGTACTCTGCTGGGGATAAACTTCCAGAGTCTACTTGGGATGATTCTCGCAACTCCACTGGGGAAGCTTTTTCAGACTGCGCTGGGAAAATTTTAACTCCACTGGGGATATCTTGTACCCTGCCGGGGAGCATTCTTATACTCCGTTGGGGAATATTAAGACTGTCGGGGATATCAAGCCTTTTTAGTGCTGATGGTAGATCAACTCTGCTTGGGGAGAGCATTGTTGATTCGTTCATAGTTGCAAGTCCCAACTGGGGGAGAGCTACCATTACTGCCTTACTTTGCGGGGAGTGAAGGTATCTTAGCCATATTCTTCAGCTGAATCTACCTTTGTACCTGGTAGACAGAGCAACTATACAGCTTGGACAATCCTCATTTGTCCCTGTTTCTGATATTACCAGTAATCATCTTTTGTTTCATATGTAAATATTCATGAGCAGCAATTAATGTCAAATGCATATATCAAAAATGAACATTGGACGTTCTTTGCAAAACAAAACAGATAAAGAAGAACAATTTGAAATTTCTTTGAAAATGAATTGTATTGATTTTGAAGTTTGGCCTGTAAATAGGCGTTTTTGTACAAGAGGCTGACGTCCTAGTAAGAGAACGCCGCCGAGCAGATAGAATTTACACAAATTATGAAAAACAAAAAAGTTATGTGAACAATCCCACTGGGTTCCAACTCTGTTATTGCCTTTATGTCCTCGAGCATCTCATCACTTTGCTACTTGGTTGAAGGTAGATCAGATTGATTAGTGTCGTCCGAGCTTAATAGTTGATACCGAAGTCTGGATACAAGGTGATCCAATGAGACATAATGTTACGCTTTGATCCCTAATTTTTGCCTGGACCGCCCTTTCGGGTTTTCAGTCCACCGGGATACCCTTTTTTGCCCAAGCCGCCCTTTCAGGTTTTCAACTTGCCGGGTGTATAGATTTTTTCATTTTCATCCCTTATTTTTGCCCAAACCCTTTTGGTTCGCCGAGAAGCCCTTATTTTTTCCTAGGCCAGTCAGCCTAGCAGGTCTTTGATTATGCGTAGTATCTTTTCACTATGTATGCATTGACGGGGTGAGGAAGGTCGTCACCATCCATGGTGGTTAGAATCATAGCTCCGCCTGAGAAAATGTTCTTAACCACAAATGGCCCTTCGTAAGTAGGGGTCCATTTGCCCCTGGGATCACTTTGAGGTAATATGATGCGCCTGATAACCAGGTCCCCAACTTGATACTCTTGTCGTCTGACTTTCTTGTTGAATGCCTTGATCATCCGTTTTTGATACGTCTGACCATGATAAATAGTAGTAAGTCTCTTTTCGTCGATTAGGTTCAGTTGATCAAGCCAGGTCTGAATCCAGTCATCTTTACTCAAACCTGCATCCTTCATGATCCGAAGAGAGGGTATCTGAACTTCAATGGGCAAGACTGCCTCCATGCCATATACCAAGGAGTAGGGTGTTGCCCCTGTTGACGTCCGCGCTAAGGTACGGTACCCATGAAGAGCAAATGGTAACATCTCGTGCCAGTCTTTGTATGTCATTGTCATCTTCAGCACAATCTTCTTAATGTTCTTATTAGCCGCTTCAACATCCCCATTCATCTTCGGCCAGTAGGGAGAAGAGTTATGATGTTGTATCTTGAATTGCTCGCAGAGCTCGATGATCATCTTGTTGTTGAGATTGGTACCATTGTCCGTAATGATCCTCTCTGGTACACCATATCGACAGATCAGATTGTGCCGAATGAACCGTGCCATGACGTTCTTGGTTACAGTAGCAAAGGAAGTTGCTTCAACCCATTTCGTAAAGTAATCAATTGTTACCAGGATGAAGCGATGCCCGTTAGATGCCGTAGGTCTGATCTCGCCGATCATATCAATGCCCCACATTGCAAAAGGCCAAGGTACCGTCAAGACATTTAGAGGGACTGGAGGTATGTGCACCTTATCAGCATAGACTTGACACTTGTGACATGTTCAAGAATGCTGATAACAGTCAGCTTCTATTGTGGACCAATAATATCCTGCCCGAAGGATTTTCTTTGCCATGGTGTGTCCACTGGAATGAGTTCCGAAAGTACCTTCATGTAACTCCGCCATGATCCTTTCTGCTTCACTCTTATCCACACAACACAGTAAGGTTGAATCATGGTTGCACTTGTAAAGGATGCCATTGCTGATGAAGAACTTTGCTGCGAACCTCCTCAGAAACTTCTTGTCATTAACAGATGCACCCTCGGGGTATTCCTGAGCCTCAAGGTACCTCTTTACCTCATGAAACCAGGGTTTATCCGCTACCTCTTCAGTCTCAATATCACAGCAATACGCAGGTTCATCCAGTTTTTCAATGATGATCCGGGGAGCTTCGTTGTCCCAATTGACCTTGAACATAGAAGACATCGTAGCCAGCGCGTCCGCCAACTGATTCTCCTCTCTAGGGAAGTGTTCAAAGGTTATCTCCTCAAAATGTGGAAGCAACGTCAACACATACTCCTTGTAAGGAATAAGATTAGGGTGTTTCGTATCCCACTCGCCTTTGATCTGAATGATCACGAGAGCGGAATCTTCGAAGACACTTAGGAACTTAATCCTTAGGTCAATTGCTGCTCGAAGACCCATGATGCATGCTTCATACTCCGCCATATTGTTGGTGCAGTTGAAACATAGTCGGGCGATAAACGGAGTATGAGAGCCTTTAGGATATATGATCACGGCGCCAATGCCATTGCCCAAAGCGTTTGAAGCTCCATCAAAGTACATAGAGCATCAGGACCCTTCCTCAGGTCGTTCATCCGGTCCAGGTGTCTCACAGTCAGTCACTATCATGATACTCTCATCCGGAAATTCAAAGTTCATAGACTGGTAATCATCCACTGCTTGATGTGCCAAATGATCTGCCAACACACTTCCCTTGATTGCCTTTTGAGTCGTATACTGGATGTCATACTCAGTCAAGATCATCTACCATCTCGCTATTCTTCCAGACAAAGCAGACTTCTCGAAGATATATTTGATTGGATCCATTTTTGATATCAATAGAGTAGTGTGAGTCAGCATATACTGTCTCAGCCGGCGAGCAGCCCATGCCAAAGCGCAGAAAGTTTTCTCGAGCAACGAGTATCGGGTCTCGTAGTCGGTAAACTTTTTGCTAAGGTAATAAATAGCATGCTCTTTTCGGCCTGACTCGTCATGCTGCCCCAGCACACAGCCCATTGAGTTGTCGAGTACTGTCAAGTATAAGATCAGAGGTCTCCCTTCGACTGGAGGCATCAGAATAGGTGGCTCTTGGAGGTACTCTTTGATCCTTTCGAAAGCGGCCCGACATTCATTATTCCAATGTACTACTTGATCTTTCTTCAGTAACTTGAAGATTGGTTCATAAGTAGCGGTCAGGTGTGAGATGAATCGGGCAATGTAGTTTAGTCGTCCCAAGAAGCCTCTGAATTCTTTCTCTGTTTGGGGAGCTGGCATCTCTTGTATGGCCTTCACCTTCGCCGGATCCACTTGAATACCTTTGTCGCTTACGACGAAACCCAGCAGTTTACCAGATCTCACCCCGAAGGTGCACTTGTTTGGGTTTAACCTCGGCTTGTACATCTTCAACCTGTCAAATAGCTTCTGAAGGTGGTCCAGATGTTCTTCTTCAGTTTGAGATCTTGAAATCATGTCATCAACGTATACCTCAATCTCATGATGGATCATGTCATGAAACAAAGCAACCATGGCACGCTGATACGTTGCCCCAGCATTCTTCAGTCCAAAAGGCATGACCTTGTAGCAAAAAGTACCCCACTGAGTAACAAAAGTTGTCTTCTCCATGTCTTCGGGAGCCATTTTAATCTGATTATAATCGGAGAAACCATCCATGAAGGAGAAGACTTTATGCTGAGCGGTGTTGTCAACCAGAACATAAATATGAGGTAGAGGGAAGTCATCCTTGGGGCTTGCCCTGTTCAGATCCCTATAGTCAACACACATTCGAACCTTACCATCCTTCTTCGGCACAGGAACCACATTAGCCACCCACTATGGGTAAGAAGTAACTGCTATAAAACCGGCGTCAAACTGTTTCATCACTTCAGCCTTGATTTTCTCAAACATCTCTGGGCACATTCGGCGGACCTTCTGTTTCACTGGAGGACAATCTTCCTTGGTAGGTAGGCGATGAACCACAATATCAGTATCCAACCCAGGCATGTCTTCATAAGACCAGGCGAAGATCTCAACGTAGTCACGCAGCATCTGAATCAACCGTTGCTTCACACTAGCTTCCAGATTTGCACCAATCTTAACTTCTTTCTTGTCTATCTCTGTACCCAGATTTACTGATTCCACTGGCTCTTCATGCGGCTGAATGGCCCTCTCTTTCTGAAGTAACAGTCTTGCAAGTTCACCAGGCACTTCGCAATCATCATCACCTTCGTCTTCGGCTAAGTTGATCGGACTTTCGAAGTCATAACTGGCAATAGCAGAGTCGTTACTAGTGAGATCCAGAGTGGATGTAGACCTGTATATGTGAGTGTGTGTAAACTAGCTGTTTTTGCAATATAATAAAAAAACAAGAAGCGCAAAATTTGAAATGCAAGAAACGTCCAATGCTTTTATTAATGATATATGAAAATGACACACATAAAGCCCTCACAAATGAAGCCACGGTGCCCCGGGTAAGACACCGGGCCATAGAGTTTAAAACATTGTCTGTTACAAATTCAAAACAAAAAGTTTCATTACTGGGTAACAAAAGAAAAAGGGATGAAGTCCTTTGCTGTCCAGTTGCTTGGTCCATCGTCGGTCGTAGGATAGATCCAATTGTCGAACTCAGACTCTTCAACATCGTCTTCAATGGAATTTACTCCTGAATTGCTGATGAACAGGGGAGGTCTTCCGATCCGTGCATTCCGAACAGCCCTTTGAGCTTCTGCAGTGAAACCCAAACCAAACTTGTTAGTCTTCTGTGTAAAATCAGGGAGTTGTCCCCAATTCGCACACCCACCTTTCTCGACAACAGCCCGGGCATCCTTAAAGGAAGCCATCTTCATAGGAGAATCTTCAACAACAGTCTCAGTTGACGCCAGCGTCTGGGGAACCTCTTCAAAATGTTGAAATGGGGTCTCAATGAACTCCCCATCCATCTCTACATATCGGAAAGAGTTGAGGTGGCTCACCATGTACTCTTCCTCTCCTTGTACTGTCACAATCTTCCCTTTTACTGGGTACTTCAGCTTCTGGTGGAGCGTTGAGGTTACGGCCCCAGCTTTGTGGATCCATGGGCGACCCAGCAAACAAGAATAAGATGGCTGAATGTCCATCACATAGAATGTAGAGTTGAAAACTTGAGAACCAACCTTAATCGGAATATCCACTTCTCCATGTACCATTCTTTTAGACCCATCAAAGGCCCTGACGACAATTTTGCTTGGTTTCAACTCCAACCCTTCACAGTCCAACCGGTCTAGAGCTTTTTTAGGCAAGACATTCAATGAGGAACCAGTATCCACTAATACATGAGCAAGAGTAGTGCCCCTGCATTCGATGGAGACATGCATGGCATCGTTGTGATTCTTCCCCTTAGTAGTCAAGTCGGCGTCAGAGAAACCCAACCCATTATCAGCAGTCAAACTAGCCACGCAATCTTTAAACTGATCAGCCGATGTCTCTTGCGGTACGTGTGCAGTCTTCAGGAATGCAATTAGAGCCTTGGCATGGGCCTCTGAGCATAACAACAGTGACAACATAGAAATCTTGGACGGGGTTTACCCCAGCTGCTCGACTACATTTAGTCGCTCTTTTTGATGATCTTTAAAATCTCTTCCATCTATTGTCTAGAAGCTTCAACAGTAATTGTCTTTGGTGCCTCCGTCTGGGCAGGCTCACTGGTGGTCCCCTTGCCCCGAGTGTCAGATGACTCGGCGACAGGGGTAAGAATAGGAACTTGAACAGGAATAATAGCAGGTACGCTGGCAGGTGTAATAATAACAGGTTTTCGGGCAGTTAGTGGAGAGATATCAGGTGAGAAAAGTCTTCTGCTACGGGTGACTTTAGCAGGTCCAACAATATTGTTGACATCAGTATCAGCATCTAAATCTTGTTTAACTCCATGAAAATAAACATCAGCCCCGTAGTGCCAAGGGACAACTTTATTAGATGTATAGGGGATAGGCCCAGGAACAGTGATGACCAATGGTGCGATTCTTGGAACAGATGTAATTCTAACAGGCTTTCTCGAGGAAGCCTTGGAAGAATTGTCGAGAATGGTGATAATAGCAATTTCTTCAGTATGAACTAAGGGAACAACAGTCTTCTCAAACAGAATTTCTTTACTATCCATCAGGCGTTGGACTCCTGATTTCAAAAGTGGGCAATCGGTTGGTAGGGCAGAACACATACGGCAACCTTCGTCACAGCCTGGAAATAAACCGGCTAGCAAAAGGTTCTTTTTCACAGTCATCAAAGGGGTAACAATGTCGTTCACAGAAACCACAAACGAGTCTTCATCTATAGCATTCACTCCATGCTTGCGCATAGGAGCAATCACAACATTAGGTCTTTCGGGCGCCTCGAACTCAATCTCCTTAGCATCAATTAAGTCCTGTATTTTGTTCTTCAAAGCCCAACAATCATCTGTATTATGTCCCGGGCTATCAGAGTGAAAAGCACAACGGACATTAGGGTTATACTTAGGTGATGCAATGTTAGGATTCTGCGGAGCCTCCCTTGGAGTTACTAGATTGGTCTTTAATAACTACGGCAGAATCTGAGACAAAGTCATGTTGAGATGGGTGAATTGCCTTCGAGGTCTCTTGGCCTTTTGTTGATTGTTGCGCTGAGTAGCACCAGCAGGTCTTGAAATAACAACTGCATTAACATCTTGGCGGTGTTCAGGTCTATTCTGGCTTTTCGAACTGTAAACAACACTGGACTCCTTCTTAAAAGGCTTTTTCTCGGTGCTCGATGAAGCACCCTTTTGTATCTTACCAGACTTAATACCAGCCTCAATCCTCTCACCGGTCATAATTAGCTCTGTAAACCCATACGAAGAGCTTCCAATCAGGTGGTTGAAAAATGGACCAGACAAGGTCCCCAGAAACATATCCACAAGCTCCCGATCATCCAAGGGTGGTTGCACTCTTCCGGCGAGGTCCCTCCACTTCTGAGCATAATCTTTGAAACCTTCACCCGTTCCCATAGACATACCCTGGAGTTGGGTACGCGTGGGAGCGAGGTCGGAATTGTATTGGTACTTCCTGTAGAAAGCAGTAGCCAAATCTTCCCAACTGCGGATACTGGCTCCGTCCAACTGGTAAAACCATTCAAGCTAAGTCCCTGAGAGACTGTCTTGAAAGAAGTGGATCCATAGGTTCTTATCAGCGGTGTACGGCTGAATCTTCCTTACATATGACCGGAGGTGCAGCTTCGGACAAGAAACTCCGTCATACTTAACAAAGGTTGGTGCTTTAAATTTGTGGGGAATCACCACCCCAGATGATAGACCCAGATCACCAAAGTCTAGACCAGGCACTTTCTGAACTTCCATCGCACTCAACCGGTCTTCCAGTTGTTTGTATCTATCCTCAGCCGGAGGATACTGGTCTTTGTCGAAGTCCGTCTCATTGTCTGAGACCACAGGGCTAGCATCCCTCCTTTCTTCCTGACTATCTTTCCCTCCAGATGAGGTGGTCAAATCAACTTCATCCCGTAGCCTATTTCCAAACCTGTGACCTGTGTTAAACAGGACTGTCCTCTTCTTCTTCTCCTTCTTCTCTTTCAGAATCAGGGTCTTCAGATCTTGCTGACTGTGATCGGTGGGAATAGAACTGATTGTTTTGGAATGTTGGTTCGCGTTTTACGTTTGTTTTTGCAAAATGTCGCGGTAAGCAAGAGTCGCCACCGTCTTTTATTTTATCCAACAAGGAAAGGACAAAAGCACAGAAAAATTCCTTTTTGAGATGTTTCTCGGGTTTGGGTGGTAGATTATAGAAAGGGAAGGTGTTAGCACCCTTTCTATCCGTGGTTATCCACGGGCTCTTAGGTACTTGCTCATTATGTTTTCAAAGTTTGCTTTTCTTTGTGTTTGTGGGTTTGAAAAAAGTTTGGTTTGAAAGAGTGTAAGTGCGAAAAGTTTTGTTTTGTTTTAAAAAGGAGCAAGTACTTAAGAACCATCTACCTACTCAAAAAGGAATTAAATTGTGCAAATTTCCTTTAGATAATGCTACCCCACTATTGATGAGTAGGTAGCATCGTCGTTGGAGTTTTTGGGTCAATTTGATTAAGGGATGTATGGTCACTAAAGCAACATTAGGACGCCTTAGTGGTAACCCTAATATCCTAGATCATTTTTTCTAGGCAACCGTTTCGAGGCAACTATGATCTTTGGACAAGAGGGCGACCTCTAAAACTTCCTATACTCAATGACCACGTTCGAGGCAACCAAGTGAGGTGTACCCTAAGAGTGCGCATGTGCGAGTGTATTGTTTTTCAGTTATTTATCTTTGTACATGTTATGGGTGATCTATTGTTGATTTTAAATTAAAATTGATCTTGTCATGCATTGCCTAGTTATCAAACATCTAACAGTTAATATTATACGGAAATTAAATTGCGGAAAATTGAATCTAAGCTATTACAAGGCGTCGGGTATTTACATCGCCAAAAACAAACCCTTTAAAATTAAATTGCGAAAAGTAAATAAAAGCGATAAATAAATAAATAAAATCCTAAGTTAAAAACTATTACATTCTCGAAGCAGTTACAATATTGGAATATGGATCAAAAATAATACGCGCGCGAGAAAATTAAATCGGAGTGTCTTAGGGTTTTGACCCTTTTTTTTATTAAAGAAAGCAATATTTTTTTTATTTTTTGAATTAAAAATTAGTCTAAGTTAATAGTTGAATTAATTAATTAAATGAAAATATTTTTGGGTTTTATTTATAATTAAGGAAATAAAATAAGAATGGTTAAAAATGTTAAAAACCTAATATTCTAATTTGATTTTAATTTATTGCAAAATATATTATGGTTAAACCTATTTAAACTAAATAAATTAATTAATGTTTATTTACAAAAATAAATAAGGAAATTAATGGATTTTATAAAAATATTATTTTTGTTGTTTCTGATTTTTTTATGAGAAAAAATTAATGGGTTAGTAATTAATTAAATAAAATAAGTAAATAAATAAAAAGATATAGAAATTAAAAGAAATACTCAGGGGGGTGTGGGCCTGAATCTGGGTGTGAAATCAGCAATTAGTTGGCCCATTAACGCTCCAGCCTGTTTGACCTTTTGAATCGCCCACATGCCTGTTGACTGGAGATCATGGTAGTCCTCCATCCATGGCCATTGGATCTAGATCTGAAGATACCTGGCATGTTGATTTTTGAGGCGTATGGTGGTCTTTATGCTTGAAGATCCACTGGAATAGCTGCAAGAAAATAATAATAAGCGTTTTGGGGGACCTGGGATTCGAACCCAGGTCCCAAAGGGGTTTTGCCATAGCGTACTTACCAACTCATCCATGCTGCTTCTTTGTTATTGGAATAGAAAAAAAATATTATATTCAAAACAATTAATTATGCCCTGAAAAATAATAAAAAACGCGCTAATAATTTAAACAAGCCAATGACGCTAAGCCACGTAATCGTCTTCCCCAACGCATCCCTGGTTCGTTTACCTGCGGATTTTTATCTGCAGGAAGATTTGTAGGGTATTTCAAAAATCCCCCCCAGACCATATAAACGAAACCTAAGCATACCAATGCGTTCGTCTCTTCCTCCTGGTTGTCCCTATACCCATCATTAGCATTGATTTTTCCTGTATCAAAAAGGCCTAAAAAACAAGAACAAGAACCCTAGGTTCGGGCATCATGATACAGGTTCTAAAAATAAAATTGAATAATGCCAAAACGTCCTAAATCAAACAACAAACAAAAATATGCCAAGATTTTAAAGAAAAGATGCAAGAATTGGAGATTTGGATTCCATACTCAGAGCTTGGTTCGTGATGACTTACAGTGCAATTGATGGCGTCTAAAGGGCTGGTTTTGATTGTTACAGCTTCATGAGATTTCAGGGAAGAGTGCTATGTCAAGCTTTTGCTTTGTATCGAGCTCCAAGATGGATTTCACATTCCAAGTTTTCAAGCTTTTTTTTCAAAGTTCTTCTGGCCGTTTCAGCAATGCTTTGTGTGTGTTCTTGCTATGCCTGGCTTATGTGAGTGTTATAGAATGAATTTAGGTCAAAACTTGGGCCATAATCCATATGCATTGAAGATGGAAGATTTGATTTTGATCACCATTATCAAACTTCCAAAAATAGCTCAAATCTGATTTTTTTTTATGCATGAATAAGCCTTGATACGAATTGATTTGATGAATCATGACAATTGAAAGTTGTACCAATCAAAAAGATATTATTTCATCAATTTTTAGATTTTATTTGATTTAATATTGATTAAAAATGAATTAAATCAATAAAAATTAAATAAAATAGAAAAATAAATGAATGGCCATGAAATCAAATATAGGACACGTGTGTGGCTTGACAAGACCATATCAAGTGGAAAAAAGTGGGCCCTTTTGTCAAAAATTGGAGTTTTGAGGATAGTTGACTTTTGGCAAATTTGTAAAAATGCCCAACTTCAACAATGCATAACTTCCTCAATTTTGAACTTTTGGAGGTGTTCTTGGACTTTTTAGAAACCTTGAGATGTCCTCTAATCAACCCTTTTTGTCTCATATAACTTTGATGTTCCATGATCAAGTTATAAGCTTTGGAAAAAAGGGTGTTTTTGTTGACTTTCAAAAAGGACCTATAATGTCCAAATTTGTAACTTTTTGTGAGAGCATTTCTTAATCTTGGGATGTGAATATGGATTGTAGGAAATTTCATCCTCTTAAAAATGAGCTTTGGATGGGTCATTTATCATAAATTATGAGAAAATTATGCTTGGTCAAAGTTGAGTTGACTTTTCCTACAAAACCCTAATTTAGCAACTTTTGAATCTTGATGAATCTTGAGCAATCCTTGATGAATCATGATCAACCCTTGATCAAATGATGAATTATCCTTTAAAATGATAATTTTGATAAAAAATCTTGAGGTTTGACTGTATTTGGGACACAGTTGACTTTTGCCCTAGCACAGTCGATTTTTGGGCCTCTTGAGCAATTGACTGACCAAACTTCCTCTGCAAGGCTTGAAATTTGACATGGATGAAATTAAGAACATATTAAGACATTGGGAATCACTTGAGGCTAATTGGATATGAGGACCTTAATGCAACACAAAACCCTAATTTTGACTTGACTGCCTTAGGAGGTGATTTGACTATCCAACCCTTGAGCCAACTTGAGCAACTTGAAGATTATTCTTGACATGTCTTGAGGAATATGGGAGGGAAAATTTTGGGGTACAACAATTGCCCCTGTTCAATCTTCTTAAACCTGAGGATATAGATTGGCGTTCGGGCCTTTCGTGATCCGAAGGTGGAAGATGATTGAACACTAGAGTGCCCGGAAATTTGCACTCGCATGAAGTAGCATCTGTCTTGTGATGTCGGGAATGGGCTTACAGATGGCATTTGGAGATTGTTGGTAGGAGGATGGGCTTACAGATGCCATCTGCAGGAGTGTCGATCGCATAAGAGATTCCTTAGCGAGAATTTGCACACTTGTTGTTTGTAGAAGATTCCGATGGGGAAGCCTAACTTTTGTTGAGATTTAGGAACTTGCTTGTACTTCAACTGAGAGAATGCCTCGGCTGAGTCTTAAAAACCTGTCCATAATTCAATTTGGGGGAAACATCTTCATCAAGATCTAGGAACTGTCTCGTGCTCAACGTAGTATACCGTTGAGGTTATAGCACTCGTCCACACTATGACGTAGGGAAAACATCAAGATCTAGGAACTGACTCGTGCTCAACGTAGTATACCGTTGAGGTTATAGCACTCATCCACACTATGACGGAGGAAAACATCAAGATCTAGGAACTGACTCGTGCTCAACGTAGTATACCATTGAGGTTATAGCACTCGTCCACACTATGACGTAGGGAAACATCTTCATCAAGATCTAGGAACTGTCTCGTGCTCAACGTAGTATACCGTTGAGGTTATAGCACTCGTCCACACTATGACGGAGGAAAACATCAAGATCTAGGAATTGTCTCGTGCTCAACGTAGTATACCATTGAGGTTATAGCACTCGTCCACACTATGACGGAGGAAAACATCAAGATCTAGGAACTATCTCGTGCTCAACATAGTATACCGTTGAGGTTATAGAACTCGTCCACACTATGACGGAGGAAAACACCAAGATCTAGGAACTGTCTCGTGCTCAACGTAGTATACTGTTGAGGTTATATCACTCGTCCATACTATGACAAAGGAAAACTTCAAGATCTAAGAATTGACTCGTGCTCAACATAGTATATCGTTGAGGTTATAGCACTCGTCCATACTATGACGGAGGAAAACATCAAAATCTAGGAACTGACTCGTGCTCAACGTAGTATACCGTTGAGGTTATAGCACTTGTCCACACTATGACGTAGGGAAACCGTCGAGATTGAGAACCTTATCTGAAATTCAACCGAGGATAATTCAATTGAGATTTAAGAACCGGTCAGGTCTTCGACGTAACTGAGAACTTTAACTGTATCTTTCCTGAAAGGTAAAGGTCAGTCACATGCAATGCATGATATGGATCAGGCAATGATGTTCTCAAAATAAATGAGATTGTATTTGTATGATGCGTATATGCATGTATCATGATGTATGGAAGTGTGATGTTTTAGCTGGGGAAAATAAATCCCGGAGCTGCTGGAGAATAAAGTTGAATGCTTCGCTTTCGCTGGGGATGGTGGACGAAGGTGATAAATTTGTAGGAGAGAAGAACTCCATTGGGGGATAAACTGATGAAGAGATTATTCTGAGGGGAATTATTTTGTGGGGAAGAGATGTTCTGTTGAGGATTTTAACGATAAACTCCGCTGGGGATTCCATTGATAAGCTCTGTTGGGGATTTCAACGATAAACTCCGTTGGGGATGGATTACCGTTGCTGGTGATATTGAGTCTGTTGAGGATAGAAGTCCTGCTGGGGGGAAAGAAAGAACTTCTCCGGGGATGATCTTTCAGTTGCAACTTGCTGAGGATAACCCAGTTAGACTCTTGTGAGGATAACCTTCTGAATTTGGCTGGGGAGATTTATTTGTGCTCTGCAGGGGATAAGCTTCCAGAATCTACTGGGTAAGATGATTCAACTCTGGCGGGGAAGCATTTTTAGACTGCGCTGGGGAAACGGCTCCACTAGGGGTATCTTGTATTCTGTCAGGGAACATTCTTATACTCTGTTGAAGAATATTAAGACTGTCGTAGATGCTCTTATACTTGCTGGGGAATATCTTTATACTCCGCTGGGGAAGATTAAGATCTTCTGTGGATACCAAGCCTTTTCAGGGCTGATGGTAGATTAACTCTTCTTGGGGAGAGTATTACTGATTTGTATATAGCTGCAAGTCTCATCTGGGAAATCTACCCTTACTGTTTTACTCTGCGGGGAGTGACGGTATCTTGGTCATATTCTTCAGCTGAACCTACCTTGGTACCTTGGTGGACAGAGCAACTAGACCGCTCGGACAATTCTTATTGCCCCTACTTCTGATATCACCCGTAATTTGTCCTTTGTTTCGCATGTAAATATTTATGAGCAGTAATTAATGTCAAATGCATATATCAAAAATGAACATTGGACATTCTTTGCAAAACAAAACAGATAAAGGAAAAACAGTTTGAAATTTGTCTAAAAGTGAATTTGTATTGATTTTGAAGTTTGGCCTGAAAATAGGCGTTTTTGTACAAGAGGCTGACGTCCTAGTAAGAGAACGCCGCCGAACAAATAGAATCTATACAATTTGTGAAAAGAAAACAAAACAGCTATGTGAATAATACCATTGGGTTCCAACTCTGCTATTGCCTTTATATCTTCAAGCATCTCATCACTTTGCTACTTAGTTGAAGATGAATCTGTTTGATTGGTGTCGTCCGAGCTTGATAGTTGATACCGAAGTCTGGATGCAAGGTGATCCAATGAAACATAGTATTACGCTTTGATCCCTAACTTTTGCCTGGACCGCCCTTTCGGGTTTTCAGTCCACCGGGATACCCTTTTTTGCCCAAGCCGCCTTTTCAGGTTTTCGACTTGCCGGGTGTACAGATTTTTTTTCATTTTCATCCCTTATTTTTGCCCGAACCCTTTTGGTTCGTCGGGAAGCCGTTATTTTTTCCTAGGCCAGTCAACCTAGCGGGTCTTTGATTATGCGTAGTATCTTTTTACTATGTCCGCATTGACGGGGTGAGGAAGGTCGTCACCATCCATAGTGGTCAGAATCATAGCTCCTCCTGAGAAGATGTTCTTAACCATAAATGGCCCTTCGTAAGTAGGGGTCCATTTGCCCCTGGGATCACCTTGAGGTAAGATAATGCGTTTGATTACCAGATCCCCAACCTGATACTCTTATCGTCTAACTTTCTTGTTAAATGCCTTGATCATCCATTTTTGGTACGTCTGACCATGACAAATAGCAGTAAGTCTCTTTTCGTTGATTAGTTTTAGCTGATCAAGTCGGGTCTGAATCCAGTCATCTTCACTCAAACCTGCATCCTTCATGATCCGGAGGGAGGGTATCTGAACTTCAATGGGCAGGACTGCCTCCACGCTATAAACCAAGAAATAGGGTGTTGCCCCTGTTGACGTCTGTGCTGAGGTACGGTACCCGTGAAGAGAAAATGGTAACATCTCGTGCCAGTCTTTGTATGTCACTGTCATCTTCTGCACAATCTTCTTAATATTCTTATTTGCTGCTTCGACAGCCCTATTCATTTTCGGCCGGTAGGGAGAAGAGTTATGATGTTATATCTTGAATTGCTCGCAGAGCTCGGTGATCATATTGTTGTTAAGATTGGTACCATTGTCCGTAATGATCCTCTCTGGTACACCGTATCGACAGATCAGATTATGCCGAATGAACCGTACCACGACGTTCTTGGTTACAGTAGCAAAGGAAGTTGCTTCAACCCACTTTGTAAAGTAATCAATCACTACCAGGATGAAACAATGCCCGTTGTATGCCGTAGGTTTGATCTCGCCGATCATATCAATGCCCCACATTGCAAAAGGCCAAGGTGCTGTCAAAACATTCAGAAGAACTGGAGGAATGTGCACCTTATCAGCATAGACCTGGCACTTGTGACATGTCCGAGAATGTTGATAACAGTCAGCTTCCATTATGGACCAGTAATATCCTGCCCGAAGGATTTTCTTTGCCATGGTATGTCCACTGGAATGGGTTCCGAAAGTACCTTCATGTAACTCCGCCATGATCCTTTTTGCTTCATTCTTATCCACGCAACACAGTAAGGTCGAATCATGGTTACGCTTGTAAAGAAGGCCATTACTGATGAAGAACTTTGCCACGAACCTCCTCAGAAACTTCTTGTCATTAACAGATGCACCCTCGGGGTACTCCTGAGCTTCAAGATACCTCTTCACCTCATGAAACCAGGGCTTTTTTGTTACTTCTTCAGTCTCAATATCACAGCAATGTGCAGGTTCGTCCAATCTTTCAATAATGATCCGGGGAGCCTCGTTGTCCCAATTGACTTTGAATATAGAAGACATTGTAGCCAACGCGTCCGCCAACTGATTCTCCTCTATAGGGAAGTGTTCAAAGGTTATCTCCTCAAAATGGGGAAGCAATGTCAACACATACTCCTTGTAAGGGATAAGATTTGGGTGTTTCGTATCCCACTCGCCTTTGATTTGACTGATCACGAGAGCAAAATCTCCGAAGACACTCAGAAACTTAATCCTTAGGTCAATTGCTGCTCGAAGACCCATGATGCACACTTCATACTCCGCCATGTTGTTGGTGCAATTGAAACATAGTCGGGCGGTAAACGGAGTATGAGAGCCTTTAGGAGATATGATCACAGCGCCAATGCCATTACCCAAAGCGTTTGAAGCTCCATCAAAGTACATAGACCATCGGGATCCCTCCTCAGGTCCTTCATCTGGTCCAGGTGTCTCACAATCAGTTATCGACATGATATTCTCGTCCGGGAATTCAAAGTTCATAGACTGGTAATCATCCACTTCCTGGTGCGCCAAATGGTCTGCCAATACACTTCCCTTGATTGGTTTTTGAGTCGTGTACTGGATGTCATTGTTGTATCCCAAAATTTGCCCTCCCACATTCTTCAAGATTTGGCAAGATCAAGCTTCAAATGGATTAAGGATTGCACAGTGCAAACACCCTCCTAACACAGTCAAAATTAGGGTTTTGGTTCTTACAAGGAAGTTGAGGTTTCCAAGGGTCCAATCAAGTCCCCTATGCCTATATACATTGCCAAACATCCATATGTCAAGTTTCAAGACTCACAGCACCAAGTTGCACAGTCAAAAGCCCTAATTGATTCATAGTCAACTGCAGGGGTAAAATGGTCATTTGACAGTCAAAAGTCAAAAATTTTGGTCAACATCTCATTTTGAAGCCACAATCATCATTTGATCAAGTCTTGATCATGATTCCACAAGCATGGCTCAAAAATCATCAAGATGCCAAAAGTTTCTATTTTGGGACAGCAGAAAAGTCAATTGCAAATTGACCAAGGCATAACTTTTTCATGGTTCATCATAAAAATCCCATCCAATGATCATTTTGAAGGGGATGACATTTACTACAACTCATCTTCACACTCCAAGTCCAAGAAATGCTCTCACAAAAAGTTATCAATTTCTACATTATAGGTCATTTTCAAAAGTCAACAAAAAGGCACTTTAAGTCAAAGACCATAACTTGAGATTGGTAAATCAAAATGACATGGGACCAAAGGCATTGGTAAGAGGACTTCAAGACCTTTCCAAAATGTCCAAGAACATGTTCATAGCTTCAAAATTGAGCAAGATATGCATTGGAGAAGTTGGGAAAGTTTTGGGAATTTGCAAAAGTCAACTTTGCCTAAAACACTTCATTTTTGCTAATGGGCCTCAAATTCCTTCTTGAATCTTTGCCCAAGGCTTATGCACGACCCATTAAGATTAATTTGATTTATTTTCTCATTTTTTATTAATTAATTGAATTTTTATTAATATTAATTCAATTAATTGATTTTAATTATAGGAAAATTCAAAAGATATGATTTTTAAATCTTTTGTGATGCAAATAAAGCTAGGGCAAGCTGGCAATTCGTGTGCACCTCAAAGACATCAAAATCTCCATGATTGGCAAGGTTTTATCAAAGAAAAAGATTGAAAAAGATTTGATTGGCAATCACACATTCAAACCATAATGCCATGGATTGTTGGGCCAAGATTTACCCTAATTCTATTGTGCTATATGTACTGAAGCAAACCCTGAATCCCTACACGTGAAACTGCTGCAAGAACACCATATGCTATATTGAAAAAAAGTGAAAAAAAACTCAAAACTGTAATCAGTCTTCCAGGCGAATTCAAGGTCTCCTTTTGATTCACACACCTTGCCTGAGTCTCCAGGAACTTGTTGCCATCAAGAACAAGCCCCAACACCATCAGAATCAAAGAATACAAGTCCCACGGTTTGAATATATTTCCAAAATTACATATCATAATTCATGCGTTTTTAATCCATTTTCTTGGTTGATTTATGTTAATAGGGACATTCTGAAGCTATTGGTATAAACCAATTTGGTTATAGTGTTCTGAATCGAAATCCACCATTGGAGATATCTAGGGTTTAGAAGCTTGAAATTTAGGGCTTTGCACATAAGGAAAAATTGGACCTTGAGACAATAATGGTTGAATTCGTCAAGGCCAGACGAATTCAACCCAACCCTCGCGCTCAATTTATGTTATCCCTAACTCTAATCGCTATTTTCTGTCGTTGTAGTTAGTGGGGGTTTAAAACCCCCGCTATCTGTTTGATATTTTTACAGGTAAAACGAAGAAGGTGATTGCGTGGCTCAACGTGGTTGGAGGGTTTGAATACAGCGTGCGTTATTTTGTTTTATTATCATAACGTTTGTTTTTTTCATATAATATTTATTATCCATTCATATTACAAACGCGCACCATGGTTCAGTTGGCAAGGGCACTAAGGCAAGGAGTACTGGGACCTGGGTTCGATTCCCAGGTCTCCCATGTAATTGTTAATATTTTTCATAACGTGTTCCAATGCAGCATTCATCCAAAGTTCCACCATAGGCCTCATGTACCAGCATGCCATGTGTTCCCATCAGCCATCCAAAGGCCAGGAGAGGAGGAATACCATATTCCTCAGTCAATGCACGTACGGGCAACCAGGAAAGTCAACCAGGCTTAGAGTGCTAATGGGCCAAGATTGCTTCAGTACACCTCCATATGGGCCATCACACCCCCTTTGGTTTGCTATTTTTTCTATTTTATTTTCTTTTCTTTTAATTCCTTTAATTTTTATTATTATTATTAATTCACAAATTAATTTTTCCTAATAAAATCAGAAAGCAAAATTGTAAATATATTTTATTATTTATTAAATTCATTAACTATTATTTTCTTTTTTGTAAATAAATACTAATAATTAACTTAGCTTAATTTAGGTTTTAATTTTAACCTTTTTCTCAATAAATAAAAATTATATAGAATTAGGTTTTGACATTTTTAATCATTTTCTTATTATCATCATTATTAATTATTATTATTATTTTTGTACATACAAATGTAAATTAATTAATTAGTTTAAATTAGGTTAACTTTAACATTTTTTAATTAAAATAAACTTAGAACTAGGGTTTTCTTTTGATTTTTAATTTCCTTATTTTCATTAAATACAAAAAAAAAACACAAAAAAATATCTTTCTTTAATTAATTAAATAATTAGGTTTACTTTTTAATTAAAAGCAAAGGACAAAAAACTCATAATTGATCAAAAGGGTCAAAAGCCCTAAGGACGTCCAATTTAATTCTTTCGCGCGTTATTATTTATTTTGATTATTATGTAACTGTTTCCGGAATGTAATAGCAATTAGGTTTATTGCTTTCTTTACTTTCCGCACTTTATCAAAACGGGTCTTTGTTTTTGGCGATGTATAGACCCGCGCCTTGTAATAGCGTAGCTTTTACCTTTCCGTATTTTTATTTTCCGCACTCCTAACTGCTAAATTGCATGAAAGAATGTATGATAATTAAAAACAACTTGTAGCTCACAATTGCATGATCAAAGATGAACATAACATGAAAACAACACACAATGCACATGCCACTTCTAGGGTACGCCTCACTCGTTGCCTCGAAAGTGGTCGTCAAGTATAGGGTGTTTTAGCGGTCGCCCTTATGTCTAAGATCCAGTTGCCTCAAAACGGTTGCCTCGGATTAAAAAGGATCTAGGACATTAGGGTTACTTCTAAGGTGTCCTACTATTGCTTCGGTGACCACAATGTCCCTCAATCGAATTGACCCGAACACCTCCAACGGTGGTGCTACCTACCTCTCAATGGTGGGATGGCACTATCTAAAGGACTCTTGCACATCATAATTCCTTAGGGTAGGTAGATGACTCATAGGTACTTGCTCTCTTTCTAAAAACAAAACAATCTTTTCACACTGACACTTTCAAAAGTTTTCAAAACAAATTTTTCATACACTCTTGAGGACAGATACAAGAGTCACTTAGAAATCTTTCAAAAACGAAACTTTTTTAAAACCCACTCACATTTGAAAAGCAAACAATTTTTGAAAACATAAGAGCAAGTACCTAAGAGCCCATGGATAACCATGGATAGAAAGGGTGCGAACACCTTCCCTTTCTATAAATCTACCTCCCGAACTGAGAGACATTCTCAATAAGGAATTTTGCTGTGCTTTTGTCCTTTCCATGTTGGAGAACATAAAAGACGGTGGCGACTCTTGCTTCCGCGACATTTTGCGATCCAGCTTTAAACAGTCAGTTCTATTTCCACCGATCACAGTCATACTCAGTCAGGATCATCTGCCATCTTGCTATTCTTCCGGACAAGGCAGACTTTTCGAAGATATACTTGATGGGATCCATCTTTGATATCAACAGAGTAGTGTGAGTCAGCATATACTGTCTCAGCCGGCGAGCAGCCCATGCCAAAGCACAGAAAGTTTTCTCAAGCAGTGAGTATCGAGTCTCACAGTCGGTAAACTTTTTGCTAAGGTAATAAATAGCATGCTCTTTTCGGCCAGACTCGTCATGCTGCCCCAGCACACACCCCATTGAGTTGTCAAGTAATGTCAAGTATAAGATCAGAGGTCTCCCTTCAACTGGTGGCATTAGAATAGGTGGCTCCTGGAGATACTCTTTGATCCTTTCAAAAGTAGCCTGGCATTCATCGTTCCAACGTACCACTTGATCTTTCTTCAGTAACTTGAAGATTGGCTCACAAGTAGCAGTTAGGTGCGAGATGAATCGGGCAATGTAGTTCAGTCGTCCCAGGAAGCCTCTGACCTCTTTCTCTGTCTTGGGAGCTGGCATCTCTTGTATGGCTTTCACCTTGGCAGGGTCCACTTGAATACCTTTTTCGCTTACAATGAAACCCAGCAGCTTACCAGACCTTACCCCGAAGGTGCACTTGTTCGGGTTCAATCTCAGCTTGTACAACTACAATCTGTCAAACAGCTTTTGTAGATGGTCAAGGTGTTTTTCCTCAGTCTGGGACCTTGCAATCATATCGTCGACGTATACTTCAATCTCATGATGGATCATGTCATGAAACAAAGCAACCATGGCACGCTGATATGTTACCCCGGCATTCTTTAGTCCAAAAGGCATGACCTTATAGCAAAAGGTACCCCACTGAGTAACAAAGGTTGTCTTCTCCATGTCTTCAGGAGCCATCTTTATCTGATTATAACCGGAGAAACCATCCATAAAGGAGAATACCTTGTACTGAGCAGTATTGTCAACCAGAACGTCGATGTGAGGTAGAGGGAAGTCATCCTTGGGGCTTGCCCTGTTCAAATCCCTGTAGTCAACACACATTCGAACCTTCCCATCCTTCTTCGACACAGGAACCACATTGGCGACCCACTGAGGGTAAGAAGTAACTGCTAGAAAGCCGGCGTCAAACTGTTTCATAACTTCAGCCTTGATTTTCTCGGACATCTCTGGGCGCATACGGTGAACCTTCTGTTTTACCGGAGGACAGTCTTCCTTGGTAGGCAGGCGATGAACCACAATGTCAGTATCCAAACCAGGCATATCTTCGTAAGACCAGGCAAAGATCTCAACATAGTCACGCAGCATCTGAACCAACCGCTGTTTCACACTAAGCTCCAAGTTTGCACCGATCTTGACTTCCTTTTTGTCTGTCTCAATACCCAGATTCACTGTTTCCACTGGCTCTTCATGTGGCTGAATGGCCCTCTCTTCCTGGAGTAGCAGTCTTGCAAGTTCAACAGGCACTTCGCAATCATCTTCACCTTCGTCTTCGGCTAAGTTGATCAGATTTTCGAAGTATAACTGGCAGTAGCAGAGTCGTTACCAGTGAGATCCAGAGTGGATGTGGACCTGTATATGTGAGTGTGTGTAAAATAGCTGTTTTGCAATATATAATAAAGAAAAACAAGGAGCGCAAAATTTGAAATGCAAGAAACGTCTAATGCTTTTATTAATGATATATGAAAATGGCACACAAAAGCCCTCACAAATGAAGCCATGGTGCCCCGGGTAAGTCACCGGGCCATAAAGTTTCAAAACATTGTTTGTTACAAATTCAAAACAAAGAGTTCATTACCGGGTAACAAAAGTAATAGGGATGAAGTCCTTTGCTGTCCAGTTGCTTGGTCCACCGTTGGTCATAGGATAGATCCAGTTGTCGAATTCAGGATCCTCCACATCATCTTCAATGGCATTTACTTCCGAGTTGCTGATGAACACGGGAGGTCTTCCGATCCTTGCACTTCGAACAGCCCTTTGAGCTTCTGCAGTGAAACCCAAACCAAACTTGTTAGTCTTCTGCGTAAAGTCAGGAAGTCGGCCCCAATTTGCACACTCACCCTTCTTAATAACAGCCCGGGCATCTTTTAAGGAGGCCATCTTCATAGGAGAATCTTCAACCACAGTCCCAGCTGATGCCAGTGTCTGAGGAACCTCTTCAAAGTGCTGAAATGGGGTTTCAATGAACTCCCCATCCATCTCTACATACCGGAATGAGTTGAGGTGGCTGACCATATACTCTTCCTCCCCTTGTACTGTCACAATCTTCCCTCTGACCGGGTACTTCAGCTTCTGGTGGAGCGTTGAGGTCACAGCTCCAGCTTTGTGGATCCATGGACGACCCAGCAAACAAGAATAGGATGGCCGAATGTCCATCACGTAGAACATAGAATTGAAGACCTGAGAACCAACTTTAATTGGAATATCAACCTCACCATGCACCATCCTTTTAGTCCCGTCAAAGGCCCTGACAATGATGTTACTTGGCTTTAGCTCCAACCCTTTGCAATCCAACCGGTCTAGAGCTTTCTTGGGCAAGACATTCAATGAGAAACCAGTATCAACCAATACATGTGCAAGAGTAGTGCCCCTGCATTCAATGGAGACATGCAGGGCATCATTATGATTTTTCCCCTTGGTAGTCAAATCGGCGTCAGAGAAACCCAAATCATTATCAGCAGTTAAATTAGCCACACAATCGGTAAATTGATCAGCTGATGTCTCTTGTGGCACGTGGGCAGTCTTCAGGAAGGTAATCAGAGCCTTAGCATGGGCCTCTGAACACAACAACAGTGACAACATAGAAATCTTGGATGGGGTTTACCCCAGTTGCTCAACTACGTTGTAATCACTCTTCTTAATAATCTTCAGAATCTCTTCCATCTCCTGTTTGGAAGCTTCAACAATAATCGTCTTCGGTGCCTCCGTCTGGGCAGGCACATCAGTGATGATCTCTTTGCCCCGAGCGTCAGATGACTCAGCGACAGAGGTAAGGATAGGAACTTGATCAGGAATAGTGATAGGTACACTTGCAGGTGTAATGACAACAGGTCTTCGGACAGTTGGTGGAGCAATATCAGGTGAGAAAAGTCTACCGCTGTGGGTGACTTTAGCAGGTCCAGTAATGTTGCTGACGCCGGTATCAGTATCCAACTCTTGCTTAACTCCTAGAACATAAACATCTGCCCCATAGTGCCAAGGGACAGCTTTGTCAGAGGTGTATGGGATGGGCCCCGGAACAGTGATGATTACAGGTGCGATCTTCGGAACAGACGTAATTCTAATAGGCTTCCTCAAGGGAGCCTTGGAAGAATTGTTGAAAATAGTAATAATGGCGACTTCTTCAGTAGGAATGGAAGGAACAACAATCTTCTCAAACAGGATCTCCTTATTATCCATCAGGTTTTGGATACCTGACTTCAGAAATGGGCAACCAGTAGGTAAAACAGAACACATATGGAAACCTTCGCCACAGCCCAGAAATAAACCGGCTAGCAACAGGTTCTTCTTGACAGTCATCAGAGGGGTAACAATATCATCCACGGAAACTACAAACAAGTCTTCCTCTACAGCATTTACTCCATGTTTGGGCATGGGAGCAGACACAACATTAGGCCTCTCGTGCGCCTCGAACTCAATCTCCTTTGCATCAATTAAGTCTTGCACCTTGTTCTTCAAAACCCAACAATCGTCTGTATTATGCCCCGGGCTATCAGAGTGAAAAGCACAGCGGGCATTAGGGTTATACCTCGGTGATGTAGTATTTGGACTTTTTGGAGCTTCCTTTAGAATTACCAGATTGGTCTTCAGCAACTGGGGCAGAATCTGAGACAAAGTCATGCTGAGACGAGTAAATTGCCTTCGAGGTCTCTCGTCCTTCTGTTGATTGTTGTGCTAAGGAGCACCAGCAGGTTTTGAAATAACAACCGCATTGATAGCTTGGCGGTGTTCAGGTCTATTATGTCTTCTCAAACTGTAGACATCACTGGACTCTTTCTTAAACGGCTTCTTCTCAGTGCTTGATGAGGCACCCTTCTGTATCTTCCCAGCCTTAATACCAAATTCAATCCTCTCACTAGTAAAAATAAGATCTGTAAACCCAGCCGAAGAGCTTCCAATCAGATGGTTAAAGAATTGACCAGACAGGGTCCCCAGAAACATGTCAACAAGCTCACGATCAGCCAAAGGTGGTTTCACCCTCCCGGCAAGGTCTCTCCACTTTTGAGCATACTCTTTGAATCCTTCACCTGTTCCTATTGACATACTCTGGAGTTGGGTACGCGTAGGAGCGAGGTCGGAGTTGTACTGATACTGCTTATAGAATGCAGTAGCCAAATCTTCCCAACTGCGGATACTGGGTCCGTCCAACTGATAGAACCACTCAAGTTGAGTCCCTGAGAGACTGTCTTGAAAGAAATGGATCCACAAGTTCTTATCAGCAGTGTAAGGCTGGATCTTCCTCACATATGACCGAAGGTGCAACTTCGGACAGGAAACTCCGTCATACTTGGCAAAGGCAGGTGCCTTGAATTTATGGGGAATCACCACCCTAGAGGATAGACCTAGATCTCCGAAGTCCAGACCAGGCACCTTATGAATTTCCATAGCGCTTAAACGGTCTTCCAGCTGTTTGTACTTATCCTCAACAGGAGGATACTGTTCTTCATCGTAGTCTGTCTCGTTGTCGGAGACTTTAGGGCTAGGAGCCCTCCTTTCTTGTGGACTATCTTTCCCTCCAGATGAGGTGGTCAGATTAACTTCATTCTGTAGCCCGTTTCCAAACCTGTGTCCAGTGTTGAACAGGATAGTCCTCTTCTTCTTCTTCTTCTTCTTCTCTTTCAGAATCAAGGTCTTCAGGTCCTGCTGACCCTTAGCTAGATTCATGAACAGCTCTTGAAATTGGGCATTCTGGGCCTGGAGGGCCTTGATAGCTTGCTCAGTTGAAGGTTCAGCAGACATGATGATTGCTGAAATAAACAGCGAAGAAGATAAGAGACCTGTAATGGGGTACCTGTTTATGAAGTGCGTGGGATGAAATGCGTATGATTTATGATTTCAAAGACAATCGAGATTCAAATTTGTAAACAAGAAAGGAAACACACTTTATTAGATTTAAACCTCAAAAATTTAAATTGTTCAACAAACTGCCCTTAGGCGTTACAAGAATGGAAATACTGAAAAGTAAATAAAAACTGTAAAAGAAATCCTCAAAGGTCCATCAATGCTCCCATGGTCTCTTCTTCTCAGTGCGTACATAATCATTCAGGATCCGCTCGTTCTCCAGTTGCCTAGTTAGCTTCTGGATCTTCTGCTCTTGTTCATTGAACTTATCCCGATAAGAATCCCGTTCATCCCTCAATTGCACTCAGGACCTCTTCAGTTCCCCAATATCAATGGGCATATGAGGGTGGAGAATGGTTGGAAGAACCCCTTCCTCATTAGCAGTTTCAAGAGTGACAGGCCGAACAGCTTCATATGGCATACCTAACTTCTGGGTACGGATGCGGACCCATCTGAGATATGGCTCCATTGGCAGAGAAGTCTTTGGTCCCAACTCATGTGGGTCAGATTGGTGAACCCTGTCCCAAGCCCTTATGAATCTACGACGTAGCTCGTCGCTATCTCCCTGAAAATCAAAGATGATATGAGGCATTAACATCTCATGAGGTCCTTCTCTTCTGGCTCTTCCAAACTGACGGAGAGCTAAGCACGGATTGTAAGAAATCCCTCCATGGGTTACTAGCAGGGGAACATTGGGATACTCTCCACAACGATCAATGATAGTCACCTCATCCATACCTTTGAGAGTCCAAATAATGTCATTATTAGAAAGAGACATCACCCTATAAGCCCAGCTCATTCCTTCTTTGTTTTTCAGCACTGACTTCGGGAGGTGCGAAATAAACCACCTCGACAATAAAGGAGCACAACACATCAAAGTTACCCGCTTTCGGGCAGTACGAGCATAGAGCTGATGAAGGATGTCACCCAAGAGAGTGGGTACAAGGTTCTGAGAGATGAAGATCTTTATGGCATTAATATCAACAAAAGTGTCAGGATTCAGAAACAATACCAAGCCATAAATCAAGAGAGCCAGAATATCCTCGAAAGCCTTAAAGTCTAGGCTATCCCAGAAGTAATTAGCTTTGTCAACCAAAAACTTAGTCAGAAAATCCTTAGCTCCACTTCTAGTATCCCAGTTAGCCATTACCTCCTCCTTGGTCAAGTGAAGGGCTACAGCAATCTCTTCAGGCCTGAGGGTCTTTTCCCAACCAGTAAACGGAGTCTGCTCCAGAACAGAGATACCGAGCAGCTCAGAGAACTCTTCTAGGGTAGGAACCAGCTGATAGTCTTGAAAAGTGAAGCAATGGTACAGTGGATCATAAAACTGGACCAGGACACTCATCATTTGTTCGTCCAATTTGGAGGTGACCAAACTGAGAAGAGAACCATGCCTCCTGATGAAGGAAGTAGTGTCTGGTATCCTGACAACCAACTCTTTAAGCAGGGTAGGTACTTGGACAAAGTTGATCCGGATAGTATTCCTACGCATGGGCATCATGATGACCTACAAAACAGAGCAAAGATGAAACCCTCTTGTCTTTGAAATAGGCCAGTCCTTATGCAAGATGTATGCAATGTTATGATGTCATGATGTCATGATAAAGGCACACCACAAGTATCCACAAAAAGCAAACATGGTAAAGGCACACAAGTCACACAAAAGAGCCCTTAGATTTCAGGCTGGCATGGAGCTTAGGTACTACCCTCTTTCAGTTCAGTTGGTTTAAACTTGTCCTAAAAATAGTAATCGGGTTCTAGAGGATCTCAATATCACTGACTACCCTCAATCGATCATAATTCCAGTTTAGCAACCTTTTCTTGCGGCCTGAATCATCGTGAGAGTTTAGTCTCAATGAGTGTAGCATACTGCTACTGTTCTATGGCCAAGTTGGTCAATTTAAGGTTCTAAGGTCAGTTGGTGCTTAATGACTCCTTAGAAGACCCATATTCTCCTCGTTCCAACACAAGGGATATCGGTACAGACTAAGGTGCCACACCAATGTAGCTACTGCTTCATCCGTATCGGTCTACGCCGTACAGATCCCTCATAGTTTATTGCCACTTACCTAAAGGGTATCCCCAGATCCGGGTTAGGATCTATAGAACTCCGATACAAGCCCACAAAATTAAAGCATACAAAGCATACAATTGAAAACATAGTGATCTAATCCTAAGGTACACCTCACTATAATATCCCCAGCAGAGTCTCTAGTTCTGTGATCGGTGGGAATGAGAGCTGACTGTTTTGGAATGCTGGTCGCGTTTTGCGTTTGTTTTCGCAAAATGTCGCGGTAAGCAAGAGTCGCCACCGTCTTTTATTTTATCCAACAACGAAAGTACAAAAGCACGGAAAAATTCCTTTTTGAGATATTTCTCGGGTTCGGGAGGTAGATTATAGAAAGGGAAGGTGTTAGCACCCTTTCTATCCGTGGTTATCCACGGGCTCTTAGGTACTTGTTCATTATGTTTTCAAAATTTGCTTTTCTTTGTGTTTGTGGGTTTGAAAAGAGTTTGGTTTGGGCATGGGAGCAGTCACAACATTAGGCCTCTCGGGCGCCTCAAACTCAATCTCCTTTGCATCGATTAGGTCCTGAACCTTATTCTTCAAAGCCCAACAATCATACGTATTACGCCCCGGGCTGTCAGAGTGATAAGCGCAACGAGTGTTAGGATTGTACTTTGGGGATGTTGTGTTTGAAATCTTCGGAGCTTCTTTTAGAGTCACCAGATTGGTCGTCAGTAACTGCGGAAATATCTGAGACAAGGTCATGTTGAGACGAGTGAACTGCCTTCGAGGTCTCTCGCCCCTTTGTTGGTTGTGATACTGAGGAGCACCAGCAGGTTTTGAAATAACAACCGCGTTGACAGCTTGGCGGTGTTCAGGTCTATTCTGTCTTCTTGAACCATAGACAGCACTGGACTCCTTCTTGAATGGTTTCTTCTCGGTGCTCGAAGAGGCACCCTTCTGTATCTTCCCAGCCTTGATACCAGCTTCAATCCTCTCACCAGTCAAGATAAGGTCTGTAAACCCGGCTGAAGAGTTTCCAATAAAATGGTTAAAGAATGGACCAGACAGGGTCCCCAAAAACATATCAACCAGTTCACGATCAGTCAAAGGTGGCTGCACCCTTCCGACAAGGTCTCTCCATTTTTTAGCATACTCTTTAAATCCTTCACCCTTCCCTATTGACATACCCTGGAGTTGGGTACGCGTAGGAGCGAGGTCGGAATTATATTGATACTGCTTATAGAATGCAGTAGCCAAATCTTCCCAGTTAAGGATACTGGCTCCATCCAGCTGATAGAACCACTCAAGCCGAGTCCCTGAAAGTCTGTCTTGAAATAAATGGATCCACAAATTCTTATCAGCGGTGTAAGGCTGGATCTTCCTTACATATGACCGGAGGTGCAGCTTTGGACATGAAGCTCCGTCATACTTGGAAAAGGCAGGTGCCTTGAATTTATGGGGAATCACCACCCCAGAGGATAGACCTAGGTCTCCGAAGTCCAGCCCGGGCATGTTCTGTATCTCCATAGTGCTCAAGCGGTCCTCCAAATGTTTGTACCTATCCTCAGCAGGAGGATACTGTTCTTCATCATAATCCGTCTCGTTGTCGGAGACTATAGGGCTAGGCACCCTTCTCTCTTGTGGACTGTCTTTCCCTCCAGATGAGGTGGTCGGGTCAACTTCATTCTGCAGTCCATTTCCAAACCTGCGTCCAGTGTTGAACAGGACGATCCTCTTCTTCTTCTTCTTCCTCTCTTTCAGAATCAGGGTTTTCAAGTCCTGTTGACCCTTAGCTAGGCTCATAACCAACTCTTGAAACTGGGCATTCTGGGCCTGGAGGGCCTTGATAGCTTGCTCAGTGGAAGGTTCAGTAGACATGATGATTGCTGAAATAAACAGCGAAGAAGATAAGTGACCTGTAAAAGGGTACCTGTTTATGCAGTGCATGAGATGAAATGTGTATGATTTATGATTTCAAAGACAATCGGGATTCAAATTTGTAGACAAGAAAGGAAACACACTTTATTAGATTTAACTTCAGAATTTAAATTGTTCAACAAATTTCCCTTAGGTGTTACAAGAATGGAAATACTGAAAAGTAAATAAAACCGTAAAAGAAATCATCAAAGGTCCATCAATGTTCCCATGGACTCTTCTTCTCAGTGCGGATATAATCATTCAAGATCTGCTCGTTCTCCAATTACTTAGTCAGCTTCTGGATCTTCTGTTCTTGTTCATTGAACCTCTCCCGATAAGAATCTCGTTCTTCCTACAGTTGCGCCCAAGACCTCTTCAGTGTGCCAACATCAGTGGGCGTATGAGGATGGAGAATAGTTGGAGGAACCCCGTCAGCAACTTCAAGAATAATAGGCCTGACAGCTCCGTATGGCATACCTAACTTCTGGGCACGGATGCGGACCCATCTGAGATATGGCTCCATTGGCAGAGAAGTCTTTGGTCCCAACTCATGTGGGTCAGATTTGTGAACTCTATCCCAAGCCCTGATGAATCTACGACGCAGCTCGTCGCTATCTCCCTGAAAATCAAAGATAATATGAGGTATCAACATCTCATGAGGCCCTTCTCTTCTGGCTCTTCCAAATTGACGGAGAGCTAAACATGGGTTATAAGAGATTCCTCCATGGGTTCCGATCAATGGAACATTAGGATATTCTCCACAACGATCAATGACAGTCGCCTCATCCAAACCTTTGAGAGTCCAAATAATGTCATTATTAGTAAGAGACATTATCCTATGAGCCCAGCCCATTCCTTCTTTGTTCTTTAGTACGGACTTAGGGAGGTGCGAAATAAACCACCTCGACACTAAAGGAGCATAGCACATCAAAGTTCCCCGCTTTCGGGCAGTACGAGCATAGAGCTGATGAAGGATATCACCCAAGAGAGTGGGTACAGGGTTCCGAGAGATGAAGATCCTTATGGCATTAACATCAACAAAGGTGTCAGGATTTGGAAACAATACCAGACCATAGATTAAGAGAGCCAGAATGTCCTCGTACGCTTTGAAGTCTAAGTCATCCCAAAAGCAGTTAGCTTTGCCAACCAGAAACTTAGCGAAAAAACCCTTAACTCCACTTCTAGTCTCCCAATTAGCCATTACTTCTTCTTTGGTCAAGTGAAGGGCTGCAGCAATCTCTTCAGGCCTAAGAGTCTTTTCCCAACTAGTGAATGGAGTCTGCTCCAAAATAGAGATACCAAGCAACTCAGATAACTCTTCCAGAGTAGGAACCAGCTGGAAGTCTTGAAAGGTGAAGCAATGGTATAAGGGATCATAGAACTGGACCAGGACGCTCATCATTTGTTGGTCCAACTTTGAGGTGACTAAACCGAGAAGAGAACCATGCCTCCTGATGAAGGAAGTAGTGTTTGGGATCCTGACAACCAACTCTTTAAGAAAAGTAGGTGCTTGAACAAAGTTGAGCCGGATAGTATTCCTACGCATGGGCATCATGAGGTCCTACAAAACAGAGCAAAGATGAAACCTTCTTGTCTTTGAAATGGGTTAGTCCTTATGCAAGATGTATGCAATGTTATGATGTTATGATGTCATGGTAAAGGCACACCACAAGTATTCACAAAAGGCAAACATGATAAAGGCACACAAGTCACACAAAAGAGCCCTTAGATTTCAGGTTGGCATGAAGTTTAGGTACTACCCTCTTTCAGTTTCAGTTGGTTAAGACCTGTCCTAAAAATAGTAACCGGGTTCTAGAGGATCTCAATATCACCGACTACCCTCAATCGGTCATAATTCCAGTTTAGCAACCTTTTCTTGCGGCCGGAATCATCGCGAGAGTTTAGTCTCAATGAGTGTAGCATACTGCTACTGTTCTATGGCCAAGTTGGTCAATTTAAGGTTCTAAGGTCAGTTGGTGCTTAATGACTCCTCAGAAGACCCATATTCTCCTCGTTCCAACACAAGGGATATCGGTACAGACCAAGGTGTCACACCAACGTAGCTACTGCTTCATCCGTGTCGGTCTACGCCGGACAGATCCCTCACAGTTTATTGCTACTTACCTAAAAAAGGGTACCCCCAGATCCGGGTTAGGATCTATAAAACTCCGATACAAGCCCACAAAATTTAAAGTATACAAAGCATACAACTGAAAACACAAGTGATCTAATCCTAAGGTACACCTCACTTATAAGAATCCCCAGCAGAGTCGCCAGTTCTGTGATCGGTGGAAATAGAACTGACTGTTTTGGAATGCTGGTTCGCGTTTGCGTTTGTTTTCTCAAAATGTCGCGGTAAGCAAGAGTCGCCACCGTCTTTTATTTTATCCAACAAGGAAAGGACAAAAGCACAGAAAAATTCCTTTTCGAGATGTTTCTCGGGTTCGGGAGGTAGATTATAGAAAGGGAAGGTGTTAGCACCCTTTCTATCCGTGGTTATCCACGGGCTCTTAGGTACTTGCTCACTATGTTTTCAAAAAGTTTTGCTTTTCTTGTGTTTGTGGGTTTTGAAAAGAGTTTTGTTTGAAAACTTCGATTTAACTCTTGTTTCTGTCCTCAAGAGTGTATGAAGTGTTTTTGAAAGCTTTGTTTGAAAAGTGTAAGTGTGAAAAATTTGTTTTGTTTTGAAAGAGCAAGTACCTAAGAACCTCTACCTACTCAAAAGGAATTAAACTGTGTAAATGTCCCTTTAGACAACGCTATCCCCACTATGAAGGAGTAGGTAGCATCGTCGTTGGAGTTTTCGGGTCAATTCGATTTTAGGGACGTGTGGTCACTAAAGCAACGTTAGGATGCCTTAGTGGTAACCCTAATGTCTTAGATCATTTTTATCCGAGGCAACTGTTTCGAGGCAACTTTGATCTTTAGACAGGAGGGCGACCTCTAAAACTTCCTATACTCAATGGCCACGTTCGAGGCAACCAAGTGAGGCGTACCCTAGGAGTGGCATGTGCAAATGTGTCAATTTTCAGTTATGTTATCTTTGTACATGTTATGGTGAGCTACGGTTGATTTTAAGTTAAGATAGATCTTGTCATGCATAGCCTATTATTCATACATCTAGCAGTTAATGGTTGCGGAAAATAAAACTAAGCTATTACAAGGCGTCGGGTATTTACATCGCCAAAAACAAACCCTTGAAAATTAAATTGCGAAAAGGTAAATAAAAGCGGTAAATAATCCTAAGTTAAAGCTATTACATCCTTGGAGCAATTACATAATTGGAATCAGATAAATTGCGTGCGAGAAAAGTAAATCGGAGCGTTTTTAGGGTTTTGACCCTTTTTTAAGAAAGAAGGAGATTTTTTGTTATTTTGAACTGAATGAAATTAAACCTAAGTTAATTAATTAATTAAATAAAAAAAAGATATTTTTTTGGGTTTTTTATATTTAAGGAAATAAAAATAGAATGGTCACAATTGTTAAAACCTAATATTCTAATTAATTTTAATTTATTGCAAAAATGTTAAAATTATACCTAAGTAAAACTAAATTAATTGGTTAATTTTATTTACAAAGATAAATAATAACATTAATGGAATTTTAAATAAAAATATTTTTTTGTTTTCTGATTTTTTGTTATGAAAAAAATAATTAATTAGTTAATTGGTTAATTAAATAAAAATAATAAATAAATTAAGTAAAAGAAAAATATAAAAAAGAAAGCAAACCAAAAGGGGGTCTGGACCTAGAAGGGGGGTTGATTCATCAGAATTCCAGGCCCAAACGTAAGAAGCCTTGTTGGACTTTTGTGGTTCAGTGCATGCTTGTTGACCAAGGAGTATGGTGAGCCTTCAATCCTGGCCTTCAGATTTGGCCTGGAGGCCATCTGGCGCCTGGAAATTTGAGGCGTATGGTAGACCACAAGGCATGAGAGACGCTGGATTAACTGCAAGAAAATAATAGCAAATATGTTTGGGGACCTGGGATTCGAACCCAGGTCCTGCTGGACTATGCACGCCTTCCACTACCACTCAGCCAACGTGTTCATATTGTTAGTGAAATAAGTGAGAATTATTATATTAACAAATCAAACAAATGCCAGAAATTATAAAAATAAGCGCGAAAATATAAACGATCCAATGGGGAAGAGGCACGTGGTTGTCTTCTTCACAGGATTCTGGTTATTTTTCCTGCGGATTTTAATCCGCAGCAAGATTCGTAGCTTGCTCCTAAAATTCTCCCCAGGCCATGGAAACGAACCCTAAGAGCATCAACATGCTCGTCTTCTCTCACTTAGTCCATTTATGCCCTTGATTTGCTCTAATTTTCCCTGAAAACAAAATGCCTAAAAACGAAGAGCCAAAACCCTAGCTTCGGGCATGGTTGTACAGACTACAAAAACGCAATTCAATTATGCCAACAGAGTCAGAATGTAACGCAAAGCATGAATATGCAATTATTTGGACAAAAAGATGCAAGAATCGGAGAGTTAGATTTCATGTTCAGGGTCGAGTTCAAGACGACTTACAGTGAGATGTAGGTGATGAAAAGGCCTGGTTTTTATTCCAATCGCTTCAGGGGATGGCAGTCAAGCACTCTACGTTGAGTCTTGGTCTTGAAAACGTCCCTAATGTGGATTTCGATCTTCACTTTTTCCAAACTTTTTCAGTTTTTGGTTTGGCCGTTTTAACAGAGCTTTGTGCGTGAATTAGGTTTGTGAGGCTTGCTTGCATATAAGGGAATCAGTTTAGGTCAAAATTTGGACCCATATCCATGTGCATTGAAGATTGAATATTTGATTGACCACCATTGATAAGCTTTCCAAAATTGAATCAAATCTGAGATTTTGTGCATGTTTTGACTTGGCACGAATTGGATTGAGTTGCACATGATATTTGCAAGCTGTACAAATCACAAAGATACCATTTCAATAATTTTTGAATTTTATTTGAATTAATATAGATTTAAAATGAATTAAATCAATAAAAATTAAATAAAATAGAAAAATAAGTGTTTGGTTATGAAATTAAAGATGGGACACGTGTGTGGCATGACAAGACTAAATCAAGTGGAAAAAAGTGGGCCCTTTTGTCAAAAATTGGAGTTTTGAGGATAGTTGACTTTTGGCAATTTTGGAAAAATGCCCAACTTCAACAAAGCATAACTTCTTCAATTTTGAACTTTTGGAGGTGTTCTTGGACTTTTTAGAAACCTTGAGATGTCCTCTAATCAACCCTTTTTGTCTCATCTCATTTTGATCTTCCATTCTAAAGTTATAAGCTTTGGGAAAAAAGGTGTTTTTGTTGACTTTCAAAAATGACCTATAATGTCCAAATTTGTAACTTTTTGTGAGAGCATTTCTTGATCTTGGGGTGTGAAGATGGATTGTAGGAAATTGCATCCTCTTCAAAATTAGCTTTGGATGGGTCATTTATCACAAAGTATGAGAAAGTTATGCTTGGTCAAAGTTGAGTTGACTTTTCCTACAAAACCCTAATTTAGCAACTTTTGAATCTTGATGAATTTTGAGAAATCCTTGATGAATCATGATCAACCCTTGATCAAATGATTAATTATCCTTAGAAATGAGAATGTTGACAAAAAATCTGGAGGTTTGACTATTTGCAGGTCACAGTTGACTTTTGCCCTAGCACAGTCGCTCTTTGGGTCTCTTGAGCAATTGACTGACCAAAATTCCTCTGGAAGGCTTGAAATTTGACATGGATGGACTTAAGAACATATCAAGGCATTGGGAAGCACTTGAGGCCATTTGGATGTAAGGACCTTGATGCAACACAAAACCCTAATTTTGAATTGACTGCCTTAGGAGGTGATTTGACTGTACAACCCTTGAGCCATTTTGAGCAATATGAAGATCATTCTTGACAAATCTTGAGGAATATGGGAGGGAAAATTTTGGGGTACAACAGTAGGGTATTTCAAAAATCTCCCCCAGGCCATATAAACGAAACCTAAGAGTACCAATGCGTTCGTCTCTTCCTCCTGGTTGTCCCTATACCCATCATTAACATTGATTTTGCCTGTATCAAAAAGGCCTAAAAAACAAGAACAAGAACCCTAGGTTCGGGCATCATGATACAGGTTCTAAAAATAAAATTGAATAATGCCAAAACGTTCTAAATCAAACAACAAACACAAATATGCCAAGATTTTAAAGAAAAGATGCAAGAATTGGAGATTTGGATTCCATACTCAGAGCTTGGTTCGTGATGACTTACAGTGCAATTGATGGCGTCTAAAGGGTTGGTTTTGATTGTTACAGCTTTAGGAGATGTCAGGGAAGAGAGCTATGTCAAGCTTTTGCTTTGTATCGAGCTCCAAGATGGATTTTAGATTCCAAGTTTTCAAGCTTTTTTTTCAAAGTTCTTCTGGTCGTTTCAGCAATGCTTTGTGCGTGTTCTTGCTATGCCTGGCTTATGTGAGTGTTATAGAATGAATTTAGGTCAAAACTTGGGCCATAATCCATATGCATTGAAGATGGAAGATTTGATTTTGATCACCATTATCAAACTTCCAAAAATAGCTCAAATCTGATTTTTTATGCATGAATAAGCCTTGATACGAATTTATTTGATGAATCATGACAATTAAAAGTTGTACCAATCACAAAGATATTATTTCATCAATTTTTAGATTTTATTTGATTTAATATTGATTAAAAATGAATTAAATCAATAAAAATTAAATAAAATAGAAAAAAACATGAATGGCCATGAAATCAAATATGGGACACATGTGTGGCATGACAAGACCATATCAAGTGGAAAAAGTGGGCCCTTTTGTCAAAAATTGGAGTTTTGAGGATAGTTGACTTTTGGCAAATTTGGAAAAATACCCAACTTCAACAATGCATGACTTCCTCAATTTTGAACTTTTGGAGGTGTTCTTGGACTTTTTAGAAACCTTGAGATGTCCTCTAATCAACCCTTTTGGTCTCATCTAATTTTTATGTTCCATGTTCAAGTTATAAGCTTTGGCAAAAAGGGTGTTTTTGTTGACTTTCAAAAATGACCTATAATGTCCAAATTTGTAACTTTTTGTGAGAGCATTTCTTGATCTTGGGGTGTGAATATGGATTGTAGGAAATTGAATCCTCTTCAAAATGAGATTTGGATGGGTCATTTCTCATAAATTATGAGAAAATTATGCTTGGTCAAAGTTGAGTTGACTTTTCCTACAAAACCCTAATTTAGCAACTTTTGAATCTTGATGAATCTTGAGCAATCCTTGATGAATCATGATCAACCCTTGATCAAATGATGAATTATCCTTTAAAATGATAATGTTGACAAAAAATCTTGAGGTTTGACTGCATTTGGGACACAGTTGATTTTGCCCTAGCACAGTCGATTTTTGGGCCTCTTGGGCAATTGACTGACCAAACTTCCTCTGCAAGGATTGAAATTTGACATGGATGAACTTAAGAACATATTAAGATATTGGGAAGAACTTGAGTCCATTTGGATATGAGTAACTTAATGCAACACAAAACCCTAATTTTGACTTGACTGCCTTAGGAGGTGATTTGACTGTCCAACTCTTGAGCCAACTTGAGCAACTTGAAGATTATTCTTGACATGTCTTGAGGAATATGGGAGGGCAAATTTTGGGGTACAACACTGACCCTTAGCTAGATTAATGAACAACTCTTGGAATTGGGCATTTTGAGCCTGTAGGGCCTTGATTGCTTACTCAGTTGATGGTTCAGCAGACATGATGAGTGCTGAAATAAACAGCGAAGAAGATAAGAGACCTGTAATGGGTACCTGTTATGAAGTGCATGGAATGAAATGCGTATGCTATGATTTCAAAGACATCGGGAGATTCAAATTTATAAACCAAAAAGGAAACACACTTTTATTAGGTAAACTTGTAATTCAAATTGTTCAACAAATTGCCCTTAAGGCGTTACAAGAAAGGAAATACTGAAAAGGAAATGAAAACTGGAAAGGAAATAATCCAAGGACAATCAATGCTCCCATGGTCGCTTCTTGTCGGTGCGGACATAGTCATTGAGAATCTGTTAGTTCTCCAACTGCCTAGTCAACTTCTGGATCTTCTGCTCTTGCTCGTTAAACTTTTCTCGGTAAGCATCCCGCTCTTCTCTCAGCTGCATCCAAGACCTTTTCAGTGCCCCAATTTCAGTGGGCATGTAACGATGGAGGATGGTAGGAAGAACCCCCTCTTTATTAGCAACTTCAACAATGATAGGCAAGACGGCTTCATATGGCATTCCCAGCTTCTGGGCACGGATACGGACCCATCTGAGATATGGCTCCATTGGAAGAGAAGTCTTTGGACCTAGTTCATGTGGATCAGATCTGTGAACTCTATCCCAAGCCCTTATGAACCTGCGGCGTTGCTCATCGTTATTGCCTTGAAAATCAAAGATGATACTAGGCATTAGCAATTCATGAGGTCCTTCTCTTCTGGCTCTCCCAAACTGACGTAAGGCCAAGCACAGATTGTAAGAGATTCCTTCATTGGTTCCTATCAGTGGAACATTGGGGTGCTCCCCGCATCGATCAATAATAGCCACCTTATCCATAACCTTGATAGTCCAGATGATGTCATTATGAGAGAGAGACATAACCCTATAGGCCCATCCCATGCCTTCTTTGTTCTTCAGCACTAATTTGGGAAGGTGCGAAATAAACCACCTCTCCAATAATGGAGCACAGCACATCAAGGTTCCCCGCTTCCGGGCAATACGGGAATAAAGCTGATGAAGAATGTCACCCAAGAGAGTGGGTACAAGATTACGAGAGATGAAGATTTTCACCGCATTGACATCAACAAAGGAGTCAGGATTTGGAAACAATACCAAGCCGTATATCAGAAGAGCCAGAATATCTTCGAATGCCTTGAAGTCTAGACTATCTCAGAAATAATTAGCCTTACCAACCAAGAACTTAGTCAGAAAGCCCTTTGCTCTACTTCTAGTCTCCCAATTAGCCATTACCTGGTCCTTTGTCATATGAAGGGATGAAGCAATCTCTTCTGGCCTAAGGATCTTCTCCCAACCAGTAAATGGGGTCTGCTCCAGAATAGAGATACCGAGCAGATCAGAGAACTCTTCCAAGGTAGGGACCAACTGGTAGTCCTGAAAAGTAAAGCAATGGTACAGTGGATCAAAGAACTGGACTAGGACACTCATCATTTGCTCGTCCAATTTGGAGGTGACCAAACTGAGAAGATACACATGTCTTCGGATGAAGGAGGTAGTATCAGGCATCTTTGCAACCAATTCTTTAAGCATAGTGGGAACCTGAACAAAGTTGATCCGGATGGTATTCCTACGCATGGGCATCATGACCTATAAAACAGAACAAAGATGAATCCCTCATGTCTTTGAAATAGGTTAGTCCAATGCAAGATGTATGCAATGTTATGATGTCATGATGTCATTATAGAAAGCACACCACAAGTATCCACAAACAGAAAACATGGTAAAGGCACACAAGTCACACAGAGAGCCCTTAGATTTCAGGCTGGCAAGGAGCTTAGGTACTACCCTCTTTCAGTTCAGTTGGTTCAAACCTGTCCTAAAAATAGTAATCGGGTTCTAGAGGATCTCAATATCACTGACTACCCTCAATCAGTCATAATTCCAGTTTAGCAACCTTTTCTTGCGGCCGGAATCATCGCGAGAGTTTAGTCTCAATGAGTGTAGCATACTGCTACTGTTCTATGGCCAAGTTGGTCAATTTAAAGGTTCTAAGGTCAGTTGGTGCTTAATGACCCCTTAGATGACCCATATTCTCCTCGTTCCAACATAAGGGATATCGGTACAATCTAAAGTGCCACACCAACGTAGCTACTGCTTCAACCGTATCGGTCTACGCCGTACAGTTCCCTCACAGTTTATTGCTACTTACCTAAAGGGTATTCCCCAGATCCGGGTTAGGATCTATAGTAACTCCGATACAAACCCACAAGTATAAAGCATACAAAGCAAACAATTGAAAACACAATGATCTAATCCTAAGGTACACCCCACTTATTGAATACTCCCCAGTAGAGTCGCCAGTTCTGTGATACGGTGGGAAAGAACTGACTGTTTTTTGGAATGCTGGTTTGCGTTTTGCGTTTGTTTTTGCAAAATGTCGCGGTAAGCAAGAGTCGCCACCGTCTTTTATTTTATCCAACAAGGAAAGGAAAAAAGCACAGAAAAATTCCTTTTTCGAGATGTTTCTCGGGTTCGGGGGGTAGATTATAGAAAGGGAAGGTGTTAGCACCCTTTCTATCCGTGGTTATCCACGGGCTCTTAGGTACTTGCTCATATTGTTTTCAAAATTGCTTTTCTTTGTGTTTGTGGGTTTGAAGAAGTTTTTGTTTGAAAGGTGTAAGTGTGAAAAGTTTTGTTTTGGAAAGAGCAAGTATCTAAGAACCATCTACCTACTCGAAAAAGGAATCTTTTTATGCTATCTTCCTTTATACAATGCTATCCCACTATTGATGAGTAGGTAGCATCGTCGTTGGAATTTTAAGGGTCAATTCAATTAAGGGACGTGCGGTCACTTAAAGCAATGTTAGGACGCCTTAGCGGTAACCTTAATGTCTTAGATCATTTTTCCGAGGCAACCGTTTCGAGGCAATTATGATCTTTGGACAAGAGGGCGACCTCTAAAACTTCCTATACTCAATGACCGCGTTCGAAGGCAACCAAGTGAGGTGTACCCTAAGAGTGCGTATGTGCGAGTGTGTTGTTTTCAGTTAATTTTGTCTTTGTACATGTCAATGGTTATCTATGTTGATTTTAGGTTTTAAACGTTCAATCTTATCATGCATTCCCTATTATCAAACATCTAACAGTTTATAAGTTGCGGAAATTAAGTTGCGGAAATTAAATTGCGGAAATTAAACTAACTATTACAAGACGTCAGGTATTTACATCGCCAAAAGCAACCCTTGAAATTAAAATGCAGAAAATAAATAAAGCGGTAAAAGTATTTAAATTCCTATTAAGCTATTACATTCCGGAAACAAATACAATATTGAAATAAAATGGATCGCGTGCGGGAAATCAAATCGGGCGAGTTCTAGGGTTTTGACCCTTTGATTATTAAAGAAAGGATTTTTGGTTTGTTTTTTTGAATTAAAAAGAAATTAAACTAAGTTAATTACTAAATTAATAAATAAATTAATTAATGAAAATATTTTTGGGTTTTTGGTATTTAAAGAAATAAAAATAAATTTAATCAATGTTAATAAAAACCTAATTGTTTAAGTTAATTTTAATTATTGCAAAATATATTAAAATTTATTCCTAATTAAAACTAAATTAATTAAATTAATATTGTTAACAAAAACAAAATGCTGAAATTTAATTTAAATAAGAAAATATTTTTTTGGTTTTTATTTTATGGAGGAAAAATTTGATTGGTTAATTGAATAAAAAATATAATAAAAATAAATATTTAAAATAAATAATAAAAAAAATAGAAAGAGTTGGGAGGTTTGGGCCTGTTTAGGGGGGTTGGAATGGCAATTCAGAGGCCCAATAGGCGCTGGCCTTGGCTGACTTTCCTGGATTCCATGTGGCACCTTGACTTGGTCCCATGGTGGACATTCAACCTGGATCACCGGATCTGGCCTGGGGCCATCTGGTGCTTTGATCTTTGAGGACATATGATAGGCTTCAAGCATTGGTTTGTACCTGATTGCATGATAAAATAAAGGAAAATGTAAAGCGCTGGAGGCAGGGATCGAACCCCTGACCTCCAGCCAACAACGCCTTGAGAGCACTCCCCCTGACCACTGGATCAGTTCGCTTCAATCGTTAATAAAACACAAACGAAATATAATATATAAAACGCGTTAAAAATGCCAGAAAATAAAAAAAAAACAGCGCGCGAATTATGAATCATCCACTGGGGGAGTGCCACGTCTCCACCCCAAACCTCCAGCCCCTGTAATTTTTCCTGCGGATTTAGATCCGCAACTAAATCCATAGGTTCATCCTAAAATCAAACCTAGGCCATGAAAATTCCTCCCAAGACCATGGTTATGCTCATCTTCCTCCATTGGTCATGTATATGTCCATCAATGGAGCTAATTTTGCCTGTGAAAGAAATGCCCAAAAAACAAACTACAAAACCCTAGGTTCGGTTATGGGGTTACAGTCCATATAAATGCAATCAAACAATGCCAAAAGTTCAGAAATTTCATAAGCATCATAAATATATCAAAGATTTGCCAGGAAAATGCAAGAATATGGAGTTACGATTTTGAATACAGGGCCATGAAACGTGATGCTTACAGTGCGTTTTGATGGCTGTGAGAGCTTGCTTTGGATTGATTCTGACTCTGATTGTCCAGCAAGCGATTGGTGTTGAGTTTTGCTTTTGAGAATGCCTCTAAGTGTGATTTTGGTTTCACACGTTTTCCACCTTTTTTCAAGTTTTGTTCTTGGTGTTTTTGCAGCCTCTAGCCCTGGATTTCGTGCCTTTGCCTTGTATATGTATGATGGAGTGTATTAGGTCAACTTTTGTGGACTGAATCCTTGCACATTGATGCCTTGAGATTGGATTTGATTCACCATTGATAACTTGCCTAATTTGCCAAAAACTCAATCTTTTTGCACATGGAATGCTTGATACGAATTTGATACACTTGATGATGATGATTAAGTCCTGAAAATAGAAAAAGATCTCATGTAATCAAGTTTTGTGATTTTATTTGATTTAAAATGAAATAATTCAATAAAAAATCAAATAAAATAATAAAATTGATAAATAGACACAAGGATGAAGCTAGGGCACGTGTGCAACATGGCAAGATCAAATCAAGTGGAAAAGAATGGGCCCCTTTGACAAAATTTGAATTTTGGGGATAGTTGACTTTTGGCAATTTTGCAAAAATGCCCAACTTCAACAATGCATAACTTCTTCAATTTTGAACTTTTGGAAGTTTTCTTGGACTTTTTATAAAGCTTGGGGTGTCCTATAACCAACCCTTTTGGTCTCATATCACTTTGATATTCCATGCTCAAGTTATAAGCTTTGGCAAAAAAGGTGTTTTTTTGTTGACTTTCAAAAATGACCTATAATGTCCAAATATGTAACTTTTTGTGAGTGCATTTCTTGATCTTGGGGTATGAATATGGATTGTAGGAAAATCTATCCTCTTCAAAATTAGATTTGGATGGGTCATTTCTCATAAAGTATGAGAAAGTTATGCTTGGTCAAAGTTGAGTTGACTTTTCCTACAAAACCCTAATTTAGCAACTTTTGAGTCTTGATGAATTTTGAGCAATTCTTGATGAATCATGATCAACCCTTGATAAAATGATGAAATATCCTTCAAAATTAGAATGTTGGCAAAAAATCTTGAAGTTTGACTATTTGTAGGTCACAGTTGACTTTTGCCCTAGCACAGTCGATTTTTGGACCCTTTGAGCAATTGACTGAGAAAACTTCCTCTGCAAGGCTTGAAATTTGACATGTATAAACTTGAGAACATATTAGGACATTTGGGAGCACTTGAGGTCATTTGGATGCAAGGACCTTGATGCAACACAAAACCCTAATTTGGGATTGATTGCCTTAGGAGATGATTTGTCTGACCCACTCTTGAGCAAACTTGAGTAACTTGGAGATTTTTCTTGCAATGTTTTGAGAAATATGAGAGGGAAAATTTTTGGGTACAACAATATGCACATTTTTCATTTGAATGATAATAGGGAGAAGAGGTATTTGGGTTTTTCGGCGCTTCTTTCAAGTTGGTAAGGTTTAACTTTAACAGATGAGGGAGGACCTGAGCTGGTGTCATATTGATCCGGGTGAATTTCCGTTGTGGCCTTTCTACCCTTTGCTGGTTAGCCCTGGGTTGACTGCTTCGAGGTTGATCAGCTGAGGAGTTCTGGATCATCACAGCCCCCATCGTTGGTCGGCGCTCCATTCTCCCTTGATTTCTCTGGGTGTGAACAGCAGAAACTTCCTTCTTGGCTGGGAAGGTCTTCTTGATAGCAGTGGAAGCGGAGGCATCCTTATGAATTTTACCACTCTTAATGCCAGCTTTGACCCTTTCACCGGTCAGAATTAATTCGGTGAACCCTGCAGATGAGCTCCCGATCAAGTGATTGAAGAATGGACCTGACAGGGTCCCCAAAAACATGTCAACCAGCTCTCTATCCGACAATGGTGGCTGCACCCTTCCAACCAAATCTCGCCACTTCTGGGCATACTCCTTAAATCCTTCATTAGAGGCCATACCCATACTCTGTAGTTGAGTACGAGTAGGCGCTTAATCTGCATTATATTGGTATTGTTGATAGAAAGCAGCAGCCAAATCCTCCCAGTTATGAACATCAGATCTCTCAAGTTGATAGAACCAGTCCAATTGCGTACCCGATAAACTATCTTGAAAAAAGTGGACCCATAGATCCCTATCAGAAGAGTGAGGTTGGATCTTTCTGAAGTAGGACCGCAGATGCATCTTCGGACAGGACAAACCGTCGTATTTAGCAAATGTAGGCACTTTGAAATTGGGAGTGTTGTACCCCAAAATTTGCCCTCCCATATTTCCCAAGACATTGCAAGAATAACCTCCAAATGGTTCAAGATTGTTCAAAAGTTAGACAGTCAAATCATCTCCTAAGGCAGTCAACCTCAAATTAGGGTTTTGTGTTGCATCAAGGTCCTTACATCCAAATGACCTCAAGTTCTCCACAATTCCTTAATATATTCTCAAGTTCATCCATGTCAAATTTCAAGCCTTGCAGAGAAAGCTTGGTCAGTCAAATGCTCAAGAGGCCCAAAAATCGACTGTGCTAGGGCAAAAGTCAATTGTGACCCAAATACAGTCAAACCTCAAGGTTTTTTGTCAACATTCTCATTTTGAAGGATAATTCATCATTTGATCAAGGTTTGATCATGATTCATCAAGGATTGCTCAAGATTCATCAAGATTCAAAAGTTGCTAAATTAGGGTTTTGTAGGAAAAGTCAACTCAACTTTGACCAAGCATAACTTTCTCATAATTTATGATAAATAACCCATCCAAAGCTCATTTTGAAGAGGATTCAATTTCCTACAATACATCTTCACACCCCAAGATCAAGAAATGTACTCACAAGAAGTTACAAGTTTGGACATTATAGGTCATTTTTGAAAGTCAACAAAAACACCTTTTTTGCCAAAGCTTCTAACCTGAGCATGGAATATCAAAATGATATGAGACGAAAAGAGTTTGTTAGAGGACATATCAAGGTTTCTAAAAAGTCAAAGAACACTTACAAAAGTTCAAAATTGAAGAAGTTATGCATTGTTGAAGTTGGGCATTTTTCCAAAATTGCCAAAAGTCAACTATCCCCAAAACTTCAAATTTTGTCAAATGGGCCCACTTTTTCCACTTGATTTGAACTTGTCACACCACACACGTGTCCTATATTCAGTCTTGTGCCAATTCATTAATTTTTCCATTTTATTTGATTTTTATTGAATTAATTCATTTTAAATCAATTTAAATCCAAATAAAATCCAAATATTGATGAAATAAGATCTTTTTGATTGATACAGGTTTCAATTATCATCATGGACAAGATCAAATCCGAATCAAGCCATGTTATGAACAAAATATTGGTTTTTGACATTTTTGGAAGCTTTGTTAATGGTGAATCATATCAAATCCAAAATCATCAATGCTCATGGATTCAAAGCCCAATATTTGACCTAATATAATGCTTGATACATATACAATGCAAGGCATACGAAATAAGAACCAAGAGGCTGCATAATCACCAATACCAAACTTGAAAAAAAGCTTGAAAAGTGTGAAACTGAAATCCATTCTAAAGGCGTTTTCAAGGCAAAAACTCCACGTTATTCAATTGCCAGGAGTCCACTGAAGCTATTGGAATCAAAATCAAGCCTTCTCCCTCCCTGAAACGCGCTGTAAGTTTCTTGAAACACTGCCCTGTACATGAAATTGTGACCTTGGATTCTTGCATCTTTTTGATAAATCATGGACATATTCTTGATCCTTGCATGATTTCCAAGTATCTGCAATATTGAATTGTGTTTTTGTAGCCTGTAAAGCCCTACCCGAAACTAGGGTTTGGTTTTCTTGTTTTTAGGCGTTTTAATTTCAGGAAAAATTGGAACAAACCATGGACATGGTTGAATTCAATAGGAAGAGACGAGCATGATGATGGTCTCAGAATTTGTTTCTATAGCCTAGAGACGATTTTGGGATCGAGCCATGGATTTTGTTGCGGATTCAAATCCGTAGGAAAAATAAACCAGAGTTCTGTGGGGAAGACGACTACGTGCCCTCTTCCCATTGGCTGTTTCAAATTTCACGTTTTTTTATTTTTTAATTCAGGCATTTGCTTTGTTTTATAATATATTAATTGTTATGTATTCTATTAACAAAAGCAACACAGTGGTCCAGTGGCAAGCACGTTAGTTCAAAGTCTAATGGGACCTGGGTTCGAATCCCAGGTCCCCCAATATATTTGTTACATTTTCTACCAGGTATTCCAGCGTGCCTCATGAGTTGTTGTCCACCATATGCCTTCAAATCTCAACGTGCCAGATGGCCTCCAGGCCAAATCAGGTGGCCAGGAATGAAATACCATCATGTTTCCTAGTCAAAGGCGCACACTGGATTGGAAAAGTCAAATGAGACTTGTTGCAAATGGGCCAAACAATTGCTATCTGACCTCCTGATTTGGGGCCCAACCCCCCCCCCCCCCCCCCCATTTGGTTATTTCTTTCTATTTCTTTTTTATTTCATTTTATTTATTTGTTTTGTTTAATTATTATCACTATTATTTAAACTAACCAATTAAATTATTTTTCTCATAAAATCAAGAACATAAAAAATATTATTTTATTTATTAAAATTAAATTCAACTTTATTTTTGTAAATAAATACTAACTTAATTAATTTAGTTTTAAATAGGTTTAACTTTTAATATTTTTTGTAATATTTAAAATTAATGTAGAAAAATTAGGTTTTTACTAACTTTTAATCCAATTTATTTTATTTCTTTAAATATAAAAAATCCAAAAATATATTCATTAATTAATTAATTTAATTTAATTCCTTTTAAATTCAAAAATAACAAAAACAAGTGCTTTCTTTCAAAAAAAAGGGTCAAAACCCTAAAAAAAAATTGCATCCGATTTAATTTCTTGCACGCGATCCATTTGATTCCAATATTGTAATTGTTTCCGGTATGTAATAGTTTTAATAGGACTTTGAATTATTTTATCGCTTTCTTTTATTTTCCGCAATTTAAATTTCAAGGGTTGTTTTTGGCGATGTAAATACCTGACGCCTTATAATAGTTTAGATTTAATTTTCTCAATTTAAATTCCTCAACTATACACTGTTAGATGTTTGCTAATAGGGAATGCATGACAAGATCAAATCTTTAACCTAAAATCAACGTAGCTCACCCATGACATGTACAAAGATGAAATTAACCGAAATAACACACTCGCACATGCGCACTCTTAGGGTACACCTCACTTGGTTGCCTTCGAACGTGGTCATTGAGTATAGGAAGTTTTAGAGGTCGCCCTCTTGTCCAAAGATCATAAGTTGCCTCGAAACGGTTGCCTCGGAAAAAATGATCCAAGACATTAGGGTTACCGCTAAGGCGTCCTAACATTGCTTTAGTGACCACACGTCCCTTAATCGAATTGACCCTTAAACTCCAACGACGATGCTACCTATTCCTCAATAGTAGGATAGCATTGTCTAAAGGACATTTGTACAGATTAATTCCTTTTTCGAGTAGGTAGATGGTTCTTAAACACTTGCTCCTTTTAAAAACAAAACAAAACTTTTCTCACTTACACTCTCTTCAAAACAAAAACTCTTTCAAACCCACAAACACAAAGAAAAGCAGATTTTGAAAACACAATGAGCAAGTGCCTAAGAGCCCAGGGATAACCATGGATAGAAAGGGTGCTAACACCTTCCCTTTCTATAATCTACCTCCCGAACCCGAGAAATATCTCGAAAGAGGAATTTTTCTGTGCTTTTTTCCTTTCCTTGTTGGATAAAATAAAAGACGGTGGCGACTCTTGCTTACCGCGACATTTTGCGAAAACAAACGCAAAACGCAAACCAGCATTCCAAAACAGTCAGTTCTATCCCACCGTATCACAGAACTGGAGACTCTGCTGGGGACTTAATAAATTGAGGTGTACCTTAGGATTAGATCATTGTGTTTTCAATTGTATGCTTTGTATGATTTACATTTGTGGGCTTGTATCGGAGTTACTATAGATCCTAACCCGGATCTGGGGATACCCTTTGGGTAAGTAGCAATAAACTGTGAGGGAACTGTACGACGTAGAACGATATGGTTGAAGCAGTAGCTACGTTGGTGTGGCACTTTAGATTGTACCGATATCCCTTGTGTTGGAACAAGGAGAATATGGGTCATCTAAGGGGTCATTAAGCACCAACTGACCTTAGAACCTTTAAATTGACCAACTTGGCCATAGAACAGTAGCAGTATGCTACACTCATTGAGACTAAACTCTCGCGATGATTCCGGCCGCAAGAAAAGGTTGCTAAACTAGAATTATGACCGATTGAGGGTAGTCAGTGATATTGAGATCCTCTAGAACCCGGTTACTATTTTTAGGACAGGTTTAAACCAACTGAACTGAAAGAGGGTAGTACCTAAGCTCCTTGCCAGCCTGAAATCTAAGGGCTCTCTGTGTGACTTGTGTGCCTTTACCATGTTCGCTATTTGTGGATACTTGTGGTGTGCTTAGTATCATGACATCATGACATCATAACATTGCATACATCTTGCATTGGACTAACCTATTTCAAAGACATGAGGGATTCATCTTTGTTCTATTTTGTAGGTCATCATGATGCCCATGCGTAGGAATACCATCCAGATTAACTTTGTCCAGGTTCCCACCTTGCTGAAAGAGTTGGTTGCAAAGATGCCTGATACTACTTCCTTCCTCAGGAGGCATGGTTATCTTCTCAGTTTGGTCACTTCCAAATTGGACGAGCAGATGATGAGTGTCCTGGTCCAATTCTATGATCCGTTGTACCATTGTTTTACTTTTCAAGACTATCAATTGGTTCCCACCCTAGAAGAGTTCTCTGAACTGCTCGGTATCTCTGTTCTGGAGCAGACCCTGTTTACTGGTTAGGAGAAGATTCTGAGACCAGAAGAGATTGCTACAGCCCTTCATTTGACAAAAGAATAGGTAATGGCTAATTGGGAAACTAGGAGTGGAGCAAAGGACTTTCTGACCAAGTTCTTGGTGGGTAAGGCTAACTATTTTTGGGATAGTCTGGATTTCAAGGCGTTCGAGGATATTCTGGCTCTTTTGATATATGGCTTGGTATTGTTTCCGAACTCTGACTCCTTTGTTGATGTGAATACGATAAAGATCTTCATCTCTCGGAATCTGGTACCCACTCTCTTGGGTGACATTCTTCATCAGCTCTATGCTCGTACCGCTCGAAAGCGGTGAACTTTGATGTGCTGTGCTCCGTTATTGGTAAGGTGGTTTATGTCGCACCTTCCCAAGTCCGTGCTGAAGAACAAAGAAGGCATGGGCTGGGCTTATAGGGTTATGTCTCTCTCTCACAATGATATCATTTGGACTCTTAAGGGTATGGACGAGGTGACTATTATTGATCGATGTGGGGAGTACCCCAATGTTCCACTGATAGGAACCCATGGAGGAATTTCTTACAACCCATGCTTAGCTCTACGTCAGTTTGGGCATGCCAGAAGAAAAGGACCCCATGAGATGCTAATGCCTAGTATCATCTTTGATTTTCAAGGGGATAGCGATGAGCAACGTCGCAGATTCATAAGGGCTTGGGATAGAGTTCACCAATCTGATCCACATGAGCTGGGCCCAAAGACTTCACTTCCGATGGAGCCATATCTTAGACGGGTCAGTATCTGTGCCCAAAAGATGGGTATGTCATATGAAGTCGTCAGGCCTGTCATTCTTGAAGTTGCTAATGAAGAAGGAGTTCTTCCAACCATCCTCCATCCTTATATTCCCACTGACATTGGGGCACTGAAAAGGTCTTGGATGCACCTGAGGGAAGAACGGGATTCTTACCGAGAGAGTTTCAACGAGCAAGAGCAGAAGATCCAGAAGTTGACTAGGCAGTTGGAGAACGAGCGGATTCTCAACAACTATGTTCGCACTGATAAGAAGAGACCATGGGAGCGTTGATTGACCTTTGATGATTTCCTTTCCAGTTTTTATTTACTTTTCAGTATTTCCTTTCATGTAACGCCTTAAGGGAATCAGTTGAACAACTTGAATTCCAAAGTTTTTCTAATAAAGTGTGTTTCCTTTCTGGTTTACAAATTTGAATCTCCCGATTGTCTTTGAAATCATAATCATACGCATTTCATCCCATGCACTTCATAAACAGGTACCCATTACAGGTCTCTTATCTTCTTCGCTGTTTATTTCAGCACTCATCATGTCTGCTGAACCTTCAACTGAGCAAGCTATCAAGGCCCTCCAGGCCCAGAATGCCTCATTTCAAGAGATGTTCATGAATCTAGATAAGAGTCAGCAAGACCTAAAGACCCTGATTCTGAAAGAGAAGAAGAAGAAGAAGAAGAAGAAGAGGACCATCACGTTTAATACAGGGCACAGGTTTGGAAACAGGCTTCAGAATGAAGTTGATTTGACCACCTCATCTGGAGGGAAGGATAGTCCGGAAGAAAGGAGGGCTCCTAGCCCTGTGGTCTCCGACAACGAGACGGACTTCGAAGAAGAGCAGTATCCTCCGGCCGAGGATAGATACAAGAAACTGGAAGACCGGTTGAGTGCTATGGAAGTTCAGAAAGTGCCTGGTCTAGACCTTGGTGATCTAGGTCTATCATCTGGGGTGGTGATTCCCCACAAATTCAAGGCACCAGCCTTTGCTAAGTATGACGGAGTTTCTTGTCCGAAGCTGCACCTCCGGTCATATGTGAGGAAGATTCAGCCTTACACTGCTGATAATAACTTATGGATCCATTTCTTTCAAGACAGTCTCTCAAGGACTCAGCTTGAGTGGTTCTATCAGTTGGACGGAGTCAGTATCCACAGTTGGGAAGATTTGGCTACTGCATTCTACAGGCAGTACCAGTACAACTCCGACCTTGCTCCTACACGTACCCAACTCCAGGGTATGTCAATGGGAACGGGTGAAGGATTCAAAGATTATGCTCATAAGTGGAGAGACCTCGCTGGTAGAGTGTAACCACCCTTGGCTGATCGGGAGCTTGTGGACATGTTTCTGGGGACCCTGTCTGGTCCATTCTTCAACCATCTGATTGGAAGCTCTTCATCTGGGTTTACAGAGCTTATTTTGACCGGTGAAAGGATTGAAGCTGGTATTAAGGCTGGTAAGATACAAAAGGGTGCTTCATCGAGCACCGAGAAGAAGTCGTTTAAGAAAGAGTCCAGTGCTGTCTACAGTGCAAGAAGGCAGAATAGACCTGAACACCGCCAAGCTGTTAATGCGGTTGTTATTTCAAAACCTGCTGGTGCTCCTCAGCACAACAATCAACAGAAGGATGAGAGACCTCGAAGGCAGTTCACCCGTCTCAACATGACCTTATCTCATATTCTGCCACAGTTGTTGAAGACCAATCTGGTGATTCTAAAGGAAGCCCCAAAGAATTCAAATATAACATCACTAAGGTATAACCCTAATGCCCGTTGTGCTTATCACTCTGACTGCCCGGGGCATAGTACAAATGATTGTTGGACTTTGAAGAGTAAGATACAAGACTTAATTAATGCGAAGGAGATTGAATTCGAGGCGCCCGAGAGGCCTAATGTTGTGACTGCTCCTATGCCCAAGCATGGAGTAAATGCTGTAGACGAAGACTCGTTGGTGGTTTCTGTGAGTGATATTGCTACCCCTTTGATGACTGTAAAGAAGAACCTTTTGCTAGCCAGTTTATTTCCGGGTTGCGATGAAGGTTGTCGTATGTGTTCTGCCCTGCCAAATGATTGTCCGCTTTTGAAATCAGATGTCCAACGCCTGATGGATAGTAAAGAAATTCTGTTTGAAAAGACTGTTGTTCCTGTAGTCCATACTGAAGAAGTTGCCATCATTACCATTTTCGACAATTCTTCCAAGGCTCCCTCGAGGAAGCCTGTTAGAATCACATCCATTCCGAGAATCACACCTGTGATCATCACTGTTTCGGGGCCCATCCCTTATACCTCTGATAAAGCTGTCCCTTGGCACTATGGGGCCGATGTTTATTTTCATGGAGTTAAGCAAGAGTTGGATGTTGATACTGACATCAGCAATATTGTGGGACCTACTAAAGTCACCCGCAACAGAATACTTTTCTCACCTGATATCTCTCCACCAACGGCCCGAAGACCTGTTGTTATTACACCTGCCAGTGTACCTGCCACTATTCCCGTTCAAATTCCTATTCTTACCCTTGTCGCCGAGTCATCTGACACTCGGGGCAAAGGGATCACCACTGATGTGCCTGCCCAGACGGAGGCACCGAAGATGATTACTGTTGAAGCTTCTAAGCAAGAGATGGAAGAGATCCTGAAAATCATCAAAAAGAGCGACTACAATGTAGTCGAGCAGCTGGGGCAAACCCCATCCAAGATTTCTATGTTGTCATTGTTGTTATGCTCAGAGGCCCATGCCAAGGCTCTGATTACCTTTTTGAAGACTACCCATGTGCCACAAGAGACATCAGCTGATCAGTTTACAGATTGCGTGGCCAATTTGACTACTGATAATGGGTTGGGTTTCTCTGATGCCGACTTGACTGCTAAGGGGAAGAATCACAACGATGCCCTGCATGTCTCCATTGAGTGCAGGGGCACTACTCTTGCACATGTATTGGTGGATATTGGTTCCTCATTGAACATTTTGCCGAAGAAATCTCTGGACCGGTTGGACTGTGAAGGTTTGGAGCTGAAACCAAGTAACATTGTTGTTAGGGCCTTTGATGGGTCTAAAAGGATGGTGCACGGGGAAGTTGATATCCCGATCAAGGTTGGTTCTCAGGTATTCAACTCTACATTCTATGTGATGGACATTCGGCCATCTTATTCTTGTTTGCTGGGTCGTCCATGGATCCACAAAGTCGGGGCCGTAACCTCAACGCTCCACCAGAAACTGAAGTACCCGGTCAAGGGGAATATTGTGACAGTGCAAGGAGAGGAAGAGTACATGGTTAGCCACCTCAACTCTTTCCGATATGTAGAGATGGATGGGGAGTTCATTGAGACCCCATTTCAACATTTTGAAGAGGTTCCCCAGACATTGGGGTCAGCTGAGACTGTTGTTGAAGATTCTTCTATGAAGATGGCTTCCCTCAAGGATGCTCGGGCTGTTGTTGAGAAAGGTGGGTGTGCACCGTGTCGCCAACTCCCTGATTTTACACAGAAGACTAATAAGTTTGGTTTAGGTTTCACTGCAGAAGCTCAAAGGGTTGTTCGGAACACACAGATCGGAAGACCTCCCGTGTTCATCAGCACCTCGGGAGTAAATGCCATTGAAGATGATGTGGACGAGTCTGAGTTCGACAGCTGGATCTATCCTACGACCGATGTTGGACCAAGCAACTGGACAGCAAAGGACTTCATCCTTATTTCTTTTGTTACCCAATAATGAAACTTTTTGTTTTGAATATGTAACAGACAATGTTGTAAACTTTATAGCCCGGTGTCTTACCCAGGGCACCGTGGCTTCATTTGTGAGGGCTTTATGTGTGTCATTTTCATATATCATTAATAAAAGCATTGGACGTTCTTGCATTTCAAATTTTGCGCTCCTTGTTTTTATTTATTATATATTGCAAAACAGATATTTTACACACACTCATGTATCATGATCTACATCCACTCTGGATCCCACTGATAACGACCCTACTACTGCCAGTTATGACTTCGAAAGTCCGATCAACTTAGCCGAAATCGAAGGTGAAAATGATTTTGAAGTGCCTGGTGAACTTGCTTAGACTGCTACTTCAAGAAGAGAGGGCCATATTACCTCCAAGCTACCAATTCTGATGCCTCCAATTGCAGGAAGACCGTTGATCTCATACTTAAAAGTGTTGGATAATACAAAGAGGCTTGTTGGGGCAGCATGACGAGTATGGCCGAAAAGAGCATGCTATTTACTGCTTTAGTAAAAATTTTACCGATGGTGAGACCCAATACTCACTGCTCGAGAGAACTTGCTACGCTTTGGCATGGGCTGCTCGCCGGCTGAGACAGTACATGCTGGCTCACACCACCCTATTGACACCAAAAGAGGTGAACGTCCTGACAACTCCGTGGCCTTTTGTAATGTGGGGCATTAATATGATCGGCGAGATCAGACCTACGGCATCTAACGGGCATCGTTTCATCCTGGTAGCAATTGATTACTTTACGAAGTGGGTTGAAGCAGCTTCCTTCGCTACCGTAACCAAGAACTTCGTGGCATGGTTCATTCGGCACAATCTGATCTGTCGATACGGTGTACCCGAGAGGATCATTATGGACAATTGTACCAATATCAACAACAAGATGATCACCGAACTCTGCGAGCAATTCAAGATACAGCATCATAACTCTTCTCCCTACCGGCCGAAGATGAATGGGGTTGTTGAAGCGGCTAATAAGAACATTAAGAAGATCGTGCAGAAAATGACAGTGACATACAAAGACTGGCACGAGATGTTACCATTTGCTCTTCATGGGTACCGTACCTCAGCGCGGACGTCAACAGGGGCAACACCATATTCCTTGGTATATGGCATGGAGGCAGTCTTGCCCATTGAAGTTCAGATACCCTCTCTTCGGATCATGAAGGATGCAGGTTTGAGTGAAGATGACTGGATTCAGACACGGCTTGATCAGCTGAACCTAATCGACGAAAAGAGGCTTACTGCTATTTGTCATGGTCAGACGTACCAAAAACGGATGATCAAGGCATTTAACAAGAAAGTCAAACGACAAGAGTATCAAGTGGGGGATCTGGTAATCAAGCGCATTATTCTACCTCAAGGTGATCCCAGGGGAAAATGGACCCCTACTTACGAAGGGCCATTTGTGGTTAAGAATATTTTCTCAGGAGGAGCCGTGATTCTAACCACCATGGATGATGACGACCTTCCTCACCCCCGTCAATGCAGACATAGTAAAAAGATACTACGCATAATCAAATACCCGCTAGGTTGACTGGCCTAGGCAAAAATAAGGGCTTCCCAGCAAACCAAAATGGTTCGGGAAAAAATAAGGGATGAAAATGAAAAATCTGTATACCCGGCAAGTCGAAAACCTGAAAAGGCGACTTGGGCAAAAATGGGTATCCCGGTGGACTGAAAACCCGAAAGGGCGGTCCAGGCAAAAAGTAGGGATCAAAGCGTAACACTATGTCTCATTGGATCACCTTGCATCCAGACTTCGGTATCGCTATCAAGCTTGGACGACACTAGTCAATCTGATTCATCTTCAACTAAGCAGCAAAGTGATGAGATGCTCGAGGACATAAAGGCAATAGCAGAGTTGGAACCCAGTGGGATTATTCACATAGATGGTTTTGTTTAGTTTTTCACGGATTGTGTAAATTCTATTATTCGGCGGCGTTCTCTTACTAGGACGTCAGCCTCTTGTACAAAAAATGCCTATTTACAGGCCAAAATTCAAAATCAATACAAATTCATTTTCAGACAAAATTCAAACTGTTTTCCCTTTATCTGTTTTGTTTTACAAAGAACGTCCAATGTTTATTTTTGATATATGCATTTGAAATTAATTGCTGCTCATAAATATCTACATGCGAAACGAAAGATGAATTACTAGTAATATCAGAAGCAGGGGCAATAAGAATTGTCTGAACTGTGTAGTTGCTCTGACCACCAGGTACCTAGGTAGATTCAGCTGAAGAATGTGGCTAAGATACTTTCACTCCCCGCAGAGTAAGACAATAATGGTAGCTCTCCCCCAGCCGAGACTTACAACCATGAACGAATCAACAATACTCTCCCCAAGCAGAGTTGGTCTACCATCAGCACTAAAAGGGGCTTACTGCTATTTGTCATTAGTCAATGGAGACAAAATCAGTTAAATCGATTCCTAAAGATTTTTCTGAGGCCAATTCAGTCAATGGAGACAAAATCAGTTAAATTGATTCCTAAAGATTTTTCTGAGGCCAACCCGTCAATGGAGACAAAATCAGTTAAATCGATTCCTAAAGACTTTTCTGAGGCCAATTCAGTCAATGGAGACAAAACCAGTTAAATCGATTCCTAAAGATTTTTCTGATGCGAACGCAGTCAATGGAGACAAAACCAGTTAAATCGATTCCTAAATATTTTTCTGATGCGAACGCAGTCAAAAGAGACAAAACCCCTCTGGTTCAATTAAATCGATTCCTAAAGATTTTTCTGACGCCAATCCAGTCAAAGGAGACAAGACCCCCTCTGGTTCAGTTAAATCGATTCCTAAAGATTTTTCTGATGCCAATCCAGTCAAAGAAGACAAAACCACCTACCAAAAATCTCCAAATGGCATCTGTAAGCCCATTCCCGACATCACAATGTTGATACTACGTCATGCGAGTGCAAATTTCTGGGCACTCTAGTGTTCAATTATCTTCCACCTTCGGATCACGAAAGGCCCGAAAGCCAATCTATATCCTCAGGTTTAAGAAAATTGAACAGGGGCAACTGTTGTACCCCAAAATTTTCCCTCCCATATTTCCTAAGACATTGCAAAAATAACCTCCAAATGGTTCAAGATTGTTCAAAAGTTGGACAGTCAAATCATCTCCTAAGGCAGTCAACCTCAAATTAGGGTTTTGTGTTGCATCAAGGTCCTTACATCCAAATGACCTAAATTGCTCCCCAATGCCTTAATATATTCTCAAGTTCATCCAAGTCAAATTTCAAGCCTTGCAGAGAAAGTTTGGTCAGTCAAATGCTCAAGAGGCCCAAAAATCGACTGTGCTAGGGCAAAAGTCAACTGTGACCCAAATACAGTCAAACCTCAAGGTTTTTTGTCAACATTCTCATTTTGAAGGATAATTAATCATTTGATCAAGGGTTGATCATGATTCATCAAGGATTGCTCAAGATTCATCAAGATTCAAAAGTTGCTAAATTAGGGTTTTGCAGGAAAAGTCAACTCAACTTTGACCAAGCATAACTTTCTCATACTTTATGAGAAATAACCCATCCAAAGATCATTTTTAATAGGATGCAATTTCCTACAATACATCTTCACACCCCAAGATCAAGAAACGCACTCACAAGAAGTTACAAATTTGGACATTATAGGTCATTTTTGAAAGTCAACAAAAACACCTTTTTTTACAAAGCTTATAACTTGAGCATGGAATATCAAAATGAGATGAGACCAAAAGTTTTTGTTAGAGGACATCTCAAGGTTTCTAAAACGTCCAAGAAAACTTCTAAAAGTTCAAAATTGAAGAAGTTATGCATTGTTGAAGTTGGGCATCTTTCCAAAATTGCCAAAAGTCAACTATCCCCAAAACTTCAAATTTTGTCAAATGGGCCCACTTTTTTCCACTTGATTTGATCTTGTCACATCACACACGTGTCCTATATTCAGTCTTGTGCCAATTCATTAATTTTTCCATTTTATTTGATTTTTATTGAATTAATTCATTTTAAATCAATTTAAATCCAAATAATATCCAAATATTGATGAAATAAGATCTTTTTGATTGATACAGGTTTCAATTATCATCATGGACAAGATCAAATCCGAATCAAGCCATGTTATGAACAAAATATTGGTTTTTGACATTTTTGGAAGCTTTGTTAATGGTGAATCATATCAAATCCAAAATCATCAATGCTCATGGATTCAAAGCCCAATATTTGACCTAATACAATGCTTGATACATATACAATGCAAGCATACGAAATAAGAACCAAGAGGCTGCATAATCACCAATACCAAACTTGAAAAAAAGCTTGAAAAGTGTGAAACTGAAATCCATTCTAAAGGCGTTTTCAAGGCAAAAACTCCACGCTATTCAATTGCCAGGAGTCCACTGAAGCTATTGGAATCAAAATCAAGCCTTCTCCCTCCCTGAAACACGCTGTAAGTTTCTTGAAACACCGCCCTGTACATGAAATCGTGACCTTGGATTCTTGCATCTTTTTGATAAATCATGGACATATTCTTGATCCTTGCACGATTTCCAAGCTATCTGCAATATTGAATTGTGTTTTTGTAGCCTGTAAAGCCCTACCCGAAACTAGGGTTTGGTTTTCTTATTTTTAGGCGTTTTAATTTCAGGAAAAATTGGAACAAACCATGGACATGGTTGAATTCAGGAGGAAGAAACGAGCATGATGATGGTCTCAGAATTCGTTTCCATAGCCTATAGACGATTTTGGGATCGAGCCATGGATTTTGTTGCAGATTCAAATCCGCAGGAAAAATAAACCAGAGTTCTGTGGGGAAGACGACTATGTGCCCTCTTCCCATTGGCTGTTTCAAATTTCGCGTTTTTTTATTTTTTAATTCAGGCATTTGCTTTGTTTTATAATATATTAATTGTTATGTATTCTATTAACAAAAGCAACACAGTGGTCCAGTGGCAAGCACGTTAGTTCAAAGTCCAATGGGACCTGGGTTTGAATCACAGGTCCCCCAATATATTTGTTACATTTTTCTGCCAGGTATTCCAGCGTGCCTCATGAGTTGTTGTCCACCATATGCCTTCAAATCTCAACGTGCCAGATGGCCTCCAGGCCAAATCTGGTGGCCAGGAATGAAAGACCATCATGTTTCCTAGTCAAAGGCGCACACTTGATTGGAAAAGTCAAATGAGACTTGTTGCAAATGGGCCAAACAATTGCTATCTGACCTCCTGATTTGGGGCCCAACACCCCCCCCCCCCCCCCATTTGGTTATTTCTTTCTATTTCTTTTTTATTTCATTTTATTTATTTGTTTTGTTTAATTATTATTACTATTATTTAAACTAACCAATTAAATTATTTTTCTCATAAAATCAAGAACACAAAAAATATTATTTTATTTATTAAAATTAAATTCAACTTTATTTTTGTAAATAAATACTAACTTAATTAATTTAGTTTTAAATAGGTTTAACTTTTAATATTTTTTGTAATATTTAAAATTAATGTAGAAAAATTAGGTTTTTACTTACTTTTCATCCAATTTATTTTATTTCTTTAAATATAAAAAATCCAAAAATATTTTCATTAATTAATTAATTTAATTGTTAATTTAATTTAATTCCTTTTAAATTCAAAAATAACAAAAACAAGTGCTTTCTTTCAAAAAAAAAAGGGTCAAAACCCTAAAAAAAAAATCGCATCCGATTTAATTTCTTACACGCGATCCATTTGATTCCAATATTGTAATTGTTTCCGGTATGTAATAGTTTTAATAGGACTTTGAATTATTTTATCGCTTTCTTTTATTTTCCGCAATTTAAATTTCAAGGGTTATTTTTGGCGATGTAAATACCCGACACCTTGTAATAGTTTAGATTTAATTTTCGCAATTTAAATTCCGCAACTATACACTGTTAGATGTTTGCTAATAGGGAATGCATGACAAGATCAAATCTTTAACCTAAAATCAATGTAGCTCACCCATGACATGTACAAAGATGAAATTAACCGAAATAACACACTCGCACATGCGCACTCTTAGGGTACACCTCACTTGGTTGCCTTCGAACGTGGTCATTGAGTATAGGAAGTTTTAGAGGTCGCCCTCTTGTCCAAAGATCATAAGTTAACTCGAAACGGTTGCCTCGGAAAAAATGATCCAAGACATTAGGGTTACCGCTAAGGCGTCCTAACATTACTTTAGTGACCACACGTCCCTTAATCGAATTGACCCTTAAACTCCAACAACGATGCTACCTATTCCTCAATAGTGGGATATCATTGTCTAAAGGACATTTGTACAGATTAATTCCTTTTTCGAGTAGGTAGATGGTTCTTAAGCACTTGCTCCTTTTAAAAACAAAACAAAACTTTTCACACTTACACTCTCTTTAAAACAAAAACTCTTTCAAACCCACAAACATAAAGAAAAGTAGATTTTGAAAACACAATGAGCAAGTACCTAAGAGCCCGTGGATAACCACGGATAGAAAGGGTGCTAACACCTTCCCTTTCTATAATCTACCTCCCGAACCCGAGAAATATCTCAAAAAAGGAATTTTTATGTGCTTTTTTTCTTTCCTTGTTGGATAAAATAAAAGACGGTGGCGACTCTTGCTTACCGCGACATTTTGCAAAAATAAATGCAAAACGCAAACCAGCATTCCAAAACAGTCAGTTCTATCCCACTGTATCACAGGGAGGAATGATGATCCCAGCAACCAACCCTAGTTCTTCGAAATCCAGCCCAGGTACCCTTTGTACCTCCATGGCTGCCAACCGATCCTCAAGATTCTTATACTTGTCGTCCGTCGGAGGGTACTGCTGTTCAGAGTAATCTTCATCCTCTTCCTCTTCTTCTTCAGCTTCAGACTCGGAGGGCATTGCAACTTGCTTTCCTTTACCAACCCCTTCGTCAAACGTCGAAGGGAAATCCAGAACTCTCCTAGCCTGATTCTCAAATCTTCTTCCCATAGTGGCCACACCAATTCTTCTCTTCTTCTTCTTTTCCTTTTCCTTCTCTTTCTCTAACAGTGCTTTAAGATCCTCTTGACCCTTTGCCAAGGTCATGAGGAGTTATTGGAATTGCAAATTTTGTGCTTGCAGATCTTTGACCGTCTTCTCTATATCCATCTTACTGAAATAAACAGCAAAAAGATAAGGAAACCTAGTGTGAAGACCTGTTTATGCATATGATGAATGATATGTTATTCATGTATTGCATTCAAGGATTCAGAAATTCAAATTTGTTGCAAACAAAAAGAACACACTTCATATTAATAAGAAGAAATTTGTTAGTACATAAATGCCCCATGGGCAAAATATTACAAAATTCTTAATGTAAAAAGACATTGCGCATCCTCTTTGGTGCGATGTAAGTGTTGAGATTCTGCTCTTCATGGAGTCGCCGGGTAAGTTCCAAGACCTTCTTTTCACTGGCATAAAAGCTAGCTTCAAAAGTGTTCTATTCTTCCTTGAGCTGTATCCAACTCTTTTGCAAGTCTTCCAATGATGTTGGCATGTCTGGATGTAGGAGGGTGTATGGAACCTCTCCTTCCATAACAGGCTCTTTGATCACGGGGAGAATGTGAGGGTAAGGCATCATAAGACTCTGGGCGCGGGTTCGTACCCACTTGAGATAAGGCTCAAGGGGGATGGAATTCTTGTGACCTAGTGTCTTACTATCCACTTTGTTGGGCATCCTCCAAGCTCGGATAAACCTTTGTCGAAGTCCTTGAGCGTCGTTTTCGAAGTTAAAAACCAAGTCAGGAATCAGCATATCATGAGGGCTATCCCTTCGGGCATACCCAAATTGCCTCAGAGCTAAACAGAGGTTGTAGGTAATGCCTCCCCTAATGCCAAGTAGTGGGACATTAGGGAATTCTCCGCAATGATCAATCATGATGACATTTTCTCTGGACCGAGAACACCAATGAACATCAGAATGTGTGAGGGTCATCAACCGTTGTCACCACCTTAAACCCTGCTCATTCTTCAAAACTGATTGGGGAAGGTGATAAATAAACCACCTTGCTAGAAGAGGAGTACAACACATGAGAACACCTTTTTTCCTCATTGTTCGTGTGTGAAATGAGTGTAGAATGTCCCCAAGCAATGTAGGCACAAGATTCTGAGATATGAAAATCTTGACAGCATTTACATCTATAAGCTGATCAGGTTTTGGGAACAAGACCAACCCATAGATGAGAAGTGCTATAATCTCCTCAAAGGCTTGCAGATCTAGAGAATTCCAACAGTCTCGTGCCTTCTCAAATAGAAACTTTGCCAAGAAACCCTTGACACCACTTCTGGTTTCCCAATGACCTTTGATATCAGATGGTTGCAAGTGTAAGGCTTGAGCAACATCTTCAGGCTTTGGTTCTCTTTCCATACCATTGTAGGGTAGTTGATGGAGAATAGGAATCCTCAGGAGTTGAGAAAAGTCCTCCAAAGTAGGTACTAGTTGGTAATCAGTAAATGTAAAGCAATGGTGTAGGGGGTCAAAGAACTGGAATAGGACTTTCACCATGTCTTCTTCAATGTTGGAGTTGACCAAGTTGAGAAGTCTACCATGTCTTTCACTGAAGAGATAATTCTATGGAATCTTATAAGCAAGCTCCTTGAGTTGAGGAGGGATTCTCACAAGGTTGACTTGAATTGTTTTCCTGCGAAGAGATTCCATGACCTACAAAACAAGAACAAAGATGAAGATCCAAACCCTTGAAATGGTTAGTGGATGCATATGATGCTTTATGATGTTCATGATGTATGCACAAGTATATGTACAAGCAAATCATACAAGATCCTAGTTTCAGGATTGCATGGGGTTTCATAGGTAAGTACCCTCTTGAAGTTAGTTGGCTCAACCTGTCCTATAAATAGTAACCGGGTTCTAAGGAGCTCAATATCACCGGATTATTTTCTGTGTTCATTGTTTCAGTTTAGCCACTTAACTGGCGACTGAAATATTCCAAGAAAACAACCCTCAGTGAGTGTAGTATCGAGTATCTACCAACTTCGGACTGCACCAAAGTCGGTCATCTCACTACCCCTAAAAAAGGCCAAGATGGTCAAGTAAGGTTCTAAGAGTTCATTAGTGCTTTATGACATCACTCAGCGGCCCCATATTCTCTTTGATTGACTCAAAGGCTACCGATACCCACAAATATGTCGCACTAATATAGCTATTGCTTCAACCATGTCGGTATACCCCGCACAGTTTCCACAACGTATTGTTATTTACCTATGAATGTTTCCCAAATCCGAGTAGAGGATTTCAAACCCAAACAATAGAAGTAAATGTAAAGCAATCAAAGCGAACAAGGTAAGCATGTAAAAGTGATCTAAACCCTAAGGTTACTCCACTTTTAAATAATTCCCCAGCAGAGTCGCCAGTTCTGTGATACGGTGGGAGAACTGACTTGAGGTTTTGCGTTTGTGTTCGCAATTGTTTCAGTTTAGCAAGAGTCGCCACCGACTTTTTATTTTATCCTAAGGAAAGGTCAAAAAGCACAGGAAAGACCTTTGAGATGTTTTCTTGGGTTCGGGGAGTAGATTATGAAAAGGGAAGATGCAAGCACCCTTTTCATCCATGGTTACCCATGGGCTCTTAGTTACTTGTTTAGATCACTTGCTTTTGCTTTTCAATTGTTTGAAATGGTGCTTTGTGTGTGGTTTTGAAAGATGTTTTGAAAAAGAGGCCATCGTTGTGGCGACCTTTGTAATGATTCTTGTTTGAACATGTACAAAGGTGTTTGTCTTTTTGAAAAGATATTTCAATGTTTGAAAGTTTTGTTTTTGGGAAATGTTTTGAAATTGTGTTGTGAAGTGTGTTTTGAAAATAGCAAGGATGTTTTGCAAGTTTAAATCAAGTAACTAAGAGTTGTCTACCCTATTTTACTCAAAGATCTTTCTTATATGTTTTTAACCCTTTTGACAGTGTTGTTTTACCATTGCATTTGGTAAACAACCTTGTATTAGGATGTTAAACGGGACAGGCGCGGGTCATCGTATAGACCATGATAGCAATATTGCCAAGTATCTTTAGCAATTTTCCGAGGGACTAGATCATTTTGTTTAGGCAACCGAAATAGCGTCATCGAAGGACTATGATCTTTTGTTTTGTTTTTTGTTTTGCCAAAGTACCCAACATGCATAACATGGCCCATTTTTAAGGCAACAAGTGGATGTAACCCTAGGGGTGCAAGTGTGCATTGTGTATTAATTTTTATGCATTTTTGTCTTTGTATTAGGTCAAGCTACTTGTTAATTTTGGATTTTTGCATACAAACCCTAATCTCTAATCATGGCATAATTGAAAGCGTAAATGCGTAAAATAATCTATACTATTACAACATTTGATTGTGGGAAGGGGGATACAATTTTGAATAGGGATTATTTGACAAGAAATTAAAATCCTAGTTTTACTATCACATCCAAATTGAATCAAATGGCATAAATAACAAATGAATAATATTTAAATAAACAAATTAAATAAATATACAAAAAAATATGAATATGCAAAAAAAGGTTTTGTTTATTTTTATGTATGTAAAAATATTTAATGTAAAAAGAAAGAAATAAATAAAAAGATTATAATTTTTTTATTAAGGGTAAAACCCTAATTTTTAAGAATGTAAATATATGGACTATATTATTTATATATAATAAAATAAAATAGTGTATATACAAAAAATAAAATATATTTAGAAAAAGTATTATAATAATAAAAATAAAAGTATAATTTTTTTTTTATGTTTTTATTCTAAAGTATCTAATAAAATAAAAGTATATATATATATATATATATATATATATATATATATATATATATATATATATATATATATATATATATATATATATATATATATATATATATATATATATATATATATATATATATATATATATATATATATATATATATATATATATATATATATATATATATATATATATATATATATATATATATATATATCAATTATATTAAATATGTATAATAAAATAAAATATATACAAAATAAAAATATATTCAAAACAATATTTTTTGAGTGTAAATAAAATAAAGAATAAAAATAAAAATATAATGGTTATTATATATTTATTTTCAAGTTTTCAATAAATAAAGTATATACTAATTAAATTGTTTTTTATGTTAGAAAAAATAAAAAATAAAATACAAAATAAATATGAAAATTTATAAAAATATTTTTGGGTATTTTTTTTTATTTGGAAATAATAAAATAAAATCAGAAATGAAAATAAAATACAAAAATATAAAATATAAAGAAATTGGGCCAAGGGGGTGCATTCAGTAAAAATGGGGTGTCAATAGTGAGCCAGGACCAAGCCCAGCCCACCACACTTCATCTTCAACCTCTGTTCTCAAAAACGCGTGCGTCTGGAATCAAACACGAACAACCTGCGTACGTGCTCTAATGCAAAAACACATAACATCAAAGTTGTAGAGCTTTCCAAGACGAATTCAACCATATAAAAAACTTGTCCTAACTCTCAAAGACCAGAGAGAATTTCTCTGGCCCTAAAATCTAACCTAATTTTTTCAGGAAGTTCATAGATCAAATTCTCTTAGCATGCTTAACTAAAATGAAAACTGAGCATATGTACAACTTCATGGCTATGAATACTACATTTCTTATTCACAAACCTAAGTCTAAATGTTCCTAAATAGAGAGATAGGAAGTTGATAAAAACCTGTTTCAGCTGACTTCGTGTATGGCAATGTGAAGCTTTTCAACAAGGCCTGAGATGTTTGAGAGCTTTCTTGAACTTCCCCTGACCTTCTCCAATGGCTAGCTTGCCTTGAATGTGTTTGAACAAGCCTACAGTACTCAACATGCACAAGCTGAAATCAAAAATGGCAAATCCTGTAAATGGAGTTACAGTCAGTGTTTAAGGGTGGGGATAGCTTGGATATGTTATATGGAAGGTGTTTGAACCAATTTGAGACAAAACGCACGAGGGATTTGAGTTGTGGAAATCAAACTGCAGGGAGTGCCCTGTTTTGCCAAATGAATATGATTTTGTGCTATGGGAGGTTTAAGGGCTCAAAGGGTCGTGTTTCTGGATCAAGGGGATGTGAGAAAGTTGTCTCAAAAGCTTGCACAAGTTGGTTTTCACAGATGTTCAAGTTCTCGTGTATTGGACATGTTTCTTGTCTTTTAAGCCAAAATGAAAAATGATGTAATACAAGCCTGTACATGCTATCTATCAGCCTGCTTCTTCTGGTCTTGGCCCCTCAATTTGGTGGATATGCTTTGCTGCACAAGATATTGTTTCAGGCTCAAGAGATGTGGTTTTGACATAAAGCATATTTTGGCAAAAATGGAAATGTTGCTTTTTCTACTTAAGGATTCATCTTGTGTGCAATGCCCTAATGACCAAAACAAAACCTTAGACCAATGGATTTGCATTTAATTATTTAGTATGAAATGGTTTTTAGGCCTGTAATCTAGTGAAAAGCAAGCTGATTTGAATTTGCAACTTGTATCAATATGAACATGCCATGGATGAAAAGTGAGTTTTTGCCAACTTCAAGCCTTCGATTCTCCCTAACCACAAATGAGTTTGGAGAGTTCTGGGACATTTTGGAAAGCTTGCAACATGATATAAAATCCATATTTGAAATGAAATTTGAGATTCCAAGTGGAAATATGTGAAAAATGGCCATGAAGATAGGTCAAAATCCTGCCTAAACTAGGGCAAAATTTCACTAAGTAAAAAGTTTCATGGACCCTTGTTCCAAAAATCATAACTTGAGATCCAAGCTTCTTTTGGGAAAAATTTGTGAATCAAAGTTGTAGAATTTGTGGAGGAATACAACTTTCATGTTGGAAGTTTTGTTTGAATCCAATTGTATCATGGTGAAAATGTTGGGCAAAGTTAGGGAAAATTAAGAAAATTTCATAACTTAGAAAAATTCGAAGTTATGAAATTCTTCAACTTTAAACCCTAATTTGCAAAATTGGGTTTCTTGATGAACAAGTTTCATGTTTTGACACATCTTGATGAAAAATGACCCTTGGCACTTGATTTTGACCAAAAAGTCAAAGTTTGACTTTTTAGTGTACAGTCAAATTTTGATCAGTTGACTGAAAAATTCACCTGTCAATCCAATGCAATTGGGATTCTTTGAACCTTTTGAATAGGTAAAGATGATTCCATTGAGTCCTTGAGTCTATGCTTGAACCCAATTTGCCATTGGCTAGGTGAAAAAAAATCAGAAATTGCCCTTGTGCAGTTAAAACCCTAAAAATGACCATTTTGCCCTTTTGATGATCTGATCAAATTTCTTGAGGAGTTGTAGTCCAAACTTGATCAAATGGTTCATATGAGTCTATAATGTTGATGTGGATCAAAAATTGTGAGGTTTGACTATAAATTGGCCACAATTGACTTTTTCCCCAATACAGCTGATTTATAGGTCAACTGTCCAATTGACTGGGAAAAATTTTGATTCAAAGCTTGAAACTTGGTAGAGGAAATCTTGTAGGTCCAACATGAAGTATTAAAGTCACCTTGAGCATTGGAAGTCCAAAAATCTCTGTGCAAACTCAAACCCTAATTTCAGGTCATCAGTGCAAGGAGATGTCTTGAGCAGAGTAAAAACCCTAATTCTGTCTGGAGTTCAAGGAGTCTGGTAAGGGGAAATCTTGATAAAATGAGAGGGAAAATTTTGGGGTACAACACTCACAAATAACAAAGATCAACTCTCATAGAGAGTGACACACAGACAAAACCCTAATACTTTTACATACTAGACTCGTACAAACTTTAGGTTCATACCCTTATATTTATAATCCTTTTTCCAATTAGATTTGGGTTTCAAATCACTGTTGACCTGTTGCAGATGAGACAACAGAAAAATATCCTAAATCATAGGACTTCAATCATTAGTTCCCTAATTTATTTCCATAATTAGAAACTAATTTAACTCCTTTATTTCAGCTTGAATCTCTTCAATCTTCAAACTATGCGCCACATAGAATTACACAATATTCCGGAATATTCTGCATATAAAATATATAAATTAAATCCAAATGTTCAGTTGGTCATGGGCGCGATGTTGAATGACTCTTCATAGGACATCTTCATTCGACATGTCTATCTCTCTGCATGACATACCATCTTGAACAACATCTCTGATTTCTTCTTCTTGGACACATCATATGATCACCAAATGTTTCCATAATGTTCAGGAATTAACAAACACCAGCTGAATTCAACCTGTCAGTTGTAGCATACCAGATTTTCTATGCTTCTAGTTAGGACATCATATTCGACATGTTCAGACAACAAGTTGAAACATCTTCCAAACTGCAAAACTGTAACAGATCGGAGTCATGCTCTTCTGGTTAGAATATCATATTCGACATGTTGAAACTGTAAGTTGAAACATCTCCCAAATTGCAAAACTGTAACAGATCAAATGTCATATACTTCTGGTTAGGACATCACATTCAACATACTGAATCTTCAAGTTGAAACATCTTGTTCAACATATTGCTGCAAAGTTAGTTTTTATCAAAATTCATGCCAATCATAAGTTCAGAGAGAAGTAGGCATGTTGGGATAGAGAACAATATACGGGACGTCTCCTTCAGCAACAGGCTCCACGATAACAGGTAGGATGAAGGGGTAAGGCATTACGAGCTTCTAAGCACGAGCTCGTACCCACCTAAGGTAAGGCTCGAGGGAATAGAATTCTTGTGTCCTAGTGTCTTACTATCCACTCTGTTTACCATCCTCCAAGCTCGTACAAACCTCTGACGGTAGCCTTGATTGTTGTTGTCGTAGTCGAACACCACTCCTTGGATGAGCATATCATGAGGACCAACTCTTCGGGCATACCCAAATTGTCGCAAAGCCAAGCAAGGGTTGTAAGTTATACCTCCCCTAATGCCAAGCAAAGGGACATTAGGGAATTCCCCACAACGGTCGATGATAGTAATGTTCTCTAAGGATCGAGAACACCAGTGAATATCCGAATGTTTGAGTGACATCAACCTATTGGACCACCTCAAACCTTGCTTATTTTCAACACAGACCGGGGGAGATGAGAAATAAACCACCTAGCCAATAGAGGAGTACAACACATGAGTGTTCCTCTTTTCCTCATGGTGCGAGAGTGGAGAGAATGTAGGATATCTCCTAACAATGTAGGCACCAGATTGCGAGACATGAAGATTTTGACAGCATTTACATTTATAAGCTGGTCAGGATTTAGAAATAGTACCATCCCATAGATGAGAATGGCCAAGATTTCTTCAAAAGCTTGTAAATTCAGAGTGTTCCAACAATCTTGAGCTTTCTCAAACAAGAACTTGGCTAAGAACCCTTTGACACCACTTCTTGTTTCCCAATTAGCCGTGACGTTGGATCTTTGTAAGTGTAAATCTCGGGAAATCTCTTCAAGGCTCGGGTCTCTTTAGATACCGTTGAAAGGTAGTTGATTGAGAATAGTATTCCCCAAGAGTTGAGAAAATTCTTCCATCTTAGGCACAAGCTGGTAATCGGGGAAGGTAAAGCAATGGTGCAAAGGGTTGAAGAACTGGAAAAGTACCTTCACCATGTCTTCATCAATGCCCGAGGTAACCAAGTTTAGGAGTCGACCATGTCTTTTGGTGAATAAAGAACTCTCAGGAACCCTCGATGATAACTCTTTGAGTTGAGAAGGAATTCTTACGAGATTGACTTGGATAGTATTCCTGTGGGTGGAAGCCATGTCCTACAAAACAGAACAAAGATAAATCTCAAAAAATCCTTGAAATGGTTAGTGCGAAATGCAATGGTATGATGTTATGATGTTATATACAAGTAAGCATATACACACAAAAGCAAACAAGTCCTTAGGTTTATGCTTTCATGGAGTTTGTAGGTAAGTACCCTCTTGAAGTTTTTAGTTGGCTTAACATGTCCTAGTAATAGTAATCGGGTTCTAGGGGATCTCAATATCACTGATCTTTCATCATCGGGCATTATTTCAGCACAAACCTCTTTAATGGAGATCGAAATATCCTGAGAAGTCCGATCTCAATGAGTGTATTATCGAGTATCAACCAACTTCAGACTGCACCAAATTCGGCTACCTCACTACTTCCTAAAGGCCAAGTTGTTCAAGTAAATGTTCTAAAGTCAGTTAGTGCTTCATGACACCACACAGCGGCCCCGTATTCTCCTTGACTATGCAAGGGCTACCGGTACTAAAAAATGTGTCACACTAACGTAGCTATTGCTTAGACCATGTCGATATACCCCGCACAGTTTCCACAACTTATTGCTACTTACCTAAAAGGTGTCCCAGATCTGGGTAGAGGATCAAAACAAGCCCAAACAAAGAACCCAATATAAAGCAAACAATTCAAACAAAGAAAAGCAAGTAAAGGTGATCTAGCCCTAAGGTAACCCCACTTTTAAGTCTTCCCCAGTAGAGTCGCCAGTTCTGTAATACGGTGGGAGAACTGACTTGGATTATTTTTGCATTTGATCGCAATTGTTGCGGATAGCAAGAGTCGCCACCGACTTTTATTTTATCCAATGAAGGAAAGGATGAAAAGAATAGGAAAGATCTTTGAGATTATTTTCTTGAGTTCGGGGGGTAGATTATAAAAAGGGAAGGTGTTTAGCACCCTTTTCATCCATAGTTATTTATGGGCTCTTAGTTTCTTGTTAGATCATTGCTTTTGTTTGAAAGTGTGCTTTGTGGTGGTTTTCGAAAGTATTTTTGAATAAAGCGCTTTCGTTTAGGCAAACTTTGTAATGATTCTCGTCTCTATAAGAATGTATACAAAGTGTTTAACTTTTGAAAATATTTCCATAGAAAGTGTTGGTGCATTTGAAAAGGTGTTTGTGTTTTGAAGATGAGCAAGCAACTAGGAACATTCTACCTTACTCAAAAGTCTTTTGTTCATTCCTCTCCTCCTTTGATATTTCTATCTTACCATTGATTGGTAAGAAGCCTTATCTTTGGATGTAAAAGGGACGGGCATAGATCATCGTATAGTCATGATAGCAATGTTGTGAGATATCTTAGCATTTCTTTTGAGGGACTAAGATCATTTGTAAGGCAACATTCGAAGCGTCATCGAGAGACTATGATCTTGTATTTTTGATTGTTTTTGCTAAGACGTCTCCCATGCATAACATGACTATTTTTCATAAGGCAATAAGTGGAGTTAACCCTAGAGGTGCATGTGTGTAAAGTGTGTTTGATTGCATACATTTTTGACATTTGATCAGGGTGGTCTACTTGTTGATTTTATCTTGCCATACACCCTAATTACTAACATTTTATATAAAATCAAAAGTGCAGAAAGATAAAATCCTACACTATTACAACCATGTTGAATTGCATGAAAATATAAGGGCAAAAGTAAGGTAAAATCAAGAAAAATAGATCTTTCGATTTAGGGTAGCAAACCCTTTAATTCTTCACTTTCTGGCTCTCTTCGATCTGGCCTGAAAATGGGTGAAGGCATGACTTTCGATTGGGACCTGGAGGCCAGCATGTTGTGTCTTTCGATTGGGGCCTGGAGGCCAGCATGTTGTGCCTTTCGTTTGGGGCCTGGAGGCCAGCATTTTGTGCCTTCTGGCTGCCTCTTTCGTTTGGCCTAAAGGTTAGTGTGGAAGCCAGAGGCTTCGTTTCTAACTTTCTGTCTCTTGTTTCTTTTGTTCGAGTTTGAATAGAAACATGGCCCAAGGTTGTGCCAACATCACCTTAAGGCTAGATTAGTTCTTAAAGCATGTTTAAATGTACAAAGAGCAAAAGCCAAGAAGATTGTTAACCATGACACACATTAAAAGAGTGGAAACGAAAAGAAGAAAATAGTATGTACATGTTTGAAACGAAAAGAAAACTTATTTACATGCTATGCTAGAAAGGAAGGGACAAAGGTTAAGAATGACTTACCTTGTTCAAGGCTGGAGCGTGTGCTGGACCTTGAAGTGGTTTCTTTGAATGCCTCTGGATTCGAAGGAAAAGACCAAGGGTGGGCCTTTGACACTGGATTCGAAAGAGAAAAACAAGTGAAATGTCCTTGTTTGCTGGATTCGAAGGATAGTAAGATGTAAGGATTTTTCAGATTTGAAAGGGACAAGTATTTGGATTCTGGGTTTGGATTTTCAAAAGTGTTTAAGTGTTTGAGAATTTTATGGTGTGTGAGAACTTTGAAGATACGTTCCCCCCTTCTCCTCCTCCTTCTGATGTGCAAATGAACTCTCTATTTATAGAGGAAAAATTTGAAATATTTGGGAGTAAAAATAATAAAATAAAGGCTCAGCTGGAATGTAAGCATCCACTTGTGTCATGATAGCAAGATGGATGGTTCAGATGGATTGCTTCCTTCAGAAGGAAAACAGGCGCAAGGCTCAAAGGAAAACTTTTTCTAAAAAGTAGTATTATACTATTAAGGGCAAGTGTTCTTGGACAGCAAATGGGTAAAAGCTTATTTCAACTTGTATAAACAATTAAATATAGAGTGAGTCATAGGTTTAAGGCCTGAAAAGGGGGAAACACGTAGCCTAGCCTATGGGTCTAATGTTCAACTTGATCTTTTGAGTCGAATCCTCCATCTTTCTACACCTTTCGACCATACTAGAACAACATTCATTCTCACCAATTATGTGTCCTTCGAATGGACCAAATGTGTGTTCTTCGAATGTCCCTCTTCAGCTGAATGTGCCATTTTGAGTCCTCTTTATTTTGATCACTTAGACCCAAACCTTCGACCAGACTCCAAAGTAAGCAAAAACAATTATTCCCCAACTATGGCAAGTCCTTCGAATGGGCCACCAAGTTGTGTGTCATAATGCAGCACTATGGCGTATTGAAGGGTTTGCAGATGGATTCGAAGGTGATATAAAGGCGCATTCGAAGCAAACATGAAGATGAAATCGAAAGTCACAGGAAGGTATCCATTCATCCAATCTAAAACTTATGAGTCCAAGGCAAACAAGTGAGGGGCCAATGGTGCAATCGAAGCTTGCAGGCAGAAGCTATTGTCCAAATGAAGCTTGCATGTAGGAGCTATTTTAGTGCATCAAAGCAAACCCGCAGGAGATCAAATGCCTAAATGAAACTTATGGACCAAAGCTTGATCAAAGAAGCCATATGCTCAATCGAAGGATGTAAATCAAAGCTTGCATTGAAGGAGGCCCAAATGTTCAATGTAAGTGTGACGACCAAAGCTCACTCGAAGAAGGCAAATGCTCAATCGAAGGATGTAAACCAAAGCTTACATCGAAGGAGGCCCAAATTCCCAATCGAAGGATGAATCAAACTTGCTCGAAGGAAGCCTAGATGCCCAATCGAAACTAGTATGCACAAGGATTTTTGGACTATCAATATTTCATATGACTTTCATGGATAATTGTAGACCCCCAATATTACTCATGCCAAGTTTCAAGCCTTGGATCACATTTTTTATCAATCAATTGGACAGTTGACCTAAAAATCAACTGTATTGGGAAAAAAGTCAAACATAGCCAATTTACTGTCAAACTTAATAATTTTTTATCCACATCAACATTTCAAACTCATAGGTATCATTTGATCAAGTTTGGACCATAGTTCCTCAAGAAATTTGATCAAATCTCCAAAAGGGCAAAATGGTCAAAATTAGGGTTTTGACTAGGAAAGGGCAATTTCTGATTTTGACCTAGCAAATGATCAATTGGTTTAAGGAATGATCTCAAGAGTCTAATTGCATCATTTTACCTAATAACATGGTTCAAAACATTGCAAGTCCATTAGATTGACAAATGAATTTTGCAATCAACTGATCAAAAGTCAACTGTATACTGAAAAGTCAAACTTTGACTTTTTGGTCAAATTCAAGTGCCAAAGATCATGATTCATCAAAACATGTCAAAATATGAAACTTATTCATCAAGAAATCAAAAAGTCAAGATTTCATTTTGAAAAGTCAAAATTTCTAAACTTAGAAATTTTTCTAAGTGTTGAAAATTTCATGTTTTTTCATAACTTTGAGCAAAGTTTTCATCATGATGCAAGATGATTCAAGAGAAACTTCCAACATGAAAGTTGTAGATCTCCATGATATCTATTATATTTATTTACATAACTTCTCCTAAATATGCTTGGATTTCAAGTTATAAATTCATGAAGTCATGACATTTTCATTTAACACTTAGAGAAATTTTCAGCAGTTTTGGTCAGGTTTTTGTCCAAACTTCTTGGCCAATTTTCATCAAGTTCCAATTTAATTTAACAAAAGTGGTCAACATGAAAGTTGTAGAGGGTGTTTCAATCTTTCCAAAACATCCAAGAGCATGAATTTATCATATTTGAGCTAGGAGATTCAAGAGCATGAAGTTGAGCATCCATTATTAAGTTGCAAGTCATTTTAGTGAAGAACACATAACAAAACTCTTATGATTTGCTGTATAATATTATGTTGCAGGCCTCCTTGATTGCAAATATCATCATAATTTAATGTTTACACAAGAGCTTGAACTATTACCCAAGTGTTTAAACCATTGTCCACAAGATCTTTCCATTTATGGCATAAAGGCACCATTTCTATTCTTGAAAAGAAAGCTTTTTGTACAAAGTTTGTCTTGAGCCTATATCTTGCTTGTTGCTGATTATAATCCACCATAAATCATGGGAAGTAGCTCATCTATACCAGAAACTTTGGTACTTCACCTTGGGACTATGGAGTACTTGACATAGTTTGATCTTTGTAATCCAACAAAACCATAACATGTTGTCTTGCAAACTTAGTCAGCTCATATGCACAAACCTCCTGCCTATAAATAGAAGAAGCATTTGCAAGACAAAGAGGTTAGAAAAAATAGAGAGAAAGGACAAGTAGAAAAGCAAGAAGTTATATTGGTAAACCCTCAAAATCTCATTCATTCAAAAAAAACCAGTTCTGTTCTTATTCAAAACAGAACCCCAACCCATCATTCCACCATACAAACTCTCCATAAGCCAAACACTTCATCACATACAAAGTTTATCCAAACATAAAAATAGTCCTTGTAGTGCTATCCATCTTCACCATCAAAAATACCAAAAATATTATAGTACAGTCCAACTCAATTTCAGCAGTCTGGAGCAGCTTTCTGAAGACTCACAAAGTCATCACAGTATTTGGAAAAGCATTCAGATCTAAAACAACCAGTGCAGCCCAAAGGTAAGTCGTCTTGACTTGATATCTTTTTATACATCATTAACAATTTGTTGTTCTTGAAGATAAGATGTAGTATTTTATCATCCCTTTGAACTAGTCATTTGTTTATGATTTAGGCTTATTCACTCATTTGTTATTTACATCTATCCATCATATGTTGTAAGCTAACCTGTACAGACAAGAAAAACAATGTTTAAGGCAGGAAAATACAGCATGTATTGACACATAACCCCCATGTATCGACCCATACTGAGTTCAGATTGCAAAACAGAAGCTGGAAGAGCCTATGAGTCGATGCATACGCGTTTCGCATTGATACAAGAAGGTGCATGAGTCGACACATCCCATTATGTGTCGACCCATACTGAACTGATTTTGTTTTACAGGAGCAGGGAAAAGCTATGTGTCGATGCATAACAGCATGGATCGACACATAGCAGTTTAAAATACATTTTTTTCCTTTGTTTTGCACTGCTTTTACATTGTTTTCAGTATTATTCGATATGGTTGTAATATTTCAGTCTCCATTTCATCCCTATTGTTAAATTGTACCCCCATCCCCCTAAAGTAATGTAATAGTTTAGATTTTATTTTCCGCATTTTCACTTGCTTTTCATATATTGCTAGTAAATAGGATGTATGGCAAGATAAAATCAATAAATAGATAACTTTCAAATATAAGACTAAATGCATGTAATCAAACACATTTGCACACTAGCACCTCTAGGGTAATCTCACTTGTTGCCTATTGGAAAATAGTCATGTCCCTCGAATATGGGACGTTTTAGCAAAGACCTTTCGATAAAAAAAGATCGTAGTCCCTCGATGACCCTGATCGGGACTTTATAAGTCTGTCGGGATACTAACTGCAAGTATACAGTTCAGTCGTTCTAGTTTTAAAAGATTATCGAACCCACAGAGACTGAGGATCAATCGCATACGATCTAATGCTACAGTTTGTCTAACTAAGCGATGAATATTCGATTTTTGGGGGAAACAGTTTAATTAAAAGTAATAGTACTAATTATACCGGTATGTGATAATCGGACTTAGGGAATTCGGTGAATCGCTTGGCCTATAAAGTATTTCGGTAAAAGCTAATTGTTTAAAAACCTGAGACATACACTCTCGTGTTTATGAAATAAGTCATGCTACTAAACCTAGTGGATGCACTTTAAATTTAATAACACTTTTTGAAAATAATTTGAATTTAATTAATTTATTAAAACACTCTCGTGTATTTAAAAATCAATGCTTCGTTACCACTATCTGGGTTGAACCCCAGCTCTCGCATGCAGGTTCTTGCCTTAATTAATTTCCCACTCTCGTGGCAAAATCGTGTTAATTAACCTCTCACTCTCGTGACAAGGATAGTTAAATTAATCTTGGAAATTGGAAACCAGAAATTGTTTTATAAATATTTTTGGCCAAGGTATCATTGAATTCTTTCAGTTCTTACGGTCACATACCGATATTAATAATTTAGCCAGACATAATTAACTTAACAGCAATACAGTTCAAAATATAATTCATGGCAATAATTGGCATATTATAAAAACTGAATGAATAATAATTGCAATATAAAAAACCTGGAATCAAAGTTGCTATGGTAATCTTGAGGTATTACAGTAATCCAATTTTCGAGCTTGACTTGCAGTAAATGATTCGTGTTAATTCTTGAAAGAAGAATTAACACTTAAAACTAGAAACTAAGGCTTTGAATGAAAATTACAAGAAAATGAAAACAGAATTCCAAAACAAGCAAATTGGAAAATAACTGTAAAATAAAATAATATTTGCTCTGAGTAAATTTCTTCGACCCCTGAACTGTGCACTGGTACACATATATATAGCATAGGAAAAATCAGCAGTTTTTGAATTCTTGATGAAGTCTTCAGTGGAGAAAATACAGGAGCACTAATATTGGTGGCAAGAAAATAGGGGACTCAGTAGAAAAAGGGAGAACGAGTCTGCCCTTAACGCCCACGTCTCAATCCATGCATAACGTCCACCTTCACGCGCGTGACGGTCGTCACAGGTGGGTGACGGTCGTCACGCGCTGAAGTAGTGCCTTACGCTCGTCAGTGGTGTGTGACGAGCGTCTCCTTATGTTGGGGGGTGTTACGCCCGTCACAGGGACGTGACGACCGTCACTGTTCCAGAAGTCCAAACTTTGTATTTTTTTTAATTATTTTTCTCTTTGTTTATTGTCTAGCCTTCTTCATGTTGTCCTTTTCCATCGGTTTGAGTCGACAAGTGTTATACCTGCAAAAAGACAAATAATCTCGGAATAATCGGGGGTTAGACGACTTAATGAAATATAAAATCGGTAAAAAGCATGGTAATTATACGATATGTTTTCTCGTTATCAGACCCTCGATGTTGCCTTCGATAAAACGATTTAGTCCCTAAACGACATTGCTAAAACGTCTCATAGGTTGCCTTCTATGACTATGCAAAACATATTGTACTAAGCATAGTAATAATTGTATCAGATAGGCAATTAATTAGCAAAAACATATTTTAGACTACTTTTATCCTTTAAAACATGAAATTTTAACATTTAAGCAAAAAGCAAAAATGGTTTAACCAGAGGTAATTGTGTTCTTATATTATAGATTAGTGTTGGGATAAATGAGAGATAGAAACTGTTTTTTTTTTAATAACATCCAACATTAATTATTAAATCATCATGTAACTTCAACCATAAAAAATAAGGGCAGCCAGGACCAAACTTCACATTCCTAAGCACTTTAGAATTTAACAGAAAAGATAAAACTCTTGTCTACCACAAGGAGTATCCTGTCTTTGCTTGTTGATTTGATGGATTCTTCTTGTTCTTCAATCCTTTCTTCTTCCCCGGAGAAAAATATAGATTTAATGCATTTTTTGAAAGAAGCACTGTAATCTTTTAATCTCTTATCCCAACCCCCAATGATTTCTTAAAAACCACATCCCAGACGGAAAAAAAAACATAAGGTTTAGATTTACCCATCTGAAATACATGTGTAACCTGTAGGTGGGAAAAGAAGGTCTCTATATACTTAAGGTTCCTAGTTGGCTTTAAGTTAGAAAGAAATGAGGTTTAAAATACAGCACTGTATTGCCAGTATCACAAACCACTGTGCAACAAGTTCCACTTTCAAGTCGTGGTTCTTAATGTGTAGATAAATTTTGTTGCCTTTTCATATTTACCACTCTGTAATTCCAATGGACAAGCCATGATTCTTGGTGTCCTCTATTTTGAGCTTCTTCTTGACTCCAAAGATGCTCTAGCATCTCTTTCACAAAACATCTAAAGTCATCAAGGCTGGAATCCGTTGACCTGTACGCAGAAACTCATCAGTGATCTGAAGTAAAAGGATGAAACTTGTGTAGTAAAAAAATGTAAAAAATGAGGTGCGTCACTACATATTCTTGTTTTGTTAAAACCTACCTTTTCCATTATTGGCTCTAACAAGACAATAAATTATAAGTCACAAAGAAGGAACTTACCTACCAATTCCTCATTTGCCCTTTTCACTTAAATATTGTTGTAACAGTTTTAGAGCATCAAGCCTTGTCTAGTAAAGAAATCATGAGGTCCGCAATAATGGGAAATTACCAGTTTTCATAAACACATTAATTAAAACAAACAAAACCACAAAGATCTCATCTATATAGATAAAACATAAGAATTGTTCTGTTCTCCCTCCAAGAAAACTATTACCAAACACATACAAGGAAAACCCCATATTAGGATTCTTGACACAAAGCTGTATTTATAATGTTTTTACAATGAATACATGTTAATGTGATTGTTAATTCCAACCCCATTAGCAACAAATGCCGCAAATTTTACATGTGACTAATTATAAAAAAGCATGTGATTCATTCTAACAAGGATAAAGCCGTTCCTGATGAAAATTGTTGAGATCTCAATTATGGTTCAAGCATAAACATCCGCCCACTCTCTTTGCAAGTCTTGCAAAGAATTTTTCATTTGGCTTCGGTAATGGCTCATTCTTGACAGTAAGTGGTGACTCCATCTTCACATCAGGCGATCGTTGTGCTTCCACTCCAGGTGATGGCTCTGTTTTCACATCAGGTGACGGTTGCACCTCCACTTCAGGTATTGGTTCAACTTCCACAGTAATTGATGGCTCATTTTCCATGACAGTTGACTCACCATATATTAGATAGACAGTAGTCTCCTTAACTGTCAATCCATGCCCAAAAGCTACATAAATCTCTACATCTTCACCAACTCCTAAATTTGATAGTACACCCTTCCAATCTTCATCATTAAAGGACATTATTGTGTCTCTCTTGTATATCTGAAGAGTGAATTTTGTGTAGTTAATGATCAAAACACTAGTGAGACATTCATGTGCTATATTTTCAAGTGTTGATGAATAAACAACGCATAAAGTTATTCCCTTCATTCCACAATCACTATCCTCAGGCACTTGAAAACATACTGAAGGTCCTTCAGATGTATATACTAACCGAGCGGGTAAATTGTTTCTCGGAAGGAAAGAAGCACTAGACTTATTGGTTGTCAATCCCTGTATTATGAACAAATGCTTAGTTATTTATATGCATTCAAATGGACATTATCAAAACAGTGCACTACACAAAAAGCACATACAACTTACAAGGATACTGACAGAAAGAAAACAAGCAATAGCTGCAAAACTATTTGTAAAATGGATATGCCAAACACATTTTTTACTTGTATATGCCAATGGTCATTTTCTCATCTTATTATCACACACTTATTCTCACTTTCCATATGATCTAAATGCTTTTCTTTCCTACGGGTACTATCATTTTCTTAGTTTGTTTCATTTGCATCTCCAGACATTTGGCCTGTTTGTATTTGATCACTCCAATTCACTCATCAATCATCTATTGTATCCTCGAGCTGCTTTGAGTCTCAAAGTCACAACTGCAAGTAATCTTCCGATTTTTATTTTATTCTAGTTCAGGATTATTATCTAAAAGCACTGTACTTATTTTATCTAGTTGTTATCCTTAGGACAAATTTTGGAATTTATTCTGAGATACACTGCTTACGGTGTCTAACTAGCTCTATTGCCACAACACTGCAACTTTCATTCCCTGTATACATAAGGCCTAATATTGACATGTTAAAAAATCCCATCATTTTCTGCCTGTCAGATACTTTCTTTTCAAAACATTAGGAAATATACTGTTATCAGTTATGTAGAACAGTCTGTTTCCTCATTAAAGAGACGATTCTAGCAAGTAAATCACTTCTTCATGAAAATAAAAGGGCTATATGCATCTCGAAGCTTTATTTTCTAATTAAGTGTAATGTTGTACCAGTTTACCGTTCTCGATTCCTGCTTATTTAGAGGAAAGAAATAACATATACAGTATACTTTTAGAATTAGGGAGTTGTAAAAAAATATCAAGTTACCGCTAGTTCTTGTTAGATTGTAGTTACATAATAAAAACATTTAAAAATACAACGGTTGAATTAGAGTTTTATATTCTGTAATAAGAAAATCCAATATCATTCATATAAAAACAAATATAATTTTACTATGTTCCTTTTTTCCCTTATATATCTAAAGGTCTTAACTTGTGTGACTTCAGATATTATTCAATTCTCGTTTTCAAGTTAAACATGTATATGTAGAAGTAAAAAGAATGGAGACAAAACAAATGAAATAAATATAGACGTTAAAAACGAAAAAAGTAATGGAAATAGAGTTAAAGAAAACTATAGAATCTACATAAGAAAAAAGGATATAGTCATCTAAATAAATTAATTGCTTCTATGCTACATGTCTAACCCTATCGTTTATACTAGTTTATCTGATAGATACTTGAATAATTTGTATCTTTATGAAAAAAAAATTCCATTTAGGGAAACAAATGCAAGGGCATATCATTCTAGGTTCTCTTTATTAAAAATCAATATCAGTAAAGGTGGAAAGATAGAGAACCTGCGATAAGCTCTTGCCAAGAGTCTCATTCATTATTTGGCAACTTCCCATTCCAAACAAAACAGATTTAAAGAAAAGATCCGAGGTTTGTGAAGTATGTGATGTTTCCAACTCAGTAAGATCATACAGAAATCTTCTTAATTCTTCTTTCAGTTGAATCTCTGAGTGACATTGTACACAAATTCTTCTAAGTTCTGAGCTGCTGCTAAGAATTGCTGATTGATTGACCAAACCAAAATTTTTACCATCTATATCCAAGGAAACAAGAGACATTGACATGCCACCGAAAGGGGGAATATGTGCTAAGGAATTCATCGTTGGTGACGTCAAAGACCAAATGATAGCAGGAAAAATATCACGCGATAAACCTTCATATCCACATAGGGATATATATCCAATGCTTTTTGATCTTACTATTGAATGGGGAACTTGTTTGACACCAGTATTTGCTGCAATTAGAGTTGTCAAGGATTCCATTTGCCCTATATCTTCTTCCAATTTGTTAATCTTTGAGCAACCAGAAAAGATGAGAGTTATTACAGATCTCAATTGATAGATCTCTTTTGGAAGATAGCCAAGACTTGTACAGTCCTTCAAGTTTATGAGAAGGAGATTCTTGAGATCTCCAATGGACGGGTGTACGTTGGATAAACTTTGACAATCCTTCATAATGAGCTTTTCTAGATTCGGTAATTTTGAAAAGTCAGGGGTGCTTTTCAAGTGCCTAGAATGACTGAGATTGAGAACTTTTAGCTTCTGCAACAACTGCAAGAAAATAATTGTTTAAAAGAAAAATTAGAGAGGAAAATGGGGAATCAAAAGGTGGAAGCAGATACTAGTGTCTTCAACTTCTACATTTTTGAAGAAAATGTAATTATACCTTGGCTTCCTTCCAAACTTGGTTAACATTGCTATGTTTTAATTCAAAAACAACGAGATTTCCCTGATCAAAGCCGTTGGGTACAAAGTTGAAGGCAGGTCGTTGCCAATTGACCCATCTCAGTTGTTTGGAAAAATTACCAAAATCTCCAGTGAGGTCAACACGATCAAGTTGTAAAAGTCTCAGTTTCTGCATGTCTTGAAAAGCATTGGTACTGTAGCTAACTCTTCCTGTTCTTTGCAAGTTCAAAATCAATGCCTCAACAGTTTCTGTTCCCTGCATGTGAAGTAAAAAACCTGAGAAAAGTAACGGGAAATGCTTTTTTATTTTCTTGCTAGAAAGTGATGCATAAAATGGCAGAACCCAAGCACACTTGTAACGAATGTGAGTAGGAAACACACACTAGGATTATTAATCCCACAATTCTTAGTCAATAATGAAGAACAAAAACAAACGGAATTTCACGATCTTGATAAGATTATGGAGGATAATCAAAAGTGTGAAATTGTATATAGAGAAAGTTCTTACAGTATTTTTTTCCAAAACATCGTGTACATCTTCGTGAAACCACAACCGACTACGCTTCCCAGGCTCTCTAGCAGAAATTCCGCGGACAATTTCTCTTCCCATGTCTCTTATTAAATCATGCATTCCAAGCTTGTTATTCTTCTCAACTTTTAGGAGACTCCGATCAATGAGGACAGCTATTCCAATATCAGCATAAAGTCCACAGCCATTTAGTATCTCTGTAACATAGGCTCTGTCCTTACCGATAAAGAAACAACATATGTCGAGAAATATATCCTTTTCCATGTCATCCTTCAAACCATCATAGCTTATTCTCAGTTTCTCATGCACTTGATCATTGGGAATTCTTTCTAACTTTGATAGTACACTTATCCATTCTTGTTTTGACCTCTCAAATAAGTAGGATCCAAGGACTTCAAGAGCCAGCGGTAACCCTCCACAATAAGCAACCACATTTCTTGAGAGCTCACTATAGCCTCCTCTCGGACTTGCTAGTCTAAAAGCATGCCAACAAAAAAGCTCAAGAGACTCATTTTTGTGCATTTCCTTCATTTCATAGACAGAAACTTTAAGTAACTTAAGTATGTGGACATCCCTGGTTGTAACAATTAATACACTTCCAGAACCAAAACTTTTATGATTTCCACACAGGGCTTTTATTTGCTGAAAATCTGTCACATCATCAAGTACAACAAGTGATTTTTTTCCGGAAAGCACTTTTTGGATCCTAGTTGTCCCCGACGCAATACTATGTATCTTCTCCTTTGTTTTAAGGACATCCGAAAGAAGTTGTTGTTGTAAATGAATGTGCCCTCTACTATCGTGTTCACAAACTTCTCTAATATTCTCAATGAAACTTATACAATCAAATGTACGATGAATTTGATTGTATATGGCTTTGGCTACAGTTGTTTTACCCGATCCTCCCATGCCCCAGATCCCTACCATACAAACATCGCTCGGTTGTTTCTTAATCAACTGAACCACTTGTTTCACATGGAACTCTAATCCAACTGGAAAGTCAGTAATCGGCAAGGATGTGTTGTCTAGTTTTGGCAAAATGGCATCAACAATTTTCTTTACTAATTCACGGTCACTCCTTCAATATTAGTATTAATTATGAATCAGACACAACAAGCATAAACATCAAAAGACTATATAGTAAAAGGTACATACAAGTTTCAAATGTTAGTCAAAACACTACCTAGTGTATGTTTGGTTTCACCATTTAAACATTTAGAATTGATTCTCGAAGTGTAGAATTTATTAAACATTTAGAATTGATTCTAGATGTGTAGAATTGATTTTAACATATTTGGTTGCGCTCGAGTAGAATTGATTCTGCTTTTCAGAATTGATTTTACTTGAAGTTGGGATTCTAGCTTTTTGAGTCTAGACATAATTTTTACACTTATAGCATGTTTGATTTGGCTTTTGGATGAGCCAAAAGCAATTCTAAAGATATAAAATTGATTCTAGAGTAATTTTGAGGTGTTTGGTTCTTTTAAAGTAGAATTGATTCTCTCTCCAGAATTAATTATACTTGAAGCTATAATTTGTAGCTTCTTGATTTTTACACTGAAATTTGTTGTTCAAGTCACTTTTACATAAATGTATCCAAACATAAATCAATTATGTTAAACTCAATTATGTTAAAATTAATTCTACCAAACTCAAGTCCATCAAAATCAATTATATACACCGTCAATCCAAACACACATTTAAACTTATTGTTCAACTTAGTTTCACAAGAATTTATCCAAACATAAATTATTTTATCTTCAACTCAGTTTTAGCCGGAATCAATTTTACATAATAAAATAACTCATAATCAAACTTTTTCACCGCAGAACCAATCACACGCCTAATAGCACTAAAACATCACCAAAAACTATACTAAAATGACTTATTAATTAAGCTATACCTGAAAGCGCTTCCTTCCCAACCAGATAAATAGGAAGCGTCAGTCAAGACCTTTTTCCATCTAGTCAAAACCTTCTGCATCACTTCCTCAATTATATATCGACTCTTAGCACTAACTTCCAAAGCTTTACCAAACTCCCCTTTCTGATGGCGAACAACAGAAGGCTCAACATCATAAAACACAGGCAAAACGACTTGACCTAGAGTTCTACGACACTCCATGATCTTATCCAATTCGTTTAAACACCAACTAGATTCGGTGTAGCCTTTGGAGAAAACGACGATTGATATGCGCGATACTCCAATCGATTGAACTAGTTCGTTTCGAATGTCCTCGCCTTTTTCGAGCTTCTCGTTGTCGAGGAAAGTGTTGATTCCGGCGTTTGAGAGGACGGCGTAGAGATGGGAGACGAAGGTTCTGCGAGTGTCTTCGCCTCTGAAGTTGATGAAGACGTCGTGAATCCATCGGGGGTTTGAGGAGGAGGAGGAGGAAGATGAATACATTGATTGGATTTAGATCGAGTCAACGTTTACCAGAACAGTGATACGAGAACGCCTTCGGTTTCTATATGTGGTGCGTGTGTGTGTGTGAGAGAGAGGGTATATGATTGAGTTCACGCGTTCTACACATCATAGATTCCATAACTTATTTTTTACTATCTTATCTACACTTCGAAAGTTACATGAAGAAACACTCAGTTTCATAATGTGAAATCGCTCTGACATGAAGAATCTACTTGCCATCTCAAAGTTGTATTTGAGGCCCCACATATTTTAATAGTGTTATAAATTCCTTTTTAAAATTTATCTTTTTTTTTTATTTTTATAAAAAATTTGTAAAACACGAGAAAAATATTATAGTGATGATATTACTGGTATGTGTTTTTCCTAATATAAGTAAAATATAAGGATTTGAAAACCAATTTCCCACCTCAACTTCCATATTAAGAATCGTTAATGTGTGAGGTATTTTGGGTTAGAGAAAGAACGGGAGAAAATGAAAATAAAAATTATATTATTGACTGATATAATATTATATATATATATATATATTATAGATTAAGTAATAAATCTTAAATCTTAATTAATTTAGGTTTAGGTTACACAACTTTGATTATGATCTCACCTGATCAGAAATGGACCGTCACGGCTGGCTCCGAGCAGAAAGCTTTTTTGAACGAGGTGGGGGGTACCTGCAAGACACTCCGATGCTGAAGTAAGTAGGAGTACGAGCAGATAATAGCAAGTTGAGGTTAGAATGATGAATACCTGACCCTCTGGAAACAGAGGGTATTTATAGCCCCCAGCGCTGGGCCAAGGTTCCTCCATTGGGCCGGGCGGATTTGGCCCAATGGAGGAACTGCCAGGTTCTACGTGGGTAGTGGAGACCCGCACGTGGTCCCCTTCCTGGATGTTCTGCGTGAAGTGCGGGCGGACGAAGACGCGGTCTTTCCGGAGTATCGTTGGGGGAACGGTGGACTGAGTCTGCCTAGTTGGGATGCTCGAGACAACGTCGAGCTGGACAGCAGGGTGTCGAGCTGGACGTCAGGACGTGGAGCTGGACGGCAGGGTGTCGAGCTGGACGTCAGGAGGTGGAGCTGGACAGCAAGATGTCGAGCTGGACATCATCACGTGGAGTTGGACAGCGGGATGTCGAGCTGGACATCAGGATGTCGGGCATGGATGTGACCTCTTTGCTCGACGTGGTCCTCAGTAAGTCCCTTTGGATTGGGCCTTAGTAATGCTTTTGGGCCTGTCGGGCCCAGTCCAGAACAGGAGCCCCCCAAGTCGTGGTTCCTTTGCGAGGAGCCATGACTTGAACCTAAGTTATTCCCTCGTTGAGGTCTCGTGCCCGGGATAGAGGTGTGGGCCCTCGAGGGGCCTCCTCGTGTCGTGCTCGGAGACGTCCTCGGTGGCGGATGCGCGGAGGATCCTTGTCGGGCGCATCGGTCGAGCACACGAGGTATCTTTCGGGAACTGTGCCGCCACCCTATGGGGGTAGGGTCATCATTGCGTTGGGAGCAGTGCGTCGAGGAGATGGAGTTCGTGGTTGCCCGAGGTGACGTTTGGTATTCCACGTCATCACTATAAATAGGAACCTTGGGCCCCATAATACGTTTTCTGCTCTCTGTGCTCTCTCTGCTGCTGCTCTTCCAGACTTTCTCCAGTTGCGACTTCCCGTCACAGATTCTTCCATTTCGTAGCCAAATCCCACTCCTTGATCCAAGTAAGTGATCTATCTTCTTCATTTTTCTGTTTAGAATGCATGATATCCGGCGTTTGTAGATGTTTTAGGACCGTGCGCGTGGGATTAGCCCGGTAAACTCGTGCTCAGCCCGACACATTCATGTCTAGGACCGGCAAACGCATGTTTGTGGCCGGCACATTCATAGTTTAGGTGATAAACTTCAGGGCTGCCCGGAGTCTTCATGATCCAGGGCGCCTGATTCATGATCGCGCCCGATATGTTCATGGTCTTGGCCGTGGGCTTCATGGTGCGGCTCGCCATGTTCATACCTCTGGTCGACATGCTTGGAGAGTGGCCGCGCAGTTGGTTTGAGGAGGAACACCGGGTTCAGGACGTCGGGGAGGCAACCATTTGTGGAAACGGACTTATGTAGTCGTGTATGGGACGACATGATTTTGTCGAGCGTAGGACTTCGTGCTCAACTGACTGGTTTCCCGTGCTCTGCAGGTAACCATGGCGGACGAGCCGAGCTCCTCCGGACGCCGCGACCGCGAAGAACGGAGTGCCGACGAGTCGGTCACCCTGATTGATACCGTGACCGACCCATTGCTGGAATAGGTGGGCGTCGAGCCGCGGGGGATAGCATCGGTATATAGTCGGGACGACCGACATCCATTCGCTGTCATTGAAGAGGGTCAAGACCAGCCCGGCTTCCAACAAAACTTCGTAGTTATGCTTCCGTCAACCCATGCAAGGATTTGCTCGGTTTATCCGAATTACAGCCTTGCGATGTATGAGATCGCGTTCAAAGACCTAGGGCTGCAGCTGCCATTCACTGACTTCCAGGCCGGGGTCTTTATGCACTTGGAGCTGGCCCCGTCCCAGCTACACCCAAACTCTCTCGCCTTCATCCGGGCGTTTGAGTTGACGTGTCGGTACCTGAGGATCGGGGTGACCATCCCGCTTTTCTTCCGGATATTTCACCTGCAGCGTCAGTCCCGAGGAGGGAAACATAGCTGGGTCTCCCTGAAGCAGTCGAGGAGGCTCTTTAAGATGTATATGGACTCCGTGAGGGGGTTTAAAGACAAGTGGTACGTGGTACGGCCAGTTACCGACGCTGCTTTAAATTCCCTTTTCGAGGAGGAGGGGCCGGTGAGCGACGATGATGGGGAAACGATGATGGGCGACGATGGGAGCCCTGTGTTGGGTCGTAGGGCTAAAATCCCGGTGTACTGGATGTCCCGGCATTACGAGCATGGGACCGGTTATTACCATACCGCTGTCGGGGACATGTGCTCGGAAGACGAGCAGGCGTACGACACTCTTTGTCGGTTTGTCGACAGTTTCCATCCCGCCCAATGGGTTACGCGGGAAGGGGATGATATCCTGGACAAAGACGGTTACCCGACGTTCGAGTCCCGTCCGATTGACATCAAGGCACTGGTGGAGTGCCCGACATACAGGCAGGCTGCCCGCCTGTTAGGTTGTTTGTTGCTTAAAATTCTTTATTCGTCATTTACTCATGAAGTTTGCTCGATACTGACTTCTCCTTTATTTCGTGCAGGTACGATGGCTAGCCGACATGAAAGGCTCCTGAAATTATCCTGCGACCAGAGGCGAGGCAGGAGGGTCGTGAAGCCCCCACAGGCGACGAGAATGGGCCCGTCACAAAGTCCAAACGCTCCTCAGTCGGCGAGGGTGGAATCGCCGTCGAGCTCGGGGCCCGCGTCGGATCCAGAAGTCGAGGAGATCGACCCCAGTGTCGTTTTGATGCAGCGGAAGAGGACCCGTGTGGAAGGTGGTCCGACTGTCGGTGAGGACGCGGGTGCTGTTAAATCTTTCGCCTTCCCCCCTTGCTTCGAGGAGGCGGGCTTTTTCGAGCGATTTCCTCCGACAGTGGTTGCCCATGAGGCTGCCGCCATAAAAAAGATGAGTAAAGATGAACGGAAGGCGTATCTGGCCGCCAGCGTGGATGGGCTGGTAAAAATGGCCGAAATGGCTTTGGTGCTATCTGAGGATGGAGGGGATGATGCCCGTGTTGAAGAACTCGAGCAGGAGAAGGCGGCGCTGACCGCGAGCTCGCGGAAGTTGAAGGTCGCTCTGGAACGCTCCGAGGGGATGTTCCGAGAGCAGACCGCGATGCTCGATGCTGAGAGGGAGATGTTGACCCTGGAGAAGGAGAAGTCGGGGAAGCTGACTGAGGAAGGGGAGCTTCTTCGAGCGGACAGGGATCGCCTGGCGGCCGAAGTCGAACGCTTGGGTAAACAGGTCGAGGAAATGAATGCTACCCTGCAACCTGCCGAAGATGAGCCCGAGGACATAGTAGCTTTGAAGAGTCGGGTGGAGCTGGTCGCCCACATCCGGCTCCTCGAGGTGGACTGCGTCGGTGCCCTAGAGGACGGGTTCAACTCTGCGGTCGGTCAACTCTCCTTGCTAAACCCTGGCCTGGTCACTGAGGGTATCGGTCATACACACCGGATTGTAGATGGCGTGATCGTTCCTCCGCCCGACTCTCCGAGCGCCGGCAATGATGATTCCGTGGAAGTCTGAGTAGGATAGCGGGTCTGCGTGCCCTTGATGTTTGTATTCTTTTGGGTCTGCGTGCCCGTTTATTGTATGTTATGAACATCGTCGGCCTTCTTGGTCGGTTTATTTCTGTCGCCTTTGGGCATTTATGTTAATGCAGTTTTACATTTTGGATTTTTTGCCCTTGTTTGAAATCGTACATTTGCATGAATTTTTAGCCTAAGTCACGGGCCCGAGGAGTGCCCGTAGGTGGCTTTGATTTGGCGAGCGAATCTGCTCGCCTCCACTTGTATGCGTTCCCGGCCCTATTTGATTGGCCAGAGTTGCCTAAGTGTTGCGCTCGAGGGGAGAGATTTCCTTTTGACCCTTGTAGATGGCCCGTTATTCTTGATGGAATGTCGGGCATTTTGGAGCGAAGTTGCTCAGTCGGGCGTGGAGCCCGTTAGGGACGATTCGCCCTTGGCGTGAACTGCCCATCGCGAGCTGGGTGTTCTGCCTTATGGGTACAACGACGGTGGGGCTCGGTATAGCTGTCCACGTCGGGCACTATCGATCGTCATCGTTTACCGCGCGATGCGGTGCCATTTTGGTCGTACGTCGGGCTTGTACCTTAGCCTTAAACGAAATTGGACGTTTTTCCTCGTTGACCGAGCGCGGGTGCTGCTGGTCGAGGGTCCCAGGTGTTGACAGTTTCTAACTGTAGTACTGCTTTAGCTTAGCAGCATTCCAGGGTCGTGGTAATGGCTCTCCGTCTAATTGCTCGAGGTAGTACGCCCCGGTACCCGTGGTGCCGTGGACGCGGTAAGGTCCTTCCCAGTTCGCGGCCAACTTCCCTTCGCGGGAGTCTTTCTGGTTCCTGCATAGTACCAGGCTGCCTATTTCGAACTCGCGCTTGATGACCTTGTCGTTGTGGCGTAGAGCCACTCGTTGTTTTAGGGTGGCCTCGCGCAGGGCAGCCCCCGATCGGATTTCCTCGACTAGGTCGAGTTCATCCCTTAGTGCTTCGTCATTCATTTCTTCGTCGAGGGGTTCCTCCGTTCGTCGGGATGGTTCCATGATTTCGACCGGGATGACAGCTTCGGTGCCGTAGGTCAGTCGGAATGGTGTTTCCCCAGTCGTTGAGTGGGGTGTGGTGCGGTATGCCCACAGGACGCTGTGGAGCTCCTCGACCCATCCTCTTTTGGCTTCGCCGAGTCGACGCTTGAGCCCTCGGAGGATGACTCTGTTCGCGGCTTCGGCTTGCCCGTTGGTCTGAGGGTGCTCGACCGACGTGAAATGTTGTTTGGTCCCTAGTTTGATGACGAAGTCTCGGAACCCGTGGTCGGTGAACTGGGTACCGTTGTCGGTCACCAGGGCCTGCGGAATTCCGAACCTGGCGAGGACGTTTCTTTTGTAGAAACGGAGGATATTGTGTGAGGTGATTTTTGCGAGTGCCTCGGCCTCGATCCACTTCGTGAAGTAATCAACGGCGACGATTAGAAATTTGTTCTGGTAGGTTCCTTGCACGAAGGGCCCGAGGATGTCCATGCCCTACCAGGCGAACGGCCACGGGGACGACAATGTGTTCAGCTCGTGCGGGGGGGCGAGGTGCATATCCCTGTGCTTCTGGCACTTGTCACATTTTTTCACGTGTTCCTTGGTGTCCTGTTGCATCGTCGGCCAGTAATATCCTGCTCGGAGGGCTTTCCTTGCCAAGGATTTACCGCCCATGTGCTGGGCGTTGATCCCTTCGTGTATCTCCCGCAGTACGTCGGGGATGGCGGACTCGTCGATGCATTTCAGGAGGGGAATGGAGAATCCTCTTCGGTACAGTTTCTGCTCAAGAACAACATAGGAACATGCTCGTCGCTTGATTATGGCAGCTTCGACTTGGTTCGACGGGAGTTCTCCCTTTGTCAGGAAATTATAAACCGGGGTCATCCAAGACGTGGCATCCCCGATGGCGTGGATCTCGACCGTAGTCGAAGATGATTCGATGCTCGGTCGCGCCAGAGATTCCTGGATGACGGATTTATTCCCGCCCTTCTTTCGTGTGCTCGCGAGTTTGGACAATATGTCCGCCCTCGTGTTTTGCTCGCGGGGAACATGAGAAATTTCTGCACGTACGAACTTTGCCATGTGTTTTTTGACTAAGTTCAAGTACTCAATGAGGTTGTCATTTTTGGCCTGGTAGCTTCCCTGTACTTGATAAGCGACGAGCTGGGAGTCGGTGTAAATTTGAACTTCGCGGGCTCCTAGGTCCTCGGCTAATATCAGTCCTGCGAGCAGGGCTTCGTATTCTGCCTGGTTATTTGACGTCGGGAAGGAGAGAACCAAGGAGTGCTCGATTACCACACCTTCTTCGTTTTCCAGGAGGATCCCTGCGCCGCTTCCGGACGAGCTGGAGGCTCCGTCGACGAAGATGGTCCACTTGTGTTCCTTCCCCGGGGGAATGTCGTTAGCGGTCATCTCCGCGACGAAGTCGGCCAAGGCTTGTGCTTTCAGGGCCTTCCTGCTCTCGTACTGAATGTCGAATTCGGATAGTTCCAAGGACCACTTCAGCATTCTGCCCGCCATATTTGGCTGACCCAGGAGTTGCCTCACCGGTTGATCGGTTCGCACGATGATGGTGTGCGCTAGAAAGTAGTGTCTGAGCCTCCTCGCAGCGTTGACGAGGGCCAGAGCAACCTTTTCTATCTGTTGATACCTGCTCTCGGGGCCTTGTAAGGCTTTGCTCGTGAAGTAGACAGGTTTCTGCCCGTCAGGGGTCTCGCGGACAAGAGCTGCGCTGATGGCTTCGTTTGAAACTGACAAGTATAGATATAGTGGTTCGTCGTCATCTGGTCGAGACAACACCGGCGGTTGAGACAGGCTCTGCTTCAGATGGCGGAGTGCGTGCTCGCATTCCTCGTTCCATTCGAAGGCTGCTTCCTTTCGAAGGAGCTTGAAGAAGGGAAGTGCGTGTTGAGCGGACTTCGCGACGAAGCGGGATAGTGACGTCAACATGCCGTTCATGATTTGTATCGACTTCTTCGACGTTGGTGTCGGGAGGTCGGAGAACGCCCGACATTTGTCGGGGTTGGCTTCAATCCCTCGTTCTGTTAGATAGAATCCGAGGAATTTTCCTGCCTTGACCCCGAACGTGCACTTCTCGGGGTTGAACCTCATTTTGCACTGTCTTGCTTGGGCGAAGACTGTCTTGAGATGGGCTGCGTGATTGGTGTCTGCTCGGGATTTGACGATCATATCGTCCATATATACCTCGAGCATGTCGCCAATCTGTTTGTTGAACACTTCGTTCATCATGCGTTGGTAAGTTGCACCGGCGTTCTTCAGTCCGAAGGGCATTACGTTGTAGTAATAGTTGCCCGAGCTGGTCATGAACGCCGTGCAGCGTTTGTCGCCCAGAGCCATTGGGATTTGATTATATCCCGAGTAGGCGTCCATGAACGACAAAGTCTTGTAGCCGGCCGAATTGTCGACCAGCATGTCTATGTTAGGTAGAGGAAAAGCATCCTTCGGGCAAGCCCGGTTGAGGTCGGTATAGTCAACACACATTCTCCATTTTCCATTATTCTTTTTAACAAGTACAACATTTGACAGCCAGGTGGAGTACCGGGCTTCAGAAATAAAATTTGCCTCTAGGAGGTCTTTTACAGCTTTTTCAGCAGCCTCCGTTTTTTCTGGAGACTGCCTACGCCTACGTTGTACTACGGCCTTGGCGGCTGGATCAATGGCGAGGTGATGACAGGCGACCTCAGGGTCGAGTCCGGGCATCTCTGCAGCGCTCCAGGCGAAGAGATCAGCATTCTCGCGCAGACAGGCCTTGATTTGCTTCCTGGCCAGGTCGGGGAGGTCTTTGCCAATCTTCACTCCTTTGGTCGGGTCTGCTCCGAGGGGAACGAGTTCAAAATCACCGTTCGGAATAGGTCGGAGTGGGATTTGCTCGCTGCTGGATGGCTCGTCTTGGTCGAAGCGAGCGTCAAGTGCTATGGAGTCGACCTTTGGTGGAGCCTTCTGGACTTCTTCCTCGGGGGATGCTCTATCGGGTTCCTGCTTTGTCTTCTTGGTGGGCCTGGTCCCCACGTCGACGGTATCCCGTCCCCTTGAAGCGGCGTTGAAGCACCTGCGGGCAGCGGCGAGGTCTCCCTGGATGGTGGCTACCCTTGCCCTTTTGGTATAGAACTTCATTTTTAGATGGACAGTTGAGGGTACCGCTGTCAGCTCCGCCAATGTCGGCCTCCCCAAGATGCAATTGTATAGGGACGGGCAATCAATGACGAGGAAGCGGACCTTCACCTGTCTTGTAGTCGTTCCTTCTCCGAACGTCACCAGGAGCTCGACATAACCCCAAGGTTTGGAAGTCGAGCCGTTGAAGCCTTGAAGATCTGAACCCACATACGGAGACAGATGTGAGTCGTCTAGTTGCAAGGTCCGGAACAGCTGGCTGTACATCACGTCGACGAAACTCCCTTCGTCGACCAGGATGCGATGCACGTCGAAATTGGCCATCTTTGCCCTTATTAGCAAAGGGATGACTGCGTTCGGGGCTCCGCCGGGGAGCTCTTCTAGGTAGAAGGTGATGGGTTCCGATCTGCCCTTCACCCTTTCGAACGTCACAGTTTGTGGAGGAGCTGCGTCGACCAGTTCGTCCAACTTCCTCTTGGCTGAATTGATGGTGAGGTCGTTGAACCCGCCCCCGTTGATGACCATGGCGGAGGGGAAGTATTCCCACCTGCTGTGTGTTGTCAGGGGCTCCCGCAGGAGCTCGGGAACTTCGAAATCCTCGGGCCTGGTTACCGAGAAGGCGGTCTGGATTGGTACCGACTCGTCTGATGGTCGGGCATCCTCTTCGGGCTCCTTAGCTTCGTGGGCGTCACGACGGGGAGCGTCGTTTCGCCTGTACTGTGCGAGCCTCCCTCCTTTGATGAGGGTTTCAATGGCGTCCTTGAGGTGGACGCAGTCCTCTGTCAAATGGCCATGACTCCTATGGTATTGATAGTATTTATTTTTGTCTGCCCCTGGCTTGGCGGGATCAGGTCGGGGACGCTTGACGCCACCGTCTTTGAAATCTGTGCTAGCACACTCCGCCAAAATACGCTCGCGGGAAGCCGTGAGCGGAGTGTACTCAGTGAAACGGCCCGAGGGGCCCCTTTGTTCCCGGACCTCCCGGGGTCGATCTTCCTTCCTTTTCTCTCCGGTACGTCGGGGAGGAGGGTCTTGTCGTGAGCTGCTGCTATGATTGGGAGCGCGAGCCCTGGAGTCTCGTGCCCTGTTGGCAGCTTCTCTCTCCTCGTAGTCCATGTATGCTCGGGCTTTGTCGAGGAGAGCATCAAAAGTTGCAGGTGGCTCAATACCCACGGCTTTTCTGAATTCTGTGCCGGGGAGGAGGCCCCTCTCCAGCAAATATCTTTTCATATGGTCCGCGCAGGGGACCTGTATTGCTTCCCGGTTGAAGCGGTTGATGAATTCCCTCAAGGTTTCATCCTGTCTTTGGATGATGGCCTCGAGGGCCGCCTCGGTCTTCGGGTGGCGCCGAGAAGCTGTGAAGGAACTGATGAACTGGTTCTTCAGGTTCTGCCACGAGGTAATGGAGCCCGGGGCGAGTCCTTTATACCAGTCCATGGCCGCCTTCCTGAGAGTTGTGGGGAAGAGACGGCACTTGATGGGCCCCCCGACATTATGATAGTGGAGCATGGCTTCGAACCCGTCAATGTGGTCGACCGGGTCTGCTACGCCGTCATACTCCTTCAGATGTGGGGGCTTCTCCATGCCCGGGGGAATAGGTGCATCCATGATGGCCTGCGACAGGGGACCGCGGGGGTCGTCCTCGTCGCTCCTCTCCGGAGAAAGAGAAGGGGTCCTGTAGTTATGTCTGGCACGATGATCGTGCTGAGATTCCCTCGAGCGCGATGCTCGGTGGTTGAAGGTCACACGCCCGTCTCCGGGGTGCCTCTTGTCGTGCCTTGATGGGTCGCGACTGGGTTCCCCGGCTGGAATAGCGGGTTGTCTCTCGTATTGGGGCCGCCTCTGCTTTGGTCGGGGAGAAGGGCTCCGGGAGTTCTCCCTGTAGTGTCTCCGCGGGGGAGAAGGGTGTCGAACTTCTTCGACCCGAGGAGGTGGAGAAGGTGGCCTCTGGTGTCTCCTCGGGGGTCGTCGATCATTTTCTAGTGCCCTTAGTCTTTCTCCTTGGGAGAATATGAGATAATTTGTCTGGTTGATGGCCGCGAACAGTGCCTGAGTCGTGGCATCTGCCCCGGCAGGAACTGGGACTTCGTAGAACCGGGCAGCTCTGCGATAAGCGAGAGCTTCCGGGTCGTCTTCGAGTGCTGGAGGGGTCGTAGAGGACGACGCAGTAACCCCGTCCCTGTGAGAGGTAGGTCCAGGGGCGGTTGTCACAGGGATGGCATTGTGGCCGGGATCACCGGGATTGTCGAAGTGTCCATTCTTGTCCGCGAGACCGTTATTAGTGTCGGCGACACGGACGTGCTGCTCTTCGCGAGCTGGATCAGCCGTGACAGGTAATTGAATTGAGCTTTGGTCTTTGGAATTGTTCGTTAGACGGGGAAGATGTTTCCCACAGACGGCGCCACTGATCTCACCTGATCAGAAATGGACCGTCACGGCTGGCTCCGAGCAGAAAGCTTTTTTGAACGAGGTGGGGGGGGGTACCTGCAAGACACTCCGATGCTGAAGTAAGTAGGAGTACGAGCAGATAATAGCAAGTTGAGGTTAGAATGATGAATACCTGACCCTCTGGAAACAGAGGGTATTTATAGCCCCCAGCGCTGGGCCAAGGTTCCTCCATTGGGCCGGGCGGATTTGGCCCAATGGAGGAACTGCCAGGTTCTACGTGGATAGTGGGGACCCGCACGTGGTCCCCTTCCTGGATGTTCTGCGTGAAGTGCGGGCGGACGAAGACGCGGTCTTTCCGGAGTATCGTTGGGGGAACGGTGGACTGAGTCTGCCCCAGTTGGGATGCTCGAGACAACGTCGAGCTGGACAGCAGGGTGTCGAGCTGGACGTCAGGACGTGGAGCTGGACGGCAGGGTGTCGAGCTGGACGTCAGGAGGTGGAGCTGGACAGCAGGATGTCGAGCTGGACATCATCACGTGGAGTTGGACAGCGGGATGTCGAGCTGGACATCAGGATGTCGGGCATGAATGTGACCCCTTTGCTCGGCGTGGTCCTCAGTAAGTCCCTTTGGATTGGGCCTTAGTAATGCTTTTGGGCCTGTCGAGCCCAGTCCAGAACAGATTATATCACATATTTCTCTATAATTTAAGTTGTCACACTTATTAATTATAGTTAATTTAAATTATTTATAATTTCTTTCTCAAATTTGTTTCAGCTTTAAAAAAAAAAAAGCATGTTTGTCACACATTAAAGTATAATGGACATGTTTATTTCAGCTTTAAAAAAATAGATTTTTTTTTATATTTTTAAAAATAGATTTTTCAAAACCGTTTTTTTAAATATTATAAATTTTTCTATATTCATTTTTTAAAATTGAAACACAAATTTTAACATCTTATAATATAAAATATATATTATTGACCACAAAATCGTAATTTAAAAAAATATATATTTCAAAAATAATTATTATAAATCCTCCTCCCAAATAAAAAAACATAGGCCTCCACCTTCATCCTTCTCTGCAAAACTTTCGACTCACTATAAACATAAGAACTACTGAAACATCTTTTACATAATACAAACCAAAAAGTCTAAGATAACAATCATTGAGACAACTCCCACCAATCAAAGGGTACTGCCAAAAATAAATATATTTCTCATTACCCACCACTCTAACTAAGGGATTTGAAAACCATTTTCCCACCTCACCTTTCATCATAGAAAAATAAATATTAGACACAATTTTCCACTAATTCAAAGACATATTTTACTCGCCCCTAATCACATTTCATCAATACTATATTTATAAGTTAAAACCATAAACCATAAGCTATCTCGATTAATTTTCAATTTCGAACCTCATTTCCTCAATAAAACGTATGTACCCCTAATTATCCTTGATCAGAATTTAAATTGTTGGACTAATCTAACAGTTGAGCAATAAAAAGAAGAAAAAAAAGACAGCTAGAGGAGAGAGAACGTACATCCTGTTGTTCAGCTTCTATTTTTGTGTGATTTATTCTGCCTCTTTACTTTATTACTGTATTTATTGCTGGCGACAAATTTGAGGCACCAACCAACCTATGTTTATTTTTATATCTTCTTTTCGTTTTGTTGTTGTACAAACATGTTTTTCCAGGTTTTTGCTAAGACGGAATAAATTTCATTTTTATTTCAGGTGGTTGGAATTTTTGTTCTTTGTTTACAATGATGAACATAGATATCAATTTTTTGTGTTTTGAAAAAAAAAAGAATGAAATCATAATACTAAATTTTATGTTAAATTAAATTTCTCCATTCAAAATACTCGACACCTATGGAGTAAATTCAATTGACGGGATTGAAAACCTAATATACAGTGGATTGTTAATAATTTCAATGGCGGACTATAATGAATACCGTAACTAAAACTCAAACTAAACAAGATTAAAAAACCCAAATTAAAGAGGCTTCATAGTGGAGCAGAATAAATCTGAAGAATATAGAAGAGTAGATGAATACTACATAGATTCTCTCTTTTCTAATTGTTTTTTTTTTTCTTATTGAAATATTAAATTAGATTTGTTAAAATATTATATTAGATTTAATATTTAAATATAATTTAAGTTGTGTAGACTCATTTCTAATTAGGATTGTATATAAATAGTATTAGTATGTATTATTATTTGTACAATTCAATAATATAAATTCTTATTTCCTTTATTATTTCTTATTTCTCTCTTCACTAAAGTGTCTCGCGCACTAACAAATTGATATCAGAGTTTTCTGTTATTATTCTTGATCGTGTTTTCAAGAATTTCACGTCAGAGATCGTGTTTCTAGGACAAGTGAATCAACCGCTGCGAAGATGGCTACTGATAAGGGCATTATGAATTCTCTTCCAATGTTTGATGGCAAAAATTGGATTCGATGGAAAAAACATATACAATTCCTGTTTGGCTTCCATGAAATCCTAGAAATGGTTACCGATGGCATTCCTGCGTTGACTACAAATGCAACCGACGAACAGAAAAAAACTCACAACGAAATCAAGAAGAAATATTGCAAGGCTGCTTATTGCATTCAGATGATGGTCGATACTGCTAATTTTGACAAAATCGCTCATGCTGAAACGACGAAGGAGGCATGGGATATTCTGGTGAAGTATTACAAAGGATGTGAGAAAGTCAATGTTGTCAAGTTACAAACCTTGCGTTGACAATATAAGTTGTTGTCGATGGGAGAAGATGAAAAGTTGTATAATATGTGTCGAATGTTCAAAAACCCGTTCATCTCATGAAGGATTGTGGTGAAACCATAACTGATAAGATGATAGTTGAGAAGGTAATGAGAATGTTGACCTCTCACTTTGATCACGTTATCGTAGTTATTCAAGAATCCAACAATCTTGAAACCACTAAAGTGGAAGATTTGGTTGATTTGTTGGAGGCGCATGAGATGAGGATTATCGAAAGGAAATGAGTGCAAGACTCGATACAGGCTCTACAAGCTCAGTCATGGAAAAAGATGATGGTTCCAACAAATTCAAAAGCAAGTTCGACAAGACTCATGACAAGAAGTCTTGGCCAAAACCTCACAAACATCAGGCCGAAGATGGAGCTTCTAAATCCTTGAAAGGAGGAGGAGGAAACTAACGAAAGGGAAAAGAAGATAAAAAAGGTGTGCAATTCTATAACTATGAAAAGTGGGGTCACGTAGCCAAGAATTGTTGGTACAGAAAAGATAAAGGATCGACAAGCAAGAACGAAGGAGCGAACCTTGCACGCCAAAATTTAGATGATTCTGAAGGTGGTATGGTGGTTATGGCTGCAGTTGCAGATAACCATGTCAAATTTAAAAACTGGTTTCTCGACTCAGGCTGCTCGAACCATATGATTGGTCGAAAGGAGTGGTTGGCAGATTTTGACGAGTCGAAGAAGAGCAAGGTAAAACTTGTTGATAATAGTTCATTGCAAACAGAATGTACTGGAAATATAGTCTTTCAAATAAGTAATAGAGGGAAAACTATGATCAAAGATGTGCTTTATGTACCTAGAATAAAGTGCAACTTGCTAAGTGTTTGACAACTAGTCGAAAAAGGTTTCTCAGTTGTCATGAAAGATGGAGTTTTGAAATTGTTCGACCAAGAACAATTTGGTCTTAAAATCTATGTTGTCGAAGAACAGGACATTTAAGACTATGATCAATTCGACTGAAGTTCAATGTTTGAAAACTGTTGTTGACCACAAGGATAGTTGGTTGTGGCATTTGAGGTTTGGACATTTGAATTTTCGATCACACAATCAACTGATTACTCAAGATATGGTTTCTGAAATTTCAAGTCTTGAGATGCCTGAAAAACTTTGTGAAGGTTTTTTAGTAGGAAAGCAATCTGAAAATTCTTTCGTTTCGACTATGCCAAAGAGATCATCTTGCATACTCTAAGTGGTACATTCAGATGTATGTGGTCCATTCAAAGAACATACAATTGGTGGAAACATATACTTTGTTTCGTTTGTCGATGAATTTAGTCGAAAGATGTGGATCTATGTGATTAAACGAAAGGACAAAGTATTTGAAATCTTTAAGAGATTAAAGATACTTGTCGAAAACCAGAGTGAAAATAAGATCAAAGCTCTGCAAACAGATGGAGGTGGTGAATACACATCCAAGATGTTTGAATATTTCTGTGAAGAACACGGTGTTGATCATGAGGTAAGTGCTCCTTATACACCTGAACATAATGGAATTACTGAAAGAAGAAACAGAACCATATTAGATATGGCGAGATGCATGTTGAATTAAAAGAATTTGCCAAAGTCTTTTTAAGGAGAAGTTGTTTCGACTGCAGTTTATATTTTGAATATGTGTCCTACCAAGATATCGAAGAACAAAGTTCCTGAAGAAGTATGGAGTGGCAAACGACCATCAGTGATTCATTTGAAGGTGTTTGGCTTTATGTGTTACAAGCATATTCCTGATGCAAGAAGAAGGAAGCTCGATGACAAGAGTGAACCTATGATTCTGGTAGAATATCATAAAACCGATGCATACAGACTATTCAATCCAGTTAATGAGAAGATTGTGTTGATTCGAGATATTGTGATTAATGAAAATTCTGCATGGGATTGGAATTCTAGCAATTAAATTAACAAGCCATTGATGAGTTCTGATGTCGATGAAGAAACTGATGAAGTAGAGGTCGAAGGAATTGTTGAGAATCCAGTTGAAGTCGAAGAAGAAGCAGTTGTTGACATTCCCGACATAGTCGAAATTGAAGAGGCGGTGGCTGAAACAAGCTAAAGACCTCAAAGAAATAGAGTTCTTTCAACAAGACTTCATGATTATGAAGTGGTGGGTGATGATGAAGTCACACCAGATGGAGAATTAGTTCATTTTGCTTTACTTGCATGTGTTGAACCAATTAACTATATCGAAGCTTTGAAGACTAAACAATGGAAGTTAGATATGGTCGAAGAGTTACAGGCAATCGAAAGAAACAATGCATAGGAGTTAGTCAAATTGCCAGCACATTCAAAAGTTATCGAAGTAAAGTTGGTATTCAAGTTGAAACATAATGTTGATGGCTCGATATCAAGACATAAAGCAAGATTAGTATCTCGAGGGTTTCTTCAAAGAAAATGACTTGACTACTCTGAAGTATTTGCTCTAGTAGCAAAATTGGAGATTGTTCGACTAGTGGTAGCATTGGCATGTAACCAAGGTTGGTCGACATTTCATTTAGATGTGAAATCATCATTTCTGAATGGTCTTTTAGACGAAGAGTTCTATGTAACACAACCTCTAGGGTTTGTGATTTAAAAGGAAGTGAGTAAAGTATATAAGTTGCATAAAGCGCTCTATGGCCTCAAGCAGGAACCTATGGCCTCAAGTATATAAGTAGATGATTGTTGTATCTTATGCAAGTCATCGAATTTGGATTTGTCAAATGAAAATATGAGTATGGTATCTATGTTCAGGTTGTAGCATAAGATACAACAATCATCTACTTATATGTCGATGACTTGCTAGTAACTGGAAATAGCTTGGAGAACTTGTCGAAGTTCAAAGAGATGATGATGAAGGAATTTGAAATGTCTGATTTGGGAAAGTTGTCTTATTTCTTAGGTATGGAATTTCAAATGTCGAAGAAAGGTATGGTGCTACATCAAAGGAAGTATGTCAAAAAAATACTCAAGAGATTCAGAATGGATGATTCGAATCCTGCATCCTCACCTGTCGAACCAAATGTAAAATTGGAGAAGAATGTAAAGGAAGACAAAGTTGATGTAACTTTGTTCAAGCAAATTGTGGGATCTATGAGGTATGTGTGCAACGGTCGACCTGATATAGGTTTTGTTGTAGGATTAATAAGCAGATATATGAGTGAACCAGGAGTGTCTCATATGAAGGCTGCAAGAAGAATCCTGAGATATTTGAAGGGTTCGATAAACTGTGGATACTATTTCGACGATATTTTAAAGACAAAGAAGCAATAGTTAATTGTTTTTTAGATGTTGATTGGTGTGGCAATAAGGAAGATCTAAGAAGCACAACTGGATTTTTCTTTAAAGTATTTGGTGCCTCAATCTCATGGTGTTCAAAGAAACAACCTGTGGTGGCATTATCATCTTGTGAAGCCGAATATATAGCAGGATCCTATGCTGCATGTCAAGCAATTTGGATCTGATCTGTACTTGAAGAAATGAAGGTCGAAGTGAAGAAACCTGTTGTATTGCAAATCGACAACAAGTCAGTCATAAATCTGGCGAAAAATCCAGTTCTGTATGGAAGAAGTAAACATATTGAAGCAAGGTTTCACTTCTTGAGGGAAAAGGTAAATCGAGGTTAACTTGAAGTAAGGCATTGCTCGAGTGAATCACAGTTGGCCGACATTTTTACTAAAGGATTGAAGATTGACAAATTCCTGAATTTGAGAAAGAAATAAGGAATAGTTCAGATTGACTAACTTTGAAGATGTTCGACAACTTGGATTATAGGGGTGTGTTGAAATATTAAATTAGATTTGTTACAGTATTATATTAGATTAGATTTAATATTTAAATATAATCCAAGTTATGTAGACCCAAACCCAATTAGGATTGTATATAATTTTTTCTAGTCTGTATCATTATTTGTACAATTCAATAATATAAATCCTTATTTCCTTTATTATTCACTTTTTCTCTCCTCACTGAAGTGCCTCACGCACTAACATCTCTTTCCTTTTTATTAATCAACCGTTGGATTAATCTATTGGGTTAAAATGACACAAGAGAGACAATCATAGAGAAAAAGGCAACAGATGATCCAATTCCTCCTTGATCACGGTCTAAGCAAACTTTATCCTAATGCACCCAATGAAACTTACCATACTCATCCCTCCCATAAAAAATTTAAAAAAACATTTGATTAAATAAATGATACGTGTAAGAGTCTTGAAGAAAGAAAGTACATATGACAATAATGACTTGACCAAAATAAGAAGGCCTCGAAAAGGCAAGTTATGACATTTCAAACGAAATAAACCTACTCGGATTATCAATCAATAGGGTCTTAAAAGAAAAATAATTGAATTTCCACTGATACGGAGGCCAAGATATTTGAAAAGAACCTGAGCAACTCTATAACGTAGAACACTAGCCACCTCATTTAACCAAGAGTGTGATACATTGACACTCGCCAATAAATTTTTATAGAAGTTCACCCTCAAACCAGATATAAGTTTAAAGAAGTAAAATTGATTTAACTGCGCTAAAATTAGCTAGGGATGGAAAAATGAGTCTGATCCGTCGAGCATGCCCTTTTTACTTGCATTTTCACGAAGCAGACCAAGATGTTAGGTCTACACCCTCTAATATGCTCGTCTCACCCGCCCCATTTTTTGCAGGCGTGGACATTAACATAAGTTTTTGCAATTTTAGGCTAAAAAGGTACAGTGCCCGTAAGTCCGCTCTATCCCGCCTTCATTTTGTTGCAAGGCGACTCAAGAGTTTAGGTCAGCACCCTCAACAATGTTCACCATGCCCCAGCTTATTTTTATGGACACTTTTGTGGGGTGGGGCGGAGCGGCCGCATCATCTTTATTGGGTATCTTAGATTGCTCCATTTTTCAAGTATTTTTGAAGTCGGGGTGTCCTATTCTGGCTACGTCAGTGCAATGGACGACACATCATGCAGATGAGGCGGAAATTTGTGCGGATCATTTTTTGGAAAGGATGGTCGAATTCACAAAGTTGTCAAAACTTGAAAGAGAATCAAATAGGGAGAAATCAAAGAAATTACCAGTTTTAGATTTAAGCGGTAGCCATTTGTTCGGTACATTTTAGATTATAACCGAACCATTTTTTGTATGTATTATCGTGCACAATATAATCGAATCATTTTGAAATGTATCTACACGATTCAATACATATATAATATATCTATTCACCATTTTACCGATTTATACAATTTACCGATTTATACTTTTTCTGATTAAATTATGAATTTATCTTTGAAGTGTATTTTACCGATTTTCACCATTTTATTGATTTATACAATTTGTCTCTGCATAATTCAAACGTGTATTTTTGAATTATTTAAAAATAAACAATCAGGGAATGTTTCGGAACTACACTTCCGAAAACACCTTTCTTTTTTAAAAATATAAGGGGTTGTTTTGGAAGTGTATATCCGAAAAATTCCCTGACACAATATAAGAATTCTTAGGACCACATTGCTCCAAAACTTCTATAAATAAGGTATCTTAAACCTATTCTTTAACATCAAACACCACAAATCAGATATCACACACCATAAATTAGATATAACACAAACATATCCTCACCTTGCTTTTACTTTAATGGTGCGATACCGCCACTTTAGTTTAGGTTCTGCGAGGATACGCCTTTTGCCGAGCTCATTACCATACTCAACTCTCTTTTGCAATATTCAGAAAATCAGAGGATAGTCAAGGTCGAATATCATTCACCATCACTTGACACTGATGGAAAAGTCAAGTACACAAAGTTTGAGTTGAAGACGAATGACGATTTACAGGTTATGTGGAGTACTTACCGCCAATACTCTACTAAGAGTCTGATTGAATTGGATGTGAAAATTCAGAGATCTGTTGAAGATGTTATCAAAATGTTGCAACATCCTCAGTTACCCGTTTATAACAATATGTAATGCTAAATTTATACTTCAATATCTATGTAATTTTGCCTTTCAATGTTTAATTTATATTATTGTTTATGTAATATCTATGTATTATCAATGTTTCATCAGATATGTTATATCTATGTTTTAAGGTTTCTGTTTTGTTTTCTCTATGTTTCAATGTCAATATTTCATTAGGAAATGTACTTTCGAAATAGTTTATTAGGTGTATTCGAAAATATATCTCTGAATTCACCCTAAAAAAAGATTTTTCGTAACTTCAGAATGCATCTCTGAAATCATCCCAAAAAAATGAAACATGATGCATTCGAAAATATATTTTTAAATTTTGAAGATAAAATAGAAATTTTATTAAAAGTGGCTTAGAAGGTGCAAAGGTGAGAAAAAAAAATTCTAAATTATTTATACCATGTGATTAGAAGAATTTATTTAATTCGTCCGATATGCACATCTTAAATATGTGTAGAGATATATCTTAATTTGGTGTCAAACCTCAAAAAGAAAACTATGTGGGGAGAGGGTTTTATGACCTCACATATACATCAATTATAGAGTTTTATATAAATTAAATAAAATACTGCATTTGTGTCATGTAAAATGAATATGAATATATTAGAGGTTGATACTTATACAATGATATTAGATGTAGAGAAATATGTTCGAATTTATGATTTTTTATTTATTCGCATTTTAAATAATGAAATTCAGCGCCAGCCTATTTAGTTTGGAGGCCTAAATTTTTTTTAAAATGAGATTATTAAAATGTATTTTAAAATAATAATTTTGTAGTTGCTAAGAGTTGAACTCAAAAGCAAAAAGAAATGAAGGCTAGATGTTTTCAACTTAACTATGATAATTTATGTGTCTAATTTATCATTATATATTATTATAATTAAATAAAAAATGTTAAGACTTTTTTAAATCCGAACTTTTGAGACCTAAAACCCTAGTCTTTGTGGCTTGGCTCTTGGACCGGCCTTGGTGAAATTTTAACCACTAAATTACTTGATCAAAAAATAATAATAATAAAACAAATATGCTTAAAACTTCGTAAACAAGAACTAATTTGTTAAAAAATCAAATAAAGTAACTTGTTAAAATTATTTAAAAATCATTTAACGTAAATGATGCATGATATATTGGCCCTATAATCCTTGAGTTTAGAGGAGTATCAAAAAGACATATTTAAATGTCTTTCTTAGTTAGTGTAGTACTAAAATGTGTTTTTAATTAATCAATCTGCTCTCAAATTACTAACAAAAGACACTAAGAATGCATTTGCAATTTCAACGCATGACTCTAACCACTCTAATCACATGGTTTTATACATTCAGAACCAAAATAACTATTTACCCAAACTGGTTGTTAATTTGTTGTGTATTGTGAGTGAATATTGATGCCTTGTCCATTATCAATTTTCACCGTTAAGAAAGGACATAACTCAATGCCAGAAGATTGAGTGCTTAATGACTTAGCCAAATTTATTCTTAAGCGCTTATTTTAATAAGCGTTTGTACTATAAGCAGCAAAGAAGTTGATCATCCAAACATGTCTTTAGTGTCATACAAATATGAGCAAAGAATAACATAAGCACAGTAACAGAAATTTATCATTCAGCATAAACAATCAAACATGCAATTTTGCCATACACAAAGACTGCACCTCATGAATTTATATGCAAGTGAAGCATAGAACATCACCTAAAGCCTCAAATTGTGGTCCATATAAAAAAGAATCAGGTTGCAACCATAGCCCATAAGAACCTTGTTAATGATATCTTTCAGTTCCTTTAGAGAAAACAATCTTTCACCTTTAAGTAGAGAGCCTTACAGGCTGACAGATAGGAATATAAAACAACAGAAAGAAAATGTCAAACAGTCAACCTTCCTTGATGCAGTAGTAGATGTATGTATGAAGGCGAAAACAATCTAAGTTATAACAAGGTTCTTAGATTGTTTTTACTGGGACATTGTTGTCATTAAGATCTTATTGACACTATTTGTCAAGTATAGAAGGACAAACTCTACTCACAATAGAATTTCATTATGTGTTTCTCAAGAAAAACTTATGAAATAGAATATTTTAGTGCAAAAACTAAAGTAGAATAATCACGTACAAGTTTTTTGGCCAAAACACATGGCCAGTGAATGGATTTTACATATGTCGATTCTCAATTCCTAAAATTCAATAATGTCTAAATCTAAAACATTCCTTTATTGAAGAGCTCTTTAGGTTTGCTTCCATGTACAGAAACTTAAGTTGTTTATGAATGTTACACTGTCAGAAATGTATCAACTCGTCTTTATTCTACCATAATTATGTTAGCATATTACCGTTCTCTCTTTTCTTGATGAAATTCACAGGTGCACTGCTACCACAGACAATCGTGTTTAAGACAAACAGAGCAACAAGAGTATGACTTCTCTCATAGAGATTTATTTTTCACAAAAGATCAAACCAAGAACCTCTCACTAAAGACTTTGTACATACACTTCCCACTTGCGTGCCTCACATGCTTCATCTAGGCCAACCTCGTTGGAATCTTGTCTATGTTAGCATTGTTATGCATAGCCGGAATAAAAGGAGAGGGTTGTGTAAGGCAATCGACAGTCAACATACAACTTTGTCGAATATCTATGACATAGATCAACAGGAGTATAATATAAGCATAAATAAGGATTCGTGCATTGTCATTTGTAAGAAATTCAGCATATATTTTACATCAATAAGAATATAAATTATATACTCACTTCAAAACTTAGCTACTCACCTGTCACAAAAACTAAGAGGAAAAATTTTCATTAAGATTTAGACAAACAGAGAAGCTAATATGAAGCGTCAGAAATATAATTACCACAAAACAGAAATCTGATTCAGCTCTAAACTTATTTCAAAGCATATAAATGCAGTTCAAAAAGGGAAACCTCTAGTAGTACAAGTCTTCGATGAAGCTGCTAATCTCTTAGCCTCTTTTGTCCTTGTATAAAACTCCATTAATTCATCAGCAATTTCCTTGTCATGACATTCAACAAACAACTTTAAAAACCTCTCCTCTGACATCCTCAATGCCATGAGTATTGAAGGTAATTTCAACTTGGAATCCATATCTCGTATCTTCATTGCTAGAAGCCCTCTTGGCTTCAAAACAGTCTCCATATTTACGAACAAGAGATTCGGATACTTTAAGATCGTCTTAGCTTCAAGCTTCATTGTACCTAAAATGAAAGTCATGTTCCTCTGAACCTTATCAGTTGAAATTGTCAAAATATTAGGAGACCTCCCAAAAAGACCAAGTACCTCATCATCCGAAAAACCAAACTTTGCAATATTCAAGACCTTTTCACGAATTGTGTCCACGCGAGAAATGCCTATTAATGTCACCACATACTTGTACAATTTGGCATCCTTCGAAACCCTAGACCTACTTATATATTCGAGTTTCTCATCGTCAAAGGAAGTCCTCGAAATGATTGTTGGCCGCAAAATCAGCATTTTAACTAAGTCCCTTTTTGGTACACCTAACTTTTCATATTGTGCAACAATACCGTCAATGTCATAGCTATTTTCACACAACAGTGACGGGTTTCTCAGAATGGCCTTGTGAAGCATTTCCTTTGACTCAAACAATGAAATAAGAGAGTCAAGCCTCTCTTCGAACTTATGGTTAATCCGCGTCCTGAAAAATCGAGGCCTGCAATTGATAATCTGCACTAGCTCAGATGACCCTAAACCCAAGTCACTAAGCAAGCAAAGCTTAGATTGAACCTGAGCAGGATCTGCATTGCGCAATGCGGGGCAACGGGTAAATATCATCTTCAAATCGTCTTCAACACAACCCCATTTACTTAAAACTTCAGTGGCATCCTTCCATTTATCTCTAAGTTTTTGCAATTTAACCTCATTTTCGGCTGGCACATTCGTCGAATAGGTGGCAGGCGTGAAAACTGGCAACGATTTTTTGATAATGGGATGAATGTAAAATGCTGACAAAGATTTGACCCATTGGAGATAAACCGAAGCATGAGTGAGTGTTGTATTCAAGTTGAAAATTTGAAGCGAGATTCAGTAATTGCATTCAGAGTTATGTGACAGTCTTTTCTAAGTTGAAATGAACAAGTTAACGAAGGAAAAGGGGTTTTTCAATTTCACGAATCGTTGTTGGCTTATTGCGACATAGAAGAGAGATTTATTTAATATTTAATTAATAACATTGGCTGAATAGTTCAAAATGAAAATAATTTAAATAAATTATTGCAAAAGTGTTCATATATTTTTTATATAATTATATTTACTGTAGTATGGGTTTAACGAGTATATGCTATCGGTGTAAAAAAAATTACATGATCCTTTAATAGAAAATTGTTAATCTGTTAAATTATCAAATTCATTTTAAATTATCATAGAATGTACATTATTTATTGAATAATAAAGTAAAATTTATTTATACGCTGATATATCATCTATTTTTTTCATAAGTTATAAATTTTCTAATTATATTATTCATTTATTTGTTGCTGATTTATTTATTTAAGAGGACAAAATTTCTTAAATGTAGTTTTTATTATTTTTTAGTGAAAATA